>JAXCHO010000102.1:10282500-11482500 GCA_036630365.1 Acanthiza pusilla | reverse complement strand
GCAGCCTAGGGTTTAGGGTGCAGGGGTTAGGGCGCGGCCTAGGGTTTAGGGTGCAGGGCTTAGGGCGCGGCCTAGGGTTTAGGGTGCAGGGGTTAGGGCGCGGTCTAGGGTTTAGGGTGCAGGGCTTAGGGCGCGGCCTAGGGTTTAGGGTGCAGGGCTTAGGGCGCGGCCTAGGGTTTAGGGTGCAGGGCTTAGGGCGCGGCCTAATGTTTAGGGTGCAGGGCTTAGGGTGCGGCCTAGGGTTTAGGGTGCAGGGCTTCGGGCGCGGTCTAGGGTTTAGGGTGCAGGGCTTAGGGCGCGGCCTAGGGTTTAGGGTGCAGGGCTTAGGGCGCGGCCTAGGGTTTAGGGTGCAGGGGTTTGGGCGCGGCCTAGGGTTTAGGGTGCAGGGGTTATGGCGCGGCCTAGGGTTTTGAGTTCAGGTTTTAGGGCGCCGGATAGGGTTTAGGGTGCAGGGCTTAGGGCGCGGCCTAGGGTTTAGGGTGCAGGGCTTAGGGCGCGGCCTAGGGTTTAGGGTGCAGGGCTTAGGGCGCGGCCTAGGGTTTAGGGTGCAGGGCTTAGGGCGCGGCCTAGGGTTTAGGGTGCAGGGCTTAGGGCGCGGCCTAGGGTTTAGGGTGCAGGGCTTAGGGCGCGGCCTAGGGTTTAGGGTGCAGGGCTTAGGGCGCGGCCTAGGGTTTAGGGTGCAGGGGTTAGGGCGCGGCCTAGGGTTTAGGGTGCAGGGCTTAGGGCGCGGCCTAGGGTTTAGGGTGCAGGGCTTAGGGCGCGGCCTAGGGTTTAGGGTGCAGGGCTTAGGGCGCGGCCTAGGGTTTAGGGTGCAGGGGTTCGGGCGCGGCCTAGGGTTTAGGGTGCAGGCCTTAGGGCGCGGCCTAGGGTTTAGGGTGCAGGGGTTAGGGCGCGGCCTAGGGTTTTGGGTGCAGGGCTTAGGGCGCGGACTAGGGTTTTGGGTGCAGGTGTTAGGGCGCGGACTAGGGTTTATGGTGCAGGGCTTAGGGCACGGCCTAGGGTTTAGGGTGCAGGGGTTAGGGCGCGGCCTAGGGTTTAGGGTGCAGGGCTTAGGGCGCGGCCTAGGGTTTAGGGTGCAGGGCTTAGGGCGCGGCCTAGGGTTTAGGGTGCAGGGCTTAGGGCGCGGCGTAGGGTTTAGGGTGCAGGGCTTAGGGCGCGGCCTAGGGTTTAGGGTGCAGGGGTTACGGCGCCGCCTAGGGTTTAGGGTTCAGGGGTTAGGGCGCCGCCTAGGGTTTAGGGTGCAGGGCTTAGGGCGCGGCCAAGGGTTTAGGGTGCAGGGGTTAGGGCGCGGCCTAGGGTTTAGGGTGCAAGGGTTAGGGCGCGGCCTAGAGTCTAGGGTGCAGGGGTTAGGGCGCGGCCTAGGGTTTAGGGTGCAGGGGTTAGGGCGCGGCCTAAGGTTTAGGGTGCATGGCTTAGGGCGCAGCCTGAAGTTTAGGGTGCAGGGCTTAGGGCGCGGCCTAGGGTTTAGGGTGCAGGGCTTCAGGCGCGGTCTAGGGTTTAGGGTGCAGGGGTTAGGGCGCGGCCTAGGGTTTAGGGTGCAGGGGTTAGGGCGCGGCCTAGGGTTTAGGGTGCAGGGCTTAGGGCGCGGCCTAGGGTTTAAGGTGCAGGGCTTAGGGCGCGGCCTAGGGTTTAGGGTGCAGGGCTTAGGGCGCGGCCTAGGGTTTTGGGTGCAGGGCTTAGGGCGCGGCCTAGGGTTTAGGGTGCATGGGTTAGGGCGCCACATATGGTTTAGGGTACAGGGCTTAGGGCGCGCCCTAGGGTTTAGGGTGCAGGGCTTAGGGCGCGGCCTAGGGTTTAGGGTGCAGGGGTTAGGGCGCGGCCTAGGGTTTAGGGTGCAGGGTTTAGGGCGCGGCCTAGGGTTTAGGATGCAGGGCTTAGGGCGCGGCCTAGGGTTTAGGGTGCAGGGCTTGGGGCGCGGCATAGGGTTTAGGGTGCAAAGGTTAGGTCGCGGCCTAGGGTTTAGGGTGCAAGGCTTAGGGCGCGGCCGAGGGTTTAGGGTGCAGGGCTTAGGGCGCGGCCTAGGGTTTAGGGTGCAAGGCTTAGGGCGCGGACTAGGGTTTAGGGTGCAGGGGTTAGGTCGCGGCCTAGGGTTTAGGGTGCAGGGCTTAGGGCGCGGCCGAGGGTTTAGGGTGCAGGGCTTAGGGCGCGGCCTAGGGTTTAGGGTGCAAGGCTTAGGGCGCGGACTAGGGTTTAGGGTGCACGGGTTTGGGCGCGGCCTAGGGTTTAGGGTGCAGGGGTTAGGGCGCGGCCTAGGGTTTAGGGTGCAGGGGTTAGGGCGCGGCCTAGGGTTTAGGGTGCAGGGCTTAGGGCGCGGCCTAGGGTTTAGGGTGCAGGGCTTAGGGCGCGGACTAGGGTTTAGGGTGCAGGGGTTATGGCGCGGCCAAGGGTTTAGGGTGCAGGGCTTAGGGCGCGGCCTAGGGTTTAGGGTGCAGGGGTTATGGCGCGGCCTAGGGTTTAGGGTGCAGGGCTTAGGGCGCGGCCTAGGGTTTAGGGTGCAGGGGTTAGGGCGCGGCCTAGGGTTTAGGGTGCAGGGCTTAGGGCGCGGCCTAGGGTTTCGGCTGCATGGCTTAGGGCGCGGCCTTGGGTTTAGGGTGCAGGGCTTAGGGCGCGGCCTAGGGTTTAGGGTGCATGGGTTAGGGCGCCACATATGGTTTAGGGTGCAGGGCTTAGGGCGCGGCCTAGGGTTTAGGGTGCAGGGGTTAGGGCGCGGCCTAGGGTTTAGGGTGCAGGGCGTAGGGCGCGGACTAGGCTTTTGGGTGCAGGTGTTAGGGCGCGGCCTAGGGTTTAGGGTGCAGGGCTTAGGGCGCGGCCTAGGGTTTACGGTGCAGGGGTTAGGGCGCGGCCTAGGGTTTTGGGTGCAGGGCTTAGGGCGCGGCCTAGGGTTTAGGGTGCAGGGCTTAGGGCGCGGCCTAGGGTTTAGGGTGCAGGGCTTAGGGCGCGGCCTAGGGTTTAGGGTGCAGAGCTTAGGGCGCGGCCTAGGGTTTAGGGTGCAGGGGTTACGGCGCCGCCTAGGGTTTAGGGTTCAGGGGTTAGGGCGCCGCCTAGGGTTTAGGGTGCAGGGGTTAGGGCGCGGCCAAGGGTTTAGGGTGCAGGGGTTAGGGCGCGGCCTAGGGTTTAGGGTGCAAGGGTTAGGGCGCGGAATAGGGTTTAGGGTGCAGGGGTTAGGGCGCGGCCTAGGGTTTAGGGTTCAGGGGTTAGGGCGCGGCCTAAGGTTTAGGGTGCATGGCTTAGGGCGTAGCCTAAAGTTTAGGGTGCAGGGCTTAGGGCGCGGCCTAGGGTTTAGGGTGCAGGGCTTCAGGCGCGGTCTAGGGTTTAGGGTGCAGGGCTTAGGGCGCGGCCTAGGGTTTAGGGTGCAGGGGTTAGGGCGCGGCCTAGGGTTTAGGGTGCAGGGCTTAGGGCGCGGCCTAGGGTTTAGGGTGCAGGGCTTAGGGCGCGGCCTAGGGTTTAGGGTGCAGGGCTTAGGGCGCGGCCTAGGGTTTTGGGTGCAGGGCTTAGGGCGCGGCCTAGGGTTTAGGGTGCATGGGTTAGGGCGCCACATATGGTTTAGGGTGCAGGGCTTAGGGCGCGGCCTAGGGTTTAGGGTGCAGGGGTTAGGGCGCGGCCTAGGGTTTAGGGTGCAGGGTTTAGGGCGCGGCCTAGGGTTTAGGGTGCAGGGGTTAGGGCGCGGCCTAGGGTTTAGGGTGCAGGGCTTAGGGCGCGGCCTAGGGTTTAGGGTGCAGGGCTTAGGGCGCGGCATAGGGTTTAGGGTGCAGGGCTTAGGTCGCGGCCTAGGGTTTAGGGTGCAGGGCTTAGGGCGCGGCCTAGGGTTTAGGGTGCAGGGCTTAGGGCGCGGCCTAGGGTTTAGGGTGCAGGGCTTAGGGCGCGGACTAGGGTTAAGGGTGCAGGGGTTTGGGCGCGGCCTAGGGTTTAGGGTGCAGGGGTTAGGGCGCGGCCTAGGGTTTAGGGTGCAGGGCTTAGGGCGCGGCCTAGGGTTTAGGGTGCAGGGCTTAGGGCGCGGCCAAGGGTTTAGGGTGCAGGGGTTAGGGCGCGGCCTAGGGTTTAGGGTGCAGGGGTTAGGGCGCGGCCTAGGGTTTAGGGTGCAGGGGTTAGGGCGCGGCCTAGGGTTTAGGGTGCAGGGCTTAGGGCGCGGCCTAGGGTTTAGGGTGCAGGGCTTAGGGCGCGGCCTAGGGTTTAGGGTGCAGGGGTTAGGGCGCGGCCTAGGGTTTAGGGTGCAGGGGTTAGGGCGCGGCCTATGGTTTAGGGTGCAGGGCTTAGGGTGCGGCCTAGGGTTTAGGGTGCAGGGCTTAGGGCGCGGCCTAGGGTTTAGGGTGCAGGGGTTAGGGCGCGGCCTAGGGTTTAGGGTGCAGGGCTTAGGGCGCGGCCTAGGGTTTAGGGTGCAGGGGTTAGGGCGCGGCCTAGGGTTTAGGGTGCAGGGGTTAGGGCGCGGCCTAGGGTTTAGGGTGCAGGGCTTAGGGCGCGGCCTAGGGTTTAGGGTGCAGGGGTTAGGGCGCGGCCTAGGGTTTAGGGTGCAGGGCTTAGGGCGCGGCCTAGGGTTTAGGGTGCAGGGGTTAGGGCGCGGCCTAGGGTTTAGGGTGATGGGGTTAGGGCGCGGCCTAGGGTTTAGGGTGCAGGGGTTTGGGCGCGGCCTAGGGTTTAGGGTGCAGGGGTTAGGGCGCGGCCTAGGGTTTAGGGTGCAGGGGTTAGGGCGCGGCCAAGGGTTTAGGGTGCAGGGGTTAGGGCGCTGCCTAGGGTTTAGGGTGCAAGGGATAGGGCGCGGCCTAGGGTTTAGGGTGCAGGGGTTAGGGCGCGGACTAGGGTTTAGGGTGCAAGGGTTAGGGCGCGGCCAAAGGTTTAGGGTGCAGGGGTTAGGGCGCGGCCTAGGGTTTTGGGTGGAGGTGTTTGGGCGCCGCATAGGGTTTAGGGTGCAGGGGTTAGGGCGCGGCCTAGGGTTTAGGGTGCAGGGCTTAGGGCGCGGCCTAGGGTTTAGGGTGCAGGGCTTAGGGCGCGGCCTAGGGTTTAGGGTGCAGGGCTTAGGGCGCGGCCTAATGTTTAGGGTGCAGGGCTTAGGGCGCGGCCTAGGGTTTAGGGTGCAGGGCTTCGGGCGCGGTCTAGGGTTTAGGGTGCAGGGCTTAGGGCGCGGCCTAGGGTTTAGGGTGCAGGGGTTTGGGCGCGGCCTAGGATTTAGGGTGCAGGGGTTAGGGCACGGCCTAGGGTTTTGGGTGCAGGGGTTAAGGCGCGGCCTAGGGTTTAGGGTGCAGGGCTTAGGGCGCGGCCTAGGGTTTAGGGTGCAGGGGTTAGGGCGCCGCCTAGGGTTTAGGGTGCAGGGGTTAGGGCGCGGCCTAGGGTTTTGGGTGCAGGTGTTAGGGCGCCGCACAGGATTTAGGGTGCAGGGGTTAGGGCGCGGCCTAGGGTTTAGCGTGCAGGGCTTAGGGCGCGGCCTAAAGTTTAGGGTGCAGGGCTTAGGGCGCGGCCTAGGGTTTGGGGTGCAGGGGTTATGGCGCGGCCTAGGGTTTAGGGTGCAGGGGTTAGGGCGCGGCCTAGGGTTTAGGGTGCAGGGGTTAGGGCGCGGCCTAGGGTTTAGGGTGCAGGGCTTAGGGCGCGGCCTAGGGTTTTGGGTGCAGGTGTTAGGGCGTGGCATACGGTTTAGGGTGCAGGGCTTAGGGCGCGGCCTAGGGTTTAGGGTGCAGGGCTTAGGGCGCGGCCTAGGGTTTAGGGTGCAGGGGTTAGGGCGCGGCCTAGGGTTTAGGGTGCATGGCTTAGGGCGCGGCCTAGGGTTTAGGGTGCAGGGGTTAGGGCGTGGCATACGGTTTAGGGTGCAGGGCTTAGGGCGCGGCCTAGGGTTTAGGGTGCAGGGCTTAGGGCGCGGCCTAGGGTTTAGGGTGCAGGGGTTAGGGCGCGGCCTAGGGTTTAGGGTGCAGGGGTTAGGGCGCGGCCTAGGGTTTTGGGTGCAGGTGTTAGGGCGCCGCATAGGGTTTAGGGTGCAGGGGTTAGGGCGCGGCCTAGGGTTTAGGGTGCATGGCTTAGGGCGCTACCTAGGGTTTAGGGTGCAGGGCATAGGGCGCGGCCTAGGGTTTAGTGTGCAGGGGTTAGTGCGCGGACTAGGGTTTAGGGTGCAAGGCTTAGGGCGCGGCCTAGGGTTTAGGGTGCAGGGCTTAGGGCGCGGCCTAGGGTTTAGGGTGCAGGGGTTAGTGCGCGGACTAGGGTTTAGGGTGCAAGGCTTAGGGCGCGGCCTAGGGTTTAGGGTGCAGGGCTTAGGGCGCGGCCTAGGGTTTAGGGTGCAGGGCTTACGGCGCGGCCTAGGGTTTAGGGTGCAGGGCTTAGGGCACGGCCTAGGGTTTAGGGTGCAGGTGTTAGGGCGCGGCCTAGGGTTTAGGGTGCAGGGGTTAGTGCGCGGCCTAGGGTTCAGCGTGCAGGGCTTAGGGCGCGGCCTAAAGTTTAGGGTGCAGGGCTAAGGGCACGGCCTAGGGTTTAGGGTGCAGGGCTTAGGGCGCGGTCTAGGGTTTAGGGTGCAAGGGTTAGGGCGCGGCCTAGTGTTTAGGGTGCAGGGGTTAGGGCGCGGCCTAGGGTTTAGGGTGCAGGGGTTTGGGCGCGGCCTAGGGTTTAGGGTGCAGGGGTTAGGGCGCGGCCTAGAGTTTAGGGTGCAGGGGTTACGGCGCGGCCTAGGGTTTAGGGTGCAGGGGTTAGGGCGCGGCCTAGGGTTTAGGGTGCAGGGCTTAGGGCGCGGCCTAGGGTTTAGGGTGCAGGGCTTAGGGCGCGGCCTAGGGTTTAGGGTGTAGGGGTTTGGGCGCGGCCAAGGGTTTAGGGTGCAGGGGTTAGGGCGCGGCCTAGGGTTTAGGGTGCAGGGGTTAGGGAGCGGCCTAGGGTTTAGGGTGCAGGGCTTAGGGCGCGGCCTAGGGTTTAGGGTGCAGGGCTTAGGGCGCGGCCTAGAGTTTTGGGTGCAGGTGTTAGGGCGCCGGATTGGGTTTAGGGTGCAGGGGTTAGGTCGCGGCCTAGGGTTTAGGGTGCAGGGCTTAGGGCGCGGCCTAGGGTTTAGGGTGCAGGGCTTAGGGCGCGGCCTAGGGTTTAGGGTGCAGGGCTTTGGGCGCGGCCTAGGGTTTAGGGTGCAGGGCTTAGGGCGCCACATAGGGTTTAGGGTGCAGGGTTTAGGGCGCGGCCTAGGGTTTAGGGTGCAGGGGTTAGGGCGCGGCCTAGGGTTTAGAGTGCAGGGCTTAGGGCGCGGCATAGGGTTTAGGGTGCAGGGCTTAGGGCGCGGACTAGGGTTTAGGGTGCAGGGCTTAGGGCGCGGCCTAGGGTTTAGGGTGCAGGGTTTAGGGCGCGGCCTTGGGTTTAGGGTGCAGGGGTTAGGGAGCGGCCTAGGGTTTAGGGTGCAGGGGTTTGGGCGCGGCCTAGGGTTTAGGGTGCAGGGCTTAGGGCGCGGCCTAGGGTTTAGGGTGCAGGGGTTAGGGCGCGGCCTAGGGTTTAGGGTGCAGGGCTTAGGGCGCGGCCTAGGGTTTAGGGTGCATGGCTTAGGGCGCGGCCTAGGGTTTAGGGTGCAGGGCTTAGGGCGCGGCCTAGGGTTTAGGGTGCAGGGGTTTGGGCGCAGCCTAGGGTTTAGGGTGCAGGGGATTGGGCGCGGCCTAGGGTTTAGGGTGCAGGGCTTAGGGCGCGGCCTAGGGTTTAGGGTGCATGGGTTACGGCGCGGCCTAGGGTTTAGGGTGCAGGGGTTACGGCGCGGCCTAGGGTTTAGGGTGCAGGGGTTACGGCGCGGCCTAGGGTTTAGGGTGTAGGGGTTTGGGCGCGGACAAGGGTTTAGGGTGCAGGGGTTAGGTCGCGGCCTAGGGTTTAGGGTGCAGGGCTTAGGGCGCGGCCTAGGGTTTAGGGTGCAGGGGTTAGGGCGCGGCCTAGGGTTTAGGGTGCAGGGCTTAGGGCGCGGCCTAGAGTTTTGGGTGCAGGTGTTAGGGCGCCGGATAGGGTTTAGGGTGCAGGGGTTAGGGCGCGGCCTAGGGTTTAGGGTGCAGGGGTTAGGGCGCGGCCTAGGGTTTAGGGTGCAGGGCTTAGGGCGCGGCCTAGGGTTTAGGGTGCAGGGGTTAGGGCGCGGCCTAGGGTTTAGGGTGCAGGGGTTAGGGCGCCACATAGGGTTTAGGGTGCAGGGCTTAGGGCGCGGCCTAGGGTTTAGGGTGCAGGGGTTAGGGCGCGGCCTAGGGTTTAGGGTGCAGGGCTTAGGGCGTGGCATAGGGTTTAGGGTGCAGGGCTTAGGGCGCGGACTAGGGTTTAGGGTGCAGGGCTTAGGGCGCGGCCTTGCGTTTAGGGTGCAGGGCTTAGGGCGCGGCCTAGGGTTTAGGGTGCAGGGCTTAGGGCGCGGACTAGGGTTTAGGGTGCAGGGCTTAGGGCGCGGCCTAGGGTTTAGGGTGCAGGGCTTAGGGCGCGGACTAGGGTTTAGGGTGCAGGGGTTTGGGCGCGGCCTAGGGTTTAGGGTGCAGGGCTTAGTGCGCGGCCTTGGGTTTAGGGTGCAGGGGTTAGGGCGCGGCCTAGGGTTTAGGGTGCAGGGGTTAGGGCGCCACATAGGGTTTAGGGTGCAGGGCTTAGGGCGCGGCCTAGGGTTTAGGGTGCAGGGGTTAGGGCGCGGCCTAGGGTTTAGGGTGCAGGGCTTAGGGCGTGGCATAGGGTTTAGGGTGCAGGGCTTAGGGCGCGGACTAGGGTTTAGGGTGCAGGGCTTAGGGCGCGGCCTTGCGTTTAGGGTGCAGGGCTTAGGGCGCGGCCTAGGGTTTAGGGTGCAGGGCTTAGGGCGCGGCCTAGGGTTTAGGGTGCAGGGCTTAGGGCGCGGCCTAGGGTTTAGGGTGCAGGGCTTAGGGCGCGGACTAGGGTTTAGGGTGCAGGGGTTAGGGCGCGGCCTAGGGTTTAGGGTGCAGGGCTTAGTGCGCGGCCTAGGGTTTAGGGTGCATGGCTTAGGGCGCGGCCTAGGGTTTAGGGTGCAGGGCTTAGGGCGCGGCCTAGGGTTTAGGGTGCAGGGTTTAGGGCACGGCCTAGGGTTTAGGGTGCAGGGGTTAGGGCGCGGCCTAGGGTTTAGGGTGCAGGGGTTAGGGCGCGGCCTAGGGTTTAGGGTGCAGGGCTTAGGGCGCGGCCTAGGGTTTAGGGTGCAGGGGTTAGGGCGCCGCCTAGGGTTTAGGGTGCAGGGCTTAGGGCGCGGCCTAGGGTTTAGGGTGCAGGGCATAGGGCGTGGCCTAGGGTTTAGGGTGCAGAGCTTACGGCGCGGACTAGGGTTTTGGGTGCCGGTGTTAGGGCGCCGCATACGGTTTAGGGTGCAGGGGTTTGGGCGCGGCATAGGGTTTAGGGTGCAGGGCTTAGGGCGCGGCCTAGGGTTTAGGGTGCAGGGTTTAGGGCGCGGCCTAGGGTTTAGGGTGCAGGGCTTAGGGCGCGGACTAGGGTTTTGGGTGCAGGTGTTAGGGCGCGGCATACGGTTTCGGGTGCAGGGGTTAGGGCGCGACCTAGGGTTTAGGGTGCAGGGCTTAGGGCGCGGCCTAGGGTTTAGGGTGCAGGGGTTAGGGCGCGGCCTAGGGTTTAGGGTGCAGGGGTTAGGGCGCCACATAGGGTTTAGGGTGCAGGGCTTAGGGCGCGGCCTAGGGTTTAGGGTGCAGGGGTTAGGGCGCGGCCTAGGGTTTAGGGTGCAGGGCTTAGGGCGTGGCATAGGGTTTAGGGTGCAGGGCTTAGGGCGCGGACTAGGGTTTAGGGTGCAGGGCTTAGGGCGCGGCCTTGCGTTTAGGGTGCAGGGCTTAGGGCGCGGCCTAGGGTTTAGGGTGCAGGGCTTAGGGCGCGGCCTAGGGTTTAGGGTGCAGGGCTTAGGGCGCGGCCTAGGGTTTAGGGTGCAGGGGTTAGGGCGCGGACTAGGGTTTAGGGTGCAGGGGTTTGGGCGCGGCCTAGGGTTTAGGGTGCAGGGCTTAGTGCGCGGCCTAGGGTTTAGGGTGCATGGCTTAGGGCGCGGCCTAGGGTTTAGGGTGCAGGGCTTAGGGCGCGGCCTAGGGTTTAGGGTGCAGGGTTTAGGGCACGGCCTAGGGTTTAGGGTGCAGGGGTTAGGGCGCGGCCTAGGGTTTAGGGTGCAGGGGTTAGGGCGCGGCCTAGGGTTTAGGGTGCAGGGCTTAGGGCGCGGCCTAGGGTTTAGGGTGCAGGGGTTAGGGCGCCGCCTAGGGTTTAGGGTGCAGGGCTTAGGGCGCGGCCTAGGGTTTAGGGTGCAGGGCATAGGGCGTGGCCTAGGGTTTAGGGTGCAGAGCTTACGGCGCGGACTAGGGTTTTGGGTGCCGGTGTTAGGGCGCCGCATACGGTTTAGGGTGCAGGGGTTTGGGCGCGGCATAGGGTTTAGGGTGCAGGGCTTAGGGCGCGGCCTAGGGTTTAGGGTGCAGGGCTTAGGGCGCGGCCTAGGATTTCGGGTGCAGGGGTTAGTGCGTGTGCTAGGGTTTAGAGTACAGCCTAACCTGGTGCTAGCGTAGCTTATCCTGTCGTGTTGCTAGTCTATCTTATCCTGGCCTAACCTAACCTAACCAGCTGCTGGATTAGGCCTGTCTTATGCTAGCCTAGAAGAGCCTAGCCTGGTGGTCGCCTGCCCTAGCCTGGTGCTTGGCTAGCCTGGCTATACTTGGTGTTAGCCTAACCTAGCCTATCTTAGCCTAACCTGGTGCTCGCCAAGCCTGGTGCTAGCCTAGCTTAGAATGGCACTAGCCTAGCCAAACCTAGCCTGGAAGTCCAGGGACACTGGGGTTGGAATGGGCCTGCCTAGGCCATCACGGCTGTGCCCCAACATTGATGCTCCTCCATCTTTCTGATAGGGAAAACCCAGGTACTGTGCTCGGGTAATTAACTAGGGGTAGGCTTAAGGTTACGCCTAGATTTAGCTAAAGGGTCTTGAGCTACGGGAACACTGGGGCTGGAAAGGGCCTGCTAAGGCAAACGCAACAAGGCCCCAGCCTTACTGCTCCCGCAGCTTTCTGATCTGGAGCCCCCACAGGGCTGGGCACCTCGGCCCCGGCCACCAGCTGCCATTTGGCCTAGAGTTAGTGTTGAGAGAGGGAAAGAGCCTAGAGCTCCAGGGACACTGGGGCTGGAAAGGGCCTGCCAAGGCCATCGCGGCAGCGCCCCAACATTGCTGCTCCTCCATCTTTCTGACCTGGAGTCCCCACAGGGCTGGGCACCTCGGCCCAGTGCCAGGGTGCCCTCAGGGGGGTGGGTCAGGCTGGAGAGATCTAAGGAGCCTCGAGCTCCAGGGACACTGGGGCTGGAAAGAGCCTGCCGAGGCCATTGCAGCAGTGCCCCAACATTGCTGCTCCCACACCTTTCTGGTAGGGAAAAGCCAGGGAGTGTGTTAGGGTAATTAAGTGGATCTAGGGTTAGGGTTACGCTTAGGGTTAGGGTTAGGAGATCTAAAGGGCCTCGAGCTCCAGGAGCGCTGGTGCTGGAAAGAGCCTGCCAAGACGAATGCAGCAAGGCCCCAACCTTGCTGCTCCCACACCTTTCTGATCTGGACCCCCCACAGGGCTGGGCACCTCGGCCCCCGCCACGAGCTGCCATTTGAGCCAGCCCTAACGACACTCCCCCACGACCCTCACCAGCCACCCTGCACTAGGCTCAGCCACACACCTCAGCAGCCAGCACTCACCAGGCTCAGCCACACCCCTCACCAGGCACCCCTCACCATGTTCACTCACACATCACAGGAGCCAGCCCTAACGAAGCTCAGACTCACCCCTCACCAGCCACGCCTCAGCAGCCTCAGCCACGCCCTTCACCAGCCACAACACAGCAGGCTCCACCACACACCTCAGCAGGCAGCCCTAACCAGGCTCCCCCAGGACCCTCACCAGCCACCCCTCACTAGGCTCAGCCACACACCTCAGCAGCCAGCCCTCACCAGGCAGAGCAGAAGACCTCAGCTGCTATCCCTAAGGAGGCTCACCCTCAAACCTATCCAGCCACACCTCAGCAGGCTCAGCCTAGCCTAGACTGCTGCTAGCCTGCCCTAGCCTAGCCTAGACTAGACTAGCCTAGCACTTGCCTAACCTAGCCTAGCTTAGCATAGCCTAGCCTGATGCTAGCATAGCCTAGCCTAGCCTAGCGTAGCCTAGCCTAGCCTAACCTGGTGCTAGCCTGGCTGAGCCTGGTTAGGGATGGAGGTGAGCTTTGTGCCCGAGCCTGGAAAGGGATGGTTAGTGAGGGGTGTGGCTGAGCCTCGTGCAGGCTGGCTGCTCAGGTGTGTAGCTGAGCCTGGTTAAGGATTGCAGCTGAGGTGTGTGGCTGTGCCTCGGGAGGAGTGGCTGGTGGGGGGTGTGGCTGATCCTGCTGAGGGGTGTCTGGAGAGGGGAGAGGCTGAACCTGGTAGTGGCTGGCAGCTCAGGTGTGCGGCTGAGCCTGGTGAGAGATGGATGTTGAGGGGAGTGGCTGAGCCCGCTTAGGTCTGCTACTGAGGAGTGTGTCTGATCCTGGTGATGGGAGGCTGGTGAGGGGCGTGGCAGTGCCTGGTGAGGGCTGGCTGTTGAGGTGTGTGGGTGAGACTGTGTGGGGTACCCGGTAAAGGGTATGGCTGAGCCTGGTGAGGGCTGGCTGCTGAGGGGTGTAAATGAGACAGGTGAGGAGTGGCATAAGGGCGTGGCCTAGGGTTTAGTGTGAAGGCGTTTGGGGGCGGCGCAGGGTTTAGGGTGCAGGGTTTAGGGCGCGGCCAAGGGTTGAGGTTGCAGGGGTTAGAGCGCGGCACAGGGTTTAGGGTGCAGGGGTTAGGGCGCAGCATAGGGTTTAGGGTGCAGGGGTTTGGGCGCGGCCTAGGGTTTAGGGTGCAGGGCTTAGGGCGCGGCCTAGGGTTTAGGGTGCAGGGCTTAGGGCGCGGCCTAGGGTTTAGGGTTCAGGGCTTAGGGCGCGGCCTAGGGTTTTGGGTGCAGGGCTTAGGGCGCCGCATAGGGTTTAGGGTGCAGGGGTTAGGGCGCGGCCTAGGGTTTAGGGTGCAGGGCTTAGGGCGCGGCCTAGGGTTTAGGGTGCAGGGCTTAGGGCGCGGCCTAGGGTTTAGGGTGAAGGGGTTAGGGCGCGGCCTAGGGTTTAGGGTGCAGGGGTTAGGGCGCGGCCTAGGGTTTAGGGTGCAGGGCTTAGGGCGCGGACTAGGGTTTAGGGTGCAGGGGTTAGGGCGCGGCCTAGGGTTTAGGGTGCAGGGGTTAGGGCGCGGCCTAGGGTTTAGGGTGCAGGGGTTAGGGCGCGGCCTAGGGTTTAGGGTGCAGGGCTTAGGGCGCGGCCTAGGGTTTAGGGTGCAGGGCTTAGGGCGCGGCCTAGAGTTTTGGGTGCAGGTGTTAGGGCGCCGGATAGGGTTTAGGGTGCAGGGGTTAGGGCGCGGCCTAGGGTTTAGGGTGCAGGGCTCAGGGCGCGGCCTAGGGTTTAGGGTGCAGGGCTTAGGGCGCGGCCTAGGGTTTAGGGTGCAGGGCTTAGGGCGCGGCCTAGGGTTTAGGGTGCAGGGGTTAGGGCGCCACATAGGGTTTAGGGTGCAGGGGTTAGGGCGCGGCCTAGGGTTTAGAGTGCAGGGGTTAGGGCATGGCCTAGGGTTTAGGGTGCAGGGCTTAGGGCGCAGCATAGGGTTTAGGGTGCAGGGCTTAGGGCGCGGCCTAGGGTTTAGGGTGCAGGGCTTAGGGCGCGGCCTAGGGTTTAGGGTGCAGGGGTTAGGGCGCGGCCTAGGGTTTAGGGTGCAGGGCTTAGGGCGCGGCCTAGAGTTTTGGGTGCAGGTGTTAGGGCGCCGGATAGGGTTTAGGGTGCAGGGGTTAGGGCGCGGCCTAGGGTTTAGGGTGCAGGGGTTAGGGCGCCACATAGGGTTTAGGGTGCAGGGGTTAGGGCGCGGCCTAGGATTTAGGGTGCAGGGGTTAGGGCGTGGCCTAGGGTTTAGGGTGCAGGGCTTAGGGCGCGGCCTAGGGTTTAGGGTGCAGGGCTTAGGGCGCGGCCTAGGGTTTTGGGTGCAGGTGTTAGGGCGCTGGATAGGGTTTAGGGTGCAGGGGTTAGGGCGCGGCCTAGGGTTTAGGGTGCAGGGGTTAGGGCGCGGCCTAGGGTTTAGGGTGCAGGGCTTAGGGCGCGGCCTAGGGTTTAGGGTGCAGGGCTTAGGGCGCGGCCTAGGGTTTAGGGTGCAGGGGTTAGGGCGCGGCCTAGGGTTTAGGGTGCAGGGGTTAGGGCGTGGCCTAGGGTTTAGGGTGCAGGGCTTAGGGCGCGGCCTAGGGTTTAGGGTGCAGGGCTTAGGGCGCGGCCTAGGGTTTAGGGTGCAGGGCTTAGGGCGCGGAGTAGGGTTTAGGGTGCAGGGGTTTGGGCGCGGCCTAGGGTTTAGGGTGCAGGGCTTAGGGCGCGGCCTAGGGTTTAGGGTGCAGGGGTTAGGACGCGGCCTAGGGTTTAGGGTGCAGGGGTTAGGGCGCGGCCTAGGGTTTAGGGTGCAGGGCTTAGGGCGCGGCCTAGGGTTTAGGGTGCAGGGTTTAGGGCGTGGCCTAGGGTTTAGGGTGCAGGGCTTAGGGCGCGGACTAGGGTTTTGGGTGCAGGTGTTAGGGCGCGGCATACGGTTTAGGGTGCAGGGGTTAGGGCGCGGCCTAGGGTTTAGGGTGCAGGGCTTAGGGCGCGGCCTAGGGTTTAGGGTGCAGGGCTTAGGGCGCGGCCTAGGGTTTAGGGTGCAGGGCTTAGGGCGCGGCCTAGGGTTTAGGGTGCAGGGCTTAGGGCGCGGCCTAGGGTTTAGGGTTCAGGGGTTTGGGCGCGGCCTAGGGTTTAGGGTGCAGGGGTTAGGGCGCGGCCTAGGGTTTAGGGTGCAGGGGTTAGGGCGCGGCCTAGGGTTTAGGGTGCAGGGCTTAGGGCGCGGCCTAGGGTTTAGGGTGCAGGGCTTAGGGCGCGGCCTAGGGTTTAGGGTGCAGGGCTTAGGGCGCGGCCTAGGGTTTAGGGCGCAGGGGTTTGGGCGCAGCCTAGGGTTTAGGGTGCAGGGGTTAGGGCGCGGCCTAGGGTTTGGGGTGCAGGGCTTAGGGTGCGGCCTAGGGTTTTGGGTACAGGTGTTAGGGCGCCGGATAGGGTTTAGGGTGCAGGGGTTAGGGCGCGGCCTATGGTTTAGGGTGCAGGGCTTAGGGCGCGGCCTAGGGTTTAGGGTGCAGGGCTTAGGGCGCGGCCTAGGGTTTAGGGTGCAGGGGTTAGGGCGCGGCCTAGGGTTTAGGGTGCAGGGGTTAGGGCGTGGCCTAGGGTTTAGGGTGCAGGGCTTAGGGCGCGGCCTAGGGTTTAGGGTGCAGGGCTTAGGGCGCGGCCTAGGGTTTAGGGTGCAGGGCTTAGGGCGCGGCCTAGGGTTTAGGGTGCAGGGCTTAGGGCGCGGCCTAGGGTTTAGGGTGCAGGGGTTAGGGCGCGGCCTAGGGTTTAGGGTGCAGGGCTTAGGGCGCGGCCTAGGATTTCGGGTGCAGGGGTTAGTGCGTGTGCTAGGGTTTAGAGTACAGCCTAACCTGGTGCTAGCGTAGCTTATCTTGTCGTGTTGCTAGTCTAGCTTATCCTGGCCTAACCTAACCTAACCAGCTGCTGGATTAGGCCTGTCTTATGCTAGCCTAGAAGAGCCTAGCCTGGTGGTCGCCTGCCCTAGCCTGGTGCTTGGCTAGCCTGGCTATACTTGGTGTTAGCCTAACCTAGCCTATCTTAGCCTAACCTGGTGCTCGCCAAGCCTGGTGCTAGCCTAGCTTAGAATGGCACTAGCCTAGCCAAACCTAGCCTGGAAGTCCAGGGACACTGGGGTTGGAATGGGCCTGCCTAGGCCATCACGGCTGTGCCCCAACATTGATGCTCCTCCATCTTTCTGATAGGGAAAACCCAGGTACTGTGCTCGGGTAATTAACTAGGGGTAGGCTTAAGGTTACGCCTAGATTTAGCTAAAGGGTCTTGAGCTACGGGAACACTGGGGCTGGAAAGGGCCTGCTAAGGCAAACGCAACAAGGCCCCAGCCTTACTGCTCCCGCAGCTTTCTGATCTGGAGCCCCCACAGGGCTGGGCACCTCGGCCCCGGCCACCAGCTGCCATTTGGCCTAGAGTTAGTGTTGAGAGAGGGAAAGAGCCTAGAGCTCCAGGGACACTGGGGCTGGAAAGGGCCTGCCAAGGCCATCGCGGCAGCGCCCCAACATTGCTGCTCCTCCATCTTTCTGACCTGGAGTCCCCACAGGGCTGGGCACCTCGGCCCAGTGCCAGGGTGCCCTCAGGGGGGTGGGTCAGGCTGGAGAGATCTAAGGAGCCTCGAGCTCCAGGGACACTGGGGCTGGAAAGAGCCTGCCGAGGCCATTGCAGCAGTGCCCCAACATTGCTGCTCCCACACCTTTCTGGTAGGGAAAAGCCAGGGAGTGTGTTAGGGTAATTAAGTGGATCTAGGGTTAGGGTTACGCTTAGGGTTAGGGTTAGGAGATCTAAAGGGCCTCGAGCTCCAGGAGCGCTGGTGCTGGAAAGAGCCTGCCAAGACGAATGCAGCAAGGCCCCAACCTTGCTGCTCCCACACCTTTCTGATCTGGACCCCCCACAGGGCTGGGCACCTCGGCCCCCGCCACGAGCTGCCATTTGAGCCAGCCCTAACGACACTCCCCCACGACCCTCACCAGCCACCCTGCACTAGGCTCAGCCACACACCTCAGCAGCCAGCACTCACCAGGCTCAGCCACACCCCTCACCAGGCACCCCTCACCATGTTCACTCACACATCACAGGAGCCAGCCCTAACGAAGCTCAGACTCACCCCTCACCAGCCACGCCTCAGCAGCCTCAGCCACGCCCTTCACCAGCCACAACACAGCAGGCTCCACCACACACCTCAGCAGGCAGCCCTAACCAGGCTCCCCCAGGACCCTCACCAGCCACCCCTCACTAGGCTCAGCCACACACCTCAGCAGCCAGCCCTCACCAGGCAGAGCAGAAGACCTCAGCTGCTATCCCTAAGGAGGCTCACCCTCAAACCTATCCAGCCACACCTCAGCAGGCTCAGCCTAGCCTAGACTGCTGCTAGCCTGCCCTAGCCTAGCCTAGACTAGACTAGCCTAGCACTTGCCTAACCTAGCCTAGCTTAGCATAGCCTAGCCTGATGCTAGCATAGCCTAGCCTAGCCTAGCGTAGCCTAGCCTAGCCTAACCTGGTGCTAGCCTGGCTGAGCCTGGTTAGGGATGGAGGTGAGCTTTGTGCCCGAGCCTGGAAAGGGATGGTTAGTGAGGGGTGTGGCTGAGCCTCGTGCAGGCTGGCTGCTCAGGTGTGTAGCTGAGCCTGGTTAAGGATTGCAGCTGAGGTGTGTGGCTGTGCCTCGGGAGGAGTGGCTGGTGGGGGGTGTGGCTGATCCTGCTGAGGGGTGTCTGGAGAGGGGAGAGGCTGAACCTGGTAGTGGCTGGCAGCTCAGGTGTGCGGCTGAGCCTGGTGAGAGATGGATGTTGAGGGGAGTGGCTGAGCCCGCTTAGGTCTGCTACTGAGGAGTGTGTCTGATCCTGGTGATGGGAGGCTGGTGAGGGGCGTGGCAGTGCCTGGTGAGGGCTGGCTGTTGAGGTGTGTGGGTGAGACTGTGTGGGGTACCCGGTAAAGGGTATGGCTGAGCCTGGTGAGGGCTGGCTGCTGAGGGGTGTAAATGAGACAGGTGAGGAGTGGCATAAGGGCGTGGCCTAGGGTTTAGTGTGAAGGCGTTTGGGGGCGGCGCAGGGTTTAGGGTGCAGGGTTTAGGGCGCGGCCAAGGGTTGAGGTTGCAGGGGTTAGAGCGCGGCACAGGGTTTAGGGTGCAGGGGTTAGGGCGCAGCATAGGGTTTAGGGTGCAGGGGTTTGGGCGCGGCCTAGGGTTTAGGGTGCAGGGCTTAGGGCGCGGCCTAGGGTTTAGGGTGCAGGGCTTAGGGCGCGGCCTAGGGTTTAGGGTTCAGGGCTTAGGGCGCGGCCTAGGGTTTTGGGTGCAGGGCTTAGGGCGCCGCATAGGGTTTAGGGTGCAGGGGTTAGGGCGCGGCCTAGGGTTTAGGGTGCAGGGCTTAGGGCGCGGCCTAGGGTTTAGGGTGCAGGGCTTAGGGCGCGGCCTAGGGTTTAGGGTGAAGGGGTTAGGGCGCGGCCTAGGGTTTAGGGTGCAGGGGTTAGGGCGCGGCCTAGGGTTTAGGGTGCAGGGCTTAGGGCGCGGCCTAGGGTTTAGGGTGCAGGGGTTAGGGCGCGGCCTAGGGTTTAGGGTGCAGGGGTTAGGGCGCGGCCTAGGGTTTAGGGTGCAGGGGTTAGGGCGCGGCCTAGGGTTTAGGGTGCAGGGCTTAGGGCGCGGCCTAGGGTTTAGGGTGCAGGGCTTAGGGCGCGGCCTAGAGTTTTGGGTGCAGGTGTTAGGGCGCCGGATAGGGTTTAGGGTGCAGGGGTTAGGGCGCGGCCTAGGGTTTAGGGTGCAGGGCTCAGGGCGCGGCCTAGGGTTTAGGGTGCAGGGCTTAGGGCGCGGCCTAGGGTTTAGGGTGCAGGGCTTAGGGCGCGGCCTAGGGTTTAGGGTGCAGGGGTTAGGGCGCCACATAGGGTTTAGGGTGCAGGGGTTAGGGCGCGGCCTAGGGTTTAGAGTGCAGGGGTTAGGGCATGGCCTAGGGTTTAGGGTGCAGGGCTTAGGGCGCAGCATAGGGTTTAGGGTGCAGGGCTTAGGGCGCGGCCTAGGGTTTAGGGTGCAGGGCTTAGGGCGCGGCCTAGGGTTTAGGGTGCAGGGGTTAGGGCGCGGCCTAGGGTTTAGGGTGCAGGGCTTAGGGCGCGGCCTAGAGTTTTGGGTGCAGGTGTTAGGGCGCCGGATAGGGTTTAGGGTGCAGGGGTTAGGGCGCGGCCTAGGGTTTAGGGTGCAGGGGTTAGGGCGCCACATAGGGTTTAGGGTGCAGGGGTTAGGGCGCGGCCTAGGGTTTAGGGTGCAGGGGTTAGGGCGTGGCCTAGGGTTTAGGGTGCAGGGGTTAGGGCGCGGCCTAGGGTTTAGGGTGCAGGGCTTAGGGCGCGGCCTAGGGTTTAGGGTGCAGGGTTTAGGGCGTGGCCTAGGGTTTAGGGTGCAGGGCTTAGGGCGCGGACTAGGGTTTTGGGTGCAGGTGTTAGGGCGCGGCATACGGTTTAGGGTGCAGGGGTTAGGGCGCGGCCTAGGGTTTAGGGTGCAGGGCTTAGGGCGCGGCCTAGGGTTTAGGGTGCAGGGCTTAGGGCGCGGCCTAGGGTTTAGGGTGCAGGGCTTAGGGCGCGGCCTAGGGTTTAGGGTGCAGGGCTTAGGGCGCGGCCTAGGGTTTAGGGTTCAGGGGTTTGGGCGCGGCCTAGGGTTTAGGGTGCAGGGGTTAGGGCGCGGCCTAGGGTTTAGGGTGCAGGGGTTAGGGCGCGGCCTAGGGTTTAGGGTGCAGGGCTTAGGGCGCGGCCTAGGGTTTAGGGTGCAGGGCTTAGGGCGCGGCCTAGGGTTTAGGGTGCAGGGCTTAGGGCGCGGCCTAGGGTTTAGGGCGCAGGGGTTTGGGCGCAGCCTAGGGTTTAGGGTGCAGGGGTTAGGGCGCGGCCTAGGGTTTGGGGTGCAGGGCTTAGGGTGCGGCCTAGGGTTTTGGGTACAGGTGTTAGGGCGCCGGATAGGGTTTAGGGTGCAGGGGTTAGGGCGCGGCCTATGGTTTAGGGTGCAGGGCTTAGGGCGCGGCCTAGGGTTTAGGGTGCAGGGCTTAGGGCGCGGCCTAGGGTTTAGGGTGCAGGGGTTAGGGCGCGGCCTAGGGTTTAGGGTGCAGGGGTTAGGGCGTGGCCTAGGGTTTAGGGTGCAGGGCTTAGGGCGCGGCCTAGGGTTTAGGGTGCAGGGCTTAGGGCGCGGCCTAGGGTTTAGGGTGCAGGGCTTAGGGCGCGGCCTAGGGTTTAGGGTGCAGGGGTTAGGGCGCGGCCTAGGGTTTAGGGTGCAGGGGTTAGGGCGCGGCCTAGGGTTTAGGGTGCAGGGCTTAGGGCGCGGCCTAGGGTTTAGGGTGCAGGGCTTAGGGCGCGGCCTAGGGTTTAGGGTGCAGGGGTTAGGGCGCGGCCTAGGGTTTCGGGTGCAGGGCTTAGGGCGCGGCGTAGGGTTTAGGGTGCAGGGGTTAGGGCGTGGCCTAGGGTTTAGGGTGCAGAGCTTACGGCGCGGACTAGGGTTTTCGGTGCAGGTGTTAGGGCGCCGCATACGGTTTAGGGTGCAGGGCTTAGGGCGCGGCCTAGGGTTTAGGGTGCAGGGCTTAGGGCGCGGCCTAGGGTTTAGGGTGCAGGGCTTCGGGCGCGGTCTATGGTTTAGGGTTCAGGGGTTAGGGCGCGGCCTAGGGTTTAGGGTGCAGGGGTTAGGGCGCGGACTAGGGTTTAGGGTGCAGGGGTTTGAACGCAGCCTAGGGTTTAGGGTGCAGGGGTTAGGGCGCGGCCTAGGGTTTAGGGTGCAGGGCTTAGGGTGCGGCCTAGGGTTTTAGGTGCAGGTGTTAGGGCGCCGGATAGGGTTTAGGGTGCAGGGGTTAGGGCGCGGCCTAGGGTTTAGGGTGCAGGGCTTAGGGCGCGGCCTAGGGTTTAGGGTGCAGGGCTTAGGGCGCGGCCTAGGGTTTAGGGTGCAGGGGTTAGGGCGCGGCCTAGGGTTTAGGGTGCAGGGGTTAGGGCGCGGCCTAGGGTTTAGGGTGCAGGGCTTAGGGCGCGGACTAGGGCTTAGGGTGCAGGGGTTAGGGCGCGGCCTAGGGTTTAGGGTGCAGGGCTTAGGGCGCGGCCTAAGGTTTAGGGTGCAGGGCTTAGGGCGCGGCCTAGGGTTTAGGGTGCAGGGCTTAGGGCGCGGCCTAGGGTTTTGGGTGCAGGGCTTAGGGCGCCGCATAGGGTTTAGGGTGCACGGGTTAGGGCGCGGCCTAGGGTTTAGGGTGCAGGGCTTAGGGCGCGGCCTAGTGTTTAGGGTTCAGGGGTTAGGGAGCGGCCTAGGGTTTAGGGTGCAGGGGTTAGGGCGCGGCTTAGGGTTTAGGGTGCAGGGCTTAGGGCGCGGCCTAGGGTTTAGGGTGCAGGGGTTAGGGCGCGGACTAGGGTTTAGGGTTCAGGGGTTAGGGCGCGGCCTAGGGTTTAGGGTGCAGGGGTTAGGGCGCGGCCTAGGGTTTAGGGTGCAGGGGTTAGGGCGCGGCCTAGGGTTTAGGGTGCAGGGGTTAGGGCGCGGCCTAGGGTTTAGGGTGCAGGGGTTAGGGCGCGGCCTAGGGTTTAGGGTGCAGGGGTTAGGGCACGGCCTAGGGTTTAGGGTGCAGGGCTAAGGGCGCGGCCTAGGGTTTTGGGTGCAGGGCTTAGGGCGCGGCCTAGGGTTTAGGGTGCAGGGGTTAGGGCGCGGCCTAGGGTTTAGGGTGCAGGGCTTAGGGCGCGGCCTAGGGTTTAGGGTGCAGGGCTTAGGGCGCGGACTAGGGTTTTGGGTGCAGGGCTTAGGGCGCGGCCTAGGGTTTAGGGTGCAGGGGTTAGGGCGCGGCCTAGGGTTTAGGGTGCAGGGCTTAGGTCGCTGCCTAGGGTTTAGGGTGCAGGGGTTAGGGCGCGGCCTAGGGTTTAGGGTGCAGGGCTTAGGGCGTGGCCTAGGGTTTAGGGTGCAGGGCTTACGGCGTGGACTAGGGTTTTGGGTGCAGGTGTTAGTGCGCCGCATACGGTTTAGGGTGCAGGGGTTAGGGCGCGGCCTAGGGTTTAGGGTGCAGGTGTTCAGGCGCCGCATAGGGTTTAGAGTGCAGGGGTTTGGGCGCGGCCTAGGGTTTAGGGTGCAGGGCTTAGGGCGCGGACTAGGGTTTAGGGTGCAGGGGTTAGGGCGCGGCCTAGGGTTTAGGGTGGAGGGGTTAGGGCGTGGCCTAGGGTTTAGGGTGCAGGGCTTAGGGCGCGGCCTAGGGTTTAGGGTGCAGGGGTTAGGGCGCGGCCTAGGGTTTAGGGTGCAGGGGTTAGGGCGCGGCCTAGGGTTTAGGGTGCAGAGCTTAGGGCGCGGCCTAGGGTTTAGGGTGCAGGGGTTAGGGCGCGGCCTAGGGTTTAGTGTGCAGGGGTTAGGGCGCGGCCTAGGGTTTAGGGTGCAGGGCTTAGGGCGCGGCCTAGGGTTTAGGGTGCAGGGGTTATGGCGCGGCCTAGGGTTTAGGGTGCAGGGGTTAGGGCGCGGCCTAGGGTTTAGGGTGCAGGGCTTAGGGCGCGGACTAGGGTTTTGGGTGCAGGTGTTAGGGCGCCGGATAGGGTTTAGGGTGCAGGGGTTAGGGCGCGGCCTAGGGTTTAGGGTGCAGGGGTTAGGGCGCGGCCTAGGGTTTAGGGTGCAGGGTTTAGGGCGCGGCCTAGGGTTTAGGGTGCAGGGGTTAGGGCGCGGCCTAGGGTTTAGGGTGCAGGGCTTAGGGCGCGGCCTAGGGTTTAGGGTGCAGGGCTTAGGGCGCGGCATAGGGTTTAGGGTGCAGGGCTTAGGTCGCGGCCTAGGGTTTAGGGTGCAGGGCTTAGGGCGCGGCCTAGGGTTTAGGGTGCAGGGCTTAGGGCGCGGCCTAGGGTTTAGGGTGCAGGGCTTAGGGCGCGGACTAGGGTTAAGGGTGCAGGGGTTTGGGCGCGGCCTAGGGTTTAGGGTGCAGGGGTTAGGGCGCGGCCTAGGGTTTAGGGTGCAGGGCTTAGGGCGCGGCCTAGGGTTTAGGGTGCAGGGCTTAGGGCGCGGCCAAGGGTTTAGGGTGCAGGGGTTAGGGCGCGGCCTAGGGTTTAGGGTGCAGGGGTTAGGGCGCGGCCTAGGGTTTAGGGTGCAGGGGTTAGGGCGCGGCCTAGGGTTTAGGGTGCAGGGCTTAGGGCGCGGCCTAGGGTTTAGGGTGCAGGGCTTAGGGCGCGGACTAGGGTTTAGGGTGCAGGGGTTAGGGCGCGGCCTAGGGTTTAGGGTGCAGGGGTTAGGGCGCGGCCTATGGTTTAGGGTGCAGGGCTTAGGGTGCGGCCTAGGGTTTAGGGTGCAGGGCTTAGGGCGCGGCCTAGGGTTTAGGGTGCAGGGGTTAGGGCGCGGCCTAGGGTTTAGGGTGCAGGGCTTAGGGCGCGGCCTAGGGTTTAGGGTGCAGGGGTTAGGGCGCGGCCTAGGGTTTAGGGTGCAGGGGTTAGGGCGCGGCCTAGGGTTTAGGGTGCAGGGCTTAGGGCGCGGCCTAGGGTTTAGGGTGCAGGGGTTAGGGCGCGGCCTAGGGTTTAGGGTGCAGGGCTTAGGGCGCGGCCTAGGGTTTAGGGTGCAGGGGTTAGGGCGCGGCCTAGGGTTTAGGGTGCAGGGGTTAGGGCGCGGCCTAGGGTTTAGGGTGCAGGGCTTAGGGCGCGGCCTAGGGTTTAGGGTTCAGGGCTTAGGGCGCGGCCTAGGGTTTAGGGTTCAGGGGTTAGGGCGCGGCCTAGGGTTTAGGGTGCAGGGGTTAGGGCGCGGCCTAGGGTTTAGGGTGAAGGGGTTTGGGCGCGGCCTAGGATTTAGGGTGCAGGGCTTAGGTCGCGGCCTAGGGTATAGGGTGCATGGCTTAGGGTGCGGCCTAGGGTTTAGGGTGCAGGGCTTAGGGCGTGGCCTAGGGTTTAGGGTGCAGGGCTTAGGGCGCGGCCTAGGGTTTAGGGTGCAGGGCTTAGGGCGCGGCCTAGGGTTTAGGGTGCAGGGCTTAGGTCGCGGCCTAGGGTTTTGGGTGCAGGTGTTAGGGCGCTGGATAGGGTTTAGGGTGCAGGGGTTAGGGCGCGGCCTAGGGTTTAGGGTGCAGGGCTTAGGGCGCGGCCTAGGGTTTAGGGTGCAGGGCTTAGGGCGCGGCCTAGGGTTTAGGGTGCAGGGCTTAGGGCGCGGCCTAGGGTTTTGGGTGCAGGTGTTAGGGCGCTGGATAGGGTTTAGGGTGCAGGGCTTAGGGCGCGGCCTAGGGTTTAGGGTGCAGGGCTTAGGGCACGGCCTAGGGTTTAGGGTGCAGGGGTTAGGGCGCGGCCTAATGTTTAGGGTGCAGGGGTTAGGGCGCGGCCTAGGGTTTAGGGTGCAGGGCTTAGGGCGCGGCCTAGGGTTTAGGGTGCAGGGGTTAGGGCGCGGCCTAGGGTTTAGGGTGCAAAGGTTAGGGCGCGGCCTAGGGTTTAGGGTGCAGGGGTTAGGGGGCAACCTAGGGTTTAGGGTGCAGGGCTTAGGGCGCGGCCTAGGGTTTAGGGTGGAGGGGTTAGGGCGCGGCCTAGGGTTTAGGGTGCAGGGGTTAGGGCGCGGCCTAGGGTTTAGGGTGCAGGGCTTAGGGCGCGGCCTAGGGTTTAGGGTGCAGGGCTTAGGGCGCGGCCTAGGGTTTAGGGTGCAGGGGTTAGGGCGCGGCCTAGGGTTTAGGGTGCAGGGCTTAGGGCGCGGCCTAGGGTTTAGGGTGCAGGGCTTAGGGCGCGGCCTAGGGTTTAGGGTGCAGGGGTTATGGCGCGGCCTAGTGTTTAGGGTGCAGGGCTTAGGGCGCGGCCTAGGGTTCAGGGTGCAGGGCTTAGGGCGCGGCCTAGGGTTTAGGGTGCAGGGGTTAGGGCGCGGCCTAGGGTTTAGGGTGCAGGGCTTAGGGCGCGGCCTAGGGTTTAGGGTGCAGGGCTTAGGGCGCGGCCTAGGGTTTAGGGTGCAGGGCTTAGGGCGCGGCCTAGGGTTTTGGGTGCAGGTGTTAGGGCGCCGGATAGGGTTTAGGGTGCAGGGGTTAGGGCGCGGCCTAGGGTTTAGGGTGCAGGGGTTAGGGCGCGGCCTAGGGTTTAGGGTGCAGGGCTTAGGGCGCGGCCTAGGGTTTAGGGTGCAGGGCTTAGGGCGCGGCCTAGGGTTTAGGGTGCAGGGCCTAGGGCGCGGCCTAGGGTTTAAAGTGCAGGGCTTAGGGCGCGGACTAGGGTTTAGGGTGCAGGGGTTAGGGCGCGGCCTAGGGTTTAGGGTGCAGGGCTTAGGGCGCGGCCTAGGGTTTAGGGTGCAGGGCTTAGGGCGCGGCCTAGGGTTTAGGGTGCAGGGCTTAGGGCGCGGCCTAAGGTTTAGGGTGCAGTGCTTAGGGCGCGGACTAGGGTTTAGGGTGCAGGGGTTTGGGCGCGGCCTAGGGTTTAGGGTGCAGGGCTTAGGGCGCGGCCTAGGGTATAGGGTGCATGGCTAAGGGCGCGGCCTAAGGTTTAGGGTGCAGGACTTAGGGCGTGGCCTAGGGTTTAGGGTGCAGGGCTTAGGGCGCGGCCTAGGGTTTAGGGTGCAGGGCTTAGGGCGCGGCCTAGGGTTTAGGGTGCAGGGCTTAGGGCGCGGCCTAGGGTTTTGGGTGCAGGTGTTAGGGCGCTGGATAGGGTTTAGGGTGCAGGGGTTAGGGCGCGGCCTAGGGTTTAGGGTGCAGGGCTTAGGGCGCGGCCTAAGGTTTAGGGTGCAGGGCTTAGGGCGCGGCCTAGGGTTTAGGGTGCAGGGCTTAGGGCGCGGCCTAGGGTTTTGGGTGCAGGTGTTAGGGCGCCGGATAGGGTTTAGGGTGCAGGGGTTAGGGCGCGGCCTAGGGTTTAGGGTGCAGGGCTTAGGGCGCGGCCTAGGGTTTAGGGTGCAGGGCTTAGGGCGCGGCCTAGGGTTTAGGGTGCAGGGGTTAGGGCGCGGCCTAGGGTTTAGGGTGCAGGGGTTAGGGCGCGGCCTAGGGTTTTGCGTGCAGGTGTTAGGGCGCTGGATAGGGTTTAGGGTGCAGGGCTTAGGGCGCGGCCTAGGGTTTAGGGTGCAGGGGTTAGGGCGCGTCCTAGTGTTTAGGGTGCAGGGGTTAGGGCGCGGCCTAGGGTTTAGGGTGCAGGGCTTAGGGTGCGGCCTAGGGTTTAGGGTGCAGGGCTTAGGGCACGGCCTAGGGTTTAGGGTGCAGGGCTTAGGGCGCGGTCTAGGGTTTAGGGTGCAGGGGTTAGGGCGCGGCCTAGGGTTTAGGGTGCAGGGGTTAGGGCGCGGCCTAGGGTTTAGGGTGCAGGGCTTAGGGCGCGGCCTAGGGTTTAGGGTGCAGGGGTTAGGGCGCAGCGTAGGGTTTAGGGTGCAGGGCTTAGGGCGCGGCCTAGGGTTTTGGGTGCAGGTGTTAGGGCGCCGGATAGGGTTTAGGGTGCAGGGGTTAGGGCGCGGCCTAGGGTTTAGGGTGCAGGGCTTAGGGCGCGGCCTAGGGTTTAGGGTGCAGGGCCTAGGGCGCGGCCTAGGGTTTAAAGTGCAGGGCTTAGGGCGAGGACTAGGGTTTAGGGTGCAGGGGTTAGGGCGCGGCCTAGGGTTTAGGGTGCAGGGGTTAGGGCGCGGCCTAGGGTTTAGGGTGCAGGGCTTAGGGCGCGGCCTAGGGTTTAGGGTGCAGGGCTTAGGGCGCGGCCTAGGGTTTAGGGTGCAGGGGTTAGGGCGCGGCCTAGGGTTTAGGGTGCAGGGGTTAGGGCGCGGCCTAGGGTTTAGGGTGCAGGGCTTAGGGTGCGGCCTAGGGTTTTAGGTGCAGGTGTTAGGGCGCCGGATAGGGTTTAGGGTGCAGGGGTTAGGGCGCGGCCTAGGGTTTAGGGTGCAGGGCTTAGGGCGCGGCCTAGGGTTTAGGGTGCAGGGCTTAGGGCGCGGCCTAGGGTTTAGGGTGCAGGGGTTAGGGCGCGGCCTAGGGTTTAGGGTGCAGGGGTTAGGGCGCGGCCTAGGGTTTAGGGTGCAGGGCTTAGGGCGCGGACTAGGGCTTAGGGTGCAGGGGTTAGGGCGCGGCCTAGGGTTTAGGGTGCAGGGCTTAGGGCGCGGCCTAAGGTTTAGGGTGCAGGGCTTAGGGCGCGGCCTAGGGTTTAGGGTGCAGGGCTTAGGGCGCGGCCTAGGGTTTTGGGTGCAGGGCTTAGGGCGCCGCATAGGGTTTAGGGTGCACGGGTTAGGGCGCGGCCTAGGGTTTAGGGTGCGGGGCTTAGGGCGCGGCCTAGTGTTTAGGGTTCAGGGGTTAGGGAGCGGCCTAGGGTTTAGGGTGCAGGGGTTAGGGCGCGGCCTAGGGTTTAGGGTGCAGGGGTTAGGGCGCGGCCTAGGGTTTAGGGTGCAGGGGTTAGGGCGCGGACTAGGGTTTAGGGTTCAGGGGTTAGGGCGTGGCCTAGGGTTTAGGGTGCAGGGGTTAGGGCGCGGCCTAGGGTTTAGGGTGCAGGGGTTAGGGCGCGGCCTAGGGTTTAGGGTGCAGGGGTTAGGGCGCGGCCTAGGGTTTAGGGTGCAAGGGTTAGGGCGCGGCCTAGTGTTTAGGGTGCAGGGGTTAGGGCGCGGCCTCGGGTTTAGGGTGCAGGGGTTAGGGCGCGGTCTAGGGTTTAGGGTGCAGGGGTTAGGGCGCGGACTAGGGTTTAGGGTGCAGGGGTTAGGGCGCGGCGTAGGGTTTAGAGTGCAGGGGTTAGGGCGTGGCCTAGGGTTTAGGGTGCAGGGCTTAGGGCGCGGCCTAGGGTTTAGGGTGCAGGGCTTAGGGCGCGGCCTAGGGTTTAGGGTGCAGGGCTTAGGGCGCGGACTAGGGTTTAGGGTGCAGGGGTTTGGGCGCAGCCTAGGGTTTAGGGTGCAGGGCTTAGGGCGCGGCCTAGGGTTTAGGGTGCAGGGGTTAGGGCACGGCCTAGGGTTTAGGGTGCAGGGCTTAGGGCGCGGCCTAGGGTTTTGGGTGCAGGGCTTAGGGCGCGGCCTAGGGTTTAGGGTGCAGGGGTTAGGGCGCGGCCTAGGGTTTAGGGTGCAGGGCTTAGGGCGCGGCCTAGGGTTTAGGGTGCAGGGCTTAGGGCGCGGACTAGGGTTTTGGGTGCAGGGCTTAGGGCGCGGCCTAGGGTTTAGGGTGCAGGGGTTAGGGCGCGGCCTAGGGTTTAGGGTGCAGGGCTTAGGTCGCGGCCTAGGGTTTAGGGTGCAGGGGTTAGGGCGCGGCCTAGGGTTTAGGGTGCAGGGCTTAGGGCGTGGCCTAGGGTTTAGGGTGCAGGGCTTACGGCGTGGACTAGGGTTTTGGGTGCAGGTGTTAGTGCGCCGCATACGGTTTAGGGTGCAGGGGTTAGGGCGCGGCCTAGGGTTTAGGGTGCAGGTGTTCAGGCGCCGCATAGGGTTTAGAGTGCAGGGGTTTGGGCGCGGCCTAGGGTTTAGGGTGCAGGGCTTAGGGCGCGGACTAGGGTTTAGGGTGCAGGGGTTAGGGCGCGGCCTACGGTTTAGGGTGGAGGGGTTAGGGCGCGGCCTAGGGTTTAGGGTGCAGGGCTTAGGGCGCGGCCTAGGGTTTAGGGTGCAGGGGTTAAGGCGCGGCCTAGGGTTTAGGGTGCAGGGGTTAGGGCGCGGCCTAGGGTTTAGGGTGCAGAGCTTAGGGCGCGGCCTAGGGTTTAGGGTGCAGGGGTTAGGGCGCGGCCTAGGGTTTAGTGTGCAGGGGTTAGGGCGCGGCCTAGGGTTTAGGGTGCAGTGCTTAGGGCGCGGCCTAGGGTTTAGGGTGCAGGGGTTATGGCGCGGCCTAGGGTTTAGGGTGCAGGGGTTAGGGCGCGGCCTAGGGTTTAGGGTGCAGGGCTTAGGGCGCGGACTAGGGTTTTGGGTGCAGGTGTTAGGGCGCCGGATAGGGTTTAGGGTGCAGGGGTTAGGGCGCGGCCTAGGGTTTAGGGTGCAGGGCTTAGGGCGCGGCCTAGGGTTTAGGGTGCAGGGGTTAGGGCGCGGCCTAGGGTTTAGGGTGCAGGGCTTAGGGCGCGGCCTAGGGTTTAGGGTTCAGGGCTTAGGGCGCGGCCTAGGGTTTAGGGTTCAGGGGTTAGGGCGCGGCCTAGGGTTTAGGGTGCAGGGGTTAGGGCGCGGCCTAGGGTTTAGGGTGCAGGGGTTTGGGCGCGGCCTAGGATTTAGGGTGCAGGGCTTAGGTCGCGGCCTAGGGTATAGGGTGCATGGCTTAGGGTGCGGCCTAGGGTTTAGGGTGCAGGGCTTAGGGCGTGGCCTAGGGTTTAGGGGGCAGGGCTTAGGGCGCGGCCTAGGGTTTAGGGTGCAGGGCTTAGGGCGCGGCCTACGGTTTAGGGTGCAGGGCTTAGGTCGCGGCCTAGGGTTTTGGGTGCAGGTGTTAGGGCGCTGGATAGGGTTTAGGGTGCAGGGGTTAGGGCGCGGCCTAGGGTTTAGGGTGCAGGGGTTAGGGCGCGGCCTAGGGTTTAGGGTGCAGGGCTTAGGGCGCGGCCTAGGGTTTAGGGTGCAGGGCTTAGGGCGCGGCCTAGGGTTTTGGGTGCAGGTGTTAGGGCGCTGGATAGGGTTTAGGGTGCAGGGCTTAGGGCGCGGCCTAGGGTTTAGGGTGCAGGGCTTAGGGCACGGCCTAGGGTTTAGGGTGCAGGGGTTAGGGCGCGGCCTAATGTTTAGGGTGCAGGGGTTAGGGCGCGGCCTAGGGTTTAGAGTGCAGGGCTTAGGGCGCGGCCTAGGGTTTAGGGTGCAGGGGTTAGGGCGCGGCCTAGGGTTTAGGGTGCAAAGGTTAGGGCGCGGCCTAGGGTTTAGGGTGCAGGGGTTAGGGCGCAACCTAGGGTTTAGGGTGCAGGGCTTAGGGCGCGGCCTAGGGTTTAGGGTGGAGGGGTTAGGGCGCGGCCTAGGGTTTAGGGTGCAGGGGTTAGGGCGCGGCCTAGGGTTTAGGGTGCAGGGCTTAGGGCGCGGACTAGGGTTTAGGGTGCAGGGCTTAGGGCGCGGCCTATGGTTTAGGGTGCAGGGGTTAGGGCGCGGCCTAGGGTTTAGGGTGCAGGGCTTAGGGCGCGGCCTAGGGTTTTGGGTGCAGGTGTTAGGGCGCCGGATAGGGTTTAGGGTGCAGGGGTTAGGGCGCGGCCTAGGGTTTAGGGTGCAGGGGTTAGGGCGCGGCCTAGGGTTTAGGGTGCAGGGCTTAGGGCGCGGCCTAGGGTTTAGGGTGCAGGGCTTAGGGCGCGGCCTAGGGTTTAGGGTGCAGGGCCTAGGGCGCGGCCTAGGGTTTAAAGTGCAGGGCTTAGGGCGCGGACTAGGGTTTAGGGTGCAGGGGTTAGGGCGCGGCCTAGGGTTTAGGGTGCAGGGCTTAGGGCCCGGCCTAGGGTTTAGGGTGCAGGGCTTAGGGCGCGGCCTAGGGTTTAGGGTGCAGGGCTTAGGGCGCGGCCTAAGGTTTAGGGTGCAGTGCTTAGGGCGCGGACTAGGGTTTAGGGTGCAGGGGTTTGGGCGCGGCCTAGGGTTTAGGGTGCAGGGCTTAGGGCGCGGCCTAGGGTATAGGGTGCATGGCTTAGGGCGCGGCCTAGGGTTTAGGGTGCAGGACTTAGGGCGTGGCCTAGGGTTTAGGGTGCAGGGCTTAGGGCGCGGCCTAGGGTTTAGGGTGCAGGGCTTAGGGCGCGGCCTAGGGTTTAGGGTGCAGGGCTTAGGGCGCGGCCTAGGGTTTTGGGTGCAGGTGTTAGGGCGCTGGATAGGGTTTAGGGTGCAGGGCTTAGGGCGCGGCCTAGGGTTTAGGGTGCAGGGCTTAGGGCGCGCCCTAAGGTTTAGGGTGCAGGGCTTAGGGCGCGGCCTAGGGTTTAGGATGCAGGGGTTAGGGCGCGGCCTAGGGTTTAGGGTGCAGGGCTTAGGGCGCGGCCTAGGGTTTAGGGTGCAGGGCTTAGGGCGCGGCCTAGGGTTTAGGATGCAGGGGTTAGGGCGCGGCCTAGGGTTTAGGGTGCAGGGCTTAGGGCGCGGCCTAGGGTTTAGGGTGCAGGGCTTAGGGCGCGGCCTAGGGTTTAGGGTGCAGGGCTTAGGGCGCGGCCTAGGGTTTAGGGTGCAGGGCTTAGGGCGCGGCCTAGGGTTTAGGGTGCAGGGCTTAGGGCGCGGCCAAGGGTTAAAGGTGCAGGGCTTAGGGCGCGGCCTAGGGTTTAGGGTGCAGGGCTTAGGGCGCGGACTAGGGTTTAGAGTGCAGGGGTTTGGGCGCGGCCTAGGGTTTATGGTGCAGGGCTTAGGGCGCGGCCTAGGGTTTAGGGTGCATGGCTTAGGGCGCGGCCTAGGGTTTAGGGTGCAGGGCTTAGGGCGCAGCCTAGGGTTTAGGGTGCAGGGCTTAGGGCGTGGCCTAGGGTTTAGGGTGCACGGGTTAGGGCGCGGCCTAGGGTTTAGGGTGCAGGGCTTAGGGCGCGGCCTAGGGTTTAGGGTGCAGGGCTTAGGGCGCGGCCTAGGGTTTTGCGTGCAGGTGTTAGGGCGCTGGATAGGGTTTAGGGTGCAGGGCTTAGGGCGCGGCCTAGGGTTTAGGGTGCAGGGGTTAGGGCGCGTCCTAGTGTTTAGGGTGCAGGGGTTAGGGCGCGGTCTAGGGTTTAGGGTGCAGGGCTTAGGGCGCGGCCTAGGGTTTAGGGTGCAGGGCTTAGGGCACGGCCTAGGGTTTAGGGTGCAGGGCTTAGGGCGCGGTCTAGGGTTTAGGGTGCAGGGGTTAGGGCGCGGCGTAGGGTTTAGGGTGCAGGGGTTAGGGCGCGGCCTAGGGTTTAGGGTGCAGGGGTTAGGGCGCGGCCTAGGGTTTAGGGTGCAGGGGTTAGGGCGCAGCCTAGGGTTTAGGGTGCAGGGCTTAGGGCGCGGCCTAGGGTTTTGGGTGCAGGTGTTAGGGCGCCGGATAGGGTTTAGGGTGCAGGGGTTAGGGCGCGGCCTAGGGTTTAGGGTGCAGGGCTTAGGGCGCGGCCTAGGGTTTAGGGTGCAGGGCCTAGGGCGCGGCCTAGGGTTTAAAGTGCAGGGCTTAGGGCGAGGACTAGGGTTTAGGGTGCAGGGGTTAGGGCGCGGCCTAGGGTTTAGGGTGCAGGGGTTAGGGCGTGGCCTAGGGTTTAGGGAGCAGGGCTTAGGGCGCGGCCTAGGGTTTAGGGTGCAGGGCTTAGGGCGCGGCCTAGGGTTTAGGGTGCAGGGGTTAGGGCGCGGCCTAGGGTTTAGGGTGCAGGGGTTAGGGCGCGGCCTAGGGTTTAGGGTGCAGGGCTTAGGGCGCGGCCTAGGGTTTTGGGTGCAGGGCTTAGGGCGCGGACTAGGGTTTAGGGTGCAGGGCTTAGGGCGCGGCCTAGGGTTTAGGGTGCAGGGGTTAGGGCGCGGCCTAGGGTTTAAGGTGCAGGGCTTAGGGCGCGGCCTAGGGTTTAGGGTGCAGGGGTTTGGGCGCGGCCTAGGGTTTAGGGTGCAGGGCTAAGGGCGCGGCCTAGGGTTTAGGGTGCATGGCTTAGGGCGCGGGCTAGGGTTTAGGGTGCAGGGCTTAGGGCGCGGCCTAGGGTTTAGGGTGCAGGGCTTAGGGCGCGGCCTAGGGTTTAGGGTGCAGGGCTTAGGGCGCGGCCAAGGGTTTAGGGTGCAGGGGTTAGGGCGCGGCCTAGGGTTTAGGGTGCAGGGCTTAGGGCGCGGCCTAGGGTTTAGGGTGCAGGGGTTAGGGCGCGGACTAGGGTTTAGGGTGCAGGGCTTAGGGCGCGGCCTAGGGTTTTGGGTGCAGGGCTTAGGGCGCGGCCTAGGGTTTAGGGTGCAGGGCTTAGGGCGCGGCCTAAGGTTTAGGGTGCAGGGCTTAGGGCGCGGACTAGGGTTTAGGGTGCAGGGGTTTGGGCGCGGCCTAGGGTTTAGGGTGCAGGGCTTAGGGCGCGGCCTAGGGTATAGGGTGCATGGCTTAGGGCGCGGCCTAGGGTTTAGGGTGCAGGGCTTAGGGCGTGGCCTAGGGTTTAGGGTGCAGGGCTTAGGGCGCGGCATAGGGTTTAGGGTGCAGGGCTTAGGGCGCGGCCTAGGGTTTAGGGTGCAGGGCTTAGGGCGCGGCCTAGGGTTTTGGGTGCAGGTGTTAGGGCGCTGGATAGGTTTTAGGGTGCAGGGGTTAGGGCGCAGCCTAGGGTTTAGGGTGCAGGGCTTAGGGCGCGGCCGAAGGTTTAGGGTGCAGGGTTTAGGGCGCGGCCTAGGGTTTAGGGTGCAGGGCTTAGGGCGCGGCCTAGGGTTTTGGGTGCAGGGGTTAGGGCGCGGCTTAGGGTTTAGGGTGCAGGGGTGAGGGCGCGGCCTAGGGTTTAGGGTGCAGGGCTTAGGGCGCGGCCTAGGGTTTAGGGTGCAGGGGTTAGGGCGCGGCCTAGGGTTTAGGGTGCAGGGGTTAGGGCGCGGCCTAGGGTTTAGGGTGCAGGGGTTTGGGCGCATCCTAGGGTGTAGGGTGCAGGGGTTTGGGCGCGGCCTAGGGTTTAGGGTGCAGGGGTTTGGGTGCGGCCTAGGGTTTAGGGTGCAGGGGTTTGGGCGCATCCTAGGGTTTAGGGCGCAGGGCTTAGGGCGCGGACTAGGGTTTAGGGTGCAGGGGTTAGGGCGCGGCCTAGGGTTTAGGGTGCAGGGCATAGGGCGCGGCCAAGGGTTTAGGGTGCAGGGCTTAGGGCGCGGCCTAGGGTTTAGGGTGCAGGGGTTTGGGCGCGGCCTAGGGTTTAGGGTGCAGGGCTTAGGGCGCGGCCTAGGGTTTAGGGTGTAGGTGTTAGGGCGCAGCCTAGGGTTTAGGGTGCAGGGCTTAGGGCGCGGCCTAGGGTTTAGGGTGCAGGGGTTTGGGCGCGGCCTAGGGTTTAGGGTGCAGGGGTTATGGCGCGGCCTAGGGTTTAGGGTGCAGGGCTTAGGGCGCGGACTAGGGTTTTGGGTGCAGGTGTTAGGGCGCGGCCTAGGGTTTAGGGTGCAGGGCTTAGGGCGCGGCCTAGGGTTTAGGGTGCAGGGGTTAGGGCGCGGCCTAGGGTTTAGGGTGCAGGGCTTAGGGCGCGGCCTAGGGTTTTGGGTGCAGGTGTTAGGGCGCCGAATAAGGTTTAGGGTGCAGGGGTTAGGGCGCGGCTTAGGGTTTAGGGCGCAGGGCTTAGAGCGCGGCCTAGGGTTTAGGGTTCAGGGCTTAGGGCGCGGCCTAGGGTTTAGGGTGCAGGGCTTAGGGCGCGGCCTAGGGTTTAGGGTGCAGGGGTTAGGGCGCGGCCTAGGGTTTAGGGTGCAGGGGTTAGGGCGCGGCCTAGGGTTTAGGGTGCAGGGGTTAGGGCGCGGCCTAGGGTTTAGGGTGCAGGGCTTAGGGCGCGGCCTAGGGCTTAGGGTGCAGGGGTTAGGGCGCGGCCTAGGGTTTAGGGTGCAGGGCTTAGGGCGCGGCCTACGGTTTAGGGTGCAGGGCTTAGGGCGCGGACTAGGGTTTAGGGTGCAGGGGTTAGGGCGCGGCGTAGGGTTTAGAGTGCAGGGGTTAGGGCGTGGCCTAGGGTTTAGGGTGCAGGGCTTAGGGCGCGGCCTAGGGTTTAGGGTGCAGGGCTTAGGGCGCGGCCTAGGGTTTAGGGTGCAGGGCTTAGGGCGCGGACTAGGGTTTAGGGTGCAGGGGTTTGGGCGCAGCCTAGGGTTTAGGGTGCAGGGCTTAGGGCGCGGCCTAGGGTTTAGGGTGCATGGCTTAGGGCGCGGCCTAGGGTTTAGGGTGCAGGGCTTAGGGCGTGGCCTAGGGTTTAGGGTGCAGGGCTTAGGGCGCGGCCTAGGGTTTAGGGTGCAGGGGTTAGGGCGCGGCCTAGGGTTTAGGGTGCAGGGCTTAGGGCGCGGCGTAGGGTTTAGGGTGCAGGGGTTAGGGCGTGGCCTAGGGTTTAGGGTGCAGAGCTTACGGCGCGGACTAGGGTTTTCGGTGCAGGTGTTAGGGCGCCGCATACGGTTTAGGGTGCAGGGCTTAGGGCGCGGCCTAGGGTTTAGGTTGCAGGGGTTTGGGCGCGGCCTAGGGTTTAGGGTGCAGGGCTTCGGGCGCGGTCTATGGTTTAGGGTTCAGGGGTTAGGGTGCGGCCTAGGGTTTAGGGTGCAGGGGTTAGGGCGCGGCCTAGGGTTTAGGGTGCAGGGGATTGAACGCAGCCTAGGGTTTAGGGTGCAGGGGTTAGGGCGCGGCCTAGGGTTTAGGGTGCAGGGCTTAGGGTGCGGCCTAGGGTTTTAGGTGCAGGTGTTAGGGCGCCGGATAGGGTTTAGGGTGCAGGGGTTAGGGCGCGGCCTAGGGTTTAGGGTGCAGGGCTTAGGGCGCGGCCTAGGGTTTAGGGTGCAGGGCTTAGGGCGCGGCCTAGGGTTTAGGGTGCAGGGGTTTGGGCGCGGCCTAGGGTTTAGGGTGCAGGGGTTAGGGCGCGGCCTAGGGTTTAGGGTGCAGGGCTTAGGGCGCGGACTAGGGCTTAGGGTGCAGGGGTTAGGGCGCGGCCTAGGGTTTAGGGTGCAGGGCTTAGGGCGCGGCCTAAGGTTTAGGGTGCAGGGCTTAGGGCGCGGCCTAGGGTTTAGGGTGCAGGGCTTAGGGCGCGGCCTAGGGTTTTGGGTGCAGGGCTTAGGGCGCCGCATAGGGTTTAGGGTGCAGGGGTTAGGGCGCGGCCTAGGGTTTAGGGTGCAGGGGTTTGGGCGCGGCCTAGGGCTTAGGGTGCAGGGGTTAGGGCGCGGCCTAGGGTTTAGGGTGCAGGGGTTTGGGCGCGGCCTAGGGTTTAGGGCGCAGGGCTTAGGGCGCGGCCTAGGGTTTAGGGTGCAGGGCTTAGGGCGCGGCCTAGGGTTTAGGGTGCAGGGGTTAGGGCGCGGCCTAGGGTTTAGGGTGCAGGGCTTAGAGCGCGGCCTAGGGTTTTGGGTGCAGGTGTTAGGGCGCCGCATACGGTTTAGTGTGCAGGGGTTAGGGCGCGGCCTAGGGTTTAGGGTGCAGGGGTTAGGGCGCGGCCTAGGGTTTAGGGTGCAGGGCTTCGGGCGCGGTCTATGGTTTAGGGTGCAGGGGTTAGGGCGCGGCCTAGGGTTTAGGGTGCAGGGGTTAGGGCGCGGACTAGGGTTTAGGGTGCAGGGGTTTGGGCGCAGCCTAGGATTTAGGGTGCAGGGGTTAGGGCGCGGCCTAGGGTTTAGGGTGCAGGGCTTAGGGTGCGGCCTAGGATTTTAGGTGCAGGTGTTAGGGCGCCGGATAGGGTTTAGGGTGCAGGGGTTAGGGCGCGGCCTAGGGTTTAGGGTGCAGGGGTTAGGGCGCGGCCTAGGGTTTAGGGTGCAGGGCTTAGGGCGCGGCCTAGGGTTTTGGGTGCAGGGCTTAGGGCGCGGACTAGGGTTTAGGGTGCAGGGCTTAGGGCGCGGCCTAGGGTTTAGGGTGCAGGGGTTAGGGCGCGGCCTAGGGTTGAGGGTGCAGGGCTTAGGGCGCGGCCTAGGGTTTAGGGTGCAGGGGTTTGGGCGCGGCCTAGGGTTTAGGGTGCAGGGCCTAGGGCGCGGCCTAGGGTTTAGGGTGCAGGGGTTAGGGCGCGGACTAGGGTTTAGGGTGCAGGGCTTAGGGCGCGGCCTAGGGTTTTGGGTGCAGGGCTTAGGGCGCGGCCTAGGGTTTAGGGTGCAGGGCTTAGGGCGCGGCCTAAGGTTTAGGGTGCAGGGCTTAGGGCGCGGACTAGGGTTTAGGGTGCAGGGGTTTGGGCGCGGCCTAGGGTTTAGGGTGCAGGGCTTAGGGCGCGGCCTAGGGTATAGGGTGCATGGCTTAGGGCGCGGCCTAGGGTTTAGGGTGCAGGGCTTAGGGCGTGGCCTAGGGTTTAGGGTGCAGGGCTTAGGGCGCGGCCTAGGGTTTAGGGTGCAGGGCTTAGGGCGCGGCCTAGGGTTTAGGGTGCAGGGCTTAGGGCGCGGCCTAGGGTTTTGGGTGCAGGTGTTAGGGCGCTGGATAGGTTTTAGGGTGCAGGGGTTAGGGCGCAGCCTAGGGTTTAGGGTGCAGGGCTTAGGGCGCGGCCGAAGGTTTAGGGTGCAGGGCTTAGGGCGCGGCCTAGGGTTTAGGGTGCAGGGCTTAGGGCGCGGCCTAGGGTTTTGGGTGCAGGGGTTAGGGCGCGGCTTAGGGTTTAGGGTGCAGGGGTGAGGGCGCGGCCTAGGGTTTAGGGTGCAGGGCTTAGGGCGCGGCCTAGGGTTTAGGGTGCAGGGGTTAGGGCGCGGCCTAGGGTTTAGGGTGCAGGGGTTAGGGCGCGGCCTAGGGTTTAGGGTGCAGGGGTTTGGGCGCATCCTAGGGTGTAGGGTGCAGGGGTTTGGGCGCGGCCTAGGGTTTAGGGTGCAGGGGTTTGGGTGCGGCCTAGGGTTTAGGGTGCAGGGGTTTGGGCGCATCCTAGGGTTTAGGGCGCAGGGCTTAGGGCGCGGACTAGGGTTTAGGGTGCAGGGGTTAGGGCGCGGCCTAGGGTTTAGGGTGCAGGGCATAGGGCGCGGCCAAGGGTTTAGGGTGCAGGGCTTAGGGCGCGGCCTAGGGTTTAGGGTGCAGGGGTTTGGGCGCGGCCTAGGGTTTAGGGTGCAGGGCTTAGGGCGCGGCCTAGGGTTTAGGGTGTAGGTGTTAGGGCGCAGCCTAGGGTTTAGGGTGCAGGGCTTAGGGCGCGGCCTAGGGTTTAGGGTGCAGGGGTTTGGGCGCGGCCTAGGGTTTAGGGTGCAGGGGTTATGGCGCGGCCTAGGGTTTAGGGTGCAGGGCTTAGGGCGCGGACTAGGGTTTTGGGTGCAGGTGTTAGGGCGCGGCCTAGGGTTTAGGGTGCAGGGCTTAGGGCGCGGCCTAGGGTTTAGGGTGCAGGGGTTAGGGCGCGGCCTAGGGTTTAGGGTGCAGGGCTTAGGGCGCGGCCTAGGGTTTTGGGTGCAGGTGTTAGGGCGCCGAATAAGGTTTAGGGTGCAGGGGTTAGGGCGCGGCTTAGGGTTTAGGGCGCAGGGCTTAGGGCGCGGCCTAGGGTTTAGGGTTCAGGGCTTAGGGCGCGGCCTAGGGTTTAGGGTGCAGGGCTTAGGGCGCGGCCTAGGGTTTTAGGTGCAGGTGTTAGGGCGCGGACTAGGGTTTAGGGTGCAGGGGTTTGGGCGCAGCCTAGGGTTTAGGGTGCAGGGGTTAGGGCGCGGCCTAGGGTTTAGGGTGCAGGGCTTAGGGTGCGGCCTAGGGTTTTAGGTGCAGGTGTTAGGGCGCCGGATAGGGTTTAGGGTGCAGGGGTTAGGGCGCGGCCTAGGGTTTAGGGTGCAGGGCTTAGGGCGCGGCCTAGGGTTTAGGGTGCAGGGGTTAGGGCGCGGCCTAGGGTTTAGGGTGCAGGGGTTAGGGCGCGGCCTAGGGTTTAGGGTGCAGGGGTTAGGGCGCGGCCTAGGGTTTAGGGTGCAGGGCTTAGGGCGCGGCCTAGGGCTTAGGGTGCAGGGGTTAGGGCGCGGCCTAGGGTTTAGGGTGCAGGGCTTAGGGCGCGGCCTAGGGTTTAGGGTGCAGGGCTTAGGGCGCGGACTAGGGTTTAGGGTGCAGGGGTTAGGGCGCGGCGTAGGGTTTAGAGTGCAGGGGTTAGGGCGTGGCCTAGGGTTTAGGGTGCAGGGCTTAGGGCGCGGCCTAGGGTTTAGGGTGCAGGGCTTAGGGCGCGGCCTAGGGTTTAGGGTGCAGGGCTTAGGGCGCGGACTAGGGTTTAGGGTGCAGGGGTTTGGGCGCAGCCTAGGGTTTAGGGTGCAGGGCTTAGGGCGCGGCCTAGGGTTTAGGGTGCATGGCTTAGGGCGCGGCCTAGGGTTTAGGGTGCAGGGCTTAGGGCGTGGCCTAGGGTTTAGGGTGCAGGGCTTAGGGCGCGGCCTAGGGTTTAGGGTGCAGGGGTTAGGGCGCGGCCTAGGGTTTAGGGTGCAGGGCTTAGGGCGCGGCGTAGGGTTTAGGGTGCAGGGGTTAGGGCGTGGCCTAGGGTTTAGGGTGCAGAGCTTACGGCGCGGACTAGGGTTTTCGGTGCAGGTGTTAGGGCGCCGCATACGGTTTAGGGTGCAGGGCTTAGGGCGCGGCCTAGGGTTTAGGTTGCAGGGGTTTGGGCGCGGCCTAGGGTTTAGGGTGCAGGGCTTCGGGCGCGGTCTATGGTTTAGGGTTCAGGGGTTAGGGTGCGGCCTAGGGTTTAGGGTGCAGGGGTTAGGGCGCGGACTAGGGTTTAGGGTGCAGGGGATTGAACGCAGCCTAGGGTTTAGGGTGCAGGGGTTAGGGCGCGGCCTAGGGTTTAGGGTGCAGGGCTTAGGGTGCGGCCTAGGGTTTTAGGTGCAGGTGTTAGGGCGCCGGATAGGGTTTAGGGTGCAGGGGTTAGGGCGCGGCCTAGGGTTTAGGGTGCAGGGCTTAGGGCGCGGCCTAGGGTTTAGGGTGCAGGGCTTAGGGCGCGGCCTAGGGTTTAGGGTGCAGGGGTTAGGGCGCGGCCTAGGGTTTAGGGTGCAGGGGTTAGGGCGCGGACTAGGGCTTAGGGTGCAGGGGTTAGGGCGCGGCCTAGGGTTTAGGGTGCAGGGCTTAGGGCGCGGCCTAAGGTTTAGGGTGCAGGGCTTAGGGCGCGGCCTAGGGTTTAGGGTGCAGGGCTTAGGGCGCGGCCTAGGGTTTTGGGTGCAGGGCTTAGGGCGCCGCATAGGGTTTAGGGTGCACGGGTTAGGGCGCGGCCTAGGGTTTAGGGTGCAGGGCTTAGGGCGCGGCCTAGTGTTTAGGGTTCAGGGGTTAGGGAGCGGCCTAGGGTTTAGGGTGCAGGGGTTAGGGCGCGGCTTAGGGTTTAGGGTGCAGGGCTTAGGGCGCGGCCTAGGGTTTAGGGTGCAGGGGTTAGGGCGCGGCCTAGGGTTTAGGGTGCAGGGCTTAGGGCGCGGCCTAGGGTTTAGGGTGCAGGGCTTAGGGCGCGGCCTAGGGTTTAGGGTGCAGGGGTTAGGGCGCGGCCTAGGGTTTAGGGTGCAGGGGTTTGGGCGCGGCCTAGGGCTTAGGGTGCAGGGGTTAGGGCGCGGCCTAGGGTTTAGGGTGCAGGGGTTTGGGCGCGGCCTAGGGTTTAGGGCGCAGGGCTTAGGGCGCGGCCTAGGGTTTAGGGTGCAGGGCTTAGGGCGCGGCCTAGGGTTTAGGGTGCAGGGGTTAGGGCGCGGCCTAGGGTTTAGGGTGCAGGGCTTAGAGCGCGGCCTAGGGTTTTGGGTGCAGGTGTTAGGGCGCCGCATACGGTTTAGTGTGCAGGGGTTAGGGCGCGGCCTAGGGTTTAGGGTGCAGGGGTTAGGGCGCGGCCTAGGGTTTAGGGTGCAGGGCTTCGGGCGCGGTCTATGGTTTAGGGTGCAGGGCTTAGGGCGCGGCCTAGGGTTTAGGGTGCAGGGGTTAGGGCGCGGACTAGGGTTTAGGGTGCAGGGGTTTGGGCGCAGCCTAGGGTTTAGGGTGCAGGGCTTAGGGCGCGGCCTAGGGTTTAGGGTGCAGGGCTTAGGGTGCGGCCTAGGATTTTAGGTGCAGGTGTTAGGGCGCCGGATAGGGTTTAGGGTGCAGGGGTTAGGGCGCGGCCTAGGGTGTAGGGTGCAGGGCTTAGGGCGCGGCCTAGGGTTTAGGGTGCAGGGCTTAGGGCGCGGCCTAGGGTTTAGGGTGCAGGGGTTAGGGCGCGGCCTAGGGTTTAGGGTGCAGGGGTTAGGGCGCGGCCTAGGGTTTAGGGTGCAGGGCTTAGGGCGCGGCCTAGGGCTTAGGGTGCAGGGGTTAGGGCGCGGCCTAGGGTTTAGGGTGCAGGGCTTAGGGCGCGGCCTAAGGTTTAGGGTGCAGGGCTTAGGGCGCGGACTAGGGTTTAGGGTGCAGGGGTTAGGGCGCGGCGTAGGGTTTAGGGTGCAGGGGTTAGGGCGTGGCCTAGGGTTTAGGGTGCAGGGCTTAGGGCGCGGCCTAGGGTTTAGGGTGCAGGGCTTAGGGCGCGGCCTAGGGTTTAGGGTGCAGGGCTTAGGGCGCGGACTAGGGTTTAGGGTGCAGGGGTTTGGGTGCAGCCTAGGGTTTAGGGTGCAGGGCTTAGGGCGCGGCCTAGGGTTTAGGGTGCATGGCTTAGGGCGCGGCCTAGGGTTTAGGGTGCAGGGCTTAGGGCGTGGCCTAGGGTTTAGGGTGCAGGGCTTAGGGCGCGGCCTAGGGTTTAGGGTGCAGGGCTTAGGGCGCGGCCTAGGGTTTAGGGTGCAGGGCTAAGGGCGCGGCCTAGGGTTTAGGGTGCAGGGGTTTGGGCGCGGCCTAGGGCTTAAAGTGCAGGGCCTAGGGCGCGGCCTAGGGTTTAGGGTGCATGGCTTAGGGCGCGGCCTAGGGTTTAGGGTGCAGGGCTTAGGGCGCGGCCTAGGGTTTAAGGTGCAGGGCTTAGGGCGCGGCCTAGGGTTTAGGGTGCAGGGGTTCGGGCGCGGCCTAGGGTTTAGGGTGCAGGGCTTAGGGCGCGGCCTAGGGTTTAGGGTGCAGGGTTTAGGGCGCGGCCTAGGGTTTAGGGTGCAGGGCTTAGGGCGCGGCCTAGGGTTTAGGGTGCAGGGGTTAGGGCGCGGCCTAGGGTTTAGGGTGCAGGGCTTAGGGCGCGGCCTAGGGTTTAGGGTGCAGGGGTTTGGGCGCGGCCTAGGGTTTAGGGTGCAGGGCTTAGGGCGCGGCCTAGGGTTTAGGGTGCAGGGCTTAGGGCGCGGCCTAGGGTTTAGGGTGCAGGGGTTAGGGCGCGGCCTAGGGTTTAGGGTGCAGGGGTTAAGGCGCGGCCTAGGGTTTAGGGTGCAGGACTTAGGGCGCGGCCTAGGGTTTAGGGTGCAGGGGTTAGGGCGCGGCCTAGGGTTTAGGGTGCAGGGCTTCGGGCGCGGTCTATGGTTTAAAGTGCAGGGGTTAGGGCGCGGCCTAGGGTTTAGGGTTTCGGGCTTAGGGCGCGGCCTATGGTTTAGGGTGCAGGGGTTAGGGCGCGGACTAGGGTTTAGGGTGCAGGGGTTTGGGCGCAGCCTAGGGTTTAGGGTGCAGGGGTTAGGGCGCGGCCTAGGGTTTAGGGTGCAGGGCTTAGGGTGCGGCCTAGGGTTTTAGGTGCAGGTGTTAGGGCGCCGGATAGGGTTTAGGGTGCAGGGGTTAGGGCGCGGCCTAGGGTTTAGGGTGCAGGGCTTAGGGCGCGGCCTAGGGTTTAGGGTGCAGGGCTTAGGGCGCAGCCTAGGGTTTAGGGTACAGGGGTTAGGGCGTGGCCTAGGGTTTAGGGTGCAGGGGTTTGGGCGCGGCCTAGGGTTTAGGGTGCAGGGGTTAGGGCACGGCCTAGGGTTTAGGGCACAGGGCTTAGGGCGCGGCCTAGGGTTTAGGGTGCAGGGCTTAGGGCGCGGCCTAGGGTTTAGGGTACAGGGCATAGGGCGCCACCTAGGGTTTAGGGTGCAGGGCTTAGGGCGCGGCCTAGGGTTTAGGGTGCATGGCTTAGGGCGCGGCCTAGGGTTTTGGGTGCAAATGTTAGGGCGCCGGATAGGGTTTAGGGTGCAGGGGTTAGGGCGCGGCCTAGGGTTTAGGGTGCAGGGGTTAGGGCGCGGACCAGGGTTTAGGGTGCAGGGCTTAGGGCGCGGCCTAGGGTTTAGGGTGCAGGGCTTAGGGCGCGGCCTAGGGTTTAGGGTGCAGGGCTTTGGGCGCGGCCTAGGGTTTAGGGTGCAGGGCTTAGGGCGCGGCCTAGGGTTTAGGGTGCAGGGGTTAGGGCGCGGCCTAGGGTTTAGGGTGCAGGGCTTCGGGCGCGGTCTATGGTTTAAAGTGCAGGGGTTAGGGCGCGGCCTAGGGTTTAGGGTGCAGGGGTTAGGGCGCGGCCTAGGGTTTAGGGTGCAGGGGTAAGGGCGCGGCCTAGGGTTTAGGGTGCAGGGGTTAGGGAGCGGCCTAGGGTTTAGAGTGCAGGGGTGAGGGCGCGGCCTAGGGTTTAGGGTGCAGGGCTTAGGGCGCGGCCTAGGGTTTAGGGTGCAGGGCTTAGGGCGCGGCCTAGGGTTTAGGGTACAGGGCTTAGGGCGCGGCATAGGGTTTAGGGTGCAGGGGTTAGGGCGCGGCCTAGGGTTTAGGGTGCAGGGGTTTGGGCGCGGCCTAGGGCTTAGGGTGCAGGGGTTAGGGCGCGGCCTAGGGTTTAGGGTGCAGGGGTTTGGGAGCGGCCTAGGGTTTAGGGCGCAGGGCTTAGGGCGCGGCCTAGGGTTTAGGGTGCAGGGCTTAGGGCGCGGCCTAGGGTTTAGGGTGCAGGGGTTAGGGCGCGGCCTAGGGTTTAGGGTGCAGGGCTTAGAGCGCGGCCTAGGGTTTTGGGTGCAGGGCTTAGGGCGCCGCATAGGGTTTAGGGTGCAGGGGTTAGGGCGCGGCCTAGGGTTTAGGGTGCAGGGCTTAGGGCGCGGCCTAGTGTTTAGGGTTCAGGGGTTAGGGAGTGGCCTAGGGTTTAGGGTGCAGGGGTTAGGGCGCGGCTTAGGGTTTAGGGTGCAGGGCTTAGGGCGCGGCCTAGGGTTTAGGTTGCAGGGGTTAGGGCGCGGACTAGGGTTTAGGGTTCAGGGGTTAGGGCGCGGCCTAGGGTTTAGGGTGTAGGGGTTAGGGCGCGGACCAGGGTTTAGGGTGCAGGGCTTAGGGCGCGGCCTAGGGTTTACGGTGCAGGGCTTAGGGCGCGGCCTAGGGTTTAGGGTGCAGGGCTTTGGGCGCGGCCTAGGGTTTAGGGTGCAGGGCTTAGGGCGCGGCCTAGGGTTTAGGGTGCAGGGGTTAGGGCGCGGCCTAGGGTTTAGGGTGCAGGGCTTCGGGCGCGGTCTATGGTTTAAAGTGCAGGGGTTAGGGCGCGGCCTAGGGTTTAGGGTGCAGGGGTTTGGGCGCGGCCTAGGGTTTAGGGCGCAGGGCTTAGGGCGCGGCCTAGGGTTTAGGGTGCAGGGGTTTGGGCGCGGCCTAGGGCTTAGGGTGCAGGGGTTAGGGCGCGGCCTAGGGTTTAGGGTGCAGGGGTTTGGGCGCGGCCTAGGGTTTAGGGCGCAGGGCTTAGGGCGCGGCCTAGGGTTTAGGGTGTAGGGCTTAGGGCGCGGCCTAGGGTTTAGGGTGCAGGGGTTAGGGCGCGGCCTAGGGTTTAGGGTACAGGGCATAGGGCGCCACCTAGGGTTTAGGGTGCAGGGCTTAGGGCGCGGCCTAGGGTTTAGGGTGCATGGCTTAGGGCGCGGCCTAGGGTTTTGGGTGCAGGTGTTAGGGCGCCGGATAGGGTTTAGGGTGCAGGGGTTAGGGCGCGGCCTAGGGTTTAGGGTGCAGGGGTTAGGGCGCGGACCAGGGTTTAGGGTGCAGGGCTTAGGGCGCGGCCTAGGGTTTAGGGTGCAGGGCTTAGGGCGCGGCCTAGGGTTTAGGGTGCAGGGCTTTGGGCGCGGCCTAGGGTTTAGGGTGCAGGGCTTAGGGCGCGGCCTAGGGTTTAGGGTGCAGGGGTTAGGGCGCGGCCTAGGGTTTAGGGTGCAGGGCTTCGGGCGCGGTCTATGCTTTAAAGTGCAGGGGTTAGGGCGCGGCCTAGGGTTTAGGGTGCAGGGGTTAGGGCGCGGCCTAGGGTTTAGGGTGCAGGGGTAAGGGCGCGGCCTAGGGTTTAGGGTGCAGGGGTTAGGGAGCGGCCTAGGGTTTAGGGTGCAGGGGTTAGGGCGCGGCCTAAAGTTTAGGGTGCAGGGCTTAGGGCGCGGCCTAGGGTTTAGGGTGCAGGGGTTAGGGCGCGGTCTAGGGTTTAGTGTGCAGGGCTTAGGGCGCGGCCTAGGGTTTAGGGTGCAGGGCTTAGGGCGAGGCCTAGGGTTTCGGGTGCAGGGATTTGGGCGCGGCCTAGGGTTTAGGGTGCAGGGGTTAGGGCGCGGCCTAGGGTTTAGGGTGCAGGGCTTAGGGCGCGGCCTAGGGTTTAGGGTGCAGGGCTTAGGGCGCGGCCTAGGGTTTAGGGTGCAGGGCTTAGGGCGCGGACTAGGGTTTAGGGTGCAGGGCTTAGGGAGCAGCCTAGGGTTTAGGGTGCAGGGCTTAGGGCGCGGCCTAGGGTTTTGGGTGCAGGTGTTAGGGCGCCGCATAGGGTTTAGGGTGCAGGGGTTAGGGCGCGGCCTAGGGTTTAGGGTGCAGGGGTTAGGGCGCGGCTTAAAGTTTAGGGTGCAGGGCTTAGGGCGCGGCCTAGGGTTTAGGGTGCAGGGCTTAGGGCGCGGTCTAGGGTTTAGGGTGCAGGGCTTAGGGCGCGGACTAGGGTTTAGGGTGCAGGGGTTAGGGCGCGGCCTAGGGTTTAGGGTGCAGGGGTTTGGGTGCGGCCTAGGGTTTAGGGTGCAGGGGTTAGGGCGCGGCCTAGGGTTTAGGGTGCAGAGGTTAGGGCGCGGCCTAGGTTTTAGGGTGCATGGCTTAGGGCGCGGCCTAGGGTTTAGGGTGCAGGGCATAGGGCGCGGCCTAGGGTTTAGGGTGCAGGGCTTAGGGCGCGGCCTAGGGTTTAGGGTGCAGGGGTTTGGGCGCGGCCTAGGGTTTAGGGTGCAGGGCTTAGGGCGCGGCCTAGGGTTTAGGGTGTAGGTGTTAGGGCGCGGCCTAGGGTTTAGGGTGCAGGGCTTAGGGCGCGGCCTAGGGTTTAGGGTGCAGGGGTTTGGGCGCGGCCTAGGGTTTAGGGTGCAGGGCTTATGGCGCGGCCTAGGGTTTAGGGTGCAGGGCTTAGGGCGCGGACTAGGGTTTTGGGTGCAGGTGTTAGGGCGCGGCCTAGGGTTTAGGGTGCAGGGCTTAGGGCGCGGCCTAGGGTTTAGGGTGCAGGGGTTAGGGCGCGGACTAGGGTTTAGGGTGCAGGGCTTAGGGCGCGGCCTAGGGTTTTGGGTGCAGGTGTTAGGGCGCCGCATAAGGTTTAGGGTGCAGGGGTTCGGGCGCGGCCTAGGGTTTAGGGTGCAGGGCTTAGGGCGCGGCCTAGGGTTTAGGGTGCAGGGCTTAGGGCGCGGAGTAGGGTTTAGGGTGCAGGGGTTTGGGCGCAGCCTAGGGTTTAGGGTGCAGTGGTTAGGGCGCGGCCTATGGTTTAGGGTGCAGGGGTTAAGGCGCGGCCTAGGGTTTAGGGTGCAGGGCTTAGGGCGCGGCCTAGGGTTTAGGGTGCAGGGGTTAGGGCGCGGCCTAGGGTTTAGGGTGCAGGGCTTAGGGCGCGGCCTAGAGTTTAGGGTGCAGGGGTTAAGGCGCGGCCTAGGGTTTAGGGTGCAGGGCTTAGGGCGCGGCCTAGGGTTTAGGGTGCAGGGGTTAGGGCGCGGCCTAGGGTTTAGGGTGCAGGGGTTAGGGCGCGGACTAGGGTTTAGGGTGCAGAGCTTACGGCGCGGACTAGGGTTTTGGGTGCAGGTGTTAGGGCGCCGCATACGGTTTAGGGTGCAGGGGTTAGGGCGCGGCCTAGGGTTTAGGGTGCAGGGGTTAGGGCGCGGCCTAGGGTTTAGGGTGCATGGCTTAGGGCGCGGCCTAGGGTTTAGGGTGCAGGGCTTAGGGCGCGGCCTAGGGTTTAGGGTGCAGGGCTTAGGGCGTGGCTTAGGGTTTAGGGCGCAGGGCTTAGGGCGCGGCCTAGGGTTTAGGGTGCAGGGCTTATGGCGCGGCCTAGGGTTTAGGGTGCAGGGCTTAGGGCGCGGCCTAGGGTTTTGGGTGCAGGTGTTAGGGCGCTGGATAGGGTTTAGGGTGCAGGGGTTAGGGCGCGGCCTAGGGTTTAGGGTGCAGGGCTTAGGGCGCGGACTAGGGATTAGGGTGCAGGGGTTTGAGCGCGGCCTAGGGTTTAGGGTGCAGGGCTTAGGGCGCGGCCTAGGGTTTAGGGTGCATGGCTTAGGGCGCGGCCTAGGGTTTAGGGTGCAGGGCTTAGGGCGCGGCCTAGGGTTTAGGGTGCAGGGCTTAGGGCGCGGCCTAGGGTTTAGGGTGCAGGGCTTAGGGCGCGGCCTAGGGTTTAGGGTGCAGGGGTTAGGGCGCGGCCTAGGGTTTAGGGTGCAGGGGTTAGGGCGCGGCCTAGGGTTTAGGGTGCAGGGCTTAGGGCGCGGCCTAGGGTTTAGGGTGCAGGGCTTAGGGCGCGGCCTAGGGTTTAGGGTGCAGGGCTTAGGGCGCGGACTAGGGTTTAGGGTGCAGGGGTTTGGGCGCGGCCTAGGGTTTAGGGTGCAGGGCTTAGGGCGCGGCCTAGGGTTTAGGGTGCAGGGCTTAGGGCGCGGCCTAGGGTTTAGGGTGCAGGGCTTAGGGCGCGGCCTAGGGTTTAGGGTGCAGGGGTAAGGGCGCGGCCTAGGGTTTAGGGTGCAGGGGTTAGGGAGCGGCCTAGGGTTTAGAGTGCAGGGGTGAGGGCGCGGCCTAGGGTTTAGGGTGCAGGGCTTAGGGCGCGGCCTAGGGTTTAGGGTGCAGGGCTTAGGGCGCGGCCTAGGGTTTAGGGTGCAGGGGTTAGGGCGCGGCCTAGGGTTTAGGGTGCAGGGGTTTGGGCGCGGCCTAGGGTTTAGGGTGCAGGGGTTTGGGCGCGGCCTAGGGTTAGGGTGCAGGGGTTAGGGCGCGGCCTAGGGTTTAGGGTGCAGGCGTTAGGGCGCGGCCTATGGTTTAGGGTGCAGGGCTTAGGGCGCGGCCTAGGGTTTAGGGTGTGGGGCTTAGGGAGCGGCCTAGGGTTTAGGGTGCAGGGGTTAGGGCGCGGACTAGAGTTTAGGGTGCAGGGCTTAGGGCGCGGCCTAGGGTTTAGGGTGCAGGGCTTAGGGCGCGGCCTAGGGTTTAGGGTGCAGGGCTTAGGGCGCGGCCTAGGGTTTAGGGTGCAGGGCTTAGGGCGCGGCCTAGGGTTTAGGGTGCAGGGCTTAGGGCGCGGCCTAGGGTTTAGGGTGCAGGGCTTAGGGCGCGGCCTAGGGTTTTGGGTGCAGGTGTTAGGGCGCCGCATAGCGTTTAGGGTGCAGGGGTTAGGGCGCGGCCTAGGGTTTAGGGTGCAGGGCTTAGGGCGCGGCCTAGGGTTTAGGGTGCTGGGCTTAGGGCGCGGCCTAGGGTTTAGGGTGCAGGGGTTAGGGCGCGGCCTAGGGTTTAGGGTGCAGGGCTTAGGGCGCGGCCTAGGGTTTAGGGTGCAGGGCTTAGGGCGCGGCCTAGGGTTCAGGGTGCAGGGCTTAGGACGCGGCCTAGGGTTTAGGGTGCAAAGGTTAGGGCGCGGCCTAGGGTTTAGGGTGCAGGGGTTAGGGCACGGTATAGGGTTAAGGGTGCAGGGCTTAGGGCGCGGCCGAGGGTTTAGGGTGCAGGGCTTAGGGCGCGGCCTAGGGTTTAGGGTGTAGGGGTTTGGGCGCGGCCTAGGGTTTAGGGTGCAGGGCTTAGGGCGCGGCCTAGGGTTTAGGGTGCAGGGCTTAGGGCGCGGCCTTGGGTTTAGGGTGCAGGGCTTAGGGCGCGGCCTAGGGTTTAGGGTGCAGGGCTTAGGGCGCGGCCTAGAGTTTTGGGTGCAGGTGTTAGGGCGCCGGATAGAGTTTAGGGTGCAGGGGTTAGGGCGCGGCCTAGGGTTTAGGGTGCAGGGCTTAGGGCGCGGCCTAGGGTTTAGGGTGCAGGGCTTAGGGCGCGGCCTAGGGTTTAGGGTGCAGGGCTTAGGGCGCGGCCTTGGGTTTAGGGTGCAGGGCTTAGGGCGCGGCCTAGGGTTTAGGGTGCAGGGCTTAGGGCGCGGCCTAGAGTTTTGGGTGCAGGTGTTAGGGCGCCGGATAGAGTTTAGGGTGCAGGGGTTAGGGCGCGGCCTAGGGTTTAGGGTGCAGGGCTTAGGGCGCGGCCTAGGGTTTAGGGTGCAGGGCTTAGGGCGCGGCCTAGGGTTTAGGGTGCAGGGCTTAGGGCGCGGCCTAGGGTTTAGGGTGCAGGGCTTAGGGCGCGGCCTAGGGTTTAGGGTGCAGGGCTTAGGGCGCGGCCTAGGGTTTAGGGTGCAGGGCTTAGGGCGCGGCCTAGGGTTTAGGGTGCAGGGCTTAGGGCGCGGCCTAGGATTTAGGGTGCAGGGCTTACTGCGCGGCCTAGGGTTTAGAGTGCAGGGCTTAGGGCGCGGACTAGGGTTTAGGGTGCAGGGGTTTGGGCGCGGCCTAGGGTTTAGGGTGCAGGGGTTAGGGCGCGGCCTAGGGTTTAGGGTGCATGGCTTAGGGCGCGGCCTAGGGTTTAGGGTGCAGGGCTTAGGGCGCGGCCTAGGGTTTAGGGTGCAGGGCTTAGGGCGCGGCTTAGGGTTTAGGGTGCAGGGCTTAGGGCGCGGCCTAGGGTTTAGGGTGCAGGGCTTAGGGCGCGGCGTAGGGTTTAGGGTGCAGGGCTTAGGGCGCGGCCTAGGGTTTAGGGTGCAGGGGTTAGGGCGCGGCCTAGGGTTTAGGGTGCAGGGGTTAGGGCGCGGCCTAGGGTTTAGGGTGCAGGGCTTAGGGCGCGGCCTAGGGTTTAGGGTGCAGGGCTTAGGGCGTGGCTTAGGGTTTAGGGTGCAGAGCTTACGGCGCGGACTAGGGTTTTGAGTGCAGGTGTTAGGGCGCCGCATACGGTTTAGGGTTCAGGGGTTAGGGCGCGGCCTAGGGTTTAGGGTGCAGGGCTTAGGGCGCGGCCTAGGGTTTAGGGTGCAGGGCTTCGGGCGCGGTCTATGGTTTAGGGTGCAGGGGTTAGGGCGCGGCCTAGGGTTTAGGGTGCAGGGGTTAGGGTGCGGCCTAGAGTTTAGGGTGCAGGGCTTAGGGCGCGGACTAGGGTTTAGGGTGCAGGGCTTAGGGCGCGGCCTAGGGTTTAGGGTGCAGGGGTTAGGGCGCGGCCTAGGGTTTAGGGTTTAGGGCTTAGGGCGCGGCCTAGGGTTTAGGGTGCAGGGGTTAGTGCGCGGACTAGGGTTTAGGGTGCAGGGGTTTGGGCGCAGCCTAGGGTTTAGGGTGCAGGGGTTAGGGCGCTGCCTAGGGTTTAGGGTGCAGGGCTTAGGGTGCGGCCTAGGGTTTTAGGTGCAGGTGTTAGGGCGCCGGATCAGGTTTAGGGTGCAGGGGTTAGGGCGCGGCCTCCGGTTTAGGGTGCAGGGCTTAGGGCGCGGCCTAGGGTTTAGGGTGCAGGGCTTAGGGCGCGGCCTAGGGTTTAGGGTGCAGGGCTTAGGGCGCGGCCTAGGGTTTAGGGTGCAGGGCTTAGGGCGCGGACTAGGGTTTAGGGTGCAGGGGTTTGGGCGCGGCCTAGGGTTTAGGGTGCAGGGCTTAGGGCGCGGCCTAGGGTTTAGGGTGCAGGGCTTGGGGCGCCGCCTAGGGTTTAGGGTGCAGGGCTTAGGGCGTGGCCTAGGGTTTAGGGTGCAGGGCTTAGGGCGCGGCCTAGGGTTTAGGGTGCAGGGCTTAGGGCGCGGCCTAGGGTTTTGGGTGCAGGTGTTAGGGCGCCGCATAGGGTTTAGGGTGCAGGGCTTAGGGCGCGGCCTAGGGTTTAGGGTGCAGGGCTTAGGGCGCGGCCTAGGGTTTAGGGTGCAGGGCTTAGGGCGCGGACTAGGGTTTAGGGTGCAGGGGTTAGGGCGCGGCCTAGGGTTTAGGGTGCAGGGGTTAGGGCGCGGCCTAGGGTTTAGGGTGCAGGGCTTAGGGCGCGGACTAGGGTTTAGGCTGCAGGGCTTAGGGCGCGGCCTAGGGTTTAGGGTGCAGGGTTTAGGGCGCGGCCTAGGGTTTAGGGTGTAGGGGTTTGGGCGCGGCCTAGGGTTTTGGGCGCAGGGCTAAGGGCGCGGCCTAGGGTTTAAGGTGCAGGTGTTAGGGCGCGGCCTAGGTTTTAGGGTGCATGGCTTAGGGCGCGGCCTAGGGTTTAGGGTGCAGGGCATAGGGCGCGGCCAAGGGTTTAGGGTGCAGGGCTTTGGGCGCGGCTTAGGGTTTAGGGTGCAGGGCTTAGGGCGCGGCCTAGGGTTTAGGGTGCAGGGGTTTGGGCGCGGCCTAGGGTTTAGGGTGCAGGGGTTATGGCGCGGCCTAGGGTTTAGGGTGCAGGGCTTAGGGCGCGGAGTAGGGTTTTGGGTGCAGGTGTTAGGGTGCGGCCTAGGGTTTAGGGTGCAGGGCTTAGAGCGCGGCCTAGGGTTTAGGGTGCAGGGCTTAGGGCGCGGCCTAGGGTTTAGGGTGCAGGGGTTAGGGCGCGGCCTAGGGTTTAGGGTGCAGGGGTTTGGGCGCGGCCTAGGGTTTAGGGTGCATGGCTTAGGGCGCGGCCTAGGGTTTAGGGTGCAGGGCATAGGGCGCGGCCAAGGGTTTAGGGTGCAGGGCTTTGGGCGCGGCCTAGGGTTTAGGGTGCAGGGGTTTGGGCGCGGCCTAGGGTTTAGGGTGCAGGGGTTAGGGCGCGGCCTAGGGTTTAGGGTGTAGGTGTTAGGGCGCGGCCTAGGGTTTAGGGTGCAGGGCTTAGGGCGCGGCCTAGGGTTTAGGGTGCAGGGCATAGGGCGCGGCCAAGGGTTTAGGGTGCAGGGCTTTGGGCGCGGCCTAGGGTTTAGGGTGCAGGGCTTAGGGCGCGGCCTATGGTTTAGGGTGCAGGGCTTAGGGCGCGGCCTAGGGTTTAGGGTGTAGGTGTTAGGGCGCGGCCTAGGGTTTAGGGTGCAGGGCTTAGGGCGCGGCCTAGGGTTTAGGGTGCAGGGCTTAGGGCGCGGCCTAGGGTTTAGGGTGCAGGGCTTAGGGCGCGGCCTAGGGTTTAGGGTGCAGGGCTTAGGGCGCGGCCTAGGGTTTAGGGTGCAGGGGTAAGGGCGCGGCCTAGGGTTTAGGGTGCAGGGCTTAGGGCGCGGCCTAGGGTTTAGGGTGCAGGGGTTAGGGCGCGGCCTAGGGTTTAGGGTTCAGGGCTTAGGGCGCGGCCCAGGGTTTTGGGTGCAGGTGTTAGGGCGCCGCATAAGGTTTAGGGTGCAGGGGTTAGGGCGCGGCTTAGGGTTTAGGGCGCAGGGCTAAGGGCGCGGCCTAGGGTTTAGGGTTCAGGGCTTAGGGCGCGGCCTAGGGTTTAGGGTGCAGGGCTTAGGGCGCGGCCTAGGGTTTAGGGTGCAGGGGTTAGGGCGCGGCCTAGGGTTTAGGGTGCAGGGGTTAGGGCGCGGTTTAGGGTTTAGGGTGCAGGGCTTAGGGCGCGGACTAGGGCTTAGGGTACAGGGGTTAGGGCGCGGCCTAGGGTTTAGGGTGCAGGGCTTAGGGCGCGGCCTAAGGTTTAGGGTGCAGGGCTTAGGGCGCGGACTAGGGTTTAGGGTGCAGGGGTTAGGGCGCGGCGTAGGGTTTAGGGTGCAGGGGTTAGGGCGTGGCCTAGGGTTTAGGGTGCAGGGCTTAGGGCGCGGCCCAGGGTTTAGGGTGCAGGGCTTAGGGCGCGGCCTAGGGTTTAGGGTGCAGGGCTTAGGGCGCGGCCTAGGGTTTAGGGTGCAGGGGTTTGGGCGCAGCCTAGGGTTTAGGGTGCAAGGCTTAGGGCGCGGCCTAGGGTTTAGGGTGCATGGCTTAGGGCGCGGCCTAGGGTTTAGGGTGCAGGGCTTAGGGCGTGGCCTAGGGTTTAGGGTGCAGGGCTTAGGGCGCGGCCTAGGGTTTAGGGTGCAGGGCTTAGGGCGCGGCCTAGGGTTTAGGGTGCAGGGTTTAGGGCGCGGCCTAGGGTTTAGGGTGCAGGGGTTTGGGCGCGGCCTAGGGTTTAAAGTGCAGGGCCTAGGGCGCGGCCTAGGGTTTCGGGTGCATGGCTTAGGGCGCGGCCTAGGGTTTAGGGTGCAGGGCTTAGGGCGCGGCCTAGGGTTTAAGGTGCAGGGCTTAGGGCGCGGCCTAGGGTTTAGGGTGCAGGTGTTCGGGCGCGGCCTAGGGTTTAGGGTGCAGGGCTTAGGGCGCGGCCTAGGGTTTAGGGTGCAGGGCTTAGGGCGCGGCCTAGGGTTTAGGGTGCAGGGGTTCGGGCGCGGTTTAGGGTTTAGGGTGCAGGGCTTAGGGCGCGGCCTAGGGTTTAGGGTGCAGGGCTTAGGGCGCTGCCTAGGGTTTAGGGTGCAGGGGTTTGGGCGCGGCCTAGGGTTTAGGGTGCAGGGCTTAGGGCGCGGCCTAGGGTTTAGGGTGCAGGGCTTAGGGCGCGGCCTAGGGTTTAGGGTGCAGGGGTTAGGGCGCGGCCTAGGGTTTAGGGTGCAGGGGTTAAGGCGCGGCCTAGGGTTTAGGGTGCAGGGCTTAGGGCGCGGCCTAGGGTTTAGGGTGCAGGGGTTAGGGCGCGGCCTAGGGTTTAGGGTGCAGGGGTTAGGGCGCGGCCTAGGGTTTAGGGTGCAGGGGTTAGGGCGTGGCCTTGGGTTTAGGGTGCAGGGCTTACGGTGCGGACTAGGGTTTTGGGTGCAGGTGTTAGGGCGCCGCATACGGTTTAGGGTGCAGGGGTTAGGGCGCGGCCTAGGGTTTAGGGTGCAGGGCTTAGGGCGCGGCCTAGGGTTTAGGGTGCAGGGCTTAGGGCGCGGACTATGGTTTTGGGTGCAGGTGTTAGGGCGCGGCATACGGTTTAGGGTGCAGGGCTTAGGGCGCGGCCTAGGGTTTAGGGTGCAGGGCTTAGGGCGCGGCCTAGGGTTTAGGGTGCAGGGCTTCGGGCGCGGTCTATGGTTTAGGGTGCAGGGGTTAGGGCGCGGCCTAGGGTTTAGGGTGCAGGGGTTAGGGCGCGGCCTAGGGTTTGGGGTGCAGGGGTTAGGGCGCGGCCTAGGGTTTAGGGTGCAGGGGTTAGGGCGCGGCCTAGGGTTTAGGGTTTAGGGCTTAGGGCGCGGCCTAGGGTTTAGGGTGCAGGGCTTAGGGCGCGGACTAGGGTTTAGGGTGCAGGGGTTTGGGCGCAGCCTAGGGTTTAGGGTGCAGGAGTTAGGGCGCAGCCTAGGGTTTAGGGTGCAGGGCTTAGGGTGCGGCCTAGGGTTTTAGGTGCAGGTGTTAGGGCGCCGGATAGGTTTTAGGGTTCAGGGCTTAGGGCGCGGCTTAAGGTTTAGGGTGCAGGGCTTAGGGCGCGGACTAGGGTTTTGGGTGCAGGGCTTAGGGCGCGGCCTAGGGTTTAGGGTGCAGGGGTTAGGGCGTGGCCTAGGGTTTAGGGTGCAGGGCTTAGGGCGCGGCCTAGGGTTTAGGGTGCAGGGCTTAGGGCGCGGCCTAGGGTTTAGGGTGCAGGGGTTAGGGCGCGGCCTAGGGTTTAGGGTGCAGGGCTTAGGGCGCGGCCTAGGGTTTAGGGTGCAGGGCTTAGGGCGTGGCCTAGGGTTTAGGGTGCAGAGCTTACGGCGCGGACTAGGGTTTTGGGTGCAGGTGTTAGGGCGCCGCATACGGTTTAGGGTGCAGGGGTTAGGGCGCGGCCTAGGGTTTAGGGTGCAGGGTTTAGGGCGTGGCCTAGGGTTTAGGGTGCAGGGCTTAGGGCGCGGACTAGGGTTTTGGGTGCAGGTGTTAGGGCGCGGCATACGGTTTAGGGTGCAGGGGTTAGGGCGCGGCCTAGGGTTTAGGGTGCAGGGCTTAGGGCGCGGACTAGGGTTTAGGCTGCAGGGCTTAGGGCGCGGCCTAGGGTTTAGGGTGCAGGGTTTAGGGCGCGGCCTAGGGTTTAGGGTGTAGGGGTTTGGGCGCGGCCTAGGGTTTTGGGCGCAGGGCTAAGGGCGCGGCCTAGGCTTTAGGGTGCAGGGCTTAGGGCGCGGCCTAGGGTTTAGGGTGCAGGGCTTAGGGCGCGGCCTAGGGTTTAGGGTGCAGGGCTTAGGGCGCGGCCTAGGGTTTTGGGTGCAGGGCTTAGGGCGCGGCCTAGGGTTTAGGGTGCAGGGGTTAGGGCGCGGCCTAGGGTTTAGGGTGCAGGGGTTTGGGCGCGGCCTAGGGTTTAGGGTGCAGGGGTTTGGGCGCGGCCTAGGGTTTAGGGTGCAGGGGTTAGGGCGCGGCCTAGGGTTTAGGGTGCAGGGGTTAGGGCGCGGCCTATGGTTTAGGGTGCAGGGCTTAGGGCGCGGCCTAGGGTTTAGGGGGTGGGGCTTAGGGCGCGGCCTAGGGTTTAGGGTGCAGGGGTTAGGGCGCGGACTAGGGTTTAGGGTGCAGGGCTTAGGGCGCAACCTAGGGTTTAGGGTGCAGGGCTTAGGGCGCGGCCTAGGGTTTAGGGTGCAGGGCTTAGGGCGCGGCCTAGGGTTTAGGGTGCAGGGCTTACGGCGCGGCCTAGGGTTTAGGGTGCAGGGGTTTGGGCGCGGCCTAGGGTTTTGGGTGCAGGGGTTAGGGCGCGGCCTAGGGTTTAAGGTGCAGGTGTTAGGGCGCGGCCTAGGTTTTAGGGTGCATGGCTTAGGGCGCGGCCTAGGGTTTAGGGTGCAGGGCATAGGGCGCGGCCAAGGGTTTAGGGTGCAGGGCTTTGGGCGCGGCCTAGGGTTTAGGGTGCAGGGGTTTGGGCGCGGCCTAGGGTTTAGGGTGCAGGGGTTAGGGCGCGGCCTAGGGTTTAGGGTGTAGGTGTTAGGGCGCGGCCTAGGGTTTAGGGTGCAGGGCTTAGGGCGCGGCCTAGGGTTTAGGGTGCAGGGGTTTGGGCGCGGCCTAGGGTTTAGGGTGCAGGGGTTATGGCGCGGCCTAGGGTTTAGGGTGCAGGGCTTAGGGCGCGGAGTAGGGTTTTGGGTGCAGGTGTTAGGGTGCGGCCTAGGGTTTAGGGTGCAGGGCTTAGGGCGCGGCCTAGGGTTTAGGGTGCAGGGGTTAGGGCACGGCCTAGGGTTTAGGGTTCAGGGCTTAGGGCGCGGCCCAGGGTTTTGGGTGCAGGTGTTAGGGCGCCGCATAAGGTTTAGGGTGCAGGGGTTAGGGCGCGGCTTAGGGTTTAGGGCGCAGGGCTAAGGGCGCGGCCTAGGGTTTAGGGTTCAGGGCTTAGGGCGCGGCCTAGGGTTTAGGGTGCAGGGCTTAGGGCGCGGCCTAGGGTTTAGGGTGCAGGGGTTAGGGCGCGGCCTAGGGTTTAGGGTGCAGGGGTTAGGGCGCGGCCTAGGGTTTAGGGTGCAGGGCTTAGGGCGCGGACTAGGGCTTAGGGTACAGGGGTTAGGGCGCGGCCTAGGGTTTAGGGTGCAGGGCTTAGGGCGCGGCCTAAGGTTTAGGGTGCAGGGCTTAGGGCGCGGACTAGGGTTTAGGGTGCAGGGGTTAGGGCGCGGCGTAGGGTTTAGGGTGCAGGGGTTAGGGCGTGGCCTAGGGTTTAGGGTGCAGGGCTTAGGGCGCGGCCCAGGGTTTAGGGTGCAGGGCTTAGGGCGCGGCCTAGGGTTTAGGGTGCAGGGCTTAGGGCGCGGACTAGGGTTTAGGGTGCAGGGGTTTGGGCGCAGCCTAGGGTTTAGGGTGCAAGGCTTAGGGCGCGGCCTAGGGTTTAGGGTGCATGGCTTAGGGCGCGGCCTAGGGTTTAGGGTGCAGGGCTTAGGGCGTGGCCTAGGGTTTAGGGTGCAGGGCTTAGGGCGCGGCCTAGGGTTTAGGGTGCAGGGCTTAGGGCGCGGCCTAGGGTTTAGGGTGCAGGGTTTAGGGCGCGGCCTAGGGTTTAGGGTGCAGGGGTTTGGGCGCGGCCTAGGGTTTAAAGTGCAGGGCCTAGGGCGCGGCCTAGGGTTTCGGGTGCATGGCTTAGGGCGCGGCCTAGGGTTTAGGGTGCAGGGCTTAGGGCGCGGCCTAGGGTTTAAGGTGCAGGGCTTAGGGCGCGGCCTAGGGTTTAGGGTGCAGGTGTTCGGGCGCGGCCTAGGGTTTAGGGTGCAGGGCTTAGGGCGCGGCCTAGGGTTTAGGGTGCAGGGCTTAGGGCGCGGCCTAGGGTTTAGGGTGCAGGGGTTCGGGCGCGGTTTAGGGTTTAGGGTGCAGGGCTTAGGGCGCGGCCTAGGGTTTAGGGTGCAGGGCTTAGGGCGCTGCCTAGGGTTTAGGGTGCAGGGGTTTGGGCGCGGCCTAGGGTTTAGGGTGCAGGGCTTAGGGCGCGGCCTAGGGTTTAGGGTGCAGGGCTTAGGGCGCGGGCTAGGGTTTAGGGTGCAGGGGTTAGGGCGCGGCCTAGGGTTTAGGGTGCAGGGGTTAAGGCGCGGCCTAGGGTTTAGGGTGCAGGGCTTAGGGCGCGGCCTAGGGTTTAGGGTGCAGGGGTTAGGGCGCGGCCTAGGGTTTAGGGTGCAGGGGTTAGGGCGCCGCCTAGGGTTTAGGGTGCAGGGGTTAGGGCGTGGCCTTGGGTTTAGGGTGCAGGGCTTACGGTGCGGACTAGGGTTTTGGGTGCAGGTGTTAGGGCGCCGCATACGGTTTAGGGTGCAGGGGTTAGGGCGCGGCCTAGGGTTTAGGGTGCAGGGCTTAGGGCGCGGCCTAGGGTTTAGGGTGCAGGGCTTAGGGCGCGGACTATGGTTTTGGGTGCAGGTGTTAGGGCGCGGCATACGGTTTAGGGTGCAGGGCTTAGGGCGCGGCCTAGGGTTTAGGGTGCAGGGCTTAGGGCGCGGCCTAGGGTTTAGGGTGCAGGGCTTCGGGCGCGGTCTATGGTTTAGGGTGCAGGGGTTAGGGCGCGGCCTAGGGTTTAGGGTGCAGGGGTTAGGGCGCGGCCTAGGGTTTGGGGTGCAGGGGTTAGGGCGCGGCCTAGGGTTTAGGGTGCAGGCGTTAGGGCGCGGCCTAGGGTTTAGGGTTTAGGGCTTAGGGCGCGGCCTAGGGTTTAGGGTGCAGGGCTTAGGGCGCGGACTAGGGTTTAGGGTGCAGGGGTTTGGGCGCAGCCTAGGGTTTAGGGTGCAGGGGTTAGGGCGCGGCCTAGGGTTTAGGGTGCAGGGCTTAGGGTGCGGCCTAGGGTTTTAGGTGCAGGTGTTAGGGCGCCGGATAGGTTTTAGGGTTCAGGGCTTAGGGCGCGGCTTAAGGTTTAGGGTGCAGGGCTTAGGGCGCGGACTAGGGTTTTGGGTGCAGGGCTTAGGGCGCGGCCTAGGGTTTAGGGTGCAGGGGTTAGGGCGTGGCCTAGGGTTTAGGGTGCAGGGCTTAGGGCGCGGCCTAGGGTTTAGGGTGCAGGGCTTAGGGCGCGGCCTAGGGTTTAGGGTGCAGGGGTTAGGGCGCGGCCTAGGGTTTAGGGTGCAGGGCTTAGGGCGCGGCCTAGGGTTTAGGGTGCAGGGCTTAGGGCGTGGCCTAGGGTTTAGGGTGCAGAGCTTACGGCGCGGACTAGGGTTTTGGGTGCAGGTGTTAGGGCGCCGCATACGGTTTAGGGTGCAGGGGTTAGGGCGCGGCCTAGGGTTTAGGGTGCAGGGTTTAGGGCGTGGCCTAGGGTTTAGGGTGCAGGGCTTAGGGCGCGGACTAGGGTTTTGGGTGCAGGTGTTAGGGCGCGGCATACGGTTTAGGGTGCAGGGGTTAGGGCGCGGCCTAGGGTTTAGGGTGCAGGGCTTAGGGCGCGGACTAGGGTTTAGGGTGCAGGGGTTTGGGCGCAGCCTAGGGTTTAGGGTGCAGGGGTTAGGGCGCGGCCTAGGGTTTAGGGTGCAGGGCTTAGGGTGCGGCCTAGGGTTCTAGGTGCAGGTGTTAGGGCGCCGGATAGGGTTTAGGGTGCAGGGGTTAGAGCGCGGCCTAGGGTTTAGGGTGCAGGGCTTAGGGCGCGGCCTAGGGTTTAGGGTGCAGGGCTTAGGGCGCGGCCTAGGGTTTAGGGTGCAGGGGTTAGGGCGCGGCCTAGGGTTTAGGGTGCAGGGGTTAGGGCGCGGCCTAGGGTTTAGGGTGCAGGGCTTAGGGCGCGGCCTAGGGCTTAGGGTGCAGGGGTTAGGGCGCGGCCTAGGGTTTAGGGTGCAGGGGTTAGGGCGCGGCCTAAGGTTTAGGGTGCAGGGGTTAGGGCGCGGCCTAGGGTTTAGGGTGCAGGGCTTAGGGCGCGGCCTAAGGTTTAGGGTGCAGGGCTTAGGGCGCGGACTAGGGTTTAGGGTGCAGGGGTTAGGGCGCGGCGTAGGGTTTAGGGTGCAGGGGTTAGGGCGTGGCCTAGGGTTTAGGGTGCAGGGCTTAGGGCGCGGCCTAGGGTTTAGGGTGCAGGGCTTAGGGCGCGGCCTAGGGTTTAGGGTGCAGGGCTTAGGGCGCGGACTAGGGTTTAGGGTGCAGGTGTTTGGGCGCAGCCTAGGGTTTAGGGTGCAGGGCTTAGGGCGCGGCCTAGGGTTTAGGGTGCATGGCTTAGGGCGCGGCCTAGGGTTTAGGGTGCAGGGGTTAGGGCGCGGCCTAGGGTTTAGGGTGCAGGGCTTAGGGCGCGGCCTAGGGTTTAGGGTGCAGGGCTTAGGGCGCGGCCTAGGGTTTAGGGTGCAGGGCTTAGGGCGCGGCCTAGGGTTTAGGGTGCAGGGCTTAGGGCGCGGCCTAGGGTTTAGGGTGCAGGGCTTAGAGCGCGGCCTAGGGTTTAGGGTGCAGGGCTTAGGGCGCGGCCTAGGGTTTAGGGTGCAGGGCTTAGGGCGCGGCCTAGGGTTTAGGGTGCAGGGGTTAGGGCGCGGCCTAGGGTTTAGGGTGCAGGGCTTAGGGCGCGGCCTAGGATTTCGGGTGCAGGGGTTAGTGCGTGTGCTAGGGTTTAGAGTACAGCCTAACCTGGTGCTAGCGTAGCTTATCCTGTCGTGTTGCTAGTCTAGCTTATCCTGGCCTAACCTAACCTAACCAGCTGCTGGATTAGGCCTGTCTTATGCTAGCCTAGAAGAGCCTAGCCTGGTGGTCGCCTGCCCTAGCCTGGTGCTTGGCTAGCCTGGCTATACTTGGTGTTAGCCTAACCTAGCCTATCTTAGCCTAACCTGGTGCTCGCCAAGCCTGGTGCTAGCCTAGCTTAGAATGGCACTAGCCTAGCCAAACCTAGCCTGGAAGTCCAGGGACACTGGGGTTGGAATGGGCCTGCCTAGGCCATCACGGCTGTGCCCCAACATTGATGCTCCTCCATCTTTCTGATAGGGAAAACCCAGGTACTGTGCTCGGGTAATTAACTAGGGGTAGGCTTAAGGTTACGCCTAGAGTTAGCTAAAGGGTCTTGAGCTCCGGGAACACTGGGGCTGGAAAGGGCCTGCTAAGGCAAACGCAACAAGGCCCCAGCCTTACTGCTCCCGCAGCTTTCTGATCTGGAGCCCCCACAGGGCTGGGCACCTCGGCCCCGGCCACCAGCTGCCATTTGGCCTAGAGTTAGTGTTGAGAGAGGGAAAGAGCCTAGAGCTCCAGGGACACTGGGGCTGGAAAGGGCCTGCCAAGGCCATCGCGGCAGCGCCCCAACATTGCTGCTCCTCCATCTTTCTGACCTGGAGTCCCCACAGGGCTGGGCACCTCGGCCCAGTGCCAGGGTGCCCTCAGGGGGGTGGGTCAGGCTGGAGAGATCTAAGGAGCCTCGAGCTCCAGGGACACTGGGGCTGGAAAGAGCCTGCCGAGGCCATCGCAGCAGTGCCCCAACATTGCTGCTCCCACACCTTTCTGGTAGGGAAAAGCCAGGGAGTGTGTTAGGGTAATTAAGTGGATCTAGGGTTAGGGTTACGCTTAGGGTTAGGGTTAGGAGATCTAAAGGGCCTCGAGCTCCAGGAGCGCTGGTGCTGGAAAGAGCCTGCCAAGACGAATGCAGCAAGGCCCCAACCTTGCTGCTCCCACACCTTTCTGATCTGGACCCCCCACAGGGCTGGGCACCTCGGCCCCCGCCACGAGCTGCCATTTGAGCCAGCCCTAACGACACTCCCCCACGACCCTCACCAGCCACCCTGCACTAGGCTCAGCCACACACCTCAGCAGCCAGCACTCACCAGGCTCAGCCACACCCCTCACCAGGCACCCCTCACCATGTTCACTCACACATCACAGGAGCCAGCCCTAACGAGGCTCAGACTCACCCCTCACCAGCCACGCCTCAGCAGCCTCAGCCACGCCCTTCACCAGCCACAACACAGCAGGCTCCACCACACACCTCAGCAGGCAGCCCTAACCAGGCTCCCCCAGGACCCTCACCAGCCACCCCTCACTAGGCTCAGCCACACACCTCAGCAGCCAGCCCTCACCAGGCAGAGCAGAACACCTCAGCTGCTATCCCTAAGGAGGCTCACCCTGAAACCTATCCAGCCACACCTCAGCAGGCTCAGCCTAGCCTAGACTGCTGCTAGCCTGCCCTAGCCTAGCCTAGACTAGACTAGACTAGCACTTGCCTAACCTCGCCTGGCTTAGCATAGCCTAGCCTAGCCTAGCGTAGCCTAGCCTAGCCTAACCTGGTGCTAGCCTGGCTGAGCCTGGTTAGGGATGGAGGTGAGCTTTGTGCCCGAGCCTGGAAAGGGATGGTTAGTGAGGGGTGTGGCTGAGCCTCGTGCAGGCTGGCTGCTCAGGTGTGTAGCTGAGCCTGGTTAAGGATTGCAGCTGAGGTGTGTGGCTGTGCCTCGGGAGGAGTGGCTGGTGGGGGGTGTGGCTGATCCTGCTGAGGGGTGTCTGGAGAGGGGAGAGGCTGAACCTGGTAGTGGCTGGCAGCTCAGGTGTGCGGCTGAGCCTGGTGAGAGATGGATGTTGAGGGGAGTGGCTGAGCCCGCTTAGGTCTGCTACTGAGGTGTGTGTCTGATCCTGGTGATGGGAGGCTGGTGAGGGGCGTGGCAGTGCCTGGTGAGGGCTGGCTGTTGAGGTGTGTGGGTGAGACTGTGTGGGGTACCCGGTAAAGGGTATGGCTGAGCCTGGTGAGGGCTGGCTGCTGAGGGGTGTAAATGAGACAGGTGAGGAGTGGCATAAGGGCGTGGCCTAGGGTTTAGTGTGAAGGCGTTTGGGGGCGGCACAGGGTTTAGGGTGCAGGGTTTAGGGCGCGGCCAAGGGGTGAGGTTGCAGGGGTTAGAGCGCGGCATAGGGTTTAGGGTGCAGGGCTTAGGGCGCAGCATAGGGTTTAGGGTGCAGGGGTTAGGGCGCGGCCTAGGGTTTAGGGTGCAGGGCATAGGGCGCGGCCTAGGGTTTAGGGTGCAGGGGTTAGGGCGCGGCGTAGGGTTTAGGGTGCAGGGCTTAGGGCGCGGCCTAGGGTTTAGGGTGCAGGGCTTAGGGCGCGGCCTAGGGTTTAGGGTGCAGGGCTTAGGGCGTGGCCTAGGGTTTAGGGTGCAGGGCTTACGGCGCGGACTAGGGTTTTGGGTGCAGGTGTTAGGGCGCCCCATACGGTTTAGGGTGCAGGCGTTAGGGCGCGGCCTAGGGTTTAGGGTGCAGGGGTTAGGGCGCGGCCTAGGGTTTAGGGTGCAAGGGTTAGGGCGCGGCCTAGGGTTTAGGGTGCAGGGGATAGGGCGCGGCCTAGGGTTTTGGGTGCAGGTGTTAGGGCGCCGCATAGGGTTCAGGGTGCAGGGGTTAGGGTGCGGTCTAGGGTTTAGGGTGCAGGGCTTAGGGCGCGGCCTTGGGTTTAGGGTGCAGGGCTTAGGGCGCGGCATAGGGTTTAGGGTGCAGGGCTTAGGGCGCGGCCTAGGGTTTAGGGTGCAGGGCTTAGGGCGCGGCCTAGGGTTTAGGGTGCAGGGGTTAGGGCGCGGCCTAGGGTTTAGGGTGCAGGGGTTAGGGCGCGGCCTAGGGTTTAGGGTGCAGGGCTTAGGGCGTGGCCTAGGGGTTAGGGTGCAGGGCTTACGGCGCGGACTAGGGTTTTGGGTGCAGGTGTAAGGGCGCCGCATACGGTTTAGGGTGCAGGGGTTTGGGCGCGGCCTAGGGTTTAGGGTGCAGGTGTTCAGGCGCCGCATAGGGTTTAAAGTGCAGGGGTTAGGGCGCGGCCTAGGGTTTAGGGTGCAGGGCTTAGGGCGCGGCCTAGGGTTTAGGGTGCAGGGGTTAGGGCACGGCCTATGGTTTAGGGTGCAGGGGTTAGGGCGCGGCCTAGGGTTTAGGGTGCAGGGGTTAGTGCACGGCCTAGGGTTTAGGGTGCAGGGGTTAGGGCGCGGCCTAGGGTTTAGGGTGCAGGGCTTAGGGCGCAGCCTAGGGTTTAGGGTACAGGGGTTAGGGCGTGGCCTAGGGTTTAGGGTGCAGGGCTTAGGGCGCGGCCTAGGGTTTAGGGTGCAGGGGTTAGGGCACGGCCTAGGGTTTAGGGTGCAGGGCTTAGGGCGCGGCCTAGGGTTTAGGGTGCAGGGCTTAGGGCACGGCCTAGGGTTTAGGGTGCAGGGCATAGGGCGCCACCTAGGGTTTAGGGTGCAGGGCTTAGGGCGCGGCCTAGGGTTTAGGGTGCATGGCTTAGGGCGCGGCCTAGGGTTTTGGGTGCAGGTGTTAGGGCGCCGGATAGGGTTTAGGGTGCAGGGGTTAGGGCGCGGCCTAGGGTTTAGGGTGCAGGGGTTAGGGCGCGGCCTAGGGTTTAGGGTGCAGGGCTTAGGGCACGGCCTAGGGTTTAGGGTGCAGGGCTTAGGGCGCGGCCTAGGGTTTAGGGTGCAGGGCTTTGGGCGCGGCCTAGGGTTTAGGGTGCAGGGCTTAGGGCGCGGCCTAGGGTTTAGGGTGCAGGGGTTAGGGCGCGGCCTAGGGTTTAGGGTGCAGGGCTTCGGGCGCGGTCTATGGTTTAAAGTGCAGGGGTTAGGGCGCGGCCTAGGGTTTAGGGTGCAGCGGTTAGGGCGCGGCCTAGGGTTTAGGGTGCAGGGGTAAGGGCGCGGCCTAGGGTTTAGGGTGCAGGGGTTAGGGCGCGGCCTAGGGTTTAGGGTGCAGGGGTGAGGGCGCGGCCTAGGGTTTAGGGTGCAGGGCTTAGGGCGCGGCCTAGGGTTTAGGGTGCAGGGCTTAGGGCGCGGCCTAGGGTTTAGGGTGCAGGGCTTAGGGCGCGGCCTAGGGTTTAGGGTGCATGGCTTAGGGAGCGGCCTAGGGTTTAGGGTGCAGGGGTTAGGGCGCGGCCTAGGGTTTAGGGTGCAGGGCTTAGGGAGCGGCCTAGGGTTTAGGGTGCAGGGCTTAGGGCGCGGCCTAGGGTTTAGGGTGCAGGGGTTTGGGCGCGGCCTAGGGTTTAGGGTGCAGGGGTTAGGGCGCGGCCTAGGGTTTAGGGTGCAGGGGTTTGGGCGCATCCTAGGGTTTAGGGCGCAGGGCTTAGGGCGCGGACTAGGGTTTAGGGTGCAGGAGTTAGGGCGCGGCCTAGGGTTTAGGGTGCAGGGCTTAGGGCGCGGCCTAGGGTTTAGGGTGCAGGGGTTTGGGCGCGGCCTAGAGTTTAGGGTGCAGGCCTTAGGGCGCGGCCTAGGGTTTAGGGTGCAGGGCTTAGGGCGCGGCCTAGGGTTTAGGGTGCAGGGGTTAGGGCGCGGCCTAGGGTTTAGGGTGCAAGGGTTAGGGCGCGGCCTAGTGTTTAGGGTGCAGGGGTTCGGGTGCGGCCTAGGGTTTAGAGTGCAAGGGTTAGGGCGCGGCCTAGGGTTTAGGGTGCAGGGGTTAGGGCGCGGCCTAGGGTTTAGGGTGCAGGTGTTAGTGCGCCGCATAGGGTTTAGGGTGCAGGGGTTAGGGCGCGGCCTAGGGTTTAGGGTGCAGGGCTTAGGGCGCGGACTAGGGTTTAGGGTGCAGGGGTTAGGGCGCGGCCTAGGGTTTAGGGTGCAGGGGTTAGGGCGCGGCCTAAAGTTTAGGGTGCAGGGCTTAGGGCGCGGCCTAGGGTTTAGGGTGCAGGGGTTAGGGCGCGGTCTAGGGTTTAGTGTGCAGGGCTTAGGGCGCGGCCTAGGGTTTAGGGTGCAGGGCTTAGGGCGAGGCCTAGGGTTTCGGGTGCAGGGATTTGGGCGCGGCCTAGGGTTTAGGGTGCAGGGGTTAGGGCGCGGCCAAGGGTTTAGGGTGCAGGGCTTAGGGCGCGGCCTAGGGTTTAGGGTGCAGGGCTTAGGGCGCGGCCTAGGGTTTAGGGTGCAGGGCTTAGGGCGCGGCCTAGGGTTTAGGGTGCAGGGCTTAGGGAGCGGCCTAGGGTTTAGGGTGCAGGGCTTAGGGCGCGGCCTAGGGTTTTGGGTGCAGGTGTTAGGGCGCGGCTTAAAGTTTAGGGTGCAGGGCTTAGGGCGCGGCCTAGGGTTTAGGGTGCAGGGCTTAGGGCGCGGTCTAGGGTTTACGGTGCAGGGCTTAGGGCGCGGCCTAGGGTTTAGGGTGCAGGGGTTAGGGCGCGGCCTAGGGTTTAGGGTGCAGGGGTTTGGGCGCGGCCTAGGGTTTAGGGTGCGGGGGTTAGGGCGCGGCCTAGGGTTTAGGGTGCAGGGGTTAGGGCGCGGCCTAGGTTTTAGGGTGCATGGCTTAGGGCGCGGCCTAGGGTTTAGGGTGCAGGGCATAGGGCGCGGCCAAGGGTTTAGGGTGCAGGGCTTAGGGCGCGGCCTAGGGTTTAGGGTGCAGGGGTTTGGGCGCGGCCTAGGGTTTAGGGTGCAGGGCTTAGGGCGCGGCCTAGGGTTTAGGGTGTAGGTGTTAGGGCGCGGCCTAGGGTTTAGGGTGCAGGGCTTAGGGCGCGGCCTAGGGTTTAGGGTGCAGGGGTTTGGGCGCGGCCTAGGGTTTAGGGTGCAGGGGTTATGGCGCGGCCTAGGGTTTAGGGTGCAGGGCTTAGGGCGCGGACTAGGGTTTTGGGTGCAGGTGTTAGGGCGCGGCCTAGGGTTTAGGGTGCAGGGCTTAGGGCGCGGCCTAGGGTTTAGGGTGCAGGGGTTAGGGCGCGGCCTAGGGTTTAGGGTGCAGGGCTTAGGGCGCGGACTAGAGTTTTGGGTGCAGGTGTTAGGGCGCCGCATAAGGTTTAGGGTGCAGGGGTTAGGGCGCGGCCTAGGGTTTAGGGTGCAGGGCTTAGGGCGCGGCCTAGGGTTTAGGGTGCAGGGCTTAGGGCGCGGACTAGGGTTTAGGGTGCAGGGGTTTGGGCGCAGCCTAGGGTTTAGGGTGCAGTGGTTAGGGCGCGGCCTAGGGTTTAGGGTGCAGGGGTTAAGGCGCGGCCTAGGGTTTAGGGTGCAGGGCTTAGGGCGCGGCCTAGGGTTTAGGGTGCAGGGGTTAGGGCGCGGCCTAGGGTTTAGGGTGCAGGGCTTAGGGCGCGGCCTAGAGTTTAGGGTGCAGGGGTTAAGGCGCGGCCTAGGGTTTAGGGTGCAGGGCTTAGGGCGCGGCCTAGGGTTTAGGGTGCAGGGGTTAGGGCGCGGCCTAGGGTTTAGGGTGCAGGGGTTAGGGCACGGCCTAGGGTTTAGGGCGCAGGGCTTAGGGCGCGGCCTAGGGTTTAGGGTGCAGGGCTTAGGGCGCGGCCTAGGGTTTAGGGTGCAGGGCATAGGGCGCCACCTAGGGTTTAGGGTGCAGGGCTTAGGGCGCGGCCTAGGGTTTAGGGTGCAGGGCTTAGGGCGCGGCCTAGGGTTTAGGGTGCAGGGCTTAGGGTGCGGCCTAGGGTTTTAGGTGCAGGTGTTAGGGCGCCGGATAGGGTTTAGGGTGCAGGTATTAGGGCGCGGCCTAGGGTTTAGGGTGCAGGGCTTAGGGCGCGGCCTAGGGTTTAGGGTGCAGGGCTTAGGGCGCAGCCTAGGGTTTAGGGTGCAGGGGTTAGGGCGTGGCCTAGGGTTTAGGGTGCAGGGGTTTGGGCGCGGCCTAGGGTTTAGGGTGCAGGGGTTAGGGCACGGCCTAGGGTTTAGGGCGCAGGGCTTAGGGCGCGGCCTAGGGTTTAGGGTGCAGGGCTTAGGGCGAGGCCTAGGGTTTAGGGTACAGGGCATAGGGCGCCACCTAGGGTTTAGGGTGCAGGGCTTAGGGCGCGGCCTAGGGTTTATGGTGCATGGCTTAGGGCGCGGCCTAGGGTTTTGGGTGCAGGTGTTAGGGCGCCGGATAGGGTTTAGGGTGCAGGGCTTAGGGCGCGGCCTAGGGTTTAGGGTGCAGGGGTTAGGGCGCGGACCAGGGTTTAGGGTGCAGGGCTTAGGGCGCGGCCTAGGGTTTAGGGTGCAGGGCTTAGGGCGCGGCCTAGGGTTTAGGGTGCAGGGCTTTGGGCGCGGCCTAGGGTTTAGGGTGCAGGGCTTAGGGCGCGGCCTAGGGTTTAGGGTGCAGGGGTTAGGGCGCGGCCTAGGGTTTAGGGTGCAGGGGTAAGGGCGCGGCCTAGGGTTTAGGGTGCAGGGGTTAGGGAGCGGCCTAGGGTTTAGAGTGCAGGGGTGAGGGCGCGGCCTAGGGTTTAGGGTGCAGGGCTTAGGGCGCGGCCTAGGGTTTAGGGTGCAGGGCTTAGGGCGCGGCCTAGGGTTTAGGGTGCAGGGCTTAGGGCGCGGCATAGGGTTTAGGGTGCAGGGGTTAGGGCGCGGCCTTGGGTTTAGGGTGCAGGGGTTTGGGCGCGGCCTAGGGCTTAGGGTGCAGGGGTTAGGGCGCGGCCTAGGGTTTAGGGTGCCGGGGTTTGGGAGCGGCCTAGGGTTTAGGGCGCAGGGCTTAGGGCGCGGCCTAGGGTTTAGGGTGCAGGGCTTAGGGCGCGGCCTAGGGTTTAGGGTGCAGGGGTTAGGGCGCGGCCTAGGGTTTAGGGTGCAGGGCTTAGAGCGCGGCCTAGGGTTTTGGGTGCAGGGGTTAGGGCGCGGACCAGGGTTTAGGGTGCAGGGCTTAGGGCGCGGCCTCGGGTTTAGGGTGCAGGGCTTAGGGCGCGGCCTAGGGTTTAGGGTGCAGGGCTTAGGGCGCGGCCTAGGGTTTAGGGTGCAGGGGTTAGGGCGCGGCCTAGGGTTTAGGGTGCAGGGGTAAGGGCGCGGCCTAGGGTTTAGGGTGCAGGGGTTAGGGAGCGGCCTAGGGTTTAGAGTGCAGGGGTGAGGGCGCGGCCTAGGGTTTAGGGTGCAGGGCTTAGGGCGCGGCCTAGGGTTTAGGGTGCAGGGCTTAGGGCACGGCCTAGGGTTTAGGGTGCAGGGCTTAGGGCGCGGCATAGGGTTTAGGGTGCAGGGGTTAGGGCGCGGCCTTGGGTTTAGGGTGCAGGGGTTTGGGCGCGGCCTAGGGCTTAGGGTGCAGGGGTTAGGGCGCGGCCTAGGGTTTAGGGTGCAGGGGTTTGGGAGCGGCCTAGGGTTTAGGGCGCAGGGCTTAGGGCGCGGCCTAGGGTTTAGGGTGCAGGGCTTAGGGCGCGGCCTAGGGTTTAGGGTGCAGGGGTTAGGGCGCGGCCTAGGGTTTAGGGTGCAGGGCTTAGAGCGCGGCCTAGGGTTTTGGGTGCAGGGCTTAGGGCGCCGCATAGGGTTTAGGGTGCAGGGGTTAGGGCGCGGCCTAGGGTTTAGGGTGCAGGGCTTAGGGCGCGGCCTAGGGTTTAGGGTGCAGGGGTTAGGGAGTGGCCTAGGGTTTAGGGTGCAGGGGTTAGGGCGCGGCTTAGGGTTTAGGGTGCAGGGCTTAGGGCGCGGCCTAGGGTTTAGGGTGCAGGGGTTAGGGCGCGGCCTAGGGTTTAGGGTGCAGGGCTTAGAGCGCGGCCTAGGGTTTTGGGTGCAGGGCTTAGGGCGCCGCATAGGGTTTAGGGTGCAGGGGTTAGGGCGCGGCCTAGGGTTTAGGGTGCAGGGCTTAGGGCGCGGCCTAGGGTTTAGGGTGCAGGGGTTAGGGAGTGGCCTAGGGTTTAGGGTGCAGGGGTTAGGGCGCGGCTTAGGGTTTAGGGTGCAGGGCTTAGGGCGCGGCCTAGGGTTTAGGTTGCAGGGGTTAGGGCGCGGACTAGGGTTTAGGGTTCAGGGGTTAGGGCGCGGCCTAGGGTTTAGGGTGCAGGGGTTAGGGCGCGGACCAGGGTTTAGGGTGCAGGGCTTAGGGCGCGGCCTAGGGTTTAGGGTGCAGGGCTTAGGGCGCGGCCTAGGGTTTAGGGTGCAGGGCTTTGGGCGCGGCCTAGGGTTTAGGGTGCAGGGCTTAGGGCGCGGCCTAGGGTTTAGGGTGCAGGAGTTAGGGCGCGGCCTAGGGTTTAGGGTGCAGGGCTTCGGGCGCGGTCTATGGTTTAAAGTGCAGGGGTTAGGGCGCGGCCTAGGGTTTAGGGTGCAGGGGTTAGGGCGCGGCCTAGGGTTTAGGGTGCAGGGGTAAGGGCGCGGCCTAGGGTTTAGGGTGCAGGGGTTAGGGAGCGGCCTAGGGTTTAGAGTGCAGGGGTGAGGGCGTGGCCTAGGGTTTAGGGTGCAGGGCTTAGGGCGCGGCCTAGGGTTTAGGGTGCAGGGCTTAGGGCGCGGCCTAGGGTTTAGGGTGCAGGGCTTAGGGCGCGGCATAGGGTTTAGGGTGCAGGGGTTAGGGCGCGGCCTAGGGTTTAGGGTGCAGGGGTTTGGGCGCGGCCTAGGGCTTAGGGTGCAGGGGTTAGGGCGCGGCCTAGGGTTTAGGGTGCAGGGGTTTGGGAGCGGCCTAGGGTTTAGGGTGCAGGGCTTAGGGCGCGGCCTAGGGTTTAGGGTGCAGGGCTTAGGGCGCGGCCTAGGGTTTAGGGTGCAGGGGTTAGGGCGCGGCCTAGGGTTTAGGGTGCAGGGCTTAGAGCGCGGCCTAGGGTTTTGGGTGCAGGGCTTAGGGCGCCGCATAGGGTTTAGGGTGCAGGGGTTAGGGCGCGGCCTAGGGTTTAGGGTGCAGGGCTTAGGGCGCGGCCTAGTGTTTAGGGTTCAGGGGTTAGGGAGTGGCCTAGGGTTTAGGGTGCAGGGGTTAGGGCGCGGACTAGGGTTTAGGGTGCAGGGCTTAGGGCGCGGCCTAGGGTTTAGGTTGCAGGGGTTAGGGCGCGGACTAGGGTTTAGGGTTCAGGGGTTAGGGCGCGGCCTAGGGTTTAGGGTGCAGGGGTTAGGGCGCGGCCTAGGGTTTAGGGTGCAGGGCTTAGGGCGCGGCCTAGGGTTTAGGGTGCAGGGGTTAGGGCGCGGCCTAGGGTTTAGGGTGCAAGGGTTAGGGCGCGGCCTAGTGTTTAGGGTGCAGGGGTTCGGGTGCGGCCTAGGGTTTAGAGTGAAAGGGTTAGGGCGCGGCCTAGGGTTTAGGGTGCAGGGGTTAGGGCGCGGCCTAGGGTTTAGGGTGCAGGTGTTAGTGCGCCGCATAGGGTTTAGGGTGCAGGGGTTAGGGCGCGGCCTAGGGTTTAGGGTGCAGGGCTTAGGGCGCGGCCTAGGGTTTAGGGTGCAGGGGTTAGGGCGCGGCCTACGGTTTAGGGTGCAGGGGTTAGGGCGCAGCCTAAAGTTTAGGGTGCAGGGCTTAGGGCGCGGCCTAGGGTTTAGGGTGCAGGGGTTAGGGCGCGGTCTAGGGTTTAGTGTGCAGGGCTTAGGGCGCGGCCTAGGGTTTAGGGTGCAGGGCTTAGGGCGAGGCCTAGGGTTTCGGGTGCAGGGATTTTGGCGCGGCCTAGGGTTTAGGGTGCAGGGGTTAGGGCGCGGCCTAGGGTTTAGGGTGCAGGGCTTAGGGCGCGGCCTAGGGTTTAGGGTGCAGGGCTTAGGGCGCGGCCTAGGGTTTAGGGTGCAGGGCTTAGGGCGCGGCCTAGGGTTTAGGGTGCAGGGCTTAGGGAGCGGCCTAGGGTTTAGGGTGCAGGGCTTAGGGCGCGGCCTAGGGTTTTGGGTGCAGGTGTTAGGGCGCCGCATAGGGTTTAGGGTGCAGGGGTTAGGGCGCGGCCTAGGGTTTAGGGTGCAGGGGTTAGGGCGCGGCCTAGGGTTTAGGGTGCAGGGGTTAGGGCGCGGCCTAGGGTTTAGGGTGCAGGGGTTAGGGCGCGGCCTAGGGTTTAGGGTGCATGGCTTAGGGCGCGGCCTAGGGTTTAGGGTGCAGGGCATAGGGCGCGGCCAAGGGTTTAGGGTGCAGGGCTTAGGGCGCGGCCTAGGGTTTAGGGTGCAGGGGTTTGGGCGCGGCCTAGGGTTTAGGGTGCAGGGCTTAGGGCGCGGCCTAGGGTTTAGGGTGTAGGTGTTAGGGCGCGGCCTAGGGTTTAGGGTGCAGGGCTTAGGGCGCGGCCTAGGGTTTAGGGTGCAGGGGTTAGGGCGCGGCCTAGGGTTTAGGGTGCAGGGCTTATGGCGCGGCCTAGGGTTTAGGGTGCAGGGCTTAGGGCGCGGACTAGGGTTTTGGGTGCAGGTGTTAGGGCGCGGCCTAGGGTTTAGGGTGCAGGGCTTAGGGCGCGGCCTAGGGTTTAGGGTGCAGGGGTTAGGGCGCGGCCTAGGGTTTAGGGTGCAGGGCTTAGGGCGCGGCCTAGGGTTTTGGGTGCAGGTGTTAGGGCGCCGCAGAAGGTTTAGGGTGCAGGGGTTCGGGCGCGGCCTAGGGTTTAGGGTGCAGGGCTTAGGGCGCGGCCTAGGGTTTAGGGTGCAGGGCTTAGGGCGCGGACTAGGGTTTAGGGTGCAGGGGTTAGGGCGCAGCCTAGGGTTTAGGGTGCAGTGGTTAGGGCGCGGCCTAGGGTTTAGGGTGCAGGGGTTAAGGCGCGGCCTAGGGTTTAGGGTGCAGGGCTTAGGGCGCGGCCTAGGGTTTAGGGTGCAGGGGTTAGGGCGCGGCCTAGGGTTTAGGGTGCAGGGCTTAGGGCGCGGCCTAGAGTTTAGGGTGCAGGGGTTAAGGCGCGGCCTAGGGTTTAGGGTGCAGGGGTTAGGGCGCGGCCTAGGGTTTAGGGTGCAGGGGTTAGGGCGCGGACTAGGGTTTAGGGTGCAGAGCTTACGGCGCGGACTAGGGTTTTGGGTGCAGGTGTTAGGGCGCCGCATACGGTTTAGGGTGCAGGGGTTAGGGCGCGGCCTAGGGTTTAGGGTGCAGGGGTTAGGGCGCGGCCTAGGGTTTAGGGTGCATGGCTTAGAGCGCGGCCTAGGGTTTAGGGTGCAGGGCTTAGGGCGCGGCCTAGGGTTTAGGGTGCAGGGCTTAGGGCGTGGCTTAGGGTTTAGGGCGCAGGGCTTAGGGCGCGGCCTAGGGTTTAGGGTGCAGGGCTTAGGGCGCGGCCTAGGGTTTAGGGTGCAGGGCTTAGGGCGCGGCCTAGGGTTTTGGGTGCAGGTTTTAGGGCGCTGGATAGGGTTTAGGGTGCAGGGGTTAGGGCGCGGCCTAGGGTTTAGGGTGCAGGGCTTAGGGCGCGGACTAGGGTTTAGGGTGAAGGGGTTTGGGCGCGGCCTAGGGTTTAGGGTGCAGAGCTTAGGGCGCGGCCTAGGGTTTAGGGTGCATGGCTTAGGGCGCGGCCTAGGGTTTAGGGTGCAGGGCTTAGGGCGCGGCCTAGGGTTTAGGGTGCAGGGCTTAGGGCGCGGCCTAGGGTTTAGGGTGCAGGGCTTAGGGCGCGGCCTAGGGTTTAGGGTGCAGGGGTTAGGGCGCGGCCTAGGGTTTAGGGTGCAGGGCTTAGGGCGCGGCCTAGGGTTTAGGGTGCAGGGCTTAGGGCGCGGCCTAGGGTTTAGGGTGCAGGGCTTAGGGCGCGGACTAGGGTTTAGGGTGCAGGGCTTAGGGCGCGGACTAGGGTTTAGGGTGCAGGGGTTTGGGCGCGGCCTAGGGTTTAGGGTGCAGGGCTTAGGGCGCGGCCTAGGGTTTAGGGTGCAGGGCTTAGGGCGCGGCCTAGGGTTTAGGGTGCAAGGCTTAGGGCGTGGCCTAGGATTTAGGGTGCAGGGCTTAGGGCGCGGCCTAGGGTTTAGGGTGCAGGGCTTAGGGCGCGGCCTAGGGTTTTGGGTGCAGGTGTTAGGGCGCCGCATAGGGTTTAGGGTGCAGGGCTTAGGGCGCGGCCTAGGGTTTAGGGTGCAGGGGTTAGGGCGCGGCCTAGGGTTTAGGGTGCAGGGCTTAGGGTGCGGCCTAGAGTTTAGGGTGCAGGGCTTAGGGCGCGGACAAGGGTTTAGGGTGCAGGGCTTAGGGCGCGGCCTAGGGTTTAGGGTGCAGGGGTTAGGGCGCGGCCTAGGGTTTAGGGTTTCGGGCTTAGGGCGCGGCCTAGGGTTTTAGGTGCAGGTGTTAGGGCGCCGGATAGGGTTTAGGGTGCAGGGGTTAGGGCGCGGCCTAGGGTTTAGGGTGCAGGGCTTAGGGCGCGGCCTAAGGTTTAGGGTGCAGGGCTTTGGGCGCGGCCTAGGGTTTAGGGTGCAGGGGTTAGGGCGCGGCCTAGGGTTTAGGGTGCAGGGGTTAGGGCGCGGCCTAGGGCTTAGGGTGCAGGGCTTAGGGCGCGGCCTAGGGTTTAGGGTGCAGGGGTTAGGGCGCGGCATAGGGTTTAGGGTGTAGGGGTTTGGGCGCGGCCTAGGGTTTAGGGTGCAGGGGTTAGGGCGTGGCCTAGGGTTTAGGGTGCAGGGCTTAGGGCGCGGCCTAGGGTTTAGGGTGCAGGGCTTAGGGCAGGGCCTAGGGTTTAGGGTGCAGGGCTTAGGGCGCGGCCTAGGGTTTAGGGTGCAGGGCTTAGGGCGCGGCCTAGGGTTTAGGGTGCAGGGCTTAGTGCGCGGCCTAGGGTTTAGGGTGCAGGGCTTACTGCGCGGCCTAGGGTTTAGGGTGCAGGGCTTAGGGCGCGGAGTAGGGTTTAGGGTGCAGGGGTTTGGGCGCGGCCTAGGGTTTAGGGTGCAGGGGTTAGGGCGCGGCCTAGGGTTTAGGGTGCTTGGCTTAGGGCGCGGCCTAGGGTTTAGGGTGCAGGGCTTAGGGCGCGGCCTAGGGTTTAGGGTGCAGGGCTTAGGGCGTGGCCTAGGGTTTAGGGTGCAGGGCTTAGGGCGCGGCCTAGGGTTTAGGGTGCAGGGCTTAGGGCGCGGCCTAGGGTTTAGGGTGCAGGGCTTAGGGCGCGGCCTAGGGTTTTGGGTGCAGGTGTTAGGGCGCTGGATAGGGTTTAGGGTGCAGGGGTTAGGGCGCGGCCTAGGGTTTAGGGTGCAGGGGTTAGGGCGCGGCCTAGGGTTTAGGGTGCAGGGCTTAGGGCGCGGCCTAGGGTTTAGGGCTCAGGACTTAGGGCGCGACCTAGGGTTTAGGGTGCAGGGCTTAGGGCGCGGCCTAGGGTTTAGGGTGCAGGGCTTAGGGCGCGGACTAGGGTTTAGGGTGCAGGGGTTTGGGCGCGGCCTAGGGTTTAGGGTGCAGGGGTTAGGGCGCGGCATAGGGTTTAGGGTGCAGGGCTTAGGGCGCGGCCTAGGGTTTAGGGTGCAGGGCTTAGGGCGCGGCCTAGGGTTTAGGGTGCAGGGCTTAGGGCGTGGCTTAGGGTTTAGGGTGCAGGGCTTAGGGCGCGGCCTAGGGTTTAGGGTGCAGGGCTTATGGCGCGGCCTAGGGTTTAGGGTGCAGGGCTTAGGGCGCGGCCTAGGGTTTTGGGTGCAGGTGTTAGGGCGCTGGATAGGGTTTAGGGTGCAGGGGTTAGGGCGCGGCCTAGGGTTTAGGGTGCAGGGCTTAGGGCGCGGACGAGGGTTTAGGGTGCAGGGGTTTGGGCGCGGCCTAGGGTTTAGGGTGCAGGGCTTAGGGCGCGGCCTAGGGTTTAGGGTGCATGGCTTAGGGCGCGGCCTAGGGTTTAGGGTGCAGGGCTTAGGGCGCGGCCTAGGGTTTAGGGTGCAGGGCTTAGGGCGCGGCCTAGGGTTTAGGGTGCAGGGCTTAGGGCGCAGGCTAGGGTTTAGGGTGCAGGGCTTAGGGCGCGGCCTAGGGTTTAGGGTGCAGGGGTTAGGGCGCGGCCTAGGGTTTAGGGTGCAGGGGTTAGGGCGCGGCCTAGGGTTTAGGGTGCAGGGCTTAGGGCACGGCCTAGGGTTTAGGGTGCAGGGCTTAGGGCGTGGCTTAGGGTTTAGGGTGCAGAGCTTACGGCGCGGACTAGGGTTTTGAGTGCAGGTGTTAGGGCGCCGCATACGGTTTAGGGTGCAGGGGTTAGGGCGCGGCCTAGGGTTTAGGGTGCAGGGCTTAGGGCGCGGCCTAGGGTTTAGGGTGCAGGGCTTCGGGCGCGGTCTATGGTTTAGGGTGCAGGGGTTAGGGCGCGGCCTAGGGTTTAGGGTGCAGGGGTTAGGGTGCGGCCTAGAGTTTAGGGTGCAGGGCTTAGGGCGCGGACAAGGGTTTAGGGTGCAGGGCTTAGGGCGCGGCCTAGGGTTTAGGGTGCAGGGGTTAGGGCGCGGCCTAGGGTTTAGGGTTTCGGGCTTAGGGCGCGGCCTAGGGTTTAGAGTGCAGGGGTTAGTGCGCGGACTAGGGTTTAGGGTGCAGGGGTTTGGGCGCAGCCTAGGGTTTAGGGTGCAGGGGTTAGGGCGCTGCCTAGGGTTTAGGGTGCAGGGCTTAGGGTGCGGCCTAGGGTTTTAGGTGCAGGTGTTAGGGCGCCGGATAGGGTTTAGGGTGCAGGGGTTAGGGCGCGGCCTAGGGTTTAGGGTGCAGGGCTTAGGGCGCGGCCTAAGGTTTAGGGTGCAGGGCTTTGGGCGCGGCCTAGGGTTTAGGGTGCAGGGGTTAGGGCGCGGCCTAGGGTTTAGGGGCAGGGTTAGGGCGCGGCCTAGGGCTTAGGGTGCAGGGCTTAGGGCGCGGCCTAGGGTTTAGGGTGCAGGGCTTAGGGCGCGGCATAGGGTTTAGGGTGTAGGGGTTTGGGCGCGGCCTAGGGTTTAGGGTGCAGGGGTTAGGGCGTGGCCTAGGGTTTAGGGTGCAGGGCTTAGGGCGCGGCCTAGGGTTTAGGGTGCAGGGCTTAGGGCAGGGCCTAGGGTTTAGGGTGCAGGGCTTAGGGCGCGGCCTAGGGTTTAGGGTGCAGGGCTTAGGGCGCGGCCTAGGGTTTAGGGTGCAGGGCTTAGGGCGCGGCCTAGGGTTTTGGGTGCAGGTGTTAGGGCGCTGGATAGGGTTTAGGGTGCAGGGGTTAGGGCGCGGCCTAGGGTTTAGGGTGCAGGGGTTAGGGCGCGGCCTAGGGTTTAGGGTGCAGGGCTTAGGGCGCGGCCTAGGGTTTAGGGTTCAGGACTTAGGGCGCGACCTAGGGTTTAGGGTGCAGGGCTTAGGGCGCGGCCTAGGGTTTAGGGTGCAGGGCTTAGGGCGCGGCCTAGGGTTTTGGGTGCAGGTGTTAGGGCGCGGCCTAGGCTTTAGGGTGCAGGGGTTAGGGCGCGGCCTAGGGTTTAGCGTGCAGGGCTTAGTGCGCGGCCTAAAGTTTAGGGTGCAGGGCTTAGGGCGCGGCCTAGGGTTTAGGGTGCAGGGCTTAGGGCGCGGCCTAGGGTTTAGGGTGCAGGGCTTAGGGCGCGGCCTAGGGTTTAGGGTGCAGGGCTTAGGGCGCGGCCTAGGGTTCAGGGTGCAGGGCTTAGGGCGCGGCCTAGGGTTTAGGGTGCAGGGGTTAGGGCGCGGCCTAGGGTTTAGGGTGCAGGGGTTAGGGCGCGGCCTAGGGTTTAGGGTGCAGGGCTTAGGGCGCGGCCTAGGGTTTAGGGTGCAGGGCTTAGGGCGCGGCCTAGGGTTTAGGGTGCAGGGCTTAGGGCGCGGCCTAGGGTTTAGGGTGCAGGGCTTGCTGCGCGGCCTAGGGTTTAGGGTGCAGGGCTTAGGGCGCGGACTAGGGTTTAGGGTGCAGGTGTTAGGGCGCCGGATAGGGTTTAGGGTGCAGGGGTTAGGGCGCGGCCTAGGGTTTAGGGTGCAGGGCTTAGGGCGCGGCCTAAGGTTTAGGGTGCAGGGCTTTGGGCGCGGCCTAGGGTTTAGGGTGCAGGGGTTAGGGCGCGGCCTAGGGTTTAGGGTGCAGGGGTTAGGGCGCGGCCTAGGGCTTAGGGTGCAGGGCTTAGGGCGCGGCCTAGGGTTTAGGGTGCAGGGGTTAGGGCGCGGCATAGGGTTTAGGGTGTAGGGGTTTGGGCGCGGCCTAGGGTTTAGGGTGCAGGGGTTAGGGCGTGGCCTAGGGTTTAGGGTGCAGGGCTTAGGGCGCGGCCTAAGGTTTAGGGTGCAGGGCTTAGGGCAGGGCCTAGGGTTTAGGGTGCAGGGTTTAGGGCGCGGCCTAGGGTTTAGGGTGCAGGGCTTAGGGCGCGGCCTAGGGTTTAGGGTGCAGGGCTTAGGGCGCGGCCTAGGGTTTAGGGTGCAGGGCTTAGGGCGCGGCCTAGGGTTTAGGGTGCAGGGCTTACTGCGCGGCCTAGGGTTTAGGGTGCAGGGCTTAGGGCGCGGAGTAGGGTTTAGGGTGCAGGGGTTTGGGCGCGGCCTAGGGTTTAGGGTGCAGGGGTTAGGGCGCGGCCTAGGGTTTAGGGTGCATGGCTTAGGGCGCGGCCTCGGGTTTAGGGTGCAGGGCTTAAGGCGCGGCCTAGGGTTTAGGGTGCAGGGCTTAGGGCGTGGCCTAGGGTTTAGGGTGCAGGGCTTAGGGCGCGGCCTAGGGTTTAGGGTGCAGGGCTTAGGGCGCGGCCCAGGGTTTAGGGTGCAGGGCTTAGGGCGCGGCCTAGGGTTTTGGGTGCAGGTGTTAGGGCGCTGGATAGGGTTTAGGGTGCAGGGGTTAGGGCGCGGCCTAGGGTTTAGGGTGCAGGGGTTAGGGCGCGGCCTAGGGTTTAGGGTGCAGGGCTTAGGGCGCGGCCTAGGGTTTAGGGTTCAGGACTTAGGACGCGGCCTAGGGTTTAGGGTGCAGGGCTTAGGGCGCGGCCTAGGGTTTAGGGTGCAGGGCTTAGGGCGCGGCCTAGGGTTTTGGGTGCAGGTGTTAGGGCGCGGCGTAGGCTTTAGGGTGCAGGGGTTAGGGCGCGGCCTAGGGTTTAGCGTGCAGGGCTTAGGGCACGGCCTAAAGTTTAGGGTGCAGGGCTTAGGGCGCGGCCTAGGGTTTAGGGTGCAGGGCTTAGGGCGCGGCCTAGGGTTTAGGGTGCAGGGCTTAGGGCGCGGCCTAGGGTTTAGGGTGCAGGGCTTAGGGCGCGGCCTAGGGTTCAGGGTGCAGGGCTTAGGGCGCGGCCTAGGGTTTAGGGTGCAGGGGTTAGGGCGCGGCCTAGGCTTTAGGGTGCAGGGGTTAGGGCGCGGCCTAGGGTTTAGGGTGCAGGGCTTAGGGCGCGGACTAGGGTTTAGGGTGCAGGGCTTAGGGCGCGGCCTAGGGTTTAGGGTGCAGGGCTTAGGGCGCGGCCTAGGGTTTAGGGTGCAGGGCTTACTGCGCGGCCTAGGGTTTAGGGTGCAGGGCTTAGGGCGCGGACTAGGGTTTAGGGTGCAGGGGTTTGGGCGCGGCCTAGGGTTTAGGGTGCAGGGGTTAGGGCGCGGCCTAGGGTTTAGGGTGCATGGCTTAAGGAGCGGCCTAGGGTTTAGGGTGCAGGGCTTAGGGCGCGGCCTAGGGTTTAGGGTGCAGGGCTTAGGGCGCGGCCTAGGGTTTAGGGAGCAGGGCTTATGGCGCGGCCTAGGGTTTAGGGTGCAGGGCTTAGGGCGCGGCCTAGGGTTTTGGGTGCAGGTGTTAGGGCGCTGGATAGGGTTTAGGGTGCAGGGGTTAGGGCGCGGCCTAGGGTTTAGGGTGCAGGGCTTAGGGCGCGGACTAGGGTTTAGGGTGCAGGGGTTTGGGCGCGGCCTAGGGTTTAGGGTGCAGGGCTTAGGGCGCGGACTAGGGTTTAGGGTGCATGGCTTAGGGCGCGGCCTAGGGTTTAGGGTGCAGAGCTTAGGGCGCGGCCTAGGGTTTAGGGTGCAGGGCTTAGGGCGCGGCCTAGGGTTTAGGGTGCAGGGGTTAGGGCGCGGCCTAGGGTTTAGGGTGCAGGGGTTAGGGCGCGGCCTAGGGTTTAGGGTGCAGGGGTTAGGGCGCTACCTAGGGTTTAGGGTGCAGGGCTTAGGGCGCGGCCTAGGGTTTAGGGTGCAGGGCTTAGGGCGTGGCTTAGGGTTTAGGGTGCAGAGCTTACGGCGCGGACTAGGGTTTTGAGTGCAGGTGTTAGGGCGCCGCATACGGTTTAGGGTGCAGGGGTTAGGGCGCGGCCTAGGGTTTAGGGTGCAGGGGTTAGGGCGCGGCCTAGGGTTTAGGGTGCAGGGCTTCGGGCGCGGTCTATGGTTTAGGGTGCAGGGGTTAGGGCGCGGCCTAGGGTTTAGGGTGCAGGGGTTAGGGCGCGGCCTAGGGTTTAGGGTGCAGGGCTTAGGGCGCGGACTAGGGTTTAGGGTGCAGGGGTTAGGGCGCGGCCTAGGGTTTAGGGTGCAGGGGTTAGGGCGCGGCCTAGGGTTTAGGGTGCAGGGCTTAGGGCGCGGCCTAGGGTTTAGGGTGCAGGGGTTAGGGCGCGGACTAGGGTTTAGGGTGCAGGGGTGTAAGCGCAGCCTAGGGTTTAGGGTGCAGGGGTTAGGGCGCGGCCTAGGGTTTAGGGTGCAGGGCTTCGTGTGCGGCCTAGGGTTTTAGGTGCAGGTGTTAGGGCACCGGATAGGGCTTAGGGTGCAGGGGTTAGGGCGCGGCCTAGGGTTTAGGGTGCAGGGTGTAGGGCGCGGCCTAGGGTTTAGGGTGCAGGGCTTTGGGCGCGGCCTAGGGTTTAGGGTGCAGGGGTTAGGGCGCGGCCTAGGGTTTAGGGTGCAGGGGTTAGGGCGCGGCCTAGGGCTTAGGGTGCAGGGCTTAGGGCGCGGCCTAGGGTTTAGGGTGCAGGGGTTAGGGCGCGGCCTAGGGTTTAGGGTGTAGGGGTTTGGGCGCGGCCTAGGGTTTAGGGTGCAGGGCTTACTGCGCGGCCTAGGGTTTAGGGTGCAGGGCTTAGGGCGCGGCCTAGGGTTTAGGGTGCAGGGCTTAGGGCGCGGCCTAGGGTTTAGGGTGCAGGGCTTAGGGCGCGGCCTAGGGTTTACAGGCTGCAGGGCTTAGGGCGCGGCCTAGGGTTTGGGGTGCAGGGCTTAGGGCGCGGCCTAGGGTTTAGGGTGCAGGGCTTAGGGCGCGGCCTAGGGTTTTGGGTGCAGGGCTTACTGCGCGGCCTAGGGTTTAGGGTGCAGGGCTTAGGGCGCGGCCTAGGGTTTAGGGTGCAGGGGTTTGGGCGCGGCCTAGGGTTTAGGGTGCAGGGCTTAGGGCGCGGCCTAGGGTTTAGGGTGCATGGCTTAGGGCGCGGCCTAGGGTTTAGGGTGCAGGGCTTAGGGCGCGGCCTAGGGTTTAGGGTGCAAAGCTTAGGGCGTGGCCTAGGGTTTAGGGTGCAGGGCTTAGGGCGCGGCCTAGGGTTTAGGGTGCAGGGCTTAGGGCGCGGCCTAGGGTTTAGGGTGCAGGGCTTAGGGCGCGGCCTAGGGTTTTGGGTGCAGGTGTTAGGGCGCTGGATAGGGTTTAGGGTGCAGGGGTTAGGGCGCGGCCTAGGGTTTAGGGTGCAGGGCTTATGGCGCGGCGTAGGGTTTAGGGTGCAGGGCTTAGGGCGCGGCCTAGGGTTTAGGGTTCAGGGCTTAGGGCGCGGCCTAAGGTTTAGGGTGCAGGGGTTAGGGCGCGGCCTAGGGTTTAGGGTGCAGGGGTTAGGGCGCGGCCTAGGGTTTAGGGTGCAGGGCTTAGGGCGCGGACTAGGGTTTAGGGTGCAGGGGTTAGGGCGCGGCCTAGGGTTTAGGGTGCAGGGGTTAGGGCGCGGCCTAGGGTTTAGGGTTTAGGGCTTAGGGCGCGGCCTAGGGTTTAGGGTGCAGGGGTTAGGGCGCGGACTAGGGTTTAGGGTGCAGGGGTGTAAGCGCAGCCTAGGGTTTAGGGTGCAGGGGTTAGGGCGCGGCCTAGGGTTTAGGGTGCAGGGCTTCGTGTGCGGCCTAGGGTTTTAGGTGCAGGTGTTAGGGCACCGGATAGGGCTTAGGGTGCAGGGGTTAGGGCGCGGCCTAGGGTTTAGGGTGCAGGGTGTAGGGCGCGGCCTAGGGTTTAGGGTGCAGGGCTTTGGGCGCGGCCTAGGGTTTAGGGTGCAGGGGTTAGGGCGCGGCCTAGGGTTTAGGGTTTAGGGCTTAGGGCGCGGCCTAGGGTTTAGGGTGCAGGGGTTAGGGCGCGGACTAGGGTTTAGGGTGCAGGGGTGTAAGCGCAGCCTAGGGTTTAGGGTGCAGGGGTTAGGGCGCGGCCTAGGGTTTAGGGTGCAGGGCTTCGTGTGCGGCCTAGGGTTTTAGGTGCAGGTGTTAGGGCACCGGATAGGGCTTAGGGTGCAGGGGTTAGGGCGCGGCCTAGGGTTTAGGGTGCAGGGTGTAGGGCGCGGCCTAGGGTTTAGGGTGCAGGGCTTTGGGCGCGGCCTAGGGTTTAGGGTGCAGGGGTTAGGGCGCGGCCTATGGTTTATGGTGCAGGGGTTAGGGCGCGGCCTAGGGCTTAGGGTGCAGGGCTTAGGGCGCGGCCTAGGGTTTAGGGTGCAGGGGTTAGGGCGCGGCCTAGGGTTTAGGGTGTAGGGGTTTGGGCGCGGCCTAGGGTTTAGGGTGCAGGGCTTACTGCGCGGCCTAGGGTTTAGGGTGCAGGGCTTAGGGCGCGGCCTAGGGTTTAGGGTGCAGGGCTTAGGGCGCGGCCTAGGGTTTAGGGTGCAGGGCTTAGGGCGCGGCCTAGGGTTTAGGGTGCAGGGCTTAGGGCGCTGACTAGGGTTCAGGCTGCAGGGTTTAGGGCGCGGCCTAGGGTTTAGGGTGCAGGGCTTAGGGCGCGGCCTAGGGTTTAGGGTGCAGGGCTTAGGGCGCGGCCTAGGGTTTAGGGTGCAGGGCTTAGGGCGCTGACTAGGGTTCAGGCTGCAGGGCTTAGGGCGCGGCCTAGGGTTTAGGGTGCAGGGCTTAGGGCGCGGCCTAGGGTTTAGGGTGCATGGCTTAGGGCGCGGCCTAGGGTTTAGGGTGCAAAGCTTAGGGCGTGGCCTAGGGTTTAGGGTGCAGGGCTTAGGGCGCGGCCTAGGGTTTAGGGTGCAGGGCTTAGGGCGCGGCCTAGGGTTTAGGGTGCAGGGCTTAGGGCGCGGCCTAGGGTTTTGGGTGAAGGTGTTAGGGCGCTGGATAGGGTTTAGGGTGCAGGGGTTAGGGCGCGGCCTAGGGTTTAGGGTGCAGGGCTTATGGCGCGGCGTAGGGTTTAGGGTGCAGGGCTTAGGGCGCGGCCTAGGGTTTAGGGTTCAGGGCTTAGGGCGCGGCCTAGGGTTTAGGGTGCAGGGCTTAGGGCGCGGACTAGGGTTTAGGGTGCAGGGCTTAGGGCGCGGCCTAGGGTTTAGGGTGCAGGGGTTAGGGCGCGGCCTAGGGTTTAGGGTTTAGGGCTTAGGGCGCGGCCTAGGGTTTAGGGTGCAGGGCTTAGGGCGCGGAGTAGGGTTTAGGGTGCAGGGGTTTGGGCGCGGCCTAGGGTTTAGGGTGCAGGGGTTAGGGCGCGGCCTAGGGTTTAGGGTGCATGGCTTAGGGCGCGGCCTAGGGTTTAGGGTGCAGGGCTTAGGGCGCGGCCTAGGGTTTAGGGTGCAGGGCTTAGGGCGTGGCCTAGGGTTTAGGGTGCAGGGCTTAGGGCGCGGCCTAGGGTTTAGGGTGCAGGGCTTAGGGCGCGGCCTAGGGTTTAGGGTGCAGGGCTTAGGGCGCGGCCTAGGGTTTTGGGTGCAGGTGTTAGGGCGCTGGATAGGGTTTAGGATGCAGGGGTTAGGGCGCGGCCTAGGGTTTAGGGTGCAGGGGTTAGGGCGCGGCCTAGGGTTTAGGGTGCAGGGCTTAGGGCGCGGCCTAGGGTTTAGGGTTCAGGACTTAGGGCGCGGTCTAGGGTTTAGGGTGCAGGGCTTAGGGCGCGGCCTAGGGTTTAGGGTGCAGGGCTTAGGGCGCGGCCTAGGGTTTTGGGTGCAGGTGTTAGGGCGCGGCCTAGGCTTTAGGGTGCAGGGGTTAGGGCGCGGCCTAGGGTTTAGCGTGCAGGGCTTAGGGCGCGGCCTAAAGTTTAGGGTGCAGGGCTTAGGGCGCGGCCTAGGGTTTAGGGTGCAGGGCTTAGGGCGCGGCCTAGGGTTTAGGGTGCAGGGCTTAGGGCGCGGCCTAGGGTTTAGGGTGCAGGGCTTAGGGCGCGGCCTAGGGTTCAGGGTGCAGGGCTTAGGGCGCGGCCTAGGGTTTAGGGTGCAGGGCTTAGGGCGCGGCCTAGGGTTTAGGGTGCAGGGGTTAGGGCGCGGCCTAGGGTTTAGGGTGCAGGGGTTAGGGCGCGGCCTAGGGTTTAGGGTGCAGGGCTTAGGGCGCGGCCTAGGGTTTAGGGTGCAGGGCTTAGGGCGCGGCCTAGGGTTTAGGGTGCAGGGCTTAGGGCGCGGCCTAGGGTTTAGGGTGCAGGGCTTAGGGCGCGGCCTAGGGTTTAGGGTGCAGGGGTTAGGGCGCGGCCTAGGGTTTAGGGTGCAGGGGTTAGGGCGCGGCCTAGGGTTTAGGGTGCAGGGGTTAGGGCGCGGCCTAGGGTTTAGGGTGCAGGGCTTAGGGCGCGGCCTAGGGTTTAGGGTGCAGGGCTTAGGGCGTGGCTTAGGGTTTAGGGTGCAGAGCTTACGGCGCTGACTAGGGTTTTGAGTGCAGGTGTTAGGGCGCCGCATACGGTTTAGGGTGCAGGGGTTAGGGCGCGGCCTAGGGTTTAGGGTGCAGGGGTTAGGGCGCGGCCTAGGGTTTAGGGTGCAGGGCTTCGGGCGCGGTCTATGGTTTAGGGTGCAGGGGTTAGGGCGCGGCCTAGGGTTTAGGGTGCAGGGGTTAGGGCGCGGCCTAGGGTTTAGGGTGCAGGGCTTAGGGCGCGGACTAGGGTTTAGGGTGCAGGGGTTAGGGCGCGGCCTAGGGTTTAGGGTGCAGGGGTTAGGGCGCGGCCTAGGGTTTAGGGTGCAGGGCTTAGGGCGCCGCCTAGGGTTTAGGGTGCAGGGGTTAGGGCGCGGACTAGGGTTTAGGGTGCAGGGCTTCGGGCGCGGTCTAGGGTTTAGGGTGCAGGGCTTAGGGCGCCGCCTAGGGTTTAGGGTGCAGGGCTTAGGGCGCGGCCTAGGGTTTAGGGTGCAGGGCTTAGGGCGCGGCCTAGGGTTTAGGGTGCAGGGCTTAGGGCGCGGCCTAGGGTTTAGGGTGCAGGGCTTAGGGCGCTGACTAGGGTTCAGGCTGCAGGGTTTAGGGCGCGGCCTAGGGTTTAGGGTGCAGGGCTTAGGGCGCGGCCTAGGGTTTAGGGTGCAGGGCTTAGGGCGCGGACTAGGGTTTAGGGTGCAGGGGTTAGGGCGCGGCCTAGGGTTTAGGGTGCAGGGGTTAGGGCGCGGCCTAGGGTTTAGGGTGCAGGGCTTAGGGCGCCGCCTAGGGTTTAGGGTGCAGGGGTTAGGGCGCGGACTAGGGTTTAGGGTGCAGGGCTTCGGGCGCGGTCTAGGGTTTAGGGTGCAGGGCTTAGGGCGCCGCCTAGGGTTTAGGGTGCAGGGCTTAGGGCGCGGCCTAGGGTTTAGGGTGCAGGGCTTAGGGCGCGGCCTAGGGTTTAGGGTGCAGGGCTTAGGGCGCGGCCTAGGGTTTAGGGTGCAGGGCTTAGGGCGCTGACTAGGGTTCAGGCTGCAGGGTTTAGGGCGCGGCCTAGGGTTTAGGGTGCAGGGCTTAGGGCGCGGCCTAGGGTTTAGGGTGCAGGGCTTAGGGCGCGGCCTAGGGTTTAGGGTGCAGGGCTTAGGGCGCTGACTAGGGTTCAGGCTGCAGGGCTTAGGGCGCGGCCTAGGGTTTAGGGTGCAGGGCTTAGGGCGCGGCCTAGGGTTTAGGGTGCATGGCTTAGGGCGCGGCCTAGGGTTTAGGGTGCAAAGCTTAGGGCGTGGCCTAGGGTTTAGGGTGCAGGGCTTAGGGCGCGGCCTAGGGTTTAGGGTGCAGGGCTTAGGGCGCGGCCTAGGGTTTAGGGTGCAGGGCTTAGGGCGCGGCCTAGGGTTTTGGGTGAAGGTGTTAGGGCGCTGGATAGGGTTTAGGGTGCAGGGGTTAGGGCGCGGCCTAGGGTTTAGGGTGCAGGGCTTATGGCGCGGCGTAGGGTTTAGGGTGCAGGGCTTAGGGCGCGGCCTAGGGTTTAGGGTTCAGGGCTTAGGGCGCGGCCTAGGGTTTAGGGTGCAGGGCTTAGGGCGCGGACTAGGGTTTAGGGTGCAGGGCTTAGGGCGCGGCCTAGGGTTTAGGGTGCAGGGGTTAGGGCGCGGCCTAGGGTTTAGGGTTTAGGGCTTAGGGCGCGGCCTAGGGTTTAGGGTGCAGGGCTTAGGGCGCGGAGTAGGGTTTAGGGTGCAGGGGTTTGGGCGCGGCCTAGGGTTTAGGGTGCAGGGGTTAGGGCGCGGCCTAGGGTTTAGGGTGCATGGCTTAGGGCGCGGCCTAGGGTTTAGGGTGCAGGGCTTAGGGCGCGGCCTAGGGTTTAGGGTGCAGGGCTTAGGGCGTGGCCTAGGGTTTAGGGTGCAGGGCTTAGGGCGCGGCCTAGGGTTTAGGGTGCAGGGCTTAGGGCGCGGCCTAGGGTTTAGGGTGCAGGGCTTAGGGCGCGGCCTAGGGTTTTGGGTGCAGGTGTTAGGGCGCTGGATAGGGTTTAGGATGCAGGGGTTAGGGCGCGGCCTAGGGTTTAGGGTGCAGGGGTTAGGGCGCGGCCTAGGGTTTAGGGTGCAGGGCTTAGGGCGCGGCCTAGGGTTTAGGGTTCAGGACTTAGGGCGCGGTCTAGGGTTTAGGGTGCAGGGCTTAGGGCGCGGCCTAGGGTTTAGGGTGCAGGGCTTAGGGCGCGGCCTAGGGTTTTGGGTGCAGGTGTTAGGGCGCGGCCTAGGCTTTAGGGTGCAGGGGTTAGGGCGCGGCCTAGGGTTTAGCGTGCAGGGCTTAGGGCGCGGCCTAAAGTTTAGGGTGCAGGGCTTAGGGCGCGGCCTAGGGTTTAGGGTGCAGGGCTTAGGGCGCGGCCTAGGGTTTAGGGTGCAGGGCTTAGGGCGCGGCCTAGGGTTTAGGGTGCAGGGCTTAGGGCGCGGCCTAGGGTTCAGGGTGCAGGGCTTAGGGCGCGGCCTAGGGTTTAGGGTGCAGGGCTTAGGGCGCGGCCTAGGGTTTAGGGTGCAGGGGTTAGGGCGCGGCCTAGGGTTTAGGGTGCAGGGGTTAGGGCGCGGCCTAGGGTTTAGGGTGCAGGGCTTAGGGCGCGGCCTAGGGTTTAGGGTGCAGGGCTTAGGGCGCGGCCTAGGGTTTAGGGTGCAGGGCTTAGGGCGCGGCCTAGGGTTTAGGGTGCAGGGCTTAGGGCGCGGCCTAGGGTTTAGGGTGCAGGGGTTAGGGCGCGGCCTAGGGTTTAGGGTGCAGGGGTTAGGGCGCGGCCTAGGGTTTAGGGTGCAGGGGTTAGGGCGCGGCCTAGGGTTTAGGGTGCAGGGCTTAGGGCGCGGCCTAGGGTTTAGGGTGCAGGGCTTAGGGCGTGGCTTAGGGTTTAGGGTGCAGAGCTTACGGCGCTGACTAGGGTTTTGAGTGCAGGTGTTAGGGCGCCGCATACGGTTTAGGGTGCAGGGGTTAGGGCGCGGCCTAGGGTTTAGGGTGCAGGGGTTAGGGCGCGGCCTAGGGTTTAGGGTGCAGGGCTTCGGGCGCGGTCTATGGTTTAGGGTGCAGGGGTTAGGGCGCGGCCTAGGGTTTAGGGTGCAGGGGTTAGGGCGCGGCCTAGGGTTTAGGGTGCAGGGCTTAGGGCGCGGACTAGGGTTTAGGGTGCAGGGGTTAGGGCGCGGCCTAGGGTTTAGGGTGCAGGGGTTAGGGCGCGGCCTAGGGTTTAGGGTGCAGGGCTTAGGGCGCCGCCTAGGGTTTAGGGTGCAGGGGTTAGGGCGCGGACTAGGGTTTCGGGTGCAGGGGTGTAAGCGCAGCCTAGGGTTTAGGGTGCAGGGGTTAGGGCGCGGCCTAGGGTTTAGGGTGCAGGGCTTCGTGTGCGGCCTAGGGTTTTAGGTGCAGGTGTTAGGGCACCGGATAGGGCTTAGGGTGCAGGGGTTAGGGCGCGGCCTAGGGTTTAGGGTGCAGGGTGTAGGGCGCGGCCTAGGGTTTAGGGTGCAGGGCTTTGGGCGCGGCCTAGGGTTTAGGGTGCAGGGGTTAGGGCGCGGCCTAGGGTTTAGGGTGCAGGGGTTAGGGCGCGGCCTAGGGCTTAGGGTGCAGGGCTTAGGGCGCGGCCTAGGGTTTAGGGTGCAGGGGTTAGGGCGCGGCCTAGGGTTTAGGGTGTAGGGGTTTGGGCGCGGCCTAGGGTTTAGGGTGCAGGGCTTACTGCGCGGCCTAGGGTTTAGGGTGCAGGGCTTAGGGCGCGGCCTAGGGTTTAGGGTGCAGGGCTTAGGGCGCGGCCTAGGGTTTAGGGTGCAGGGCTTAGGGCGCGGCCTAGGGTTTAGGGTGCAGGGCTTAGGGCGCTGACTAGGGTTCAGGCTGCAGGGCTTAGGGCGCGGCCTAGGGTTTGGGGTGCAGGGCTTAGGGCGCGGCCTAGGGTTTAGGGTGCAGGGCTTAGGGCGCGGCCTAGGGTTTTGGGTGCAGGGCTTACTGCGCGGCCTAGGGTTTAGGGTGCAGAGCTTAGGGCGCGGCCTAGGGTTTAGGGTGCAGGGGTTTGGGCGCGGCCTAGGGTTTAGGGTGCAGGGCTTAGGGCGCGGCCTAGGGTTTAGGGTGCAGGGCTTAGGGCGCGGCCTAGGGTTTAGGGTGCAGGGCTTAGGGCGCGGCCTAGGGTTTAGGGTGCAAAGCTTAGGGCGTGGCCTAGGGTTTAGGGTGCAGGGCTTAGGGCGCGGCCTAGGGTTTAGGGTGCAGGGCTTAGGGCGCGGCCTAGGGTTTAGGGTGCAGGGCTTAGGGCGCGGCCTAGGGTTTTGGGTGCAGGTGTTAGCGCGCTGGATAGGGTTTAGGGTGCAGGGGTTAGGGCGCGGCCTAGGGTTTAGGGTGCAGGGCTTATGGCGCGGCGTAGGGTTTAGGGTGCAGGGCTTAGGGCGCGGCCTAGGGTTTAGGGTTCAGGGCTTAGGGCGCGGCCTAGGGTTTAGGGTGCAGGGCTTAGGGCGCGGCCTAGGGTTTAGGGTGCAGGGCTTAGGGCGCGGCCTAGGGTTTTGGGTGCAGGTGTTAGGGCGCCGCATAGGGTTAAGGGTGCAGGGGTTAGGGCGCAGCCTAGGGTTTAGCGTGCAGGGCTTAGGGCGCGGCCTAAAGTTTAGGGTGCAGGGCTTAGGGCGCAGCCTAGGGTTTAGGGTGCAGGGCTTAGGGCGCGGTCTAGGGTTTAGGGTGCAGGGGTTAGGGCGCGGCCTAGGGTTTAGGGTGCAGGGCTTAGGGCGCGGCCTAGGGTTCAGGGTGCAGGGCTTAGGGCGCGGCCTAGGGTTTAGGGTGCAGGGGTTAGGGCGCGGCCTAGGGTTTAGGGTGCAGGGGTTAGGGCGCGGCCTAGGGTTTAGGGTGCAGGGCTTAGGGCGCGGCCTAGGGTTTAGGGTGCAGGGGTTAGGGCGCGGCCTAGGGTTTAGGGTGAAGGGGTTTGGGCGCGGCCTAGGGTTTAGGGTGCAGGGCTTAGGGCGCGGCCTAGGGTTTAGGGTGCAGGGCGTAGGGCGCGGCCTAGGGTTTAGGGTGCATGGCTTAGGGCGCGGCCTAGGGTTTAGGGTGCAGGGCTTAGGGCGCGGCCTAGAGTTTTGGGTGCAGGTGTTAGGGCGCCGGATAGAGTTTAGGGTGCAGGGGTTAGGGCGCGGCCTAGGGTTTAGGGTGCAGGGCTTAGGGCGCGGCCTAGGGTTTAGGGTGCAGGGCTTAGGGCGCCACATAGGGTTTAGGGTGCAGGGCTTAGGGCGCGGCCTAGGGTTTAGGGTGCAGGGCTTAGGGCGCGGCCTAGGGTTTAGGGTGCAGGGCTTAGGGCGCGGCCTAGGGTTTAGGGTGCAGGGCTTACTGCGCGGCCTAGGGTTTAGGGTGCAGGGCTTAGGGCGCCGACTAGGGTTTAGGGTGCAGGGGTTTGGGCGCGGCCTAGGGTTTAGGGTGCAGGGGTTAGGGCGCGGCCTAGGGTTTAGGGTGCATGGCTTAGGGCGCGGCCTGGGGTTTAGGGTGCAGGGCTTAGGGCGCGGCCTAGGGTTTAGGGTGCAGGGCTTAGGGCGTGGCCTAGGGTTTAGGGTGCAGGGCTTAGGGCGCGGCCTAGGGTTTAGGGTGCAGGGCTTATGGCGCGGCCTAGGGTTTAGGGTGCAGGGCTTAGGGCGCGGCCTAGGGTTTTGGGTGCAGGTGTTAGAGGCGCTGGATAGGGTTTAAGGTGCAGGGGTTAGGGCGCGGCCTAGGGTTTAGGGTGCAGGGCTTAGGGCGCGGACAAGGGTTTAGGGTGCAGGGGTTTGGGCGCGGCCTAGGGTTTAGGGTGCAGGGCTTAGGGCGCGGACTAGGGTTTAGGGTGCATGGCTTAGGGCGCGGCCTAGGGTTTAGGGTGCAGGGCTTAGGGCGCGGCCTAGGGTTTAGGGTGCAGGGCTTAGGGCGCGGCCTAGGGTTTAGGGTGCAGGGCTTAGGGCGCGGCCTAGGGTTTAGGGTGCAGGGCTTAGGGCGCGGCCTATGGTTTAGGGTGCAGGGGTTAGGGCGCGGCGTAGGGTTTAGGGTGCAGGGCTTAGGGCGCGGCCTAGGGTTTAGGGTGCAGGGGTTAGGGCGTGGCCTAGGGTTTAGGGTGCAGGGGTTAGGGCGCGGCCTAGGGCTTAGGGTGCAGGGCTTAGGGCGCGGCCTAGGGTTTAGGGTGCAGGGGTTAGGGCGCGGCCTAGGGTTTAGGGTGTAGGGGTTTGGGCGCGGCCTAGGGTTTAGGGTGCAGGGCTTACTGCGCGGCCTAGGGTTTAGGGTGCAGGGCTTAGGGCGCGGCCTAGGGTTTAGGGTGCAGGGGTTAGGGCGCGGCCTAGGGTTTAGGGTGCAGGGCTTCGGGCGCGGCCTAGGGTTTAGGGTGCAGGGGTTAGGGCGCGGACTAGGGTTTAGGCTGCAGGGCTTAGGGCGCGGCCTAGGGTTTAGGGTGCAGGGCTTAGGGCGCGGCCTAGGGTTTAGGGTGCAGGGCTTACGGCGCGGCCTAGGGTTTTGGGTGCAGGGCTTACTGCGCGGCCTAGGGTTTAGGGTGCAGGGCTTACTGCGCGGCCTAGGGTTTAGGGTGCAGGGGTTTGGGCGCGGCCTAGGGTTTAGGGTGCAGGGGTTAGGGCGCGGCCTAGGGTTTAGGGTGCATGGCTTAGGGCGCGGCCTAGGGTTTAGGGTGCAGGGCTTAGGGCGCGGCCTAGGGTTTAGGGTGCAAAGCTTAGGGCGTGGCCTAGGGTTTAGGGTGCAGGGCTTAGGGCGCGGCCTAGGGTTTAGGGTGCAGGGCTTAGGGCGCGGCCTAGGGTTTAGGGTGCAGGGCTTAGGGCGCGGCCTAGGGTTTTGAGTGCAGGTGTTAGGGCGCTGGATAGGGTTTAGGGTGCAGGGGTTAGGGCGCGGCCTAGGGTTTAGGGTGCAGGGGTTAGGGCGCGGCGTAGGGTTTAGGGTGCAGGGCTTAGGGCGCGGCCTAGGGTTTAGGGTTCAGGGCTTAGGGCGCGGCCTAGGGTTTAGGGTGCAGGGCTTAGGGCGCGGCCTAGGGTTTAGGGTGCAGGGCTTAGGGCGCGGCCTAGGGTTTTGGGTGCAGGGGTTAGGGCGCCGCATAGGGTTAAGGGTGCAGGGGTTAGGGCGCGGCCTAGGGTTTAGGGTGCAGGGCTTAGGGCGCGGCCTAGGGTTTAGGGTGCAGGGCTTAGGGCGCGGCCTAGGGTTTAGGGTGCAGGGGTTAGGGCGCGGCCTAGGGTTTAGGGTGCAGGGCTTAGGGCGCGGCCTAGGGTTCAGGGTGCAGGGCTTAGGGCGCGGCCTAGGGTTTAGGGTGCAGGGGTTAGGGCGCGGCCTAGGGTTTAGGGTGCAGGGCTTAGGGCGCGGCCTAGGCTTTAGGGTGCAGGGCTTAGGGCGCGGCCTAGGGTTTAGGGTGCAGGGGTTAGGGCGCGGCCTAGGGTTTAGGGAGAAGGGGTTTGGGCGCGGCCTAGGGTTTAGGGTGCAGGGCTTAGGGCGCGGCCTAGGGTTTAGGGTGCAGGGCGTAGGGCGCGGCCTAGGGTTTAGGGTGCAGGGCTTAGGGCGCGGCCTAGGGTTTAGGGTGCAGGGCTTAGGGCGCGGCCTAGAGTTTTGGGTGCAGGTGTTAGGGCGCCGGATAGACTTTAGGGTGCAGGGGTTAGGGCGCGGCCTAGGGTTTAGGGTGCAGGGCTTACTGCGCGGCCTAGGGCTTAGGGTGCAGGGCTTAGGGCGCGGCCTAGGGTTTAGGGTGTAGGGCTTACTGCGCGGCCTAGGGTTTAGGGTGCAGGGCTTAAGGCGCGGCCTAGGGTTTAGGGTGCAGGGCTTAGGGCGCGGCCTAGGGTTTAGGGTGCAGGGCTTAGGGCGCGGCCTAGGGTTTAGGGTGCAGGGCTTAGGGCGCGGCCTAGGGTTTAGGGTGCAGGGCTTAGGGCGCGGCCTAGGGTTTTGGGTGCAGGTGTTAGGGCGCTGGATAGGGTTTAGGGTGCAGGGGTTAGGGCGCGGCCTAGGGTTTAGGGTGCAGGGCTTAGGGCGCGGACTAGGGTTTAGGGTGCAGGGCTTAGGGCGCGGCCTAGGGTTTAGGGTGCAGGGCTTAGGGCGCGGACTAGGGTTTAGGGTGCATGGCTTAGGGCGCGGCCTAGGGTTTAGGGTGCAGGGCTTAGGGCGCGGCCTAGGGTTTAGGGTGCAGGGCTTAGGGCGCGGCCTAGGGTTTAGGGTGCAGGGCTTAGGGCGCGGCCTAGGGTTTAGGGTGCAGGGGTTAGGGCGCGGCCTATGGTTTAGGGTGCAGGGGTTAGGGCGCGGCCTAGGGTTTAGGGTGCAGGGCTTAGGGCGCGGCCTAGGGTTTAGGGTGCAGGGCTTAGGGCGCGGCCTAGGGTTTAGGGTGCAGGGCTTAGGGCGCGGCCTAGGGTTTAGGGTGCAGGGCTTAGGGCGCGGACTAGGGTTTAGGCTGCAGGGCTTAGGGCGCGGCCTAGGGTTTAGGGTGCAGGGCTTAGGGCGCGGCCTCGGGTTTAGGGTGCAGGGCTTAGGGCGCGGCCTAGGGTTTAGGGTGCAGGGCTTACTGCGCGGCCTAGGGTTTAGGGTGCAGGGCTTAGGGCGCGGCCTAGGGTTTAGGGTGCAGGGGTTTGGGCGCGGCCTAGGGTTTAGGGTGCAGGGGTCAGGGCGCGGCCTAGGGTTTAGGGTGCAGGGGTTAGGGCGCGGCCTAGGGTTTAGGGTGCAGGGCTTAGGGCGCGGCCTAGGGTTTAGGGTGCAAAGCTTAGGGCGTGGCCTAGGGTTTAGAGTGCAGGGCTTAGGGCGCGGCCTAGGGTTTAGGGTGCAGGGCTTAGGGCGCGGCCTAGGGTTTAGGGTGCAGGGCTTAGGGCGCGGCCTAGGGTTTAGGGTGCAGGTGTTAGGGCGCTGGATAGGGTTTAGGGTGCAGGGGTTAGGGCGCGGCCTAGGGTTTAGGGTGCAGGGCTTAGGGCGCGGCCTAGGGTTTAGGGTGCAGGGCTTAGGGCGCGGCCTAGGGTTTAGGGTTCAGGGCTTAGGGCGCGGCCTAGGGTTTAGGGTGCAGGGCTTAGGGCGCGGACTAGGGTTTAGGGTGCAGGGCTTAGGGCGCGGCCTAGGGTTTTGGGTGCAGGTGTTAGGGCGCCGCATAGGGTTTAGGGTGCAGGGGTTAGGGCGCGGCCTAGGGTTTAGGGTGCAGGGGTTAGGGCGCGGCCTAGGGTTTAGGGTGCATGGCTTAGGGCGCGGCCTAGGGTTTAGGGTGCAGGGCTTAGGGCGCGGCCTAGGGTTTAGGGTGCAGGGGTTAGGGCGCGGCCTAGGGTTTAGGGTGAAGGGGTTTGGGCGCGGCCTAGGGTTTAGGGTGCAGGGCTTAGGGCGCGGCCTAGGGTTTAGGGTGCAGGGCTTAGGGCGCGGCCTAGGGTTTAGGGTGCAGGGCTTAGGGCGCGGCCAAAGGTTTAGGGTGCAGGGCTTAGGGCGCGGCCTAGAGTTTTGGGTGCAGGTGTTAGGGCGCCGGATAGAGTTTAGGGTGCAGGGGTTAGGGCGCGGCCTAGGGTTTAGGGTGCAGGGCTTAGAGCGCGGCCTAGGGTTTAGGGTGCAGGGCTTAGGGCGCGGCCTAGGGTTTAGGGTGTAGGGCTTACTGCGCGGCCTAGGGTTTAGGGTGCAGCGCTTAGGGCGCCACATAGGGTTTAGGGTGCAGGGCTTAGGGCGCGGCCTAGGGTTTAGGGTGCAGGGCTTAGGGCGCGGCCTAGGGTTTAGGGTGCAGGGCTTAGGGCGCGGCCTAGGGTTTAGGGTGCAGGGCTTAGGGCGCGGCCTAGGGTTTAGGGTGCAGGGCTTAGGGCGCGGCCTAGGGTTTAGGGTGCAGGGCTTACTGCGCGGCCTAGGGTTTAGGGTGCAGGGCTTAGGGCGCGGACTAGGGTTTAGGGTGCAGGGGTTTGGGCGCGGCCTAGGGTTTAGGGTGCAGGGCTTATGGCGCGGACTAGGGTTCAGGGTGCAGGGCTTAGGGCGCGGCCTAGGGTTTTGGGTGCAGGTGTTAGGGCGCTGGATAGGGTTTAGGGTGCAGGGGTTAGGGCGCGGCCTAGGGTTTAGGGTGCAGGGCTTAGGGCGCGGACTAGGGTTTAGGGTGCAGGGGTTTGGGCGCGGCCTAGGGTTTAGGGTGCAGGGCTTAGGGCGCGGACTAGGGTTTAGGGTGCATGGCTTAGGGCGCGGCCTAGGGTTTAGGGTGCAGGGCTTAAGGCGCGGCCTAGGGTTTAGGGTGCAGGGCTTAGGGCGCGGCCTAGGGTTTAGGGTGCAGGGCTTAGGGCGCGGCCTAGGGTTTAGGGTGCAGGGGTTAGGGCGCGGCCTATGGTTTAGGGTGCAGGGCTTAGGGCGCGGCCTAGGGTTTAGGGTGCAGGGCTTAGGGCGCGGCCTAGGGTTTAGGGTGCAGGGCTTAGGGCGCGGCCTAGGGTTTAGGGTGCAGGGCTTAGGGCGCGGCCTAGGGTTTAGGGTGCAGGGCTTAGGGCGCGGACTAGGGTTTAGGCTGCAGGGCTTAGGGCGCGGCCTAGGGTTTAGGGTGCAGGGCTTAGGGCGCGGCCTAGGGTTTAGGGTGCAGGGCTTAGGGCGCGGCCTAGGGTTTAGGGTGCAGGGCTTACTGCGCGGCCTAGGGTTTAGGGTGCAGGGGTTAGGGCGCGGCCTAGGGTTTAGGGTGCAGGGGTTTGGGCGCGGCCTAGGGTTTAGGGTGCAGGGGTCAGGGCGCGGCCTAGGGTTTAGGGTGCATGGCTTAGGGCGCGGCCTAGGGTTTAGGGTGCAGGGCTTAGGGCGCGGCCTAGGGTATAGGGTGCAAAGCTTAGGGCGTGGCCTAGGGTTTAGAGTGCAGGGCTTAGGGCGCGGCCTAGGATTTAGGGTGCAGGGCTTAGGGCGCGGCCTAGGGTTTAGGGTGCAGGGCTTAGGGCGCGGCCTAGGGTTTTGGGTGCAGGTGTTAGGGCGTTGGATAGGGTTTAGGGTGCAGGGGTTAGGGCGCGGCCTAGGGTTTAGGGTGCAGGGGTTAGGGCGCGGCCTAGGGTTTAGGGTGCAGGGCTTAGGGCGCGGCCTAGGGTTTAGGGTTCAGGGCTTAGGGCGCGGCCTAGGGTTTAGGGTGCAGGGGTTAGGGCGCGGCCTAGGGTTTAGGGTGCAGGGCTTAGGGCGCGGCCTAGGGTTTAGGGTGCAGGGGTTAGGGCGCGGCCTAGGGTTTAGGGTGCAGGGCTTAGGGCGCGGCCTAGGGTTCAGGGTGCAGGGCTTAGGGCGCGGCCTAGGGTTTAGGGTGCAGGGGTTAGGGCGCGGCCTAGGGTTTAGGGTGCAGGGGTTAGGGCGCGGCCTAGGGTTTAGGGTGCAGGGGTTAGGGCGCGGCCTAGGGTTTAGGGTGCAGGGCTTAGGGCGCGGCCTAGGGTTTAGGGTGCAGGGGTTAGGGCGCGGCCTAGGGTTTAGGGTGAAGGGGTTTGGGCGCAGCCTAGGGTTTAGGGTGCAGGGCTTAGGGCGCGGCCTAGGGTTTCGGGTGCAGGGCTTAGGGCGCGGCCTAGGGTTTAGGGTGCAGGGCTTAGGGCGCGGCCTAGGGTTTAGGGTGTAGGTCTTACTGCGCGGCCTAGGGTTTAGGGTGCAGCGCTTAGGGCGCCACATAGGGTTTAGGGTGCAGGGCTTAGGGCGCGGCCTAGGGTTTAGGGTGCAGGGCTTAGGGCGCGGCCTAGGGTTTAGGGTGCAGGGCTTAGGGCGCGGCCTAGGGTTTAGGGTGCAGGGCTTAGGGCGCGGCCTAGGGTTTAGGGTGCAGGGCTTAGGGCGCGGCCTAGGGTTTAGGGTGCAGGGCTTACTGCGCGGCCTAGGGTTTAGGGTGCAGGGCTTAGGGCGCGGACTAGGGTTTAGGGTGCAGGGGTTTGGGCGCGGCCTAGGGTTTAGGGTGCAGGGCTTATGGCGCGGACTAGGGTTTAGGGTGCAGGGCTTAGGGCGCGGCCTAGGGTTTTGGGTGCAGGTGTTAGGGCGCTGGATAGGGTTTAGGGTGCAGGGGTTAGGGCGCGGCCTAGGGTTTAGGGTGCAGGGCTTAGGGCGCGGACTAGGGTTTAGGGTGCAGGGGTTTGGGCGCGGCCTAGGGTTTCGGGTGCAGGGCTTAGGGCGCGGACTAGGGTTTAGGGTGCATGGCTTAGGGCGCGGCCTAGGGTTTAGGGTGCAGGGCTTAAGGCGCGGCCTAGGGTTTAGGGTGCAGGGCTTAGGGCGCGGCCTAGGGTTTAGGGTGCAGGGCTTAGGGCGCGGCCTAGGGTTTAGGGTGCAGGGGTTAGGGCGCGGCCTATGGTTTAGGGTGCAGGGGTTAGGGCGCGGCCTAGGGTTTAGGGTGCAGGGCTTAGGGCGCGGCCTAGGGTTTAGGGTGCAGGGCTTAGGGCGCGGCCTAGGGTTTAGGGTGCAGGGCTTAGGGCGCGGCCTAGGGTTTAGGGTGCAGGGCTTAGGGCGCGGACTAGGGTTTAGGCTGCAGGGCTTAGGGCGCGGCCTAGGGTTTAGGGTGCAGGGCTTAGGGCGCGGCCTAGGGTTTAGGGTGCAGGGCTTAGGGCGCGGCCTAGGGTTTAGGGTGCAGGGCTTACTGCGCGGCCTAGGGTTTAGGGTGCAGGGGTTAGGGCGCGGCCTAGGGTTTAGGGTGCAGGGGTTTGGGCGCGGCCTAGGGTTTAGGGTGCAGGGGTCAGGGCGCGGCCTAGGGTTTAGGGTGCATGGCTTAGGGCGCGGCCTAGGGTTTAGGGTGCAGGGCTTAGGGCGCGGCCTAGGGTATAGGGTGCAAAGCTTAGGGCGTGGCCTAGGGTTTAGAGTGCAGGGCTTAGGGCGCGGCCTAGGATTTAGGGTGCAGGGCTTAGGGCGCGGCCTAGGGTTTAGGGTGCAGGGCTTAGGGCGCGGCCTAGGGTTTTGGGTGCAGGTGTTAGGGCGCTGGATAGGGTTTAGGGTGCAGGGGTTAGGGCGCGGCCTAGGGTTTAGGGTGCAGGGGTTAGGGCGCGGCCTAGGGTTTAGGGTGCAGGGCTTAGGGCGCGGCCTAGGGTTTAGGGTTCAGGGCTTAGGGCGCGGCCTAGGGTTTAGGGTGCAGGGGTTAGGGCGCGGCCTAGGGTTTAGGGTGCAGGGCTTAGGGCGCGGCCTAGGGTTTAGGGTGCAGGGGTTAGGGCGCGGCCTAGGGTTTAGGGTGCAGGGCTTAGGGCGCGGCCTAGGGTTCAGGGTGCAGGGCTTAGGGCGCGGCCTAGTGTTTAGGGTGCAGGGGTTAGGGCGCGGCCTAGGGTTTAGGGTGCAGGGGTTAGGGCGCGGCCTAGGCTTTAGGGTGCAGGGGTTAGGGCGCGGCCTAGGGTTTAGGGTGCAGGGCTTAGGGCGCGGCCTAGGGTTTAGGGTGCAGGGGTTAGGGCGCGGCCTAGGGTTTAGGGTGAAGGGGTTTGGGCGCAGCCTAGGGTTTAGGGTGCAGGGCTTAGGGCGCGGCCTAGGGTTTCGGGTGCAGGGCTTAGGGCGCGGCCTAGGGTTTAGGGTGCAGGGCTTAGGGCGCGGCCAAGGGTTTAGGGTGCAGGGCTTAGGGCGCGGCCTAGAGTTTTGGGTGCAGGTGTTAGGGCGCCGGATAGAGTTTAGGGTGCAGGGGTTAGGGCGCGGCCTAGGGTTTAGGGTGCAGGGCTTAGGGCGCGGCCTAGGGTTTAGGGTGCAGGGCTTAGGGCGCGGCCTAGGGTTTAGGGTGTAGGGCTTACTGCGCGGCCTAGTGTTTAGGGTGCAGCGCTTAGGGCGCCACATAGGGTTTAGGGTGCAGGGCTTAGGGCGCGGCCTAGGGTTTAGGGTGCAGGGCTTAGGGCGCGGCCTAGGGTTTAGGGTGCAGGGCTTAGGGCGCGGCCTAGGGTTTAGGGTGCAGAGCTTACTGCGCGGCCTAGGGTTTAGGGTGCAGGGCTTAGGGCGCGGACTAGGGTTTAGGGTGCAGGGGTTTGGGCGCGGCCTAGGGTTTAGGGTGCAGGGGTTAGGGCGCGGCCTAGGGTTTAGGGTGCATGGCTTAGGGCGCGGCCTAGGGTTTAGGGTGCAGGGCTTAGGGCGTGGCCTAGGATTTAGGGTGCAGGGCTTAGGGCGTGGCCTAGGGTTTAGGGTGCAGGGCTTAGGGCGCGGCCTAGGGTTTAGGGTGCAGGGCTTATGGCGCGGACAAGGGTTTAGGGTGCAGGGCTTAGGGCGCGGCCTAGGGTTTTGGGTGCAGGTGTTAGGGCGCTGGATAGGGTTTAGGGTGCAGGGGTTAGGGCGCGGCCTAGGGTTTAGGGTGCAGGGCTTAGGGCGCGGCCTAGGGTTTAGGGTGCAGGGGTTAGGGCGCGGCCTAGGGTTTAGGGTGCAGGGGTTTGGGCGCGGCCTAGGGTTTAAAGTGCAGGGCCTAGGGCGCGGCCTAAGGTTTAGGGTGCATGGCTTAGGGCGCGGCCTAGGGTTTAGGGTGCAGGGCTTAGGGCGCGGACTAGGGTTTAGGGTGCAGGGCTTAGGGCGCGGACTAGGGTTTAGGGTGCAGGGGGTCGGGCGCGGCCTAGGGTTTAGGGTGCAGGGCTTAGGGCGCGGCCTAGGGTTTAGGGTGCAGGGCTTAGGGCGCGGCCTAGGGTTTAGGGTGCAGGGGTTAGGGCGCGGCCTAGGGTTTAGGGTGCAGGGCTTAGTGCGCGGCCTAGGGTTTAGGGTGCAGGGGTTAGAGCGCGGCCTAGGGTTTAGGGTGCAGGGCTTAGGGCGCGGCCTAGGGTTTAGGGTGCAGGGGTTAGGGCGCGGCCTAGGGTTTAGGGTGCAGGGGTTAGGGCGCGGCCTAGGGTTTAGGGTTTAGGGCTTAGGGCGCGGCCTAGGGTTTAGGGTGCAGGGCTTCGGGCGCGGTCTATGGTTTAGGGTGCAGGGGTTAGGGCGCGGCCTAGGGTTTAGGGTGCAGGGGTTAGGGTGCGGCCTAGGGTTTAGGGTGCAGGGCTTAGGGCGCGGACTAGGGTTTAGGGTGCAGGGCTTAGGGCGCGGCCTAGGGTTTAGGGTGCAGGGGTTAGGGCGCGGCCTAGGGTTTAGGGTTTAGGGCTTAGGGCGCGGCCTAGGGTTTAGGGTGCAGGGGTTAGGGCGCGGACTAGGGTTTAGGGTGCAGGGGTTTGGGCGCAGCCTAGGGTTTAGGGTGCAGGGGTTAGGGCGCTGCCTAGGATTTAGGGTGCAGGGCTTATGGTGCGGCCTAGGGTTTTAGGTGCAGGTGTTAGGGCGCCGGATAGGGTTTAGGGTGCAGGGGTTAGGGCGCGGCCTAGGGTTTAGGGTGCAGGGCTTAGGGCGCGGCCTAAGGTTTAGGGTGCAGGGCTATGGGCGCGGCCTAGGGTTTAGGGTGCAGGGGTTAGGGCGCGGCCTAGGGTTTAGGGTGCAGGGCTTAGGGCGCGGCCTAGGGTTTAGGGTGCAGGGCTTAGGGCGCGGCCTAGGGTTTAGGGTGCAGGGCTTAGGGCGCGGCCTAGGGTTTAGGGTGCAGGGCTTAGGGCGCGGCCTAGGGTTTAGGGTGCAGGGCTTAGGGCGCGGCCTAGGGTTTAGGGTGCAGGGCTTAGGGCGCGGCCTAGGGTTTAGGGTGCAGGGCTTAGGGCGCGGCCTAGGGTTTAGGGTCCAGGGCTTATTGCGCGGCCTAGGGTTTAGGGTGCAGGGCTTAGGGCGCGGAGTAGGGTTTAGGGTGCAGGGGTTTGGGCGCGGCCTAGGGTTTAGGGTGCAGGGGTTAGGGCGCGGCCTAGGGTTTAGGGTGCATGGCTTAGGGCGCGGCCTAGGGTTTAGGGTGCAGGGCTTAGGGCGTGGTCTAGGGTTTAGGGTGCAGGGCTTAGGGCGCGGCCTAGGGTTTAGGGTGCAGGGCTTAGGGCGCGGCCTAGGGTTTAGGTTGCAGGGCTTAGGGCGCGGCCTAGGGTTTTGGGTGCAGGTGTTAGGGCGCTGGATAGGGTTTAGGGTGCAGGGGTTAGGGCGCGGCCTAGGGTTTAGGGTGCAGGGGTTAGGGCGCGGCCTAGGGTTTAGGGTGCAGGGCTTAGGGCGCGGCCTAGGGTTTAGGGTTCAGGACTTAGGGCGCGGCCTAGGGTTTAGGGTGCAGGGCTTAGGGCGCGGCCTAGGGTTTAGGGTGCAGGGCTTAGGGCGCGGCCTAGGGTTTTCGGTGCAGGTGTTAGGGCGCGGCCTAGGGTTTAGGGTGCAGGGGTTAGGGCGCGGCCCAGGGTTTAGCGTGCAGGGCTTAGGGCGCGGCCTAAAGTTTAGGGTGCAGGGCTTAGGGCGCGGCCTAGGGTTCAGGGTGCAGGGCTTAGGGCGCGGCCTAGGGTTTAGGGTGCAGGGGTTAGGGCGCGGCCTAGGGCTTAGGGTGCAGGGGTTAGGGCGCGGCCTAGGGTTTAGGGTGCAGGGCTTAGGGCGCGGACTAGGGTTTAGGGTGCAGGGCTTAGGGCGCGGCCTAGGGTTTAGGGTGCAGGGCTTAGGGCGCGGCCTAGGGTTTAGGGTGCAGGGCTTACTACGCGGCCTAGGGTTTAGGGTGCAGGGCTTAGGGCGCGGACTAGGGTTTAGGGTGCAGGGGTTTGGGCGCGGCCTAGGGTTTAGGGTGCAGGGGTTAGGGCGCGGACTAGGGTTTAGGGTGCATGGCTTAGGGCGCGGCCTAGGGTTTAGGGTGCAGGGCTTAGGGCGCGGCCTAGGGTTTATGGTGCAGGGCTTAGGGCGCGGCCTAGGGTTTAGGGTGCAGGGGTTAGGGCGCGGCCTAGGGCTTAGGGTGCAGGGGTTAGGGCGCGGCCTAGGGTTTAGGGTGCAGGGGTTAGGGCGCGGCCTAGGGTTTAGGGTGCAGGGCTTAGGGCGCGGCCTAGGGTTTAGGGTGCAGGGCTTAGGGCGTAGCTTAGGGTTTAGGGTGCAGAGCTTACGGCGCGGACTAGGGTTTTGAGTGCAGGTGTTAGGGCGCCGCATACGGTTTAGGGTGCAGGGGTTAGGGCGCGGCCTAGGGTTTAGGGTGCAGGGCTTAGGGCGCGGCCTAGGGTTTAGGGTGCAGGGCTTCGGGCGCGGTCTATGGTTTAGGGTGCAGGGGTTAGGGCGCGGCCTAGGGTTTAGGGTGCAGGGCTTAGGGTGCGGCCTAGGGTTTTAGGTGCAGGTGTTAGGGCACCGGATAGGGTTTAGGGTGCAGGGGTTAGGGCGCGGCCTAGGGTTTAGGGTGCAGGGTGTAGGGCGCGGCCTAGGGTTTAGGGTGCAGGGCTTTGGGCGCGGCCTAGGGTTTAGGGTGCAGGGGTTAGGGCGCGGCCTAGGGTTTAGGGTGCAGGGGTTAGGGCGCGGCCTAGGGCTTAGGGTGCAGGGCTTAGGGCGCGGCCTAGGGTTTAGGGTGCAGGGGTTAGGGCGCGGCCTAGGGTTTAGGGTGTAGGGGTTTGGGCGCGGCCTTGGGTTTAGGGTGCAGGGCTTACTGCGCGGCCTAGGGTTTAGGGTGCAGGGCTTAGGGCGCGGCCTAGGGTTTAGGGTGCAGGGCTTAGGGCGCGGCCTAGGGTTTAGGGTGCAGGGCTTAGGGCGCGGCCTAGGGTTTAGGGTGCAGGGCTTAGGGCGCGGACTAGGGTTTAGGCTGCAGGGCTTAGGGCGCGGCCTAGGGTTTAGGGTGCAGGGCTTAGGGCGCGGCCTAGGGTTTAGGGTGCAGGGCTTAGGGCGCGGCCTAGGGTTTTGGGTGCAGGGCTTACTGCGCGGCCTAGGGTTTAGGGTGCAGGGCTTAGGGCGCGGCCTAGGGTTTACGGTGCAGGGGTTTGGGCGCGGCCTAGGGTTTAGGGTGCAGGGGTTAGGGCGCGGCCTAGGGTTTAGGGTGCATGGCTTAGGGCGCGGCCTAGGGTTTAGGGTGCAGGGCTTAGGGCGCGGCCTAGGGTTTAGGGTGCAAAGCTTAGGGCGTGGCCTAGGGTTTAGGGTGCAGAACTTAGGGCGCGGCCTAGGGTTTAGGGTGCAGGGCTTAGGGCGCGGCCTAGGGTTTAGGGTGCAGGGCTTAGGGCGCGGCCTAGGGTTTTGGGTGCAGGTGTTAGGGCGCTGGATAGGGTTTAGGGTGCAGGGCTTAGGGCGCGGCCTAGGGTTTAGGGTGCAGGGCTTAGGGCGCGGCCTAGGGTTTAGGGTGCAGGGCTTAGGGCGCGGCTTGGGTTTAGGGTTCAGGGCTTAGGGCGCGGCCTAGGGTTTAGGGTGCAGGGCTTAGGGCGCGGCCTAGGGTTTAGGGTGCAGGGCTTAGGGCGCGGCCTAGGGTTTAGGGTGCAGGGCTTAGGGCGCCGCATAGGGTTAAGGGTGCAGGGGTTAGGGCGCGGCCTAGGGTTTAGGGTTTAGGGCTTAGGGCGCGGCCTACGGTTTAGGGTGCAGGGGTTAGGGCGCGGACTAGGGTTTAGGGTGCAGGGGTGTAAGCGCAGCCTAGGGTTTAGGGTGCAGGGGTTAGGGCGCGGCCTAGGGTTTAGGGTGCAGGGCTTAGGGTGCGGCCTAGGGTTTTAGGTGCAGGTGTTAGGGCACCGGATAGGGTTTAGGGTGCAGGGGTTAGGGCGCGGCCTAGGGTTTAGGGTGCAGGGTGTAGGGCGCGGCCTAGGGTTTAGGGTGCAGGGCTTTGGGCGCGGCCTAGGGTTTAGGGTGCAGGGGTTAGGGCGCGGCCTAGGGTTTAGGGTGCAGGGGTTAGGGCGCGGCCTAGGGCTTAGGGTGCAGGGCTTAGGGCGCGGCCTAGGGTTTAGGGTGCAGGGGTTAGGGCGCGGCCTAGGGTTTAGGGTGTAGGGGTTTGGGCGCGGCCTTGGGTTTAGGGTGCAGGGCTTACTGCGCGGCCTAGGGTTTAGGGTGCAGGGCTTAGGGCGCGGCCTAGGGTTTAGGGTGCAGGGCTTAGGGTGCGGCCTAGGGTTTAGGGTGCAGGGCTTAGGGCGCGGCCTAGGGTTTAGGGTGCAGGGCTTAGGGCGCGGCCTAGGGTTTAGGCTGCAGGGCTTAGGGCGCGGCCTAGGGTTTAGGGTGCAGGGCTTAGGGCGCGGCCTAGGGTTTAGGGTGCAGGGCTTAGGGCGCGGCCTAGGGTTTTGGGTGCAGGGCTTACTGCGCGGCCTAGGGTTTAGGGTGCAGGGCTTAGGGCGCGGCCTAGGGTTTACGGTGCAGGGGTTTGGGCGCGGCCTAGGGTTTAGGGTGCAGGGGTTAGGGCGCGGCCTAGGGTTTAGGGTGCATGGCTTAGGGCGCGGCCTAGGGTTTAGGGTGCAGGGCTTAGGGCGCGGCCTAGGGTTTAGGGTGCAAAGCTTAGGGCGTGGCCTAGGGTTTAGGGTGCAGAACTTAGGGCGCGGCCTAGGGTTTAGGGTGCAGGGCTTAGGGCGCGGCCTAGGGTTTAGGGTGCAGGGCTTAGGGCGCGGCCTAGGGTTTTGGGTGCAGGTGTTAGGGCGCGGCCTAGGGTTTAGGGTGCAGGGCTTAGGGCGCGGCCTAGGGTTTAGGGTGCAGGGCTTAGGGCGCGGCCTAGGGTTTAGGGTTCAGGGCTTAGGGCGCGGCCTAGGGTTTAGGGTGCAGGGCTTAGGGCGCGGCCTAGGGTTTAGGGTGCTGGGCTTAGGGCGCGGCCTAGGGTTTAGGGTGCAGGGCTTAGGGCGCCGCATAGGGTTAAGGGTGCAGGGGTTAGGGCGCAGCCTAGGGTTTAGCGTGCAGGGCTTAGGGCGCGGCCTAGGGTTCAGGGTGCAGGGCTTAGGGCGCGGCCTAGGGTTTAGGGTGCAGGGGTTAGGGCGCGGCCTAGGGTTTAGGGTGCAGGGGTTAGGGCGCGGCCTAGGGTTTAGGGTGCAGGGCTTAGGGCGCGGCCTAGGGTTTAGGGTGCAGGGGTTAGGGCGCGGCCTAGGGTTTAGGGTGAAGGGGTTTGGGCGCGGCCTAGGGTTTAGGGTGCAGGGCTTAGGGCGCGGCCTAGGGTTTAGGGTGCAGGGCGTAGGGCGCGGCCTAGGGTTTAGGGTGCAGGGCTTAGGGCGCGGCCTAGGGTTTAGGGTGCAGGGCTTAGGGCGCGGCCTAGAGTTTTGAGTGCAGGTGTTAGGGCGCCGGATAGAGTTTAGGGTGCAGGGGTTAGGGCGCGGCCTAGGGTTTAGGCTGCAGGGCTTAGGGCGCGGCCTAGGGTTTAGGGTGCAGGGCTTAGGGCGCCACATAGGGTTTAGGGTGCAGGGCTTAGGGCGCGGCCTAGGGTTTAGGGTGCAGGGCTTAGGGCGCGGCCTAGGGTTTAGGGTGCAGGGCTTAGGGCGCGGCCTAGGGTTTAGGGTGCAGGGCTTACTGCGCAGCCTAGGGTTTAGGGTGCAGGGCTTAGGGCGCGGACTAGGGTTTAGGGTGCAGGGGTTTGGGCGCGGCCTAGGGTTTAGGGTGCAGGGGTTAGGGCGCGGCCTAGGGTTTAGGGTGCATGGCTTAGGGCGCGGCCTGGGGTTTAGGGTGCAGGGCTTAGGGCGCGGCCTAGGGTTTAGGGTGCAGGGCTTAGGGCGTGGCCTAGGGTTAAGGGTGCAGGGCTTAGGGCGCGGCCTAGGGTTTAGGGTGCAGGGCTTATGGCGCGGCCTAGGGTTTAGGGTGCAGGGCTTAGGGCGCGGCCTAGGGTTTTGGGTGCAGGTGTTAGGGCGCTGGATAGGGTTTAGGGTGCAGGGGTTAGGGCGCGGCCTAGGGTTTAGGGTGCAGGGCTTAGGGCGCGGACTAGGGTTTAGGGTGCAGGGGTTTGGGCGCGGCCTAGGGTTTAGGGTGCAGGGCTTAGGGCGCAGACTAGGGTTTAGGGTGCATGGCTTAGGGCGCGGCCTAGGGTTTAGGGTGCAGGGCTTAGGGCGCGGCCTAGGGTTTAGGGTGCAGGGCTTAGGGCGCGGCCTAGGGTTTAGGGTGCAGGGCTTAGGGCGCGGCCTAGGGTTTAGGGTGCAGGGCTTAGGGCGCGGCCTATGGTTTAGGGTGCAGGGGTTAGGGCGCGGCCTAGGGTTTAGGGTGCAGGGCTTAGGGCGCGGCCTAGGGTTTAGGGTGCAGCGCTTAGGGCGCGGCCTAGGGTTTAGGGTGCAGGGCTTAGGGCGCGGCCTAGGGTTTAGGGTGCAGGGTTTAGGGCGCGGACTAGGGTTTAGGCTGCAGGGCTTAGGGCGCGGCCTAGGGTTTAGGGTGCAGGGCTTAGGGCGCGGCCTAGGGTTTAGGGTGCAGGGCTTAGGGCGCGGCCTAGGGTTTAGGGTGCAGGGCTTACTGCGCGGCCTAGGGTTTAGGGTGCAGGGCTTAGGGCGCGGCCTAGGGTTTAGGGTGCAGGGGTTTGGGCGCGGCCTATGGTTTAGGGTGCAGGGGTTAGGGCGCGGCCTAGGGTTTAGGGTGCATGGCTTAGGCCGCGGCCTAGGGTTTAGGGTGCAGGGCTTAGGGCGCGGCCTAGGGTTTAGGGTGCAAAGCTTAGGGCGTGGCCTAGGGTTTAGGGTGCAGGGCTTAGGGCGCGGCCTAGGGTTTAGGGTGCAGGGCTTAGGGCGCGGCCTAGGGTTTAGGGTGCAGGGCTTAGGGCGCGGCCTAGGGTTTTGGGTGCAGGTGTTAGGGCGCTGGATAGGGTTTAGGGTGCAGGGGTTAGGGCCCGGCCTAGGGTTTAGGGTGCAGGGGTTAGGGCGCGGCCTAGGGTTTAGGGTGCAGGGCTTAGGGCGCGGCCTAGGGTTTAGGGTGCAGGGGTTAGGGCGCGGCCTAGGGTTTAGGGTGCAGGGCTTAGGGCGCGGCCTAGGGTTTAGGGTGCAGGGCTTAGGGCGCGGCCTAGGGTTTTGGGTGCAGGTGTTAGGGCGCCGCATAGGGTTTAGGGTGCAGGGGTTAGGGCGCGGCCTAGGGTTTAGCGTGCAGGGCTTAGGGCGCGGCCTAAAGTTTAGGGTGCAGGGCTTAGGGCGCGGCCTAGGGTTTAGGGTGCAGGGCTTAGGGCGCGGCCTAGGGTTTAGGGTGCAGGGGTTAGGGCGCGGCCTAGGGTTTAGGGTGCAGGGCTTAGGGCGCGGCCTAGGGTTCAGGGTGCAGGGCTTAGGGCGCGGCCTAGGGTTTAGGGTGCAGGGCTTAGGGCGCGGCCTAGGGTTTAGGGTGCAGGGGTTAGGGCGCGGCCTAGGGTTTAGGGTGCAGGGCTTAGAGCGCGGCCTAGGGTTTAGGGTGCAGGGCTTAGGGCGCGGCCTAGGATTTCGGGTGCAGGGGTTAGGGCGCGGCCTAGGGTTTAGGGTGCAGGGGTTAGGGCGCGGCCTAGGGTTTAGGGTGCAGGGCTTAGGGCGCGGCCTAGGATTTCGGGTGCAGGGGTTAGTGCGTGTGCTAGGGTTTAGAGTACAGCCTAACCTGGTGCTAGCGTAGCTTATCTTGTCGTGTTGCTAGTCTAGCTTATCCTGGCCTAACCTAACCTAACCAGCTGCTGGATTAGGCCTGTCTTATGCTAGCCTAGAAGAGCCTAGCCTGGTGGTCGCCTGCCCTAGCCTGGTGCTTGGCTAGCCTGGCTATACTTGGTGTTAGCCTAACCTAGCCTATCTTAGCCTAACCTGGTGCTCGCCAAGCCTGGTGCTAGCCTAGCTTAGAATGGCACTAGCCTAGCCAAACCTAGCCTGGAAGTCCAGGGACACTGGGGTTGGAATGGGCCTGCCTAGGCCATCACGGCTGTGCCCCAACATTGATGCTCCTCCATCTTTCTGATAGGGAAAACCCAGGTACTGTGCTCGGGTAATTAACTAGGGGTAGGCTTAAGGTTACGCCTAGAGTTAGCTAAAGGGTCTTGAGCTCCGGGAACACTGGGGCTGGAAAGGGCCTGCTAAGGCAAACGCAACAAGGCCCCAGCCTTACTGCTCCCGCAGCTTTCTGATCTGGAGCCCCCACAGGGCTGGGCACCTCGGCCCCGGCCACCAGCTGCCATTTGGCCTAGAGTTAGTGTTGAGAGAGGGAAAGAGCCTAGAGCTCCAGGGACACTGGGGCTGGAAAGGGCCTGCCAAGGCCATCGCGGCAGCGCCCCAACATTGCTGCTCCTCCATCTTTCTGACCTGGAGTCCCCACAGGGCTGGGCACCTCGGCCCAGTGCCAGGGTGCCCTCAGGGGGGTGGGTCAGGCTGGAGAGATCTAAGGAGCCTCGAGCTCCAGGGACACTGGGGCTGGAAAGAGCCTGCCGAGGCCATCGCAGCAGTGCCCCAACATTGCTGCTCCCACACCTTTCTGGTAGGGAAAACCCAGGGAGTGTGTTAGGGTAATTAACTGGATCTAGGGTTAGGGTTACGCTTAGGGTTAGGGTTAGGAGATCTAAAGGGCCTCGAGCTCCAGGAGCGCTGGTGCTGGAAAGAGCCTGCCAAGACGAATGCAGCAAGGCCCCAACCTTGCTGCTCCCACACCTTTCTGATCTGGACCCCCCACAGGGCTGGGCACCTCGGCCCCCGCCACGAGCTGCCATTTGAGCCAGCCCTAACGACACTCCCCCAGGACCCTCACCAGCCACCCTGCACTAGGCTCAGCCACACACCTCAGCAGCCAGCACTCACCAGGCTCAGCCACACCCCTCACCAGGCACCCCTCACCATGTTCACTCACACATCACAGGAGCCAGCCCTAACGAGGCTCAGACTCACCCCTCACCAGCCACGCCTCAGCAGCCTCAGCCACGCCCTTCACCAGCCACAACACAGCAGGCTCCACCACACACCTCAGCAGGCAGCCCTAACCAGGCTCCCCCAGGACCCTCACCAGCCACCCCTCACTAGGCTCAGCCACACACCTCAGCAGCCAGCCCTCACCAGGCAGAGCAGAACACCTCAGCTGCTATCCCTAAGGAGGCTCACCCTCAAACCTATCCAGCCACACCTCAGCAGGCTCAGCCTAGCCTAGACTGCTGCTAGCCTGCCCTAGCCTAGCCTAGACTAGACTAGCCTAGCACTTGCCTAACCTAGCCTAGCTTAGCATAGCCTAGCCTGATGCTAGCATAGCCTAGCCTAGCCTAGCGTAGCCTAGCCTAGCCTAACCTGGTGCTAGCCTGGCTGAGCCTGGTTAGGGATGGAGGTGAGCTTTGTGCCCGAGCCTGGAAAGGGATGGTTAGTGAGGGGTGTGGCTGAGCCTCGTGCAGGCTGGCTGCTCAGGTGTGTAGCTGAGCCTGGTTAAGGATTGCAGCTGAGGTGTGTGGCTGTGCCTCGGGAGGAGTGGCTGGTGGGGGGTGTGGCTGATCCTGCTGAGGGGTGTCTGGAGAGGGGAGAGGCTGAACCTGGTAGTGGCTGGCAGCTCAGGTGTGCGGCTGAGCCTGGTGAGAGATGGCTGTTGAGGGGAGTGGCTGAGCCCGCTTAGGTCTGCTACTGAGGAGTGTGTCTGATCCTGGTGATGGGAGGCTGGTGAGGGGCGTGGCAGTGCCTGGTGAGGGCTGGCTGTTGAGGTGTGTGGGTGAGACTGTGTGGGGTACCCGGTAAAGGGCATGGCTGAGCCTGGTGAGGGCTGGCTGCTGAGGAGTGTAAATGAGACAGGTGAGGAGTGGCATAAGGGCGTGGCCCAGGGTTTAGTGTGAAGGCGTTTGGGGGCGGCGAAGGGTTTAGGGTGCAGGGTTTAGGGCGCGGACAAGGGTTGAGGTTGCAGGGGTTAGAGCGCGGCATAGGGTTTAGGGTGCAGGGGTTAGGGCGCGGCCTAGGGTTTAGGGTGCATGGCTTAGGGCGCGGCCTAAAGTTTAGGGTGCAGGGCTTAGGGCGCGGCCTAGGGTTTAGTGTGCAGGGCTTAGGGCGCGGCCTAGGGTTTAGGGTGCAGGGCTTAGGGCGCGGCCTAGGGTTTAGGGTGCAGGGGTTAGGGCGCGGCCTAGGGTTTAGGGTGCAGGGGTTGGGGCGCGGCCTAGGGTTTAGGGTGTAGGGCTTAGGGCGCGACCTAGGGTTTAGGGTGCAGGGGTTAAGGCGCGGCCTAGGGTTTAGGGTGCAGGGCTTAGGGCGCGGCCTAAGGTTTAGGGTGCAGGGCTTAGGGCGCGGCCTAGGGTTTAGGGTACAGGGGTTAGGGCGCGGCTTAGGGTTTAGGGTGCAGGGGTTAGGGCGCGGCCTAGGGTTTAGGGTGCAGGGCTTAGGGCGCGGCCTAGTGTTTAGGGTGCAGGGCTTAGGGCGTAGCATAGGGTTTAGTGTGCAGGGCTTAGGGCGCGGCGTAGGGTTTAGGGTGCAGGGGTTAGGGCGCGGCCTAGGGTTTAGGTTGCAGGGCTTAGGGCGCGGCCTAGGGTTTAGGGTGCAGGGGTTAGGGCGCGGCCTAGGGTTTAGGGTGCAGGGCTTAGGGCACGGCCTAGAGTTTAGGGTGCAGGGGTTAGGGCGCGGCCTAGGGTTTAGGGTGCAGGGCTTAGGGCGCGGCCTAGGGTTTAGGGTGCAGGGCTTAGGGCGCGGCCTAAGGTTTAGGGTGCAGGGCTTAGGGCGCGGCCTAGGGTTTAGGGTGCAGGGCTTAGGGCGCAGCCTAGGGTTTAGGGTGCAGGGCTTAGGGCGCGGCCTAGGGTTTAGGGTGCAGGGGTTAGGGCGCGGCCTAGGGTTTAGGGTGCAGGGCTTAGGGCGCGGCCTAGGGTTTTGGGTGCAGGTGTTAGGGCGCCGCATAGGGTTTAGGGTGCAGGGGTTAGGGCGCGGCCTAGGGTTTAGGGTGCAGGGCTTAGGGCGCGGCCTAGGGTTTAGAGTGCAGGGCTTAGGGCGCGGCCTAGGGTTTAGGGTGCAGGGGTTAGGGCGCGGCCTAGGGTTTAGGGTGCATGGCTTAGGGCTCGGCCTAAAGTTTAGGGTGCAGGGCTCAGGGCACAGCCTAGGGTTTAGGGTGCAGGGCTTAGGGCGCGGCCTAGGGTTTAGGGTGCAGGGGTTAGGGCGCGGCCTAGGGTTTAGGGTGCAGAGCTTAGGGCGCGGCCTAAAGTTTAGGGTGCAGGGTTTAGGGCACAGCCTAGGGTTTAGGGTGCAGGGCTTAGGGCGCGGCCTAGGGTTTAGGGTGCAGGGGTTAGGGCGCGGCCTAGGGTTTAGGGTGCAGAGCTTAGGGCGCGGCCTAGGGTTTAGGGTGCAGGGGTTAGGGCGCGGCCTAGGGTTTAGGGTGCAGGGCTTAGGGCGCGGCCTAGGGTTTAGGGTGCAGGGGTTAGGGCGCAGCCTGGGGTTTAGGGTGCCGGGCTTAGGGCGCGGCCTAGGGTTTAGGGTGCAGGGCTTAGGGCGCAGCATAGGGTTTAGGGTGCAGGGCTTAGGGCGCGGCCTAGGGTTTAGGGTGCAGGGCTTAGGGCGCGGCCTAGGGTTTAGGGTGCAGGGCTTAGGGCGCGGCCTAGGGTTTACGGTTCAGGGCTTAGGGCGCGGCCTAGGCTTTAGGGTGCAGGGCTTAGGGCGCCGCCTAGGGTTTAGGGTGCAGGGGTTAGGGCTCGGCCTAGGGTTTAGGGTGCAGGGCTTAGGGCGCGGCCTAGGGTTTTGGGTGCAGGTGTTAGGGCGTCGCATAGGGTTTAGGGTGCAGGGGTTAGGGCGCGGCCTAGGGTTTAGGGTGCAGGGCTTAGAGCGCGGCCTAGGGTTTAGGGTGCAGGGCTTAGGGCGCGGACTAGGGTTTAGGCTGCAGGGGATAGGGCGCGGCCTAGGGTTTAGGGTGCAGGGCTTAGGGCGCGGCCTAGGGTTTAGGGTGCAGGGCTTAGGGCGCGGCCTAGGGTTTAGGGTGCAGGGGTTAGGGCGCGGCCTAGGGTTTAGGGTGCAGGGGTTAGGGCGCGGCCTAGGGTTTAGGGTGCAGGGCTTAGGGCGCGGCCTAGGGTTTAGGGTGCAGGTGTTAGGGCGCCGCATATGGTTTAGGGGGCAGGGGTTAGGGCGCGGCCTAGGGTTTCGGGTGCAGGGCTTAGGGCGCGGACTAGGGTTTAGGGTGCAGAGGTTAGGGCGCGGCCTAGGGTTTAGGGTGCATGGCTTAGGGCGCGGCCTAAAGTTTAGGGTGCAGGGCTTAGGGCGCGGCCTAGGGTTTAGAGTGCAGGGCTTAGGGCGCGGCCTAGGGTTTAGGGTGCAGGGCTTAGGGCGCGGCCTAGGGTTTAGGGTGCAGGGGTTAGGGCGCGGCCTAGGGTTTAGGGTGCAGGGGTTGGGGCGCGGCCTAGGGTTTAGGGTGTAGGGCTTAGGGCGCGGCCTATGGTTTAGGGTGCAGGGGTTAAGGCGCGGCCAAGGGTTTAGGGTGCAGGGCTTAGGGCGCGGCCTAAGGTTTAGGGTGCAGGGCTTAGGGCGCGGCCTAGGGTTTAGGGTGCAGGGGTTAGGGCGCGGCCTAGGGTTTAGGGTGCAGGGCTTAGGGCGCGGCCTAGGGTTTAGGGTGCAGGGCTTAGGGCGCGGCCTAAGGTTTAGGGTGCAGGGCTTAGGGCGCGGCCTAGGGTTTAGGGTGCCGGGCTTAGGGCGCAGCCTAGGGTTTAGGGTGCAGGGCTTAGGGCGCGGCCTAGGGCTTAGGGTGCAGGGGTTAGGGCGCGGCCTAAGGTTTAGGGTGCAGGGCTTAGGGCGCGGCCAAGGGTTTTGGGTGCAGGTGTTAGGGCGCCGCATAGGGTTTAGGGTGCAGGGGTTAGGGCGCGGCCTAGGGTTTAGGGTGCAGGTCTTAGGGCGCGGCCTAGGGTTTAGGGTGCAGGGCTTAGGGCGCGGCCTAGGGTTTAGGGTGCAGGGCTTAGGGCGCGGCCTAGGGTTTAGGGTGCAGGGCTTACTGCGCGGCCTAGGGTTTAGGGTGCAGGGCTTAGGGCGCGGACTAGGGTTTAGGGTGCAGGGGTTTGGGCGCGGCCTAGGGTTTAGGGTGCAGGGGTTAGGGCACGGCCTAGGATTTAGGGTGCAGGGCTTAGGGCGCGGCCTAGGGTTTAGGGTGCAGGGCTTAGGGCGCGGCCTAGGGTTTAGGGTACAGGGCTTAGGGCGTGGCCTAGGGTTTAGGGTGCAGGGCTTACTGCGCGGCCTAGGGTTTAGGGTGCAGGGCTTATGGCGCGGCCTAGTGTTTAGGGTGCAGGGCTTTGGGCGCGGCCTAGGGTTTTGGGTGCAGGTGTTAGGGCGCTGGAGAGGGTTTAGGGTGCAGGGGTTAGGGCGCGGCCTATGGTTTAGGGTGCAGGGCTTAGGGCGCGGACTAGGGTTTAGGGTGCAGGGGTTTGGGCGCGGCCTAGGGTTTAGGGTGCAGGGCTTAGGGCGCGGACTAGGGTTTAGGGTGCATGGCTTAGGGCGCGGCCTAGGGTTTAGGGTGCAGGGCTTAGGGCGCAGCCTAGGGTTTAGGGTGCAGGGCTTAGGGCGCGGCCTAGGGTTTAGGGTGCAGGGCTTAGGGCGCGGACTAGGGTTTAGGGTGCAGGGGTTTGGGCGCGGCCTAGGGTTTAGGGTGCAGGGCTTAGGGCGCGGCCTAGGGTTTAGAGTGCAGGGGTTAGGGCGCGGCCTAGGGTTTAGGGTGCAGGGCTTAGGGCTCGGCCTAGGGTTTAGGGTGCAGGGCTTAGGGCGCGGCCTAGGGTTTTGGGTGCAGGTGTTAGGGCGCCGCATAGGGTTTAGGGTGCAGGGGTTAGGGCGCGGCCTAGGGTTTAGGGTGCAGGGGTTAGAGCGCGGCCTAGGGTTTAGGGTGCAGGGCTTAGGGCGCGGCCTAGGGTTTAGGGTGCAGGGGTTAGGGCGCGGCCTAGGGTTTAGGGTGCAGGGCTTAGGGCGCGGCCTAGGGTTTAGGGTGCAGGGGTTAGGGCGCGGCCTAGGGTTTAGGGTGCAGGGGTTAGGGCGCGGCCTAGGGTTTAGGGTGCAGGGGTTAGGGCGCGGCCTAGGGTTTAGGGTGCAGGGCTTAGGGCGCGGCCTAGGGTTTAGGGTGCAGGTGTTAGGGCGCCGCATATGGTTTAGGGGGCAGGGGTTAGGGCGCGGCCTAGGGTTTCGGGTGCAGGGCTTAGGGCGCGGACTAGGGTTTAGGGTGCAGAGGTTAGGGCGCGGCCTAGGGTTTAGGGTGCATGGCTTAGGGCGCGGCCTAGGGTTTAGGGTGCAGGGCATAGGGCACGGCCAAGGGTTTAGGGTGCAGGGCTTTGGGCGCGGCCTAGGGTTTAGGGTGCAGGGGTTTGGGCGCGGCCTAGGGTTTAGGGTGCAGGGGTTAGGGCGCGGCCTAGGGTTTAGGGTGTAGGTGTTAGGGCGCGGCCTAGGGTTTAGGGTGCAGGGCTTAGGGCGCGGCCTAGGGTTTAGGGTGCAGGGGTTTGGGCGCGGCCTAGGGTTTAGGGTGCAGGGGTTATGGCGCGGCCTAGGGTTTAGGGTGCAGGGCTTAGGGCGCGGACTAGGGTTTTGGGTGCAGGTGTTAGGGTGCGGCCTAGGGTTTAGGGTGCAGGGCTTAGGGCGCGGCCTAGGGTTTAGGGTGCAGGGGTTAGGGCGCGGCCTAGGGTTTAGGGTTCAGGGCTTAGGGCGCGGCCCAGGGTTTTGGGTGCAGGTGTTAGGGCGCCGCATAAGGTTTAGGGTGCAGGGGTTAGGGCGCGGCTTAGGGTTTAGGGCGCAGGGCTAAGGGCGCGGCCTAGGGTTTAGGGTTCAGGGCTTAGGGCGCGGCCTAGGGTTTAGGGTGCAGGGCTTAGGGCGCGGCCTAGGGTTTAGGGTGCAGGGGTTAGGGCGCGGCCTAGGGTTTAGGGTGCAGGGGTTAGGGCGCGGCCTAGGGTTTAGGGTGCAGGGCTTAGGGCGCGGACTAGGGCTTAGGGTACAGGGGTTAGGGCGCGGCCTAGGGTTTAGGGTGCAGGGCTTAGGGCGCGGCCTAAGGTTTAGGGTGCAGGGCTTAGGGCGCGGACTAGGGTTTAAGGTGCAGGGGTTAGGGCGCGGCGTAGGGTTTAGGGTGCAGGGGTTAGGGCGTGGCCTAGGGTTTAGGGTGCAGGGCTTAGGGCGCGGCCCAGGGTTTAGGGTGCAGGGCTTAGGGCGCGGCCTAGGGTTTAGGGTGCAGGGCTTAGGGCGCGGACTAGGGTTTAGGGTGCAGGGGTTTGGGCGCAGCCTAGGGTTTAGGGTGCAGGGCTTAGGGCGCTGCCTAGGGTTTAGGGTGCAGGGGTTTGGGCGCGGCCTAGGGTTTAGGGTGCAGGGCTTAGGGCGCGGCCTAGGGTTTAGGGTGCAGGGCTTAGGGCGCGGCCTAGGGTTTAGGGTGCAGGGGTTAGGGCGCGGCCTAGGGTTTAGGGTGCAAGGGTTAAGGCGCGGCCTAGGGTTTAGGGTGCAGGGCTTAGGGCGCGGCCTAGGGTTTAGGGTGCAGGGGTTAGGGCGCGGCCTAGGGTTTAGGGTGCAGGGGTTAGGGCGCCGCCTAGGGTTTAGGGTGCAGGGGTTAGGGCGTGGCCTTGGGTTTAGGGTGCAGGGCTTACGGTGCGGACTAGGGTTTTGGGTGCAGGTGTTAGGGCGCCGCATACGGTTTAGGGTGCAGGGGTTAGGGCGCGGCCTAGGGTTTAGGGTGCAGGGGTTAGGGCGCGGCCTAGGGTTTAGGGTGCAGGGCTTAGGGCGCGGACTATGGTTTTGGGTGCAGGTGTTAGGGCGCGGCATACGGTTTAGGGTGCAGGGCTTAGGGCGCGGCCTAGGGTTTAGGGTGCAGGGCTTAGGGCGCGGCCTAGGGTTTAGGGTGCAGGGCTTCGGGCGCGGTCTATGGTTTAGGGTGCAGGGGTTAGGGCGCGGCCTAGGGTTTAGGGTGCAGGGGTTAGGGCGCGGCCTAGGGTTTGGGGTGCAGGGGTTAGGGCGCGGCCTAGGGTTTAGGGTGCAGGGGTTAGGGCGCGGCCTAGGGTTTAGGGTTTAGGGCTTAGGGCGCGGCCTAGGGTTTAGGGTGCAGGGCTTAGGGCGCGGCCTAGGGTTTAGGGTGCAGGGGTTAGGGCGCGGCCTAGGGTTTAGGGTGCAGGGCTTAGGGCGCGGCCTAGGGTTTAGGGTGCAGGGCTTAGGGCGTGGCCTAGGGTTTAGGGTGCAGAGCTTACGGCGCGGACTAGGGTTTTGGGTGCAGGTGTTAGGGCGCCGCATACGGTTTAGGGTGCAGGGGTTAGGGCGCGGCCTAGGGTTTAGGGTGCAGGGTTTAGGGCGTGGCCTAGGGTTTAGGGTGCAGGGCTTAGGGCGCGGACTAGGGTTTTGGGTGCAGGTGTTAGGGCGCGGCATACGGTTTAGGGTGCAGGGGTTAGGGCGCGGCCTAGGGTTTAGGGTGCAGGGCTTAGGGCGCGGACTAGGGTTTAGGGTGCAGGGGTTTGGGCGCGGCCTAGGGTTTAGGGTGCAGGGGTTAGGGCGCGGCCTAGGGTTTAGGGTGCAGGGCTTAGGGTGCGGCCTAGGGTTTTAGGTGCAGGTGTTAGGGCGCCGGATAGGGTTTAGGGTGCAGGGGTTTGAGCGCGGCCTAGGGTTTAGGGTGCAGGGCTTAGGGCGCGGCCTAGGGTTTAGGGTGCAGGGCTTAGGGCGCGGCCTAGGGTTTAGGGTGCAGGGGTTAGGGCGCGGCCTAGGGTTTAGGGTGCAGGGGTTAGGGCGCGGCCTAGGGTTTAGGGTGCAGGGCTTAGGGCGCGGCCTAGGGCTTAGGGTGCAGGGGTTAGGGCGCGGCCTAGGGTTTAGGGTGCAGGGCTTAGGGCGCGGCCTAAGGTTTAGGGTGCAGGGGTTAGGGCGCGGCCTAGGGTTTAGGGTGCAGGGCTTAGGGCGCGGCCTAAGGTTTAGGGTGCAGGGCTTAGGGCGCGGACTAGGGTTTAGGGTGCAGGGGTTAGGGCGCGGCGTAGGGTTTAGGGTGCAGGGGTTAGGGCGTGGCCTAGGGTTTAGGGTGCAGGGCTTAGGGCGCGGCCTAGGGTTTAGGGTGCAGGGCTTAGGGCGCGGCCTAGGGTTTAGGGTGCAGGGCTTAGGGCGCGGACTAGGGTTTAGGGTGCAGGTGTTTGGGCGCAGCCTAGGGTTTAGGGTGCAGGGCTTAGGGCGCGGCCTAGGGTTTAGGGTGCATGGCTTAGGGCGCGGCCTAGGGTTTAGGGTGCAGGGGTTAGGGCGCGGCCTAGGGTTTAGGGTGCAGGGCTTAGGGCGCGGCCTAGGGTTTAGGGTGCAGGGCTTAGGGCGCGGCCTAGGGTTTAGGGTGCAGGGCTTAGGGCGCGGCCTAGGGTTTAGGGTGCAGGGCTTAGGGCGCGGCCTAGGGTTTAGGGTGCAGGGCTTAGAGCGCGGCCTAGGGTTTAGGGTGCAGGGCTTAGGGCGCGGCCTAGGGTTTAGGGTGCAGGGCTTAGGGTGCGGCCTAGGGTTTAGGGTGCAGGGGTTAGGGCGCGGCCTAGGGTTTAGGGTGCAGGGCTTAGGGCGCGGCCTAGGATTTCGGGTGCAGGGGTTAGTGCGTGTGCTAGGGTTTAGAGTACAGCCTAACCTGGTGCTAGCGTAGCTTATCCTGTCGTGTTGCTAGTCTAGCTTATCCTGGCCTAACCTAACCTAACCAGCTGCTGGATTAGGCCTGTCTTATGCTAGCCTAGAAGAGCCTAGCCTGGTGGTCGCCTGCCCTAGCCTGGTGCTTGGCTAGCCTGGCTATACTTGGTGTTAGCCTAACCTAGCCTATCTTAGCCTAACCTGGTGCTCGCCAAGCCTGGTGCTAGCCTAGCTTAGAATGGCACTAGCCTAGCCAAACCTAGCCTGGAAGTCCAGGGACACTGGGGTTGGAATGGGCCTGCCTAGGCCATCACGGCTGTGCCCCAACATTGATGCTCCTCCATCTTTCTGATAGGGAAAACCCAGGTACTGTGCTCGGGTAATTAACTAGGGGTAGGCTTAAGGTTACGCCTAGAGTTAGCTAAAGGGTCTTGAGCTACGGGAACACTGGGGCTGGAAAGGGCCTGCTAAGGCAAACGCAACAAGGCCCCAGCCTTACTGCTCCCGCAGCTTTCTGATCTGGAGCCCCCACAGGGCTGGGCACCTCGGCCCCGGCCACCAGCTGCCATTTGGCCTAGAGTTAGTGTTGAGAGAGGGAAAGAGCCTAGAGCTCCAGGGACACTGGGGCTGGAAAGGGCCTGCCAAGGCCATCGCGGCAGCGCCCCAACATTGCTGCTCCTCCATCTTTCTGACCTGGAGTCCCCACAGGGCTGGGCACCTCGGCCCAGTGCCAGGGTGCCCTCAGGGGGGTGGGTCAGGCTGGAGAGATCTAAGGAGCCTCGAGCTCCAGGGACACTGGGGCTGGAAAGAGCCTGCCGAGGCCATCGCAGCAGTGCCCCAACATTGCTGCTCCCACACCTTTCTGGTAGGGAAAACCCAGGGAGTGTGTTAGGGTAATTAACTGGATCTAGGGTTAGGGTTACGCTTAGGGTTAGGGTTAGGAGATCTAAAGGGCCTCGAGCTCCAGGAGCGCTGGTGCTGGAAAGAGCCTGCCAAGACGAATGCAGCAAGGCCCCAACCTTGCTGCTCCCACACCTTTCTGATCTGGACCCCCCACAGGGCTGGGCACCTCGGCCCCCGCCACGAGCTGCCATTTGAGCCAGCCCTAACGACACTCCCCCAGGACCCTCACCAGCCACCCTGCACTAGGCTCAGCCACACACCTCAGCAGCCAGCACTCACCAGGCTCAGCCACACCCCTCACCAGGCACCCCTCACCATGTTCACTCACACATCACAGGAGCCAGCCCTAACGAGGCTCAGACTCACCCCTCACCAGCCACGCCTCAGCAGCCTCAGCCACGCCCTTCACCAGCCACAACACAGCAGGCTCCACCACACACCTCAGCAGGCAGCCCTAACCAGGCTCCCCCAGGACCCTCACCAGCCACCCCTCACTAGGCTCAGCCACACACCTCAGCAGCCAGCCCTCACCAGGCAGAGCAGAACACCTCAGCTGCTATCCCTAAGGAGGCTCACCCTGAAACCTATCCAGCCACACCTCAGCAGGCTCAGCCTAGCCTAGACTGCTGCTAGCCTGCCCTAGCCTAGCCTAGACTAGACTAGACTAGCACTTGCCTAACCTAGCCTGGCTTAGCATAGCCTAGCCTAGCCTAGCGTAGCCTAGCCTAGCCTAACCTGGTGCTAGCCTGGCTGAGCCTGGTTAGGGATGGAGGTGAGCTTTGTGCCCGAGCCTGGAAAGGGATGGTTAGTGAGGGGTGTGGCTGAGCCTCGTGCAGGCTGGCTGCTCAGGTGTGTAGCTGAGCCTGGTTAAGGATTGCAGCTGAGGTGTGTGGCTGTGCCTCGGGAGGAGTGGCTGGTGGGGGGTGTGGCTGATCCTGCTGAGGGGTGTCTGGAGAGGGGAGAGGCTGAACCTGGTAGTGGCTGGCAGCTCAGGTGTGCGGCTGAGCCTGGTGAGAGATGGATGTTGAGGGGAGTGGCTGAGCCCGCTTAGGTCTGCTACTGAGGTGTGTGTCTGATCCTGGTGATGGGAGGCTGGTGAGGGGCGTGGCAGTGCCTGGTGAGGGCTGGCTGTTGAGGTGTGTGGGTGAGACTGTGTGGGGTACCCGGTAAAGGGTATGGCTGAGCCTGGTGAGGGCTGGCTGCTGAGGGGTGTAAATGAGACAGGTGAGGAGTGGCATAAGGGCGTGGCCTAGGGTTTAGTGTGAAGGCGTTTGGGGGCGGCACAGGGTTTAGGGTGCAGGGTTTAGGGCGCGGCCAAGGGGTGAGGTTGCAGGGGTTAGAGCGCGGCATAGGGTTTAGGGTGCAGGGCTTAGGGCGCAGCATAGGGTTTAGGGTGCAGGGCTTAGGGCGCGGCCTAGGGTTTAGGGTGCAGGGCATAGGGCGCGGCCTAGGGTTTAGGGTGCAGGGCTTAGGGCGCGGACTAGGGTTTAGGGTGCAGGGCTTAGGGCGCGGCCTAGGGTTTAGGGTGCAGGGCTTAGGGCGCGGCCTAGGGTTTAGGGTGCAGGGCTTAGGGCGTGGCCTAGGGTTTAGGGTGCAGGGCTTACGGCGCGGACTAGGGTTTTGGGTGCAGGTGTTAGGGCGCCGCATACGGTTTAGGGTGCAGGCGTTAGGGCGCGGCCTAGGGTTTAGGGTGCAGGGGTTAGGGCGCGGCCTAGGGTTTAGGGTGCAAGGGTTAGGGCGCGGCCTAGGGTTTAGGGTGCAGGGGATAGGGCGCGGCCTAGGGTTTTGGGTGCAGGTGTTAGGGCGCCGCATAGGGTTCAGGGTGCAGGGGTTAGGGTGCGGTCTAGGGTTTAGGGTGCAGGGCTTAGGGCGCGGCCTTGGGTTTAGGGTGCAGGGCTTAGGGCGCGGCATAGGGTTTAGGGTGCAGGGCTTAGGGCGCGGCCTAGGGTTTAGGGTGCAGGGCTTAGGGCGCGGCCTAGGGTTTAGGGTGCAGGGGTTAGGGCGCGGCCTAGGGTTTAGGGTGCAGGGGTTAGGGCGCGGCCTAGGGTTTAGGGTGCAGGGCTTAGGGCGTGGCCTAGGGTTTAGGGTGCAGGGCTTACGGCGCGGACTAGGGTTTTGGGTGCAGGTGTAAGGGCGCCGCATACGGTTTAGGGTGCAGGGGTTTGGGCGCGGCCTAGGGTTTAGGGTGCAGGTGTTCAGGCGCCGCATAGGGTTTAAAGTGCAGGGGTTAGGGCGCGGCCTAGGGTTTAGGGTGCAGGGCTTAGGGCGCGGCCTAGGGTTTAGGGTGCAGGGGTTAGGGCACGGCCTAGGGTTTAGGGTGCAGGGGTTAGGGCGCGGCCTAGGGTTTAGGGTGCAGGGCTTAGGGCGCAGCCTAGGGTTTAGGGTACAGGGGTTAGGGCGTGGCCTAGGGTTTAGGGTGTAGGGGTTAGGGCACGGCCTAGGGTTTAGGGTGCAGGGGTTAGGGCACGGCCTAGGGTTTAGGGTGCAGGGCTTAGGGCGCAGCCTAGGGTTTAGGGTGCAGGGCTTAGGGCGCGGCCTAGGGTTTAGGGTGCAGGGGTTAGGGCGCCGCCTAGGGTTTAGGGTGCAGGGGTTAGGGCGTGGCCTTGGGTTTAGGGTGCAGGGCTTACGGTGCGGACTAGGGTTTTGGGTGCAGGTGTTAGGGCGCCGCATACGGTTTAGGGTGCAGGGGTTAGGGCGCGGCCTAGGGTTTAGGGTGCAGGGGTTAGGGCGCGGCCTAGGGTTTAGGGTGCAGGGCTTAGGGCGCGGACTATGGTTTTGGGTGCAGGTGTTAGGGCGCGGCATACGGTTTAGGGTGCAGGGCTTAGGGCGCGGCCTAGGGTTTAGGGTGCAGGGCTTAGGGCGCGGCCTAGGGTTTAGGGTGCAGGGCTTCGGGCGCGGTCTATGGTTTAGGGTGCAGGGGTTAGGGCGCGGCCTAGGGTTTAGGGTGCAGGGGTTAGGGCGCGGCCTAGGGTTTGGGGTGCAGGGGTTAGGGCGCGGCCTAGGGTTTAGGGTGCAGGGGTTAGGGCGCGGCCTAGGGTTTAGGGTTTAGGGCTTAGGGCGCGGCCTAGGGTTTAGGGTGCAGGGCTTAGGGCGCGGCCTAGGGTTTAGGGTGCAGGGGTTAGGGCGCGGCCTAGGGTTTAGGGTGCAGGGCTTAGGGCGCGGCCTAGGGTTTAGGGTGCAGGGCTTAGGGCGTGGCCTAGGGTTTAGGGTGCAGAGCTTACGGCGCGGACTAGGGTTTTGGGTGCAGGTGTTAGGGCGCCGCATACGGTTTAGGGTGCAGGGGTTAGGGCGCGGCCTAGGGTTTAGGGTGCAGGGTTTAGGGCGTGGCCTAGGGTTTAGGGTGCAGGGCTTAGGGCGCGGACTAGGGTTTTGGGTGCAGGTGTTAGGGCGCGGCATACGGTTTAGGGTGCAGGGGTTAGGGCGCGGCCTAGGGTTTAGGGTGCAGGGCTTAGGGCGCGGACTAGGGTTTAGGGTGCAGGGGTTTGGGCGCGGCCTAGGGTTTAGGGTGCAGGGGTTAGGGCGCGGCCTAGGGTTTAGGGTGCAGGGCTTAGGGTGCGGCCTAGGGTTTTAGGTGCAGGTGTTAGGGCGCCGGATAGGGTTTAGGGTGCAGGGGTTTGAGCGCGGCCTAGGGTTTAGGGTGCAGGGCTTAGGGCGCGGCCTAGGGTTTAGGGTGCAGGGCTTAGGGCGCGGCCTAGGGTTTAGGGTGCAGGGGTTAGGGCGCGGCCTAGGGTTTAGGGTGCAGGGGTTAGGGCGCGGCCTAGGGTTTAGGGTGCAGGGCTTAGGGCGCGGCCTAGGGCTTAGGGTGCAGGGGTTAGGGCGCGGCCTAGGGTTTAGGGTGCAGGGCTTAGGGCGCGGCCTAAGGTTTAGGGTGCAGGGGTTAGGGCGCGGCCTAGGGTTTAGGGTGCAGGGCTTAGGGCGCGGCCTAAGGTTTAGGGTGCAGGGCTTAGGGCGCGGACTAGGGTTTAGGGTGCAGGGGTTAGGGCGCGGCGTAGGGTTTAGGGTGCAGGGGTTAGGGCGTGGCCTAGGGTTTAGGGTGCAGGGCTTAGGGCGCGGCCTAGGGTTTAGGGTGCAGGGCTTAGGGCGCGGCCTAGGGTTTAGGGTGCAGGGCTTAGGGCGCGGACTAGGGTTTAGGGTGCAGGTGTTTGGGCGCAGCCTAGGGTTTAGGGTGCAGGGCTTAGGGCGCGGCCTAGGGTTTAGGGTGCATGGCTTAGGGCGCGGCCTAGGGTTTAGGGTGCAGGGGTTAGGGCGCGGCCTAGGGTTTAGGGTGCAGGGCTTAGGGCGCGGCCTAGGGTTTAGGGTGCAGGGCTTAGGGCGCGGCCTAGGGTTTAGGGTGCAGGGCTTAGGGCGCGGCCTAGGGTTTAGGGTGCAGGGCTTAGGGCGCGGCCTAGGGTTTAGGGTGCAGGGCTTAGAGCGCGGCCTAGGGTTTAGGGTGCAGGGCTTAGGGCGCGGCCTAGGGTTTAGGGTGCAGGGCTTAGGGTGCGGCCTAGGGTTTAGGGTGCAGGGGTTAGGGCGCGGCCTAGGGTTTAGGGTGCAGGGCTTAGGGCGCGGCCTAGGATTTCGGGTGCAGGGGTTAGTGCGTGTGCTAGGGTTTAGAGTACAGCCTAACCTGGTGCTAGCGTAGCTTATCCTGTCGTGTTGCTAGTCTAGCTTATCCTGGCCTAACCTAACCTAACCAGCTGCTGGATTAGGCCTGTCTTATGCTAGCCTAGAAGAGCCTAGCCTGGTGGTCGCCTGCCCTAGCCTGGTGCTTGGCTAGCCTGGCTATACTTGGTGTTAGCCTAACCTAGCCTATCTTAGCCTAACCTGGTGCTCGCCAAGCCTGGTGCTAGCCTAGCTTAGAATGGCACTAGCCTAGCCAAACCTAGCCTGGAAGTCCAGGGACACTGGGGTTGGAATGGGCCTGCCTAGGCCATCACGGCTGTGCCCCAACATTGATGCTCCTCCATCTTTCTGATAGGGAAAACCCAGGTACTGTGCTCGGGTAATTAACTAGGGGTAGGCTTAAGGTTACGCCTAGAGTTAGCTAAAGGGTCTTGAGCTACGGGAACACTGGGGCTGGAAAGGGCCTGCTAAGGCAAACGCAACAAGGCCCCAGCCTTACTGCTCCCGCAGCTTTCTGATCTGGAGCCCCCACAGGGCTGGGCACCTCGGCCCCGGCCACCAGCTGCCATTTGGCCTAGAGTTAGTGTTGAGAGAGGGAAAGAGCCTAGAGCTCCAGGGACACTGGGGCTGGAAAGGGCCTGCCAAGGCCATCGCGGCAGCGCCCCAACATTGCTGCTCCTCCATCTTTCTGACCTGGAGTCCCCACAGGGCTGGGCACCTCGGCCCAGTGCCAGGGTGCCCTCAGGGGGGTGGGTCAGGCTGGAGAGATCTAAGGAGCCTCGAGCTCCAGGGACACTGGGGCTGGAAAGAGCCTGCCGAGGCCATCGCAGCAGTGCCCCAACATTGCTGCTCCCACACCTTTCTGGTAGGGAAAACCCAGGGAGTGTGTTAGGGTAATTAACTGGATCTAGGGTTAGGGTTACGCTTAGGGTTAGGGTTAGGAGATCTAAAGGGCCTCGAGCTCCAGGAGCGCTGGTGCTGGAAAGAGCCTGCCAAGACGAATGCAGCAAGGCCCCAACCTTGCTGCTCCCACACCTTTCTGATCTGGACCCCCCACAGGGCTGGGCACCTCGGCCCCCGCCACGAGCTGCCATTTGAGCCAGCCCTAACGACACTCCCCCAGGACCCTCACCAGCCACCCTGCACTAGGCTCAGCCACACACCTCAGCAGCCAGCACTCACCAGGCTCAGCCACACCCCTCACCAGGCACCCCTCACCATGTTCACTCACACATCACAGGAGCCAGCCCTAACGAGGCTCAGACTCACCCCTCACCAGCCACGCCTCAGCAGCCTCAGCCACGCCCTTCACCAGCCACAACACAGCAGGCTCCACCACACACCTCAGCAGGCAGCCCTAACCAGGCTCCCCCAGGACCCTCACCAGCCACCCCTCACTAGGCTCAGCCACACACCTCAGCAGCCAGCCCTCACCAGGCAGAGCAGAACACCTCAGCTGCTATCCCTAAGGAGGCTCACCCTGAAACCTATCCAGCCACACCTCAGCAGGCTCAGCCTAGCCTAGACTGCTGCTAGCCTGCCCTAGCCTAGCCTAGACTAGACTAGACTAGCACTTGCCTAACCTAGCCTGGCTTAGCATAGCCTAGCCTAGCCTAGCGTAGCCTAGCCTAGCCTAACCTGGTGCTAGCCTGGCTGAGCCTGGTTAGGGATGGAGGTGAGCTTTGTGCCCGAGCCTGGAAAGGGATGGTTAGTGAGGGGTGTGGCTGAGCCTCGTGCAGGCTGGCTGCTCAGGTGTGTAGCTGAGCCTGGTTAAGGATTGCAGCTGAGGTGTGTGGCTGTGCCTCGGGAGGAGTGGCTGGTGGGGGGTGTGGCTGATCCTGCTGAGGGGTGTCTGGAGAGGGGAGAGGCTGAACCTGGTAGTGGCTGGCAGCTCAGGTGTGCGGCTGAGCCTGGTGAGAGATGGATGTTGAGGGGAGTGGCTGAGCCCGCTTAGGTCTGCTACTGAGGTGTGTGTCTGATCCTGGTGATGGGAGGCTGGTGAGGGGCGTGGCAGTGCCTGGTGAGGGCTGGCTGTTGAGGTGTGTGGGTGAGACTGTGTGGGGTACCCGGTAAAGGGTATGGCTGAGCCTGGTGAGGGCTGGCTGCTGAGGGGTGTAAATGAGACAGGTGAGGAGTGGCATAAGGGCGTGGCCTAGGGTTTAGTGTGAAGGCGTTTGGGGGCGGCACAGGGTTTAGGGTGCAGGGTTTAGGGCGCGGCCAAGGGGTGAGGTTGCAGGGGTTAGAGCGCGGCATAGGGTTTAGGGTGCAGGGCTTAGGGCGCAGCATAGGGTTTAGGGTGCAGGGCTTAGGGCGCGGCCTAGGGTTTAGGGTGCAGGGCATAGGGCGCGGCCTAGGGTTTAGGGTGCAGGGCTTAGGGCGCGGACTAGGGTTTAGGGTGCAGGGCTTAGGGCGCGGCCTAGGGTTTAGGGTGCAGGGCTTAGGGCGCGGCCTAGGGTTTAGGGTGCAGGGCTTAGGGCGTGGCCTAGGGTTTAGGGTGCAGGGCTTACGGCGCGGACTAGGGTTTTGGGTGCAGGTGTTAGGGCGCCGCATACGGTTTAGGGTGCAGGCGTTAGGGCGCGGCCTAGGGTTTAGGGTGCAGGGGTTAGGGCGCGGCCTAGGGTTTAGGGTGCAAGGGTTAGGGCGCGGCCTAGGGTTTAGGGTGCAGGGGATAGGGCGCGGCCTAGGGTTTTGGGTGCAGGTGTTAGGGCGCCGCATAGGGTTCAGGGTGCAGGGGTTAGGGTGCGGTCTAGGGTTTAGGGTGCAGGGCTTAGGGCGCGGCCTTGGGTTTAGGGTGCAGGGCTTAGGGCGCGGCATAGGGTTTAGGGTGCAGGGCTTAGGGCGCGGCCTAGGGTTTAGGGTGCAGGGCTTAGGGCGCGGCCTAGGGTTTAGGGTGCAGGGGTTAGGGCGCGGCCTAGGGTTTAGGGTGCAGGGGTTAGGGCGCGGCCTAGGGTTTAGGGTGCAGGGCTTAGGGCGTGGCCTAGGGTTTAGGGTGCAGGGCTTACGGCGCGGACTAGGGTTTTGGGTGCAGGTGTAAGGGCGCCGCATACGGTTTAGGGTGCAGGGGTTTGGGCGCGGCCTAGGGTTTAGGGTGCAGGTGTTCAGGCGCCGCATAGGGTTTAAAGTGCAGGGGTTAGGGCGCGGCCTAGGGTTTAGGGTGCAGGGCTTAGGGCGCGGCCTAGGGTTTAGGGTGCAGGGGTTAGGGCACGGCCTAGGGTTTAGGGTGCAGGGGTTAGGGCGCGGCCTAGGGTTTAGGGTGCAGGGCTTAGGGCGCAGCCTAGGGTTTAGGGTACAGGGGTTAGGGCGTGGCCTAGGGTTTAGGGTGTAGGGGTTAGGGCACGGCCTAGGGTTTAGGGTGCAGGGGTTAGGGCACGGCCTAGGGTTTAGGGTGCAGGGCTTAGGGCGCAGCCTAGGGTTTAGGGTGCAGGGCTTAGGGCGCGGCCTAGGGTTTAGGGTGCAGGGCATAGGGCGCCACCTAGGGTTTAGGGTGCAGGGCTTAGGGCGCAGCCTAGGGTTTAGGGTGCAGGGCATAGGGCGCCACCTAGGGTTTAGGGTGCAGGGCTTAGGGCGCGGCCTAGGGTTTAGGGTGCAGGGGTTAGGGCGCGGCCTAGGGTTTAGGGTGCAGGGGTTAGGGCGCGGCCTAGGGTTTAGGGTGCAGGGCTTAGGGCGCGGACTAGGGTTTAGGGTGCAGGGCTTAGGGCGCGGCCTAGGGTTTAGGGTGCAGGGCTTAGGGCGCGGCCTAGGGTTTAGGGTGCAGGGCTTACTGCGCGGCCTAGGGTTTAGGGTGCAGGGCTTAGGGCGCGGACTAGGGTTTAGGGTGCAGGGGTTTGGGCGCGGCCTAGGGTTTAGGGTGCAGGGGTTAGGGCGCGGCCTAGGGTTTAGGGTGCAGGGCTTAGGGCGCGGACTAGGGTTTAGGGTGCAGGGGTTTGGGCGCGGCCTAGGGTTTAGGGTGCAGGGCTTAGGGCGCGGACTAGGGTTTAGGGTGCAGGGGTTAGGGCGCGGCCTAGGGTTTAGGGTGCAGAGCTTAGGGCGCGGCCTAGGGTTTAGGGTGCAGGGCTTAGGGCGCGGCCTAGGGTTTAGGGTGCAGGGGTTAGGGCGCGGCCTAGGGTTTAGGGTGCAGGGGTTAGGGCGCGGCCTAGGGTTTAGGGTGCAGGGGTTAGGGCGCTACCTAGGGTTTAGGGTGCAGGGCTTAGGGCGCGGCCTAGGGTTTAGGGTGCAGGGCTTAGGGCGTGGCTTAGGGTTTAGGGTGCAGAGCTTACGGCGCGGACTAGGGTTTTGAGTGCAGGTGTTAGGGCGCCGCATACGGTTTAGGGTGCAGGGGTTAGGGCGCGGCCTAGGGTTTAGGGTGCAGGGGTTAGGGCGCGGCCTAGGGTTTAGGGTGCAGGGCTTCGGGCGCGGTCTATGGTTTAGGGTGCAGGGGTTAGGGCGCGGCCTAGGGTTTAGGGTGCAGGGGTTAGGGCGCGGCCTAGGGTTTAGGGTGCAGGGCTTAGGGCGCGGACTAGGGTTTAGGGTGCAGGGGTTAGGGCGCGGCCTAGGGTTTAGGGTGCAGGGGTTAGGGCGCGGCCTAGGGTTTAGGGTGCAGGGCTTAGGGCGCGGCCTAGGGTTTAGGGTGCAGGGGTTAGGGCGCGGACTAGGGTTTAGGGTGCAGGGGTGTAAGCGCAGCCTAGGGTTTAGGGTGCAGGGGTTAGGGCGCGGCCTAGGGTTTAGGGTGCAGTGCTTCGTGTGCGGCCTAGGGTTTTAGGTGCAGGTGTTAGGGCACCGGATAGGGCTTAGGGTGCAGGGGTTAGGGCGCGGCCTAGGGTTTAGGGTGCAGGGTGTAGGGCGCGGCCTAGGGTTTAGGGTGCAGGGCTTTGGGCGCGGCCTAGGGTTTAGGGTGCAGGGGTTAGGGCGCGGCCTAGGGTTTAGGGTGCAGGGGTTAGGGCGCGGCCTAGGGCTTAGGGTGCAGGGCTTAGGGCGCGGCCTAGGGTTTAGGGTGCAGGGGTTAGGGCGCGGCCTAGGGTTTAGGGTGTAGGGGTGTGGGCGCGGCCTAGGGTTTAGGGTGCAGGGCTTACTGCGCGGCCTAGGGTTTAGGGTGCAGGGCTTAGGGCGCGGCCTAGGGTTTAGGGTGCAGGGCTTAGGGCGCGGCCTAGGGTTTAGGGTGCAGGGCTTAGGGCGCGGCCTAGGGTTTAGGGTGCAGGGCTTAGGGCGCTGACTAGGGTTCAGGCTGCAGGGCTTAGGGCGCGGCCTAGGGTTTGGGGTGCAGGGCTTAGGGCGCGGCCTAGGGTTTAGGGTGCAGGGCTTAGGGCGCGGCCTAGGGTTTTGGGTGCAGGGCTTACTGCGCGGCCTAGGGTTTAGGGTGCAGGGCTTAGGGCGCGGCCTAGGGTTTAGGGTGCAGGGGTTTGGGCGCGGCCTAGGGTTTAGGGTGCAGGGCTTAGGGCGCGGCCTAGGGTTTAGGGTGCATGGCTTAGGGCGCGGCCTAGGGTTTAGGGTGCAGGGGTTAGGGCGCGGCCTAGGGTTTAGGGTGCAAAGCTTAGGGCGTGGCCTAGGGTTTAGGGTGCAGGGCTTAGGGCGCGGCCTAGGGTTTAGGGTGCAGGGCTTAGGGCGCGGCCTAGGGTTTAGGGTGCAGGGCTTAGGGCGCGTCCTAGGGTTTTGGGTGCAGGTGTTAGGGCGCTGGATAGGGTTTAGGGTGCAGGGGTTAGGGCGCGGCCTAGGGTTTAGGGTGCAGGGCTTATGGCGCGGCGTAGGGTTTAGGGTGCAGGGCTTAGGGCGCGGCCTAGGGTTTAGGGTTCAGGGCTTAGGGCGCGGCCTAGGGTTTAGGGTGCAGGGGTTAGGGCGCGGCCTAGGGTTTAGGGTGCAGGGGTTAGGGCGCGGCCTAGGGTTTAGGGTGCAGGGCTTAGGGCGCGGACTAGGGTTTAGGGTGCAGGGGTTAGGGCGCGGCCTAGGGTTTAGGGTGCAGGGGTTAGGGCGCGGCCTAGGGTTTAGGGTTTAGGGCTTAGGGCGCGGCCTAGGGTTTAGGGTGCAGGGGTTAGGGCGCGGACTAGGGTTTAGGGTGCAGGGGTGTAAGCGCAGCCTAGGGTTTGGGGTGCAGGGGTTAGGGCGCGGCCTAGGGTTTAGGGTGCAGGGCTTCGTGTGCGGCCTAGGGTTTTAGGTGCAGGTGTTAGGGCACCGGATAGGGCTTAGGGTGCAGGGGTTAGGGCGCGGCCTAGGGTTTAGGGTGCAGGGTGTAGGGCGTGGCCTAGGGTTTAGGGTGCAGGGCTTTGGGCGCGGCCTAGGGTTTAGGGTGCAGGGGTTAGGGCGCGGCCTAGGGTTTAGGGTTTAGGGCTTAGGGCGCGGCCTAGGGTTTAGGGTGCAGGGGTTAGGGCGCGGACTAGGGTTTAGGGTGCAGGGGTGTAAGCGCAGCCTAGGGTTTAGGGTGCAGGGGTTAGGGCGCGGCCTAGGGTTTAGGGTGCAGGGCTTCGTGTGCGGCCTAGGGTTTTAGGTGCAGGTGTTAGGGCACCGGATAGGGCTTAGGGTGCAGGGGTTAGGGCGCGGCCTAGGGTTTAGGGTGCAGGGTGTAGGGCGCGGCCTAGGGCTTAGGGTGCAGGGCTTAGGGCGCGGCCTAGGGTTTAGGGTGCAGGGGTTAGGGCGCGGCCTAGGGTTTAGGGTGTAGGGGTTTGGGCGCGGCCTAGGGTTTAGGGTGCAGGGCTTACTGCGCGGCCTAGGGTTTAGGGTGCAGGGCTTAGGGCGCGGCCTAGGGTTTAGGGTGCAGGGCTTAGGGCGCGGCCTAGGGTTTAGGGTGCAGGGCTTAGGGCGCGGCCTAGGGTTTAGGGTGCAGGGCTTAGGGCACTGACTAGGGTTCAGGCTGCAGGGCTTAGGGCGCGGCCTAGGGTTTAGGGTGCAGGGGTTAGGGCGCGGCCTAGGGTTTAGGGTGCAGGGCTTAGGGCGCGGCCTAGGGTTTAGGGTGCAGGGCTTAGGGCGCTGACTAGGGTTCAGGCTGCAGGGCTTAGGGCGCGGCCTAGGGTTTAGGGTGCAGGGCTTAGGGCGCGGCCTAGGGTTTAGGGTGCATGGCTTAGGGCGCGGCCTAGGGTTTAGGGTGCAAAGCTTAGGGCGTGGCCTAGGGTTTAGGGTGCAGGGCTTAGGGCGCGGCCTAGGGTTTAGGGTGCAGGGCTTAGGGCGCGGCCTAGGGTTTAGGGTGCAGGGCTTAGGGCGCGGCCTAGGGTTTTGGGTGCAGGTGTTAGGGCGCTGGATAGGGTTTAGGGTGCAGGGGTTAGGGCGCGGCCTAGGGTTTAGGGTGCAGGGCTTATGGCGCGGCGTAGGGTTTAGGGTGCAGGGCTTAGGGCGCGGCCTAGGGTTTAGGGTTCAGGGCTTAGGGCGCGGCCTAGGGTTTAGGGTGCAGGGCTTAGGGCGCGGACTAGGGTTTAGGGTGCAGGGCTTAGGGCGCGGCCTAGGGTTTAGGGTGCAGGGGTTAGGGCGCGGCCTAGGGTTTAGGGTTTAGGGCTTAGGGCGCGGCCTAGGGTTTAGGGTGCAGGGCTTAGGGCGCGGAGTAGGGTTTAGGGTGCAGGGGTTTGGGCGCGGCCTAGGGTTTAGGGTGCAGGGGTTAGGGCGCGGCCTAGGGTTTAGGGTGCATGGCTTAGGGCGCGGCCTAGGGTTTAGGGTGCAGGGCTTAGGGCGCGGCCTAGGGTTTAGGGTGCAGGGCTTAGGGCGTGGCCTAGGGTTTAGGGTGCAGGGCTTAGGGCGCGGCCTAGGGTTTAGGGTGCAGGGCTTAGGGCGCGGCCTAGGGTTTAGGGTGCAGGGCTTAGGGCGCGGCCTAGGGTTTTGGGTGCAGGTGTTAGGGCGCTGGATAGGGTTTAGGATGCAGGGGTTAGGGCGCGGCCTAGGGTTTAGGGTGCAGGGGTTAGGGCGCGGCCTAGGGTTTAGGGTGCAGGGCTTAGGGCGCGGCCTAGGGTTTAGGGTTCAGGACTTAGGGCGCGGCCTAGGGTTTAGGGTGCAGGGCTTAGGGCGCGGCCTAGGGTTTAGGGTGCAGGGCTTAGGGCGCGGCCTAGGGTTTTGGGTGCAGGTGTTAGGGCGCGGCCTAGGCTTTAGGGTGCAGGGGTTAGGGCGCGGCCTAGGGTTTAGCGTGCAGGGCTTAGGGCGCGGCCTAAAGTTTAGGGTGCAGGGCTTAGGGCGCGGCCTAGGGTTTAGGGTGCAGGGCTTAGGGCGCGGCCTAGGGTTTAGGGTGCAGGGCTTAGGGCGCGGCCTAGGGTTTAGGGTGCAGGGCTTAGGGCGCGGCCTAGGGTTCAGGGTGCAGGGCTTAGGGCGCGGCCTAGGGTTTAGGGTGCAGGGCTTAGGGCGCGGCCTAGGGTTTAGGGTGCAGGGGTTAGGGCGCGGCCTAGGGTTTAGGGTGCAGGGGTTAGGGCGCGGCCTAGGGTTTAGGGTGCAGGGCTTAGGGCGCGGCCTAGGGTTTAGGGTGCAGGGCTTAGGGCGCGGCCTAGGGTTTAGGGTGCAGGGCTTAGGGCGCGGCCTAGGGTTTAGGGTGCAGGGCTTACTGCGCGGCCTAGGGTTTAGGGTGCAGGGCTTAGGGCGCGGACTAGGGTTTAGGGTGCAGGGGTTTGGGCGCGGCCTAGGGTTTAGGGTGCAGGGGTTAGGGCGCGGCCTAGGGTTTAGGGTGCATGGCTTAGGGCGCGGCCTAGGGTTTAGGGTGCAGGGCTTAGGGCGCGGCCTAGGGTTTAGGGAGCAGGGCTTATGGCGCGGCCTAGGGTTTAGGGCGCAGGGCTTAGGGCGCGGCCTAGGGTTTTGGGTGCAGGTGTTAGGGCGCTAAATAGGGTTTAGGGTGCAGGGGTTAGGGCGCGGCCTAGGGTTTAGGGTGCAGGGCTTAGGGCGCAGACTAGGGTTTAGGGTGCAGGGGTTTGGGCGCGGCCTAGGGTTTAGGGTGCAGGGCTTAGGGCGCGGACTAGGGTTTAGGGTGCATGGCTTAGGGCGCGGCCTAGGGTTTAGGGTGCAGGGCTTAGGGCGCGGCCTAGGGTTTAGGGTGCAGGGCTTAGGGCGCGGCCTAGGGTTTAGGGTGCAGGGGTTAGGGCGCGGCCTAGGGTTTAGGGTGCAGGGGTTAGGGCGCGGCCTAGGGTTTAGGGTGCAGGGGTTAGGGCGCGGCCTAGGGTTTAGGGTGCAGGGCTTAGGGCGCGGCCTAGGGTTTAGGGTGCAGGGCTTAGGGCGTGGCTTAGGGTTTAGGGTGCAGAGCTTACGGCGCTGACTAGGGTTTTGAGTGCAGGTGTTAGGGCGCCGCATACGGTTTAGGGTGCAGGGGTTAGGGCGCGGCCTAGGGTTTAGGGTGCAGGGGTTAGGGCGCGGCCTAGGGTTTAGGGTGCAGGGCTTCGGGCGCGGTCTATGGTTTAGGGTGCAGGGGTTAGGGCGCGGCCTAGGGTTTAGGGTGCAGGGGTTAGGGCGCGGCCTAGGGTTTAGGGTGCAGGGCTTAGGGCGCGGACTAGGGTTTAGGGTGCAGGGGTTAGGGCGCGGCCTAGGGTTTAGGGTGCAGGGGTTAGGGCGCGGCCTAGGGTTTAGGGTTTAGGGCTTAGGGCGCCGCCTAGGGTTTAGGGTGCAGGGGTTAGGGCGCGGACTAGGGTTTCGGGTGCAGGGGTGTAAGCGCAGCCTAGGGTTTAGGGTGCAGGGGTTAGGGCGCGGCCTAGGGTTTAGGGTGCAGGGCTTCGTGTGCGGCCTAGGGTTTTAGGTGCAGGTGTTAGGGCACCGGATAGGGCTTAGGGTGCAGGGGTTAGGGCGCGGCCTAGGGTTTAGGGTGCAGGGTGTAGGGCGCGGCCTAGGGTTTAGGGTGCAGGGCTTTGGGCGCGGCCTAGGGTTTAGGGTGCAGGGGTTAGGGCGCGGCCTAGGGTTTAGGGTGCAGGGGTTAGGGCGCGGCCTAGGGCTTAGGGTGCAGGGCTTAGGGCGCGGCCTAGGGTTTAGGGTGCAGGGGTTAGGGCGCGGCCTAGGGTTTAGGGTGTAGGGGTTTGGGCGCGGCCTAGGGTTTAGGGTGCAGGGCTTACTGCGCGGCCTAGGGTTTAGGGTGCAGGGCTTAGGGCGCGGCCTAGGGTTTAGGGTGCAGGGCTTAGGGCGCGGCCTAGGGTTTAGGGTGCAGGGCTTAGGGCGCGGCCTAGGGTTTAGGGTGCAGGGCTTAGGGCGCTGACTAGGGTTCAGGCTGCAGGGCTTAGGGCGCGGCCTAGGGTTTGGGGTGCAGGGCTTAGGGCGCGGCCTAGGGTTTAGGGTGCAGGGCTTAGGGCGCGGCCTAGGGTTTTGGGTGCAGGGCTTACTGCGCGGCCTAGGGTTTAGGGTGCAGGGCTTAGGGCGCGGCCTAGGGTTTAGGGTGCAGGGGTTTGGGCGCGGCCTAGGGTTTAGGGTGCAGGGGTTAGGGCGCGGCCTAGGGTTTAGGGTGCATGGCTTAGGGCGCGGCCTAGGGTTTAGGGTGCAGGGCTTAGGGCGCGGCCTAGGGTTTAGGGTGCAAAGCTTAGGGCGTGGCCTAGGGTTTAGGGTGCAGGGCTTAGGGCGCGGCCTAGGGTTTAGGGTGCAGGGCTTAGGGCGCGGCCTAGGGTTTAGGGTGCAGGGCTTAGGGCGCGGCCTAGGGTTTTGGGTGCAGGTGTTAGGGCGCTGGATAGGGTTTAGGGTGCAGGGGTTAGGGCGCGGCCTAGGGTTTAGGGTGCAGGGCTTATGGCGCGGCGTAGGGTTTAGGGTGCAGGGCTTAGGGCGCGGCCTAGGGTTTAGGGTTCAGGGCTTAGGGCGCGGCCTAGGGTTTAGGGTGCAGGGCTTAGGGCGCGGCCTAGGGTTTAGGGTGCAGGGCTTAGGGCGCGGCCTAGGGTTTTGGGTGCAGGTGTTAGGGCGCCGCATAGGGTTAAGGGTGCAGGGGTTAGGGCGCAGCTTAGGGTTTAGCGTGCAGGGCTTAGGGCGCGGCCTAAAGTTTAGGGTGCAGGGCTTAGGGCGCAGCCTAGGGTTTAGGGTGCAGGGCTTGGGGCGCGGTCTAGGGTTTAGGGTGCAGGGGTTAGGGCGCGGCCTAGGGTTTAGGGTGCAGGGCTTAGGGCGCGGCCTAGGGTTCAGGGTGCAGGGCTTAGGGCGCGGCCTAGGGTTTTGGGTGCAGGGGTTAGGGCGCGGCCTAGGGTTTAGGGTGCAGGGGTTAGGGCGCGGCCTAGGGTTTAGGGTGCAGGGCTTAGGGCGCGGCCTAGGGTTTAGGGTGCAGGGGTTAGGGCGCGGCGTAGGGTTTAGGGTGAAGGGGTTTGGGCGCGGCCTAGGGTTTAGGGTGCAGGGCTTAGGGCGCGGCCTAGGGTTTAGGGTGCAGGGCGTAGGGCGCGGCCTAGGGTTTAGGGTGCAGGGCTTAGGGCGCGGCCTAGGGTTTAGGGTGCAGGGCTTAGGGCGCGGCCTAGAGTTTTGGGTGCAGGTGTTAGGGCGCCGGATAGAGTTTAGGGTGCAGGGGTTAGGGCGCGGCCTAGGGTTTAGGGTGCAGGGCTTAGGGCGCGGCCTAGGGTTTAGGGTGCAGGGCTTAGGGCGCCACATAGGGTTTAGGGTGCAGGGCTTAGGGCGCGGCCTAGGGTTTAGGGTGCAGGGCTTAGGGCGCGGCCTAGGGTTTAGGGTGCAGGGCTTAGGGCGCGGCCTAGGGTTTAGGGTGCAGGGCTTACTGCGCGGCCTAGGGTTTAGGGTGCAGGGCTTAGGGCGCGGACTAGGGTTTAGGGTGCAGGGGTTTGGGCGCGGCCTAGGGTTTAGGGTGCAGGGGTTAGGGCGCGGCCTAGGGTTTAGGGTGCATGGCTTAGGGCGCGGCCTGGGGTTTAGGGTGCAGGGCTTAGGGCGCGGCCTAGGGTTTAGGGTGCAGGGCTTACTGCGCGGCCTAGGGTTTAGGGTGCAGGGCTTAGGGCGCGGCCTAGGGTTTAGGGTGCAGGGCTTATGGCGCGGCCTAGGGTTTAGGGTGCAGGGCTTAGGGCGCGGCCTAGGGTTTTGGGTGCAGGTGTTAGGGCGCTGGATAGGGTTTAAGGTGCAGGGGTTAGGGCGCGGCCTAGGGTTTAGGGTGCAGGGCTTAGGGCGCGGACAAGGGTTTAGGGTGCAGGGGTTTGGGCGCGGCCTAGGGTTTAGGGTGCAGGGCTTAGGGCGCGGACTAGGGTTTAGGGTGCATGGCTTAGGGCGCGGCCTAGGGTTTAGGGTGCAGGGCTTAGGGCGCGGCCTAGGGTTTAGGGTGCAGGGCTTAGGGCGCGGCCTAGGGTTTAGGGTGCAGGGCTTAGGGCGCGGCCTAGGGTTTAGGGTGCAGGGGTTAGGGCGCGGCCTATGGTTTAGGGTGCAGGGGTTAGGGCGCGGCGTAGGGTTTAGGGTGCAGGGCTTAGGGCGCGGCCTAGGGTTTAGGGTGCAGGGGTTAGGGCGTGGCCTAGGGTTTAGGGTGCAGGGGTTAGGGCGCGGCCTAGGGCTTAGGGTGCAGGGCTTAGGGCGCGGCCTAGGGTTTAGGGTGCAGGGGTTAGGGCGCGGCCTAGGGTTTAGGGTGTAGGGGTTTGGGCGCGGCCTAGGGTTTAGGGTGCAGGGCTTACTGCGCGGCCTAGGGTTTAGGGTGCAGGGCTTAGGGCGCGGCCTAGGGTTTAGGGTGCAGGGCTTAGGGCGCGGCCTAGGGTTTAGGGTGCAGGGCTTCGGGCGCGGCCTAGGGTTTAGGGTGCAGGGCTTAGGGCGCGGACTAGGGTTTAGGCTGCAGGGCTTAGGGCGCGGCCTAGGGTTTAGGGTGCAGGGCTTAGGGCGCGGCCTAGGGTTTAGGGTGCAGGGCTTAGGGCGCGGCCTAGGGTTTTGGGTGCAGGGCTTACTGCGCGGCCTAGGGTTTAGGGTGCAGGGCTTACTGCGCGGCCTAGGGTTTAGGGTGCAGGGGTTTGGGCGCGGCCTAGGGTTTAGGGTGCAGGGGTTAGGGCGCGGCCTAGGGTTTAGGGTGCATGGCTTAGGGCGCGGCCTAGGGTTTAGGGTGCAGGGCTTAGGGCGCGGCCTAGGGTTTAGGGTGCAAAGCTTAGGGCGTGGCCTAGGGTTTAGGGTGCAGGGCTTAGGGCGCGGCCTAGGGTTTAGGGTGCAGGGCTTAGGGCGCGGCCTAGGGTTTAGGGTGCAGGGCTTAGGGCGCGGCCTAGGGTTTTGAGTGCAGGTGTTAGGGCGCTGGATAGGGTTTAGGGTGCAGGGCTTAGGGCGCGGCCTAGGGTTTAGGGTGCAGGGGTTAGGGCGCGGCGTAGGGTTTAGGGTGCAGGGCTTAGGGCGCGGCCTAGGGTTTAGGGTTCAGGGCTTAGGGCGCGGCCTAGGGTTTAGGGTGCAGGGCTTAGGGCGCGGCCTAGGGTTTAGGGTGCAGGGCTTAGGGCGCGGCCTAGGGTTTTGGGTGCAGGGGTTAGGGCGCCGCATAGGGTTAAGGGTGCAGGGGTTAGGGCGCGGCCTAGGGTTTAGGGTGCAGGGCTTAGGGCGCGGCCTAGGGTTTAGGGTGCAGGGCTTAGGGCGCGGCCTAGGGTTTAGGGTGCAGGGGTTAGGGCGCGGCCTAGGGTTTAGGGTGCAGGGCTTAGGGCGCGGCCTAGGGTTCAGGGTGCAGGGCTTAGGGCGCGGCCTAGGGTTTAGGGTGCAGGGGTTAGGGCGCGGCCTAGGGTTTAGGGTGCAGGGCTTAGGGCGCGGCCTAGGGTTTAGGGTGCAGGGCTTAGGGCGCGGCCTAGGGTTTAGGGTGCAGGGGTTAGGGCGCGGCCTAGGGTTTAGGGAGAAGGGGTTTGGGCGCGGCCTAGGGTTTAGGGTGCAGGGCTTAGGGCGCGGCCTAGGGTTTAGGGTGCAGGGCGTAGGGCGCGGCCTAGGGTTTAGGGTGCAGGGCTTAGGGCGCGGCCTAGAGTTTAGGGTGCAGGGCTTAGGGCGCGGCCTAGAGTTTTGGGTGCAGGTCTTAGGGCGCCGGATAGACTTTAGGGTGCAGGGGTTAGGGCGCGGCCTAGGGTTTAGGGTGCAGGGCTTACTGCGCGGCCTAGGGCTTAGGGTGCAGGGCTTAGGGCGCGGCCTAGGGTTTAGGGTGTAGGGCTTACTGCGCGGCCTAGGGTTTAGGGTGCAGGGCTTAAGGCGCGGCCTAGGGTTTAGGGTGCAGGGCTTAGGGCGCGGCCTAGGGTTTAGGGTGCAGGGCTTAGGGCGCGGCCTAGGGTTTAGGGTGCAGGGCTTAGGGCGCGGCCTAGGGTTTAGGGTGCAGGGCTTACTGCGCGGCCTAGGGTTTAGGGTGCAGGGCTTAGGGCGCGGACTAGGGTTTAGGGTGCAGGGGTTAGGGCGCGGCCTAGGGTTTAGGGTGCAGGGGTTAGGGCGCGGCCTAGGGTTTAGGGTGCAGGGCTTAGGGCGCGGCCTGGGGTTTAGGGTGCAGGGCTTAGGGCGCGGCCTAGAATTTAGGGTGCAGGGCTTAGGGCGTGGCCTAGGGTTTAGGGTGCAGGGCTTAGGGCGCGGACTAGGGTTTAGGGTGCAGGGCTTATGGCGCGGCCTAGGGTTTAGGGTGCAGGGCTTAGGGCGCGGCCTAGGGTTTTGGGTGCAGGTGTTAGGGCGCTGGATAGGGTTTAGGGTGCAGGGGTTAGGGCGCGGCCTAGGGTTTAGGGTGCAGGGCTTAGGGCGCGGACTAGGGTTTAGGGTGCAGGGGTTTGGGCGCGGCCTAGGGTTTAGGGTGCAGGGCTTAGGGCGCGGACTAGGGTTTAGGGTGCATGGCTTAGGGCGCGGCCTAGGGTTTAGGGTGCAGGGCTTAGGGCGCGGCCTAGGGTTTAGGGTGCAGGGCTTAGGGCGCGGCCTAGGGTTTAGGGTGCAGGGCTTAGGGCGCGGCCTAGGGTTTAGGGTGCAGGGGTTAGGGCGCGGCCTATGGTTTAGGGTGCAGGGGTTAGGGCGCGGCCTAGGGTTTAGGGTGCAGGGCTTAGGGCGCGGCCTAGGGTTTAGGGTGCAGGGCTTAGGGCGCGGCCTAGGGTTTAGGGTGCAGGGCTTAGGGCGCGGCCTAGGGTTTAGGGTGCAGGGCTTAGGGCGCGGACTAGGGTTTAGGCTGCAGGGCTTAGGGCGCGGCCTAGGGTTTAGGGTGCAGGGCTTAGGGCGCGGCCTCGGGTTTAGGGTGCAGGGCTTAGGGCGCGGCCTAGGGTTTAGGCTCCAGGGCTTACTGCGCGGCCTAGGGTTTAGGGTGCAGGGCTTAGGGCGCGGACTAGGGTTTAGGGTGCAGGGGTTTGGGCGCGGCCTAGGGTTTAGGGTGCAGGGGTCAGGGCGCGGCCTAGGGTTTAGGGTGCAGGGGTTAGGGCGCGGCCTAGGGTTTAGGGTGCAGGGCTTAGGGCGCGGCCTAGGGTTTAGGGTGCAAAGCTTAGGGCGTGGCCTAGGGTTTAGAATGCAGGGCTTAGGGCGCGGCCTAGGGTTTAGGGTGCAGGGCTTAGGGCGCGGCCTAGGGTTTAGGGTGCAGGGCTTAGGGCGCGGCCTAGGGTTTAGGGTGCAGGTGTTAGGGCACTGGATAGGGTTTAGGGTGCAGGGGTTAGGGCGCGGCCTAGGGTTTAGGGTGCAGGGCTTAGGGCGCGGCCTAGGGTTTAGGGTGCAGGGCTTAGGGCGCGGCCTAGGGTTTAGGGTTCAGGGCTTAGGGCGCGGCCTAGGGTTTAGGGTGCAGGGCTTAGGGCGCGGACTAGGGTTTAGGGTGCAGGGCTTAGGGCGCGGCCTAGGGTTTTGGGTGCAGGTGTTAGGGCGCCGCATAGGGTTTAGGGTGCAGGGGTTAGGGCGCGGCCTAGGGTTTAGCGTGCAGGGGTTAGGGCGCGGCCTAGGGTTTAGGGTGCATGGCTTAGGGCGCGGCCTAGGGTTTAGGGTGCAGGGCTTAGGGCGCGGCCTAGGGTTTAGGGTGCAGGGGTTAGGGCGCGGCCTAGGGTTTAGGGTGAAGGGGTTTGGGCGCGGCCTAGGGTTTAGGGTGCAGGGCTTAGGGCGCGGCCTAGGGTTTAGGGTGCAGGGCTTAGGGCGCGGCCTAGGGTTTAGGGTGCAGGGCTTAGGGCGCGGCCAAAGGTTTAGGGTGCAGGGCTTAGGGCGCGGCCTAGAGTTTTGGGTGCAGGTGTTAGGGCGCCGGATAGAGTTTAGGGTGCAGGGGTTAGGGCGCGGCCTAGGGTTTAGGGTGCAGGGCTTAGAGCGCGGCCTAGGGTTTAGGGTGCAGGGCTTAGGGCGCGGCCTAGGGTTTAGGGTGTAGGGCTTACTGCGCGGCCTAGGGTTTAGGGTGCAGCGCTTAGGGCGCCACATAGGGTTTAGGGTGCAGGGCTTAGGGCGCGGCCTAGGGTTTAGGGTGCAGGGCTTAGGGCGCGGCCTAGGGTTTAGGGTGCAGGGCTTAGGGCGCGGCCTAGGGTTTAGGGTGCAGGGCTTAGGGCGCGGCCTAGGGTTTAGGGTGCAGGGCTTAGGGCGCGGCCTAGGGTTTAGGGTGCAGGGCTTACTGCGCGGCCTAGGGTTTAGGGTGCAGGGCTTAGGGCGCGGACTAGGGTTTAGGGTGCAGGGGTTTGGGCGCGGCCTAGGGTTTAGGGTGCAGGGCTTATGGCGCGGACTAGGGTTTAGGGTGCAGGGCTTAGGGCGCGGCCTAGGGTTTTGGGTGCAGGTGTTAGGGCGCTGGATAGGGTTTAGGGTGCAGGGGTTAGGGCGCGGCCTAGGGTTTAGGGTGCAGGGCTTAGGGCGCGGACTAGGGTTTAGGGTGCAGGGGTTTGGGCGCGGCCTAGGGTTTAGGGTGCAGGGCTTAGGGCGCGGACTAGGGTTTAGGGTGCATGGCTTAGGGCGCGGCCTAGGGTTTAGGGTGCAGGGCTTAAGGCGCGGCCTAGGGTTTAGGGTGCAGGGCTTAGGGCGCGGCCTAGGGTTTAGGGTGCAGGGCTTAGGGCGCGGCCTAGGGTTTAGGGTGCAGGGGTTAGGGCGCGGCCTATGATTTAGGGTGCAGGGGTTAGGGCGCGGCCTAGGGTTTAGGGTGCAGGGCTTAGGGCGCGGCCTAGGGTTTAGGGTGCAGGGCTTAGGGCGCGGCCTAGGGTTTAGGGTGCAGGGCTTAGGGCGCGGCCTAGGGTTTAGGGTGCAGGGCTTAGGGCGCGGACTAGGGTTTAGGCTGCAGGGCTTAGGGCGCGGCCTAGGGTTTAGGGTGCAGGGCTTAGGGCGCGGCCTAGGGTTTAGGGTGCAGGGCTTAGGGCGCGGCCTAGGGTTTAGGGTGCAGGGCTTACTGCGCGGCCTAGGGTTTAGGGTGCAGGGGTTAGGGCGCGGCCTAGGGTTTAGGGTGCAGGGGTTTGGGCGCGGCCTAGGGTTTAGGGTGCAGGGGTCAGGGCGCGGCCTAGGGTTTAGGGTGCATGGCTTAGGGCGCGGCCTAGGGTTTAGGGTGCAGGGCTTAGGGCGCGGCCTAGGGTATAGGGTGCAAAGCTTAGGGCGTGGCCTAGGGTTTAGAGTGCAGGGCTTAGGGCGCGGCCTAGGATTTAGGGTGCAGGGCTTAGGGCGCGGCCTAGGGTTTAGGGTGCAGGGCTTAGGGCGCGGCCTAGGGTTTTGGGTGCAGGTGTTAGGGCGCTGGATAGGGTTTAGGGTGCAGGGGTTAGGGCGCGGCCTAGGGTTTAGGGTGCAGGGGTTAGGGCGCGGCCTAGGGTTTAGGGTGCAGGGCTTAGGGCGCGGCCTAGGGTTTAGGGTTCAGGGCTTGGGGCGCGGCCTAGGGTTTAGGGTGCAGGGGTTAGGGCGCGGCCTAGGGTTTAGGGTGCAGGGCTTAGGGCGCGGCCTAGGGTTTAGGGTGCAGGGGTTAGGGCGCGGCCTAGGGTTTAGGGTGCAGGGCTTAGGGCGCGGCCTAGGGTTCAGGGTGCAGGGCTTAGGGCGCGGCCTAGGGTTTAGGGTGCAGGGGTTAGGGCGCGGCCTAGGGTTTAGGGTGCAGGGGTTAGGGCGCGGCCTAGGGTTTAGGGTGCAGGGGTTAGGGCGCGGCCTAGGGTTTAGGGTGCAGGGCTTAGGGCGCGGCCTAGGGTTTAGGGTGCAGGGGTTAGGGCGCGGCCTAGGGTTTAGGGTGAAGGGGTTTGGGCGCAGCCTAGGGTTTAGGGTGCAGGGCTTAGGGCGCGGCCTAGGGTTTCGGGTGCAGGGCTTAGGGCGCGGCCTAGGGTTTAGGGTGCAGGGCTTAGGGCGCGGCCAAGGGTTTAGGGTGCAGGGCTTAGGGCGCGGCCTAGAGTTTTGGGTGCAGGTGTTAGGGCGCCGGATAGAGTTTAGGGTGCAGGGGTTAGGGCGCGGCCTAGGGTTTAGGGTGCAGGGCTTAGGGCGCGGCCTAGGGTTTAGGGTGCAGGGGTTAGGGCGCCGCATAGGGTTAAGGGTGCAGGGGTTAGGGCGCGGCCTAGGGTTTAGGGTGCAGGGCTTAGGGCGCGGCCTAGGGTTTAGGGTGCAGGGCTTAGGGCGCGGCCTAGGGTTTAGGGTGCAGGGGTTAGGGCGCGGCCTAGGGTTTAGGGTGCAGGGCTTAGGGCGCGGCCTAGGGTTCAGGGTGCAGGGCTTAGGGCGCGGCCTAGGGTTTAGGGTGCAGGGGTTAGGGCGCGGCCTAGGGTTTAGGGTGCAGGGCTTAGGGCGCGGCCTAGGGTTTAGGGTGCAGGGCTTAGGGCGCGGCCTAGGGTTTAGGGTGCAGGGGTTAGGGCGCGGCCTAGGGTTTAGGGAGAAGGGGTTTGGGCGCGGCCTAGGGTTTAGGGTGCAGGGCTTAGGGCGCGGCCTAGGGTTTAGGGTGCAGGGCGTAGGGCGCGGCCTAGGGTTTAGGGTGCAGGGCTTAGGGCGCGGCCTAGAGTTTAGGGTGCAGGGCTTAGGGCGCGGCCTAGAGTTTTGGGTGCAGGTGTTAGGGCGCCGGATAGACTTTAGGGTGCAGGGGTTAGGGCGCGGCCTAGGGTTTAGGGTGCAGGGCTTACTGCGCGGCCTAGGGCTTAGGGTGCAGGGCTTAGGGCGCGGCCTAGGGTTTAGGGTGTAGGGCTTACTGCGCGGCCTAGGGTTTAGGGTGCAGGGCTTAAGGCGCGGCCTAGGGTTTAGGGTGCAGGGCTTAGGGCGCGGCCTAGGGTTTAGGGTGCAGGGCTTAGGGCGCGGCCTAGGGTTTAGGGTGCAGGGCTTAGGGCGCGGCCTAGGGTTTAGGGTGCAGGGCTTACTGCGCGGCCTAGGGTTTAGGGTGCAGGGCTTAGGGCGCGGACTAGGGTTTAGGGTGCAGGGGTTAGGGCGCGGCCTAGGGTTTAGGGTGCAGGGGTTAGGGCGCGGCCTAGGGTTTAGGGTGCATGGCTTAGGGCGCGGCCTGGGGTTTAGGGTGCAGGGCTTAGGGCGCGGCCTAGAATTTAGGGTGCAGGGCTTAGGGCGTGGCCTAGGGTTTAGGGTGCAGGGCTTAGGGCGCGGACTAGGGTTTAGGGTGCAGGGCTTATGGCGCGGCCTAGGGTTTAGGGTGCAGGGCTTAGGGCGCGGCCTAGGGTTTTGGGTGCAGGTGTTAGGGCGCTGGATAGGGTTTAGGGTGCAGGGGTTAGGGCGCGGCCTAGGGTTTAGGGTGCAGGGCTTAGGGCGCGGACTAGGGTTTAGGGTGCAGGGGTTTGGGCGCGGCCTAGGGTTTAGGGTGCAGGGCTTAGGGCGCGGACTAGGGTTTAGGGTGCATGGCTTAGGGCGCGGCCTAGGGTTTAGGGTGCAGGGCTTAGGGCGCGGCCTAGGGTTTAGGGTGCAGGGCTTAGGGCGCGGCCTAGGGTTTAGGGTGCAGGGCTTAGGGCGCGGCCTAGGGTTTAGGGTGCAGGGGTTAGGGCGCGGCCTATGGTTTAGGGTGCAGGGGTTAGGGCGCGGCCTAGGGTTTAGGGTGCAGGGCTTAGGGCGCGGCCTAGGGTTTAGGGTGCAGGGCTTAGGGCGCGGCCTAGGGTTTAGGGTGCAGGGCTTAGGGCGCGGCCTAGGGTTTAGGGTGCAGGGCTTAGGGCGCGGACTAGGGTTTAGGCTGCAGGGCTTAGGGCGCGGCCTAGGGTTTAGGGTGCAGGGCTTAGGGCGCGGCCTCGGGTTTAGGGTGCAGGGCTTAGGGCGCGGCCTAGGGTTTAGGCTCCAGGGCTTACTGCGCGGCCTAGGGTTTAGGGTGCAGGGCTTAGGGCGCGGACTAGGGTTTAGGGTGCAGGGGTTTGGGCGCGGCCTAGGGTTTAGGGTGCAGGGGTCAGGGCGCGGCCTAGGGTTTAGGGTGCAGGGGTTAGGGCGCGGCCTAGGGTTTAGGGTGCAGGGCTTAGGGCGCGGCCTAGGGTTTAGGGTGCAAAGCTTAGGGCGTGGCCTAGGGTTTAGAGTGCAGGGCTTAGGGCGCGGCCTAGGGTTTAGGGTGCAGGGCTTAGGGCGCGGCCTAGGGTTTAGGGTGCAGGGCTTAGGGCGCGGCCTAGGGTTTAGGGTGCAGGTGTTAGGGCACTGGATAGGGTTTAGGGTGCAGGGGTTAGGGCGCGGCCTAGGGTTTAGGGTGCAGGGCTTAGGGCGCGGCCTAGGGTTTAGGGTGCAGGGCTTAGGGCGCGGCCTAGGGTTTAGGGTTCAGGGCTTAGGGCGCGGCCTAGGGTTTAGGGTGCAGGGCTTAGGGCGCGGACTAGGGTTTAGGGTGCAGGGCTTAGGGCGCGGCCTAGGGTTTTGGGTGCAGGTGTTAGGGCGCCGCATAGGGTTTAGGGTGCAGGGGTTAGGGCGCGGCCTAGGGTTTAGCGTGCAGGGGTTAGGGCGCGGCCTAGGGTTTAGGGTGCATGGCTTAGGGCGCGGCCTAGGGTTTAGGGTGCAGGGCTTAGGGCGCGGCCTAGGGTTTAGGGTGCAGGGGTTAGGGCGCGGCCTAGGGTTTAGGGTGAAGGGGTTTGGGCGCGGCCTAGGGTTTAGGGTGCAGGGCTTAGGGCGCGGCCTAGGGTTTAGGGTGCAGGGCTTAGGGCGCGGCCTAGGGTTTAGGGTGCAGGGCTTAGGGCGCGGCCAAAGGTTTAGGGTGCAGGGCTTAGGGCGCGGCCTAGAGTTTTGGGTGCAGGTGTTAGGGCGCCGGATAGAGTTTAGGGTGCAGGGGTTAGGGCGCGGCCTAGGGTTTAGGGTGCAGGGCTTAGAGCGCGGCCTAGGGTTTAGGGTGCAGGGCTTAGGGCGCGGCCTAGGGTTTAGGGTGTAGGGCTTACTGCGCGGCCTAGGGTTTAGGGTGCAGCGCTTAGGGCGCCACATAGGGTTTAGGGTGCAGGGCTTAGGGCGCGGCCTAGGGTTTAGGGTGCAGGGCTTAGGGCGCGGCCTAGGGTTTAGGGTGCAGGGCTTAGGGCGCGGCCTAGGGTTTAGGGTGCAGGGCTTAGGGCGCGGCCTAGGGTTTAGGGTGCAGGGCTTAGGGCGCGGCCTAGGGTTTAGGGTGCAGGGCTTACTGCGCGGCCTAGGGTTTAGGGTGCAGGGCTTAGGGCGCGGACTAGGGTTTAGGGTGCAGGGGTTTGGGCGCGGCCTAGGGTTTAGGGTGCAGGGCTTATGGCGCGGACTAGGGTTTAGGGTGCAGGGCTTAGGGCGCGGCCTAGGGTTTTGGGTGCAGGTGTTAGGGCGCTGGATAGGGTTTAGGGTGCAGGGGTTAGGGCGCGGCCTAGGGTTTAGGGTGCAGGGCTTAGGGCGCGGACTAGGGTTTAGGGTGCAGGGGTTTGGGCGCGGCCTAGGGTTTAGGGTGCAGGGCTTAGGGCGCGGACTAGGGTTTAGGGTGCATGGCTTAGGGCGCGGCCTAGGGTTTAGGGTGCAGGGCTTAAGGCGCGGCCTAGGGTTTAGGGTGCAGGGCTTAGGGCGCGGCCTAGGGTTTAGGGTGCAGGGCTTAGGGCGCGGCCTAGGGTTTCGGGTGCAGGGGTTAGGGCGCGGCCTATGATTTAGGGTGCAGGGGTTAGGGCGCGGCCTAGGGTTTAGGGTGCAGGGCTTAGGGCGCGGCCTAGGGTTTAGGGTGCAGGGCTTAGGGCGCGGCCTAGGGTTTAGGGTGCAGGGCTTAGGGCGCGGCCTAGGGTTTAGGGTGCAGGGCTTAGGGCGCGGACTAGGGTTTAGGCTGCAGGGCTTAGGGCGCGGCCTAGGGTTTAGGGTGCAGGGCTTAGGGCGCGGCCTAGGGTTTAGGGTGCAGGGCTTAGGGCGCGGCCTAGGGTTTAGGGTGCAGGGCTTACTGCGCGGCCTAGGGTTTAGGGTGCAGGGGTTAGGGCGCGGCCTAGGGTTTAGGGTGCAGGGGTTTGGGCGCGGCCTAGGGTTTAGGGTGCAGGGGTCAGGGCGCGGCCTAGGGTTTAGGGTGCATGGCTTAGGGCGCGGCCTAGGGTTTAGGGTGCAGGGCTTAGGGCGCGGCCTAGGGTATAGGGTGCAAAGCTTAGGGCGTGGCCTAGGGTTTAGAGTGCAGGGCTTAGGGCGCGGCCTAGGATTTAGGGTGCAGGGCTTAGGGCGCGGCCTAGGGTTTAGGGTGCAGGGCTTAGGGCGCGGCCTAGGGTTTTGGGTGCAGGTGTTAGGGCGCTGGATAGGGTTTAGGGTGCAGGGGTTAGGGCGCGGCCTAGGGTTTAGGGTGCAGGGGTTAGGGCGCGGCCTAGGGTTTAGGGTGCAGGGCTTAGGGCGCGGCCTAGGGTTTAGGGTTCAGGGCTTAGGGCGCGGCCTAGGGTTTAGGGTGCAGGGGTTAGGGCGCGGCCTAGGGTTTAGGGTGCAGGGCTTAGGGCGCGGCCTAGGGTTTAGGGTGCAGGGGTTAGGGCGCGGCCTAGGGTTTAGGGTGCAGGGCTTAGGGCGCGGCCTAGGGTTCAGGGTGCAGGGCTTAGGGCGCGGCCTAGGGTTTAGGGTGCAGGGGTTAGGGCGCGGCCTAGGGTTTAGGGTGCAGGGGTTAGGGCGCGGCCTAGGGTTTAGGGTGCAGGGGTTAGGGCGCGGCCTAGGGTTTAGGGTGCAGGGCTTAGGGCGCGGCCTAGGGTTTAGGGTGCAGGGGTTAGGGCGCGGCCTAGGGTTTAGGGTGAAGGGGTTTGGGCGCAGCCTAGGGTTTAGGGTGCAGGGCTTAGGGCGCGGCCTAGGGTTTCGGGTGCAGGGCTTAGGGCGCGGCCTAGGGTTTAGGGTGCAGGGCTTAGGGCGCGGCCAAGGGTTTAGGGTGCAGGGCTTAGGGCGCGGCCTAGAGTTTTGGGTGCAGGTGTTAGGGCGCCGGATAGAGTTTAGGGTGCAGGGGTTTGGGCGCGGCCTAGGGTTTAGGGTGCAGGGGTTAGGGCGCGGCCTAGGGTTTAGGGTGCATGGCTTAGGGCGCGGCCTAGGGTTTAGGGTGCAGGGCTTAGGGCGTGGCCTAGGATTTAGGGTGCAGGGCTTAGGGCGTGGCCTAGGGTATAGGGTGCAGGGCTTAGGGCGCGGCCTAGGGTTTAGGGTGCAGGGCTTATGGCGCGGACAAGGGTTTAGGGTGCAGGGCTTAGGGCGCGGCCTAGGGTTTTGGGTGCAGGTGTTAGGGCGCTGGATAGGGTTTAGGGTGCAGGGGTTAGGGCGCGGCCTAGGGTTTAGGGTGCAGGGCTTAGGGCGCGGCCTAGGGTTTAGGGTGCAGGGGTTAGGGCGCGGCCCAGGGTTTAGGGTGCAGGGGTTTGGGCGCGGCCTAGGGTTTAAAGTGCAGGGCCTAGGGCGCGGCCTAAGGTTTAGGGTGCATGGCTTAGGGCGCGGCCTAGGGTTTAGGGTGCAGGGCTTAGGGCGCGGACTAGGGTTTAGGGTGCAGGGCTTAGGGCGCGGACTAGGGTTTAGGGTGCAGGGGTTCGGGCGCGGCCTAGGGTTTAGGGTGCAGGGCTTAGGGCGCGGCCTAGGGTTTAGGGTGCAGGGCTTAGGGCGCGGCCTAGGGTTTAGGGTGCAGGGGTTAGGGCGCGGCCTAGGGTTTAGGGTGCAGGGCTTAGTGCGCGGCCTAGGGTTTAGGGTGCAGGGGTTAGAGCGCGGCCTAGGGTTTAGGGTGCAGGGCTTAGGGCGCGGCCTAGGGTTTAGGGTGCAGGGGTTAGGGCGCGGCCTAGGGTTTAGGGTGCAGGGGTTAGGGCGCGGCCTAGGGTTTAGGGTTTAGGGCTTAGGGCGCGGCCTAGGGTTTAGGGTGCAGGGCTTCGGGCGCGGTCTATGGTTTAGGGTGCAGGGGTTAGGGCGCGGCCTAGGGTTTAGGGTGCAGGGGTTAGGGTGCGGCCTAGGGTTTAGGGTGCAGGGCTTAGGGCGCGGACTAGGGTTTAGGGTGCAGGGCTTAGGGCGCGGCCTAGGGTTTAGGGTGCAGGGGTTAGGGCGCGGCCTAGGGTTTAGGGTTTAGGGCTTAGGGCGCGGCCTAGGGTTTAGGGTGCAGGGGTTAGGGCGCGGACTAGGGTTTAGGGTGCAGGGGTTTGGGCGCAGCCTAGGGTTTAGGGTGCAGGGGTTAGGGCGCTGCCTAGGGTTTAGGGTGCAGGGCTTATGGTGCGGCCTAGGGTTTTAGGTGCAGGTGTTAGGGCGCCGGATAGGGTTTAGGGTGCAGGGGTTAGGGCGCGGCCTAGGGTTTAGGGTGCAGGGCTTAGGGCGCGGCCTAAGGTTTAGGGTGCAGGGCTATGGGCGCGGCCTAGGGTTTAGGGTGCAGGGGTTAGGGCGCGGCCTAGGGTTTAGGGTGCAGGGCTTAGGGCGCGGCCTAGGGTTTAGGGTGCAGGGCTTAGGGCGCGGCCTAGGGTTTAGGGTGCAGGGCTTAGGGCGCGGCCTAGGGTTTAGGGTGCAGGGCTTAGGGCGCGGACTAGGGTTTAGGCTGCAGGGCTTAGGGCGCGGCCTAGGGTTTAGGGTGCAGGGCTTAGGGCGCGGCCTAGGGTTTAGGGTGCAGGGCTTAGGGCGCGGCCTAGGGTTTAGGGTCCAGGGCTTATTGCGCGGCCTAGGGTTTAGGGTGCAGGGCTTAGGGCGCGGAGTAGGGTTTAGGGTGCAGGGGTTTGGGCGCGGCCTAGGGTTTAGGGTGCAGGGGTTAGGGCGCGGCCTAGGGTTTAGGGTGCATGGCTTAGGGCGCGGCCTAGGGTTTAGGGTGCAGGGCTTAGGGCGTGGCCTAGGGTTTAGGGTGCAGGGCTTAGGGCGCGGCCTAGGGTTTAGGGTGCAGGGGTTAGGGCGCGGCCTAGGGTTTAGGGTGCAGGGCTTAGGGCGCGGCCTAGGGTTTTGGGTGCAGGTGTTAGGGCGCTGGATAGGGTTTAGGGTGCAGGGGTTAGGGCGCGGCCTAGGGTTTAGGGTGCAGGGGTTAGGGCGCGGCCTAGGGTTTAGGGTGCAGGGCTTAGGGCGCGGCCTAGGGTTTAGGGTTCAGGACTTAGGGCGCGGCCTAGGGTTTAGGGTGCAGGGCTTAGGGCGCGGCCTAGGGTTTAGGGTGCAGGGCTTAGGGCGCGGCCTAGGGTTTTCGGTGCAGGTGTTAGGGCGCGGCCTAGGGTTTAGGGTGCAGGGGTTAGGGCGCGGCCCAGGGTTTAGCGTGCAGGGCTTAGGGCGCGGCCTAAAGTTTAGGGTGCAGGGCTTAGGGCGCGGCCTAGGGTTCAGGGTGCAGGGCTTAGGGCGCGGCCTAGGGTTTAGGGTGCAGGGGTTAGGGCGCGGCCTAGGGCTTAGGGTGCAGGGGTTAGGGCGCGGCCTAGGGTTTAGGGTGCAGGGCTTAGGGCGCGGACTAGGGTTTAGGGTGCAGGGCTTAGGGCGCGGCCTAGGGTTTAGGGTGCAGGGCTTAGGGCGCGGCCTAGGGTTTAGGGTGCAGGGCTTACTACGCGGCCTAGGGTTTAGGGTGCAGGGCTTAGGGCGCGGACTAGGGTTTAGGGTGCAGGGGTTTGGGCGCGGCCTAGGGTTTAGGGTGCAGGGGTTAGGGCGCGGACTAGGGTTTAGGGTGCATGGCTTAGGGCGCGGCCTAGGGTTTAGGGTGCAGGGCTTAGGGCGCGGCCTAGGGTTTATGGTGCAGGGCTTAGGGCGCGGCCTAGGGTTTAGGGTGCAGGGGTTAGGGCGCGGCCTAGGGCTTAGGGTGCAGGGGTTAGGGCGCGGCCTAGGGTTTAGGGTGCAGGGGTTAGGGCGCGGCCTAGGGTTTAGGGTGCAGGGCTTAGGGCGCGGCCTAGGGTTTAGGGTGCAGGGCTTAGGGCGTGGCTTAGGGTTTAGGGTGCAGAGCTTACGGCGCGGACTAGGGTTTTGAGTGCAGGTGTTAGGGCGCCGCATACGGTTTAGGGTGCAGGGGTTAGGGCGCGGCCTAGGGTTTAGGGTGCAGGGCTTAGGGCGCGGCCTAGGGTTTAGGGTGCAGGGCTTCGGGCGCGGTCTATGGTTTAGGGTGCAGGGGTTAGGGCGCGGCCTAGGGTTTAGGGTGCAGGGGTTAGGGCGCGGCCTAGGGTTTAGGGTGCAGGGCTTAGGGCGCGGACTAGGGTTTAGGGTGCAGGGGTTAGGGCGCGGCCTAGGGTTTAGGGTGCAGGGGTTAGGGCGCGGCCTAGGGTTTAGGGTTTAGGGCTTAGGGCGCGGCCTACGGTTTAGGGTGCAGGGGTTAGGGCGCGGACTAGGGTTTAGGGTGCAGGGGTGTAAGCGCAGCCTAGGGTTTAGGGTGCAGGGGTTAGGGCGCGGCCTAGGGTTTAGGGTGCAGGGCTTAGGGTGCGGCCTAGGGTTTTAGGTGCAGGTGTTAGGGCACCGGATAGGGTTTAGGGTGCAGGGGTTAGGGCGCGGCCTAGGGTTTAGGGTGCAGGGTGTAGGCGCGGCCTAGGGTTTAGGGTGCAGGGCTTTGGGCGCGGCCTAGGGTTTAGGGTGCAGGGGTTAGGGCGCGGCCTAGGGTTTAGGGTGCAGGGGTTAGGGCGCGGCCTAGGGCTTAGGGTGCAGGGCTTAGGGCGCGGCCTAGGGTTTAGGGTGCAGGGGTTAGGGCGCGGCCTTGGGTTTAGGGTGTAGGGGTTTGGGCGCGGCCTTGGGTTTAGGGTGCAGGGCTTACTGCGCGGCCTATGGTTTAGGGTGCAGGGGTTAGGGCGCGGCCTAGGGTTTTGGGTGCAGAAGTTAGGGCGCGGCCTAGGGTTTAAGGTGCAGGGGTTAGGGCACGGCCGAGGGTTTTGGGTGGGGGCCTTAGGGCGCGGTCTAGGGTTTAGGGTGCAGGGGTTAGGGCGCGGCCGAGGGTGGAGGGTGCAGGGGTTAGGGCGCGGCCTAGGGTTTATGGTCCAGAATTTAGGGCGCGGCCTAGGGTTTAGGGCGCTGGTATAAGGGCGCGGCCTAGGGTTTATGGTGCAGGGGTTAGGGCGCGGCCTAGGGTTTAGGGGTGCAGGGGTTCGGGCGAGTCCTAGGGTTTAGGGTGCAAGCGTTAGGGCGCGGCCTAGGGTACAGGGCGCAGGGGTTAGGGCGCGGCCTAGGGTAAAAGGCGCAGGGGTTAGGGCACGGCCTAGCGTTTAGGGTGCACGTGTTAGGTAGCAGACTTGGGTTTAGGGTGCAGGGGTTAGGACGCGTCCTAGGGTTTAGGGTGCAGGGGTTAGGGCGTGGCCTAGGGTTTAGAGTGGGTGCCTTAGGGCGCGGCCTAGGGTTTAGGGTGCAGGGGTTAGGGTGCGGCCTAGTGTTTAGGGTGCAGGGGTTAGGGCGCGGCTAGGGTTTAGGGTGCAGGGGTTAGGGCGCGGGCATAGGGTATAGTGTGCAGGGGTTAGGGCACGGCCGAGGGTTTTGGGTGGGGGCCTCAGGGCGCGGTCTAGGGTTTAGGGTGCAGGGGTTAGGGCGCGGCCTAGGGTGTAGGGTGCAGGGGTTAGGGCGCGGCCTAGGGTTTTGGGTCCAGGGGTTAGGGCGCGGCCTAGGGTTTAGGGTGCTGGTGTAAGGGCGCGGCCTAGGGTTTATGGTGCAGGGGTTAGGGCGCGGCCTAGGGTTTAGGGTGCAGGGGTTAGAGCGCAGCCTAGGGTTTAGGGTACAGGGGTTAGGTCGCGGCCTATCGTTTAGGGTGCAGGGGTTAGGGCGCGGTGTAGGGTGTAGGGTGCAGGTGTTAGGGCGCGGCCTAGGGTTTTGGGTCCAGGGGTTAGGGTGCGGCCTAGAGTTTAGGGTGCTGGTGAAAGGGCGCCGCCTAGGGTTTATGGTGCAGGGGTAAGGGCGCGGCCTAGGGTTTAGGGTGCAGGGGTTAGGGCGCGGCCTAGGGTTTAGGGTGCAGGGGTTCGGACGCGGCATAGGGTTTAGGGTGCAAGGGTTAGGGCGCGGCCTAGGGTACAGGGCGCAGGGGTTAGGGCGCGGCCTAGGGTACAGGGCGCAGTGGTTAGGGCGCGGCTTTGCGTTTAGGGTGCAGGTGTTAGGGAGCCGACTTGGGTTTAGGGTGCAGGGGTTAGGGCGCGTCCTAGGGTTTAGGGTACAGGGGTTAGGGTGCGGCCTAGGGTGTAGGGTGCAGGGGTTAGGGCGCGGCCTAGGGTTTTGGTCCAGGGGTTAGGGCGCGGCCTAGGGTTTAGGGTGCTGGTGTAAGGGCGCGGCCTAGGGTTTATGGTGCAGGGGTTCGGGCGCGGCCTAGGGTTTAGGGTGCTGGGGTTAGGGCGCGGCCTAGGGTTTAGAGTGCAAGGGTTCCCGCGCGGTATAGGGTTTAGGGTGCAAGGGTTAGGGCGCGGCCTAGGGTACAGGGCGCAGGGGTTAGGGCGCGGCCTAGGGTACAGGGCGCAGGGGTTAGGGCGCGGCCTAGCGTTTAGGGTGCAGGTGTTAGGGAGCAGACTTGGGTTTAGGGTGCAGGGGTTAGGGCGCGTCCTTGGGTTTAGGGTGCAGGGGTTAGGGCGTGGCCTAGGGTTTAGAGTGGGTGCCTTACGGCGCGGCCTAAGGTTTAGGGTGCAGGGGTTAGGGTGCGGCCTAGTGTTTAGGGTGCAGGGGTTAGGGCGCGGCATAGGGTTTAGGGTACAGGGGTTAAGGCGCGGCCTATGGTTTATGGTGCAGGGGTTAGGGCGCGGCCTAGGGTTTTGGGTCCAGGGGTTAGGGCGCGGCCTAGGGTTTAGGGTACAGGGGTTAGGGCGCGGCCTATGGTTTAGGGTGCAGGGGTTAGGGCGCGGCCTAGGGTTTTAGGGTGCAGGGGTTCGGGCGCGGCATAGGGTTTAGGGTGCAAGGGTTAGGGCGCGGCCTAGGGTACAGGGCGCAGGGGTTAGGGCTCGGCCTAGGGTACAGGGCGCAGTGGTTAGGGCGCGGCCTAGCGTTTAGGGTTCAGGTGTTAGGGAGCCGACATGGGTTTAGGGTGCAGGGGTTAGGGCGCGACCTAGCGTTTAGGGTGCAGGGGTTAGGGCGTGGCCTAGGGTTTAGAGTGGGTGCCTTAGGGCGCGGCCTCGGGTTTAGGGTGCAGGGGTTAGGGTGCGGCCTAGTCTTTAGGGTACAGGGGTTAGGGTGCGGCCTAGTGTTTAGGGTGCAGGGGTTCGGGCGTGGCCTAGAGAATAGAGTGGGTGCGTTAGGGCGCGGCCTACGGTTTAGGGTGCAGGGGTTAGGGTGCGGCCTAGTGTTTAGGGTGCAGGGGTTGGGGCGCGCGTAGGGTTTAGGGTACAGGTGTTAGGGCGCGGCCTATGGTTTAGGGTGCAGGGGTTAGGGCACGGCCTAGGGTTTTGGGTGCAGAAGTTAGGGCGCGGCCTAGGGTTTAGGGTGCCAAGGTTAGGGCACGGCCGAGGGTTTTGGGTGGGGGCCTTAGGGCGCGGCCTAGGGTTTAGGGTGCAGGTGTTAGGGAGCGGACTAGGGTGTAGGGTGCAGGGGTTAGGGCGCGGCCTAGGGTTTTGGGTCCAGGGGTTAGGGCGCGGCCTAGGGTTTAGGGTGCTGGTGTAAGGGCGCGGCCTAGGGTTTATGGTGCAGGGGTTCGGGCGCGGCCTAGGGTTTAGGGTGCTAAGGTTAGGGCGCGGCCTAGGGTTTAGAGTGCAAGGGTTCCCGCGCGGCCTAGTGTTTAGGGTGCAGGGGTTAGGGCGTGGCCTAGGGTTTAGAGTGTGTGCCTTAGGGCACGGCCTACGGTTTAGGGTGCAGGGGTTAGGGTGCGGCCTAGTGTTTAGGGTGCAGGGGTTGGGGCGCGGCGTAGGGTTTAGGGTACAGGGGTTAGGGCGCGGTCTAGGGTTTAGGGTGCAGGGGTTAGGGCGCGGCCTAGGGTGTAGGGTGCAGGAGTTAGGGAGCAGACTCGGGTTTAGGGTGCAGGGGTTTGGGCACGGCCTAGGGTTTAGGGCGCAGGGGTTAGGGCGCGCCTTAGGGTACAGGGCACAGGGGTTAGGGCGCGGCCTAGCGTTTAGGGTGCAGGTGTTAGGGAGCAGACTCGGGTTTAGGGTGCAGGGGTTAGGGCGCGTCCTAGGGTTTAGGGCGCCGGTTTTAGGGCGCGGCCTAGGGTTTAGAGTTTGTGCCTTAGGGCGCGGCCGAGGGTTTAGGGTGCAGGGGTTAGGGCGCGGCCTAGGGTTTAGGGTGCAGGGGTTAGGGCGCGGCCTAGGGTTTTGGGTCCAGGGGTTACGGCGCGGCCTAGGGTTTAGGGTGCTGTTGTAAGGGCGCGGCCTAGGGTTTAGGGTGCAGGGGTTAGGGCGCGGCCTAGGGTTTTGGGTTCAGGGGTTAGGGCGCGGCCTAGGGTTTAGGGTGCAGGGGTTCGGGCGCGGCTTAGGGTTTAGGGTGCAAGGGCTTGGGCGCGGCCTAAGGTACAGGGCGCAGGAGTTAGGGCGCGGCCTAGGGTACAGGGCGCAGGGGTTAGGGCGCGGCCTAGCGTTTAGGGTGCAGGTGTTAGGGAGCAGACTTGGGTTTAGGGCGCAGGGGTTAGGGCGCGTCCTAGGGTTTAGGGTGCAGGGGTTAGTGCGTGGCCTAGGGTTTAGAGTGGGTGCCTTAGGGCGCGGCCTAGTGTTTAGGGAGCAGGGGTTAGGGCGCGGCCTAGGGTTCAGGGTACAGGGGTTAGGGCGCGGCCGATGGTTTAGGGTGCAAGGGTTAGGGCGCGGCCTATGGTTTTGGGTGGGGGACTTATGGCGCCGTCTAGGTTTTAGGGTGCAGGGGTTAGGGCGCGGCCTAGTGTGTAGGGTGCAGGGGTTAGGGCACGGCCTAGGGTTTTGGGTCCAGGGGTTAGGGCGCGGCCTAGGGTTTAGGGTGCTGGTGTAAGGGCGCGGCCTAGGGTTTAGGGTCCAGGGGTTCGGGCGCGGCCTAGGGTGTAGGGTGCAGGGGTTCGGGAGCGGCATAGTGTTTAGGGTGCAGGGGTTAGAGCGCGGCCTAGGGTACAAAGCGCAGGGGTTAGGGCGCGGCCTTGCGTTTAGGGTGCAGGTGTTAGGGAGCAGACTTGGGTTTAGGGTTCAGGTGTTAGGGCGCGTCGTAGGGTTTATGGTGCAGGGTTTAGGGCGTGGCCTAGGGTTTAGAGTGGGTGCCTTAGGGCGCGGCGTAGGGTTTAGGGTGCAGGGATTAGGGTGCGGCCTAGGGTTTTGGGTGCAGAAGTTAGGGCGCGGCCTAGGGTTTAGCGTGCAGTGTTTAGGGTACGGCTGAGGGTTTTGGGTGAGGGCCTAAGGGCGCGGTCTAAGGTTTAGGGTGCAGGGGTTAAAGTGCGGCCTAGGGTGTTGGGTGCAGGGGTTAGGGCGCGGCCTAGGGTTTTGGGTCCAGGGGTTAGGGCGCGGCCAAGGGTTTTGGGTGCTGGTGTAAGGGCGCGGCCTAGGGTTTAGGGTGCAGGGGTTCGGGCGCGGCATAAGGTTTAGGGTGGAAGGGTTAGGGCGCGGCCTAGGGTACAGGGCGCAGGGGATAGGGCGCGGCCTAGGGTACAGGGTGCGGCCTAGTGTTTAGGGTGCAGGGGTTAGGGCGCGGCCTAGGGTTTAGGGTCCAGGGGTTAGGGCGCGGCCTAGGGTTTAGGGTGCTGGTGTAAGGGGGCGGCCTAGGGTTTAGGGTAAAGGGGTTAGGGCACGGCCTAGGGTTTAGGGTGCAGGGGTTAGGGCGCGGCCTAGGGTTAAGAGTGCAGGGGTTCCCGCGCGGCCTAGGGTTTAGGGTGCAAGGGTTAGGGCGCGGCCTAGGGTACAGGGCGCAGGGGTTAGGGCGCGGCCTAGGGTACAGGGCGCAGGGGTTAGGGCGCGGCCTAGCGTTTAGGGTGCAGGTGTTAGTGAGCAGACTTGGGTTTAGGGTGCAGGGGTTAGGGCGCGTCCTAGGGTTTAGGGTGCTGGTGTAAGGGCGCGGCCTAGGGTTTATGGTGCAGGGGTTAGGGCGCGGCCTAGGGTTTAGGGTGCAGGGGTTAGGGCGCGGCCTAGGGTTTAGAGTGCAGTGGTTCCCGCGCGGCATAGGGTTTAGGGTGCAAGGGTTAGGGCGCGGCCTAGGGTACAGGGCGCAGGGGTTAGGGCGCGGACTAGGGTACAGGGCGCAGGGGTTAGGGCGCGGCCTAGCGTTTAGGGTGCAGGTGTTAGGGAGCAAACTTGGGATTAGGGTGCAGGGGTTAGGGCGCGTCCTAGGGTTTAGGGTGCAGGGGTTAGGGCGTGGCCTAGGGTTTAGAGTGGGTGCCTTAGGGCGCGGCCTAGGGTTTAGGGTGCAGGGGTTAGGGTGCGGCCTAGTGTTTAGGGTGCAGGGGTTAGGGCGTGGCCTAGGGTTTAGGGTACAGTGGTTAGGGCGCGGCCTATGGTTTAGGGTGCAGGCGTTAGGGCGCGGCCTAGGGTTTTGGGTGCAGAAGTTAGGGCGCGGCCTAGGGTTTAGGGTGCAGGGGTTAGGGCACGGCTGAGGGTTTTGGGTGGGGGCTCTTAGGGCGCGGTCTTGGGTTTAGGGTGCAGGGTTTCGGGCGCGGCCTAGGGTTTAGGGTGCAAGGGTTTTGGCGCGGCCTAGGGTACAGGGCGCAGGGGTTAGGGCGCGGCCTAGGGTACAGGGCGCAGGGGTTAGGGCGCGGCCTTGCGTTTAGGGTGCAGGTGTTAGGGAGCAGACTTGGGTTTAGGGCGCAGGGGTTAGGGCGCGTCCTAGGGTTTAGGGTGCAGGGGTTAGGGCGTGGCCTAGGGTTTAGAGTGGGTGCCTTAGGGCGCGGCCTAGGGTTTAGGGTGCAGGGGTTAGGGTGCGGCATAGTGTTAGGGAGCAGGGGTTAGGGCAGGGCCTAGGGTTTTGGGTACAGGAGTTAGGGCGCGGCCTATGGTTTAGGGGGCAGGTGTTAGGGCGCGGCCTAGGGTTTAGGGTACAGGGGTTAAGGCGCGGCCTATGGTTTATGGTGCAGGGGTTAGGGCGCGGCCTAGGGTTTTGGGTCCAGGGGTTAGGGCGCGGCCTAGGGTTTAGGGTACAGGGGTTAGGGCGCGGCCTATGGTTTAGGGTGCAGGGGTTAGGGCGCGGACTAGGGTTTAGGGTGCAGGGGTTCGGGCGCGGCATAGGGTTTAGGGTGCAAGGGTTAGGGCGCGGCCTAGGGTAGAGGGCGCAGGGGTTAGGGCTCGGCCTAGGGTACAGGGCGCAGTGGTTAGGGCGCGGCCTAGCGTTTAGGGTTCAGGTGTTAGGGAGCCGACATGGGTTTAGGGTGCAGGGGTTAGGGCGCGACCTAGCGTTTAGGGTGCAGGGGTTAGGGCGTGGCCTAGGGTTTAGAGTGGATGCCTTAGGGCGCGGCCTCGGGTTTAGGGTGCAGGGGTTAGGGTGCGGCCTAGTCTTTAGGGTACAGGGGTTAGGGTGCGGCCTAGTGTTTAGGGTGCAGGGGTTCGGGCGTGGCCTAGAGAATAGAGTGGGTGCGTTAGGGCGCGGCCTACGGTTTAGGGTGCAGGGGTTAGGGTGCGGCCTAGTGTTTAGGGTGCAGGGGTTGGGGCGCGGCGTAGGGTTTAGGGTACAGGTGTTAGGGCGCGGCCTATGGTTTAGGGTGCAGGGGTTAGGGCACGGCCTAGGGTTTTGGGTGCAGAAGTTAGGGCGCGGCCTAGGGTTTAGGGTGCCAAGGTTAGGGCACGGCCGAGGGTTTTGGGTGGGGGCCTTAGGGCGCGGCCTAGGGTTTAGGGTGCAGGTGTTAGGGAGCGGCCTAGGGTGTAGGGTGCAGGGGTTAGGGCGCGGCCTAGGGTTTTGGGTCCAGGGGTTAGGGCGCGGCCTAGGGTTTAGGGTGCTGGTGTAAGGGCGCGGCCTAGGGTTTAGAGTGCAAGGGTTCCCGCGCGGCATAGGGTTTAGGGTGCAAGGGTTAGGGCGCGGCCTAGGGTACAGGGCGCAGGGGTTAGGGCGCGGCCTAGGGTACAGGGCGCAGGGGTTAGGGCGCGGCCTAGCGTTTAGGGTGCAGGTGTTAGGGAGCAGACTTGGGTTTAGGGTGCAGGGGTTAGGGCGCGTCCTTGGGTTTAGGGTGCAGGGGTTAGGGCGTGGCCTAGGGTTTAGAGTGGGTGCCTTACGGCGCGGCCTAAGGTTTAGGGTGCAGGGGTTAGGGTGCGGCCTAGTGTTTAGGGTGCAGGGGTTAGGGCGCGGCCTAGGGTTTAGGGTACAGGGGTTAAGGCGCGGCCTATGGTTTAGGGTGCAGGGGTTAGGGCGCGGCCTAGGGTTTTGGGTGCAGAAGTTAGGGCGCGGCCTAGGGTTTAAGGTGCAGGGGTTAGGGCACGGCCGAGGGTTTTGGGTGGGGGCCTTAGGGCGCGGTCTAGGGTTTAGGGTGCAGGGGTTAGGGCGCGGCCGAGGGTGGAGGGTGCAGGGGTTAGGGCGCGGCCTAGGGTTTATGGTCCAGAATTTAGGGCGCGGCCTAGGGTTTAGGGCGCTGGTATAAGGGCGCGGCCTAGGGTTTATGGTGCAGGGGTTAGGGCGCGGCCTAGGGTTTAGGGTGCAGGGGTTCGGGCGAGTCCTAGGGTTTAGGGTGCAAGCGTTAGGGCGCGGCCTAGGGTACAGGGCGCAGGGGTTAGGGCGCGGCCTAGGGTAAAAGGCGCAGGGGTTAGGGCACGGCCTAGCGTTTAGGGTGCACGTGTTAGGTAGCAGACTTGGGTTTAGGGTGCAGGGGTTAGGACGCGTCCTAGGGTTTAGGGTGCAGGGGTTAGGGCGTGGCCTAGGGTTTAGAGTGGGTGCCTTAGGGCGCGGCCTAGGGTTTAGGGTGCAGGGGTTAGGGTGCGGCCTAGTGTTTAGGGTGCAGGGGTTAGGGCGCGGCCTAGGGTTTAGGGTGCAGGGGTTAGGGCGCGGCATAGGGTATAGTGTGCAGGGGTTAGGGCACGGCCGAGGGTTTTGGGTGGGGGCCTCAGGGCGCGGTCTAGGGTTTAGGGTGCAGGGGTAAGGGCGCGGCCTAGGGTGTAGGGTGCAGGGGTTAGGGCGCGGCCTAGGGTTTTGGGTCCAGGGGTTAGGGCGCGGCCTAGGGTTTAGGGTGCTGGTGTAAGGGCGCGGCCTAGGGTTTATGGTGCAGGGGTTAGGGCGCGGCCTAGGGTTTAGGGTGCAGGGGTTAGAGCGCAGCCTAGGGTTTAGGGTACAGGGGTTAGGTCGCGGCCTATCGTTTAGGGTGCAGGGGTTAGGGCGCGGTGTAGGGTGTAGGGTGCAGGTGTTAGGGCGCGGCCTAGGGTTTTGGGTCCAGGGGTTAGGGTGCGGCCTAGAGTTTAGGGTGCTGGTGAAAGGGCGCCGCCTAGGGTTTATGGTGCAGGGGTAAGGGCGCGGCCTAGGGTTTAGGGTGCAGGGGTTAGGGCGCGGCCTAGGGTTTAGGGTGCAGGGGTTCGGACGCGGCATAGGGTTTAGGGTGCAAGGGTTAGGGCGCGGCCTAGGGTACAGGGCGCAGGGGTTAGGGCGCGGCCTAGGGTACAGGGCGCAGTGGTTAGGGCGCGGCTTTGCGTTTAGGGTGCAGGTGTTAGGGAGCCGACTTGGGTTTAGGGTGCAGGGGTTAGGGCGCGTCCTAGGGTTTAGGGTACAGGGGTTAGGGTGCGGCCTAGGGTGTAGGGTGCAGGGGTTAGGGCGCGGCCTAGGGTTTTGGGTCCAGGGGTTAGGGCGCGGCCTAGGGTTTAGGGTGCTGGTGTAAGGGCGCGGCCTAGGGTTTATGGTGCAGGGGTTCGGGCGCGGCCTAGGGTTTAGGGTGCTGGGGTTAGGGCGCGGCCTAGGGTTTAGAGTGCAAGGGTTCCCGCGCGGTATAGGGTTTAGGGTGCAAGGGTTAGGGCGCGGCCTAGGGTACAGGGCGCAGGGGTTAGGGCGCGGCCTAGGGTACAGGGCGCAGGGGTTAGGGCGCGGCCTAGCGTTTAGGGTGCAGGTGTTAGGGAGCAGACTTGGGTTTAGGGTGCAGGGGTTAGGGCGCGTCCTTGGGTTTAGGGTGCAGGGGTTAGGGCGTGGCCTAGGGTTTAGAGTGGGTGCCTTACGGCGCGGCCTAAGGTTTAGGGTGCAGGGGTTAGGGTGCGGCCTAGTGTTTAGGGTGCAGGGGTTAGGGCGCGGCATAGGGTTTAGGGTACAGGGGTTAAGGCGCGGCCTATGGTTTATGGTGCAGGGGTTAGGGCGCGGCCTAGGGTTTTGGGTCCAGGGGTTAGGGCGCGGCCTAGGGTTTAGGGTACAGGGGTTAGGGCGCGGCCTATGGTTTAGGGTGCAGGGGTTAGGGCGCGGCCTAGGGTTTATGGTGCAGGGGTTCGGGCGCGGCATAGGGTTTAGGGTGCAAGGGTTAGGGCGCGGCCTAGGGTACAGGGCGCAGGGGTTAGGGCGCGGCCTAGGGTACAGGGCGCAGTGGTTAGGGCGCGGCCTAGCGTTTAGGGTTCAGGTGTTAGGGAGCCGACATGGGTTTAGGGTGCAGGGGTTAGGGCGCGACCTAGCGTTTAGGGTGCAGGGGTTAGGGCGTGGCCTAGGGTTTAGAGTGGGTGCCTTAGGGCGCGGCCTCGGGTTTAGGGTGCAGGGGTTAGGGTGCGGCCTAGTCTTTAGGGTACAGGGGTTAGGGTGCGGCCTAGTGTTTAGGGTGCAGGGGTTGGGGCGCGGCGTAGGGTTTAGGATACAGGTGTTAGGGCGCGGCCTATGGTTTAGGGTGCAGGGGTTAGGGCGCGGCCTAGGGTTTTGGGTGCAGAAGTTAGGGCGCGGCCTAGGGTTTAGGGTGCCAAGGTTAGGGCACGGCCGAGGGTTTTGGGTGGGGGCCTTAGGGCGCGGCCTAGGGTTTAGGGTGCAGGGGTTAGGGAGCGGCCTAGGGTGTAGGGTGCAGGGGTTAGGGCGCGGCCTAGGGTTTTGGATCCAGGGGTTAGGGCGCGGCCTAGGGTTTAGGGTGCTGGTGTAAGGGCGCGGCCTAGGGTTTATGGTGCAGGGTTTCGGGCGCGGCCTAGGGTTTAGGGTGCTGGGGTTAGGGCGCGGCCTAGGGTTTAGAGTGCAAGGGTTCCCGCGCGGCATAGGGTTTAGGGTTCAAGGGTTAGGGCGCAGCCTAGGGTACAGGGCGCAGGGGTTAGGGCGCGGCCTAGGGTACAGGGCGCAGGGGTTAGGGCGCGGCCTAGCGTTTAGGGTGCAGGTGTTAGGGAGCAGACTTGGGTTTAGGGTGCAGGGGTTAGGGCGCGTCCTTGGGTTTAGGGTGCAGGGGTTAGGGCGTGGCCTAGGGTTTAGAGTGGGTGCCTTACGGCGCAGCCTAAGGTTTAGGGTGCAGGGGTTAGGGTGCGGCCTAGGGTTTAGGGTACAGGGGTTAAGGCGCGGCCTATGGTTTAGGGTGCAGGGGTTAGGGCGCAGCCTAGGGTTTTGGGTGTAGAAGTTAGGGCGCTGCCTATGGTTTAGGGTGCAGGGGTTAGGGCACGGCCGAGGGTTTTGGGTGGGTGCCTTAGGGCGCGGTCTAGGGTTTAGGGTGCAGGGGTTAGGGCGCGGCCGAGGGTGGAGGGTGCAGGGGTTAGGGCGCGGCCTAGGGTTTTGGGTCCAGAATTTAGGGCGCGGCCTAGGGTTTAGGGCGCTGGTGTAAGGGCGCGGCCTAGGGTTTATGGTGCAGGGGTTAGGGCGCGGCCTAGGGTTTAGGGTGCAGGGGTTCGGGCGAGTCCTAGGGTTTAGGGTGCAAGTGTTAGGGCGCGGCCTAGGGTACAGGGCGCAGGGGTTAGGGCGCGGCCTAGGGTAAAAGGCGCAGGGGTTAGGGCACGGCCTAGCGTTTATGGTGCACGTGTTAGGGAGCAGACTTGGGTTTAGGGTGCAGGGGTTAGGACGCGTCCTAGCGTTTAGGGTGCAGGGGTTAGGGCGTGGCCTAGGGTTTAGAGTGGGTGCCTTAGGGCGCGGCCTAGGGTTTAGGGTGCAGGGGTTAGGGCGCGGCCTAGGGTGTAGGGTGCAGGGGTTAGGGCGCGGCCTAGGGTTTTGGGTGCAGGGATTAGGGCGCGGCCTAGGGTTTAGGGTGCTGGTGTAAGGGCGCGGCCTAGGGTTTATGGTGCAGGGGTTAGGGCGCGGCCTAGGGTTTAGGGTACAGGGGTTAGAGCGCAGCCTAGGGTTTAGGGTACAGGGGTTAGGACGCGGCCTATCGTTTAGGGTGCAGGGGTTAGGGCGCGGTGTAGGGTGTAGGGTGCAGGTGTTAGGGCGCGGCCTAGGGTTTTGGGTCCAGGGGTTAGGGTGCGGCCTAGAGTTTAGGGTGCTGGTGAAAGGGCGCCGCCTAGGGTTTATGGTGCAGGGTTTAGGGCGCGGCCTAGGGTTTAGGGTGCAGGGGTTAGGGCGCGGCCTAGGGTTTAGGGTGCAGGGGTTCGGCCGCGGCATAGGGTTTAGGGTGCAAGGGTTAGGGCGCGGCCTAGGGTACAGGGCGCAGGGGTTAGGGCGCGGCCTAGGGTACAGGGCGCAGTGGTTAGGGCGCGGCTTTGCGTTTAGGGTGCAGGTGTTAGGGAGCCGACTTGGGTTTAGGGTGCAGGGGTTAGGGCGCGTCCTAGGGTTTAGGGTGCAGGGGTTAGGGCGCGGCCTAGGGTTTAGAGCGGGTGCCTTAGGGCGCAGGCTCGGGTTTAGGGTGCAGGGGTAAGGGCGCGGCCTAGTGTTTAGGGTGCAGGGGTTAGGGCGCGGCCTAGGGTTTTGGGTCCAGGGGTTAGGGCGCGGCCTAGTGTTTAGGGTGCTGGTGTAAGGGCGCGGCCTAGGGTTTATGGTGCAGGGGTTAGGGCGCGGCCTATGGTTTAGGGTGCAGGGGTTAGGGCGCGGCCTAGGGTTTAGGGTGCAGAAGTTAGGGCGCGGCCTAGGGTTTAGGGTGCAGGGGTTAGGGCACGGCCGAGGGTTTTGGGTCGGGGCCTTAGGGCACGGTCTAGGGTGTAGGGTGCAGGGGTTAGGGCGCGGCCTAGGGTTTAGGGTGCTGGTGTAAGGGCGCGGCCTAGGGTTTATGGTGCAGGGGTTAGGGCGCGGCCTATGGTTTAGGGTGCAGGGGTTAGGGCGCGGCCTAGGGTTTAGGGTGCATGGGTTAGGGCGCGGCATAGGGTTTAGGGTGCAAGGGTTAGAGCGCGGCCTAGGGTACAGGGCGCAGGGGTTAGGGCGCGGCCTAGGGTACAGGGCGCAGGGGTTAGGGCGCGGCCTTGCGTTTAGGGTGCAGGTGTTAGGGAGCAGATTTGGGTTTAGGGTGCAGGGGTTAGGGCGCGGCCTAGGGTACAGGGCGCATAGGTTAGGGCGCGGCCTAGGGTACAGAACGCAGTGGTTAGGGCGCGGCCTAGCGTTTAGGGTGCAGGTGTTAGGGAGCCGACTTGGTTTTAGGGTGCAGGGGTTAGGGCGCGTCCTAGGGTTTAGGGTGCAGGGGTTAGGGCGTGGCCTAGGGTTTGAGCGGGTGCCTTAGGGCGCGGTCTCGGGTTTAGGGTGCAGGGGTTAGGGCGCGGCCTAGTGTTTAGGGTGCAGGGGTTAGGGCGCTGCCTAGGGTTTTGGGTCCAGGGGTTAGGGCGCGGCCTAGGGTTTAGGGTGCTGGTGTAAGGGCGCGGCCTAGGGTTTAGGGTGCAGGGGTTAGGGAGCGGCTTAGGGTTTAGGGTGCAGGGGTTAGGGCGCGGCCTATGGTTTAGGGTGCAGGGTTTTGGGCGCGGCCTAGGGTTTAGGGTGCAAGGGTTAGGGCGCGGCCTAGGGTACAGGGCGCAGGGGTTTGGGAGCGGCCTAGCGTTTAGGGTGCACGTGTTAGGGAGCAGACTTGGGTTTAGGGTGCAGGGGTTAGGGCGCCTCCTAGGGTTTAGGGTGCAGGGGTTAGGGTGCGGCCTAGTGTTTTGGGTGCAGGGGTTAGGGTGCGGCCTAGGGTTTAGGGTACAGGGGTTAGGGCGCGGCCTATGGTTTAGGGTGCAGGGGTTAGGGCGCGGCCTAGGGTTTAGGGTGCAGGGGTTCGGGCGCGGCATAGGGTTTAGGGTACAGGGGTTAGGGCGCGGCCTATGGTTTAGGGTGCAGGGGTTAGGGCGCGGCCTAGGGTTTAGGGTGCAGGGGTTCGGGTGCGGCATAGGGTTTAGGGTGCAAGGGTTAGGGCGCGGTCTAGGGTACATGGCGCAGGGGTTAGGGCGCGGCCTAGGGTACAGGGCGCAGTGGTTAGGGCGCGGCTGAGCGTTTAGGGTGCAGGTTTTAGGGATCCGACATGGGTTTAGGGTGCAGGGGTTAGGGCGCGACCTAGCGTTTAGGGTGCAGGGGTTAGGGCGGGGCCTAGGGTTTAGAGTGGGTGCCTTAGGGCGCGGCATAGGGTTTAGGGTGCAGGGGTTAGGGTGCGGCCTAGTGTTTAGGGTACAGGGGTTACGGTGCGGCCTAGTGTTTAGGGTGCAGGGGTTCGGGCGTGGCCTAGGGAATAGAGTGGGTGCGTTAGGGCGCGGCCTACGGTTTAGGGTGCAGGGGTTAGGGTGCGGCCTAGTGTTTAGGGTGCAGGGGTTGGGGCGCGGCGTACGGTTTAGGGTACAGGTGTTAGGGCGCGGCCTATGGTTTAGGGTGCAGGGGTTAGGGCGCGGCCTAGGGTTTTGGGTGCAGAAGTTAGGGCGCGGCCTAGGGTTTAGGGTGCCAAGGTTAGGGCACGGCCGAGTGTTTTGGGTGGGGGCCTTAGGGCGCGGCCTAGGGTTTAGGGTGCAGGGGTTAGGGAGCGGCCTAGGGTGTAGGGTGCAGGGGTTAGGGCGCGGCCTAGGGTTTTGGGTCCAGGGGTTAGGGCGCGGCCTAGGGTTTAGGGTGCTGGTGTAAGGGCGCGGCCTAGGGTTTATGGTGCAGGGGTTCGGGCGCGGCCTAGGGTTTAGGGTGCTGGGGTTAGGGCGCGGCCTAGGGTTTAGAGTGCAAGGGTTCCCGCGCGGCATAGGGTTTAGGGAGCAAGGGTTAGGGCGCGGCCTAGGGTACAGGGCGCAGGGGTTAGGGCGCGGCCTAGGGTACAGGGCGCAGGGGTTAGGGCGCGGCCTAGCGTTTAGGGTGCAGGTGTTAGGGAGCAGACTTGGGTTTAGGGTGCAGGGGTTAGGGCGCTGTCTAGGGTTTAGGGTGCAGGGGTTAGGGCTTGGCCTAGGGTTTAGAGTGGGTGCCTTAGGGCGCGGCCTAGGGTTTAGGGTGCAGGGGTTAGGGTGCGGCCCAATGTTTAGGGTGCAGGGGTTAGGGCGCGGCCTAGGGTTTAGGGTACAGGGGTTAAGGCGCGGCCTATGGTTTAGGGTGCAGGGGTTAGGGCGCGGCCTAGGGTTTTGGGTGCAGAAGTTAGGGCGCGGCCTAGGGTTTACGGTGCAGGGGTTAGGGCACGGCCGAGGGTTTTGGGTGGGGGCCTTAGGGCGCGGTCTAGGGTTTAGGGTGCAGGGGATAGGGCGCGGCCGAGGGTGGAGGGTGCAGGGGTTAGGGCGCGGCCTAGGGTTTTGGGTCCAGGGTTTAGGGCGCGGCCTAGGGTTTAGGGTGCTGGTGTAAGGGCGCGGCCTAGGGTTTATGGTGCAGGGGTTAGGGCGCGGCCTAGGGTTTAGGGTGCAGGGGTTCGGGCGCGGCATAGGGTTTAGGGTGCAAGGGTTAGGGCGCGGCCTAGGGTACAGGGCGCAGGGGTTAGGGCGCGGCCTAGGGTAGAAGGCGCAGGGGTTAGGGTGCGGCCTAGCGTTTAGGGTGCACGTGTTAGGGAGGAGACTTGGGTTTAGGGTGCAGGAGTTAGGACGCGTCCTAGGGTTTAGGGTGCAGGGGTTAGGGCGTGGCCTAGGGTTTACAGTGGGTGCCTTAGGGCGCGGCCGAGGGTTTAGGGTGCAGGGGTTAGGGTGCGGCCTAGTGTTCAGGGTGCAGGGGTTAGGGCGCGGCCTAGGGTTTAGGGTACAGGGGTTAGGGCGCGGCCTATGGTTTAGGGTGCAGGGGTTAGGGCGCGGCGTAGGGTTTTGGGTGCAGAAGTTAGGGCGCGGCCTAGGGTTTAGGGTGCAGGGGTTAGGGTACGGCCGAGGGTTTTGGGTGGGGGCCTTAGGGCGCGGTCTAGGGTTTAGGGTGCAGGGGTTAGGGCGCGGCTTTGCGTTTAGGGTGCAGGTGTTAGGGAGCCGATTTGGGTTTAGGGTGCAGGGGTTAGGGCGCGTCCTAGGGTTTAGGGTGCAGGGGTTAGGGCGCGGCCTAGGGTTTAGAGCGGGTGCCTTAGGGCGCAGGCTCGGGTTTAGGGTGCAGGGGTAAGGGCGCGGCCTAGTGTTTAGGGTGCAGGGGTTAGGGCGCGGCCTAGGGTTTTGGGTCCAGGGGTTAGGGCGCGGCCTAGGGTTTAGGGTGCTGGTGTAAGGGCGCGGCCTAGGGTTTATGGTGCAGGGGTTAGGGCGCGGCCTATGGGTTAGGGTGCAGGGGTTAGGGCGCGGCCTAGGGTTTAGGGTGCAGAAGTTAGGGCGCGGCCTAGGGTTTAGGGTGCAGGGGTTAGGGCACGGCCGAGGGTTTTGGGTCGGGGCCTTAGGGCACGGTCTAGGGTGTAGGGTGCAGGGGTTAGGGCGCGGCCTAGGGTTTAGGGTGCTGGTGTAAGGGCGCGGCCTAGGGTTTATGGTGCAGGGGTTAGGGCGCGGCCTATGGTTTTGGGTGCAGGGGTTAGGGCGCGGCCTAGGGTTTAGGGTGCATGGGTTAGGGCGCGGCATAGGGTTTAGGGTGCAAGGGTTAGAGCGCGGCCTAGGGTACAGGGCGCAGGGGTTAGGGCGCGGCCTAGGGTACAGGGCGCAGGGGTTAGGGCGCGGCCTTGCGTTTAGGGTGCAGGTGTTAGGGAGCAGATTTGGGTTTAGGGTGCAGGGGTTAGGGCGCGTCCTAGGGTTTATGGTGCAGGGGTTAGGGCGTGGCCTAGGGTTTAGAGTGGGTGCCTTAGGGCGCGGCCTAGGGTTTAGGGTGCAGGGGTTAGGGTGCGGCCTAGTGTTTAGGGTGCAGGGGTTATGGCCCGACCTATGGTTTAGGGTGCAGGGGTTAGGGCGCGGCCTAGGGTACAGGGCGCAGGGGTTAGGGCGCGGCCTAGGGTACAGAACGCAGTGGTTAGGGCGCGGCCTAGCGTTTAGGGTGCAGGTGTTAGGGAGCCGACTTGGGTTTAGGGTGCAGGGGTTAGGGCGCGTCCTAGGGTTTAGGGTGCAGGGGTTAGGGCGTGGCCTAGGGTTTGAGCGGGTGCCTTAGGGCGCGGTCTCGGGTTTAGGGTGCAGGGGTTAGGGCGCGGCCTAGTGTTTAGGGTGCAGGGGTTAGGGCGCGGCCTAGGGTTTTGGGTCCAGAGGTTAGGGCGCGGCCTAGGGTTTAGGGTTCTGGTGTAAGGGCGCGGCCTAGGGTTTAGGGTGCAGGGGTTAGGGAGCGGCTTAGGGTTTAGGGTGCAGGGGTTAGGGCGCGGCCTATGGTTTAGGGTGCAGGGTTTTGGGCGCGGCCTAGGGTTTAGGGTGCAAGGGTTGGGGCGCGGCCTAGGGTACAGGGCGCAGGGGTTAGGGCGCGGCCTAGGGTACAGGGCGCAGGGGTTTGGGCGCGGCCTAGCGTTTAGGGTGCACGTGTTAGGGAGGAGACTTGGGTTTAGGGTGCAGGGGTTAGGACGCGTCCTAGGGTTTAGGGTGCAGGGGTTAGGGCGTGGCCTAGGGTTTAGAGTGGGTGCCTTAGGGCGCGGCCGATGGTTTAGGGTGCAGGGGTTAGGGTGCGGCCTAGTGTTCAGGGTGCAGGGGTTAGGGCGCGGCCTAGGGTTTAGGGTACAGGGGTTAGGGCGCGGCCTATGGTTTAGGGTGCAGGGGTTAGGGCGCGGCGTAGGGTTTTGGGTGCAGAAGTTAGGGCGCGGCCTAGGGTTTAGGGTGCAGGGGTTAGGGCACGGCCGAGGGTTTTGGGTGGGGGCCTTAGGGCGCGGTCTAGGGTTTAGGGTGCAGGGGTTAGGGCGCGGCCTAGGGTGTAGGGTGCAGGGGTTAGGGCGCGGCCCAGGGTTTTGGGTCCAGGGGTTAGGGCGCGGCCTAGGGTTTAGGGTGCTGGTGTAAGGGAGCAGACTTGGGTTTAGGGTGCAGGGGTTATGGCACGTCCTAGGGTTTAGGGTGCAGGGGTTAGGGCGTGGCCTCGGGTTTAGAGTGGGTGCCTTAGGGCGCTGGCTAGGGTTTAGGGTGCGGGGGTTAGGGTGTGGCCTAGTGTTTAGGGTGCAGGGGTTAGGGCGCGGCCTGGGGTTTAGGGTACAGGGGTTCGGGCGCAGCCTATGGTTGAGGGTGCAGGGGTTAGGGCGCGGCCTAGGGTTTTGGGTGCAGAAGTTCGGGCGCGGCCTAGGGTTTAGGGTGCAGGGGTTAGGACACGGCCGAGGGTTTTGGGTGGGGGCCTTAGGGCACGGTCTAGGGTTTAGGGTGCAGGGGTTAGGGCGCGGCCTAGGGTGTAGGGTGCAGGGGTTAGGGCGCGGTCTAGGGTTTTGGGTCCAGGGATTAGGGCGCAGCCTAGGGTTTAGGGTGCTGGTGTAAGGGCGCGGCCTAGGGTTTATGGTGCAGGGGTTAGGGCTCGGCCTAGGGTTTAGGGTGCAGGGGTTAGGGTGCGGCCTAGGGTTTAGGGTGCAGGGGTTCGGGCGCGGCATAGGGTTTAGGGTGCAAGGGTTAGGGCGCGGCCTAGGGTACAGGGCGCAGGGGTTAGGGCGCGGACTAGGGTACAGGGCGCAGGGGTTAGGGCGCGGCCGAGCGTTTAGGGTGCAGGTGTTAGGGAGCAGACTTGGGTTTAGGGTGCAGGGGTTAGGACGCGTCCTGGGGTTTAGGGTGCAGGGGTTAGGGCGTGGCCTAGGGTTTAGAGTGGGTGCCTTAGGGCGCGGCCTAGGGTTTAGGGTGCAGGGGTTAGGGTGCGGCCTAGTGTTCCGGGTGCAGGGGTGAGGGCGCGGCCTAGGGTTTAGGGTACAGGGGTTAGGGCGCGGCCTATGGTTTAGGGTGCAGGGGTTAGGGCGCGGCCTAGGGTTTTGGGTGCAGAAGATAGGGCGCGGCCTAGGGTTTAGGGTGCAGGGGTTAGGGCACGGTCGAGCGTTTTGGGTGGGGGCCTTAGGGCGCGGTCTAGGGTTTAGGGTGCAGGGGTTAGGGCGCGGCCTAGGGTGTAGGGTGCAGGGGTTAGGGCGCGGCCCAGGGTTTTGGGTCCAGGGGTTAGGGCGCGGCCTAGGGTTTAGGGTGCTGGTGTAAGGGCGCGGCCTAGGGTTTATGGGTCAGGGGTTAGGGCACGGCCTAGGGTTTAGGGTGTAGGGGTTAGGGCGCGGCCTAGGGTTTAGGGTGCAAGGGTTCGGGAGCGGCATAGGGTTTAGGGTGCAAGGGTTAGGGCGCGTCCTAGGGTTTAGGGTGCAGGGGTAAGGGCGTGGCCTAGGGTTTAGAGTGGGTGCCTTAGGGCGCGGCCTAGGGTTTAGGGTGCAGGGGTTAGGGCGCGGCCTAGGTTTAGGGTGCAGGGGTTCGGGAGCGGCATAGGGTTTAGGGTGCAAGGGTCAGGGCGCGGCCTAGGGTACAGGGCACAGGGGTTAGGGCGCGGACTAGGGTACAGGGCGCAGGGGTTAGGGCGCGGCCTAGCGTTTAGGGTGCAGGTGTTAGGGAGCAGACTTGGGTTTAGGGTGCAGGGGTTAGGGCGCGTCCTTGGGTTTAGGGTGCAGGGGTTAGGGCGTGGCCTAGGGTTTAGAGTGGGTGCCTTAGGGCGCGGCCTAGGGTTTAGGGTGCAGGGGTTAGGGTGCGGCCTAGTGTTTAAGGTGCAGGGGTTAGTGCGCGGCCTAGGGTTTAGGGTACAGGGGTTAGGGCGCGGCCTATGGTTTAGGGTGCAGGGGTTAGGGCGCTGCCTAAGGTTTAGGTTGCAGGGGTTAGGGCACGGCCGAGGGTTTTGGGTGGGGGCCTTAGGGCGCGGTCTAGGGTTTAGGGTGCAGGGGTTAGGGTGCGGCCTAGGGTGTAGGGTGCAGGGGTTAGGGCGCGGCCCAGGGTTTTGGGTCCAGGGGTTAGGGCGCGGCCTAGGGTTTAGGGTGCTGGTGTAAGGGCGCGGCCAAGGTTTATGGTGCAGGGGTTAGGGCGCGGGCTAGGGTTTAGGGTGCAGGGGTTAGGGCACGGCCGAGGGTTTACGGTGCTAGGGTTAGGGCGCGGCCGAGGGTACAGGGCGCGGTTGTTAGGGCGCGGCCTAGGGTACAGGGCGCAGGGGTTAGGGCGCGGCCTAGCGTTTAGTGTGCAGGTGTTAGAGAGGAGAATCGGGTTTAGGGTGCAGGTGTTAGGGCGCGTCCTAGGGTTTAGGGTGCAGGGGTTAGGGCGTGGCCTAGGGTTTAGAGTGGGTGCCTTAGGGCGCGGCCGAGGGTTTAGGGTGCAGGGGTTAGGGCGCGGCCTCGTGTTTATGGTGCAGGGGTTAGGGCGCGGCCTAGGGTTTTGGGTCCAGGGGTTAGGGGGCGGCCTAAGGTTTAGGGTGCTGTTGTAAGGTCGCGGCCTAGGGTTTTGGGTGCAGGGGTTAGGGCGCGCCCTAGGGTTTTGGGTGCAGGGGTTAGGGTGCGGCCTAGGGTTTAGGGTGCAAAGGTTCGGGCGCGGCCTAATGTTTAGGGTGCAAGGGTTTGGGCGCGGCCTAGGGTACAGGGCGCAGGGGTTAGGGCGCGGCCTAGGGTACAGGGCGCAGGGGATAGGGCGCGGCCAAGCGTTTAGGGTGCAGGTGTTAGGGAGCAGACTTGGGTTTAGGGTGCAGGGGTTAGGGCGCGTCCTAGGGTTTAGGGTGCAGGGGTTAGGGCGTGGCCTAGGGTTTAGAGTGGGTGCCTTAGGGCGCGGCCAAGGGTTTAGGGTGCGGGGGTTAGGGTGCGGCCTAGTGTTTAGGGTGCAGGGGTTAGGGCGCGGCCTAGGGTTTAGGGTACAGGGGTTAGGGCGCGGCCTATGGTTTAGGGTGCAGGGGTTAGGGCGCGGCCTAGGGTTTAGGGTGCTGGTGTAAGGGAGCGGCCTAAGGTTTAGGGTGCATGGGTTCGGGCGCGACATAGTGTTTAGGGTGCAAGGGCTAGGGCGCGGCCTATGGTACCGGGCGCAGGGGTTAGGGCGCGGCCTAGGGTTTAGGGTGCAGGTGTTAGGGAGCAGACTTAAGTTTAGGGTGCAGGGGTTAGGGCGCGTCCTAGGGTTTACGGTGCAGGGGTTAGGGCGTGGCCTAGGGTTTAGAGTGGGTGCCTTAGGGCGCGGCCTAGGGTTTAGGGTGCAGGGGTTAGGGTGCGGCCTTGTTTTTAGGGTGCAGGGGTTAGGGCGCGGCCTATGGTTTAGGGTGCAGGGGTTAGGGCGCGGCCTAGGGTTTTGGGTGCAGAAGTTAGGGCGCGGCCTAGGGTTTAGCGTGCAGTTGTTAGGGCACGGCTGAGGGTTTTGGGTGGGCGCCTTAGGGCGCGGTCTAGGGTTTAGGGTGCAGGGGTTAGGGCGTTGCCTAGGGTGTAGGGTGCAGGGGTTAGGGCGTGGCCTAAGGTTTTGGGTCCAGGGGTTAGGGCGCGGCCTAGGGTTTAGGGTGCTGGTGTAAGGGCGCGGCCTAGGGTTTATGGTGCAGGGGTTAGGGCGCGGCCTAGGGTTTAGGGTGCAGGGGTTAGGGCGCGGCCTTGGGTTTAGGGTGCAGGGGTTCGGGCGCGGCATAGGGTTTAGGGTGGAAGGGTTAGGGCGCGGCCTAGGGTACAGGGCGCAGGGGTTAGTGCGCGGCCTAGGGTACAGGGCGCAGGGGTTAGGGCTCGGCCTTGCGTTTAGGGTGCAGGGTTTAGGGCGTGGCCTTGGGTTTAGAGTGGGTGTCTTAGGGCACGTCCTAGGGTTTAGGGTGCAGGGGTTAGGGTGCGGCCTAGGATTTAGGGTGCAGGGGTTAGGGTGCGGCGTAGTGTTTAGGGCTTGGGGTTGGGGCGCGGCGTAGGGTTTAGGGTACAGGGGTTAGGGCGCGGCCTATGGTTTAGGGTGCAGGGGTTAGGGCGCGGCCTAGGGTTTAGGGTGCAGAAGTTAGGGCGCAGCCTAGGGTTTAGGGTTCAGGGGTTAGGGCACGGCCGATGGTTTTGGGTGGGGGCCTTAGGGCGCGGCCTAGGGTTTAGGGTGCAGGGGTTAGGGCGTTGCCTAGGGTGTAGGGTGCAGGGGTTAGGGCGTGGCCTAAGGTTTTGGGTCCAGGGGTTAGGGCGCGGCCTAGGGTTTAGGGTGCTGGTGTAAGGGCGCGGCCTAGGGTTTATGGTGCAGGGGTTAGGGCGCGGCCTAGGGTTTAGGGTGCAGGGGTTAGGGCGCGGCCTAGGGTTTAGGGTGCAGGTGTTAGGGTGTAGACTTGGGTTTAGGGTGCAAGGGTTAGGGCGCGTCCTCGGGTATAGGGTGCAGGGGTTAGGGCGTGGCCTAGGGTTTAGAGTGGGTGCCTTAGGGCGCGGCCTAGGGTTTAGGGTGCAGGGGTTAGGGTGCGACCTAGTCTTTAGGGTGCAGGGGTTAGGGCGCGGCCTAGGGTTTAGGGTAAAGGGGTTAGGGCGCGGCCTAGTGTTTAGGGTGCAGGGGTTAGGGTGCGGCCTATGGTTTAGGGTGCAGGGGTTAGGGCGCGGCCTAGGGTTTAGGGTGCAGAAGTTAGGGTGCGGCCTAGTGTTTAGGGAGCAGGGGTTAGGGCGCGGCCTATGGTTTAGGGTGCAGGGGTTAGGGCGCGGCCTAGGGTTTTGGGTGCAGAAGTTAGTGCGCGGTCTAGGGTTTAGGGTGCAGGGGTTAGGGCGCGGCCTACCGTTTTGGGTCCAGGGGTTAGGGCGCGGCCTAGGGTTTAGGATGCTGGTGTAAGGGCGCGGCCTAGGGTTTTTGGTGCAGGGGTTAGGGCGCGGCCTAGGGTTTAGGGTGCAGGGGATAGGGCGCGGACTAGGGTTTAGGGTGCAAGGGTTCGGGCGCGGCATAGGGTTTAGGGTGCAAGGGTTAGAGCGCGGCCTAGGGTACAGGGCGCAGGGGTTAGGGCGCGGCCTAGGGTACAGGGCGCAGGGGTTAGGGCGCGGCCTACCGTTTAGAGTGCAGGTGTTAGGGAGCAGACTTGGGTTTAGGGTGCAGGGGTTAGGGCGCGTCTTAGGGTTTAGGGTGCAGGGGTTAGGGCGTGGCCTAGGGTTTAGAGTGGGTGCCTTAGGGCGCGGCCTAGGGTTTAGGGTGCAGGGTTTAGGGTGCGGCCTAGTGTTTAGGGTGCAGGGGTAAGGGTGCAGCCTAGGGTTTAGGGTACAGGGGTTAGGGCGCCGTCTATGGTTTAGGGTGCAGGGGTTAGGGCGCGGCCTAGGGTTTTGGGTGCAGAAGTTAGGGCGCGGCCTAGGGTTTAGGGTGCAGGGGTTAGGGCACGGCCGGGGGTTTTGGGTGGGGGCCTCAGGGCGCGGTCTAGGGTTTAGGGTGCAGGGGTTAGGGCGCGGCCTAGGGTTTAGGGTGCTGGTGTAAGGGCGCGGCCTAGGGTTTATGGGTCAGGGGTTAGGGCACGGCCTAGGGTTTAGGGTGTAGGGGTTAGGGCGCGGCCTAGGGTTTAGGGTGCAAGGGTTCGGGAGCTGCATAGGGTTTAGGGAGCAAGGGTTAGGGCGCGTCCTAGGGTTTAGGGTGCAGGGGTAAGGGCGTGGCCTAGGGTTTAGAGTGGGTGCCTTAGGGCGCGGCCTAGGGTTTAGGGTGCAGGGGTTAGGGCGCGGCCTAGGTTTAGGGTGCAGGGGTTCGGGAGCGGCATAGGGTTTAGGGTGCAAGGGTTAGGGCGCGGCCTAGGGTAAAGGGCGCAGGGGTTAGGGCGCGGACTAGGGTACAGGGCGCAGGGGTTAGGGCGCGGCCTAGCGTTTAGGGTGCAGGTGTTAGGGAGCAGACTTGGGTTTAGGGTGCAGGGGTTAGGGCGCGTCCTTGGGTTTAGGGTGCAGGGGTTTGGGCGTGGCCTAGGGTTTAGAGTGGGTGCCTTAGGGCGCGGCCTAGGGTTTAGGGTGCAGGGGTTAGGGTGCGGCCTAGTGTTTAAGGTGCAGGGGTTAGTGCGCGGCCTAGGGTTTAGGGTACAGGGGTTAGGGCGCGGCCTATGGTTTAGGGTGCAGGGGTTAGGGCGCTGCCTAAGGTTTAGGTTGCAGGGGTTAGGGCACGGCCGAGGGTTTTGGGTGGGGGCCTTAGGGCGCGGTCTAGGGTTTAGGGTGCAGGGGTTAGGGTGCGGCCTAGGGTGTAGGGTGCAGGGGTTAGGGCGCGGCCCAGGGTTTTGGGTCCAGGGGTTAGGGCGCGGCCTAGGGTTTAGGGTGCTGGTGTAAGGGCGCGGCCAAGGTTTATGGTGCAGGGGTTAGGGCGCGGGCTAGGGTTTAGGGTGCAGGGGTTAGGGCACGGCCGAGGGTTTAGGGTGCTTGGGTTAGGGCGCGGCCGAGGGTACAGGGCGCGGGTGTTAGGGCGCGGCCTAGGGTACAGGGCGCAGGGGTTAGGGCGCGGCCTAGCGTTTAGTGTGCAGGTGTTAGAGAGGAGAATCGGGTTTAGGGTGCAGGTGTTAGGGCGCGTCCTAGGGTTTAGGGTGCAGGGGTTAGGGCGTGGCCTAGGGTTTAGAGTGGGTGCCTTAGGGCGCGGCCGAGGGTTTAGGGTGCAGGGGTTAGGGCGCGGCCTCGTGTTTAGGGTGCAGGAGTTAGGGCGCGGCCTAGGGTTTTGGGTCCAGGGGTTAGGGGGCGGCCTAAGGTTTAGGGTGCTGTTGTAAGGGCGCGGCCTAGGGTTTTGGGTGCAGGGGTTAGGGCGCGCCCTAGGGTTTTGGGTGCAGGGGTTAGGGTGCGGCCTAGGGTTTAGGGTGCAAAGGTTCGGGCGCGGCCTAATGTTTAGGGTGCAAGGGTTTGGGCGCGGCCTAGGGTACAGGGCGCAGGGGTTAGGGCGCGGCCTAGGGTACAGGGCGCAGGGGATAGGGCGCGGCCAAGCGTTTAGGGTGCAGGTGTTAGGGAGCAGACTTGGGTTTAGGGTGCAGGGGTTAGGGCGCGTCCTAGGGTTTAGGGTGCAGGGGTTAGGGCGTGGCCTAGGGTTTAGAGTGGGTGCCTTAGGGCGCGGCCAAGGGTTTAGGGTGCGGGGGTTAGGGTGCGGCCTAGTGTTTAGGGTGCAGGGGTTAGGGCGCGGCCTAGGGTTTAGGGTACAGGGGTTAGGGCGCGGCCTATGGTTTAGGGTGCAGGGGTTAGGGCGCGGCCTAGGGTTTAGGGTGCTGGTGTAAGGGAGCGGCCTAAGGTTTAGGGTGCATGGGTTCGGGCGCGACATAGTGTTTAGGGTGCAAGGGCTAGGGCGCGGCCTATGGTACCGGGCGCAGGGGTTAGGGCGCGGCCTAGGGTTTAGGGTGCAGGTGTTAGGGAGCAGACTTAAGTTTAGGGTGCAGGGGTTAGGGCGCGTCCTAGGGTTTACGGTGCAGGGGTTAGGGCGTGGCCTAGGGTTTAGAGTGGGTGCCTTAGGGCGCGGCCTAGGGTTTAGGGTGCAGGGGTTAGGGTGCGGCCTTGTTTTTAGGGTGCAGGGGTTAGGGCGCGGCCTATGGTTTAGGGTGCAGGGGTTAGGGCGCGGCCTAGGGTTTTGGGTGCAGAAGTTAGGGCGCGGCCTAGGGTTTAGCGTGCAGTTCTTAGGGCACGGCTGAGGGTTTTGGGTGGGCGCCTTAGGGCGCGGTCTAGGGTTTAGGGTGCAGGGGTTAGGACGCGGCCTAGGGTGTAGGGTGCAGGGGTTAGGGCGCGGCCTAGGGTTTAGGGTGCTGGTGTAAGGGCGCGGCCTAGGGTTTAGGGTGCAGGGGTTCGGGCGCGGCATAGGGTTTAGGGTGGAAGGGTTAGGGCGCGGCCTAGGGTACAGGGCGCAGGGGTTAGTGCGCGGCCTAGGGTACAGGGCGCAGGGGTTAGGGCTCGGCCTTGCGTTTAGGGTGCAGGGTTTAGGGCGCGGCCTTGGGTTTAGAGTGGGTGTCTTAGGGCACGTCCTAGGGTTTAGGGTGCAGGGGTTAGGGTGCGGCCTAGGATTTAGGGTGCAGGGGTTAGGGTGCGGCGTAGTTTTTAGGGCTTGGGGTTGGGGCGCGGCGTAGGGTTTGGGGTACAGGGGTTAGGGCGCGGCCTATGGTTTAGGGTGCAGGGGTTAGGGCGCGGCCTAGGGTTTAGGGTGCAGAAGTTAGGGCGCGGCCTAGGGTTTAGGGTTCAGGGGTTAGGGCACGGCCGAGGGTTTTGGGTGGGGGCCTTAGGGCGCGGCCTAGGGTTTAGGGTGCAGGGGTTAGGGCGTTTCCTAGGGTGTAGGGTGCAGGGGTTAGGGCGTGGCCTAAGGTTTTGGGTCCAGGGGTTAGGGCGCGGCCTAGGGTTTAGGGTGCTGGTGTAAGGGCGCGGCCTAGGGTTTATGGTGCAGGGGTTAGGGCGCGGCCTAGGGTTTAGGGTGCTGGGGTTAGGGCGCGGCCTAGGGTTTAGGGTGCAGGTGTTAGGGTGTAGACTTGGGTTTAGGGTGCAAGGGTTAGGGCGCGTCCTCGGGTATAGGGTGCAGGGGTTAGGGCGTGGCCTAGGGTTTAGAGTGGGTGCCTTAGGGCGCGGCCTAGGGTTTAGGGTGCAGGGGTTAGGGTGCGACCTAGTGTTTAGGGTGCAGGGGTTAGGGCGCGGCCTAGGGTTTAGGGTAAAGGGGTTAGGGCGCGGCCTAGTGTTTAGGGTGCAGGGGTTAGGGTGCGGCCTTTGGTTTAGGGTGCAGGGGTTAGGGCGCGGCCTAGGGTTTAGGGTGCAGAAGTTAGGGTGCGGCCTAGTGTTTAGGGAGCAGGGGTTAGGGCGCGGCCTATGGTTTAGGGTGCAGGGGTTAGGGCGCGGCCTAGGGTTTTGGGTGCAGAAGTTAGTGCGCGGTCTAGGGTTTAGGGTGCAGGGGTTAGGGCGCGGCCTACGGTTTTGGGTCCAGGGGTTAGGGCGCGGCCTAGGGTTTAGGATGCTGGTGTAAGGGCGCGGCCTAGGGTTTTTGGTGCAGGGGTTAGGGCGCGGCCTAGGGTTTAGGGTGCAGGGGATAGGGCGCGGACTAGGGTTTAGGGTGCAGGGGTTCGGGCGCGGCATAGGGTTTAGGGTGCAAGGGTTAGGGCGCGGCCTAGGGTACAGGGCGCAGGGGTTAGGGTGCGGCCTAGGGTACAGGGCGCAGGGGTTAGGGCGCGGCCTACCGTTTAGAGTGCAGGTGTTAGGGAGCAGACTTGGGTTTAGGGTGCAGGGGTTAAGGCGCGTCTTAGGGTTTAGGGTGCAGGGGTTAGGGCGTGGCCTAGGGTTTAGAGTGGGTGCCTTAGGGCGCGGCCTAGGGTTTAGGGTGCAGGGTTTAGGGTGCGGCCTAGTGTTTAGGGTGCAGGGGTAAGGGTGCAGCCTAGGGTTTAGGGTAGAGGGGTTAGGGCGCCGTCTATGGTTTAGGGTGCAGGGGTTAGGGCGCGGCCTAGGGTTTTGGGTGCAGAAGTTAGGGCGCGGCCTAGGGTTTAGGGTGCAGGGGTTAGGGCACGGCCGGGGGTTTTGGGTGGGGGCCCCAGGGCGCGGTCTAGGGTTTAGGGTGCAGGGGTTAGGGCGCGGCCTAGGGTTTTGGGTCCAGGGGTTAGGGCGTGGCTTAGGGTTTAGGGTGCAGGGGTTAGGGCGTGGCTTAGGGTTTAGGGTGCAGGGGTTCGGGCGCGGCATAGGGTTTAGGGTGCAAGGGTTAGGGCGCGGCCTAAGGTACAGGGCGCAGGGGTTAGGGCGCGGCCTAGGGTACCGGGCGCAGGGGTTAGGGCGCGGCCTAGCGTTTAGGGTGCAGGTGTTAGGGAGCAGACTTGGGTTTAGGGTGCTGGGGTTAGGGCGCGTCCTAGGGTTTAGGGTGCAGGGGTTAGGGCTCGGCCTAGGGTTTAGGGTGCAGGGGTTAGGGTGCGGCCTAGTGTTTAGGGTGCAGGGGTTAGGGCGCGGCCTAGGGTTTAAGGTGCAGGGGTTCGGGCGCGGCCTAGGGTACAGGACGCAGGGGTTAGGGCGCGGCCTAGGGTTCAGGGTGCAGGGGTTAGGTTGCGGCCTAGCGTTTAGGGTGCAGGTTGCAGGGAGCAGACTTGGGATTAGTGTGCAGGTTTTGGGGCGCGTTCTAGGGTTTAGGGTGCAGGGGTTAGGGCGCGGCCTAGGGTTTTGAGTCCAGGGGTTAGCGCGCGGCCTAGGGTTTAGGGCGCTGGTGTAAGGGCGCGGCCTAGGGTTTATGGTGCAGGGGTTAGGGCGCGGCCTTGGGTTTAGAGTGCAGGGGTTAGGGCGCGGCCTTTGGTTTAGGGTGCAGGGTTTCGGGAGCGGCATAGGGTTTAGGGTGCAAGGGTTAGGGCGCGGCCTAGGGTACAGGGTGCAGGGGTTAGAGCGCGGCCTAGCATTTAGGGTGCTGGTGTTAGGGAGCAGACTTGGGTTTAGGGTGCTGGGGTTAGGGCGTGGCCTAGGGTTTAGAGTGGGTGCCTTAGGGCGCGGCCTAGGGTTTAGGGTGCTGGGGTTAGGGTGCGGTCTAGTGTTTAGGTTGCAGGGGTTAGGGCGCGGCCTAGGGTTTAGGGTACAGGGGTAAGGGCGCGGCCGAGGGTTTTGGTTGGGTGCTTTAGGGCACGGTCTAGGGTTTAGAGTGCAGGTGTTCGGGCGTAGCATAGGGTTTAGGGTGCAAGGGTTAGGGCGCGGCGTAAGGTACAGAACGCAGGGGTTAGGGCGCGGCGTAGGGTGCAGGGCGCAGGGGTTAGGGCGCGGCCTAGCGTTTAGAATGCACGTGTTAGGGAGCAGATTTGGGTTTAGGGTGCAGGGGTTAGGACGCGTCCTAGGGTTTAGGGTGCAGGGGTTAGGGTGCGGCCTAGTGTTTAGGGTGCAGGGGTTAGGGCGCGGCCTAGGGTTTAGGGTACAGGGGTTAGCGCGCGGCCTATGGTTTAGGGTGTAGGGATTAGGGCGCGGCCTAGGGTTTAGGGTGTAGGGGTTAGGGCGCGGCCTAGGGTTTTGGGTGCAGAAGTTAGGGCGCGGCCTAGAGTTTAGGGTGCAGAGGTGAGGGCACGGCCGAGGGTTTTTGGTGGGGGCCTTAGGGCGCGGTCTAGGGTTTAGGGCGCAGGGGTTAGGGCGCGGCCTAGGGTGTAGGGTGCAGGGGTTAGGGCGCGGCCTAGGGTTTTGGGTCCTGGGGTTAGGGCGCGGCCTAGGGTTTAGGGTGCCGGTGTAAGGGCGCGGCCTTGGGTTTATGGTGCAGGGGTTAGGGCGCGGCCTAGGGTTTAGAGTGCAGGGGTTAGGGCGCGGCCTAGGGTTTAGGGTGCAGGGGTTCGGGCGCGGCATAGGGTTTAAGGTGCAAGGGTTAGGGCGCGGCCTAGGGTACAGGGCGCAGGGGTTAGGGTGCGGCCTAGCGTTTAGGTTGCAGGTGTTAGGGAGCAGACTTCGGTTTAGGGTGCAGGGTTTAGGGCGCGTCCTTGGGTTTAGGGTGCAGGGGTTAGGGCATGGCCTAGGGTTTAGAGTGGGTGCCTTAGGGCGCGGCCTAGGGTTTAGGTTGCAGGGGTTAGGGTGCGGCCTAGTGTTTAGGGTGCAGGGGTTAGGGCGCGGCCTAGGGTTTAGGGTCCAGGGGTTAGGGCCCGGCCTATGGTTTAGGGTGAAGGGGTTAGGGCGCGGCCTAGGGTTTGGGTGCAGAAGTTAGGGCGCGGCCTAGGGTTTAGGGTGCAGGGGTTAGGGCACGGCCGAGGGTTTTGGGTGGGGGCCTTAGGGCGCGGTGTAGGGTTTAGGGTGCTGGGGTTAGGGCGCGGCCTAGGGTGTAGGGTGCAGGGGTTATGGCGCAGCCTAGGGTTTTGGGTCCATGGGTTAGGGCGCGGCCTAGGGTTTAGGGTGCTGGTGTAAGGGCGCGGCCTAGGGTTTTGGGTGCAGAAGTTAGGGCGCCCTAGGGTTTAGGGTGCAGGGGTTAGGGCACGGCCGAGGGTTTTGGGTGGGGGCCTTAGGGCGCGGCCTAGGGTTTAGGGTGCAGGGGTTGGGGCGCGGCCTAGGGTTTAGGGTGCAGGGGTTGGGGCGCGGCCTATGGTTTAGGGTGCACGGGTTCGGGCGCGGCGTAGGGTTTAGGGTGCAAGGGTTAGGGCGCGGCCTAGGGTACAGCGCGCAGGGGTTGGGGCGCGGCCTTGGGTACACGGCGCAGGGGTTAGGGCGCGGCCTAGCGTTTAGGGTGCAGCTTTTAGGGAGCAGATTTGGGTTTAGGGTGCAGTGGTTAGGGCGCGTCCTAGGGTTTAGGGTGCAGGCGTTAGGGCGCGGCCTAGGGTGTAGGTTGCAGGGGTTAGGGCGCGGCCTAGGGTTTTGGGTCCATGGGTTTGGGCGCGGCCTAGGGTTTAGGGTGCTGGTGTAAGGGCGCGGCCTAGGGTTTATGGTGCAGGGGTTAGGGCGCGGCCTTGGGTTTAGGGTGCAGGTGTTAGGGCGTGGCCTAGGGTTTTGGGTGCAGAAGTTAGGGCGCCCTATGGTTTAGGGTGCAGGGGTTAGGGCACGGCCGAGGGTTTTGGGTGGGGGCCTTAGGGCGCGGCCTAGGGTTTAGGGTGCAGGGGTTAGGGCGCGGCCTAGGGTTTAGGGTGCAGGGGTTTGGGCGTGGCCTAGGGTTTAGAGAGGGTGCCTTAGGGCGCAGCCGAGGTTTTAGGGTGCAGGGGTTAGGGCGCGGCCTAGTGTTTAGGGTGCAGGGGTTAGGGCGCGGCCTAGGGTTTTGGGTCCAGGGGTTAGGGCGCGGCCTAGGGTTTAGGGTGCTGGTGTAAGGGCGCGGCCTAGGGTTTTAAGTGCAGGCGTTAGGGTGCGGCCTATGGTTTTGGGTGCAGGGGTTAGGGCGCGGCCTAGGGTTTAGGGTGCAAAGGTTTGGGCGCGGCCTAGGGTGTAGGGTGCAGGGGTTAGGGCGCGGCCTAGGGTTTTGGGTCCAGGGGTGGGGGCGCGGCCTAGGGTTTAGGGTGCAGGGTTCGGGCGCGGCCTAGGGTTTTGGGTGCAGGGGTTAGGGCGCGGCCTAGGGTTTAGGGTGCAGGGGTTAGGGCGTGGCCTAGGGTTTAGAGTGGGTGCCTTTGGGCGCGGCCTAGGGTTTAGGGTGCAGGGGTTTCGGTGCGGCCTAGTGTTTAGGGAGCGGGGGTTAGGGCGCGGCCTAGGGTTTAGGGTGCAGGGGTTAGGGCGCGGCCTATGGTTTAGGGTGCAGGGGTTAGGGCGCGGCCTACGGTTTTGGGTGCAGAAGTTAGGGCGCGGCCTAGGGTTTAGGGTGCAAGGGTTAGGGCAGGGCCGAGGGTTTTGGGTGGGGGCCTTAGGGCGCGGTCTAGGGTTTAGGGTGCAAGGGTTAGGGCGCGGCCTAGGGTGTAGGGTGCAGGGGTTAGGGCGCGGCCTAGGGTTTTGGGTCCAGGGGTTCGAGCGCGGCCTAGGGTTTAGGGTGCTGGTGTAAGGGCGCGGCGTAGGGTTTATGGTGCAGGGGTTAGGGCGTGGTCTAGGGTTTAGGGTGCAGGGGTTCGAGAGCGGCATCGGGTTTAGGGTGCAAGGGTTAGGTCGCTGCCTAGGGTACAGGGCGCAGGGGTTAGGGCGCGGCCTAGGGTACATGGCGCAGGGGTTAGGGCGCAGCCTAGGATTTAGGGTGCAGGTGTTAGGGAGCAGACTTGGGTTTAGGGTGCAGGGGTTAGGGCGCGTCCTAGGGTATAGGGTACAGGGGTTAGGGCGTGGCCTAGGGTTTAGAGAGGGTGCCTTAGGGCGCGGCCGAGGTTTTAGGGTGCAGGGGTTAGGGCGCGGCCTAGTGTTTAGGGTGCAGGGGTTAGGGCGCGGCCTAGGGTTTTGGGTCCAGGGGTTAAGGCGCGGCCTAGGGTTTAGGGTGCTGGTGTAAGGGCGCGGCCTAGGGTTTTAAGTGCAGGCGTTAGGGCGCGGCCTATGGTTTTGGGTGCAGGGGTTAGGGCGCGGCCTAGGGTTTAGGGTGCAAAGGTTTGGGCGCGGCCTAGGGTGTAGGGTGCAGGGGTTAGGGCGCGGCCTAGGGTTTTGGGTCCAGGGGTGCGGGCGCGGCCTAGGGTTTAGGGTGCAGGGTTCGGGCGCGGCCTAGGGTTTTGGGTGCAGGGGTTAGGGCGCGGCCTAGGGTTTAGGGTGCAGGGGTTAGGGCGTGGCCTAGGGTTTAGAGTGGGTGCCTTTGGGCGCGGCCTAGGGTTTAGGGTGCAGGGGTTTCGGTGCGGCCTAGTGTTTAGGGAGCGGGGGTTAGGGCGCGGCCTAGGGTTTAGGGTGCAGGGGTTAGGGCGCGGCCTATGGTTTAGGGTGCAGGGGTTAGGGCGCGGCCTACGGTTTTGGGTGCAGAAGTTAGGGCGCGGCCTAGGGTTTAGGGTGCAAGGGTTAGGGCAGGGCCGAGGGTTTTGGGTGGGGGCCTTAGGGCGCGGTCTAGGGTTTAGGGTGCAAGGGTTAGGGCGCTGCCTAGGGTGTAGGGTGCAGGGGTTAGGGCGCGGCCTAGGGTTTTGGGTCCAGGGGTTCGAGCGCGGCCTAGGGTTTAGGGTGCTGGTGTAAGGGCGCGGCGTAGGGTTTATGGTGCAGGGGTTAGGGCGTGGCCTAGGGTTTAGGGTGCAGGGGTTCGAGAGCGGCATCGGGTTTAGGGTGCAAGGGTTAGGTCGCTGCCTAGGGTACAGGGCGCAGGGGTTAGGGCGCGGCCTAGGGTACATGGCGCAGGGGTTAGGGCGCAGCCTAGGATTTAGGGTGCAGGTGTTAGGGAGCAGATTTGGGTTTAGGGTGCAGGGGTTAGGGCGCGTCCTAGGGTATAGGGTACAGGGGTTAGGGCGTGGCCTAGGGTTTAGAGTGGGCGCCTTAGGGCGCGGCCTAGGGTTTAGGGTGCAGGGGTTAGGGTGCGGCTTACTGTTTAGGGAGAAGGGGTTCGGGCGCGGCATAGGGTTTAGGGTACAGGGGTTAGGGCGCGGCCTAGGGTTTTGGGGGCAGAAGTTAGGGCGCGGCCTAGGGTTTAGGGTGCAGGGGTTAGGGCACGGCCGAGGGTTTTGGGTGGGGGCCTTAGGGCGCGGTCTAGGGTTTAGGGTGCAAAGGTTAGGGCGCGGCCTACGGTTTTGGGTCCAGGGGTTAGGGCGCGGCCTAGGGTTTAGGGTGCTCGTGTAAGGGCGTGACCTAGGGTTTTTGTTGCAGGGATTAGGGCGCGGCCTAGTGTTTAGGGTGCAGGGGTTCGGGCGCGGCATAGGGTTTAGGGTGCAAGGGTTAGGGCGCGGCCTAGGGTACAGGGCGCAGGGGTTAGGGCGCGGCCTAGGGTACAGGGCGCAGGGGTTAGGGCGCGGCCTAGGGTTTAGGGTGCAGGGGTTACGGCGTGGCCTAGGGTTTAGAGTGGGTGCCTTAGGGCGCGGCCTAGGGTTTAGGGTGCATGGGTTGGGTTGCGGCCTAGTGTTTAGGGTGCAGGGGTTAGGGTGCAGCCTAGGGTTTAGGGTGCAGGGGTTAGGGCGCGGCCTAGGGTTTAGGGTACAGGGGTTAGGGCGCGGCCTATGGTTTAGGGTGTAGGGGTTAGGGCGCGGCCTAGGGTTTTGGGTGCAGAAGTTAGGGCGCGGCCTAGAGTTTAGGGTGCAGAGGTGAGGGCACGGCCGAGGGTTTTTGGTGGGGGCCTTAGGGCGCGGTCTAGGGTTTAGGGCGCAGGGGTTAGGGCGCGGCCTAGGGTGTAGGGTGCAGGGGTTAGGGCGCGGCCTAGGGTTTTGGGTCCTGGGGTTAGGGCGCGGCCTAGGGTTTAGGGTGCCGGTGTAAGGGCGCGGCCTTAGGTTTATGGTGCACGGGTTAGGGCGCGGCCTAGGGTTTAGAGTGCAGGGGTTAGGGTGCGGCCTAGGGTTTATGGTGCAGGGGTTCGGGTGCGGCATAGGGTTTAGGGTGCAAGGGTTCGGGCGCGGCCTAGGGTACAGGGCGCAGGGGTTAGGGCGCGGCCTAGCGTTTAGGTTGCAGGTGTTAGGGAGCAGACTTCGGTTTAGGGTGCAGGGGTTAGGGCGCGTCCTTGGGTTTAGGGTGCAGGGGTTAGGGCATGGCCTAGGGTTTAGAGTGGGTGCCTTAGGGCGCGGCCTAGGGTTTAGGTTGCAGGGGTTAGGGTGCGGCCTAGTGTTTAGGGTGCAGGGGTTAGGGCGCGGCCTAGGGTTTAGGGTCCAGGGGTTAGGGCCCGGCCTATGGTTTAGGGTGCAGGGGTTAGGGCGCGGCCTAGGGTTTGGGTGCAGAAGTTAGGGCGCGGCCTAGGGTTTAGGGTGCAGGGGTTAGAGCACGTCCGAGGGTTTTGGGTGGGGGCCTTAGGGCGCGGTCTAGGGTTTAGGGTGCTGGGGTTAGGGCGCGGCCTCGTGTTTAGGGTGCAGGGGTTAGGGCGCGGCCTTGGGTTTTGGGTCCATGGGTTAGGGCGCGGCCTAGGGTTTAGGGTGCTGGTGTAAGGGCGCGGCCTAGGGTTTTGGGTGCAGAAGTTAGGGCGCCCTAGGGTTTAGGGTGCAGGGGTTAGGGCACGGCCGAGGGTTTTGGGTGGGGGCCTTAGGGCGCGGCCTAGGGTTTAGGGTGCAGGGGTTAGGGCGCGGCCTAGGGTTTAGGGTGCAGGGGTTAGGGCGCGGCCTATGGTTTAGGGTGCACGGGTTCGGGCGCGGCGTAGGGTTTAGGGTGCAAGGGTTAGGGCGCGGCCTAGGGTACAGCGCGCAGGGGTTGGGGCGCGGCCTAGGGTACACGGCGCAGGGGTTAGGGCGCGGCCTAGCGTTTAGGGTGCAGCTTTTAGGGAGCAGATTTGGGTTTAGGGTGCAGTGGTTAGGGCGCGTCCTAGGGTTTAGGGTGCAGGGGTTAGGGCGTGGCCTAGGGTTTAGAGCGGGTGCCTTAGGGCGCGGCCGAGGTTTTAAGGTGCAGGGGTTAGGGCGCGGCCTAGTGTTTAGGGTGCAGGGGTTAGGGCGCGGCCTTGGGTTTTGGGTCCAGGGGTTAGGGCGCGGCCTATGATTTAGGGTGCAGGGGTTAGGGCGCGGCCTAGGGTTTTGCGTGCAGAAGTTAGGGCGCGGCCTAGGGTTTAGGGCGCAGGGGTTAGGGCAGGGCCGAGGGTTTTGAGTGGGGGCCTTAGGGCGCGGTCTAGGGTTTAGGGTGCTGGGGTTAGGGCGCGGCCTAGGGTGTAGGTTGCAGGGGTTAGGGCGCGGCCTAGGGTTTTGGGTCCATGGGTTTGGGCGCGGCCTAGGGTTTAGGGTGCTGGTGTAAGGGCGCGGCCTAGGGTTTATGGTGCAAAGGTTAGGGCGCGGCCTTGGGTTTAGGGTGCAGGTGTTAGGGCGTGGCCTAGGGTTTTGGGTGCAGAAGTTAGGGCGCCCTAGGGTTTAGGGTGCAGGGGTTAGGGCACGGCCGAGGGTTTTGGGTGGGGGCCTTAGGGCGCGGCCTAGGGTTTAGGGTGCAGGGGTTAGGGCGCGGCCTAGGGTTTAGGGTGCAGGGGTTAGGGCGTGGCCTAGGGTTTAGAGAGGGTGCTTTAGGGCGCGGCCGAGGTTTTAGGGTGCAGGGGTTAGGGCGCGGCCTAGTGTTTAGGGTGCAGGGGTTAGGGCGCGGCCTAGGGTTTTGGGTCCAGGGGTTAGGGCGCGGCCTAGGGTTTAGGGTGCTGGTGTAAGTGCGCGGCCTAGGGTTTTAAGTGCAGGGGTTAGGGCGCGGCCTATGGTTTTGGGTGCAGGGGTTAGGGCGCGGCCTAGGGTTTAGGGTTCAAAGGTTTGGGCGCGGCCTAGGGTGTAGGGTGCAGGGGTTAGGGCGCGGCCTAGGGTTTTGGGTCCAGGGGTTCGGGCGCGGCCTAGGGTTTAGGGTGCTGGGGTTCGGGCGCGGCCTAGGGTTTTGGGTGCAGGGGTTAGGGCGCGGTCTAGGGTTTAGGGTGCAGGGGTTAGGGCGTGGCCTAGGGTTTAGAGTGGGTGCCTTTAGGCGCGGCCTAGGGTTTAGGGTGCAGGGGTTTCGGTGCGGCCTAGTGTTTAGGGAGCGGGGGTTAGGGCGCGGCCTAGGGTTTAGGGTGCAGGGGTTAGGGCGCGGCCTATGGTTTAGGGTGCAGGGGTTAGGGCGCGGCCTAGGGTTTTGGGTGCAGAAGTTAGGGCGCGGCCTAGGGTTTAGGGTGCAAGGGTCAGGGCAGGGCCGAGGGTTTTGGGTGGGGGCCTTAGGGCGCGGTCTAGGGTTTAGGGTGCAAGGGTTAGGGCGCGGCCTAGGGTGTAGGGTGCAGGGGTTAGGGCGCGGCATAGGGTTTTGGGTCCAGGGGTTCGAGCGCGGCCTAGGGTTTAGGGTGCTGGTGTAAGGGCGCGGCCTAGGGTTTATGGTGCAGGGGTTAGGGCGCGGCCTAGGGTTTAGGGTGCAGGGGTTCGGGAGCGGCATAGGGTTTAGGGTGCAAGGGTTAGGTCGCTGCCTAGGGTACAGGGCGCAGGGGTTAGGGCGCGGCCTAGGGTACATGGCGCAGGGGTTAGGGCGCAGCCTAGGATTTAGGGTGCAGGTGTTAGGGAGCAGACTTGGGTTTAGGGTGCAGGGGTTAGGGCGCGTCCTAGGGTATAGGGTACAGGGGTTGGGGCGTGGCCTAGGGTTTAGAGTGGGCGCCTTAGGGCGCGGCCTAGGGTTTAGGGTGCAGGGGTTAGGGTGCGGCTTACTGTTTAGGGAGAAGGGGTTCGGGCGCGGCATAGGGTTTAGGGTACAGGAGTTAGGGCGCGGCCTAGGGTTTTGTGGGCAGAAGTTAGGGCGCGGCCTAGGGTTTAGGGTGCAGGGGTTAGGGCACAGTCGAGGGTTTTGGGTGGGGGCCTTAGGGCGCGGTCTAGGGTTTAGGGTGCAGGGGTTAGGGCGCGGCCTACGGTTTTGGGTCCAGGGGTTAGGGCGCGGCCTAGGGTTTAGGGTGCTCGTGTAAGGGCGTGGCCTAGGGTTTAGGGTGCAGGGATTAGGGCGCGGCCTAGTGTTTAGGGTGCAGGGGTTCGGGCGCGGCATAGGGTTTAGGGTGCAAGGGTTAGGGCGCGGCCTAGGGTTTAGGGTGCAGGGGTTACGGCGTGGCCTAGGGTTTAGAGTGGGTGCCTTAGGGCGCGGCCTAGGGTTTAGGGTGCATGGGTTGGGTTGCGGCCTAGTGTTTAGGGTGCAGGGGTTAGGGTGCAGCCTAGGGTTTAGGGTACAGGGGTTAGGGCGCCGTCTATGGTTTAGGGTGCAGGGGTTAGGGCGCGGCCTAGGGTTTTGGGTGCAGAAGTCAGGGCGCGGCCTAGGGTTTAGGGTGCAGGGGTTAGGGCACGGCCGGGGGTTTTGGGTGGGGGCCTTAGGGCGCGGTCTAGGGTTTAGGGTGCAGGGGTTAGGGCGCGGCCTAGGGTTTTGGGTCCAGGGGTTTGGGCGCGGCCTAGGGTTTAGGGTGCTGGTGTAAGGGCGCGGCCTAGGGTTTATGGTGCAGGGGTTAGGCCGCTGCCTAGGGTTTACGGTGCAGGGGTTAGGGCGCATCCTAGGGTTTAGGGTGCAGGGGTTCGGGCGCGGCATAGGGTTTAGGGTGCAAGGGTTAGGGCGCGGCCTAAGGTACAGGGCGCAGGGGTTAGGGCGCGGCCTATGGTATCGGGCGCAGGGGTTAGGGCGCGGCCTAGCGTTTAGGGTGCTGGTGTTAGGGAGCAGACTTAGGTTTAGGGTGCTGGGGTTAGGGCTCGTCCTAGGGTTTAGGGTGCAGGGGTTAGGGCTCAGCCTAGGGTTTAGGGTGCAGGGGTTAGGGTGCGGCCTAGTGTTTAGGGTGCAGGGGTTAGGGCGCGGCCTAGGGTTAAGGGTACAGGGGTTTGGGCGCGGCCTATGGTATAGGGTGCAGGGGTTAGGGCGCGGCCTAGGGTTTAGGGGGCAGAAGTTGGGGCGCGGCCTAGGGTTTATGGTGCAGGGGTTAGGGCACGGCCGAGGGTTTTGGGTGGGGGCTTTAGGGCGCGGTCTAGGGCTTAGGGTGCAGGGGTTAGGGCGCGGCCTAGGGTTTAGGGTGCAGGGGTTAGGGCGCGGCCTAGGGTTTTGCGTCCAGGGGTTAGGGCGCGGCCTAGGGTTTAGGGTGCAGGGGTTCGGGCGCGTCCTAGGGTTTAGGGCGCAAGGGTTCAAGCGCGGCCTAGGGTACAGGGCGCAGGGGTTAGGGCGCGGCCTAGGGTACAGGGCGCACGCGTTAGGGCGTGGCCTAGCGTTTAGGGTGCAGGTGTCAGGGAGCAGACTTGCGATTAGTGTGCAGGTGTTAGGGCGCGTCCTAGGGTTTAGGGTGCAGGGGTTAGGGCGCGGCCTTGGGTTTAGGGTGCAGGGGTTCGGGAGCGGCATAAGATTTAGGGTGCAAGGGTTAGGGCGCGGCCTAGGGTACAGGGCGCAGGGGTTAGGGCGCGGCCTGGCGTTTAGGGTGCAGGTTTTAGGGAGCAGATTTGGGTTTTGGGTGCAGGGGTTTGGGCGCGTCCTAGGGTTTAGGGTGCAGGGGTTAGGGCATGGCCTAGGGTTTAGAGCGGGTGCCTTAGGGCGCGGCCGAGGTTTTAGGGTGCAGGGGTTAGGGCGCGGCCTAGTGTTTACGGTGCAGGGGTTAGGGCGCGGCCTAGGGTTTTGGGTCCAGGGGTTAGGGCGCGGCCTAGGGTTTAGGGTGCTGGTGTAAGGGCGCGGCCTAGGGTTTTGGGTGCAGGGGTTAGGGCGCGGCCTAGGGTTTAGGGTGCAGGGGTTAGGGCTCGGCCTAGGGTTTAGGGTGCAAAGGTTTGGGCGCGGCCTAGGGTACAGGGCGCAGGGGTTAGGGCGCGGCCTTGGGTATAGGGCGCAGGGGTTAGGGCGCGGCCTAGCGTTTAGGGTGCAGGTGTTAGGGAGCTGACGTGGGTTTATGGTGCAGGGGTTAGGGCGCGTCCTAGGGTTTAGGGTGCAGTGGTTAGGGCGTGGCCTAGGGTTTAGAGTGGGTGCCTTTGGGCGCGGCCTAGGGTTTAGGGTGCAGGGGTTAGGGTGCGGCCTAGTGCTTAGGGAGCAGGGGTTAGGGCGCGGCCTAGGGTTTAGGGTGCAGGGGTTGGGGCGCGGCCTATGGTTTAGGGTGCAGGGGTTAGGGCGCGGTCTAGGGTTTTGGGTGCAGAAGTTAGGGCGCGGTCTAGGGTTTAGGGTGCAGGGGTTAGGGCGCGGCCTACGGTTTTGGGTCCAGGGGTTAGGGCGCGGCCTAGGGTTTAGGGTGCAGGGGATACGGCGCGGACTCGGGTTTAGGGTGCAGGGGTTCGGGCGCGGCATAGGGTTTAGGGTGCAAGGGTTAGGGCGCGGCCTAGGGTACAGGGCGCAGTGGTTAGGGCGCGGCCTAGGGTACAGGGCGCAGGGGTTAGGGCGCGGCCTACCGTTTAGGGCGCACGTGTTAGGGAGCAGACTTGGGTTTAGGGTGCAGGGGTTAGGGCGCGTCCTAGGGTTTAGGGTGCAGGGGTTAGGGCGTGGCCTAGGGTTTAGAGTGGGTGCCTTAGGGCGCGGCCTAGGGTTTAGGGTGCAGGGTTTAGGGTGCGGCCTAGTGTTTAGGGTGCAGGGGTAAGGGTGCAGCCTAGGGTTTAGGGTACAGGGGTTAGGGCGCCGTCTATGGTTTAGGGTGCAGGGGTTAGGGCGCGGCCTAGGGTGTAGGGTGCAGAAGTTAGGGCGCGGCCTAGGGTTTAGGGTGCAGGGGTTAGGGCACGGCCGGGGGTTTTGGGTGGGGGCCTTAGGGCGCGGTCTAGGGTTTAGGGTGCAGGGGTTAGGGCGCGGCCTAGGGTTTTGGGTCCAGGGGTTTGGGCGCGGCCTAAGCTTTAGGGTGCTGGTGTAAGGGCGCGGCCTAGCGTTTATGGTGCAGGGGTTAGGGCGCGGCCTAGGGTTTACGGTGCAGGGGTTAGGGCGTGGCTTAGGGTTTAGGGTGCAGGGGTTCGGGAGCGGCATAGGGTTTAGGGTGCAAGGGTTAGGGCGCGGCCTAAGGTACAGGGCGCAGGGGTTAGGGCGCGGCCTAGGGTACCGGGCGCAGGGGTTAGGGCGCGGCCTAGTGTTTAGGGTGCAGGTGTTAGGGAGCAGACTTGGGTTTATGGTGCTGGGGTTAGAGCGCGTCCTAGGGTTTAGGGTGCAGGGGTTAGGGCTCGGCCTAGGGTTTAGGGTGCAGGGGTTAGGGTGCGGCCTAGTGTTTAGGGTGCAGGGGTTAGGGCGCGGCCTAAGGTTTAAGGTGCAGGGGTTCGGGCGCGGCATAGGGTTTAGGGTGCAAGGGTTCAAGCGCGGCCTAGGGTACAGGGCGCAGGGGTTAGGGCGCGGCCTAGCGTTTAGGGTGCAGGTTGCAGGGAGCAGACTTGGGATTAGTGTGCAGGTGTTAGGGCGCGTCCTAGGGTTTAGGGTGCAGGGGTTAGGGCGCGGCCTAGGGTTTTGAGTCCAGGGGTTAGGGCGCGGCCTAGGGTTTAGGGTGCTGGTGTAAGGGCGCGGCCTAGGGTTTATGGTGCAGGGGTTAGTGCGCGGCCTAGGGTTTAGAGTGCAGGGGTTAGGGCGCGGCCTTGGGTTTAGGGTGCAGGGGTTCGGGAGCGGCATAGGGTTTAGGGTGCAAGGGTTAGGGCGCGGCCTAGGGTACAGGGTGCAGGGGTTAGAGCGCGGCCTAGCATTTAGGGTGCAGGTGTTAGGGAGCAGACTTGGGTTTAGGGTGCAGGGGTTAGGGAGTGTCCTAGGGTTTAGGGTGCAGGGGTTAGGGCGTGGCCTAGGGTTTAGAGTGGGTGCCTTAGGGCGCGGCCTAGGGTTTAGGGTGCAGGGGTTAGGGTGCGGTCTAGTGTTTAGGTTGCAGCGGTTAGGGCGCGGCCTAGGGTTTAGGGTACAGGGGAAAGGGCGCGGCCGAGGGTTTTGGTTGGGTGCTTTAGGGCACGGTCTACGGTTTAGGGTGCAGGTGTTAGGGCACGGCCTTGGGTTTTGGGTTCAGGGTTTAGGGCGCGGCCTAGGGTTTAGGGTGCTGGTGTAAGGGCACGGCCAAGGGTTTATGGTGCAGGGGTTAGGGCGCGGCCTAGGGTTTAGGGTGCAGGGGTTAGGGCGCGGCCAAGGGTTTAGGGTGCAGGGGTTAGGGCGTGGCCTTGGGTTTAGAGTGCAGGTGTTCGGGCGTAGCATAGGGTTTAGGGTGCAAGGGTTAGGGCGCGGCGTAAGGTACAGAACGCAGGGGTTAGGGCGCGGCGTAGGGTGCAGGGCGCAGGGGTTAGGGCGCGGCCTAGCGTTTAGGATGCACGTGTTAGGGAGCAGACTTGGGTTTAGGGTGCAGGGGTTAGGACGCCTCCTAGGGTTTAGGGTGCAGTGGTTAGGGCGTGGCCTAGGGCTTAGAGTGGGTGCCTTAGGGCGCGGCCTAGGGTTTAGGGTGCAGGGGTTAGGGTGCGGCCTAGTGTTTAGGGTGCAGGGGTTAGGGCGCGGCCTAGTGTTTAGGGTGCAGGGGTTAGGGCGCGGCCTAGGGTTTAGGGTACAGGGGTTAGGGCGCGGCCTATGGTTTAGGGTGTAGGGGTTAGGGCGCGGCCTAGGGTTTTGGGTGCAGAAGTTAGGGCGCGGCCTAGAGTTTAGGGTGCAGAGGTGAGGGAACGGCCGAGGGTTTTTGGTGGGGGCCTTAGGGCGCGGTCTAGGGTTTAGGGCGCAGGGGTTAGGGCGCGGCCTAGGGTGTAGGGTGCAGGGGTTAGGGCGCGGCCTAAGGTTTTGGGTCCTGGGTTTAGGGCGCGGCCTAGGGTTTAGGGTGCCGGTGTAAGGGCGCGGCCTTGGGTTTATGGTGCAGGGGTTAGGGCGCGGCCTAGGGTTTAGAGTGCAGGGGTTAGGGCGCGGCCTAGGGTTTATGGTGCAGGGGTTCGGGCGCGGCATAGGGTTTAGGGTGCAAGGGTTCGGGCGCGGCCTAGGGTACAGGGCGCAGGGGTTAGGGCGCGGCCTAGCGTTTAGGTTGCAGGTGTTAGGGAGCAGACTTCGGTTTAGGGTGCAGGGGTTAGGGCGCGTCCTTGGGTTTAGGGTGCAGGGGTTAGGGCATGGCCTAGGGTTTAGAGTGGGTGCCTTAGGGCGCGGCCTAGGGTTTAGGTTGCAGGGGTTAGGGTGCGGCCTAGTGTTTAGGGTGCAGGAGTTAGGGCGCGGCCTAGGGTTTAGGGTCCAGGGGTTAGGGCCCGGCCTATGGTTTAGGGTGCAGGGGTTAGGGCGCGGCCTAGGGTTTGGGTGCAGAAGTTAGGGCGCGGCCTAGGGTTTAGGGTGCAGGGGTTAGGGCACGGCCGAGGGTTTTGGGTCCATGGGTTTGGGCGCGGCCTAGGGTTTAGGGTGCTGGTGTAAGGGCGCGGCCTAGGATTTTGGGTGCAGAAGTTAGGGCGCCCTAGGGTTTAGGGTGCAGGGGTTAGGGCACGGCCGAGGGTTTTGGGTGGGGGCTTTAGGGCGCGGCCTAGGGTTTAGGGTGCAGGGGTTAGGGCGCGGCCTAGGGTTTAGGGTGCAGGGGTTAGGGCACGGCCTAGGGTTTAGGGTGCACGGGTTCGGGCGCGTCGTAGGGTTTAGGGTGCAAGGGTTAGGGCGCGGCCTAGGGTACAGCGCGCAGGGGTTGGGGCGCGGCCTAGGGTACACGGCGCAGGGGTTAGGGCGCGGCCTAGCGTTTAGGGTGCAGCTTTTAGGGAGCAGATTTGGGTTTTGGGTGCAGTGGTTAGGGCGCGTCCTAGGGTTTAGGGTGCAGGGGTTAGGGCGTGGCCTAGGGTTTAGAGCGGGTGCCTTAGGGCGCGGCCGAGGTTTTAAGGTGCAGGGGTTAGGGCGCGGCCTAGTGTTTAGGGTGCAGGGGTTAGGGCGCATCCTTGGGTTTTGGGTCCAGGGGTTAGGGCGCGGCCTATGGTTTAGGGTGCAGGGGTTAGGGCGCGGCCTAGGGTTTTGGGTGCAGGGGTTAGGGCGCGGCCTAGGGTTTAGGGTGCAGGGGTTAGGGCACGGCCGAGGATTTTGGGTGGGGGCCCCAGGGCACGGTCTAGGGTTTAGGGAGCAGGGGTTAGGGCGCGGCCTAGGGTGTAGGGTGCAGGGGTTAGGGCGCGGCCTAGGGTTTTGGGTCCAGGGGTTAGGGCGCGGCCTAGGGTTTAGGGTGCTGGTGTAAGGGCGCGGCCTAGGGTTTATGGTGCAGGGGTTAGGGCGCGGCCTAGGGTTTAGGGTGCAGGGGTTAGGGCGCGGCCTATGGTTTAGGGTGCATGCGTTCGGGCGCGGCATAGGGTTTAGGGTGCAAGGGCTAGGGCGCGGCCTAGGGTACAGGGCGCAGGGGTTTGGGCGCGGCCTAGGGTACAGGGCGCAGGGGTTAGGGCGCGGCCTAGCTTTTAGGGTGCAGGTGTTAGGGAGCAGACTTGGGTTTAGGGTGCAGGGGTTAGGGCGCGTCCTAGTGTTTAGGGTGCAGGGGTTAGGGCGCGGCCTTGGGTTTTGGGTCCAGGGGTTAGGGCGCGGCCTATGGTTTAGGGTGCAGGGGTTAGGGCGCGGCCTAGGGTTTTGCGTGCTTAAGTTAGGGCGCGGCCTAGGGTTTAGGGTGCAGGGGTTAGGGCAGGGCCGAGGGTTTTGGGTGGGGGCCTTAGGGCGCGGTCTAGGGTTTAGGGTGCAAGGGTTAGGGCGCGGCCTAGGGTGTAGGGTGCAGGGGTTAGGGCGCGGCCTAGGGTTTTGGGTCCAGGGGTTCGGGCGCGGCCTAAGGTTTAGGGTGCTGGTGTAAGGGCGCGGCCTAGGGTTTATGGTGCAGGGGTTAGGGCGCGGCCTAGGGTTTAGGGTGCAGGGGTTCGGGAGCGGCATATGGTTTAGGGTGCAAGGGTTAGGGCGCGGCCTAGGGTTTAGGGCGCAGGGGTTAGTGCGCGGCCTAGCGTTTAGGGTGCAGGTTTTAGGGAGCAGATTTGGGTTTTGGGTGCAGGGGTTAGGGCGCGTCCTTGGGTTTAGGGTGCAGGGGTTAGGGCGTGGCCTAGGGTTTAGAGCGGGTGCCTTAGGGCGCGGCCGAGGTTTTAGGGTGCAGGGGTTAGGGCGCGGCCTAGTGTTTAGGGTGCAGGGGTTAGGGCGCGGCCTAGGGTTTTGGGTCCAGGGGTTAGGGCGCGGCCTAGGGTTTAGGGTGCTGGTGTAAGGGCGCGGCCTAGGGTTTTGGGTGCAGGGGTTAGGGCGCGGCCTAGGGTTTAGGGTTCAGGGGTCAAAACGCGGCCTAGGGTTTAGGGTGCAAATGTTTGGGAGCGGCCTAGGGTACAGGGCGCAGGGGTTAGGGCGCGGCCTAGGGTATAGGGCGCAGGGTTTAGGGCGCGGCCTAGCGTTTAGGGTGCAGGTGTTAGGGAGCTGACGTGGGTTTATGGTGCAGGGGTTAGAGCGCGTCCTAGGGTTTAGGGTGCAGGGGTTAGGGCGTGGCCTAGGGTTTTTAGTGGGTGCCTTTGGGCGCGGCTTAGGGTTTAGGGTGCAGGGGTTAGGGCGCGGCCTATGGTTTAGGGTGCAGGGGTTAGGGCGCGTCGTAGGGTTTTGGGTGCAGAAGTTAGGGCGCGGCCTAGGGTTTAGGGTGCAAGGGTTAGGGCGCGGCCTAGGGTTTAGGGTGCTGGTGTAAGGGCGCGGCCTACGGTTTATGGTGCAGGGGTTAGGGTGCGGCCGAGGGTTTAGGGTGCAGGGGTTCGGGAGCGGCATAGGGTTTAGGGTGCAAGGGTTAGGGCGCGGCCTAGGGTACAGGGCGCAGGGGTTAGGGCGCGGCCTAGGATTTAGGGTGCAGGGGTTAGGGCGCGGCCTATGGTTTAGAGTGGGTGCCTTAGGGCGCGGCCTAGGGTTTAGGGTGCAGGGGTTAGGGTGCGGCCTACTGTTTAGGGAGCAGGGGTTAGGACGCGGCCTAGGGTTTAGGGTGCAGGGGTTAGGGCGCGGCCTATGGTTTAGGGTGCAGGGGTTAGGGCGCGGCCTAGGGTTTTGGGTGCAGAAGCTGGGGCGCGGCCTAGGGTTCAGGGCGCAGGGGTTAGGGCGCGGCCTAGCGTTTAGGGTGCAGGTGTTAGGGAGCAGACTTGGGTTTTGGGTGCAGGGGTTAGGGCGCGTCCTAGTGTTTATGGTGCAGGGGTTAGGGCGTGGCCTAGGATTTAGAGTGGGTGCCTTAGGGCGCGGCCTAGGGTTTAGGGTGCAGGGGTTAGGGTGCGGCCTATGGTTTAGGGTGCAGGGGTTAGGGCGCGGCCTATGGTTTAGGGTGCAGGGGTTAGGGCGCGGCCTAGGGTTTTGGGTGCAGAAGCTAGGGCGCGGCCTAGGGTTTATGGTGCAGGTGTTAGGGCAGGCCCGAGGGTTTTAGGTGGGGGCCGTAGGGCGCCGTCTATGGTTTAGGGTGCAGGGGTTAGGACGCGGCCTAGGGTGTAGGGTGCAGGGGTTAGGGCGCGGCCTAGGGTTTTTGGGTAAAGGGGTTAGGGCGCGGCCTAGGGTTTAGGGTGCTGGTGTAAGGGCGCGGCCTAGGGTTTATGGTGCAGGGGTTAGGACGCGGCCTAGGGTTTAGGGTGTAGGGGTTAGGGCGCGGCCTAGGGTTTAGGGTGCAGGGGTTCGGGAGCGGCATAGGGTTTAGGGTGCAAGGGTTAGAGCGCGGCCTAGGGTAGAGGGCGCAGGGGTTAGGGCGCGGCCTAGGGTAGAGGGCGCAGGGGTTAGGGCGCGGCCTTGCGTTTAGGGTGCAGGTGTTAGGGAGCAGACTTGGGTTTAGGGTGCAGGGGTTAGGGCGCGTCTTAGGGTTTATGGTGCAGGGGTTAGGGCGCGGCATAGGGTCTAGAGTGGGTGCCTTAGGGCGCGGCCTAGGGTTTAGGGTGCAGGGGTTAGAGTGCGGCCTGGTGTTTAGGGTGCAGGGGTTAGGGCGCGGCCTATGGTTTAGGGTGCAGGGGTTAGGGCGCGGCCTAGGGTACAGGGCGAAGGGGTTAGGGCGCGGCCTAGCGTTTAGGGTGCAAGGGTTAGGGCGTGGCCTAGGGTTTAGAGTGGGTGCCCTAGGGCGCGGCCTAGGGTTTAGGGTGCAGGGGTTAGGGTGCGGCCTAGTGTTTAGTTTACAGGGGTTAGGGTGCGGCCTAGTGTTTAGGGTGCAGGGGTTAGGGCGTGGCCTAGGGTTTAGAGTGTGTGCCTTAGGGCGCGGCCTACGGTTTAGGGTGCAGGGGTGAGGGTGCGGCCTAGTGTTTAGGGTGCAGGGGTTGGGGCGCGGCGTAGGGTTTAGGGTACAGGGGTTAGGGCGCGGTCGAGGGTTTAGGGTGCAGGGGTTAGGGCGCGGCCTGGGGTGTAGGGTGCAGGAGTTAGGGAGCAGACTCGGGTTTAGGGTGCAGGGGTTAGGGCACGGCCTAGGGTACAGGGAGCAGGGGTTAGGGCGCGGCCTAGGGTACAGGGCACAGGGGTTAGGGCGCGGCCTAGCGTTTAGTGTGCAGGTGTTAGGGAGCAGACTCGGGTTTGGGGTGCAGGGGTTAGGGCGCTTCCTAGGGTTTAGGGTGCAGGGGTTAGGGCGCGGCCTAGGGTTTAGAGTGGGTGCCTTAGGGCGCGGCCTCGTGTTTAGGGTGCAGGGGTTAGGGCGCGGCCTAGGGTTTAGGGTGCAGGGGTTAGGGCGCGGCCTAGGGTTTTGGGTCCAGGGGTTACGGCGCGGCCTAGGGTTTAGGGTGCAGGGGTTAGGGCACGGCTGAGGGTTTTGGGTGGGGGCTCTTAAAGCGCGGTCTTGGGTTTAGGGTGCAGGGTTTCGTACGCGGCATAGGGTTTAGGGTGCAAGGGTTTTGGCGCGGCCTAGGGTACAGGGCGCAGGGGTTAGGGCGCGGCCTAGGGTACAGGGCGCAGGGGTTAGGGCGCGGCCTAGCGTTTAGGGTGCAGGTGTTAGGGAGCAGACTTGTGTTTAGGGCGCAGGGGTTAGGGCGCGTCCTAGGGTTTAGGGTGCAGGGGTTAGGGCGTGGCCTAGGGTTTAGAGTGGGTGCCTTAGGGCGCGGCCTAGGGTTTAGGGTGCAGGGGTTAGGGTGCGGCATAGTGTTTAGGGAGCAGGGGTTAGGGCAGGGCCTAGGGTTTTGGGTGCAGGAGTTAGGTCGCGGCCTATGGTTTAGGGTGCAGGTGTTAGGGCGCGGCCTAGGGTTTTGGGTGCAGGGGTTAGGGCAGGGCCGAGGGTTTTGGGTGGGGGCCTTAGGGCGCAGTCTAGGTTTTAGGGTGCTGGTGTAAGGGCGCGGCCTAGGGTTTAGGGTGCAGGGGTTAGGGCGCGGCATATGGTTTAGGGTGGAAGGGTTAGGGCGCGGCCTAGGGTACAGGGCGCTGGGGTTAGGGCGCGGCCTAGGGTACAGGGCGCTGGGGTTAGGGCGCGGCCTAGCGTTTAGGGTGCAGGGGTTAGGGCGTGGCCTTGGGTTTAGAGTGGGTGCCGTCGGGCGCGGCCTAGGGTTTAGGGTGCAGGGGTTAGGGTGCGGCCTAGTGTTTAGGGTACAGGGGTTATGGTGCGGCCTAGTGTTTAGGGTGCAGGGGTTCGGGCGTGGCCTAGGGTTTAGAGTGGGTGCCTTAGGGCGCGGCCTAGGGTTTAGGGTGCAGGGGTTAGGGTGCGGCCTCGTGTTTAGGGTGCAGGTGTTGGGGCGCGGCGTAGGGTTTAGGGTACAGGGGTTAGGGCGCGGCCTATGGTTTAGGGTGCAGGGGTTAGGGCGCGGCCTAGGGTTTTGGGTGCAGAAGTTAGGGCGCGGCCTAGGGTTTAGGGTGCAGGGGTTAGGGCACGGCCGAGAGTTTTGGGTGGGGGCCTTAGGGCGCGGCCTAGGGTTTAGGGTGCAGGGGTTAGGGCGCGGCCTAGGGTGTAGGGTGCAGGGGTTAGGGCGCGGCCTAGGGTTCTGGGTCCAGGGGTTAGGGCGCGGCCTAGGGTTTAGGGTGCTGGTGTATGGGCGCGGCCTAGGGTTTATGGTGCAGGGGTTAGGGCGCGGCCTAGGGTTTAGGGTGCTGGGTTTAGGGTGCGGCCTAGGGTTTAGAGTGCAGGGGTTCCCGCGCGGCATAGGGTTTAGGGTGCAAGGCTTAATGCGCGGCCTAGGGTACAGGGCGCAGGTGTTAGGGCGCGGTCTAGGGTACAGGGCGCAGGGGTTAGGGAGCGGCCTAGCGTTTAGGGTGCAGTTGTTAGGGAGCAGACTTGGGTTTAGGGTGCAGGGGTTAGGGCGCGTCCTAGGGTTTAGGGTGCAGGGGTTAGGGCGTGGCCTAGGGTTTAGATTGGGTGCCTTAGGGCGCGGCGTAGAGTTTATGGTGCAGGGGTTAGGGTGCGGTCTAGTGTTTAGGGTGCAGGGGTTAGGGCGCGGCCTAGGGTTTAGGGTACAGGGGTTAGGGCGCAGCCTATGGTTTAGGGTGCAGGGGTTAGGGCTCGGCCTAGGGTTTAGGGTGCAGAAGTTTGGGCGCGGCCTAGGGTTTAGGGTGCAGGGGATAGGGCACGGCCGAGGGTTTTGGGTGGGGGCTCTTAGGGCGCGGTCTAGGGTTTAGGGTGCAGGGGTTCGGGCGCGGCCTAGGGTGTAGGGTGCAAGGGTTAGGGCGCGGCCTAAGGTTTTGGGTCCAGGGGTTAGGGCGCGGCCTAGGGTTTAGGGTGCTGGTGTAAGGGCGCGGCCTAGGGTTTATGGTGCAGGGGTTAGGGCGCGGCCTAGGGTTTAGGGTGCAGGGGTTAGGGCGCGGCCTAGGGTTTCGGGTGCAGGGGTTCGGGCGCGGCATAGGGTTTAGGGTGCAAGGGTTAGGGCGCGGCGTAGGGTACAGGGCGCAGGGGTTAGGGCGCGGCCTAGGGTACGGGACGCAGGGGTTAGGGCGCGGCCTAGCGTTTAGGGTGCAGGTGTTAGGGAGTAGACTTGGGTTTAGGGTGCAGGGGTTAGGGCGCGTCCTTGGGTTTAGGGTGCAGGGGTTAGGGCGTGGCCTAGGGTTTAGAGTGGATGCCTTAGGGCGCGGCCTAGGGTTTAGTGTGCAGGGGTTAGGGCGCGGTCTAGGGTTTAGGGTGCAGGGGTTAGGGCGCGGCCGAGGGTGGAGGGTGCAGGGGTTAGGGCGCGGCCTAGGGTTTAGGGTCCAGGGTTTAGGGCGCGGCCTGGGGTTTAGGGTGCTGGTGTAAGGGCGCGGCCTAGGGTTTTTGGTGCAGGGGTTAGGGCGCGGCCTAGGGTTTAGGGTGCAGGGGTTAGGGCAGGGCCGAGGGTTTTGGGTGGGGGCCTTAGGGCGCGGTCTAGGGTTTAGGGTGCAGGGGTTAGGGCGCGGCCTAGGGTGTAGGGTGCAGGGGTTAGGGCGCGGCCTAGGGTTTTGGGTCCAGGGGTTAGGGCGCGGCCTAGGGTTTAGGGTTCAGGGGTTAGGGCGCGGCCTAGGGTTTATGGTGCAGGGGTTAGGGCGCGGCCTAGGTTTTAGGGTGCAGGGGTTCGGGAGCGGCATAGGGTTTAAGGTGCAAGGGTTAGGGCGCGGCCTAGGGTACAGGGCGCAGGGGGTTAGGGCGCGGCCTAGGGTACAGGGCGCAGGGGTTAGGGCGCGGCCTAGGATTTAGGGTGCAGGTGTTAGGGAGCAGACTTGGGTTTAGGGTGCAGGGGTTAGGGCGCGTCCTAGGGTTTAGGGTGCAGGGGTTAGTGCGTGGCCTCTGGTTTAGAGTGGGTGCCTTAAGGCGCGGCCTAGGGTTTAGGTTGCGGGGGTTAGGGTGTGGCCTAGTGTTTAGGGTGCAGGGGTTAGGGCGCGGCCTAGGGTTTTGGGTTCAGGGGTTAGGGCGCGGCCTATGGTTGAGGGTGCAGGGGTTAGGGCGCGGCCTAGGGTTTTGGGTGCAGAAGTTAGGGCGCGGCCTAGCGTTTACGGTGCAGGGGTTAGGGCACGGCCGAGGGTTTTGGGTGGGGGCCATAGGGCACGGTCTAGGGTTTAGGGTGCAGGGGTTAGGGCGCGGCCTAGGGTGTAGGGTGCAGGGGTTAGGGCGCGGCCTAGGGTTTTGGGTCCAGGGGTTAGGGCGCGGCCTAGGGTTTAGGGTGCTGGTGTAAGGGCGCGGCCTAGGGTTTATGGTGCAGGGGTTAGGGCGCGGCCTAGTGTTTAGGGTGCAGGGGTTAGGGCGCGGCCTAGGGTTTAGGGTGCATGGGTTCGGGCGCGGCATAGGGTTTAGGGTGCACGGGTTAGAGCGCGGACTAGGGTACAGGGCGCAGGGGTTAGGGCGCGGCCTTGCGTTTAGGGTGCAGGTGTTAGGGAGCAGACTTGGGTTTAGGGTGCAGGGGTTAGGGCGCGTCCTAGGGTTTATGGTCCAGGGGTTAGGGCGCGGCCTAGGGTTTAGGGTGCTGGTGTAAGGGCGCGGCCTAGGGTTTATGGTGCAGGGGTTAGGGCGCGGCCTAGGGTTTAGGGTGCTTGGGTAAGGGCGCGGCCTAGTGTTTAGGGTGCAGGGGTTCGGGCGCGGCATAGGGTTTAGGGTGGAAGGGTTAGGGCGCGGCCTAGGGTACAGGGCGCTGGGGTTAGGGCGCGGCCTAGGGTTTAGGGTGCAGGGGTTAGGGCACGGCCGAGGGTTTTGGGTGGGGGCTCTTAGGTCGCGGTCTAGGGTTTAGGGTGCAGGGATTACGGCGTGGCATAGGGTTTAGGGTGCAGGGGTTAGGGCGCGGCCTAGGGTTTTGGGTCCAGGGGTTAGGGCGCGGCCTAGGGTTTAGGGTGCTGGTGTAAGGGCGCGGCCTAGGGTTTGTGGTGCAGGGGTTAGGGCGCGGCCTAGGGTTTAGGGTGCAGGGGTTGGGGCGCGGCCTAGGGTTTAGGGTGCAGGGGTTCGGGCGCGGCATAGGGTTTAGGGTGCAGGGGTTAGGGCGCGGCCTAGGGTACAGGGCGCAGGGGTTAGGGAGCGGACTAGCGTTTAGGGTGCAGGTGTTAGGGAGCAGACTTGGGTTTAGGGTGCAGGGGTTAGGGCGCGTCATTGGGTTTAGGGTGCAGGGGTTAGGGCGTGGCCTAGCGTTTAGGGTGCAGATGTTAGGGAGCAGACTTGGGTTTAGGGTGCAGGGGTTAGGGCGCGTCCTTGGGTTTAGGGTGCAGGGGTTAGGGCGTGGCCTAGGGTTTAGAGTGGATGCCTTAGGGCGCGGCCTAGGGTTTAGGGTGCAGGGGTTAGGGTGCGGCCTAGGGTTTAGGGTGCAGGGGTTAGTGCGCGGCCTAGGGTTTAGGGTACAGGGGTTAGGGTGCGGCCTATGGTTTAGGGTGCAGGGGTTAGGGCGCGGCCTAGGGTTTTGGGTGTAGAAGTTAGGGCGCGGCCTAGGGTTTAGGGTACAGGGGTTAGGGCACGGTCGAGGGTTTTGGGTGGGGGCCTTAGGGCGCGGTCTAGGGTTTAGGGTGCAGGGGTTAGGGCGCGGCCGATAGTGGAGGGTGCAGGGGTTAGGGCGCGGCCTAGGGTTTTGGGTCCAGGGTTTAGGGCGCGGCCTAGGGTTTAGGGTGCTGGTGTAAGGGCGCGGCCTAGGGTACAGGGCGCAGGGGTTAGGGCGCGGCCTAGGGTACAAGGCGCAGGGGTTAGGGCGCGGCCTAGCGTTTAGGGTGCACGTGTTAGGGAGCAGACTTGGGTTTAGGGTGCAGGGGTTAGGACGCGTCCTAGGTTTTAGGGTGCAGGGGTTAGGGCGTGGCCTAGGGTTTAGAGTGGGTGCCTTAGGGCGCGGCCTTGGGTTTAGGGTGCAGGGGTTAGGGTGCGGCCTAGTGTTTAGGGTGCAGGGGTTAGGGCGCGGCCTAGGGTGTAGGGTACAGGGGTTAGGGCGCGGCCTATGGTTTAGGGTGCAGGGGTTAGGGCACGGCCGAGGGTTTTGGGTGGGGGCCTTAGGGCGCGGTCTAGGGTTTAGGGTGCAGGGGTTAGGGCGCGGCCTAGTGTGTTGGGTGCTGGTGTAAGGGCGCGGCCTAGGGTTTATGGTGCAGGGGTTAGGGCGCGGCCTAGGGTTTAGGGTGCAGGGGTTAGGGCGCGGCCTAGGGTTTAGGGTACAGGGGTTAGGGCGCGGGCAATGGTTTAGGGTGCAGGGGTTAGGGCGCGGCGTAGGGTGTAGAGTGCAGGTGTTAGGGCGCGGCCTAGGGTTTTGGGTCCAGGGGTTAGGGCGCGGCCTAGCGTTTAGGGTGCTGGTGTAAGGGCGCGGCCTAGGGTTTATGGTGCAGGGGTTAGGGCGCGGCCTAGGGTTTAGGGTGCAGGGGTTAGGGCGCGACCTAGGGTTTAGGGTGCAGGGGTTCGGGCGCGGCATAGGGTTTAGGGTGCAAGGGTTAGGGCGCGGCCTAGGGTACAGGGCGCAGGGGTTAGGTCGTGGCCTAGGGTACAGGGCGCAGTGGTTAGGGCGCGGCCTAGCGTTTAGGGTGCAGGTGTTAGGGAGCCGACTTGGGTTTAGGGTGCAGGGGTTAGAGCGCGTCCTAGGGTTTAGGGTGCAGGGGTTAGGGCGCAGCCTAGGGTTTAGGGTGCTGGTGTAAGGGCGCGGCCTAGGGTTTAGGGTGCAGGTGTTAAGGCGCGGCCTAGGTTACAGGGCGCAGGGGTTAGGGCGTTGCCTAGGATTTAGGGTGCAGGTGTTAGGGAGCAGACTAGGGTTTATGGTGCAGGGGTTAGGGCGCGTCCTAGGGTTTAGGGTGCAGGGGTTAGGGCGTGGCCTACTGTTTAGGGTGCAGGGGATAGGGCGCGGCCTAGGGTTTTGGGTGCAGAAGTTAGGGCACGGCCTAGGGTTTAGGGTGCAGGGGTTAGGGCACGGCCGAGGGTTTTTGGTGGGGGCCTTAGGGCACGGTCTAGGGTTTAGGCTGCAGGGGTTAGGGCGCGGCCTATGTTGTAGGGTGCAGGGGTTAGGGCGCGGCCTAGGGTTTATGGTGCAGGGGTTAGGGCGCGGCCTAGGGTTTAGGGTGCTGGTGTAAGGGCGCGGCCTAGGTTTTATGGTGCAGGGGTTAGGGCGCGGCCTAGGGTTTAGGGTGCAGATGTTAGGGAGCAGACTTGGGTTTAGGGTGCAGGGGTTAGGGCGCGGCCTAGGGTTTTGAGTCCAGGGGTTAGGGCGCGGCCTAGGGTTTAGGGTGCTGGTGTAAGGGCGCGGCCTAGGGTTTATGGTGCAGGGGTTAGTGCGCGGCCTAGGGTTTAGAGTGCAGGGGTTAGGGCGCGGCCTTGGGTTTAGGGTGCAGGGGTTCGGGAGCGGCCTAGTGTTTAGGGTGCAGGGTTTAGTGCGCGGCCTAGGGTTTAGGGTACAGGGGTTAGGGTGCGGCCTATGGTTTAGGGTGCAGGGGTTAGGGCGCGGCCTAGGGTTTTGGGTGTAGAAGTTAGGGCGCGGCCTAGGGTTTAGGGTACAGGGGTTAGGGCACGGTCGAGGGTTTTGGGTGGGGGCCTTAGGGCGCGGTCTAGGGTTTAGGGTGCAGGGGTTAGGGCGCGGCCGATGGTGGAGGGTGCAGGGATTAGGGCGCGGCCTAGGATTTTGGGTCCAGGGTTTAGGGCGCGGCCTAGGGTTTAGGGTGCTGGTGTAAGGGCGCGGCCTAGGGTACAGGGCGCAGGGGTTAGGGCGCGGCCTAGGGTACAAGGCGCAGGGGTTAGGGCGCGGCCTAGCGTTTAGGGTGCACGTGTTAGGGAGCAGACTTGGGTTTAGGGTGCAGGGGTTAGGACGCGTCCTAGGGTTTAGGGTGCAGGGGTTAGGGCGTGGCCTAGGGTTTAGAGTGGGTGCCTTAGGGCGCGGCCTTGGGTTTAGGGTGCAGGGGTTAGGGTGCGGCCTAGTGTTTAGGGTGCAGGGGTTAGGGCGCGGCCTAGGGTTTGGGTACAGGGGTTAGGGCGCGGCCTATGGTTTAGGGTGCAGGGGTTAGGGCGCGGCCTAGGGTTTTGGGTGCAGAAGTTAGGGCGCGGCCTAGGGTTTAGGGTGCAGGGGTTAGGGCACGGCCGAGGGTTTTGGGTGGGGGCCTTAGGGCGCGGTCTAGGGTTTAGGGTGCAGGGGTTAGGGCGCGGCCTAGTGTGTAGGGTGCTGGTGTAAGGGCGCGGCCTAGGGTTTATGGTGCAGGGGTTAGGGCGCGGCCTAGGGTTTAGGGTGCAGGGGTTAGAGCGCGGCCTAGGGTTTAGGGTACAGGGGTTAGGGCGCGGGCAATGGTTTAGGGTTCAGGGGTTAGGGCGCGGCGTAGGGTGTAGAGTGCAGGTGTTAGGGCGCGGCCTAGGGTTTTGGGTCCAGGGGTTAGGGCGCGGCCTAGGGTTTAGGGTGCTGGTGTAAGGGCGCGGCCTAGGGTTTATGGTGCAGGGGTTAGGGCGCGGCCTAGGGTTTAGGGTGCAGGGGTTAGGGCGCGGCCTAGGGTTTAGGGTGCAGGGGTTCGGGCGCGGCATAGGGTTTAGGGTGCAAGGGTTAGGGCGCGGCCTAGGGTACAGGGCGCAGGGGTTAGGGCGTGGCCTAGGGTACAGGGCGCAGTGGTTAGGTCGCGGCCTAGCGTTTAGGGTGCAGGTGTTAGGGAGCCGACTTGGGTTTAGGGTGCAGGGGTTAGAGCGCGTCCTAGGGTTTAGGGTGCAGGGGTTAGGGCGCGGCCTAGGGTTTAGGGTGCTGGTGTAAGGGCGCGGCCTAGGGTTTAGGGTGCAGGTGTTAGGGCGCGGCTTAGGGTACAGGGCGCAGGGGTTAGGGCGTTGCCTAGGATTTAGGGTGCAGGTGTTAGGGAGCAGACTAGGGTTTATGGTGCAGGGGTTAGGGCGCGTCCTAGGGTTTAGGGTGCAGGGGTTAAGGCGTGGCCTCGGGTTTAGAGTGGGTGCCTTAGGGCGCGGCCTAGGGTTTAGGGTGCGGGGGTTAGGGTGTGGCCTAGTGTTTAGGGTGCAGGGGTTAGGGCGCGGCCTAGGGTTTAGGGTGCAGAAGTTAGGGCACGGCCTAGGGTTTAGGGTGCAGGGGTTAGGGCACGGCCGAGGGTTTTTGGTGGGGGCCTTAGGGCACGGTCTAGGGTTTAGGCTGCAGGGGTTAGGGCGCGGCCTAGGGTGTAGGGTGCAGGGGTTAGGGCGCGGCCTAGGGTTTATGGTGCAGGGGTTAGGGCGCGGCCTAGGGTTTAGGGTGCTGGTGTAAGGGCGCGGCCTAGGGTTTATGGTGCAGGGGTTAGGGCGCGGCCTAGGGTTTAGGGTGCAGGGGTTAGGGCGCGGCCTAGGGTTTAGGGTGCATGGGTTCGGGCGCGGCATAGGGTTTAGGGTGCAAGGGTTAGAGCGCGGCCTTGCGTTTAGGGTGCAGGTGTTAGGGAGCAGACTTGGGTTTAGGGTGCAGGGGTTAGGGCGCGTCCTTGGGTTTATGGTGCAGGGGTTAGGGCGTGGCCTAGGGTTTAGAGTGGGTGCCTTAGGGCTCGGCCTAGGGTTTAGGGTGCAGGGGTTAGGGTGCGGCCTAATGTTTAGGGTGCAGGGGTTAGGGCGCGGCATAGGGTACAGGGCGCAGGGTTTAGGGCGCGGCCTAGGGTTTTGGGTGCAGAAGTTAGGGCGTGGCCTAAGGTTTAGGGTGCAGGGGTTAGGGCACGGCCGAGGGTTTTGGGTGGGGGCCATAGGGCGCCGTCTAGGGTTTAGCGTGCAGGGGTTAGGGCGCGGCCTAGGGTGTAGGGTGCAGGGGTTAGGGCGCGGCTTAGGGTTTTGGGTCCAGGGGTTAGGGCGCGGCCTAGGGTTTAGGGTGCTGGTGTAAGGGCGCGGCCTAGGGTTTATGGTGCAGGGGTTAGGGCGCGGACTAGGGTTTAGGGTGCAGGGGTTAGGGCGCGGCCTAGGGTTTAGGGTACAGGGGTTAGGGTACGGCCTATGGTTTAGGGTGCAGGGGTTAGGGCGCGGCCTTGGGTTTAGGGTTCAGGGGTTCGGGCGCGGCATAGGGTTTTGGGTGCAAGGGTTAGGGCGCGGCCTAGGGTACAGGGCGCAGGGGTTAGGGCGCGGCCTAGGGTACAGGGCGCCGTGGTTAGGGCGCGGCCTAGCGTTTAGGGTGCAGGTGTTAGGGAGCCGACATGGGTTTAGGGTGCAGGGGTTAGGGCGCGACCTAGCGTTTAGGGTGCAGGGGTTAGGGCGGGGCCTAGGGTTTAGAGTGGGTGCCTTAGGGCGCGGCCTAGGGTTTAGGGTGCAGGGGTTAGGGTGCGGCCTAGTGTTTAGGGTACAGGGGTTAGGGTTCGGCCTAGTGTTTAGGGTGCAGGGGTTCGGGCGTGGCCTAGGGAATAGAGTGGGTGCCTTAGGGCGCGGCCTACGGTTTAGGGTGCAGGGGTTAGGGTGCGGCCTAGTGTTTAGGGTGCAGGGGTTGGGGCGCGGCGTAGGGTTTAGGGTACAGGTGTTAGGGCGCGGCCTATGGTTTAGGGTGCAGGGGTTAGGGCGCGGCCTAGGGTTTTGGGTGCAGAAGTTAGGGCACGGCCTAGGGTTTAGGGTGCCAAGGTTAGGGCACGGCCGAGGGTTTTGGGTGGGGGCCTTAGGGCGCGGCCTAGGGTTTAGGGTGCAGGGGTTAGGGAGCGTCCTAGGGTGTAGGGTGCAGGGGTTAGGGCGCGGCGTAGGGTTTTGGGTCCAGGGGTTAGGGCGCGGCCTAGGGTTTAGGGTACAGGGGTTAGGGCACGGCCTATGGTTTAGGGTGCAGGGGTTAGGGCGCGGCCTAGGGTTTAGGGTTAAGGGGCTCGGGCGCGGCATAGGGTTTAGGGTGCAAGGGTTAGGGCGCGGCCTAGGGTACAGGGCGCAGGGGTTAGGGCGCGGCCTAGGGTACAGGGCGCCGTGGTTAGGGCGCGGCCTAGCGTTTAGGGTGCAGGTGTTAGGGAGCCGACATGGGTTTAGGGTGCAGGGGTTAGGGCGCGACCTAGCGTTTAGGGTGCAGGGGTTAGGGCGGGGCCTAGGGTTTAGAGTGGGTGCCTTAGGGCGCGGCCTAGGGTTTAGGGTGCAGGGGTTAGGGTGCGGCCTAGTGTTTAGGGTACAGGGGTTCGGGCGCGGCCTAGGGTTTAGGGTGCAAGGGTTAGGGCGCGGCCTAGGGTACAGGGCGTAGGGGTTAGGGCGCGGCCTAGGGTACAAGGCGCAGGGGTTAGGGCACGGCCTAGCGTTTAGGGTGCACGTGTTAGGGAGCAGACTTGGGTTTAGGGTGCAGGGGTTAGGACGCGTCCTAGGGTTTAGGGTGCAGGGGTTAGGGCGTGGCCTAGGGTTTAGAGTGGGTGCCTTAGGGCGCGGCCTAGGGTTTAGGGTGCAGGGGTTAGGGTGCGGCCTACTGTTTAGGGTGCAGGGGTTAGGGCGCGGCCTAGGGTTTAGGGTACAGGGGTTAGGGCGCGGCCTATGGTTTAGGGTGCAGGGGTTAGGGCGCGGCCTAGGGTTTTGGGTGCAGAAGTTAGGGCGTGGCCTAAGGTTTAGGGTGCAGGGGTTAGGGCACGGCCGAGGGTTTTGGGTGGGGGCCATAGGGCGCGGTCTAGGGTTTAGCGTGCAGGGGTTTGGGCGCGGCCTAGGGTGTAGGGTGCAGGGGTTAGGGCGCGGCCTAGGGTTTTGGGTCCAGGGGTTAGGGCGCGGCCTAGGGTTTAGGGTGCTGGTGTAAGGGCGCGGCCTATGGTTTATGGTGCAGGGGTTAGGGCGCGGACTAGGGTTTAGGGTGCAGGGGTTAGGTCGCGGCCTAGGGTTTAGGGTGCAGGGGTTAGGGCGCGGCCTAGGGTTTAGGGTTCAGGGGTTCGGGCGCGGCATAGGGTTTAGGGTGCAAGGGTTAGGGCGCGGCCTAGGGTACAGGGCGCAGGGGTTAGGGCGCGGCCTAGGGTACAGGGCGCCGTGGTTAGGGCGCGGCCTAGCGTTTAGGGTGCAGGTGTTAGGGAGCCGACATGGGTTTAGGGTGCAGGGGTTAGGGCGCGACCTAGCGTTTAGGGTGCAGGGGTTAGGGCGGGGCCTAGGGTTTAGAGTGGGTGCCTTAGGGCGCGGCCTAGGGTTTAGGGTGCAGGGGTTAGGGTGCGGCCTAGTGTTTAGGGTACAGGGGTTAGGGTGCGGCCTAGTGTTTAGGGTGCAGGGGTTCGGGCGTGGCCTAGGGAATAGAGTGGGTGCCTTAGGGCGCGGCCTACGGTTTAGGGTGCAGGGGTTAGGGTGCGGCCTAGTGTTTAGGGTGCAGGGGTTGGGGCGCGGCGTAGGGTTTAGGGTACAGGTGTTAGGGCGCGGCCTATGGTTTAGGGTGCAGGGGTTAGGGCGCGGCCTAGGGTTTTGGGTGCAGAAGTTAGGGCGCGGCCTAGGGTTTAGGGTGCCAAGGTTGGGGAGCGGCCTAGGGTGTAGGGTGCAGGGGTTAGGGCGCGGCCTAGGGTTTTGGGTACAGGGGTTAGGGCGCGGCCTAGGGTTTAGGGTGCTGGTGTAAGGGCGCGGCCTAGGGTTTATGGTGCAGGGGTTCGGGCGCGGCCTAGGGTTTAGGGTGCTGGGGTTAGGGCGCGGCCTAGGGTTTAGAGTGCAAGGGTTCCCGCGCGGCATAGGGTTTAGGGTGCAAGGGTTAGGGCGCGGCCTAGGGTACAGGGCGCAGGGGTTAGGGCGCGGCCTAGGGTACAGGGCGCAGGGGTTAGGGCGCGGCCTAGGGTTTAGAGTGGGTGCCTTACAGCGCGGCCTAGGGTTTAGGGTGCTGGGGTTAGGGTGCGGCCTAGTGTTTTGGGGTGCAGGTGTTAGGGAGCAGACTTGGGTTTAGGGTGCAGGGGTTAGGGCGCGTCCTTGGGTTTAGGGTGCAGGGGTTAGGGCGTGGCCTAGGGTTTAGAGTGGGGGCCTTACGGCGCGGCCTAGGGTTTAGGGTGCAGGGGTTAGGGTGCGGCCTAGTGTTTAGGGTGCAGGGGTTAGGGCGCGGCCTAGGGTTTAGAGTACAGGGGTTAAGGCGCGGCCTATGGTTTAGGGTGCAGGGGTTAGGGCGCGGCCTAGGGTTTTGGGTGCAGAAGTTAGGGCGCGGCCTAGGGTTTAGGGTGCAGGGGTTAGGGCACGGCCGAGGGTTTTGGGTGGGGGCCTTAGGGCGCGGTCTAGGGTTTAGGGTGCAGGGGTTAGGGCGCGGCCGAAAGTGGAGGGTGCAGGGGTTAGGGCGCGGCCTAGGGTTTTGGGTCCAGGGTTTAGGGCGCGGCCTAGGGTTTAGGGCGCTGGTGTAAGGGCGCGGCCTAGGGTTTATGGCGCAGGGGTTAGGGCGCGGCCTAGGGTTTAGGGTGCAGGGGTTCGGGCGAGACCTAGGGTTTAGGGTGCAAGCGTTAGGGCGCGGCCTAGGGTACAGGGCGCAGGGGTTAGGGCGCGGCCTAGGGTAAAAGGCGCAGGGGTTAGGGCGCGGCCTAGCGTTTAGGGTGCACGTGTTAGGGACCAGACTTGGGTTTAGGGTGCAGGGGTTAGGACGCGTCCTAGGGTTTAGGGTGCAGGGGTTAGGGCGTGGCCTAGGGTTTTGAGTGGGTGCCTTAGGGCGCGGCCTAGGGTTTAGGGTGCAGGGGTTAGGGTGCGGCCTAGTGTTTAGGGTGCAGGGGCTAGGGCGCGGCCTAGGGTTTAGGGTGCAGGGGTTAGGGCGCGGCCTAGCGTTTAGGGTGCAGGGGTTAGGGCGCGGCCTAGGGTTTTGGGTGCTGGTGTAAGGGCGCGGCCTAGGGTTTATGGTGCAGGGTTTAGGGCGCGGCCTAGGGTTTAGGGTGCAGGGGTTAGAGCGCGGCCTAGGGTTTAGGGTACAGGGGTTAGGACGCGGCCTATGGTTTAGGGTGCAGGGGTTAGGGCGCGGTGTAGGGTGTAGGGTGCAGGTGTTAGGGCGCGGCCTAGGGTTTTGGGTCCAGGGGTTAGGGTGCGGCCTAGGGTTTAGGGTGGTGGTGAAAGGTCGCGGCCTAGGGTTTATGGTGCAGGGGTTAGGGCGCGGCCTAGGGTTTAGGGTGCAGGGGTTAGGGCGCGGCCTAGGGTTTAGGGTGCAGGGGTTCGGGCGCGGCATAGGGTTTAGGGTGCAAGGGTTAGGGCGCGGCCTAGGGTACAGGGCGCAGGGGTTAGGGCGCGGCCTAGGGTACAGGGCGCAGTGGTTAGGGCGCGGCCGAGCGTTTAGTGTGCAGGTGTTAGGGAGCCGACTTGGGTTTAGGGTGCAGGGGTTAGGGCGCGTCCTAGGGTTTAGGGTGCAGGGGTTAGGGCGTGGCCTAGGATTTAGAGTGGGTGCCTTAGGGCGCGGTCTCGGGTTTCGGGTGCAGGGGTTAGGGCGCGGCCTAGTGTTTAGGGTGCAGGGGTTAGGGCGCGGCCTAGGGTTTTGGGTCCAGGGGTTAGGGCGCAGCCTAGGGTTTAGGGTGCTGGTGTAAGGGCGCGGCCTAGGGTTTAGGGTGCAGGGGTTAGGGCGCGGCTTAGGGTTTAGGGTGCAGGGGTTAGGGCGCGGCCTATGGTTTAGGGTGAAGGGTTTCGGGCGCGGCCTAGGGTTTAGGGTGCAAGGGTTGGGGCGCGGCCTAGGGTACAGGGCGAAGGGGTTAAAGCGCGGCCTAGGGTACAGGGTGCAGGGGTTTGGGCGCGGCCTAGCGTTTAGGGCTCACGTGTTAGGGAGCAGACTTGGGTTTAGGGTGCAGGGGTTAGGACGCCTCCTAGGGTTTAGGGTGCAGGGGTTAGGGCATGGCCTATGGTTTAGGGTACAGGGGTTAGGGCGCGGCCAATGGTTTAGGGTGCAGGGGTTAGGGCGCGGCCTAGGGTTTTGGGTGCACAAGTTAGGGCGCGGCCTAGGGTTTAGGGTGCAGGGGTTAGGGCACGGCCGAGGGTTTTTGGTGGGGGCCTTAGGGCACGGTCTAGGGTTTAGGCTGCAGGGGTTAGGGCGCGGCCTAGGGTGTAGGGTGCAGGGGTTAGGGCGCGGCCTAGGATTTATGGTGCAGGGGTTAGGGCGCGGCCTAGGGTTTAGGGTGCTGGTGTAAGGGCGCGGCCTAGGGTATATGGTGCAGGGGTTAGGGCGCGGCCTAGGGTTTAGGGTGCAGGGGTTAGGGCGTGGCCTAGGGTTTAGAGTGGGTGCCTTAGGGCGCGGTCTCGGGTTTCGGGTGCAGGGGTTAGGGCGCGGCGTAATGTTTAGGGTGCAGGGGTTAGGGCGCGGCCTAGGGTTTTGGGTCCAGGGTGTAGGGCGCAGCCTAGGGTTTAGGGTGCTGGTGTAAGGGCGCGGCCTAGGGTTTAGGGTGCAGGGGTTAGGGCGCGGCTTAGGGTTTAGGGTGCAGGGGTTAGGGAGCGGCCTATGGTTTAGGGTGCAGGGTTTCGGGCGCGGCCTAGGGTTTAGGGTGCAAGGGTTGGGGCGCGGCCTAGGGTACAGGGCGCAGGGGTTGAAGCGCGGCCTTGGGTACAGGGTGCAGGGGTTTGGGCGCGGCCTAGCGTTTAGGGTGCACGTGTTAGGGAGCAGACTTGGGTTTAGGGTGCAAGGGTTAGGACGCCTCCTAGGGTTTAGGGTGCAGGGGTTAGGGCATGGCCTAGGGTTTAGAGTGGGTGCCTTAGGGCGCGGCCTAGGGTTTAGGGTGCAGGGGTTAGGGTGCGGCCTAGTGTTTTGGGTGCAGGGGTTAGGGCGCGGCCTAGGGTTTAGAGTACAGGGGTTAGGGCGCGGCCTATGGTTTACGGTGCAGGGGTTAGGGCGCGGCCTAGGGTTTTGGGTGCAGAAGTTAGGGCGCGGCCTAGGGTTTAGGGTGCAGGGGTTAGGGCACGGCCGAGGGTTTTGGGTGGGGGCCTTAGGGCACGGTCTAGGGTGTAGGGTGCAGGGGTTAGGGCGCGGCCTAGGCTTTTGGGTCCAGGGGTTAGGGCGCGGCCTAGGGTTTAGGGTGCAGGGGTTAGGGCGCGGCCTAGGGTTTAGGGTGCATGGGTTAGGGCGCGGCATAGGGTTTAGGGTGCAAGGGTTAGAGCGCGGCCTAGGGTACAGGGCGCAGGGGTTAGGGCGCGGCCTAGGGTACAGGGCGCAGGGGTTAGGGCGCGGCCTTGCGTTTAGGGTGCAGGTGTTAGGGAGCAGACTTGTGTTTAGGGTGCAGGGGTTAGGGCGCCTCCTAGAGTTTATGGTGCAGGGGTTAGGGCGTGGCCTAGGGTTTAGAGTGGGTGCCTTAGGGCGCGGCCTAGGGTTTAGGGTGCAGGGGTTATGGCCCGACCTATGGTTTAGGGTGCAGGGGTTAGGGCGCGGCCTAGGGTACAGGGCGCAGGGGTTAGGGCGCGGACTAGCGTTTAGGGTGCAGGGGTTAGGGTGTGGCCTAGGGTTTAGAGTGGGTGCCTTAGGGCGCGGCCTAGGGTTTAGGGTGCAGGGGTTAGGGTGCGGCCTAGTGTTTAGTTTACAGGGGTTAGGGTGCGGCCTAGGGTTTAGGGTGCAGGGGTTAGGGCGTGGCCTAGGGTTTAGAGTGGGTGCCTTAGGGCGCGGCCTACGGTTTAGGGTGCAGGGGTTAGGGTGCGGCCTAGTGTTTAGGGTGCAGGGGTTGGGGCGCGGCCTAGGGTTTAGGGTACATGGGTTAGGGCGCTGCCTATGGTTTAGGGTGCAGGGGTTAGGGCGCGGCCTAGGGTTTTGGGTGCAGAAGTAAGGGAGCGGCCTAGGGTTTAGGGTGCAGGGGTTAGGGCATGGCCGAGGGTTTTGGGTCCAGGGGTTAGGGCGCGGCCTAGGGTTTAGAGTGCAAAGGTTCCCGCGCGGCATAGGGTTTAGGGTGCAGGGGTTAGGGCGCGGCCTAGGGTTTTGGGTCCAGGGGTTAAGGCGCGGCCTAGGGTTTAGGGTGCTGGTTTAAGGGCGCGGCCTAGGGTTTATGGTGCAGGGGTTAGGGCGCGGCCTAGGTTTTAGGGTGCAGGGGTTAGGGCGCGGCCTAGGGTTTTGGGTCCAGGGGTTAGGGCGCGGCCTAGGGTTTAGGGTGCTGGTGTAAGGGCGCGGCCTAGGGTTTAGGGTGCAGGTGTTAGGGCGCGGCCTAGGGTACAGGGCGCAGGGGTTAGGGCGCTGCCTAGGATTTAGGGTGCAGGTGTTAGGGAGCAGACTTGGGTTTATGGTGCAGGGGTTAGGGGGCGTCCTAGGGTTTAGGGTGCAGGGGTTAGGGCGTGGCCTCGGGTTTAGAGTGGGTGCCTTTGGGCGCGGCCTAGGGTTTAGGGCGCGGGGGTTAGGGTGTGGCCTAGTGTTTAGGGTGCAGGGGTTAGGGCGCGGCCTAGGGTTTAGGGTACAGGGGTTAGGGCGCGGCCAATGGTTGAGGGTGCAGGGGTTAGGGCGCGGCCTAGGGTTTTGGGTGCACAAGTTAGGGCGCGGCCTAGGGTTTACGGTGCAGGGGTTAGGGTACTGCCTAGGGTTTAGGGTGCATGAGTTCGGGCGCGGCATAGGGTTTAGGGTGCAAGGGTTAGAGCGCAGCCTAGGGTACAGGGCGCAGGGGTTAGGGCGCGGCCTTGCGTTTAGGGTGCAGGTGTTAGGGAGCAGACTTGGGTTTAGGGTGCAGGGGTTAGGGCGCGTTCTAGGGTTTATGGTGCAGGGGTTAGTGCGTGGCCTAGGGTTTAGAGTGGGTGCCTTAGGGCGCGGCCTAGGGTTTAGGGTGCAGGGGTCAGGGTGCGGCCTAATGTTTAGGGTGCAGGGGTTAGGGCGCGGCCTATGGTTTAGCGTGTAGGGGTTAGGGTGCGGCCTAGGGTTTTGGGTGCAGAAGTTAGGGCGCGGCCTAGGGTTTAGCGTGCAGTTGTTAGGGCACGGCTGAGGGTTTTGGGTGGGGGCCTTAGGGCGCGGTCTAGGGTTTAGGGTTCAGGGGTTAGGTCGCGGCCTAGGGTGCAGGGTCCAGGGGTTAGGGCGCGGCCTAGGGTTTAGCGTGCTGGTGTAAGGGCGCGGCCTAGGGTTTAGGGTGCAGGGGTTCGGGCGCGGCATAGGGTTTAGGGTGGAAGGGTTAGGGCGCGGCCTTGGGTACAGGGCGCTGGGGTTAGGGCGCGGCCTAGGGTACAGGGCGCTGGGGTTAGGGCGCGGCCTAGGGTTTAGGGTGCAGGGGTTAGGGCGTGGCCTAGGGTTTAGAGTGGGTGCCTTAGGGCGCGGCCTAGGGTTTAGGGTGCAGGGGTTAGGGTGCGGCCTAGTGTTTAGGGTGCAGGGGTTAGGGCGCGGCCTAGGGTTTAGGGTACCGGGGTTAGGGCGCGGCCTATGGTTTAGGGTGCAGGGGTTAGGTCGCGGCCTAGGGTGCAGGGTCCAGGGGTTAGGGCGCGGCCTAGGGTTTAGCGTGCTGGTGTAAGGGCGCGGCCTAGTGTTTTGGGTGCAGGGGTTAGGGCGCGGCCTAGGGTTTAGAGTACAGGGGTTAGGGCGCGGCCTATGGTTTACGGTGCAGGGGTTAGGGCGCGGCCTAGGGTTTTGGGTGCAGAAGTTAGGGCGCGGCCTAGGGTTTAGGGTGCAGGGGTTAGGGCACGGCCGAGGGTTTTGGGTGGGGGCCTTAGGGCACGGTCTAGGGTGTAGGGTGCAGGGGTTAGGGCGCGGCCTAGGCTTTTGGGTCCAGGGGTTAGGGCGCGGCCTAGGGTTTAGGGTGCAGGGGTTAGGGCGCGGCCTAGGGTTTAGGGTGCATGGGTTAGGGCGCGGCATAGGGTTTAGGGTGCAAGGGTTAGAGCGCGGCCTAGGGTACAGGGCGCAGGGGTTAGGGCGCGGCCTAGGGTACAGGGCGCAGGGGTTAGGGCGCGGCCTTGCGTTTAGGGTGCAGGTGTTAGGGAGCAGACTTGTGTTTAGGGTGCAGGGGTTAGGGCGCCTCCTAGAGTTTATGGTGCAGGGGTTAGGGCGTGGCCTAGGGTTTAGAGTGGGTGCCTTAGGGCGCGGCCTAGGGTTTAGGGTGCAGGGGTTATGGCCCGACCTATGGTTTAGGGTGCAGGGGTTAGGGCGCGGCCTAGGGTACAGGGCGCAGGGGTTAGGGCGCGGACTAGCGTTTAGGGTGCAGGGGTTAGGGTGTGGCCTAGGGTTTAGAGTGGGTGCCTTAGGGCGCGGCCTAGGGTTTAGGGTGCAGGGGTTAGGGTGCGGCCTAGTGTTTAGTTTACAGGGGTTAGGGTGCGGCCTAGGGTTTAGGGTGCAGGGGTTAGGGCGTGGCCTAGGGTTTAGAGTGGGTGCCTTAGGGCGCGGCCTACGGTTTAGGGTGCAGGGGTTAGGGTGCGGCCTAGTGTTTAGGGTGCAGGGGTTGGGGCGCGGCGTAGGGTTTAGGGTACATGGGTTAAGGCGCTGCCTATGGTTTAGGGTGCAGGGGTTAGGGCGCGGCCTAGGGTTTTGGGTGCAGAAGTAAGGGAGCGGCCTAGGGTTTAGGGTGCAGGGGTTAGGGCATGGCCGAGGGTTTTGGGTCCAGGGGTTAGGGCGCGGCCTAGGGTTTAGAGTGCAAAGGTTCCCGCGCGGCATAGGGTTTAGGGTGCAGGGGTTAGGGCGCGGCCTAGGGTTTTGGGTCCAGGGGTTAAGGCGCGGCCTAGGGTTTAGGGTGCTGGTTTAAGGGCGCGGCCTAGGGTTTATGGTGCAGGGGTTAGGGCGCGGCCTAGGTTTTAGGGTGCAGGGGTTAGGGCGCGGCCTAGGGTTTTGGGTCCAGGGGTTAGGGCGCGGCCTAGGGTTTAGGGTGCTGGTGTAAGGGCGCGGCCTAGGGTTTAGGGTGCAGGTGTTAGGGCGCGGCCTAGGGTACAGGGCGCAGGGGTTAGGGCGCTGCCTAGGATTTAGGGTGCAGGTGTTAGGGAGCAGACTTGGGTTTATGGTGCAGGGGTTAGGGGGCGTCCTAGGGTTTAGGGTGCAGGGGTTAGGGCGTGGCCTCGGGTTTAGAGTGGGTGCCTTTGGGCGCGGCCTAGGGTTTAGGGCGCGGGGGTTAGGGTGTGGCCTAGTGTTTAGGGTGCAGGGGTTAGGGCGCGGCCTAGGGTTTAGGGTACAGGGGTTAGGGCGCGGCCAATGGTTGAGGGTGCAGGGGTTAGGGCGCGGCCTAGGGTTTTGGGTGCACAAGTTAGGGCGCGGCCTAGGGTTTACGGTGCAGGGGTTAGGGTACTGCCTAGGGTTTAGGGTGCATGAGTTCGGGCGCGGCATAGGGTTTAGGGTGCAAGGGTTAGAGCGCAGCCTAGGGTACAGGGCGCAGGGGTTAGGGCGCGGCCTTGCGTTTAGGGTGCAGGTGTTAGGGAGCAGACTTGGGTTTAGGGTGCAGGGGTTAGGGCGCGTTCTAGGGTTTATGGTGCAGGGGTTAGTGCGTGGCCTAGGGTTTAGAGTGGGTGCCTTACGGCGCGGCCTAGGGTTTAGGGTGCAGGGGTCAGGGTGCGGCCTAATGTTTAGGGTGCAGGGGTTAGGGCGCGGCCTATGGTTTAGCGTGTAGGGGTTAGGGTGCGGCCTAGGGTTTTGGGTGCAGAAGTTAGGGCGCGGCCTAGGGTTTAGCGTGCAGTTGTTAGGGCACGGCTGAGGGTTTTGGGTGGGGGCCTTAGGGCGCGGTCTAGGGTTTAGGGTTCAGGGGTTAGGTCGCGGCCTAGGGTGCAGGGTCCAGGGGTTAGGGCGCGGCCTAGGGTTTAGCGTGCTGGTGTAAGGGCGCGGCCTAGGGTTTAGGGTGCAGGGGTTCGGGCGCGGCATAGGGTTTAGGGTGGAAGGGTTAGGGCGCGGCCTTGGGTACAGGGCGCTGGGGTTAGGGCGCGGCCTAGGGTACAGGGCGCTGGGGTTAGGGCGCGGCCTAGGGTTTAGGGTGCAGGGGTTAGGGCGTGGCCTAGGGTTTAGAGTGGGTGCCTTAGGGCGCGGCCTAGGGTTTAGGGTGCAGGGGTTAGGGTGCGGCCTAGTGTTTAGGGTGCAGGGGTTAGGGCGCGGCCTAGGGTTTAGGGTACCGGGGTTAGGGCGCGGCCTATGGTTTAGGGTGCAGGGGTTAGGGCGCGGCCTAGGGTTTTGGGTGCAGAAGTTAGGGCGTGGCCTAGGGTTTAGGGTGCAGGGGTTAGGGCACGGCCGAGGGTTTTGGGTGGGGGCCTTAGGGCGCGGTCTAGGGTTTAGGGTGCAGGGGTTAGGGCGCAGCCTAGGGTTTAGGGTGCAAAGGTTAGGGCGCGGCCTAGGGTTTAGGGTGCAGGGGTTCGGGCGCGGCATAGGGTTTAGGGTGCAAGGGTTAGGGCGCGGCCTAGGGTACAGGGCGCAGGGGTTAGGGCGCGGCCTCGGGTACAGGGCGCACGCGTTAGGGCGCGGCCTAGCGTTTAGGGTGCAGGTGTCAGGGAGCAGATTTGGGATTAGTGTGCAGCTGTTAGGGCGCGTCCTAGGGTTTAGGGTGCAGGGGTTAGGGCGCGGCCTAGGGTTTTGGGTCCAATGGTTAGGGCGCGGCCTAGGGTTTAGGGCGCTGGTGTAAGGGCGCGGCCTAGGGTTTATGGTGCAGGGGTTAGGGCGCGGCCTAGGGTTTAGGGTGCAGGGGTTAGGGTGCGGCCTTGAGTTTAGGGTGCAGGGGTTCGGGAGCGGCATAGGGTTTAGGGTGCAAGGGTTAGGGCGCGGCCTAGGGTACAGGGCGCAGGGGTTAGAGCGCGGCCTAGGGTACAGGGCGCAGGGGTTATGGCGCGGCCTAGGATTTAGGGCGCAGGTGTTAGGGAGCAGATTTGGGTTTAGGGTGCAGGGGTTAGGGCGCGTCCTAGGGTTTAGGGTGCAAAGGTTAGGGCGTGGCCTAGGGTTTAGAGTGGGTGCCTTAGGGCGCAGCCTAGGGTTTAGGGTGCAGGGGTTAGGGTGCGGTCTAGTGTTTAGGTTGCAGGGGTTAGGGCGCGGCCTAGGGTTTTGGGTGCAGAAGTTAGGGCGCGGCCTAGGGTTTAGGGTGCAGGGGTTAGGGCACGGCCGAGGGTTTTGGGTGGGGGCCTTAGGGCACGGTCTAGGGTGTAGGGTGCAGGGGTTAGGGCGCGGCCTAGGCTTTTGGGTCCAGGGGTTAGGGCGCGGCCTAGGGTTTAGGGTGCAGGGGTTAGGGCGCGGCCTAGGGTTTAGGGTGCATGGGTGAGGGCGCCTCCTAGAGTTTATGGTGCAGGGGTTAGGGCTTGGCCTAGGGTTTAGAGTGGGTGCCTTAGGGCGCGGCCTAGGGTTTAGGGTGCAGGGGTTATGGCCCGACCTATGGTTTAGGGTGCAGGGGTTAGGGCGCGGCCTAGGGTACAGGGCGCAGGGGTTAGGGCGCGGACTAGCGTTTAGGGTGCAGGGGTTAGGGTGTGGCCTAGGGTTTAGAGTGGGTGCCTTAGGGCGCGGCCTAGGGTTTAGGGTGCAGGGGTTAGGGTGCGGCCTAGTGTTTAGTTTACAGGGGTTAGGGTGCGGCCTAGTGTTTAGGGTGCAGGGGTTAGGGCGTGGCCTAGGGTTTAGAGTGGGTGCCTTAGGGCGCGGCCTACGGTTTAGGGTGCAGGGGTTAGGGTGCGGCCTAGTGTTTAGGGTGCAGGGGTTGGGGCGCGGCGTAGGGTTTAGGGTACATGGGTTACGGCGCTGCCTATGGTTTAGGGTGCAGGGGTTAGGGCGCGGCCTAGGGTTTTGGGTGCAGAAGTAAGGGAGCGGCCTAGGGTTTAGGGTGCAGGGGTTAGGGCATGGCCGAGGGTTTTGGGTCCAGGGGTTAGGGCGCGGCCTAGGGTTTAGAGTGCAAAGGTTCCCGCGCGGCATAGGGTTTAGGGTGCAGGGGTTAGGGCGCGGCCTAGGGTTTTGGGTCCAGGGGTTAAGGCGCGGCCTAGGGTTTAGGGTGCTGGTTTAAGGGCGCGGCCTAGGGTTTATGGTGCAGGGGTTAGGGCGCGGCCTAGGTTTTAGGGTGCAGGGGTTAGGGCGCGGCCTAGGGTTTTGGGTCCAGGGGTTAGGGCGCGGCCTAGGGTTTAGGGTGCTGGTGTAGGGCGCGGCCTAGGGTTTAGGGTGCAGGTGTTAGGGCGCGGCCTAGGGTACAGGGCGCAGGGGTTAGGGCGCTGCCTAGGATTTAGGGTGCAGGTGTTAGGGAGCAGACTTGGGTTTATGGTGCAGGGGTTAGGGCGCGTCCTAGGGTTTAGGGTGCAGGGGTTAGGGCGTGGCCTCGGGTTTAGAGTGGGTGCCTTTGGGCGCGGCCTAGGGTTTAGGGCGCGGGGGTTAGGGTGTGGCCTAGTGTTTAGGGTGCAGGGGTTAGGGCGCGGCCTAGGGTTTAGGGTACAGGGGTTAGGGCGCGGCCAATGGTTGAGGGTGCAGGGGTTAGGGCGCGGCCTAGGGTTTTGGGTGCACAAGTTAGGGCGCGGCCTAGGGTTTACGGTGCAGGGGTTAGGGTACTGCCTAGGGTTTAGGGTGCATGGGTTCGGGCGCGGCATAGGGTTTAGGGTGCAAGGGTTAGAGCGCAGCCTAGGGTACAGGGCGCAGGGGTTAGGGCGCGGCCTTGCGTTTAGGGTGCAGGTGTTAGGGAGCAGACTTGGGTTTAGGGTGCAGGGGTTAGGGCGCGTTCTAGGGTTTATGGTGCAGGGGTTAGTGCGTGGCCTAGGGTTTAGAGTGGGTGCCTTAGGGCGCGGCCTAGGGTTTAGGGTGCAGGGGTCAGGGTGCGGCCTAATGTTTAGGGTGCAGGGGTTAGGGCGCGGCCTATGGTTTAGCGTGTAGGGGTTAGGGCGCGGCCTAGGGTTTTGGGTGCAGAAGTTAGGGCGCGGCCTAGGGTTTAGCGTGCAGTTGTTAGGGCACGGCTGAGGGTTTTGGGTGGGGGCCTTAGGGCGCGGTCTAGGGTTTAGGGTTCAGGGGTTAGGTCGCGGCCTAGGGTGCAGGGTCCAGGGGTTAGGGCGCGGCCTAGGGTTTAGCGTGCTGGTGTAAGGGCGCGGCCTAGGGTTTAGGGTGCAGGGGTTCGGGCGCGGCATAGGGTTTAGGGTGGAAGGGTTAGGGCGCGGCCTTGGGTACAGGGCGCTGGGGTTAAAGCGCGGCCTAGGGTACAGGGCGCTGGGGTTAGGGCGCGGCCTAGGGTTTAGGGTGCAGGGGTTAGGGCGCGGCCTAGGGTTTAGAGTGGGTGCCTTAGGGCGCGGCCTAGGGTTTAGGGTGCAGGGGTTAGGGTGCGGCCTAGTGTTTAGGGTGCAGGGGTTAGGGCGCGGCCTAGGGTTTAGGGTACCGGGGTTAGGGCGCGGCCTATGGTTTAGGGTGCAGGGGTTAGGGCGCGGCCTAGGGTTTTGGGTGCAGAAGTTAGGGCGTGGCCTAGGGTTTAGGGTGCAGGGGTTAGGGCACGGCGTGGGTTTTGGGTGGGGGCCTTAGGGCGCGGTCTAGGGTTTAGGGTGCAGGGGTTAGGGCGCAGCCTAGGGTTTAGGGTGCAGGGGTTAGGGCGCGGCCTAGGGTTTAGGGTGCAGGGGTTCGGGCGCGGCATAGGGTTTAGGGTGCAAGGGTTAGGGCGCGGCCTAGGGTACAGGGCGCAGGGGTTAGGGCGCGGCCTCGGGTACAGGGCGCACGCGTTAGGGCGCGGCCTAGCGTTTAGGGTGCAGGTGTCAGGGAGCAGATTTGGGATTAGTGTGCAGCTGTTAGGGCGCGTCCTAGGGTTTAGGGTGCAGGGGTTAGGGCGCGGCCTAGGGTTTTGGGTCCAGGGGTTAGGGCGCGGCCTAGGGTTTAGGGCGCTGGTGTAAGGGCGCGGCCTAGGGTTTATGGTGCAGGGGTTAGGGCGCGGCCTAGGGTTTAGGGTGCAGGGGTTAGGGTGTGGCCTTGAGTTTAGGGTGCAGGGGTTCGGGAGCGGCATAGGGTTTAGGGTGCAAGGGTTAGGGCGCGGCCTAGGGTACAGGGCGCAGGGGTTAGAGCGCGGCCTAGGGTACAGGGCGCAGGGGTTATGGCGCGGCCTAGGATTTAGGGTGCAGGTGTTAGGGAGCAGATTTGGGTTTAGGGTGCAGGGGTTAGGGCGCGTCCTAGGGTTTAGGGTGCAAAGGTTAGGGCGTGGCCTAGGGTTTAGAGTGGGTGCCTTAGGGCGCGGCCTAGGGTTTAGGGTGCAGGGGTTAGGGTGCGGTCTAGTGTTTAGGTTGCAGGGGTTAGGGCGCGGCCTAGGGTTTCGGGTACAGGGGTAAGGGCGCGGCCGAGGGTTTTGGGTGGGGGCTTTAGGGCACGGTCTAGGGTTTAGGGTGCAGGTGTTAGGGCACGGCCGAGAGTTTTGGGTGGGGGCTTTAGGGCGCGGTCTAGGGTTTAGGGTGCAGGGGTTAGGGCGCGGCCTAAGGTTTAGGGTGCAGGGGTTCGGGCGCGGCCTAGGGTTTATGGTGCAGGGGTTAGGGCGCGGCCTAGGGTTTAGGGTGCAGGGGTTAGGGCACGGCCAAGGGTTTAGGGTGCAGGGGTTAGGGCGCGGTCTGAGGTTTTGGGTCCAGGGTTTAGGGCACGGCCTGGGGTTTAGGGTGCTTGTGTAAGGGCGCGGCCTAGGTTTTTTTGTGCAGGGGTTCGGGCGCGGCCTAGGGTTTAGGGTGCAGGGGTTAGGGCGCGGCCTTGGGTTTAGGGTGCAGGGGTTCGGGCGTAGCATAGGGTTTAGGGTGCAAGGGTTAGGGCGCGGCGTAGGGTACAGGGCGCAGGGCTTAGGGCGCGGAGTAGGGTGCAGGGCGCAGGGGTTAGGGCGCGGCCTAGCGTTTAGGATGCACGTGTTAGGGAGCAGACTTGGGTTTAGGGTACAGGGGTTGGGACGCGTCCTAGGGTTTAGGGTGCAGGTGTTAGGGTGCGGCCTAGTGTTTAGAGTGCAGGGGTTAGGGCGCGGCCTAGGGTTTAGGGTATAGGGGTTAGGGCGCGGCCTATGGTTTAGGGTGTAGGGGTTAGGGCGCGGCCTAGGGTTTTGGGTGCAGAAGTTAGGGCGCGGCCTAGAGTTTAGGGTGCAGGGGTGAGTGCACGGCCGAGGATTTTTGGTGGGGGCCTTAGGGCGCGGTCTAGGGTTTAGGGCGCAGGGGTTAGGGCGCGGCCTAGGGTGTAGGGTGCAGGGGTTAGGGCGCGGCCTAGGGTTTTGGGTCCAGGGGTTAGGGCGCGGCCTAGGGTTTAGGGTGCCGGTGAAAGGGCGCGGCCTTGGGTTTATGGTGCAGGGGTTAGGGCGCGGCCTAGGGTTTAGAGTGCAGGGGTTAGGGCGCGGCCTAGGGTTTATGGTGCAGGGGTTCGGGCGCGGCATAGGGTTTAGGGTGCAAGGGTTCGGGCGCGGCCTAGGGTAAAGGGCGCAGGGGTTAGGGCGCGGCCTAGCGTTTAGGTTGCAGGTGTTAGGGAGCAGACTTCGGTTTAGGGTGCAGGGGTTAGGGCGCGTCCTTGGGTTTAGGGTTCAGGGGTTAGGGCATGGCCTAAAGTTTAGAGTGGGTGCCTTAGGGCGCGGCCTAGGGTTTAGGGTGCAGGGGTTAGGGTGCGGCCTAGTGTTTAGGGAGAAGGGGTTGGGGCGCGGCCTAGGGTTTAGGGTCCAGGGGTTAGGGCGCGGCCTATGGTTTAGGGTGCAGGGGTTAGGGCGCGGCCTAGGGTTTATGGTGCAGAAGTTAGGGCGCGGCCTAGGGTTTAGGGTGCAGTGGTTAGGGCACGGCCGAGGGTTTTGGGTGGGAGCCTTAGGGCGCGGTCTAGGGTTTAGGGTGCTGGGGTTAGGGCGCGGCCTAGGGTGTAGGGTGCAGGGGTTAGGGCGCGGCCTAGGGTTTTGTGTCCATGGGTTAGGGCGCGGCCTAGGGTTTAGGGTGCTGGTGTAAGGGCGCGGCCTAGGGTTTATGGTGCAGGGGTTAGGGCGCGGACTTGGGTTTAGGGTGCAGGTGTTAGGGCGCGGCCTAGGGTTTTGGGTGCAGAAGTTAGGGCGCCCTAGGGTTTAGGGTGCAGGGGTTAGGGCACGGCCGAGGGTTTTGGGTGCAGAAGTTAGGGCGCGGCCTAGGGTTTAGGGTGCAGGGGTTAGGGCGCGGCCTAGGGTTTAGGGTGCAGGGGTTAGGGCGTGGCCTAGGGTTTAGAGAGGGTGCCTTAGGGTGCGGCCGAGGTTTTAGGGTGCAGGGGTTAGGGCGCGGCCTAGTGTTTAGGGTGCAGGGGTTAGGGCGCGGCCTAGGGTTTTGGGTCCAGGGGTTAGGGCGCGGCCTAGGGTTTAGGGTGCTGTTGTAAGGGCGCGGCCTAGGGTTTAGGGTGCAGGGGTTAGGGCGCGGCCTAGGGTTTTGGGTGCAGGGGTTAGGGCGCGGCCTAGGGTTTAGGGTGCAAAGGTTTGGGCGCGGCCTAGGGTGTAGGGTGCAGGGGTTAGGGCGCGGCCTAGGGTTAAGGGTGCAGGGGTTAGGGCGCGGCCTAGGGTTTAGGGTTCAGGGGTTAGGGCGCGGCCTAGGGTTTAGGGTGCAAAGGTTTGGGCGCGGCCTAGGGTACAGGGCGCAGGGGTTAGGGCGCGGCCTAAGGTATAGGGCGCAGGGGTTAGGGCGCGGCCTAGCGTTTAGGGTGCAGGTGTTAGGGAGCTGACGTGGGTTTATGGTGCAGGGGTTATGGCGCGTTTTAGGGTTTAGGGTGCAGCGTTTAGGGCGTGGCCTAGGGTTTAGAGTGGGTGCCTTTGGGCGCGGCCTAGGGTTTAGGGTGCAGGGGTTAGGGTGCGGCCTAGTGTTTAGGGTGCAGGGGTTAGGGCGCGGCCTATGGTTTAGGGTGCAGGGGTTAGGGCGCGGCCTAGGGTTTTGGGTGCAGAAGTTAGGGCGTGGCCTAGGGTTTAGGTCGTAGGGGTTAGGGCGCGGCCTAGCGTTTAGGGTGCACGTGTTAGGGAGCAGACTTAGGTTTAGGGTGCAGGGGTTAGGACGCGTCCTAGGGTTTAGGGTGCAGGGGTTATGGCGTGGCCTAGGGTTTAGAGTGGGTGCCTTAGGGCGCAGCCTAGGGTTTAGGGTGCAGGGGTTAGGGTGCGGCCTAGTGTTTAGGGTGCAGGGGTTAGGGCGCGGCCTAGGGTTTAGGGTACCGGGATTAGGGCGCGGCCTATGGTTTAGGGTGCAGGGGTTAGGGCGCGGCCTAGGGTTCTGGGTGCAGAAGTTAGGGCGTGGCCTAGGGTTTAGGGTGCAGGGGTTAGGGCACGGCCGAGGGTTTTGGGTGGGGGCCTTAGGGCGCGGTCTAGGGTTTAGCGTACAGGGGTTAGGGCGCGGCCTAGGGTGTAGGGTGCAGGGGTTAGGGCGCGGCCTAGGGTTTTGGGTCCAGGGGTTAGGGCGCGACCTAGGGTTTAGGGTGCTGGTGTAAGGGCGCGGCCTAGGGTTTATGGTGCAGGGGTTAGGGCGCGGCCTAGGGTTTAGGGTGCTGGGGTTAGGGCGCGGCCTAGGGTTTAGAGTACAGGGGTTAGGGCGCGGCCTATGGTTTCGGGTGCAGGGGTTAGGGCGCGGCCTAGGGTTTAGGGTGCAGGGGTTCGGGCGCGGCATAGGGTTTAGGGTGCAAGGGTTAGGGCGCGGCCTAGGGTACAGGGCGCAGGGGTTAGGGCGCGGCCTAGGGTACAGGGCGCAGTGGTTAGGGCGCGGCCGAGCGTTTAGGGTGCAGGTGTTAGGGAGCCGACATGGGTTTAGGGTGCAGGGGTTAGGGCGGGGCCTAGGGTTTAGAGTGGGTGCCTTAGGGCGCGGCCTAGGGTTTAGGGTGCAGGGGTTAGGGTGCGGCCTAGTGTTTAGGGTACAGGGGTTAGGGTGCGGCCTAGTGTTTAGCGTGCAGGGGTTCGGGCGTGGCCTAGGGAATAGAGTGGGTGCGTTAGGGCGCGGCCTACGGTTTAGGGTGCAGGGGTTAGGGTGCGGCCTAGTGTTTAGGGTGCAGGGGTTGGGGCGCGGCGTAGGGTTTAGGGTACAGGTGTTAGGGCGCGGCCTATGGTTTAGGGTGCAGGGGTTAGGGCGCGGCCTAGGGTTTTGGGTGCAGAAGTTAGGGCGCGGCCTATGGTTTAGGGTGCCAAGGTTAGGGCACGGCCGAGGGTTTTGGGTGGGGGCCTTAGGGCGCGGCCTAGGGTTTAGGGTGCAGGGGTTAGGGAGCGGCCTAGGGTGTAGGGCGCAGGGGTTAGGGCGCGGCCTAGGGTTTTGGGTCCAGGGGTTAGGGCGCGGCCTAGGGTTTAGGGCGGTGGTGTAAGGGCGCGGCCTAGGGTTTATGGTGCAGGGGTTCGGGCGCGGACTAGGGTTTAGGGTGCTGGGGTTAGGGCGCGGCCTAGGGTTTAGAGTGCAAGGGTTCCCGCGCGGCATAGATTTTAGGGGTCAAGGGTTAGGGCGCGGCCTCGGGTACAGGGCGCAGGGGTTAGGGCGCGGCCTAGGGTACAGGGCGCAGGGGTTAGGGCGCGGCCTAGCGTTTAGGGTGCAGGTGTTAGGGTGCAGACTTGGGTTTAGGGTGCAGGGGTTAGGGCGCGTCCTTGGGTTTAGGGTGCAGGGGTTAGGGCGTGGCCTAGGGTTTAGAGTGGGTGCCTAAGGGCGCGGCCTAGGGTTTAGGGTGCAGGGGTTAGGGTGCGGCCTAGTGTTTAGGGTGCAGGGGTTAGGGCGCGGCCTAGGGTTTAGGGTACAGGGGTTAAGGCGCGGCATATGGTTTAGGGTGCAGGGGTTAGGGCGCGGCCTAGGGTTTTGGGTGCAGAAGTTAGGGCGCGGCCTAGGGTTTAGGGTGCAGGGGTTAGGGCACGGCCGAGGGTTTTGGGTGGGGGCCTTAGGGCGCGGTCTAGGGTTTAGGGTGCAGGGGTTAGGGCGCGGCCGAGGGTGGAGGGTGCAGGGGTTAGGACGCGGCCTATGGTTTAGGGTGCAGGGGTTAGGGCGCGGTGTAGGGTGTAGGGTGCAGGTGTTAGGGCGCGGCCTAGGGTTTTGGGACCAGGGGTTAGGGTGCGGCCTAGGGTTTAGGGTGCTGGTGAAAGGGCGCGGCCTAGGGTTTATGGTGCAGGGGTTAGGGCGCGGCTTAGGGTTTAGGGTGCAGGGGTTAGGGCGCGGATTAGGGTTAGGGTGCAGGGGTTCGGGCGCGGCATAGGGTTTAGGGTGCAAGGGTTAGGGCGCGGCCTAGGGTACAGGGCGCAGGGGTTAGGGCGAGGCCTAGGGTTTAGGGTGCAGGGGTTAGGGCGCGGCCTAGGGTTTTGGGTGCAGGGGTTCGGGCGCGGCATAGGGTTTAGGGTGCAAGGGTTAGGGCGCGGCCTAGGGTACAGGGTGCAGGGGTTAGGGCGCGGCCTAGGGATTTGGGTGCAGAAGTTAGGGCACGGCCTAGGGTTTAGGGTGCAGTGGTTAGGGCACGGCCGAGGGTTTTGGGTGGGGGCCTTAGGGCGCGGTCTAGGGTTTAGGGTGCTGGGGTTAGGGCGCGGCCTAGGGTGTAGGTTGCAGGGGTTAGGGCGCGGCCTAGGGTTTATGGTCCATGGGTTTGGGCGCGGCCTAGGGTTTAGGGTGCTGGTGTAAGGGCGCGGCCTAGGGTTTATGGTGCAGGGGTTAGGGCGCGGCCTTGGGTTTAGGGTGCAGGTGTTAGGGCGTGGCCTAGGGTTTTGGGTGCAGAAGTTAGGGCGCCCTAGGGTTTAGGGTGCAGGGGTTAGGGCACGGCCGAGGGTTTTGTGTGGGGGCCTTAGGGCGCGGCCTAGGGTTTAGGGTGCAGGGGTTAAGGCGCGGCCTAGGGTTTAGGGTGCAGGGGTTAGGGCGTGGCCTAGGGTTTAGAGAGGGTGCCTTAGGGCGCGGCCTAGGTTTTAGGGTGCAGGGGTTAGGGCGCGGCCTAGTGTTTAGGGTGCAGGGGTTAGGGCGCGGCCTAGGGTTTTGGGTCCAGGGGTTAGGGCGCGGCCTAGGGTTTAGCGTGCTGGTGTAAGGGCGCGGCCTAGGGTTTTAAGTGCAGGGGTTAGGGCGCGGCCTATGGTTTTGGGTGCAGGGGTTAGGGCGCGGCCTAGGGTTTAGGGTGCAAAGGTTTGGGCGCGGCCTAGGCTGTAGGGTGCAGGGGTTAGGGCGCGGCCTAGGGTTTTGGGTCCAGGGGTTAGGGCGCGGCCTAGGGTTTAGGGTGCTGGTGTAAGGGCGCGGCCTAGGGTTTTGGGTGCAGGGGTTAGGGTGCGGCCTAGTGTTTAGGGAGCGGGGGTTAGGGCGCGGCCTAGGGTTTAGGGTGCAGGGTTTAGGGCGCGGCCTATGGTTTAGGGTGCAGGGGTTCGGGCGCGGCCTAGGGTTTTGGGTGCAGAAGTTAGGGCGCGGCCTAGGGTTTAGGGTGCAAGGGTTAGGGCAGGGCCGAGGGTTTTGGGTGGGGGCCTTAGGGCGCGGTCTAGGGTTTAGGGTGCAAGGGTTAGGGCGCGGCCTAGGGTGTAGGGTGCAGGGGTTAGGGCGCGGCCTAGGGTTTTGGGTCCAGGGGTTCGAGCGCAGCCTAGGGTTTAGGGTGCTGGTGTAAGGGCGCGGCCTAGGGTTTATGGTGCAGGGGTTAGGGCGCGGCCTAGGGTTTAGGGTGCAGGGTTTCGGGAGCGGCATAGGGTTTAGGGTGCAAGGGTTAGGTCGCTGCCTAGGGTACAGGGCGCAGGGGTTAGGGCGCGGCCTAGGGTACATGGCGCAGGGGTTAGGGCGCGGCCTAGGATTTAGGGTGCAGGTGTTAGGGAGCAGACTTGGGTTTAGGGTGCAGGGGTTAGGGCGCGGCCTAGGGTGTAGGGTGCAGGGGTTAGGGCGCGGCCTAGAATTTTGGGTCCAGGGGTTAGGCCGCGGCATAGGGTTTAGGGTGCTGGTGTAAGGGCGCGGCCTAGGGTTTATGGTGCAGGGGTTAGGGCGTGGCCTAGGGTTTAGGGTGCAGGGGTTAGGGCGCGGCCTAAGGTTTAGGGTACAGGGGTTAGGACGCGGCCTATGGTTTAGGGTGCAGGGGTTAGGGCGCGGTGTAGGGTGTAGGGTGCAGGTGTTAGGGCGCGGCCTAGGGTTTTGGGTCCAGGGGTTAGGGTGCGGCCTAGGGTTTAGGGTGCTGGTGAAAGGGCGCGGCCTAGGGTTTATGGTGCAGGGGTTAGGGCGCGGCCTAGGGTTTAGGGTGCAGGGGTTAGGGCGCGGCGTAGGGTTTAGGGTGCAGGGGTTCGGGCGCGGCATAGGGTTTAGGGTGCAAGGGTTAGGGCGCGGCCTAGGGTACAGGGCGCAGGGGTTAGGGCGCGGCCTAGGGTTTAGGGTGCAGGGGTTAGGGCGCGGCCTAGGGTTTAGGGTGCAGGGGTTCGGGCGCGGCATAGGGTTTAGGGTGCAAGGGTTAGGGCGCGGCCTAGGGTACAGGGTGCAGGGGTTAGGGCGCGGCCTAGGGTTTTGGGTGCAGAAGTTAGGGCACGGCCTAGAGTTTAGGGTGCAGTGGTTAGGGCACGGCCGAGGGTTTTGGGTGGGGGCCTTAGGGCGCGGTCTAGGGTTTAGGGTGCAGGGGTTAGGGCGCGGCCTAGGGTGTAGGGTGCAGGGGTTAGGGCGCGGCCTAGGGTTTATGGTCCATGGGTTTGGGCGCGGCCTAGGGTTTAGGGTGCTGGTTTAAGGGCGCGGCCTAGGGTTTATGGTGCAGGGGTTAGGGCGCGGCCTTGGGTTTAGGGTGCAGGTGTTAGGGCGTGGCCTAGGGTTTTGGGTGCAGAAGTTAGGGCGCCCTAGGGTTTAGGGTGCAGGGGTTAGGGCACGGCCGAGGGTTTTGGGTGGGGGCTCTTAGGGCGCGGCCTAGGGTTTAGGGTGCAGGGGTTAGGGCGCGGCCTAGGGTTTAGGGTGCAGGGGTTAGGGCGTGGCCTAGGGTTTAGAGAGGGTGCCTTAGGGCGCGGCCTAGGTTTTAGGGTGCAGGGGTTAGGGCGCGGCCTAGTGTTTAGGGTGCAGGGGTTCGGGCGCGGCCTAGGGTTTTGGGTCCAGGGGTTAGGGCGCGGCCTAGGGTTTAGGGTGCTGGTGTAAGGGCGCGGCCTAGGGTTTTAAGTGCAGGGGTTAGGGCGCGGCCTAAGGTTTTGGGTGCAGCGGTTAGGGCGCGGCCTAGGGTTTAGGGTGCAAAGGTTTGGGCGCGGCCTAGGGTGTAGGGTGCAGGGGTTAGGCCGCGGCCTAGGGTTTTGGGTCCAGGGGTTCGGGCGCGGCCTAGGGTTTAGGGTGCTGGTGTAAGGGCGCGGCCTAGGGTTTTGGGTGCAGGGGTTAGGGCGCGGCCTTGGGTTTAGGGTGCAGGTGTTAGGGCGTGGCCTAGGGTTTTGGGTGCAGAAGTTAGGGCGCCCTAGGGTTTAGGGTGCAGGGGTTAGGGCACGGCCGAGGGTTTTGTGTGGGGGCCTTAGGGCGCGGCCTAGGGTTTAGGGTGCAGGGGTTAAGGCGCGGCCTAGGGTTTAGGGTGCAGGGGTTAGGGCGTGGCCTAGGGTTTAGAGAGGGTGCCTTAGGGCGCGGCCTAGGTTTTAGGGTGCAGGGGTTAGGGCGCGGCCTAGTGTTTAGGGTGCAGGGGTTAGGGCGCGGCCTAGGGTTTTGGGTCCAGGGGTTAGGGCGCGGCCTAGGGTTTAGGGTGCTGGTGTAAGGGCGCGGCCTAGGGTTTTAAGTGCAGGGGTTAGGGCGCGGCCTATGGTTTTGGGTGCAGGGGTTAGGGCGCGGCCTAGGGTTTAGGGTGCAAAGGTTTGGGCGCGGCCTAGGCTGTAGGGTGCAGGAGTTAGGGCGCGGCCTAGGGTTTTGGGTCCAGGGGTTAGGGCGCGGCCTAGGGTTTAGGGTGCTGGTGTAAGGGCGCGGCCTAGGGTTTTGGGTGCAGGGGTTAGGGTGCGGCCTAGTGTTTAGGGAGCGGGGGTTAGGGCGCGGCCTAGGGTTTAGGGTGCAGGGTTTAGGGCGCGGCCTATGGTTTAGGGTGCAGGGGTTCGGGCGCGGCCTAGGGTTTTGGGTGCAGAAGTTAGGGCGCGGCCTAGGGTTTAGGGTGCAAGGGTTAGGGCAGGGCCGAGGGTTTTGGGTGGGGGCCTTAGGGCGCGGTCTAGGGTTTAGGGTGCAAGGGTTAGGGCGCGGCCTAGGGTGTAGGGTGCAGGGGTTAGGGCGCGGCCTAGGGTTTTGGGTCCAGGGGTTCGAGCGCAGCCTAGGGTTTAGGGTGCTGGTGTAAGGGCGCGGCCTAGGGTTTATGGTGCAGGGGTTAGGGCGCGGCCTAGGGTTTAGGGTGCAGGGTTTCGGGAGCGGCATAGGGTTTAGGGTGCAAGGGTTAGGTCGCTGCCTAGGGTACAGGGCGCAGGGGTTAGGGCGCGGCCTAGGGTACATGGCGCAGGGGTTAGGGCGCGGCCTAGGATTTAGGGTGCAGGTGTTAGGGAGCAGACTTGGGTTTAGGGTGCAGGGGTTAGGGCGCGGCCTAGGGTGTAGGGTGCAGGGGTTAGGGCGCGGCCTAGAATTTTGGGTCCAGGGGTTAGGCCGCGGCATAGGGTTTAGGGTGCTGGTGTAAGGGCGCGGCCTAGGGTTTATGGTGCAGGGGTTAGGGCGTGGCCTAGGGTTTAGGGTGCAGGGGTTAGGGCGCGGCCTAAGGTTTAGGGTACAGGGGTTAGGACGCGGCCTATGGTTTAGGGTGCAGGGGTTAGGGCGCGGTGTAGGGTGTAGGGTGCAGGTGTTAGGGCGCGGCCTAGGGTTTTGGGTCCAGGGGTTAGGGTGCGGCCTAGGGTTTAGGGTGCTGGTGAAAGGGCGCGGCCTAGGGTTTATGGTGCAGGGGTTAGGGCGCGGCCTAGGGTTTAGGGTGCAGGGGTTAGGGCGCGGCGTAGGGTTTAGGGTGCAGGGGTTCGGGCGCGGCATAGGGTTTAGGGTGCAAGGGTTAGGGCGCGGCCTAGGGTACAGGGCGCAGGGGTTAGGGCGCGGCCTAGGGTTTAGGGTGCAGGGGTTAGGGCGCGGCCTAGGGTTTAGGGTGCAGGGGTTCGGGCGCGGCATAGGGTTTAGGGTGCAAGGGTTAGGGCGCGGCCTAGGGTACAGGGTGCAGGGGTTAGGGCGCGGCCTAGGGTTTTGGGTGCAGAAGTTAGGGCACGGCCTAGAGTTTAGGGTGCAGTGGTTAGGGCACGGCCGAGGGTTTTGGGTGGGGGCCTTAGGGCGCGGTCTAGGGTTTAGGGTGCAGGGGTTAGGGCGCGGCCTAGGGTGTAGGGTGCAGGGGTTAGGGCGCGGCCTAGGGTTTATGGTCCATGGGTTTGGGCGCGGCCTAGGGTTTAGGGTGCTGGTTTAAGGGCGCGGCCTAGGGTTTATGGTGCAGGGGTTAGGGCGCGGCCTTGGGTTTAGGGTGCAGGTGTTAGGGCGTGGCCTAGGGTTTTGGGTGCAGAAGTTAGGGCGCCCTAGGGTTTAGGGTGCAGGGGTTAGGGCACGGCCGAGGGTTTTGGGTGGGGGCTCTTAGGGCGCGGCCTAGGGTTTAGGGTGCAGGGGTTAGGGCGCGGCCTAGGGTTTAGGGTGCAGGGGTTAGGGCGTGGCCTAGGGTTTAGAGAGGGTGCCTTAGGGCGCGGCCTAGGTTTTAGGGTGCAGGGGTTAGGGCGCGGCCTAGTGTTTAGGGTGCAGGGGTTCGGGCGCGGCCTAGGGTTTTGGGTCCAGGGGTTAGGGCGCGGCCTAGGGTTTAGGGTGCTGGTGTAAGGGCGCGGCCTAGGGTTTTAAGTGCAGGGGTTAGGGCGCGGCCTAAGGTTTTGGGTGCAGCGGTTAGGGCGCGGCCTAGGGTTTAGGGTGCAAAGGTTTGGGCGCGGCCTAGGGTGTAGGGTGCAGGGGTTAGGCCGCGGCCTAGGGTTTTGAGTCCAGGGGTTCGGGCGCGGCCTAGGGTTTAGGGTGCTGGTGTAAGGGCGCGGCCTAGGGTTTTGGGTGCAGGGGTTAGGGCGCGGCCGAGGATTTAGGGTGCAGGGGTTAGGGCGTGGCCTAGGGTTTAGAGTGGGTGCCTTTGGGCGCGGCCTAGGGTTTAGGGTGCAGGGGTTAGGGTGCGGCCTAGTGTTTAGGGAGCGGGGGTTAGGGCGCGGCCTAGGGTTTAGGGTGCAGGGGTTAGGGCGCGGCCTATGGTTTAGGGTGCAGGGGTTAGGGCGCGGCCTAGGGTTTTGGGTGCAGAAGTTAGGGCGCGGCCTAGGGTTTAGGGTGCAAGGGTTAGGGCAGGGCCGAGGGTTTTGGGTGGGGGCCTTAGGGCGCGGTCTAGGGTTTAGGGTGCAAGGGTTAGGGCGCGGCCTAGGGTGTAGGGTGCAGGGGTTAGGGCGCAACCTAGGGTTTTGGGTCCAGGGGTTCGAGCGCGGCCTAGGGTTTAGGGTGCTGGTGTAAGGGCGCGGCCTAGGGTTTATGGTGCAGGGGTTAGGGCGCGGCCTAGGGTTTAGGGTGCAGGGTTTCGGGAGCGGCATAGGGTTTAGGGTGCAAGGGTTAGGTCGCTGCCTAGGGTACAGGGCGCAGGGGTTAGGGCGCGGCCTAGGGTTTAGGGTGCAGGGGTTGGGTTGCGGCCTAGTGTTTAGGGTGCAGGGGTTAGGGTGCAGCCTAGGGTTTAGGGTGCAGGGGTTACGGCGTGGCCTAGGGTTTAGAGTGGGTGCCTTAAGGCGCGGCCTAGGGTTTAGGGTGCAGGGGTTAGGATGCGGCCTAGTGTTTAGGGTGCAGGGGTTAGGGTGCAGCCTAGGGTTTAGGGTACAGGGGTTAGGGCGCCGTCTATGGTTTAGGGTGCAGGGGTTAGGGCGCGGCCTAGGGTTTTGGGTGCAGAAGTTAGGGCGCGGCCTAGGGTTTAGGGTGCTGGGGTTAGGGCACGGCCGGGGGTTTTGGGTGGGGGCCTTAGGGCGCGGTCTAGGGTTTAGGGTGCAGGGGTTTGGGCGCGGCCTAGGGTTTTGGGTCCAGGGGTTTGGGCGCGGCCTATGGTTTAGGGTGCTGGTGTAAGGGCGCGGCCTAGGGTTTATGGTGCAGGGGTTAGGCCGCGGCCTAGGGTTTACGGTGCAGGGGTTAGGGCGCGGCCTAGGGTTTAGGGTGCAGGGGTTCGGGCGCGGCATAGGGTTAAGGGTGCAAGGGTTAGGGCGCGGCCTAAGGTACAGGGCGCAGGGGTTAGGGCGCGGCCTATGGTATCGGGCGCAGGGGTTAGGGCGCGGCCTAGCGTTTAGGGTGCAGGTGTTAGGGAGCAAACTTAGGTTTAGGGTGCTGGGGTTAGGGCGCGTCCTAGGGTTTAGGGTGGAGGGGTTAGGGCTCAGCCTAGGGTTTATGGTGCAGGGGTTAGGGTGCGGCCTAGTGTTTAGGGTGCAGGGGTTAGGGCGCGGCCTAGGGTTAAGGGTACAGAGGTTTGGGCGCGGCCTATGGTATAGGGTGCAGGGGTTAGGGCGCGGCATAGGGTTTAGGGTGCAGAAGTTGGGGCGCGACCTAGGGTTTATGGTGCAGGGGTTAGGGCACGGCCGAGGGTTTTGGGTGGGGGCTTTAGGGCGCGGTCTAGGGCTTAGGGTGCAGGGGTTAGGGCGCGGCCTAGGGTTTAGGGTGCAGGGGTTAGGGCGCGGCCTAGGGTTTTGCGTCCAGGGGTTAGGGCGCGGCCTAGGGTTTAGGGTGCTGGTGTAAGTGCGCGGCCTAGGGTTTATGGTGCAGGGGTTAGGGCGCGGCCTAGGGTTTAGGGTGCAGGGGTTAGGGCGCGGCCTAGGGTTTAGGGTGCAGGGGTTCGGGCGCGTCCTAGGGTTTAGGGTGCAAGGGTTCAAGCGCGGCCTAGGGTACAGGGCGCAGGGGTTAGGGCGCGGCCTAGGGTACAGGGCGCACGCATTAGGGCGTGGCCTAGCGTTTAGGGTGCAGGTGTCAGGGAGCAGACTTGCGATTAGTGTGCAGGTGTTAGGGCGCGTCCTAGGGTTTAGGGTGCAGGGGTTAGGGCGCGGCCTATGGTTTAGGGTGCAGGGGTTAGGGCGCGGCCTAGGGTACAGGGCGAAGGGGTTAGGGCGCGTCCTAGGGTTTAGGGTGCAGGGGTTAGGGCGTGGCCTAGGGTTTAGAGTGGGTGCCTTAGGGCGCGGCCTAGGGTTTAGGGTGCAGGGGTTAGGGTGCGGCCTAGTGTTTAGTTTACAGGGGTTAGGGTGCGGCCTAGTGTTTAGGGTGCAGGGGTTAGGGCGTGCCCTGGGGTTTAGAGTGTGTGCCTTAGGGCGCGGCCTACGGTTTAGGGTGCAGGGGTTAGGGTGCGGCCTAGTGTTTAGGGTGCAGGGGTTGGGGCGCGGCGTAGGGTTTAGGGTACAGGGGTTAGGGCGCGGTCTAGGGTTTAGGGTGCAGGGGTTAGGGCGCGGCCTAGGGTGTAGGGTGCAGGAGTTAGGGAGCAGACTCGGTTTTAGGGTGCAGGGGTTAGGGCACGGCCTAGGGTACAGGGAGCAGGGGTTAGGGCGCGGCCTAGGGTACAGGGCACAGGGGTTAGGGCGCGGCCTAGCGTTTAGTGTGCAGGTGTTAGGGAGCAGACTCGGGTTTAGGGTGCAGGGGTTAGGGCGCGTCCTAGGGTTTAGGGTGCAGGGGTTAGGGCGCGGCCGAGGGTTTAGGGTGCAGGGGTTAGGGCGCGGCCTAGGGTTTTGGGTGCAGGGGTTAGGGCGCGGCCTAGGGTTTAGGGTGCAGGGGTTCGGGCGCGGCCTAGGGTTTAGGGTGCAAGGGCTTGGGCGCGGCCTAGGGTACAGGGCGCAGGAGTTAGGGCGCGGCCTAGGGTACAGGGCGCAGGGGTTAGGGCGCGGCCTAGCGTTTAGGGTGCAGGTGTTAGGGAGCAGACTTGGGTTTAGGGCGCAGGGGTTAGGGCGCGTCCTAGGGTTTAGGGTGCAGGGGTTTGTGCGTGGCCTAGGGTTTAGAGTGGGTGCCTTAGGGCGCGGCCTAGGGTTTAGGGTGCAGGGGTTAGGGTGCGGCCTACTGTTTATGGAGCAGGGGTTAGGGCGCGGCCTAGGGTTTAGGGTACAGGGGTTAGGGCGCGGCCTATGGTTTAGGGTGCAGGTGTTAGGGCGCGGCCTAGGGTTTTGGGTCCAGGGGTTAGGGCGCGGCCTAGGGTACAGGGCGCAGGGGTTAGGGCGCGGCCTAGCGTTTAGGGTGCAGGTGTTAAGGAGCAGACTTGGGTTTAGGGTGCAGGGGTTAGGGCGCATCCTTGGGTTTAGGGTGCAGGGGTTAGGGCGTGGCCTAGGGTTTAGAGTGGATGCCTTAGGGCGCGGCCTAGGGTTTAGGGTGCAGGGGTTAGGGTGCGGCCTAGGGTTTAGGGTGCAGGGGTTAGTGCGCGGCCTAGGGTTTAGGGTACAGGGGTTAGGGTGCGGCCTATGGTTTAGGGTGCAGGGGTTAGGGCGCGGCCTAGGGTTTTGGGTGTAGAAGTTAGGGCGCGGTCTATGGTTTAGGGTGCAGGGGTTAGGGCATGGCCGAGGGTTTTGGGTGGGGGCCTTAGGGCGCGGTCTAGGGTTTAGGGTGCAGGGGTTAGGGCGCGGCCGAGGGTGGAGGGTGCAGGGGTTAGGGCGCGGCCTAGGGTTTTGGGTCCAGGGTTTAGGGCGCGGCCTAGGGTTTAGGGTGCTGGTGTAAGGGCGCGGCCTAGGGTTTATGGTGCAGGGGTTAGGGCGCGGCCTAGGGTTTAGGGTGCAGGGGTTAGGGCAGGGCCGAGGGTTTTGGGTGGGGGCCTTAGGGCGCGGTCTAGGTTTTAGGGTGCAGGGGTTAGGGCGCGGCCTAGGGTGTAGGGTGCAGGGGTTAGGGCGCGACCTAGGGTTTTGGGTCCAGGGGTTAGGGCGCGGCCTAGGGTTTAGGGTTCAGGGGTTAGGGCGCGGCCTAGGGTTTATGGTGCAGGGGTTAGGGCGCGGCCTAGGGTTTAGGGTGCAGGGGTTCGGGAGCGGCATAGGGTTTAATGTGCAAGGGTTAGGGCGCGGCCTAGGGTACAGGGCGCAGGGGTTAGGGCGCGGCCTAGGGTACAGGGTGCAGGGGTTAGGGCGCGGCCTAGGATTTAGGGTGCAGGTCTTAGGGAGCAGACTTGGGTTTAGGGTACAGGGGTTAGGGCCCGTCCTAGGGTTTAGGGTGCAGGGGTTAGTGCGTGGCCTCGGGTTTAGAGTGGGTGTCTTAAGGCGTGGCCTAGGGTTTAGGGTGCGGAGGTTAGGGTGTGGCCTAGTGTTTAGGGTGCAGGGGTTAGGGCGCGGCCTAGGGTTTTGGGTTCAGGGGTTAGGTCGCGGCCTATGGTTGAGGGTGCAGGGGTTAGGGCGCGGCCTAGGGTTTTGGGTGCAGAAGTTAGGGCGCGGCCTAGGGTTTAGGGTGCAGGGGTTAGGGCACGGCCGAGGGTTTTGGGTGGGGGCCATAGGGCACGGTCTAGGGTTTAGGGTGCAGGGGTTAGGGCGCGGCCTAGGGTGTAGGGTGCAGGGGTTAGGGCGCGGCCTAGGGTTTTGGGTCCAGGGGTTAGGGCGCGGCCTAGGGTTTAGGGTGCTGGTGTAAGGGCGCGGCCTAGGGTTTATGGTGCAGGGGTTAGGGCGCGGCCTAGGGTTTAGGGTGCAGGGGTTAGGGCGCGGCCTAGGGTTTAGGGTGCATGGGTTCGGGCGCGGAATAGGGTTTAGGGTGCAAGGGTTAGAGCGTGGCCTAGGGTACAGGGCGCAGGGGTTAGGGCGCGGCCTTGCTTTTAGGGTGCAGGTGTTAGGGAGCAGACTTGGGTTTAGGGTGCAGGGGTTAGGGCGCGTCCTAGGGTTTATGGTGCAGGGGTTAAGGCGTGGCCTAGGGTTTAGAGTGGGTGCCTTAGGGCGCGGCCTAGGGTTTAGGGTGCAGGGGTTAGAGTGCGGCCTAGTGTTTAGGGTGCAGGGGTTAGGGCGCGGCCTATGGTTTAGCGTGCAGGGGTTAGTGCGCGGCCTAGGGTTTTGGGTGCAGAAGTTAGGGCGCGGCCTAGGGTTTCGCGTGCCGTTGTTAGGGCACGGCTGAGGTTTTTGGGTGGGGGCCTTAGGGCGCGATCTAGGGTTTAGGGTTCAGGGGTTAGGTCGCGGCCTAGGGTTCAGGGTGCAGGGGTTAGGGCGCGGCCTAGGGTTTTGGGTCCAGGGGTTAGGGCGCGGCCTAGGGTTTAGGGTGCTTGGGTAAGGGCGCGGCCTAGGGTTTAGGGTGCAGGGGTTCGGGTGCGGCATAGGGTTTATGGTGCAAGGGTTAGGGCGCGGCCTAGGGTACAGGGCGCTGGGGTTAGGGCGCGGCCTAGGGTTTAGGGTGCAGGGGTTAGGGCACGGCCGAGGGTTTTGGGTGGGGGCTCTTAGGGCGCGGCCTAGGGTTTAGGGTGCAGGGGTTCGGGCGCGGCATAGGGTTTAGGGTGCAAGGGTTAGGGCGCGGCCTAGGGTACAGGGCGCAGGGGTTAGGGCGCGGACTAGCGTTTAGGGTGCAGGTGTTAGGGAGCAAACTTGGGTTTAGGGTGCAGGGGTTAGGGCGCGTCCTTGGGTTTAGGGTGCAGCGGTTAGGGCGTGGCCTAGTGTTTAGGGTGCAGGTGTTAGGGAGGAGACTTGGGTTTAGGGTGCAGGGGTTAGGGCGCGTCCTAGGGTTTAGGGTGCAGGGGTTAGGGCGTGGCCTAGGGTTTAGAGTGGATGCCTTAGGGCGCGGCCTAGGGTTTAGGGTGCAGGGGTTAGGGTGCGGCCTAGGGTTTAGGGTGCAGGGGTTAGTGCGCGGCCTAGGGTTTAGGGTGCAGGGGTTAGGGTGCGGCCTATGGTTTAGTGTGAAGGGGTTAGGGCGCGGCCAAGGGTTTTGGGTGTAGAAGTTAGGGCGCGGCCTAGGGTTTAGGGTACAGGGGTTAGGGCACGGCCGAGGGTTTTGGGTGGGGGCCTTAGGGCGCGGTCTAGGGTTTAGGGTGCAGGGGTTAGGGCGCGGCCGATGGTGGAGGGTGCAGGGGTTAGGGCGCGGCCTAGGGTTTTGGGTCCAGGGTTTAGGGCGCGGCCTAGGGTTTAGGGTGCTGGTGTAAGGGCGCGGCCTAGGGTTTATGGTGCAGGGTTTAGGGCGCGGCCTAGGGTTTAGGGTGCAGGGGTTAGGGCACGGCCGAGGGTTTTGGGTGGGGGCCTTAGGGCGCGGTCTAGGTTTTAGGGTGCAGTGGTTAGGGCGCGGCCTAGGGTGTAGGGTGCAGGGGTTAGGGCGCAATCTAGGGTTTTGGGTCCAGGGGTAGGGGCGCGGCCTAGGGTTTAGGGTTCAGGGGTTAGGGCGCGGCATAAGGTTTAGGGTGGAAGGGTTAGGGCGCGGCCTAGGGTACAGGGCGCAGGGGATAGGGCGCGGGCTAGGGTACAGGGAGCAGGGGTTAGGGCGCGGCCTAGCGTTTAGGGGGCAGGGTTTAGGGCGTGGCCTTGGGTTTTGAGTGGGTGCCTTAGGGCGCGGCCTAGGGTTTAGGGCGCAGGGGTTAGGGTGCAGCCTAGTGTTTAGGGTGCAGGGGTTAGGGTGCGGCCTAGTGTTTAGGATGCAGGGGTTAGGGCGCGGCCTAGGGTTTAGGGTGCTGGTGTAAGGGCGCGGCCTAGGGTTTATGGTGCAGGGGTTAGGGCGCGGCCTAGGGTTTAGGGTGCAGGGGTTAGGGCGCGGCCTAAGGTTTAGAGTGCAGTGGTTCCCGCGCGGCATAGGGTTTAGGGTGCAGGGGTTAGGGCGCGGCCTAGGGTACAGGGCGCAGGGGTTAGGGCGCGGCCTAGGGTACAGGGCGCAGGGGTTAGGGCGCGGCCTAGCGTTTAGGGTGCAGGTGTTAGGGAGCAAACTTGGGTTTAGGGTGCAGGGGTTAGGGCGCGTCCTAGGGTTTAGGGTGCAGGGGTTAGGGCGTGGCCTAGGGTTTAGAGTGGGTGCCTTAGGGCGCGGCCTAGGGTTTATGGTGCAGGGGTTAGCGTGCGGCCTAGTGTTTAGTGTGCAGGGGTTAGGGCGCGGCCTAGGGTTTAGGGTACAGGGGTTAGGGCGCGGCCTATGGTTTAGGGTGCAGGCGTTAGGGCGCGGCCTAGGATTTTGGGTGCAGAAGTTAGGGCGCGGCCTAGGGTTTAGGGTGCAGGGGTTAGGGCACGGCTGAGGGTTTTGGGTGGGGGCTCTTAGGGCGCGGTCTTGGGTTTAGGGTGCAGGGTTTCGGGCGCGGCCTAGGGTTTAGGGTGCAAGGGTTTTGACGCGGCCTAGGGCACAGGGAGCAGGGGTTAGGGCGCGGCCTAGGGTACAGGGCGCAGGGGTTAGGGCGCGGCCTAGCGTTTAGGGTGCAGGTGTTAGGGAGCAGACTTGGGTTTAGGGCGCAGGGGTTAGGGCGCGTCCTAGGGTTTAGGGTGCAGGGGTTAGGGTGCGGCATATTGTTTAGGGAGCTGGGGTTAGGGCAGGGACTAGGGTTTTGGGTACAGGAGTTAGGGCGCGGCCTATGGTTTAGGGTGCAGGTGTTAGGGCGCGGCGTAGGATTTTGGGTGCAGGGGTTAGGGCAGGGCCGAGGGTTTTGGGTGGGGGCATAAGGGCGCGGTCTAAGTTTTAGGGTGCTGGTGTAAGGGCGCGGCCTAGGGTTTAGGGTGCAGGGGTTAGGGCGCGGCATATGGTTTAGGGTGGAAGGGTTAGTGCGCGGCGTAGGGTACAGGGCGCTGGGGTTAGGGCGCGGCCTAGGGTACAGTGCGCTGGGGTTAGGGCGCGGCCTAGCGTTTAGGGTGCAGGGGTTAGGACGTGGCCTTGGGTTTAGAGTGGGTGCCTTAGGGTGCGGCCTAGGGTTTAGGGTGCAGGGGTTAGGGTGCGGCCTAGTGTTTAGGGTACAGGGGTTAGGGTGCGGCCTAGTGTTTAGGGTGCAGGGGTTCGGGCGTGGCCTAGGGTTTAGAGTGGGTGCCTTAGGGCGCAGCCTACGGTTTAGGGTGCAGGGGTTAGGGTGCGGCCTCGTGTTTAGGGTACAGGGGTTGGGGCGCGGCGTAGGGTTTAGGGTACAGGGGTTAGGGCGCGGCCTATGGTTTAGGGTGCAGGGGTTAGGGCGCGGCCTAGGGTTTTGGGTGCAGAAATTAGGGCGCGGCCTAGGGTTTAGGGTGCAGGGGTTAGGGCACGGCCGAGAGTTTTGGGTGGGGGCCTTAGGGCGCGGCCTAGGGTTTAGGGTGCAGGGGTTAGGGCGCGGCCTAGGGTGTAGGGTGCAGGGGTTAGGGCGCGGCCTAGGGTTTTGGGTCCAGGGGTTAGGGCGCGGCCTAGGGTTTAGGGTGCTGGTGTATGGGCGCGGCCTAGGGTTTATGGTGCAGGGGTTAGGGCGCGGCCTAGGGTTTAGGGTGCTGGGTTTAGGGCGCGGCCTAGGGTTTAGAGTGCAGGGGTTCCCGCGCGGCATAGGGTTTAGGGTGCAAGGTTTAATGCGCGGCCTAGGCTACAGGGCGCAGGTGTTAGGGCGCGGCCTAGCGTTTAGGGTGCAGTTGTTAGGGAGCAGACTTGGGTTAAGGGTGCAGGGGTTAGGGCGCGTCCTAGGGTTTAGGGTGCAGGGGTTAGGGCGTGGCCTAGGGTTTAGAGTGGGTGCCTTAGGGCGCGGCGTAGAGTTTAGGGTGCAGGGGTTAGGGTGCGGTCTAGTGTTTAGGGTGCAGGGGTTAGGGCGCGGCCTAGGGTTTAGGGTACAGGGGTTAGGGCGCGGCCTAGGGTTTAGGGTGCAGGGGTTAGGGCACGGCCGAGGGTTTTGGGTTGGGGCTCTTAGGGCGCGGTCTAGGGTTTAGGGTGCAGGGGTTAGGGCGCGGCCTAGGGTGTAGGGTGCAGGGGTTAGGGCGCGGCCTAAGGTTTTGGGTCCAGGGGTTAGGGCGCGGCCTAGGGTACAGGGCGCAGGGGTTAGTGCGCGGACTAGGGTACGGGACGCAGGGGTTAGGGCGCGGCCTAGCGTTTAGGGTGCAGGTGTTAGGGAGCAGACTTGGGTTTAGGGTGCAGGGGTTAGGGCGCGTCCTAGGGTTTAGGGTGCAGGGGTTAGGGCGTGGCCTAGGGTTTAGAGTGGGTGCCTTAGGGCGCGGCCTAGGGTTTATGGTGCAGGGGTTAGCGTGCGGCCTAGTGTTTAGTGTGCAGGGGTTAGGGCGCGGCCTAGGGTTTAGGGTACAAGGGTTAGGGCGCGGCCTATGGTTTAGGGTGCAGGCGTTAGGGCGCGGTCTAGGATTTTGGGTGCAGAAGTTAGGGCGCGGCCTATGGTTTAGGGTGCAGGGGTTAGGGCACGGCTGAGGGTTTTGGGTGGGGGCTCTTAGGGCGCGGTCTTGGGTTTAGGGTGCAGGGTTTCGGGCGCGGCCTAGGGTTTAGGGTGCAAGGGTTTTGACGCGGCCTAGGGCACAGGGAGCAGGGGTTAGGGCGCGGCCTAGGGTACAGGGCGCAAAGGTTAGGGCGCGGCCTAGCGTTTAGGGTGCAGGTGTTAGGGAGCAGACTTGGGTTTAGGGCGCAGGGGTTAGGGCGCGTCCTAGGGTTTAGGGTGCAGGGGTTAGGGCGTGGCCTAGGGTTTAGAGTGGGTGCCTTAGGGCGCGGCCTAGGGTTTAGGGTGCAGGGGTTAGGGTGCGGCATATTGTTTAGGGAGCAGGGGTTAGGGCAGGGACTAGGGTTTTGGGTACAGGAGTTAGGGCGCGGCATATGGTTTAGGGTGCAGGTGTTAGGGCGCGGCGTAGGGTTTTGGGTGCAGGGGTTAGGGCAGGGCCGAGGGTTTTGGGTGGGGGCATAAGGGCGCGGTCTAGGTTTTAGGGTGCTGGTGTAAGGGCGCGGCCTAGGGTTTAGGGTGCAGGGGTTAGGGCGCGGCATATGGTTTAGGGTGGAAGGGTTAGTGCGCGGCGTAGGGTACAGGGCGCTGGGGTTAGGGCGCGGCCTAGGGTACAGTGCGCTGGGGTTAGGGCGCGGCCTAGCGTTTAGGGTGCAGGGGTTAGGACGTGGCCTTGGGTTTAGAGTGGGTGCCTTAGGGCGCGGCCTAGGGTTTAGGGTGCAGGGGTTAGGGTGCGGCCTAGTGTTTAGGGTACAGGGGTTAGGGTGCGGCCTAGTGTTTAGGGTGCAGGGGTTCGGGCGTGGCCTAGGGTTTAGAGTGGGTGCCTTAGGGCGCAGCCTACGGTTTAGGGTGCAGGGGTTAGGGTGCGGCCTCGTGTTTAGGGTGCAGGGGTTGGGGCGCGGCGTAGGGTTTAGGGTACAGGGGTTAGGGCGCGGCCTATGGTTTAGGGTGCAGGGGTTAGGGCGCGGCCTAGGGTTTTGGGTGCAGAAATTAGGGCGCGGCCTAGGGTTTAGGGTGCAGGGGTTAGGGCACGGCCGAGAGTTTTGGGTGGGGGCCTTAGGGCGCGGCCTAGGGTTTAGGGTGCAGGGGTTAGGGCGCGGCCTAGGGTGTAGGGTGCAGGGGTTAGGGCGCGGCCTAGGGTTTTGGGTCCAGGGGTTAGGGCGCGGCCTAGGGTTTAGGGTGCTGGTGTATGGGCGCGGCCTAGGGTTTATGGTGCAGGGGTTAGGGCGCGGCCTAGGGTTTAGGGTGCTGGGTTTAGGGCGCGGCCTAGGGTTTAGAGTGCAGGGGTTCCCGCGCGGCATAGGGTTTAGGGTGCAAGGTTTAATGCGCGGCCTAGGCTACAGGGCGCAGGTGTTAGGGCGCGGCCTAGCGTTTAGGGTGCAGTTGTTAGGGAGCAGGCTTGGGTTAAGGGTGCAGGGGTTAGGGCGTGGCCTAGGGTTTAGAGTGGGTGCCTTAGGGCGCGGCGTAGAGTTTAGGGTGCAGGGGTTAGGGTGCGGTCTAGTGTTTAGGGTGCAGGGGTTAGGGCGCGGCCTAGGGTTTAAAGTACAGGGGTTAGGGCGCGGCCTAGGGTTTAGGGTGCAGGGGTTAGGGCACGGCCGAGGGTTTTTGGTGGGGGCTCTTAGGGCGCGGTCTAGGGTTTAGGGTGCAGGGGTTAGGGCGCGGCCTAGGGTGTAGGGTGCAGGGGTTAGGGCGCGGCCTAAGGTTTTGGGTCCAGGGGTTAGGGCGCGGTCTAGGGTACAGGGCGCAGGGGTTAGTGCGCGGACTAGGGTACGGGACGCAGGGGTTAGGGCGCGGCCTAGCGTTTAGGGTTCAGGTTTTAGGGAGCAGACTTGGGTTTAGGGTGCAGGGGTTAGGGCGCATCCTTGGGTTTAGGGTGCAGGGGTTAGGGCGTGGCCTAGGGTTTAGAGTGGATGCCTTCGGGCGCGGCCTAGGGTTTAGGGTGCAGGGGTTAGGGTGCGGCCTAGGGTTTAAAGTGCAGGGGTTAGTGCGCGGCCTAGGGTTTAGGGTACAGGGGTTAGGGTGCGGCCTATGGTTTAGGGTGCAGGGGTTAGGGCGCGGCCTAGGGTTTTGGGTGTAGAAGTTAGGGCGCGGCCTAGGGTTTAGGGTGCAGGGGTTAGGGCGCGGCCTAGGGTACAGGGCGAAGGGGTTAGGGCGCGTCCTAGGGTTTAGGGTGCAGGGGTTAGGGCGTGGCCTAGGGTTTAGAGTGGGTGCCTTAGGGCGCGGCCTAGGGTTTAGGGTGCAGGGGTTAGGGTGCGGCCTAGTGTTTAGTTTACAGGGGTTAGGGTGCGGCCTAGTGTTTAGGGTGCAGGGGTTAGGGCGTGCCCTGGGGTTTAGAGTGTGTGCCTTAGGGCGCGGCCTACGGTTTAGGGTGCAGGGGTTAGGGTGCGGCCTAGTGTTTAGGGTGCAGGGGTTGGGGCGCGGCGTAGGGTTTAGGGTACAGGGGTTAGGGCGCGGTCTAGGGTTTAGGGTGCAGGGGTTAGGGCGCGGCCTAGGGTGTAGGGTGCAGGAGTTAGGGAGCAGACTCGGTTTTAGGGTGCAGGGGTTAGGGCACGGCCTAGGGTACAGGGAGCAGGGGTTAGGGCGCGGCCTAGGGTACAGGGCACAGGGGTTAGGGCGCGGCCTAGCGTTTAGTGTGCAGGTGTTAGGGAGCAGACTCGGGTTTAGGGTGCAGGGGTTAGGGCGCGTCCTAGGGTTTAGGGTGCAGGGGTTAGGGCGCGGCCGAGGGTTTAGGGTGCAGGGGTTAGGGCGCGGCCTAGGGTTTTGGGTGCAGGGGTTAGGGCGCGGCCTAAGGTTTAGGGTGCAGGGGTTCGGGCACGGCCTAGGGTTTAGGGTGCAAGGGCTTGGGCGCGGCCTAGGGTACAGGGCGCAGGAGTTAGGGCGCGGCCTAGGGTACAGGGCGCAGGGGTTAGGGCGCGGCCTAGCGTTTAGGGTGCAGGTGTTAGGGAGCAGACTTGGGTTTAGGGCGCAGGGGTTAGGGCGCGTCCTAGGGTTTAGGGTGCAGGGGTTTGTGCGTGGCCTAGGGTTTAGAGTGGGTGCCTTAGGGCGCGGCCTAGGGTTTAGGGTGCAGGGGTTAGGGTGCGGCCTACTGTTTATGGAGCAGGGGTTAGGGCGCGGCCTAGGGTTTAGGGTACAGGGGTTAGGGCGCGGCCTATGGTTTAGGGTGCAGGTGTTAGGGCGCGGCCTAGGGTTTTGGGTCCAGGGGTTAGGGCGCGGCCTAGGGTACAGGGCGCAGGGGTTAGTGCGCGGACTAGGGTACGGGACGCAGGGGTTAGGGCGCGGCCTAGCGTTTAGGGTGCAGGTGTTAAGGAGCAGACTTGGGTTTAGGGTGCAGGGGTTAGGGCGCATCCTTGGGTTTAGGGTGCAGGGGTTAGGGCGTGGCCTAGGGTTTAGAGTGGATGCCTTAGGGCGCCGCCTAGGGTTTAGGGTGCAGGGGTTAGGGTGCGGCCTAGGGTTTAGGGTGCAGGGGTTAGTGCGCGGCCTAGGGTTTAGGGTACAGGGGTTAGGGTGCGGCCTATGGTTTAGGGTGCAGGGGTTAGGGCGCGGCCTAGGGTTTTGGGTGTAGAAGTTAGGGCGCGGCCTATGGTTTAGGGTGCAGGGGTTAGGGCACGGCCGAGGGTTTTGGGTGGGGGCCTTAGGGCGCGGTCTAGGGTTTAGGGTGCAGGGGTTAGGGCGCGGCCGAGGGTGGAGGGTGCAGGGGTTAGGGCGCGGCCTAGGGTTTTGGGTCCAGGGTTTAGGGCGCGGCCTAGGGTTTAGGGTGCTGGTGTAAGGCCGCGGCCTAGGGTTTATGGTGCAGGGGTTAGGGCGCGGCCTAGGGTTTAGGGTGCAGGGGTTAGGGCAGGGCCGAGGGTTTTGGGTGGGGGCCTTAGGGCGCGGTCTAGGTTTTAGGGTGCAGGGGTTAGGGCGCGGCCTAGGGTGTAGGGTGCAGGGGTTAGGGCGCGGCCTAGGGTTTTGGGTGCAGGGGTTAGGGCGCGGCCTAGGGTTTAGGGTTCAGGGGTTAGGGCGCGGCCTAGGGTTTATGGTGCAGGGGTTAGGGCGCGGCCTAGGGTTTAGGGTGCAGGGGTTCGGGAGCGGCATAGGGTTTAATGTGCAACGGTTAGGGCGCGGCCTAGGGTACAGGGCGCAGGGGTTAGGGCGCGGCCTAGGGTACAGGGTGCAGGGGTTAGGGCGCGGCCTAGGATTTAGGGTGCAGGTGTTAGGGAGCAGACTTGGGTTTAGGGTACAGGGGTTAGGGCGCGTCCTAGGGTTTAGGGTGCAGGGGTTAGTGCGTGGCCTCGGGTTTAGAGTGGGTGTCTTAAGGCGTGGCCTAGGGTTTAGGGTGCGGAGGTTAGGGTGTGGCCTAGTGTTTAGGGTGCAGGGGTTAGGGCGCGGCCTAGGGTTTTGGGTTCAGGGGTTAGGTCGCGGACTATGGTTGAGGGTGCAGGGGTTAGGGCGCGGCCTAGGGTTTTGGGTGCAGAAGTTAGGGCGCGGCCTAGGGTTTAGGGTGCAGGGGTTAGGGCACGGCCGAGGGTTTTGGGTGGGGGCCATAGGGCACGGTCTAGGGTTTAGGGTGCAGGGGTTAGGGCGCGGCCTAGGGTGTAGGGTGCAGGGGTTAGGGCGCGGCCTAGGGTTTTGGGTCCAGGGGTTAGGGCGCGGCCTAGGGTTTAGGGTGCTGGTGTAAGGGCGCGGCCTAGGGTTTATGGTGCAGGGGTTAGGGCGCGGCCTAGGGTTTAGGGTGCAGGGGTTAGGGCGCGGCCTAGGGTTTAGGGTGCATGGGTTCGGGCGCGGAATAGGGTTTAGGGTGCAAGGGTTAGAGCGTGGCCTAGCGTACAGGGCGCAGGGGTTAGGGCGCGGCCTTGCTTTTAGGGTGCAGGTGTTAGGGAGCAGACTTGGGTTTAGGGTGCAGGGGTTAGGGCGCGTCCTAGGGTTTATGGTGCAGGGGTTAAGGCGTGGCCTAGGGTTTAGAGTGGGTGCCTTAGGGCGCGGCCTAGGGTTTAGGGTGCAGGGGTTAGAGTGCGGCCTAGTGTTTAGGGTGCAGGGGTTAGGGCGCGGCCTATGGTTTAGCGTGCAGGGGTTAGTGCGCGGCCTAGGGTTTTGGGTGCAGAAGTTAGGGCGCGGCCTAGGGTTTCGCGTGCCGTTGTTAGGGCACGGCTGAGGTTTTTGGGTGGGGGCCTTAGGGCGCGGTCTAGGGTTTAGGGTTCAGGGGTTAGGTCGCGGCCTAGGGTTCAGGGTGCAGGGGTTAGGGCGCGGCCTAGGGTTTTGGGTCCAGGGGTTAGGGCGCGGCCTAGGGTTTAGGGTGCTTGGGTAAGGGCGCGGCCTAGGGTTTAGGGTGCAGGGGTTCGGGTGCGGCATAGGGTTTAGGGTGGAAGGGTTAGGGCGCGGCCTAGGGTACAGGGCGCTGGGGTTAGGGCGCGGCCTAGGGTTTAGGGTGCAGGGGTTAGGGCACGGCCGAGGGTTTTGGGTGGGGGCTCTTAGGGCGCGGTCTAGGGTTTAGGGTGCAGGGATTACGGCGCGGCCTAGGGTGTAGGGTGCAGGGGTTAGGGCGCGGCCTAGGGTTTTGGGTCCAGGGGTTAGGGCGCGGCCTAGGGTTTAGGGTGCTGGGGTTAGGGCGCGGCCTAGGGTTTATGGTGCAGGGGTTGGGGCGCGGCCTAGGGTTTAGGGTGCAGGGGTTCGGGCGCGGCATAGGGTTTAGGGTGCAAGGGTTAGGGCGCGGCCTAGGGTACAGGGCGCAGGGGTTAGGGCGCGGACTAGCGTTTAGGGTGCAGGTGTTAGGGAGCAAACTTGGGTTTAGGGTGCAGGGGTTAGGGCGCGTCCTTGGGTTTAGGGTGCAGGGGTTAGGGCGTGGCCTAGGGTTTAGAGTGGATGCCTTAGGGCGCGGCCTAGGGTTTAGGGTGCAGGGGTTAGGGTGCGGCCTAGGGTTTAGGGTGCAGGGGTTAGTGCGCGCCCTAGGGTTTAGGGTACAGGGGTTAGGGTGCGGCCTATGGTTTAGGGTGCAGGGGTTAGGGCGCGGCCAAGGGTTTTGGGTGTAGAAGTTAGGGCGCGGCCTAGGGTTTAGGGTACAGGGGTTAGGGCACGGCCGAGGGTTTTGGGTGGGGGCCTTAGGGCGCGGTCTAGGGTTTAGGGTGCAGGGGTTAGGGCGCGGCCGATGGTGGAGGGTGCAGGGGTTAGGGCGCGGCCTAGGGTTTTGGGTCCAGGGTTTAGGGCGCGGCCTAGGGTTTAGGGTGCTGGTGTAAGGGCGCGGCCTAGGGTTTATGGTGCAGGGGTTAGGGCGCGGCCTAGGGTTTAGGGTGCAGGGGTTAGGGCACGGCCGAGGGTTTTGGGTGGGGGCCTTAGGGCGCGGTCTAGGTTTTAGGGTGCAGGGGTTAGGGCGCGGCCTAGGGTGTAGGGTGCAGGGGTTCGGGCGCAATCTAGGGTTTTGGGTCCAGGGGTTAGGGCGCGGCCTAGGGTTTAGGGTTCAGGGGTTAGGGCGCGGCCTAGGGTTTTGGGTGCAGAAGTTAGGGCGCGGCCTAGGGTTTATGGTGCAGGGGTTAGGGCGCGGCCTAGGGTTTAGGGTGCAGGGGTTCGGGAGCGGCATAGGGTTTAAGGTGCAAGGGTTAGGGCGCGGCCTAGGGTACAGGGCGCAGGGGTTAGGGCGCGGCCTAGGGTACAGGGTGCAGGGGTTAGGGCTCGGCCCAGGATTTAGGGTGCAGGTGTTAGGGAGCAGACTTGGGTTTAGGGTGCAGGGGTTAGGGCTCGTCCTAGGGTTTAGGGTGCAGGGCTTAGTGCGTGGCCTCGGGTTTAGAGTGGGTGCCTTAAGGCGCGGCCTAGGGTTTAGGGTGCGGGGGTTAGGGTGTGGCCTAGTGTTTAGGGTGCAGGGGTTAGGGCGCGGCCTAGGGTTTTGGGTTCAGGGGTTAGGGCGCGGCCTATGGTTGAGGGTGCAGGGGTTAGGGCGCGGCCTAGGGTTTTGGGTGCAGAAGTTAGGGCGCGGCCTAGGGTTTAGGGTGCAGGGGTTAGGGCACGGCCGAGGGTTTTGGGTGGGGGCCTTAGGGCACGGTCTAGGGTTTAGGGTGCAGGGGTTAGGGCGTGGCCTAGGGCGTAGGGTGCAGGGGTTAAGGCGCGGCCTAGGGTTTTGGGTCCAGGGGTTAGGGCGCGGCCTAGGGTTTAGGGTGCTGGTGTAAGGGCGCGGCCTAGGGTTTATGGTGCAGGAGTTAGGGCGCGGCCTAGGGTTTAGGGTGCAGGGGTTAGGGCGCGGCCTAGGGTTTAGGGTGCATGGGTTCGGGCGCGGCATAGGGTTTAGGGTGCAAGGGTTAGAGCGCGGCCTAGGGTACAGGGCGCAGGGGTTAGGGCGCGGCCTTGCGTTTAGGGTGCAGGTGTTAGGGAGCAGACTTGGGTTTAGGGTGCAGGGGTTAGGGCGCGTCCTAGGGTTTATGGTGCAGGGGTTAGGGCATGGCCTAGGGTTTAGAGTGGGTGCCTTAGGGCGCGGCCTAGGGTTTAGGGTGCAGGGGTTAGAGTGCGGCCTAGTGTTTAGGGTGCAGGGGTTAGGGCGCGGCCTATGGTTTAGCGTGCAGGGGTTAGGGCGCGGCCTAGGGTTTTGGGTGCAGAAGTTAGGGCGCGGCCTAGGGTTTCGCGTGCCGTTGTTAGGGCACGGCTGAGGTTTTTGGGTGGGGTCCTTAGGGCGCGGTCTAGGGTTTAGGGTTCAGGGGTTAGGTAGCGGCCTAGGGTGCAGGGTGCAGGGGTTAGGGCGCGGCCTAGGATTTTGGGTCCAGGGGTTAGGGCGCGGCCTAGGGTTTAGGGTGCTTGGGTAAGGGCGCGGCCTAGGGTTTAGGGTGCAGGGGTTCGGGTGCGGCATAGGGTTTAGGGTGGAAGGGTTAGGGCGCGGCCTAGGGTACAGGGCGCTGGGGTTAGGGCGCGGCCTAGGGTTTAGGGTGCAGGGGTTAGGGCACGGCCGAGGGTTTTGGGTGGGGGCTCTTAGGGCGCGGTCTAGGGTTTAGGGTGAAGGGATTACGGCGCGGCCTAGGGTGTAGGGTGCAGGGGTTAGGGCGCGGCCTAGGGTTTTGGGTCCGGCTGTTAGGGCGCGGCCTAGGGTTTAGGGTGCTGGTGTAAAGGCGCGGCCTAGGGTTTATGGTGCAGGGGTTAGGGCGCGGCCTAGGGTTTAGGGTGCAGGGGTTGGGGCGCGGCCTAGGGTTTAGGGTGCAGGGGTTCGGGCGCGGCATAGGGTTTAGGGTGCAAGGGTTAGGGCGCGGCCTAGGGTACAGGGCGCAGGGGTTAGGGTGCAGCCTAGTGTTTAGGGTGCAGGGGTTAGGGTGCGGACTAGTGTTTAGGATGCAGGGGTTAGGGCGCGGCCTAGGGTTTAGGGTGCTGGTGTAAGGGCGCGGCCTAGGGTTTATGGTGCAGGGGTTAGGGGGCGGCCTAGGGTTTAGGGTGCAGGGGTTAGGGCGCGGCCTAAGGTTTAGAGTGCAGTGGTTCCCGCGCGGCATAGGGTTTAGGGTGCAGGGGTTAGGGCGCGGCCTAGGGTACAGGGCGCAGTGGTTAGGGCGCGGCCTAGGGTACAGGGCGCAGGGGTTAGGGCGCGGCCTAGCGTTTAGGGTGCAGGTGTTAGGGAGCAAACTTGGGTTTAGGGTGCAGGGGTTAGGGCGCGTCCTAGGGTTTAGGGTGCAGGGGTTAGGGCGTGGCCTAGGGTTTAGAGTGGGTGCCTTAGGGCGCGGCCTAGGGTTTATGGTGCAGGGGTTAGCGTGCGGCCTAGTGTTTAGTGTGCAGGGGTTAGGGCGCGGCCTAGGGTTTAGGGTACAGGGGTTAGGGCGCGGCCTATGGTTTAGGGTGCAGGCGTTAGGGCGCGGCCTAGGATTTTGGGTGCAGAAGTTAGGGCGCGGCCTAGGGTTTAGGGTGCAGGGGTTAGGGCACGGCTGAGGGTTTTGGGTGGGGGCTCTTAGGGCGTGGTCTTGGGTTTAGGGTGCAGGGTTTCGGGCGCGGCCTAGGGTTTAGGGTGCAAGGGTTTTGACGCGGCCTAGGGCACAGGGAGCAGGGGTTAGGGCGCGGCCTAGGGTACAGGGCGCAGGGGTTAGGGCGCGGCCTAGCGTTTAGGGTGCAGGTGTTAGGGAGCAGACTTGGGTTTAGGGCGCAGGGGTTAGGGCGCGTCCTAGGGTTTAGGGTGCAGGGGTTAGGGTGCGGCATATTGTTTAGGGAGCAGGGGTTAGGGCAGGGACTAGGGTTTTGGGTACAGGAGTTAGGGCGCGGCCTATGGTTTAGGGTTCAGGTGTTAGGGCGCGGCGTAGGATTTTGGGTGCAGGGGTTAGGGCAGGGCCGAGGGTTTTGGGTGGGGGCATAAGGGCGCGGTCTAGGTTTTAGGGTGCTGGTGTAAGGGCGCGGCCTAGGGTTTAGGGTGCAGGGGTTAGGGCGCGGCATATGGTTTAGGGTGGAAGGGTTATTGCGCGGCGTAGGGTACAGGGCGCTGGGGTTAGGGCGCGGCCTAGGGTACAGTGCGCTGGGGTTAGGGCGCGGCCTAGGGTTTAGGGTGCAGGGGTTAGGACGTGGCCTTGGGTTTAGAGTGGGTGCCTTAGGGTGCGGCCTAGGGTTTAGGGTGCAGGGGTTAGGGTGCGGCCTAGTGTTTAGGGTACAGGGGTTAGGGTGCGGCCTAGTGTTTAGGGTGCAGGGGTTCGGGCGTGGCCTAGGGTTTAGAGTGGGTGCCTTAGGGCGCAGCCTACGGTTTAGGGTGCAGGGGTTAGGGTGCGGCCTCGTGTTTAGGGTACAGGGGTTGGGGCGCGGCGTAGGGTTTAGGGTACAGGGGTTAGGGCGCGGCCTATGGTTTAGGGTGCAGGGGTTAGGGCGCGGCCTAGGGTTTTGGGTGCAGAAATTAGGGCGCGGCCTAGGGTTTAGGGTGCAGGGGTTAGGGCACGGCCGAGAGTTTTGGGTGGGGGCCTTAGGGCGCGGCCTAGGGTTTAGGGTGCAGGGGTTAGGGCGCGGCCTAGGGTGTAGGGTGCAGGGGTTAGGGCGCGGCCTAGGGTTTTGGGTCCAGGGGTTAGGGCGCGGCCTAGGGTTTAGGGTGCTGGTGTATGGGCGCGGCCTAGGGTTTATGGTGCAGGGGTTAGGGCGCGGCCTAGGGTTTAGGGTGCTGGGTTTAGGGCGCGGCCTAGGGTTTAGAGTGCAGGGGTTCCCGCGCGGCATAGGGTTTAGGGTGCAAGGTTTAATGCGCGGCCTAGGCTACAGGGCGCAGGTGTTAGGGCGCGGCCTAGCGTTTAGGGTGCAGTTGTTAGGGAGCAGACTTGGGTTAAGGGTGCAGGGGTTAGGGCGCGTCCTAGGGTTTAGGGTGCAGGGGTTAGGGCGTGGCCTAGGGTTTAGAGTGGGTGCCTTAGGGCGCGGCGTAGAGTTTAGGGTTTCAGGGGTTAGGGTGCGGTCTAGTGTTTAGGGTGCAGGGGTTAGGGCGTGGCCTAGGGTTTAGGGTACAGGGGTTAGGGCGCGGCCTAGGGTTTAGGGTGCAGGGGTTAGGGCACGGCCGAGGGTTTTGGGTGGGGGCTCTTAGGGCGCGGTCTAGGGTTTAGGGTGCAGGGGTTAGGGCGCGGCCTAGGGTGTAGGGTGCAGGGGTTAGGGCGCGGCCTAAGGTTTTGGGTCCAGGGGTTAGAGCGCGGCCTAGGGTACAGGGCGCAGGGGTTAGTGCGCGGACTAGGGTACGGGACGCAGGGGTTAGGGCGCGGCCTAGCGTTTAGGGTGCAGGTGTTAGGGAGCAGACTTGGGTTTAGGGTGCAGGGGTTAGGGCGCGTCCTAGGGTTTAGGGTGCAGGGGTTAGGGCGTGGCCTAGGGTTTAGAGTGGGTGCCTTAGGGCGCGGCCTAGGGTTTATGGTGCAGGGGTTAGCGTGCGGCCTAGTGTTTAGTGTGCAGGGGTTAGGGCGCGGCCTCGGGTTTAGGGTACAAGGGTTAGGGCGCGGCCTATGGTTTAGGGTGCAGGCGTTAGGGCGCGGTCTAGGATTTTGGGTGCAGAAGTTAGGGCGCGGCCTAGGGTTTAGGGTGCAGGGGTTAGGGCACGGCTGAGGGTTTTGGGTGGGGGCTCTTAGGGCGCGGTCTTGGGTTTAGGGTGCAGGGTTTCGGGCGCGGCCTAGGGTTTAGGGTGCAAGGGTTTTGACGCGGCCTAGGGCACAGGGAGCAGGGGTTAGGGCGTGGCCTAGGGTACAGGGCGCAAAGGTTAGGGCGCGGCCTAGCGTTTAGGGTGCAGGTGTTAGGGAGCAGACTTGGGTTTAGGGCGCAGGGGTTAGGGCGCGTCCTAGGCTTTAGGGTGCAGGGGTTAGGGCGTGGCCTAGGGTTTAGAGTGGGTGCCTTAGGGCGCGGCCTAGGGTTTAGGGTGCAGGGGTTAGGGTGCGGCATATTGTTTAGGGAGCAGGGGTTAGGGCAGGGACTAGGGTTTTGGGTACAGGAGTTAGGGCGCGGCATATGGTTTAGGGTGCAGGTGTTAGGGCGCGGCGTAGGGTTTTGGGTGCAGGGGTTAGGGCAGGGCCGAGGGTTTTGGGTGGGGGCATAAGGGCGCGGTCTAGGTTTTAGGGTGCTGGTGTAAGGGCGCGGCCTAGGGTTTAGGGTGCAGGGGTTAGGGCGCGGCATATGGTTTAGGGTGGAAGGGTTAGTGCGCGGCGTAGGGTACAGGGCGCTGGGGTTAGGGCGCGGCCTAGGGTACAGTGCGCTGGGGTTAGGGCGCGGCCTAGCGTTTAGGGTGCAGGGGTTAGGACGTGGCCTTGGGTTTAGAGTGGGTGCCTTAGGGCGCGGCCTAGGGTTTAGGGTGCAGGGGTTAGGGTGCGGCCTAGTGTTTAGGGTACAGGGGTTAGGGTGCGGCCTAGTGTTTAGGGTGCAGGGGTTCGGGCGTGGCCTAGGGTTTAGAGTGGGTGCCTTAGGGCGCAGCCTACGGTTTAGGGTGCAGGGGTTAGGGTGCGGCCTCGTGTTTAGGGTGCAGGGGTTGGGGCGCGGCGTAGGGTTTAGGGTACAGGGGTTAGGGCGCGGCCTATGGTTTAGGGTGCAGGGGTTAGGGCGCGGCCTAGGGTTTTGGGTGCAGAAATTAGGGCGCGGCCTAGGGTTTAGGGTGCAGGGGTTAGGGCACGGCCGAGAGTTTTGGGTGGGGGCCTTAGGGCGCGGCCTAGGGTTTAGGGTGCAGGGGTTAGGGCGCGGCCTAGGGTGTAGGGTGCTGGTGTAAGGGCGCGGCCTAGGGTTTATGGTGCAGGGGTTAGGGCGCGGCCTAGGGTTTAGGGTGCAGGGGTTAGGGCGCGGCCTAGGGTTTAGGGTACAGGGGTTAGGGCGCGGCCAATGGTTTAGGGTTCAGGGGTTAGGGCGCGGCGTAGGGTGTAGAGTGCAGGTGTTAGGGCGCGGCCTAGGGTTTTGGGTCCAGGGGTTAGGGCGCGGCCTAGGGTTTAGGGTGCTGGTGTAAGGGCGCGACCTAGGGTTTATGGTGCAGGGGTTAGGGCGCGGCCTAGCGTTTAGGGTGCAGGGGTTAGGGCGCGGCCTAGGGTTTAGGGTGCAGGGGTTAGGGCGCGGCGTAGGGTTTAGGGTGCAAGGGTTAGGGCGCGGCCTAGGGTACAGGGCGCAGGGGTTAGGGCGTGGCCTAGCGTTTAGGGTGCAGGTGTTAGGGAGCCGATTTGGGTTTAGGGTGCAGGGGTTAGACCGCGTCCTAGGGTTTAGGGTGCAGGGGTTAGGGCGTGGCCTAGGGTTTAGAGCGGGTGCCTTATGGCGCGGTCTCGGGTTTAGGGTGCAGGGGTTAGGGCGCGGCCTAGTGTTTAGGGTGCAGGGGTTAGGGCGCGGCCTAGGGTTTAGGGTGCAGGGGTTAGGGCGCGGCCTAGGGTTTAGGGTGCTGGTGTAAGGGCGCGGACTAGGGTTTTGGGTGCAGGTGTTAGGGCGCGGCCTAGGGTACAGGGCGTAGGGGTTAGGGCGCTGCCTAGGGTACAAGGCGCAGGGGTTAGGGCGCGGCCTAGCGTTTAGGGTGCACGTGTTAGGGAGCAGACTTGGGTTTAGGGTGCAGGGGTTAGGACGCGTCCTAGGGTTTAGGGTGCAGGGGTTAGGGCGTGGCCTAGGGTTTAGAGTGGATGCCTTAGGGCGCGGCCTAGGGTTTAGGGTGCAGGGGTTAGGGCGCGTCCTTGGGTTTAGGGTGCAGCGGTTAGGGCGTGGCCTAGCGTTTAGGGTGCAGGTGTTAGGGAGCAGACTTGGGTTTAGGGTGCAGGGGTTAGGGCGCGTCCTAGGGTTTAGGGTGCAGGGGTTAGGGCGTGGCCTAGGGTTTAGAGTGGATGCCTTAGGGCGCGGCCTAGGGTTTAGGGTGCAGGGGTTAGGGTGCGGCCTAGGGTTTAGGGTGCAGGGGTTAGTGCGTGGCCTAGGGTTTAGGGTACAGGGGTTAGGGTGCGGCCTATGGTTTTGGGTGCAGGGGTTAGGGCGCGGCCAAGGGTTTTGGGTGTAGAAGTTAGGGCGCGGCCTAGGGTTTAGGGTACAGGGGTTAGGGCACGGTCGAGGGTTTTGGGTGGGGGCCTTAGGGCGCGGTCTAGGGTTTAGGGTGCAGGGGTTAGGGCGCGGCCGATGGTGGAGGGTGCAGGGGTTAGGGCGCGGCCTAGGGTTTTGGGTCCAGGGTTTAGGGCGCGGCCTAGGGTTTAGGGGGCTGGTGTAAGGGCGCGGCCTAGGGTTTATGGTGCAGGGGTTAGGGCGCGGCCTAGGGTTTAGGGTGCAGGGGTTAGGGCACGGCCGAGGGTTTTGGGTGGGGGCCTTAGGGTGCGGTCTAGGTTTTAGGGTGCAGGGGTTAGGGCGCGGCCTAGGGTGTAGGGTGCAGGGGTTAGGGCGCAATCTAGGGTTTTGGGCCCAGGGGTTAGGGCCCGGCCTAGGGTTTAGGGTTCAGGGTTTAGGGCGCGGCCTAGGGTTTTGGGTGCAGAAGTTAGGGCGCGGCCTAGGGTTTATGGTGCAGGGGTTAGGGCGCGGCCTAGGGTTTAGGGTGCAGGGGTTCGGGAGCGGCATAGGGTTTAAGGTGCAAGGGTTAGGGTGCGGCCTAGGGTACAGGGCGCAGGGGTTAGGGCGCGGCCTAGGGTACAGGGCGCAGGGGTTAGGGCGCGGCCTAGGATTTAGGGTGCAGGTGTTAGGGAGCAGACTTGGGTTTAGGGTGCAGGGCTTAAAGCGCGTCCTAGGGTTTAGGGTGCAGGGCTTAGTGCGTGGCCTCGGGTTTAGAGTGGGTGCCTTAAGGCGCGGCCTAGGGTTTAGGGTGCGGGGGTTAGGGTGTGGCCTAGTGTTTAGGGTGCAGGGGTTAGGGCGCGGCCTAGGGTTTAGGGTGCAGGGTTTGGGGCGCGGCCTAAGGTTTAGGGTGCAGGGGTTAGGGCGCGGCCTAGGGTTTTGGGTGCAGAAGTTAGGGCGCGGCCTAGGGTTTAGGGTGCAGGGGTTAGGGTACGGCCGAGGGTTTTGGGTGGGGGCCTTAGGGCACGGTCTAGGGTTTAGGGTGCAGGGGTTAGGGCGCGGCCTAGGGCGTAGGGTGCAGGGGTTAAGGCGCGGCCTAGGGTTTTGGGTCCAGGGGTTAGGGCGCAGCCTAGGGTTTAGGGTGCTGGTGTAAGGGCGCGGCCTAGGGTTTATGGTGCAGGAGTTAGGGCGCGGCCTAGGGTTTAGGGTGCAGGGGTTAGGGCGCCGCCTAGGGTTTAGGGTGCATGGGTTCGGGCGCGGCATAGGGTTTAGGGTGCAAGGGTTAGAGCGCGGCCTAGGGTACAGGGCGCAGGGGTTAGGGCGCGGCCTTGCGTTTAGGGTGCAGGTGTTAGGGAGCAGACTTGGTTTTAGGGTGCAGGGGTTAGGGCGCGTCCTAGGGTTTATGGTGCAGGGGTTAGGGCATGGCCTAGGGTTTAGAGTGGGTACCTTAGGGCGCGGCCTAGGGTTTAGGGTGCAGGGGTTAGAGTGCGGCCTAGTGTTTAGGGTGCAGGGGTTAGGGCGCGGCCTATGGTTTAGCGTGCAGGGGTTAGGGCGCGGCCTAGGGTTTTGGGTGCAGAAGTTAGGGCGCGGCCTAGGATTTCGCGTGCCGTTGTTAGGGCACGGCTGAGGTTTTTGGGTGGGGGCCTCAGGGCGCGGTCTAGGGTTTAGGGTTCAGGGGTTAGGTAGCGGCCTAGGGTGCAGGGTGCAGGGGTTAGGGCGCGGCCTAGGGTTTTGGGTCCGGGGGTTAGGGCGCGGCCTAGGGTTTAGGGTGCTGGTGTAAGGGCGCGGCCTAGGGTTTATGGTGCAGGGGTTAGGGCGCGGCCTAGGGTTTAGGGTGCAGGGGTTGAGGCGCGGCCTAGGGTTTAGGGTGCAGGGGTTCGGGCGCGGCATAGGGTTTAGGGTGCAGGGGTTAGGGCGCGTCCTTGGGTTTAGGGTGCAGGGGTTAGGGCGTGGGCTAGGGTTTAGAGTGGGTGCCTTAGGGCGCGGCCTAGGGTTTAGGGTGCAGGGGTTAGGGTGCGGCCTAGTGTTTAGGGCGCAGGGATTAGTGCGCGGCCTAGGGTTTAGGGTACAGGGGTTAAGGCGCGGCCTATGGTTTAGGGTGCAGGGGTTAGGGCGCGGCCTAGGGTTTATGGTGCAGGGGTTAGGGCGCGGCCTAGGGTTTAGGGTGCAGGGGTTCGGGCGCGGCATAGGGTTTAGGGTGCAAGGGTTAGGGCGCGGCCTAGGGTACGGGGCGCAGGGGTTAGGGCGCGGCCTAGGGTACAAGGCGCAGGGGTTAGGGCGCAGCCTAGCGTTTAGGGTGCACGTGTTAGGGAGCAGACTTGGGTTTAGGGTTCAGGGGTTAGGACGCGTCCTAGGGTTTAGGGTGCAGGGGTTAGGGCGTGGCCTAGGGTTTAGAGTGGGTGCCTTAGGGTGCGGCCTAGGGTTTAGGGTGCAGGGGTTAGGGTGCGGCCTAGTGTTTAGGGTGCAGGGGTTAGGGCGCGGCCTAGGGTTTAGGGTACAGGGGTTAGGGCGCGGCCTATGGTTTGGGGTGCAGGGGTTAGGGCGCGGCCTAGGGTTTTGGGTGCAGAAGTTAGGGCGCGGCCTAGGGTTTAGGGTGCAGGGGTTAGGGCACGGCCGAGGGTTTTGGGTGGGGGCCTTAGGGCGCGGTCTAGGGTTTAGGGTGCAGGGGTTAGGGCGCGGCCTAGGGTGTAGGTTGCTGGTGTAAGGGCGCGGCCTAGGGTTTATGGTGCAGGGGTTAGGGCGCGGCCTAGGGTTTAGGGTGCAGGGGTTAGGGCGCGGCCTAGGGTTTAGGGTACAGGGGTTAGGGCGCGGCCAATGGTTTAGGGTTCAGGGGTTAGGGCGCGGCGTAGGGTGTAGAGTGCAGGTGTTAGGGCGCGGCCTAGGGTTTTGGGTCCAGGGGTTAGGGCGCGGCCTAGGGTTTAGGGTGCTGGTGTAAGGGCGCGACCTAGGGTTTATGGTGCAGGGGTTAGGGCGCGGCCTAGCGTTTAGGGTGCAGGGGTTAGGGCGCGGCCTAGGGTTTAGGGTGCAGGGGTTCGGGCGCGGCGTAGGGTTTAGGGTGCAAGGGTTAGGGCGCGGCCTAGGGTACAGGGCGCAGGGGTTAGGGCGCGGCCTAGCGTTTAGGGTGCAGGTGTTAGGGAGCCGATTTGGGTTTAGGGTGCAGGGGTTAGACCGCGTCCTAGGGTTTAGGGTGCAGGGGTTAGGGCGTGGCCTAGGGTTTAGAGCGGGTGCCTTATGGCGCGGTCTCGGGTTTAGGGTGCAGGGGTTAGGGCGCGGCCTAGTGTTTAGGGTGCAGGGGTTAGGGCGCGGCCTAGGGTTTAGGGTGCAGGGGTTAGGGCGCGGCGTAGGGTTTAGGGTGCTGGTGTAAGGGCGCGGCCTAGGGTTTAGGGTGCAGGTGTTAGGGCGCGGCCTAGGGTACAGGGCGTAGGGGTTAGGGCGCTGCCTAGGGTACAAGGCGCAGGGGTTAGGGCGCGGCCTAGCGTTTAGGGTGGATGTGTTAGGGAGCAGACTTGGGTTTAGGGTGCAGGGGTTAGGACGCGTCCTAGGGTTTAGGGTGCAGGGGTTAGGGCGTGGCCTAGGGTTTAGAGTGGGTGCCTTAGGGCGCGGCCTAGGGTTTAGGGTGCAGGGGTTAGGGCGCGGCCTAGGGTTTATGGTGCAGGGGTTGGGGCGCGGCCTAGGGTTTAGGGTGCAGGGGTTCGGGCGCGGCATAGGGTTTAGGGTGCAAGGGTTAGGGCGCGGCCTAGGGTACAGGGCGCAGGGGTTAGGGCGCGGACTAGCGTTTAGGGTGCAGGTGTTAGGGAGCAAACTTGGGTTTAGGGTGCAGGGGTTAGGGCGCGTCCTTGGGTTTAGGGTGCAGCGGTTAGGGCGTGGCCTAGCGTTTAGGGTGCAGGTGTTAGGGAGCAGACTTGGGTTTAGGGTGTAGGGGTTAGGGCGCGTCCTAGGGTTTAGGGTGCAGGGGTTAGGGCGTGGCCTAGGGTTTAGAGTGGGTGCCTTAGGGCGCGGCCTAGGGTTTAGGGTGCAGGGGTTAGGGTGCGGCCTAGGGTTTAGGGTGCAGGGGTTAGTGCGCGGCCTAGGGTTTAGGGTACAGGGGTTAGGGTGCGGCCTATGGTTTAGGGTGCAGGGGTTAGGGCGCGGCCAAGGGTTTTGGGTGTAGAAGTTAGGGCGCGGCCTAGGGTTTAGGGTACAGGGGTTAGGGCACGGCCGAGGGTTTTGGGTGGGGGCCTTAGGGCGCGGTCTAGGGTTTAGGGTGCAGGGATTAGTGCGCGGCCTAGGGTTTAGGGTACAGGGGTTAAGGCGCGGCCTATGGTTTAGGGTGCAGGGGTTAGGGCGCGGCCTAGGGTTTATGGTGCAGGGGTTAGGGCGCGGCCTAGGGTTTAGGGTGCAGGGGTTCGGGCGCGGCATAGGGTTTAGGGTGCAAGGGTTAGGGCGCGGCCTAGGGTACGGGGCGCAGGTGTTAGGGCGCGGCCTAGGGTACAAGGCGCATGGGTTAGGGCGCAGCCTAGCGTTTAGGGTGCAGGTGTTAGGGAGCAGACTTGGGTTTAGGGTTCAGGGGTTAGGACGCGTCCTAGGGTTTAGGGTGCAGGGGTTAGGGCGTGGCCTAGGGTTTAGAGTGGGTGCCTTAGGGTGCGGCCTAGGGTTTAGGGTGCAGGGATTAGGGTGCGGCCTAGTGTTTAGGGTGCAGGGGTTAGGGCGCGGCCTAGGGTTTAGGGTACAGGGGTTAGGGCGCGGCCTATGGTTTGGGGTGCAGGGGTTAGGGCGCGGCCTAGGGTTTTGGGTGCAGAAGTTAGGGCGCGGCCTAGGGTTTAGGGTGCAGGGGTTAGGGCAGGGCCGAGGGTTTTGGGTGGGGGCCTTAGGGCGCGGTCTAGGGTTTAGGGTGCAGGGGTTAGGGCGCGGCCTAGGGTGTAGGGTGCTGGTGTAAGGGCGCGGCCTAGGGTTTATGGTGCAGGGGTTAGGGCGCGGCCTAGGGTTTAGGGTGCAGGGGTTAGGGCGCGGCCTAGGGTTTAGGGTACAGGGGTTAGGGCGCGGCCAATGGTTTAGGGTGCAGGGGTTAGGGCGCGGCGTAGGGTGTAGAGTGCAGGTGTTAGGGCGCGGCCTAGGGTTTTGGGTCCAGGGGTTAGGGCGCGGCCTAGGGTTTAGGGTGCTGGTGTAAGGGCGCGACCTAGCGTTTATGGTGCAGGGGTTAGGGCGCGGCCTAGCGTTTAGGGTGCAGGGGTTAGGGCGCGGCCTAGGGTTTAGGGTGCAGGGGTTCGGGCGCGGCGTAGGGTTTAGGGTGCAAGGGTTAGGGCGCGGCCTAGGGTACAGGGCGCAGGGGTTAGGGCGCGGCCTAGCGTTTATGGTGCAGGTGTTAGGGAGCCGATTTGGGTTTAGGGTGCAGGGGTTAGACCGCGTCCTAGGGTTTAGGGTGCAGGGGTTAGGGCGTGGCCTAGGGTTTAGAGCGGGTGCCTTATGGCGCGGTCTCGGGTTTAGGGTGCAGGGGTTAGGGCGCGGCCTAGGGTTTAGGGTGCAGGGGTTAGGGCGCGGCCTAGGGTTTAGGGTGCTGGTGTAAGGGCGCGGCCTAGGGTTTTGGGTGCAGGTGTTAGGGCGCGGCCTAGGGTACAAGGCGCAGGGGTTAGGGCGCGGCCTAGCGTTTAGGGTGCACGTGTTAGGGAGCAGACTTGGGTTTAGGGTGCAGGGGTTAGGACGCGTCCTAGGGTTTAGGGTGCAGGGGTTAGGGCGTGGCCTAGGGTTTAGAGTGGGTGCCTTAGGGCGCGGCCTAGGGTTTAGGGTGCTGGGGTTAGGGCGCGGCCTAGGGTTTATGGTGCAGGGGTTGGGGCACGGCCTAGGGTTTAGGGTGCAGGGGTTCGGGCGCGGCATAGGGTTTAGGGTGCAAGGGTTAGCTCGCGGCCTAGGGTACAGGGCGCAGGGGTTAGGGCGCGGACTAGCGTTTAGGGTGCAGGTGTTAGGGAGCAAACTTGGGTTTAGGGTGCAGGGGTTAGGGCGCGTCCTTGGGTTTAGGGTGCAGCGGTTAGGGCGTGGCCTAGCGTTTAGGGTGCAGGTGTTAGGGAGCAGACTTGGGTTTAGGGTGCAGGGGTTAGGGCGCGTCCTAGGGTTTAGGGTGCAGGGGTTAGGGCGTGGCCTAGGGTTTAGAGTGGATGCCTTAGGGCGCGGCCTAGGCTTTAGGGTGCAGGGGTTAGGGTGCGGCCTAGGGTTTAGGGTGCAGGGGTTAGTGCGCGGCCTAGGGTTTAGGGTACAGGTGTTAGGGTGCGGCCTATGGTTTAGGGTGCAGGGGTTAGGGCGCGGCCAAGGGTTTTGGGTGTAGAAGTTAGGGCGCGGCCTAGGGTTTAGGGTACAGGGGTTAGGGCACGGCCGAGGGTTTTGGGTGGGGGCCTTAGGGCGCGGTCTAGGGTTTAGGGTGCAGGGGTTAGGGCGCGGCCGATGGTGGAGGGTGCAGGGGTTAGGGCGCGGCCTAGGGTTTTGGGTCCAGGGTTTAGGGCGCGGCCTAGGGTTTAGGGTGCTGGTGTAAGGGCGCGGCCTAGGGTTTATGGTGCAGGGGTTAGGGCGCGGCCTAGGGTTTAGGGTGCAGGGGTTAGGGCACGGCCGAGGGTTTAGGGTGCAGGGCTTAGTGCGTGGCCTCGGGTTTAGAGTGGGTGCCTTAAGGCGCGGCCTAGGGTTTAGGGTGCGGGGGTTAGGGTGTGGCCTAGTGTTTAGGGTGCAGGGGTTAGGGCGCGGCCTAGGGTTTTGGGTTCAGGGGTTAGGGCGCGGCCTATGGTTGAGGGTGCAGGGGTTAGGGCGCGGCCTAGGGTTTTGGGTGCAGAAGTTAGGGCGCGGCCTATGGTTTAGGGTGCAGGGGTTAGGGCACGGCCGAGGGTTTTGGGTGGGGGCCTTAGGGCACGGTCTAGGGTTTAGGGTGCAGGGGTTAGGGCGCGGCCTAGGGCGTAGGGTGCAGGGGTTAAGGCGCGGCCTAGGGTTTTGGGTCCAGGGGTTAGGGCGCGGCCTAGGGTTTAGGGTGCTGGTGTAAGGGCGCGGCCTAGGGTTTATGGTGCAGGAGTTAGGGCGCGGCCTAGGGTTTAGGGTGCAGGGGTTAGGGCGCGGCCTAGGGTTTAGGGTGCATGGGTTCGGGCGCGGCATAGGGTTTAGGGTGCAAGGGTTAGAGCGCGGCCTAGGGTACAGGGCGCAGGGGTTAGGGCGCGGCCTTGCGTTTAGGGTGCAGGTGTTAGGGAGCAGACTTGGGTTTAGGGTGCAGGGGTTAGGGCGCGTCCTAGGGTTTATGGTGCAGGGGTTAGGGCATGGCCTAGGGTTTAGAGTGGGTGCCTTGGGGCGCGGCCTAGGGTTTAGGGTGCAGGGGTTAGAGTGCGGCCTAGTGTTTAGGGTGCAGGGGTTAGGGCGCGGCCTATGGTTTAGCGTGCAGGGGTTAGGGTGCGGCCTAGGGTTTTGGGTGCAGAAGTTAGGGCGCGGCCTAGGGTTTCGCGTGCCGTTGTTAGGGCACGGCTGAGGTTTTTGGGTGGGGGCCTTAGGGCGCGGTCTAGGGTTTAGGGTTCAGGGGTTAGGTCGCGGCCTAGGGTGCAGGGTGCAGGGGTTAGGGCGCGGCCTAGGATTTTGGGTCCAGGGGTTAGGGCGCAGCCTAGGGTTTAGGGTGCTTGGGTAAGGGCGCGGCCTAGGGTTTAGGGTGCAGGGGTTCGGACGCGGCATAGGGTTTAGGGTGCAAGGGTTAGGGCGCGGCCTAGGGTACAGGGCGCTGGGGTTAGTGCGCGGCCTAGGGTTAGGGTGCAAGCGTTAGGGCACGGCCGAGGGTTTTGGGTGGGGGCTCTTAGGGTGCGGTCTAGGGTTTAGGGTGAAGGGATTACGGCGCGGCCTAGGGTGTAGGGTGCAGGGGTTAGGGCGCGGCCTAGGGTTTTGGGTCCGGGGGTTAGGGCGCGGCCTAGGGTTTAGGGTGCTGGTGTAAGGGCGCGGCCTAGGGTTTATGGTGCAGGGGTTAGGGCGCGGCCTAGGGTTTAGGGTGCAGGGGTTCGGGCGCGGCATAGGGTTTAGGGTGCAAGGGTTAGGGCGCGGCCTAGGGTACAGGGCGCAGGGGTTAGGGCGCGGACTAGCGTTTAGGGTGCAGGTGTTAGGGAGCAAACTTGGGTTTAGGGTGCAGGGGTTAGGGCGCGTCCTTGGGTTTAGGGTGCAGGGGTTAGGGCGTGGGCTAGGGTTTAGAGTGGGTGCCTTAGGGCGCGGCCTAGGGTTTAGGGTGCAGGGGTTAGGGTGCGGCCTAGTGTTTAGGGCGCAGGGATTAGTGCGCGGCCTAGGGTTTAGGGTACAGGGGTTAAGGCGCGGCCTATGGTTTAGGGTGCAGGGGTTAGGGCGCGGCCTAGGGTTTATGGTGCAGGGGTTAGGGCGCGGCCTAGGGTTTAGGGTGCAGGGGTTCGGGCGCGGCATAGGGTTTAGGGTGCAAGGGTTAGGGCGCGGCCTAGGGTACGGGGCGCAGGGGTTAAGGCGCGGCCTAGGGTACAAGGCGCAGGGGTTAGGGCGCAGCCTAGCGTTTAGGGTGCACGTGTTAGGGAGCAGACTTGGGTTTAGGGTTCAGGGGTTAGGACGCGTCCTAGGCTTTAGGGTGCAGGGGTTAGGGCGTTGCCTAGGGTTTAGAGTGGGTGCCTTAGGGTGCGGCCTAGGGTTTAGGGTGCAGGGGTTAGGGTGCGGCCTAGTGTTTAGGGTGCAGGGGTTAGGGCGCGGCCTAGGGTTTAGGGTACAGGGGTTAGGGCGCGGCCTATGGTTTGGGGTGCAGGGGTTAGGGCGCGGCCTAGGGTTTTGGGTGCAGAAGTTAGGGCGCGGCCTAAGGTTTAGGGTGCAGGGGTTAGGGCACGGCCGAGGGTTTTGGGTGGGGGCCTTAGGGCGCGGTCTAGGGTTTAGGGTGCAGGGGTTAGGGCGCGGCCTAGGGTGTAGGGTGCTGGTGTAAGGGCGCGGCCTAGGGTTTATGGTGCAGGGGTTAGGGCGCGGCCTAGGGTTTAGGGTGCAGGGGTTAGGGCGCGGCCTAGGGTTTAGGGTACAGGGGTTAGGGCGCGGCCAATGGTTTAGGGTTCAGGGGTTAGGGCGCGGCGTAGGGTGTAGAGTGCAGGTGTTAGGGCGCGGCCTAGGGTTTTGGGTCCAGGGGTTAGGGCGCGGCCTAGGGTTTAGGGTGCTGGTGTAAGGGCGCGACCTAGGGTTTATGGTGCAGGGGTTAGGGCGCGGCCTAGCGTTTAGGGTGCAGGGGTTAGGGCGCGGCCTAGGGTTTAGGGTGCAGGGGTTCGGGCGCGGCGTAGGGTTTAGGGTGCAAGGGTTAGGGCGCGGCCTAGGGTACAGGGCGCAGGGGTTAGGGCGCGGCCTAGCGTTTAGGGTGCAGGTGTTAGGGAGCCGATTTGGGTTTAGGGTGCAGGGGTTAGACCGCGTCCTAGGGTTTAGGGTGCAGGGGTTAGGGCGTGGCCTAGGGTTTAGTGCGGGTGCCTTATGGCGCGGTCTCGGGTTTAGGGTGCAGGGGTTAGGGCGCGGCCTAGTGTTTAGGGTGCAGGGGTTAGGGCGCGGCCTAGGGTTTAGGGTGCAGGGGTTAGGGCGCGGCCTAGGGTTTAGGGTGCTGGTGTAAGGGCGCGGCCTAGGGTTTTGGGTGCAGGTGTTAGGGCGCGGCCTAGGGTACAGGGCGTAGGGGTTAGGGCGCTGCCTAGGGTACAAGGCGCAGGGGTTAGGGCGCGGCCTAGCGTTTAGGGTGCACGTGTTAGGGAGCAGACTTGGGTTTAGGGTGCAGGGGTTAGGACGCGTCCTAGGGTTTAGGGTGCAGGGGTTAGGGCGTGGCCTAGGGTTTAGAGTGGGTGCCTTAGGGCGCGGCCTAGGGTTTAGGGTGCTGGGGTTAGGGCGCGGCCTAGGGTTTATGGTGCAGGGGTTGGGGCGCGGCCTAAGGTTTAGGGTGCAGGGGTTCGGGCGCGGCATAGGGTTTAGGGTGCAAGGGTTAGAGCGCGGCCTAGGGTACAGGGCGCAGGGGTTAGGGCGCGGCCTTGCGTTTAGGGTGCAGGTGTTAGGGAGCAGACTTGGGTTTAGGGTGCAGGGGTTAGGGCGCGTCCTAGGGTTTATGGTGCAGGGGTTAGGGCATGGCCTAGGGTTTAGAGTGGGTGCCTTGGGGCGCGGCCTAGGGTTTAGGGTGCAGGGGTTAGAGTGCGGCCTAGTGTTTAGGGTGCAGGGGTTAGGGCGCGGCCTATGGTTTAGCGTGCAGGGGTTAGGGTGCGGCCTAGGGTTTTGGGTGCAGAAGTTAGGGCGCGGCCTAGGGTTTCGCGTGCCGTTGTTAGGGCACGGCTGAGGTTTTTGGGTGGGGGCCTTAGGGCGCGGTCTAGGGTTTAGGGTTCAGGGGTTAGGTCGCGGCCTAGGGTGCAGGGTGCAGGGGTTAGGGCGCGGCCTAGGATTTTGGGTCCAGGGGTTAGGGCGCAGCCTAGGGTTTAGGGTGCTTGGGTAAGGGCGCGGCCTAGGGTTTAGGGTGCAGGGGTTCGGACGCGGCATAGGGTTTAGGGTGCAAGGGTTAGGGCGCGGCCTAGGGTACAGGGCGCTGGGGTTAGTGCGCGGCCTAGGGTTAGGGTGCAAGCGTTAGGGCACGGCCGAGGGTTTTGGGTGGGGGCTCTTAGGGTGCGGTCTAGGGTTTAGGGTGAAGGGATTACGGCGCGGCCTAGGGTGTAGGGTGCAGGGGTTAGGGCGCGGCCTAGGGTTTTGGGTCCGGGGGTTAGGGCGCGGCCTAGGGTTTAGGGTGCTGGTGTAAGGGCGCGGCCTAGGGTTTATGGTGCAGGGGTTAGGGCGCGGCCTAGGGTTTAGGGTGCAGGGGTTCGGGCGCGGCATAGGGTTTAGGGTGCAAGGGTTAGGGCGCGGCCTAGGGTACAGGGCGCAGGGGTTAGGGCGCGGACTAGCGTTTAGGGTGCAGGTGTTAGGGAGCAAACTTGGGTTTAGGGTGCAGGGGTTAGGGCGCGTCCTTGGGTTTAGGGTGCAGGGGTTAGGGCGTGGGCTAGGGTTTAGAGTGGGTGCCTTAGGGCGCGGCCTAGGGTTTAGGGTGCAGGGGTTAGGGTGCGGCCTAGTGTTTAGGGCGCAGGGATTAGTGCGCGGCCTAGGGTTTAGGGTACAGGGGTTAAGGCGCGGCCTATGGTTTAGGGTGCAGGGGTTAGGGCGCGGCCTAGGGTTTATGGTGCAGGGGTTAGGGCGCGGCCTAGGGTTTAGGGTGCAGGGGTTCGGGCGCGGCATAGGGTTTAGGGTGCAAGGGTTAGGGCGCGGCCTAGGGTACGGGGCGCAGGGGTTAAGGCGCGGCCTAGGGTACAAGGCGCAGGGGTTAGGGCGCAGCCTAGCGTTTAGGGTGCACGTGTTAGGGAGCAGACTTGGGTTTAGGGTTCAGGGGTTAGGACGCGTCCTAGGCTTTAGGGTGCAGGGGTTAGGGCGTTGCCTAGGGTTTAGAGTGGGTGCCTTAGGGTGCGGCCTAGGGTTTAGGGTGCAGGGGTTAGGGTGCGGCCTAGTGTTTAGGGTGCAGGGGTTAGGGCGCGGCCTAGGGTTTAGGGTACAGGGGTTAGGGCGCGGCCTATGGTTTGGGGTGCAGGGGTTAGGGCGCGGCCTAGGGTTTTGGGTGCAGAAGTTAGGGCGCGGCCTAAGGTTTAGGGTGCAGGGGTTAGGGCACGGCCGAGGGTTTTGGGTGGGGGCCTTAGGGCGCGGTCTAGGGTTTAGGGTGCAGGGGTTAGGGCGCGGCCTAGGGTGTAGGGTGCTGGTGTAAGGGCGCGGCCTAGGGTTTATGGTGCAGGGGTTAGGGCGCGGCCTAGGGTTTAGGGTGCAGGGGTTAGGGCGCGGCCTAGGGTTTAGGGTACAGGGGTTAGGGCGCGGCCAATGGTTTAGGGTTCAGGGGTTAGGGCGCGGCGTAGGGTGTAGAGTGCAGGTGTTAGGGCGCGGCCTAGGGTTTTGGGTCCAGGGGTTAGGGCGCGGCCTAGGGTTTAGGGTGCTGGTGTAAGGGCGCGACCTAGGGTTTATGGTGCAGGGGTTAGGGCGCGGCCTAGCGTTTAGGGTGCAGGGGTTAGGGCGCGGCCTAGGGTTTAGGGTGCAGGGGTTCGGGCGCGGCGTAGGGTTTAGGGTGCAAGGGTTAGGGCGCGGCCTAGGGTACAGGGCGCAGGGGTTAGGGCGCGGCCTAGCGTTTAGGGTGCAGGTGTTAGGGAGCCGATTTGGGTTTAGGGTGCAGGGGTTAGACCGCGTCCTAGGGTTTAGGGTGCAGGGGTTAGGGCGTGGCCTAGGGTTTAGTGCGGGTGCCTTATGGCGCGGTCTCGGGTTTAGGGTGCAGGGGTTAGGGCGCGGCCTAGTGTTTAGGGTGCAGGGGTTAGGGCGCGGCCTAGGGTTTAGGGTGCAGGGGTTAGGGCGCGGCCTAGGGTTTAGGGTGCTGGTGTAAGGGCGCGGCCTAGGGTTTTGGGTGCAGGTGTTAGGGCGCGGCCTAGGGTACAGGGCGTAGGGGTTAGGGCGCTGCCTAGGGTACAAGGCGCAGGGGTTAGGGCGCGGCCTAGCGTTTAGGGTGCACGTGTTAGGGAGCAGACTTGGGTTTAGGGTGCAGGGGTTAGGACGCGTCCTAGGGTTTAGGGTGCAGGGGTTAGGGCGTGGCCTAGGGTTTAGAGTGGGTGCCTTAGGGCGCGGCCTAGGGTTTAGGGTGCTGGGGTTAGGGCGCGGCCTAGGGTTTATGGTGCAGGGGTTGGGGCGCGGCCTAAGGTTTAGGGTGCAGGGGTTCGGGCGCGGCATAGGGTTTAGGGTGCAAGGGTTAGGGCGCGGCCTAGGGTACAGGGCGCAGGGGTTAGGGCGCGGACTAGCGTTTAGGGTGCAGGTGTTAGGGAGCAAACTTGGGTTTAGGGTGCAGGGGTTAGGGCGCGTCCTTGGGTTTAGGGTGCAGCGGTTAGGGCGTGGCCTAGCGTTTAGGGTGCAGGTGTTAGGGAGCAGACTTGGGTTTAGGGTGCAGGGGTTAGGGCGCGTCCTAGGGTTTAGGGTGCAGGGGTTAGGGCGTGGCCTAGGGTTTAGAGTGGATGCCTTAGGGCGCGGCCTAGGGTTTAGGGTGCAGGGGTTAGGGTGCGGCCTAGGGTTTAGGGTGCAGGGGTTAGTGCGTGGCCTAGGGTTTACGGTACAGGGGTTAGGGTGCGGCCTATGGTTTAGGGTGCAGGGGTTAGGGCGCGGCCAAGGGTTTTGGGTGTAGAAGTTAGGGCGCGGCCTAGGGTTTAGGGGGCTGGTGTAAGGGCGCGGCCTAGGGTTTATGGTGCAGGGGTTAGGGCGCGGCCTAGGGTTTAGGGTGCAGGGGTTAGGGCACGGCCGAGAGTTTTGGGTGGGGGCCTTAGGGCGTGGTCTAGGTTTTAGGGTGCAGGGGTTAGGGCGCGGCCTAGGGTGTAGGGTGCAGGGGTTAGGGCGCAATCTAGGGTTTTGGGCCCAGGGGTTAGGGCCCGGCCTAGGGTTTAGGGTTCAGGGGTTAGGGCGCGGCCTAGGGTTTTGGGTGCAGAAGTTAGGGCGCGGCCTAGGGTTTATGGTGCAGGGGTTAGGGCGCGGCCTAGGGTTTAGGGTGCAGGGGTTCGGGAGCGGCATAGGGTTTAAGGTGCAAGGGTTAGGGTGCGGCCTAGGGTACAGGGCGCAGGGGTTAGGGCGCGGCTTAGGGTACAGGGCGCAGGGGTTAGGGCGCGGCCTAGGATTTAGGGTGCAGGTGTTAGGGAGCAGACTTGGGTTTAGGGTGCAGGGGTTAGGGCGCGTCCTAGGGTTTAGGGTGCAGGGCTTAGTGCGTGGCCTCGGGTTTAGAGTGGGTGCCTTAAGGCGCGGCCTAGGGTTTAGGGTGCGGGGGTTAGGGTGTGGCCTAGTGTTTAGGGTGCAGGGGTTAGGGCGCGGCCTAGGGTTTAGGGTGCAGGGGTTGGGGCGCGGCCTAGGGTTTAGGGTGCAGGGGTTCGGGCGCGGCCTAGGGTTTTGGGTGCAGAAGTTAGGGCGCGGCCTAGGGTTTAGGGTGCAGGGGTTAGGGTACGGCCGAGGGTTTTGGGTGGGGGCCTTAGGGCACGGTCTAGGGTTTAGGGTGCAGGGGTTAGGGCGCGGCCTAGGGCGTAGGGTGCAGGGGTTAAGGCGCGGCCTAGGGTTTTGGGTCCAGGGGTTAGGGCGCGGCCTAGGGTTTAGGGTGCTGGTGTAAGGGCGCGGCCTAGGGTTTATGGTGCAGGAGTTAGGGCGCGGCCTAGGGTTTAGGGTGCAGGGGTTAGGGCGCCGCCTAGGGTTTAGGGTGCATGGGTTCGGGCGCGGCATAGGGTTTAGGGTGCAGGGGTTAGGGCGCGGCCTTGCGTTTAGGGTGCAGGTGTTAGGGAGCAGACTTGGGTTTAGGGTGCAGGGGTTAGGGCGCGTCCTAGGGTTTATGGTGCAGGGGTTAGGGCATGGCCTAGGGTTTAGAGTGGGTGCCTTAGGGCGCGGCCTGGGGTTTAGGGTGCAGGGGTTAGAGTGCGGCCTAGTGTTTAGGGTGCAGGGGTTAGGGCGCGGCCTATGGTTTAGCGTGCAGGGGTTAGGGCGCGGCCTAGGGTTTTGGGTGCAGAAGTTAGGGCGCGGCCTAGGGTTTCGCGTGCCGTTGTTAGGGCACGGCTGAGGTTTTTGGGTGGGGGCCTTAGGGCGCGGTCTAGGGTTTAGGGTTCAGGGGTTAGGTAGCGGCCTAGGGTGCAGGGTGCAGGGGTTAGGGCGCGGCCTAGGATTTTGGGTCCAGGGGTTAGGGCGCGGTCTAGGGTTTAGGGTGCTTGGGTAAGGGCGCGGCCTAGGGTTTAGGGTGCAGGGGTTTGGGCGCGGCATAGGGTTTAGGGTGGAAGGGTTAGGGCGCGGCCTAGGGTACAGGGCGCTGGGGTTAGGGCGCGGCCTAGGGTTTAGGGTGCAAGGGTTCGGGCACGGCCGAGGGTTTTGGGTGGGGGCTCTTAGGGCGCGGTCTAGGGTTTAGGGTGAAGGGATTACGGCGCGGCCTAGGGTGTAGGGTGCAGGGGTTAGGGCGCGGCCTAGGGTTTTGGGTACGGGGGTTAGGGCGCGGCCTAGGGTTTAGGGTGCTGGTGTAAGGGCGCGGCCTAGGGTATATGGTGCAGGGGTTAGGGCGCGGCCTAGGGTTAGGGTGCAAGCGTTAGGGCACGGCCGAGGGTTTTGGGTGGGGGCTCTTAGGGTGCGGTCTAGGGTTTAGGGTGAAGGGATTACGGCGCGGCCTAGGGTGTAGGGTGCAGGGGTTAGGGCGCGGCCTAGGGTTTTGGGTCCGGGGGTTAGGGCGCGGCCTAGGGTTTAGGGTGCTGGTGTAAGGGCGCGGCCTAGGGTTTATGGTGCAGGGGTTAGGGCGCGGCCTAGGGTTTAGGGTGCAGGGGTTCGGGCGCGGCATAGGGTTTAGGGTGCAAGGGTTAGGGCGCGGCCTAGGGTACAGGGCGCAGGGGTTAGGGCGCGGACTAGCGTTTAGGGTGCAGGTGTTAGGGAGCAAACTTGGGTTTAGGGTGCAGGGGTTAGGGCGCGTCCTTGGGTTTAGGGTGCAGGGGTTAGGGCGTGGGCTAGGGTTTAGAGTGGGTGCCTTAGGGCGCGGCCTAGGGTTTAGGGTGCAGGGGTTAGGGTGCGGCCTAGTGTTTAGGGCGCAGGGATTAGTGCGCGGCCTAGGGTTTAGGGTACAGGGGTTAAGGCGCGGCCTATGGTTTAGGGTGCAGGGGTTAGGGCGCGGCCTAGGGTTTATGGTGCAGGGGTTAGGGCGCGGCCTAGGGTTTAGGGTGCAGGGGTTCGGGCGCGGCATAGGGTTTAGGGTGCAAGGGTTAGGGCGCGGCCTAGGGTACGGGGCGCAGGGGTTAAGGCGCGGCCTAGGGTACAAGGCGCAGGGGTTAGGGCGCAGCCTAGCGTTTAGGGTGCACGTGTTAGGGAGCAGACTTGGGTTTAGGGTTCAGGGGTTAGGACGCGTCCTAGGCTTTAGGGTGCAGGGGTTAGGGCGTTGCCTAGGGTTTAGAGTGGGTGCCTTAGGGTGCGGCCTAGGGTTTAGGGTGCAGGGGTTAGGGTGCGGCCTAGTGTTTAGGGTGCAGGGGTTAGGGCGCGGCCTAGGGTTTAGGGTACAGGGGTTAGGGCGCGGCCTATGGTTTGGGGTGCAGGGGTTAGGGCGCGGCCTAGGGTTTTGGGTGCAGAAGTTAGGGCGCGGCCTAAGGTTTAGGGTGCAGGGGTTAGGGCACGGCCGAGGGTTTTGGGTGGGGGCCTTAGGGCGCGGTCTAGGGTTTAGGGTGCAGGGGTTAGGGCGCGGCCTAGGGTGTAGGGTGCTGGTGTAAGGGCGCGGCCTAGGGTTTATGGTGCAGGGGTTAGGGCGCGGCCTAGGGTTTAGGGTGCAGGGGTTAGGGCGCGGCCTAGGGTTTAGGGTACAGGGGTTAGGGCGCGGCCAATGGTTTAGGGTTCAGGGGTTAGGGCGCGGCGTAGGGTGTAGAGTGCAGGTGTTAGGGCGCGGCCTAGGGTTTTGGGTCCAGGGGTTAGGGCGCGGCCTAGGGTTTAGGGTGCTGGTGTAAGGGCGCGACCTAGGGTTTATGGTGCAGGGGTTAGGGCGCGGCCTAGCGTTTAGGGTGCAGGGGTTAGGGCGCGGCCTAGGGTTTAGGGTGCAGGGGTTCGGGCGCGGCGTAGGGTTTAGGGTGCAAGGGTTAGGGCGCGGCCTAGGGTACAGGGCGCAGGGGTTAGGGCGCGGCCTAGCGTTTAGGGTGCAGGTGTTAGGGAGCCGATTTGGGTTTAGGGTGCAGGGGTTAGACCGCGTCCTAGGGTTTAGGGTGCAGGGGTTAGGGCGTGGCCTAGGGTTTAGTGCGGGTGCCTTATGGCGCGGTCTCGGGTTTAGGGTGCAGGGGTTAGGGCGCGGCCTAGTGTTTAGGGTGCAGGGGTTAGGGCGCGGCCTAGGGTTTAGGGTGCAGGGGTTAGGGCGCGGCCTAGGGTTTAGGGTGCTGGTGTAAGGGCGCGGCCTAGGGTTTTGGGTGCAGGTGTTAGGGCGCGGCCTAGGGTACAGGGCGTAGGGGTTAGGGCGCTGCCTAGGGTACAAGGCGCAGGGGTTAGGGCGCGGCCTAGCGTTTAGGGTGCACGTGTTAGGGAGCAGACTTGGGTTTAGGGTGCAGGGGTTAGGACGCGTCCTAGGGTTTAGGGTGCAGGGGTTAGGGCGTGGCCTAGGGTTTAGAGTGGGTGCCTTAGGGCGCGGCCTAGGGTTTAGGGTGCTGGGGTTAGGGCGCGGCCTAGGGTTTATGGTGCAGGGGTTGGGGCGCGGCCTAAGGTTTAGGGTGCAGGGGTTCGGGCGCGGCATAGGGTTTAGGGTGCAAGGGTTAGGGCGCGGCCTAGGGTACAGGGCGCAGGGGTTAGGGCGCGGACTAGCGTTTAGGGTGCAGGTGTTAGGGAGCAAACTTGGGTTTAGGGTGCAGGGGTTAGGGCGCGTCCTTGGGTTTAGGGTGCAGCGGTTAGGGCGTGGCCTAGCGTTTAGGGTGCAGGTGTTAGGGAGCAGACTTGGGTTTAGGGTGCAGGGGTTAGGGCGCGTCCTAGGGTTTAGGGTGCAGGGGTTAGGGCGTGGCCTAGGGTTTAGAGTGGATGCCTTAGGGCGCGGCCTAGGGTTTAGGGTGCAGGGGTTAGGGTGCGGCCTAGGGTTTAGGGTGCAGGGGTTAGTGCGTGGCCTAGGGTTTACGGTACAGGGGTTAGGGTGCGGCCTATGGTTTAGGGTGCAGGGGTTAGGGCGCGGCCAAGGGTTTTGGGTGTAGAAGTTAGGGCGCGGCCTAGGGTTTAGGGGGCTGGTGTAAGGGCGCGGCCTAGGGTTTATGGTGCAGGGGTTAGGGCGCGGCCTAGGGTTTAGGGTGCAGGGGTTAGGGCACGGCCGAGAGTTTTGGGTGGGGGCCTTAGGGCGTGGTCTAGGTTTTAGGGTGCAGGGGTTAGGGCGCGGCCTAGGGTGTAGGGTGCAGGGGTTAGGGCGCAATCTAGGGTTTTGGGCCCAGGGGTTAGGGCCCGGCCTAGGGTTTAGGGTTCAGGGGTTAGGGCGCGGCCTAGGGTTTTGGGTGCAGAAGTTAGGGCGCGGCCTAGGGTTTATGGTGCAGGGGTTAGGGCGCGGCCTAGGGTTTAGGGTGCAGGGGTTCGGGAGCGGCATAGGGTTTAAGGTGCAAGGGTTAGGGTGCGGCCTAGGGTACAGGGCGCAGGGGTTAGGGCGCGGCTTAGGGTACAGGGCGCAGGGGTTAGGGCGCGGCCTAGGATTTAGGGTGCAGGTGTTAGGGAGCAGACTTGGGTTTAGGGTGCAGGGGTTAGGGCGCGTCCTAGGGTTTAGGGTGCAGGGCTTAGTGCGTGGCCTCGGGTTTAGAGTGGGTGCCTTAAGGCGCGGCCTAGGGTTTAGGGTGCGGGGGTTAGGGTGTGGCCTAGTGTTTAGGGTGCAGGGGTTAGGGCGCGGCCTAGGGTTTAGGGTGCAGGGGTTGGGGCGCGGCCTAGGGTTTAGGGTGCAGGGGTTCGGGCGCGGCCTAGGGTTTTGGGTGCAGAAGTTAGGGCGCGGCCTAGGGTTTAGGGTGCAGGGGTTAGGGTACGGCCGAGGGTTTTGGGTGGGGGCCTTAGGGCACGGTCTAGGGTTTAGGGTGCAGGGGTTAGGGCGCGGCCTAGGGCGTAGGGTGCAGGGGTTAAGGCGCGGCCTAGGGTTTTGGGTCCAGGGGTTAGGGCGCGGCCTAGGGTTTAGGGTGCTGGTGTAAGGGCGCGGCCTAGGGTTTATGGTGCAGGAGTTAGGGCGCGGCCTAGGGTTTAGGGTGCAGGGGTTAGGGCGCCGCCTAGGGTTTAGGGTGCATGGGTTCGGGCGCGGCATAGGGTTTAGGGTGCAGGGGTTAGGGCGCGGCCTTGCGTTTAGGGTGCAGGTGTTAGGGAGCAGACTTGGGTTTAGGGTGCAGGGGTTAGGGCGCGTCCTAGGGTTTATGGTGCAGGGGTTAGGGCATGGCCTAGGGTTTAGAGTGGGTGCCTTAGGGCGCGGCCTGGGGTTTAGGGTGCAGGGGTTAGAGTGCGGCCTAGTGTTTAGGGTGCAGGGGTTAGGGCGCGGCCTATGGTTTAGCGTGCAGGGGTTAGGGCGCGGCCTAGGGTTTTGGGTGCAGAAGTTAGGGCGCGGCCTAGGGTTTCGCGTGCCGTTGTTAGGGCACGGCTGAGGTTTTTGGGTGGGGGCCTTAGGGCGCGGTCTAGGGTTTAGGGTTCAGGGGTTAGGTAGCGGCCTAGGGTGCAGGGTGCAGGGGTTAGGGCGCGGCCTAGGATTTTGGGTCCAGGGGTTAGGGCGCGGTCTAGGGTTTAGGGTGCTTGGGTAAGGGCGCGGCCTAGGGTTTAGGGTGCAGGGGTTTGGGCGCGGCATAGGGTTTAGGGTGGAAGGGTTAGGGCGCGGCCTAGGGTACAGGGCGCTGGGGTTAGGGCGCGGCCTAGGGTTTAGGGTGCAAGGGTTCGGGCACGGCCGAGGGTTTTGGGTGGGGGCTCTTAGGGCGCGGTCTAGGGTTTAGGGTGAAGGGATTACGGCGCGGCCTAGGGTGTAGGGTGCAGGGGTTAGGGCGCGGCCTAGGGTTTTGGGTACGGGGGTTAGGGCGCGGCCTAGGGTTTAGGGTGCTGGTGTAAGGGCGCGGCCTAGGGTATATGGTGCAGGGGTTAGGGCGCGGCCTAGGGTTTAGGGTGCAGGGGTTGAGGCGCGGCCTAGGGTTTAGGGTGCAGGGGTTCGGGCGCGGCATAGGGTTTAGGGTGCAAGGGTTAGGGCGCGGCCTAGGGTACAGGGCGCAGGGGTTAGGGCGCGGCCTTGCGTTTAGGGTGCAGGTGTTAGGGAGCAAACTTGGGTTTAGGGTGCAGGGGTTAGGGCGCGTCCTTGGGTTTAGGGTGCAGGGGTTAGGGCGTGGGCTAGGGTTTAGAGTGGGTGCCTTAGGGCGCGGCCTAGGGTTTAGGGTGCAGGGGTTAGGGTGCGGCCTAGTGTTTAGGGCGCAGGGATTAGTGCGCGGCCTAGGGTTTAGGGTACAGGGGTTAAGGCGCGGCCTATGGTTTAGGGTGCAGGGGTTAGGGCGCGGCCTAGGGTTTATGGTGCAGGGGTTAGGGCGCGGCCTAGGGTTTAGGGTGCAGGGGTTCGGGCGCGGCATAGGGTTTAGGGTGCAAGGGTTAGGGCGCGGCCTAGGGTAAGGGGCGCAGGGGTTAGGGCGCGGCCTAGGGTACAAGGCGCAGGGGTTAGGGCGCAGCCTAGCGTTTAGGGTGCACGTTTTAGGGAGCAGACTTGGGTTTAGGGTTCAGGGGTTAGGACGCGTCCTAGGGTTTAGGGTGCAGGGGTTAGGGCGTGGCCTAGGGTTTAGAGTGGGTGCCTTAGGGTGCGGCCTAGGGTTTAGGGTGCAGGGGTTAGGGTGCGGCCTAGTGTTTAGGGTGCAGGGGTTAGGGCGCGGCCTAGGGTTTAGGGTACAGGGGTTAGGGCGCGGCCTACGGTTTGGGGTGCAGGGGTTAGGGCGCGGCCTAGGGTTTTGGGTGCAGAAGTTAGGGCGCAGCCTAGGGTTTAGGGTGCAGGGGTTAGGGCACGGCCGAGGGTTTTGGGTGGGGGCCTTAGGGCGCGGTCTAGGGTTTAGGGTGCAGGGGTTAGGGCGCGGCCTAGGGTGTAGGGTGCTGGTGTAAGGGCGCGGCCTAGGGTTTATGGTGCAGGGGTTAGGGCGCGGCCTAGGGTTTAGGGTGCAGGGGTTAGGGCGCGGCCTAGGGTTTAGGGTACAGGGGTTAGGGCGCGGCCAATGGTTTAGGGTTCAGGGGTTAGGGCGCGGCGTAGGGTGTAGAGTGCAGGTGTTAGGGCGCGGCCTAGGGTTTTGGGTCCAGGGGTTAGGGCGCGGCCTAGGGTTTAGGGTGCTGGTGTAAGGGCGCGACCTAGGGTTTATGGTGCAGGGGTTAGGGCGCGGCCTAGCGTTTAGGGTGCAGGGGTTAGGGCGCGGCCTAGGGTTTAGGGTGCAGGGGTTCGGGCGCGGCGTAGGGTTTAGGGTGCAAGGGTTAGGGCGCGGCCTAGGGTACAGGGCGCAGGGGTTAGGGCGCGGCCTAGCGTTTAGGGTGCAGGTGTTAGGGAGCCGATTTGGGTTTAGGGTGCAGGGGTTAGACCGCGTCCTAGGGTTTAGGGTGCAGGGGTTAGGGCGTGGCCTAGGGTTTAGAGCGGGTGCCTTATGGCGCGGTCTCGGGTTTAGGGTGCAGGGGTTAGGGCGCGGCCTAGTGTTTAGGGTGCAGGGGTTAGGGCGCGGCCTAGGGTTTAGGGTGCAGGGGTTAGGGCGCGGCCTAGGGTTTAGGGTGCTGGTGTAAGGGCGCGGCCTAGGGTTTTGGGTGCAGGTGTTAGGGCGCGGCCTAGGGTACAGGGCGTAGGGGTTAGGGCGCTGCCTAGGGTACAAGGCGCAGGGGTTAGGGCGCGGCCTAGCGTTTAGGGTGGACGTGTTAGGGAGCAGACTTGGGTTTAGGGTGCAGGGGTTAGGACGCGTCCTAGGGTTTAGGGTGCAGGGGTTAGGGCGTGGCCTAGGGTTTAGAGTGGGTGCCTTAGGGCGCGGCCTAGGGTTTAGGGTGCTGGGGTTAGGGCGCGGCCTAGGGTTTATGGTGCAGGGGTTGGGGCGCGGCCTAGGGTTTAGGGTGCAGGGGTTCGGGCGCGGCATAGGGTTTAGGGTGCAAGGGTTAGGGCGCGGCCTAGGGTACAGGGCGCAGGGGTTAGGGCGCGGACTAGCGTTTAGGGTGCAGGTGTTAGGGAGCAAACTTGGGTTTAGGGTGCAGGGGTTAGGGCGCGTCCTTGGGTTTAGGGTGCAGCGGTTAGGGCGTGGCCTAGCGTTTAGGGTGCAGGTGTTAGGGAGCAGACTTGGGTTTAGGGTGTAGGGGTTAGGGCGCGTCCTAGGGTTTAGGGTGCAGGGGTTAGGGCGTGGCCTAGGGTTTAGAGTGGATGCCTTAGGGCGCGGCCTAGGGTTTAGGGTGCAGGGGTTAGGGTGCGGCCTAGGGTTTAAGGTGCAGGGGTTAGTGCGCGACCGAGGGTTTAGGGTACAGGGGTTAGGGTGCGGCCTATGGTTTAGGGTGCAGGGGTTAGGGCGCGGCCAAGGGTTTTGGGTGTAGAAGTTAGGGCGCGGCCTAGGGTTTAGGGTACAGGGGTTAGGGCACGGCCGAGGGTTTTGGGTGGGGGCCTTAGGGCGCGGTCTAGGGTTTAGGGTGCAGGGATTAGTGCGCGGCCTAGGGTTTAGGGTACAGGGGTTAAGGCGCGGCCTATGGTTTAGGGTGCAGGGGTTAGGGCGCGGCCTAGGGTTTATGGTGCAGGGGTTAGGGCGCGGCCTAGGGTTTAGGGTGCAGGGGTTCGGGCGCGGCATAGGGTTTAGGGTGCAAGGGTTAGGGCGCGGCCTAGGGTACGGGGCGCAGGGGTTAGGGCGCGGCCTAGGGTACAAGGCGCAGGGGTTAGGGCGCAGCCTAGCGTTTAGGGTGCAGGTGTTAGGGAGCAGACTTGGGTTTAGGGTTCAGGGGTTAGGACGCGTCCTAGGGTTTAGGGTGCAGGGGTTAGGGCGTGGCCTAGGGTTTAGAGTGGGTGCCTTAGGGTGCGGCCTAGGGTTTAGGGTGCAGGGGTTAGGGTGCGGCCTAGTGTTTAGGGTGCAGGGGTTAGGGCGCGGCCTAGGGTTTAGGGTACAGGGGTTAGGGCGCGGCCTATGGTTTGGGGTGCAGGGGTTAGGGCGCGGCCTAGGGTTTTGGGTGCAGAAGTTAGGGCGCGGCCTAGGGTTTAGGGTGCAGGGGTTAGGGCAGGGCCGAGGGTTTTGGGTGGGGGCCTTAGGGCGCGGTCTAGGGTTTAGGGTGCAGGGGTTAGGGCGCGGCCTAGGGTGTAGGGTGCTGGTGTAAGGGCGCGGCCTAGGGTTTATGGTGCAGGGGTTAGGGCGCGGCCTAGGGTTTAGGGTGCAGGGGTTAGGGCGCGGCCTAGGGTTTAGGGTACAGGGGTTAGGGCGCGGCCAATGGTTTAGGGTTCAGGGGTTAGGGCGCGGCGTAGGGTGTAGAGTGCAGGTGTTAGGGCGCGGCCTAGGGTTTTGGGTCCAGGGGTTAGGGCGCGGCCTAGGGTTTAGGGTGCTGGTGTAAGGGCGCGACCTAGCGTTTATGGTGCAGGGGTTAGGGCGCGGCCTAGCGTTTAGGGTGCAGGGGTTAGGGCGCGGCCTAGGGTTTAGGGTGCAGGGGTTCGGGCGCGGCGTCGGGTTTAGGGTGCAAGGGTTAGGGCGCGGCCTAGGGTACAGGGCGCAGGGGTTAGGGCGCGGCCTAGCGTTTAGGGTGCAGGTGTTAGGGAGCCGATTTGGGTTTAGGGTGCAGGGGTTAGACCGCGTCCTAGGGTTTAGGGTGCAGGGGTTAGGGCGTGGCCTAGGGTTTAGAGCGGGTGCCTTATGGCGCGGTCTCGGGTTTAGGGTGCAGGGGTTAGGGCGCGGCCTAGTGTTTAGGGTGCAGGGGTTAGGGCGCGGCCTAGGGTTTAGGGTGCAGGGGTTAGGGCGCGGCCTAGGGTTTAGGGTGCTGGTGTAAGGGCGCGGCCTAGGGTTTTGGGTGCAGGTGTTAGGGCGCGGCCTAGGGTACAAGGCGCAGGGGTTAGGGCGCGGCCTAGCGTTTAGGGTGCACGTGTTAGGGAGCAGACTTGGGTTTAGGGTGCAGGGGTCAGGACGCGTCCTAGGGTTTAGGGTGCAGGGGTTAGGGCGTGTCCTAGGGTTTAGGGTGCAGGTGTTAGGGAGCAGACTTGGGTTTAGGGTGCAGGGGTTAGGGCGCGTCCTAGGGTTTAGGGTGCAGGGGTTAGGGCGTGGCCTAGGGTTTAGAGTGGATGCCTTAGGGCGCGGCCTAGGGTTTAGGGTGCAGGGGTTAGGGTGCGGCCTAGGGTTTAGGGTGCAGGGGTTAGTGCGCGGCCTAGGGTTTAGGGTACAGGGGTTAGGGTGCGGCCTATGGTTTAGGGTGCAGGGGTTAGGGCGCGGCCAAGGGTTTTGGGTGTAGAAGTTAGGGCGCGGCCTAGGGTTTAGGGTACAGGGGTTAGGGCACGGCCGAGGGTTTTGGGTGGGGGCCTTAGGGCGCGGTCTAGGGTTTAGGGTGCAGGGGTTAGGGCGCGGCCGATGGTGGAGGGTGCAGGGGTTAGGGCGCGGCCTAGGGTTTTGGGTCCAGGGTTTAGGGCGCGGCCTAGGGTTTAGGGTGCTGGTGTAAGGGCGCGGCCTAGGGTTTATGGCGCAGGGGTTAGGGCGCGGCCTAGGGTTTAGGGTGCAGGGGTTAGGGCACGGCCGAGGGTTTAGGGTGCAGGGCTTAGTGCGTGGCCTCGGGTTTAGAGTGGGTGCCTTAAGGCGCGGCCTAGGGTTTAGGGTGCGGGGGTTAGGGTGTGGCCTAGTGTTTAGGGTGCAGGGGTTAGGGCGCGGCCTAGGGTTTTGGGTTCAGGGGTTAGGGCGCGGCCTATGGTTGAGGGTGCAGGGGTTAGGGCGCGGCCTAGGGTTTTGGGTGCAGAAGTTAGGGCGCGGCCTAGGGTTTAGGGTGCAGGGGTTAGGGCACGGCCGAGGGTTTTGGGTGGGGGCCTTAGGGCACGGTCTAGGGTTTAGGGTGCAGGGGTTAGGGCGTGGCCTAGGGCGTAGGGTGCAGGGGTTAAGGCGCGGCCTAGGGTTTTGGGTCCAGGGGTTAGGGCGCGGCCTAGGGTTTAGGGTGCTGGTGTAAGGGCGCGGCCTAGGGTTTATGGTGCAGGAGTTAGGGCGCGGCCTAGGGTTTAGGGTGCAGGGGTTAGGGCGCGGCCTAGGGTTTAGGGTGCATGGGTTCGGGCGCGGCATAGGGTTTAGGGTGCAAGGGTTAGAGCGCGGCCTAGGGTACAGGGCGCAGGGGTTAGGGCGCGGCCTTGCGTTTAGGGTGCAGGTGTTAGGGAGCAGACTTGGGTTTAGGGTGCAGGGGTTAGGGGGCGTCCTAGGGTTTATGGTGCAGGGGTTAGGGCATGGCCTAGGGTTTAGAGTGGGTGCCTTAGGGCGCGGCCTAGGGTTTAGGGTGCAGGGGTTAGAGTGCGGCCTAGTGTTTAGGGTGCAGGGGTTAGGGCGCGGCCTATGGTTTAGCGTGCAGGGGTTAGGGCGCGGCCTAGGGTTTTGGGTGCAGAAGTTAGGGCGCGGCCTAGGGTTTCGCGTGCCGTTGTTAGGGCACGGCTGAGGTTTTTGGGTGGGGGCCTTAGGGCGCGGTCTAGGGTTTAGGGTTCAGGGGTTAGGTAGCGGCCTAGGGTGCAGGGTGCAGGGGTTAGGGCGCGGCCTAGGATTTTGGGTCCAGGGGTTAGGGCGCGGCCTAGGGTTTAGGGTGCTTGGGTAAGGGAGCGGCCTAGGGTTTAGGGTGCAGGGGTTCGGACGCGGCATAGGGTTTAGGGTGGAAGGGTTAGGGCGCGGCCTAGGGTACAGGGCGCTGGGGTTAGGGCGCGGCCTAGGGTTTAGGGTGCAAGGGTTAGGGCACGGCCGAGGGTTTTGGGTGGGGGCTCTTAGGGCGCGGCCTAGGGTTTAGGGTGAAGGGATTACGGCGCGGCCTAGGGTGTAGGGTGCAGGGGTTAGGGCGCGGCCTAGGGTTTTGGGTCCGGGGGTTAGGGCGCGGCCTAGGGTTTAGGGTGCTGGTGTAAGGGCGCGGCCTAGGGTTTATGGTGCAGGGGTTAGGGCGCGGCCTAGGGTTTAGGGTGCAGGGGTTGGGGCGCGGCCTAGGGTTTAGGGTGCAGGGGTTCGGGCGCGGCATAGGGTTTAGGGTGCAAGGGTTAGGGCGCGGCCTAGGGTACAGGGCGCAGGGGTTAGGGCGCCGACTAGCGTTTAGGGTGCAGGTGTTAGGGAGCAAACTTGGGTTTAGGGTGCAGGGGTTAGGGCGCGTCCTTGGGTTTAGGGTGCAGGGGTTAGGGCGTGGGCTAGGGTTTAGAGTGGGTGCCTTAGGGCGCGGCCTAGGGTTTAGGGTGCAGGGGTTAGGGTGCGGCCTAGTGTTTAGGGCGCAGGGATTTGTGCGCGGCCTAGGGTTTTGGGTACAGGGGTTAAGGCGCGGCCTATGGTTTAGGGTGCAGGGGTTAGGGCGCGGCCTAGGGTTTATGGTGCAGGGGTTAGGGCGCGGCCTAGGGTTTAGGGTGCAGGGGTTCGGGCGCGGCATAGGTTTTAGGGTGCAAGGGTTAGGGCGCGGCCTAGGGTACGGGGCGCAGGGGTTAGGGCGCGGCCTAGGGTACAAGGCGCAGGGATTAGGGCGCAGCCTAGCGTTTAGGGTGCACGTGTTAGGGAGCAGACTTGGATTTAGGGTTCAGGGGTTAGGACGCGTCCTAGGGTTTAGGGTGCAGGGGTTAGGGCGTGGCCTAGGGTTTAGAGTGGGTGCCTTAGGGTGCGGTTTAGGGTTTAGGGTGCAGGGGTTAGGGTGCGGCCTAGTGTTTAGGGTGCAGGGGTTAGGGCGCGGCCTAGGGTTTAGGGTACAGGGGTTAGGGCGCGGCCTATGGTTTGGGGTGCAGGGGTTAGGGCGCGGCCTAGGGTTTTGGGTGCAGAAGTTAGGGCGCGGCCTAGGGTTTAGGGTGCAGGGGTTAGGGCACGGCCGAGGGTTTTGGGTGGGGGCCTTAGGGCGCGGTCTAGGGTTTAGGGTGCAGGGGTTAGGGCGCGGCCTAGGGTGTAGGGTGCTGGTGTAAGGGCGCGGCCTAGGGTTTATGGTGCAGGGGTTAGGGCGCGGCCTAGGGTTTAGGGTGCAGGGGTTAGGGCGCGGCCTAGGGTTTAGGGTACAGGGGTTAGGGCGCGGCCAATGGTTTAGGGTTCAGGGGTTAGGGCGCGGCGTAGGGTGTAGAGTGCAGGTGTTAGGGCGCGGCCTAGGGTTTTGGGTCCAGGGGTTAGGGCGCGGCCTAGGGTTTAGGGTGCTGGTGTAAGGGCGCGACCTAGGGTTTATGGTGCAGGGGTTAGGGCGCGGCCTAGCGTTTAGGGTGCAGGGGTTAGGGCGCGGCCTAGGGTTTAGGGTGCAGGGGTTCGGGCGCGGCGTAGGGTTTAGGGTGCAAGGGTTAGGGCGCGGCCTAGGGTACAGGGCGCACGGGTTAGGGCGCGGCCTAGCGTTTAGGGTGCAGGTGTTAGGGAGCCGATTTGGGTTTAGGGTGCAGGGGTTAGACCGCGTCCTAGGGTTTAGGGTGCAGGGGTTAGGGCGTGGCCTAGGGTTTAGAGCGGGTGCCGTATGGCGCGGTCTCGGGTTTAGGGTGCAGGGGTTAGGGCGCGGCCTAGTGTTTAGGGTGCAGGGGTTAGGGCGCGGCCTAGGGTTTAGGGTGCAGGGGTTAGGGCGCGGCCTAGGGTTTAGGGTGCTGGTGTAAGGGCGCGGCCTAGGGTTTTGGGTGCAGGTGTTAGGGCGCGGCCTAGGGTACAGGGCGTAGGGGTTAGGGCGCTGCCTAGGGTACAAGGCGCAGGGGTTAGGGCGCGGCCTAGCGTTTAGGGTGCACGTGTTAGGGAGCAGACTTGGGTTTTGGGTGCAGGGGTCAGGACGCGTCCTAGGGTTTAGGGTGCAGGGGTTAGGGCGTGGCCTAGGGTTTAGAGTGGGTGCCTTAGGGCGCGGCCTAGGGTTTAGGGTGCTGGGGTTAGGGCGCGGCCTAGGGTTTATGGTGCAGGGGTTGGGGCGCGGCCTAGGGTTTAGGGTGCAGGGGTTCGGGCGCGGCATAGGGTTTAGGGTGCAAGGGTTAGGGCGCGGCCTAGGGTACAGGGCGCAGGGGTTAGGGCGCGGACTAGCGTTTAGGGTGCAGGTGTTAGGGAGCAAACTTGGGTTTAGGGTGCAGGGGTTAGGGGGCGTCCTTGGGTTTAGGGTGCAGCGGTTAGGGCGTGGCCTAGCGTTTAGGGTGCAGGTGTTAGGGAGCAGACTTGGGTTTAGGGTGCAGGGGTTAGGGCGCGTCCTAGGGTTTAGGGTGCAGGGGTTAGGGCGTGGCCTAGGGTTTAGAGTGGATGCCTTAGGGCGCGGCCTAGGGTTTAGGGTGCAGGGGTTAGGGTGCGGCCTAGGGTTTAGGGTGCAGGGGTTAGTGCGCGGCCTAGGGTTTAGGGTACAGGGGTTAGGGTGCGGCCTATGGTTTAGGGTGCAGGGGTTAGGGCGCGGCCAAGGGTTTTGGGTGTAGAAGTTAGGGCGCGGCCTAGGGTTTAGGGTACAGGGGTTAGGGCACGGCCGAGGGTTTTGGGTGGGGGCCTTAGGGCGCGGTCTAGGATTTAGGGTGCAGGGGTTAGGGCGCGGCCGATGGTGGAGGGTGCAGGGGTTAGGGCGCGGCCTAGGGTTTTGGGTCCAGGGTTTAGGGTGCGGTCTAGGGTTTAGGGTGCTGGTGTAAGGGCGCGGCCTAGGGTTTATGGTGCAGGGGTTAGGGCGCGGCCTAGGGTTTAGGGTGCAGGGGTTAGGGCACGGCCGAGGGTTTTGGGTGGGGGCCTTAGGGCGCGGTCTAGGTTTTAGGGTGCAGGGGTTAGGGCGCGACCTAGGGTGTAGGGTGCAGGGGTTAGGGCGCAATCTAGGGTTTTGGGTCCAGGGGTTAGGGCGCGGCCTAGGGTTTAGGGTTCAGGGGTTAGGGCGCGGCCTAGGGTTTTGGGTGCAGAAGTTAGGGCGCGTCCTAGGGTTTATGGTGCAGGGGTTAGGGCGCGGCCTAGGGTTTAGGGTGCAGGGGTTCGGGAGCGGCATAGGGTTTAAGGTGCAAGGGTTAGGGCGCGGCCTAGGGTACAGGGCGCAGGGGTTAGGGCGCGGCCTAGGGTACAGGGCGCAGGGGTTAGGGCGCGGCCTAGGATTTAGGGTGCAGGTGTTAGGGAGCAGACTTGGGTTTAGGGTGCAGGGGTTAGGGCTCGTCCTAGGGTTTAGGGTGCAGGGCTTAGTGCGTGGCCTCGGGTTTAGAGTGGGTGCCTTAAGGCGCGGCCTAGGGTTTAGGGTGCGGGGGTTAGGGTGTGGCCTAGTGTTTAGGGTGCAGGGGTTAGGGCGCGGCCTAGGGTTTTGGGTTCAGGGGTTAGGGCGCGGCCTATGGTTGAGGGTGCAGGGGTTAGGGCGCGGCCTAGGGTTTTGGGTGCAGAAGTTAGGGCGCGGCCTAGGGTTTAGGGTGCAGGGGTTAGGGCACGGCCGAGGGTTTTGGGTGGGGGCCTTAGGGCACGGTCTAGGGTTTAGGGTGCAGGGGTTAGGGCGCGGCCTAGGGCGTAGGGTACAGGGGTTAAGGCGCGGCCTAGGGTTTTGGGTCCAGGGGTTAGGGCGCGGCCTAGGGTTTAGGGTGCTGGTGTAAGGGCGCGGCCTAGGGTTTATGGTGCAGGAGTTAGGGCGCGGCCTAGGGTTTAGCGTGCAGGGGTTAGGGCGCGGCCTAGGGTTTAGGGTGCATGGGTTCGGGCGCGGCATAGGGTTTAGGGTGCAAGGGTTAGAGCGCGGCCTAGGGTACAGGGCGCAGGGGTTAGGGCGCGGCCTTGCGTTTAGGGTGCAGGTGTTAGGGAGCAGACTTGGGTTTAGGGTGCAGGGGTTAGGGCGCGTCCTAGGGTTTATGGTGCAGGGGTTAGGGCATGGCCTAGGGTTTAGAGTGGGTGCCTTAGGGCGCGGCCTAAGGTTTAGGGTGCAGGGGTTAGAGTGCGGCCTAGTGTTTAGGGTGCAGGGGTTAGGGCGCGGCCTATGGTTTAGCGTGCAGGGGTTAGGGCGCGGCCTAGGGTTTTGGGTGCAGAAGTTAGGGCGCGGCCTAGGGTTTCGCGTGCCGTTGTTAGGGCACGGCTGAGGTTTTTGGGTGGGGGCCTTAGGGCGCGGTCTAGGGTTTAGGGTTCAGGGGTTAGGTAGCAGCCTAGGGTGCAGGGTGCAGGGGTTAGGGCGCGGCCTAGGATTTTGGGTCCAGGGGTTAGGGCGCGGCCTAGGGTTTAGGGTGCTTGGGTAAGGGCGCGGCCTAGGGTTTAGGGTGCAGGGGTTCGGGCGCGGCATAGGGTTTAGGGTGGAAGGGTTAGGGCGCGGTCTAGGGTACAGGGCGCTGGGGTTAGGGCGCGGCCTAGGGTTTAGGGTGCAAGGGTTAGGGCACGGCCGAGGGTTTTGGGTGGGGGCTCTTAGGGCGCGGTCTAGGGTTTAGGGTGAAGGGATTACGGCGCGGCCTAGGGTGTAGGGTGCAGGGGTTAGGGCGCGGCCTAGGGTTTTGGGTCCGTGGGTTAGGGCGCGGCCTAGGGTTTAGGGTGCTGGTGTAAGGGCGCGGCCTAGGATTTATGGTGCAGGGGTTAGGGCGTGGCCTAGGGTTTAGGGTGCAGGGGTTGGGGCGCGGCCTAGGGTTTAGGGTGCAGGGGTTCGGGCGCGGCATAGGGTTTAGGGTTCAAGGGTTAGGGCGCGGCCTAGGGTACAGGGCGCAGGGGTTAGGGCGCGGACTAGCGTTTAGGGTGCAGGTGTTAGGGAGCAAACTTGGGTTTAGGGTGCAGGGGTTAGGGCGCGTCCTTGGGTTTAGGGTGCAGGGGTTAGGGCGTGGGCTAGGGTTTAGAGTGGGTGCCTTAGGGCGCGGCCTAGGGTTTAGGGTGCAGGGGTTAGGGTGCGGCCTTGTGTTTAGGGCGCAGGGATTAGTGCGCGGCCTAGGGTTTAGGGTACAGGGGTTAAGGCGCGGCCTATGGTTTAGGGTGCAGGGGTTAGGGCGCGGCCTAGGGTTTATGGTGCAGGGGTTAGGGCGCGGCCTAGGGTTTAGGGGGCAGGGGTTCGGGCGCGGCATAGGGTTTAGGGTGCAAGGGTTAGGGCGCGGCCTAGGGTACGGGGCGCAGGGGTTAGGGCGCGGCCTAGGGTACAAGGCGCAGGGGTTAGGGCGCAGCCTAGCGTTTAGGGTGCACGTGTTAGGGAGCAGACTTGGGTTTAGGGTTCAGGGGTTAGGACGCGTCCTAGGGTTTAGGGTGCAGGGGTTAGGGCGTGGCCTAGGGTTTAGAGTGGGTGCCTTAGGGTGCGGCCTAGGGTTTAGGGTGCAGGGGTTAGGGTGCGGCCTAGTGTTTAGGGTGCAGGGGTTAGGGCGCGGCCTAGGGTTTAGGGTACAGGGGTTAGGGCGCGGCCTATGGTTTGGGGTGCAGGGGTTAGGGCGCGGCCTAGGGTTTTGGGTGCAGAAGTTAGGGCGCGGCCTAGGGTTTAGGGTGCAGGGGTTAGGGCACGGCCGAGGGTTTTGGGTGGGGGCCTTAGGGCGCGGTCTAGGGTTTAGGGTGCAGGGGTTAGGGCGCGGCCTAGGGTGTAGGGTGCTGGTGTAAGGGCGCGGCCTAGGGTTTATGGTGCAGGGGTTAGGGCGCGGCCTAGGGTTTAGGGTGCAGGGGTTAGGGCGCGGCCTAGGGTTTAGGGTACAGGGGTTAAGGCGCGGCCAATGGTTTAGGGTTCAGGGGTTAGGGCGCGGCGTAGGGTGTAGAGTGCAGGTGTTAGGGCGCGGCCTAGGGTTTTGGGTCCAGGGGTTAGGGCGCGGCCTAGGGTTTAGGGTGCTGGTGTAAGGGCGCGACCTAGGGTTTATGGTGCAGGGGTTAGGGCGCGGCCTAGCGTTTAGGGTGCAGGGGTTAGGGCGCGGCCTAGGGTTTAGGGTGCAGGGGTTAGGGCGCGGCGTAGGGTTTAGGGTGCAAGGGTTAGGGCGCGGCCTAGGGTACAGGGCGCAGGGGTTAGGGCGCGGCCTAGCGTTTAGGGTGCAGGTGTTAGGGAGCCGATTTGGGTTTAGGGTGCAGGGGTTAGACCGCGTCCTAGGGTTTAGGGTGCAGGGGTTAGGGCGTGGCCTAGGGTTTAGAGCGGGTGCCTTATGGCGCGGTCTCGGGTTTAGGGTGCAGGGGTTAGGGCGCGGCCTAGTGTTTAGGGTGCAGGGGTTAGGGCGCGGCCTAGGGTTTAGGGTGCAGGGGTTAGGGCGCGGCCTAGGGTTTAGGGTGCTGGTGTAAGGGCGCGGCCTAGGGTTTTGGGTGCAGGCGTTAGGGCGCGGCCTAAGGTACAGGGCGTAGGGGTTAGGGCGCTGCCTAGGGTACAAGGCGAAGGGGTTAGGGCGCGGCCTAGCGTTTAGGGTGCACGTGTTAGGGAGCAGACTTGGGTTTAGGGTGCAGGGGTTAGGATGCGTCCTAGGGTTTAGGGTGCAGGGGTTAGGGCGTGGCGTCGGGTTTAGAGTGGGTGCCTTAGGGCGCGGCCTAGGGTTTAGGGTGCTGGGGTTAGGGCGCGGCCTAGGGTTTATGGTGCAGGGGTTGGGGCGCGGCCTAGGGTTTAGGGTGCAGGGGTTCGGGCGCGGCATAGGGTTTAGGGTGCAAGCGTTAGGGCGCGGCCTAGGGTACAGGGCGCAGGGGTTAGGGCGCGGACTAGCGTTTAGGGAGCAGGTGTTAGGGAACAAACTTGGGTTTAGGGTGCAGGGGTTAGGGCGCGTCCTTGGGTTTAGGGTGCAGCGGTTAGGGCGTGGCCTAGCTTTTAGGGTGCAGGTGTTAGGGAGCAGACTTGGGTTTAGGGTGCAGGGGTTAGGGCGCGTCCTAGGGTTTAGGGTGCAGGGGTTAGGGCGTGGCCTAGGGTTTAGAGTGGATGCCTTAGGGCGCGGCCTAGGGTTTAGGGTGCAGGGGTTAGGGTGCGGCCTAGGGTTTAGGGTGCCGGGATTAGTGCGCGGCCTAGGGTTTAGGGTGCAGGGGTTAGGGTGCGGCCTATGGTTTAGGGTGCAGGGGTTAGGGCGCGGCCAAGGGTTTTGGGTGTAGAAGTTAGGGCGCGGCCTAGGGTTTAGGGTAGAGGGGTTAGGGCACGGCCGAGGGTTTTGGGTGGGGGCCTTAGGGCGCGGTCTAGGGTTTAGGGTGCAGGGGTTAGGGCGCGGCCGATGGTGGAGGGTGCAGGGGTTAGGGCGCGGCCTAGGGTTTTGGGTCCAGGGTTTAGGGCGCGGCCTAGGGTTTAGGGTGCTGGTGTAAGGGCGCGGCCTAGGGTTTATGGTGCAGGGGTTAGGGCGCGGCCTAGGGTTTAGGGTGCAGGGGTTAGGGCACGGCCGAGGGTTTTGGGTGGGGGCCTTAGGGCGCGGTCTAGGTTTTAGGGTGCAGGGGTTAGGGCGCGGCCTAGGGTGTAGGGTGCAGGGGTTAGGGCGCAATCTAGGGTTTTGGGTCCAGGGGCTAGGGCGCGGCCGAGGGTTTAGGGTTCAGGGGTTAGGGCGCGGCCTAGGGTTTTGGGTGCAGAAGTTAGGGCGCGGCCTAGGGTTTATGGTGCAGGGGTTAGGGCGCGGCCTAGGGTTTAGGGTGCAGGGGTTCGGGAGCGGCATAGGGTTTAAGGTGCAAGGGTTAGGACGCGGCCTAGGGTACAGGGCGCAGGGGTTAGGGCGCGGCCTAGGGTACAGGGCGCAGGGGTTAGGGCGCGGTCTAGGATTTAGGGTGCAGGTGTTAGGGAGCAGACTTGGGTTTAGGGTGCAGGGGTTAGGGCGCGTCCTAGGGTTTAGGGTGCAGGGCTTAGTGCGTGGCCTCGGGTTTAGAGTGGGTGCCTTAAGGCGCGGCCTAGGGTTTAGGGTGCGGGGGTTAGGGTGTGGCCTAGTGTTTAGGGTGCAGGGGTTAGGGCGCGGCCTAGGGTTTTGGGTTCAGGGGTTAGGGCGCGGCCTATGGTTGAGGGTGCAGGGGTTAGGGCGCGGCCTAGGGTTTTGGGTGCAGAAGTTAGGGCGCGGCCTAGGGTTTAGGGTGCAGGGGTTAGGGCACGGCCGAGGGTTTTGGGTGGGGGCCTTAGGGCACCGTCTAGGGTTTAGGGTGCAGGGGTTAGGGCGCGGCCTAGGGCGTAGGGTGCAAGGGTTAAGGCGCGGCCTAGGGTTTTGGGTCCAGGGGTTAGGGCGCGGCCTAGGGTTTAGGGTGCTGGTGTAAGGGCGCGGCCTAGGGTTTATGGTGCAGGAGTTAGGGCGTGGCCTAGGGTTTAGGGTGCAGGGGTTAGGGCGCGGCCTAGGGTTTAGGGTGCATGGGTTCGGGCGCGGCATAGGGTTTAGGGTGCAAGGGTTAGAGCGCGGCCTAGGGTACGGGGCGCAGGGGTTAGGGCGCGGCCTTGCGTTTAGGGTGCAGGTGTTAGGGAGCAGACTTGGGTTTAGGGTGCAGGGTTTAGGGCGCGTCCTAGGGTTTATGGTGCAGGGGTTAGGGCATGGCCTAGGGTTTAGAGTGGGTGCCTTAGGGCGCGGCCTAGGGTTTAGGGTGCAGGGGTTAGAGTGCGGCCTAGTGTTTAGGGTGCAGGGGTTAGGGCGCGGCCTATGGTTTAGCGTGCAGGGGTTAGGGCACGGCTGAGGTTTTTGGGTGGGGGCCTTAGGGCGCGGTCTAGGGTTTAGGGTTCAGGGGTTAGGTAGCGGCCTAGGGTGCAGGGTGCAGGGGTTAGGGCGCGGCCTAGGATTTTGGGTCCAGGGGTTAGGGCGCGGCCTAGGGTTTAGGGTGCTTGGGTAAGGGCGCGGCCTAGGGTTTAGGGTGCAGGGGTTCGGGCGCGGCATAGGGTTTAGGGTGGAAGGGTTAGGGCGCGGCCTAGGGTACAGGGCGCTGGGGTTAGGGCGCGGCCTAGGGTTTAGGGTGCAAGGGTTAGGGCACGGCCGAGGGTTTTGGGTGGGGGCTCTTAGGGCGCGGTCTAGGGTTTAGGGTGAAGGGATTACGGCGCGGCCTAGGGTGTAGGGTGCAGGGGTTAGGGCGTGGCCTAGGGTTTTGGGTCCGGGGGTTAGGGCGCGGCCTAGGGTTTAGGGTGCTGGTGTAAGGGCGCGGCCTAGGGTTTATGGTGCAGGGGTTAGGGCGCGGCGTAGGGTTTAGGGTGCAGGGGTTGGGGCGCGGCCTAGGGTTTAGGGTGCAGGGGTTCGGGCGCGGCATAGGGTTTAGGGTGCAAGGGTTAGGGCGCGGCCTAGGGTACAGGGCGCAGGGGTTAGGGCGCGGACTAGCGTTTAGGGTGCAGGTGTTAGGGAGCAAACTTGGGTTTAGGGTGCAGGGGTTAGGGCGCGTCCTTGGGTTTAGGGTGCAGGGGTTAGGGCGTGGGCTAGGGTTTAGAGTGGGTGCCTTAGGGCGCGGCCTAGGGTTTAGGGAGCAGGGGTTAGGGTGCGGCCTTGTGTTTAGGGCGCAGGGATTAGTGCGCGGGCTAGGGTTTAGGATACAGGGGTTAAGGCGCGGCCTATGGTTTAGGGTGCAGGGGTTAGGGCGCGGCCTAGGGTTTATGGTGCAGGGGTTAGGGCGCGGCCTAGGGTTTAGGGTGCAGGGGTTCGGGCGCGGCATAGGGTTTAGGGTGCAAGGGTTAGGGCGCGGCCTAGGGTACGGGGCGCAGGGGTTAGGGCGCGGCCTAGGGTACAAGGCGCAGGGGTTAGGGCGCAGCCTTGCGTTTAGAGTGCACGTGTTAGGGAGCAGACTTGGGTTTAGGGTTCAGGGGTTAGGACGCGTCCTAGGGTTTAGGGTGCAGGGGTTAGGGCGTGGCCTAGGGTTTAGAGTGGGTGCCTTACGGTGCGGCCTAGGGTTTAGGGTGCAGGGGTTAGGGTGCGGCCTAGTGTTTAGGGTGCAGGGGTTAGGGCGCGGCCTAGGGTTTAGGGTACAGGGGTTAGGGCGCGGCCTATGGTTTGGGGTGCAGGGGTTAGGGCGCGGCCTAGGGTTTTGGGTGCAGAAGTTAGGGCGCGGCCTAGGGTTTAGGGTGCAGGGGTTAGGGCACGGCCGAGGGTTTTGGGTGGGGGCCTTAGGGCGCGGTCTAGGGTTTAGGGTGCAGGGGTTAGGGCGCGGCCTAGGGTGTAGGGTGCTGGTGTAAGGGCGCGGCCTAGGGTTTATGGTGCAGGGGTTAGGGCGCGGCCTAGGGTTTAGGGTGCAGGGGTTAGGGCGCGGCCTAGGGTTTAGGGTACAGGGGTTAGGGCGCGGCCAATGGTTTAGGGTTCAGGGGTTAGGGCGCGGCGTAGGGTGTAGAGTGCAGGTGTTAGGGCGCGGCCTAGGGTTTTGGGTCCAGGGGTTAGGGCGCGGCCTAGGGTTTAGGGTGCTGGTGTAAGGGCGCGACCTAGGGTTTATGGTGCAGGGGTTAGGGCGCGGCCTAGGGTTTAGGGTGCAGGGGTTAGGGCGCGGCCTAGGGTTTAGGGTGCAGGGGTTCGGGCGCGGCGTAGGGTTTAGGGTGCAAGGGTTAGGGCGCGGCCTAGGGTACAGGGCGCAGGGGTTAGGGCGCGGCCTAGCGTTTAGGGTGCAGGTGTTAGGGAGCCGATTTGGGTTTAGGGTGCAGGGGTTAGACCGCGTCCTAGGGTTTAGGGTGCAGGGGTTAGGGCGTGGCCTAGGGTTTAGAGCGGGTGCCTTATGGCGCGGTCTCGGGTTTAGGGTGCAGGGGTTAGGGCGCGGCCTAGTGTTTAGGGTGCAGGGGTTAGGGCGCGGCCTAGGGTTTAGGGTGCAGGGGTTAGGGCGCGGCCTAGGGTTTAGGGTGCTGGTGTAAGGGCGCGGCCTAGGGTTTTGGGTGCAGGTGTTAGGGCGCGGCCTAGGGTACAGGGCGTAGGGGTTAGGGCCCTGCCTAGGGTACAAGGCGCAGGGGTTAGGGCGCGGCCTAGCGTTTAGGGTGCACGTGTTAGGGAGCAGACTTGGGTTTAGGGTGCAGGGGTTAGGACGCGTCCTAGGGTTTAGGGTGCAGGGGTTAGGGCGTGGCCTAGGGTTTAGAGTGGGTGCCTTAGGGCGCGGCCTAGGGTTTAGGGTGCAGGGGTTAGGGTGCGGCCTAGTGTTTAGGGTGCAGGGGTTAGGGCGCGGCCTAGGGTTTAGGGTACCGGGGTTAGGGCGCAGCCTATGGTTTAGGGTGCAGGGGTTAGGGCGCGGCCTAGGGTTTTGGGTGCAGAAGTTAGGGCGTGGCCTAAGGTTTAGGGTGCAGGGGTTAGGGCACGGCCGAGGGTTTTGGGTGGGGGCCTTAGGGCGCGGTCTAGGGTTTAGCGTGCAGGGGTTAGGGCGCGGCCTAGGGTGTAGGGTGCAGGGGTTAGGGCGCGGCCTAGGGTTTTGGGTCCAGGGGTTAGGGCGCGGCCTAGGGTTTAGGGTGCTGGTGTAAGGGCGCGGCCTAGGGTTTATGGTGCAGGGGTTAGGGCGCGGCCTAGGGTTTAGGGTGCAGGGGTTAGGGCGCGGCCTAGGGTTTAGGGTGCAGGGGTTAGGGCGCGGCATAGGGTTTAGGGTGCAAGGGTTAGGGCGCGGCCTAGGGTTTAGGGCGCAGGGGTTAGGGCGCGGCCTAGGGTACAGGGCGCAGTGGTTAGGGCGCGGCCTAGCGTTTAGGGTGCAGGTGTTAGGGAGCCGACATGGGTTTAGGGTGCAGGGGTTAGGGCGCGACCTAGCGTTTAGGGTGCAGGGTTTAGGGCGGGGCCTAGGGTTTATAGTGGGTGCCTTAGGGCGCGGCCTAGGGTTTAGGGTGCAGGGGTTAGGGTGCGGCCTATTGTTTAGGGTACAGGGGTTAGGGTGCGGCCTAGTGTTTAGGGTGCAGGGGTTCGGGCGTGGTATAGGGAATAGAGTGGGTGCGTTAGGGCGCGGCCTACGGTTTAGGGTGCAGGGGTTAGGGTGCGGCCTAATGTTTAGGGTGCAGGGGTTGGGGCGCGGCGTAGGGTTTAGGGTCCAGGGGTTAGGGCGCGGCCTATGGTTTAGGGTGCAAGGGTTAGGGCGCGGCCTAGGGTTTGGGGTGCAGAAGTTAGGGCGCGGCCTAGGGTTTAGGGTGCAGGGGTTAGTGCACGGCCGAGGGTTTTGGGTGGGGGCCTTAGGGCGCGGCCTAGGGTTTAGGGTGCAGGGGTTCGGGAGCGGCCTAGGGTGTAGGGTGCAGGGGTTAGGGCGCGGCCTAGGGTTTTGGGTCCAGGGGTTAGGGCGCGGACTAGGGTTTAGGGTGCTGGTGTAAGGGCGCGGCCTAGGGTTTATGGTGCAGGGGTTCGGGCGCGGCCTAGGGTTTTGGGTCCAGGGTTTAGGGCGCGGCCTAGGGTTTTGGGCGCTGGTGTAAGGGCGCGGCCTAGAGTTTATGGTGCAGGGGTTAGGGCGTGGCCTAGGGTTTAGAGTGGGTGCCTTAGGGCGCGGCCTAGGGTTTAGGGTGCAAGGGTTAGGGTGCGGCCTAGTGTTTAGGGTGCAGGGGTTAGGGCGCGGCCTAGGGTTTAGGGTGCAGGGGTTAGGGCGCGGCCTATGGTTTAGGGTGCAGGGGTTAGGGCGCGGCCTAGGGTTTTGGGTGTAGAAGTTAGGGCGCGGCCTAGGGTATAGGGTGCAGGGGTTAGGGCACGGCCGAGGGTTTTGGGTGGGGGCCTCAGGGCGCGGTCTAGGGTTTAGGGTGCAGGGGTGAGGGCGCGGCCTAGGGTTTTGGGTGGGTGCCTTAGGGCGCGGCCTAGGGTTTAGGGTGCAGGGGTTAGGGCGCGGCCGAGGGTGTAGGGTGCAGGGGTTAGGGCGCGGCCTAGGGTTTTGGGTCCAGGGGTTAGGGCGCGGCCTAGGGTTTAGGGTGCTGGTGAAAGGGCGCGGCCTAGGGTTTATGGTGCAGGGGTTAGGGCGCGGCCTAGGGTTTAGGGTGCAGGGGTTAGAGCGCGGCCTAGGGTTTAGGGTACAGGGGTTCGGACGCGGCCTATGGTTTAGGGTGCAGGGGTTAGGGCGCGGTGTAGGGTGTAGGGTGCAGGTGTTAGGGCGCGGCCTAGGGTTTTGGGTCCAGGGGTTAGGGTGCGGCCAAGGGTTTAGGGTGCTGGTGAAAGGGCGCGGCCTAGGGTTTATGGTGCAGGGGTTAGGGCGCGGCCTAGGGTTTATGGTGCAGGGGTTAGGGCGCGGCCTAGGGTTTAGGGTCCAGGGGTTCGGGCGCGGCATAGGGTTTAGGGTGCAAGGGTTAGGGCGCGGCCTAGGGTACAGGGCGCAGGGGTTAGGGCGTGGCCTAGGGTACAGGGCGCAGTGGTTAGGGCGCGGCCTTGCGTTTAGGGTGCAGGTGTTAGGGAGCCGATTTGGGTTTAGGGTGCAGGGGTTAGACCGCGTCCTAGGGTTTAGGGTGCAGGGGTTAGGGCGTGGCCTAGGGTTTAGAGCGGGTGCCTTATGGCGCGGTCTCGGGTTTAGGGTGCAGGGGTTAGGGCGCGGCCTAGTGTTTAGGGTGCAGGGGTTAGGGCGCGGCCTAGGGTTTAGGGTGCAGGGGTTAGGGCGCGGCCTAGGGTTTAGGGTGCTGGTGTAAGGGCGCGGCCTAGGGTTTTGGGTGCAGGTGTTAGGGCGCGGCCTAGGGTACAGGGCGTAGGGGTTAGGGCCCTGCCTACGGTACAAGGCGCAGGGGTTAGGGCGCGGCCTAGCGTTTAGGGTGCACGTGTTAGGGAGCAGACTTGGGTTTAGGGTGCAGGGGTTAGGACGCGTCCTAGGGTTTAGGGTGCAGGGGTTAGGGCGTGGCCTAGGGTTTAGAGTGGGTGCCTTAGGGCGCGGCCTAGGGTTTAGGGTGCAGGGGTTAGGGTGCGGCCTAGTGTTTAGGGTGCAGGGGTTAGGGCGCGGCCTAGGGTTTAGGGTACCGGGGTTAGGGCGCAGCCTATGGTTTAGGGTGCAGGGGTTAGGGCGCGGCCTAGGGTTTTGGGTGCAGAAGTTAGGGCGTGGCCTAAGGTTTAGGGTGCAGGGGTTAGGGCACGGCCGAGGGTTTTGGGTGGGGGCCTTAGGGCGCGGTCTAGGGTTTAGCGTGCAGGGGTTAGGGCGCGGCCTAGGGTGTAGGGTGCAGGGGTTAGGGCGCGGCCTAGGGTTTTGGGTCCAGGGGTTAGGGCGCGGCCTAGGGTTTAGGGTGCTGGTGTAAGGGCGCGGCCTAGGGTTTATGGTGCAGGGGTTAGGGCGCGGCCTAGGGTTTAGGGTGCAGGGGTTAGGGCGCGGCCTAGGGTTTAGGGTGCAGGGGTTAGGGCGCGGCATAGGGTTTAGGGTGCAAGGGTTAGGGCGCGGCCTAGGGTACAGGGCGCAGGGGTTAGGGCGCGGCCTAGGGTACAGGGCGCAGTGGTTAGGGCGCGGCCTAGCGTTTAGGGTGCAGGTGTTAGGGAGCCGACATGGGTTTAGGGTGCAGGGGTTAGGGCGCGACCTAGCGTTTAGGGTGCAGGGTTTAGGGCGGGGCCTAGGGTTTATAGTGGGTGCCTTAGGGCGCGGCCTAGGGTTTAGGGTGCAGGGGTTAGGGTGCGGCCTATTGTTTAGGGTACAGGGGTTAGGGTGCGGCCTAGTGTTTAGGGTGCAGGGGTTCGGGCGTGGCATAGGGAATAGAGTGGGTGCGTTAGGGCGCGGCCTACGGTTTAGGGTGCAGGGGTTAGGGTGCGGCCTAATGTTTAGGGTGCAGGGGTTGGGGCGCGGCGTAGGGTTTAGGGTCCAGGGGTTAGGGCGCGGCCTATGGTTTAGGGTGCAAGGGTTAGGGCGCGGCCTAGGGTTTGGGGTGCAGAAGTTAGGGCGCGGCCTAGGGTTTAGGGTGCAGGGGTTAGTGCACGGCCGAGGGTTTTGGGTGGGGGCCTTAGGGCGCGGCCTAGGGTTTAGGGTGCAGGGGTTCGGGAGCGGCCTAGGGTGTAGGGTGCAGGGGTTAGGGCGCGGCCTAGGGTTTTGGGTCCAGGGGTTAGGGCGCGGACTAGGGTTTAGGGTGCTGGTGTAAGGGCGCGGCCTAGGGTTTATGGTGCAGGGGTTCGGGCGCGGCCTAGGGTTTTGGGTCCAGGGTTTAGGGCGCGGCCTAGGGTTTAGGGTGCTGGTGAAAGGGCGCGGCCTAGGGTTTATGGTGCAGGGGTTCGGGCGCGGCCTAGGGTTTTGGGTCCAGGGGTTAGGGCGCGGCCTAGGGTTTAGGGTGCTGGTGAAAGGGCGCGGCCTAGGGTTTATGGTGCAGGGGTTAGGGCGCGGCCTAGGGTTTAGGGTGCAGGGGTTAGAGCGCGGCCTAGGGTTTAGGGTACAGGGGTTCGGACGCGGCCTATGGTTTAGGGTGCAGGGGTTAGGGCGCGGTGTAGGGTGTAGGGTGCAGGTGTTAGGGCGCGGCCTAGGGTTTTGGGTCCAGGGGTTAGGGTGCGGCCAAGGGTTTAGGGTGCTGGTGAAAGGGCGCGGCCTAGGGTTTATGGTGCAGGGGTTAGGGCGCGGCCTAGGGTTTATGGTGCAGGGGTTAGGGCGCGGCCTAGGGTTTAGGGTCCAGGGGTTCGGGCGCGGCATAGGGTTTAGGGTGCAAGGGTTAGGGCGCGGCCTAGGGTACAGGGCGCAGGGGTTAGGGCGTGGCCTAGGGTACAGGGCGCAGTGGTTAGGGCGCGGCCTTGCGTTTAGGGTGCAGGTGTTAGGTAGCCGACTTGGGTTTAGGGTGCAGGGGTTAGGGCGCATCCTAGGGTTTAGGGTGCAGGGGTTAGGGCGTGGCCTAGGGTTTAGAGCAGGTGCCTTAGGGCGCGGTCTCGGGTTTAGGGTGCAGGGGTTAGGGCGCGGCCTAGTGTTTAGGGTGCAGGGGTTAGGGCGCGGCCTAGGGTTTTGGGTCCAGGGGTTAGGGCGCGGCCTAGGGTTTAGGGTGCTGGTGAAAGGGCGCGGCCTAGGGTTTATGGTGCAGGGGTTAGGGCGCGGCCTAGGGTTTAGGGTGCAGGGGTTAGAGCGCGGCCTAGGGTTTAGGGTACAGGGGTTCGGACGCGGCCTATGGTTTAGGGTGCAGGGGTTAGGGCGCGGTGTAGGGTGTAGGGTGCAGGTGTTAGGGCGCGGCCTAGGGTTTTGGGTCCAGGGGTTAGGGTGCGGCCAAGGGTTTAGGGTGCTGGTGAAAGGGCGCCGTCTAGGGTTTATGGTGCAGGGGTTAGGGCGCGGCCTAGGGTTTATGGTGCAGGGGTTAGGGCGCGGCCTAGGGTTTAGGGTCCAGGGGTTCGGGCGCGGCATAGGGTTTAGGGTGCAAGGGTTAGGGCGCGGCCTAGGGTACAGGGCGCAGGGGTTAGGGCGTGGCCTAGGGTACAGGGCGCAGTGGTTAGGGCGCGGCCTTGCGTTTAGGGTGCAGGTGTTAGGGAGCCGATTTGGGTTTAGGGTGCAGGGGTTAGACCGCGTCCTAGGGTTTAGGGTGCAGGGGTTAGGGCGTGGCCTAGGGTTTAGAGCGGGTGCCTTATGGCGCGGTCTCGGGTTTAGGGTGCAGGGGTTAGGGCGCGGCCTAGTGTTTAGGGTGCAGGGGTTAGGGCGCGGCCTAGGGTTTAGGGTGCAGGGGTTAGGGCGCGGCCTAGGGTTTAGGGTGCTGGTGTAAGGGCGCGGCCTAGGGTTTTGGGTGCAGGTGTTAGGGCGCGGCCTAGGGTACAGGGCGTAGGGGTTAGGGCCCTGCCTACGGTACAAGGCGCAGGGGTTAGGGCGCGGCCTAGCGTTTAGGGTGCACGTGTTAGGGAGCAGACTTGGGTTTAGGGTGCAGGGGTTAGGACGCGTCCTAGGGTTTAGGGTGCAGGGGTTAGGGCGTGGCCTAGGGTTTAGAGTGGGTGCCTTAGGGCGCGGCCTAGGGTTTAGGGTGCAGGGGTTAGGGTGCGGCCTAGTGTTTAGGGTGCAGGGGTTAGGGCGCGGCCTAGGGTTTAGGGTACCGGGGTTAGGGCGCAGCCTATGGTTGAGGGTGCAGGGGTTAGGGCGCGGCCTAGGGTTTTGGGTGCAGAAGTTAGGGCGTGGCCTAAGGTTTAGGGTGCAGGGGTTAGGGCACGGCCGAGGGTTTTGGGTGGGGGCCTTAGGGCGCGGTCTAGGGTTTAGCGTGCAGGGGTTAGGGCGCGGCCTAGGGTGTAGGGTGCAGGGGTTAGGGCGCGGCCTAGGGTTTTGGGTCCAGGGGTTAGGGCGCGGCCTAGGGTTTAGGGTGCTGGTGTAAGGGCGCGGCCTAGGGTTTATGGTGCAGGGGTTAGGGCGCGGCCTAGGGTTTAGGGTGCAGGGGTTAGGGCGCGGCCTAGGGTTTAGGGTGCAGGGGTTAGGGCGCGGCATAGGGTTTAGGGTGCAAGGGTTAGGGCGCGGCCTAGGGTACAGGGCGCAGGGGTTAGGGCGCGGCCTAGGGTACAGGGCGCAGTGGTTAGGGCGCGGCCTAGCGTTTAGGGTGCAGGTGTTAGGGAGCCGACATGGGTTTAGGGTGCAGGGGTTAGGGCGCGACCTAGCGTTTAGGGTGCAGGGTTTAGGGCGGGGCCTAGGGTTTATAGTGGGTGCCTTAGGGCGCGGCCTAGGGTTTAGGGTGCAGGGGTTAGGGTGCGGCCTATTGTTTAGGGTACAGGGGTTAGGGTGCGGCCTAGTGTTTAGGGTGCAGGGGTTCGGGCGTGGCATAGGGAATAGAGTGGGTGCGTTAGGGCGCGGCCTACGGTTTAGGGTGCAGGGGTTAGGGTGCGGCCTAATGTTTAGGGTGCAGGGGTTGGGGCGCGGCGTAGGGTTTAGGGTCCAGGGGTTAGGGCGCGGCCTATGGTTTAGGGTGCAAGGGTTAGGGCGCGGCCTAGGGTTTGGGGTGCAGAAGTTAGGGCGCGGCCTAGGGTTTAGGGTGCAGGGGTTAGTGCACGGCCGAGGGTTTTGGGTGGGGGCCTTAGGGCGCGCCCTAGGGTTTAGGGTGCAGGGGTTCGGGAGCGGCCTAGGGTGTAGGGTGCAGGGGTTAGGGCGCGGCCTAGGGTTTTGGGTCCAGGGGTTAGGGCGCGGACTAGGGTTTAGGGTGCTGGTGTAAGGGCGCGGCCTAGGGTTTATGGTGCAGGGGTTCGGGCGCGGCCTAGGGTTTTGGGTCCAGGGTTTAGGGCGCGGCCTAGGGTTTAGGGTGCTGGTGAAAGGGCGCGGCCTAGGGTTTATGGTGCAGGGGTTCGGGCGCGGCCTAGGGTTTTGGGTCCAGGGGTTAGGGCGCGGCCTAGGGTTTAGGGTGCTGGTGAAAGGGCGCGGCCTAGGGTTTATGGTGCAGGGGTTAGGGCGCGGCCTAGGGTTTAGGGTGCAGGGGTTAGAGCGCGGCCTAGGGTTTAGGGTACAGGGGTTCGGACGCGGCCTATGGTTTAGGGTGCAGGGGTTAGGGCGCGGTGTAGGGTGTAGGGTGCAGGTGTTAGGGCGCGGCCTAGGGTTTTGGGTCCAGGGGTTAGGGTGCGGCCAAGGGTTTAGGGTGCTGGTGAAAGGGCGCGGCCTAGGGTTTATGGTGCAGGGGTTAGGGCGCGGCCTAGGGTTTATGGTGCAGGGGTTAGGGCGCGGCCTAGGGTTTAGGGTCCAGGGGTTCGGGCGCGGCATAGGGTTTAGGGTGCAAGGGTTAGGGCGCGGCCTAGGGTACAGGGCGCAGGGGTTAGGGCGTGGCCTAGGGTACAGGGCGCAGTGGTTAGGGCGCGGCCTTGCGTTTAGGGTGCAGGTGTTAGGTAGCCGACTTGGGTTTAGGGTGCAGGGGTTAGGGCGCATCCTAGGGTTTAGGGTGCAGGGGTTAGGGCGTGGCCTAGGGTTTAGAGCAGGTGCCTTAGGGCGCGGTCTCGGGTTTAGGGTGCAGGGGTTAGGGCGCGGCCTAGTGTTTAGGGTGCAGGGGTTAGGGCGCGGCCTAGGGTTTTGGGTCCAGGGTTTAGGGCGCGGCCTAGGGTTTAGGGTGCTGGTGTAAGGGCGCGGCCTAGGGTTTAGGGTGCAGGGGTTAGGTCGCGGCCTAGGGTTTAGGGTGCAGGGGTTAGGGCGCGGCCTATGGTTTAGGGTGCAGGGTTTCGGGCGCGGCCTAGGGTTTAGGGTGCAAGGGTTAGGGCGCGGCCTAGGGTACAGGGCGCAGGGGTTAGGGCGCGGCCTAGGGTACAGGGCGCAGGGGTTTGGGCGCGGCCTAGCGTTTAGGGTGCACGTGTTAGGGAGCAGACTTGGGTTTAGGGTGCAGGGGTTAGGGCATGGCCTAGGGTTTAGAGTGGGTGCCTTAGGGCGCGGCCTAGGGTTTAGGGTGCAGGGGTTAGGGTGCGGCCTAGTGTTTAGGGTGCAGGGGTTAGGGCGCGGCCTAGGGTTTAGAGTACAGGGGTTAGGGCGCGGCCTAGGGTTTTGGGTGCAGAGGTTAGGGCGCGGCCTAGGGTTTTGGGTGCAGAAGTTAGGGCGCGTCCTAGGGTTTACGGTGCAGGGGTTAGGGCACGGCCGAGGGTTTTCGGTGGGGGCCTTAGGGCACGGTCTAGGGTGTAGGGTGCAGGGGTTAGGGCGCGGCCTAGGGTTTTGCGTCCAGGGGTTAGGGCGCGGCCTAGGGTTTAGGGTGGTGGTGTAAGGGCGCGGCCTAGGGTTTATGGTGCAGGGGTTAGGGCGCGGCCTAGGGTTTAGGGTGCAGGGGTTAGGGCGCGGCCTAGGGTTTAGGGTGCATGGGTTAGGGCGCGGCATAGGGTTTAGGGTGCAAGGGTTAGAGCGCGGCCTAGGGTACAGGGCGCAGGGGTTAGGGCGCGGCCTAGGGTACAGGGCGCAGGGGTTAGGGCGCGGCCTTGCGTTTAGGGTGCAGGTGTTAGGGAGCAGACTTGGGTTTAGGGTGCAGGGGTTAGGGCGCGTCCTAGGGTTTATGGTGCAGGGGTTAGGGCGTGGCCTAGGGTTTAGAGTGGGTGCCTTAGGGCGCGGCCTAGGGTTTAGGGTGCAGGGGTTAGGGTGCGGCCTAGTGTTTAGGGTGCAGGGGTTATGGCCCAACCTATGGTTTAGGGTGCAAGGGTTAGGGCGCGGCCTAGGGTACAGGGCGCAGGGGTTAGGGCGCGGCCTAGGGTTTTGGGTGGGTGCCTTAGGGCGCGGCCTAGGGTTTAGGGTGCAGGGGTTAGGGCGCGGCCGAGGGTGTAGGGTGCAGGGGTTAGGGCGCGGCCTAGGGTTTTGGGTCCCGGGGTTAGGGCGCGGCCTAGGGTTTAGGGTGCTGGTGAAAGGGCGCGGCCTAGGGTTTATGGTGCAGGGGTTAGGGCGCGGCCTAGGGTTTAGGGTGCAGGGGTTAGAGCGCGGCCTAGGGTTTAGGGTACAGGGGTTCGGACGCGGCCTATGGTTTAGGGTGCAGGGGTTAGGGCGCGGTGTAGGGTGTAGGGTGCAGGTGTTAGGGCGCGGCCTAGGGTTTTGGGTCCAGGGGTTAGGGTGCGGCCTAGGGTTTAGGGTGCTGGTGAAAGGGCGCGGCCTAGGGTTTATGGTACAGGGGTTAGGGCGCGGCCTAGGGTTTATGGTGCAGGGGTTAGGGCGCGGCCTAGGGTTTAGGGTCCAGGGGTTCGGGCGCGGCATAGGGTTTAGGGTGCAAGGGTTAGGGCGCGGCCTAGGGTACAGGGCGCAGGGGTTAGGGCGCTGCCTAGGATTTAGGGTGCAGGTGTTAGGGAGCAGACTTGGGTTTATGGTGCAGGGGTTAGGGCGCGTCCTAGGGTTTAGGGTGCAGGGGTTAGGGCGTGGCCTCGGGTTTAGGGTGCTGGGGTTAGGGCGTGGCCTAGGGTTTAGAGCGGGTGCCTTAGGGCGCGGTCTCGGGTTTAGGGTGCAGGGGTTAGGGCGCGGCCTAGTGTTTAGGGTGCAGGGGTTTGGGCGCGGCCTAGGGTTTTGGGTCCAGGGGTTAGGGCGCGGCCTAGGGTTTAGGGTGCTAGTGTAAGGGCGCGGCCTAGGGTTTAGGGTGCAGGGGTTAGGGCGCGGCCTAGGGTTTAGGGTGCAGGGGTTAGGGCGCGGCCTATGGTTTAGGGTGCAGGGTTTCGGGCGCGGCCTAGGGTTTAGGGTGCAAGGGTTGGGGCGCGGCCTAGGGTACAGGGCGCAGGGGTTAGGGCGCGGCCTAGGGTACAGGGCGCAGGGGTTAGGGCGCGGCCTAGCGTTTAGGGTGCACGTGTTAGGGAGCAGACTTGGGTTTAGGGTGCAGGGGTTAGGACGCGTCCTAGGGTTTAGGGTGCAGGGGTTAGGGCATGGCCTAGGGTTTAGAGTGGGTGCCTTAGGGCGCGGCCTAGGGTTTAGGGTGCAAGGGTTAGGGCGCGGCCTAGGGTACAGGGCGCAGGGGTTAGGGCGCGGACTAGGGTACAGGGCGCAGGGGTTAGGGCGCGGCCTAGCGTTTAGGGTGCAGGTGTTAGGGAGCAGACTTGGGTTTAGGGTGCAGGGGTTAGGGCGCGTCCTAGGGTTTATGGTGCAGGGGTTAGGGCGTGGCCTAGGGTTTAGAGTGGGTGCCTTAGGGCGCGGCCTAGGGTTTAGGGTGCAGGGGTTAGGGTGCGGCCTAGTGTTTAGGGTGCAGGGGTTATGGCCCAACCTATGGTTTAGGGTGCAGGGTTTAGGGCGCGGCCTAGGGTACAGGGCGCAGGGGTTAGGGCGCGGCCTAGGGTACAGGGCGCAGTGGTTAGGGCGCGGCCTAGCGTTTAGGGTGCAGGTGTTAGGGAGCCGACTTGGGTTTAGGGTGCAGGGGTTAGGGCGCGTCCTAGGGTTTAGGGTGCAGGGGTTAGGGCGTGGCCTAGGGTTTAGAGCGGGTGCCTTAGGGCGCGGTCTCGGGTTTAGGGTGCAGGGGTTAGGGCGCGGCCTAGTGTTTAGGGTGCAGGGGTTAGGGCGCGGCCTAGGGTTTTGGGTCCAGGGGTTTGGGCGCGGCCTAGGGTTTAGGGTGCTGGTGTAAGGGCGCGGCCTAGGGTTTAGGGTGCAGGGGTTAGGGCGCGGCTTAGGGTTTAGGGTGCAGGGGTTAGGGCGCGGCCTATGGTTTAGGGTGCAGGGTTTCAGGCGCGGCCTAGGGTTTAGGGTGCAAGGGTTGGGGCGCGGCCTAGGGTACAGGGCGCAGGGGTTAGGGCGCGGCCTAGGGTACAGGGCGCAGGGATTTGGGCGCGGCCTAGCGTTTAGGGTGCACGTGTTAGGGAGCAGACTTGGGTTTAGGGTGCAGGGGTTAGGACGCCTCCTAGGGTTTAGGGTGCAGGGGTTAGGGCATGGCCTAGGGTTTATAGTGGGTGCCTTAGGGCGCGGCCTAGGGTTTAGGGTGCAGGGGTTAGGGTGCGGCCTAGTGTTTTGGGTGCAGGGGTTAGGGCGCGGCCTAGGGTTTAGAGTACAGGGGTTAGGGCGCGGCCTATGGTTTACGGTGCAGGGGTTAGGGCGCGGCCTAGGGTTTTGGGCGCAGAAGTTAGGGCGCGGCCTAGGGTTTAGGGTGCAGGGGTTAGGGCACGGCCGAGGGTTTTGGGTGGGGGCCTTAGGGCACGGTCTAGGGTGTAGGGTGCAGGGGTTAGGGCGCGGCCTAGGGTTTTGCGTCCAGGGGTTAGGGCGCGGCCTAGGGTTTAGGGTGCTGGTGTAAGGGCGCGGCCTAGGGTTTATGGTGCAGGGGTTAGGGCGCGGCCTAGGGTACAGGGCGCAGGGGTTAGGGCGCGGCCTAGGGTACAGGGCGCAGGGGTTAGGGCGCGGCCTAGCGTTTAGGGTGCACGTGTTAGGGAGCAGACTTGGGTTTAGGGTGCAGGGGTTAGGACGCGTCCTAGGGTTTAGGGTGCAGGGGTTAGGGCATGGCCTAGGGTTTAGAGTGGGTGCCTTAGGGCGCGGCCTAGGGTTTAGGGTGCAAGGGTTAGGGCGCGGCCTAGGGTACAGGGCGCAGGGGTTAGGACGCGGCCTAGGGTACAGGGCGCAGGGGTTAGGACGCGGACTAGGGTACAGGGCGCAGGGGTTAGGGCGCGGACTAGGGTACAGGGCGCAGGGGTTAGGGCGCGGCCTAGCGTTTAGGGTGCAGGTGTTAGGGAGCAGACTTGGGTTTAGGGTGCAGGGGTTAGGGCGCGTCCTAGGGTTTATGGTGCAGGGGTTAGGGCGTGGCCTAGGGTTTAGAGTGGGTGCCTTAGGGCGCGGCCTAGGGTTTAGGGTGCAGGGGTTAGGGTGCGGCCTAGTGTTTAGGGTGCAGGGGTTATGGCCCAACCTATGGTTTAGGGTGCAGGGGTTAGGGCGCAGCCTAGGGTACAGGGCGCAGGGGTTAGGGCGCGGCCTAGGGTACAGGGCGCAGTGGTTAGGGCTCGGCCTAGCGTTTAGGGTGCAGGTGTTAGGGAGCCGACTTGGGTTTAGGGTGCAGGGGTTAGGGCGCGTCCTAGGGTTTAGGGTGCAGGGGTTAGGGCGTGGCCTAGGGTTTAGAGCGGGTGCCTTAGGGCGCGGTCTCGGGTTTAGGGTGCAGGGGTTAGGGCGCGGCCTAGTGTTTAGGGTGCAGGGGTTAGGGCGCGGCCTAGGGTTTTGGGTCCAGGGGTTTGGGCGCGGCCTAGGGTTTAGGGTGCTGGTGTAAGGGCGCGGCCTAGGGTTTAGGGTGCAGGGGTTAGGGCGCGGCTTAGGGTTTAGGGTGCAGGGGTTAGGGCGCGGCCTATGGTTTAGGGTGCAGGGTTTCAGGCGCGGCCTATGGTTGAGGGTGCAGGGGTTAGGGCGCGGCCTAGGGTTTTGGGTGCAGAAGTTAGGGCGCGGCCTAGGGTTTAGGGTGCAGGGGTTAGGGCACGGCCGAGGGTTTTGGGTGGGGGCCTTAGGGCACGGTCTAGGGTTTAGGCTGCAGGGGTTAGGGCGCGGCCTAGGGTGTAGGGTGCAGGGGTTAGGGCGCGGCCTAGGGTTTATGGTGCAGGGGTTAGGTCGTGGCCTTGGGTTTAGGGTGCTGGTGTAAGGGCGCGGCCTAGGGTTTATGGTGCAGGGGTTAGGGCGCGGCCTAGGGTTTAGGGTGCAGGGGTTAGGGTGCGGCCTAGGGTTTAGGGTGCATGGGTTCGGGCGCGGCATAGGGTTTAGGGTGCAAGGGTTAGAGCGCGGCCTAGGGTATAGGGCGCAGGGGTTAGGGCGCGGACTAGGGTGTCCGGTGCAGGGGTTAGGGCGCGGCCTAGGGTTTTGGGTCCAGGGGTTAAGGCGCGGCCTAGGGTTTAGGGTGCTGGTGTAAGGGCGCGGCCTAGGGTTTATGGTGCAGGGGTTAGGGCGCGGCCTAGGTTTTAGGGTGCAGGGGTTAGGGCGCGGCCTAGGGTTTTGGGTCCAGGGGTTAGGGCGCGGCCTAGGGTTTAGGGTGCTGGTGTAAGGGCGCGGCCTAGGGTTTAGGGTGCAGGTGTTAGGGCGCGGCCTAGGGTACAGGGCGCAGGGGTTAGGGCGCTGCCTAGGATTTAGGGTGCAGGTGTTAGGGAGCAGACTTGGGTTTATGGTGCAGGGGTTAGGGCGCGTCCTAGGGTTTAGGGTGCAGGGGTTAGGGCGTGGACTCGGGTTTAGAGTGGGTGCCTTAGGGCGCGGCCTAGGGTTTAGGGTGCGGGGGTTAGGGTGTGGCCTAGTGTTTAGGGTGCAGGGGTTAGGGCGCGGCCTAGGGTTTAGGGTACAAGGGTTAAGGCGCGGCCTATGGTTTAGGGGGAAGGGGCTAGGGCGCGGCCTAGGGTTTTGGGTGCAGAAGTTAGGGCGCGGCCTAGGGTTTAGGGTGCAGGGGTTAGGGCACGGCCGAGGGTTTTGGGTGGGGGCCTTAGGGCACCGTCTAGGGTTCAGGCTGCACGGGTTAGGGCGCGGCCTAGGGTGTAGGGTGCAGGGGTTAGGGCGCGGCCTAGGGTTTATGGTGCAGGGGTTAGGGCGCGGCCTAGGGTTTAGGGTGCTGGTGTAAGGGCGCGGCCTAGGGTTTATGGTGCAGAGGTTAGGGCGCGGCCTAGGGTTTAGGGTGCAGGGGTTAGGGCGCGGCCTAGGGTTTAGGGTGCATGGGTTCGGGCGCGGCATAGGGTTTAGGGTGCAAGGGTTAGAGCGCGGCCTAGGGTACAGGGCGCAGGGGTTAGGGCGCGGCCTTGCGTTTAGGGTGCAGGTGTTAGGGAGCAGACTTGGGTTTAGGGTGCAGGGGTTAGGGCGCGTTCTAGGGTTTATGGTGCAGGGGTTAGGGCGTGGCCTAGGGTTTAGAGTGGGTGCCTTAGGGCGCGGCCTAGGGTTTAGGGTGCAGGGGTTAGGGTGCGGCCTATGGTTTAGCGTGTAGGGGTTAGGGCACGGCTGAGGGTTTTGGGTGGGGGCCTTAGGGCGCGGTCTAGGGTTTAGGGATCAGGGGTTAGGTCGCGGCCTAGGGTGCAGGGTGCAGGGGTTAGGGCGCGGCCTAGGGTTTAGCGTGCTGGTGTAAGGGCGCGTCCTAGGGTTTAGGGTGCAGGGGTTCGGGCGCGGCATAGGGTTTAGGGTGGAAGGGTTAGGGCGCGGCCTAGGGTACAGGGCGCTGCGGTTAGGGCGCGGCCTAGGGTACAGGGCGCTGTGGTTAGGGCGCGACCTAGCGTTTAGGGTGCAGGGGTTAGGGCGTGGCCTTGGGTTTAGAGTGGGTGCCTTAGGGCGCGGCCTAGGGTTTAGGGTGCAGGGGTTAGGGTGCGGCCTAGTGTTTAGGGTACAGGGGTTAGGGTGCGGCCTAGTGTTTAGGGTGCAGGGGTTCGGGCGTGGCCTAGGGAGTAGAGTGGGTGCCTTCGGGAGCGGCCTACGGTTTAGGGTGCAGGGGTTAGGGTGCGGCCTACTGTTTAGGGTGCAGGGGTTGGGGCGCGGCGTAGGGTTTAGGGTACAGGGGTTAGGGCGCGGCCTATGGTTTAGGGTGCTGGTTTAAGGGCGCGGCCTAGGGTTTATGGTGCAGGGGTTCGGGCGCGGCCTAAGGTTTAGGGTGCTGGGGTTAGGGCGCGGCCTAGGGTTTAGAGTGCAGAGGTTCCCGCACGGCATGGGGTTTAGGGTGCAAGGGTTAGGGAGCGGCCTAGGGTACAGGGCGCAGGGGTTAGGGCGCGGCCTAGGGTTTTGGGTCCAGGGGTTCGGGCGCGGCCTAGGGTTTAGGGTGCAAGGGTTAGGGCGCGGCCTAGGGTACAGGGCGTAGGGGTTAGGGCGCGGCCTAGGGTACAAGGCGCAGGGGTTAGGGCGCGGCCTAGCGTTTAGGGTGCACGTGTTAGGGAGCAGACTTGGGTTTAGGGTGCAGGGGTTAGGACGCGTCCTAGGGTTTAGGGTGCAGGGGTTAGGGCGCGGCCTAGGGTTTAGGGTGCTGGGGTTAGGGCGCGGCCTAGGGTTTATGGTGCAGGGGTTGGGGCGCGGCCTAGGGTTTAGGGTGCAGGGGTTCGGGCGCGGCATAGGGTTTAGGGTGCAAGGGTTAGGGCGCGGCCTAGGGTACAGGGCGCAGGGGTTAGAGCGCGGACTAGCGTTTAGGGTGCAGGTGTTAGGGAGCAAACTTGGGTTTAGGGTGCAGGGGTTAGGGCGCGTCCTTGGGTTTAGGGTGCAGCGGTTAGGGCGTGGCCGAGCGTTTAGGGTGCAGGTGTTAGGGAGCAGACTTGGGTTTAGGGGGCAGGGGTTAGGGCGCGTCCTAGGGTTTAGGGTGCAGGGGTTAGGGCGTGGCCTAGGGTTTAGAGTGGATGCCTTAGGGCGCGGCCTAGGGTTTAGGGTGCAGGGGTTAGGGTGCGGCCTAGGGTTTAGGGTGCAGGGGTTAGTGCGCGGCCTAGGGTTTAGGGTACAGGGGTTAGGGTGCGGCCTATGGTTTAGGGTGCAGGGGTTAGGGCGCGGCCAATGGTTTTGGGTGTAGAAGTTAGGGCGCGGCCTAGGGTTTAGGGTACAGGGGTTAGGGCACGGCCGAGGGTTTTGGGTGGGGGCCTTAGGGCGCGGTCTAGGGTTTAGGGTGCAGGGGTTAGGGCGCGGCCGATGGTGGAGGGTGCAGGGGTTAGGGCGCGGCCTAGGGTTTTGGGTCCAGGGTTTAGGGCGCGGCCTAGGGTTTAGGGTGCTGGTGTAAGGGCGCGGCCTAGGGTTTATGGTGCAGGGGTTAGGGCGCGGCCTAGGGTTTAGGGTGCAGGGGTTAGGGCACGGCCGAGGGTTTTGGGTGGGGGCCTTAGGGCGCGGTCTAGGTTTTAGGGTGCAGGGGTTAGGGCGCGGCCTAGGGTGTAGGGTGCAGGGGTTAGGGCGCAATCTAGGGTTTTGGGTCCAGGCGTTAGGGCGCGGCCTAGGGTTTAGGGTTCAGGGGTTAGGGCGCGGCCTAGGGTTTTGGGTGCAGAAGTTAGGGCGCGGCCTAGGGTTTATGGTGCAGGGGTTAGGGCGCGGCCTAGGGTTTAGGGTGCAGGGGTTCGGGAGCGGCATAGGGTTTAAGGTGCAAGGGTTAGGGCGCGGCCTAGGGTACAGGGCGCAGGGGTTAGGGCGCGGCCTAGGGTACAGGGCTCAGGGGTTAGGGCGCGGCCTAGGATTTAGGGTGCAGGTGTTAGGGAGCAGACTTGGGTTTAGGGTGCAGGGGTTAGGGCGCGTCCTAGGGTTTAGGGTGCAGGGGTTAGTGCGTGGCCTCGGGTTTAGAGTGGGTGCCTTAAGGCGCGGCCTAGGGTTTAGGGTGCGGGGGATAGGGTGTGGCCTAGTGTTTAGGGTGCAGGGGTTAGGGCGCGGCCTAGGGTTTTGGGTTCAGGGGTTAGGGCGCGGTCTATGGTTGAGGGTGCAGGGGTTAGGGCGCGGCCTAGGGTTTTGGGTGCAGAAGTTAGGGCGCGGCCTAGGGCGTAGGGTGCAGGGGTTAGGGCGCGGCCTAGGGTTTTGGGTCCAGGGGTTAGGGCGCGGCCTAGGGTTTAGGGTGCTGGTGTAAGGGCGCGGCCTAGGGTTTATGGTGCAGGAGTTAGGGCGCGGCCTAGGGTTTAGGGTGCAGGGGTTAGGGCGCGGCCTATGGTTTAGGGTGCATGGGTTCGGGCGCGGCATAGGGTTTAGGGTGCAAGGGTTAGAGCGCGGCCTAGGGTACAGGGCGCAGGGGTTAGGGCGCGGCCTTGCGTTTAGGGTGCAGGTGTTAGGGAGCAGACTTGGGTTTAGGGTGCAGGGGTTAGGGCGCGTCCTAGGGTTTATGGTGCAGGGGTTAGGGCATGGCCTAGGGTTTAGAGTGGGTGCCTTAGGGCGCGGCCTAGGGTTTAGGGTGCAGGGGTTAGAGTGCGGCCTAGTGTTTAGGGTGCAGGGGTTAGGGCGCGGCCTAGGGTTTTGGGTGCAGAAGTTAGGGCGCGGCCTAGGGTTTCGCGTGCCGTTGTTAGGGCACGGCTGAGGTTTTTGGGTGGGGGCCTTAGGGCGCGGTCTAGGGTTTAGGTTTCAGGGGTTAGGTAGCGGCCTAGGGTGCAGGGTGCAGGGGTTAGGGCGCGGCCTAGGGTTTTGGGTCCAGGGGTTAGGGCGCGGCCTAGGGTTTAGGGTGCTTGGGTAAGGGCGCGGCCTAGGGTTTAGGGTGCAGGGGTTCGGGCGCGGCATAGGGTTTAGGGTGGAAGGGTTAGGGCGCGGCCTAGGGTACAGGGCGCTGGGGTTAGGGCGCGGCCTAGGGTTTATGGTGCAAGGGTTAGGGCACGGCCGAGGGTTTTGGGTGGGGGCTCTTAGGGCGCGGTCTAGGGTTTAGGGTGAAGGGATTACGGCGCGGCCTAGGGTGTAGGGTGCAGGGGTTAGGGCGCGGCCTAGGGTTTTGGGTCCGGGGGTTAGGGCGCGGCCTAGGGTTTAGGGTGCTGGTGTAAGGGCGCGGCCTAGGGTTTATGGTGCAGGGGTTAGGGCGCGGCCTAGGGTTTAGGGTGCAGGGGTTGGGGCGCGGCCTAGGGTTTAGGGTGCAGGGGTTCGGGCGCGGCATAGGGTTTAGGGTGCAAGGGTTAGGGCGCGGCCTAGGGTACAGGGCGCAGGGGTTAGGGCGCGGCCTAGGGTACAAGGCGCAGACGTTAGGGCGCAGCCTAGCGTTTTGGGTGCACGTGTTAGTGAGCAGACTTGGGTTTAGGGTTCAGGGGTTAGGACGCGTCCTAGGGTTTAGGGTGCAGGGGTTATGGCGTGGCCTAGGGTTTAGAGTGGGTGCCTTAGGGTGCGGCCTAGGGTTTAGGGTGCAGGGGTTAGGGTGCGGCCTAGTGTTTAGGGTGCAGGGGTTAGGACGCGGCCTAGGGTTTAGGGTACAGGGGTTAGGGCGCGGCCTATGGTTTAGGGTGCAGGGGTTAGGGCGCGGCCTAGGGTTTTGGGTGCAGAAGTTAGGGCGCGGCCTAGGGTGTAGGGTGCAGGGGTTAGGGCACGGCCGAGGGTTTTGGGTGGGGGCCTTAGGGCGCGGTCTAGGGTTTAGGGTGCAGGGGTTAGGGCGCGGCCTAGGGTGTAGGGTGCTGGTGTAAGGGCGCGGCCTAGGGTTTATGGTGCAGGGGTTAGGGCGCGGCCTAGGGTTTAGGGTGCAGGGGTTAGGGTGCGGCCTAGGGTTTAGGGTACAGGGGTTAGGGCGCGGCCAATGGTTTAGGGTTCAGGGGTTAGGGCGCGGCGTAGGGTGTAGAGTGCAGGTGTTAGGGCGCGGCCTAGGGTTTTGGGTCCAGGGGTTAGGGCGCGGCCTAAGGTTTAGGGTGCTGGTGTAAGGGCGCGACCTAGGGTTTATGGTGCAGGGGTTAGGGCGCGGCCTAGCGTTTAGGGTGCAGGGGTTAGGGCGCGGCCTAGGGTTTAGGGTGCAGGGGTTCGGGCGCGGCGTAGGGTTCAGGATGCAAGGGTTAGGGCGCGGCCTAGGGTACAGGGCGCAGGGGTTAGGGCGCGGCCTAGCGTTTAGGGTGCAGGTGTTAGGGAGCCGATTTGGGTTTAGGGTGCAGGGGTTAGAGCGCGTCCAAGGGTTTAGGGTGCAGGGGTTAGGGCGTGGCCTAGAGTTTAGAGAGGGTGCCTTATGGCGCGGTCTCGGGTTTAGGGTGCAGGGGTTAGGGCGCGGCCTAGTGTTTAGGGTGCAGGGGTTAGGGCGCGGCCTAGGGTTAAGGGTGCAGGGGTTAGGGCGCGGCCTAGGGTTTAGGGTGCTGGTGTAAGGGCGCGGCCTAGGGTTTTGGGTGCAGGTGTTAGGGCGCGGCCTAGGGTACAGGGCGCAGGGGTTAGGGCGTTGCCTAGGATTTAGGGTGCAGGTGTTAGGGAGCAGACTTGGGTTTATGGTGCAGGGGTTAGGGCGCGTCCTAGGGTTTAGGGTGCAGGGGTTAGGGCGTGGCCTCGGGTTTAGAGTGGGTGCCTTAGGGCGCGGCTTAGGGTTTAGGGTGCGGGGGTTAGGGTGTGGCCTAGTGTTTAGGGTGCAGGGGTTAGGGCGCGGCCTAGGGTTTAGGGTACAGGGGTTAGGGCGCGGCCTATGGTTGAGGGTGCAGGGGTTAGGGCGCGGCCTAGGGTTTTGGGTGCAGAAGTTAGGGCGCGGCCTAGGGTTTAGGGTGCAGGGGTTAGGGCACGGCCGAGGGTTTTGGGTGGGGACCTTAGGGCACGGTCTAGGGTTTAGGCTGCAGGGGTTAGGGCGCGGCCTAGGGTGTAGGGTGCAGGGGTTTGGGCGCGGCCTAGGGTTTAGGGTGCTGGTGTAAGGGCGCGGCCTAGGGTTTATGGTGCAGGGGTTAGGGCGCGGCCTAGGGTTTAGGGTTCAGGGGTTAGGGCGCAGCCTAGGGTTTAGGGTGCATGGGTTCGGGCGCGGCATAGGGTTTAGGGTGCAAGGGTTAGAGCGCGGCCTAGGGTACAGGGCGCAGGGGTTAGGGCGCGGCCTTGCGTTTAGGGTGCAGGTGTTAGGGAGCAGACTTGGGTTTAGGGTGCAGGGGTTAGGGCGCGTCCTAGGGTTTAGGGTGCAGGGGTTAGGGCGTGGCCTAGGGTTTAGAGTGGGTGCCTTAGGGCGCGGCCTAGGGTTTAGCGTGCAGGGGTTAAGGCGCGGCCTAGGGTTTTGGGTGCAGAAGTTAGGGCGCGGCCTAGGGTTTCGCGTGCAGTTGTTAGGGCACGGCTGAGGGTTTTGGGTGGGGGCCTTAGGGCGCGGTCTATGGTTTAGGGTTCAGGGGTTAGGTCGCGGCCTAGGGTGCATGGTGCAGGGGTTAGGGCGCGGCCTAGGGTTTAGCGTGCTGGTGTAAGGGCGCGGCCTAGGGTTTAGGGTGCAGGGGTTCGGGCGCGGCATAGGGTTTAGGGTGGAAGGGTTAGGGCGCGGCCTAGGGTACAGGGTGCAGGGGTTTAGGGCGCGGCCTAGTGTTTAGGGTACAGGGGTTAGGGTGCGGCCTAGTGTTTAGGGTGCAGGGGTTCGGGCGTGGCCTAGGGAATAGAGTGGGTGCCTTAGGGCGCGGCCTACGGTTTAGGGTGCAGGGGTTAGGGTGCGGCCTAGTGTTTAGGGTGCAGGGGTTGGGGCGCGGCGTAGGGTTTAGGGTGCAGGGGTTAGGGCGCGGCCTATGGTTTAGGGTGCAGGGGTTAGGGCGCGGCATAGGGTTTTGGGTGCAGAAGTTATGGCGCGGCCTAGGGTTTAGGGTACAGGGGTTAGGGCACGGCCGAGGGTTTTGGGTGGGGGCCTTAGGGCGCGGCCTAGGGTTTAGGGTGCAGGGGTTAGGGCACGGCCGAGCGTTTTGGGTGGGGGCCTTAGGGCGCGGCCTAGGGTTTAGTGTGCAGGGGTTAGGGCGCGGCCTAGGGTACAGGGCGTAGGGGTTAGGGCGCTGCCTAGGGTACAAGGCGCAGGGGTTAGGGCGCGGCCTAGCGTTTAGGGTGCACGTGTTAGGGAGCAGACTTGGGTTTAGGGTGCAGGGGTTAGGACGCGTCCTAGGGTTTAGGGTGCAGGGGTTAGGGCGTGGCCTAGGGTTTAGAGTGGGTGCCTTAGGGCGCGGCCTAGGGTTTAGGGTCCAGGGGTTAGGGTGCGGCCTAGTGTTTATGGTGCAGGGGTTAGGGCGCGGCCTAGGGTTTAGGGTACCGGGGTTAGGGCGCGGCCTATGGTTTAGGGTGCAGGGGTTAGGGCGCGGCCTAGGGTTTTGGGTGCAGAAGTTAGGGCGTGGCCTAAGGTTTAGGGTGCAGGGGTTAGGGCACGGCCCAGGGTTTTGGGTGGGGGCCTTAGGGCGCGGTCTAGGGTTTAGCGTGCAGGGGTTAGGGCGCGGCCTAGGGTGTAGGGTGCAGGGGTTAGGGCGCGGCCTAGGGTTTTGGGTCCACGGGTTCGGGCGCGGCCTAGGGTTTAGGGTGCTGGTGTAAGGGCGCGGCCTAGGGTTTATGGTGCAGGGGTTAGGGCGCGGCCTAGGGTTTAGGGTGCAAGGGTTAGGGCGCGGCCTAGGGTTTAGGGTACAGGGGTTAGGGCGCGGCCTATGGTTTAGGGTGCAGGGGTTAGGGCGCGGCCTAGGGTTCAGGGTGCAGGGGTTAGGGCGCGGCATAGGGTTTAGGGTGCAAGGGTTAAGGCGCGGCCTAGGGTACAGGGCGCAGGGGTTAGGGCGCAGCCTTGGGTACAGGGCGCAGTGGTTAGGGCGCGGCCTAGCGTTTAGGGTGCAGGTGTTAGGGAGCCGACATGGGTTTAGGGTGCAGGGGTTAGGGTGCGACCTAGCGTTTAGGGTGCAGGGTTTAGGGCGGGGCCTAGGGTTTAGAGTGGGTGCCTTAGGGCGCGGCCTAGGGTTTAGGGTGCAGGGGTTCGGGAGCGGCCTAGCGTGTAGGGTGCAGGGGTTAGGGCGCGGCCTAGGGTTTTGGGTCCAGGGGTTAGGGCGCGGACTAGGGTTTAGGGTGCTGGTGTAAGGGCGCGGCCTAGGGTTTATGGTGCAGGGGTTCGGGTGCGGCCTAGGGTTTTGGGTCCAGGGTTTAGGGCGCGGCCTAGGGTTTAGGGCGCTGGTGTGAGGGCGCGGCCTAGAGTTTATGGTGCAGGGGTTAGGGCGTGGCCTAGGGTTTAGAGTGGGTGCCTTAGGGCGCGGCCTAGGGTTTAGGGTGCAAGGGTTAGGGTGCGGCCTAGTGTTTAGGGTGCAGGGGTTAGGGCGCGGCCTAGGGTTTAGGGTGCAGGGGTTAGGGCGCGGCCTATGGTTTAGGGTGCAGGGGTTAGGGCGCGGCCTAGGGTTTTGGGTGCAGAAGTTAGGGCGCGGCCTAGGGTATAGGGTGCAGGGGTTAGGGCACGGCCGAGGGTTTTGGGTGGGGACCTCCGGGCGCGGTCTAGGGTTTAGGGTGCAGGGGTGAGGGCGCGGCCTAGGGTGTAGGGTGGGTGCCTTAGGGCGCGGCCTAGGGTTTAGGGTGCAGGGGTTAGGGCGCGGCCGAGGGTGTAGGGTGCAGGGGTTAGGGCGCGGCCTAGGGTTTTGGGTCCAGGGGATAGGGCGCGGCCTAGGGTTTAGGGTGCTGGTGAAATGGCGCGGCCTAGGGTTTAGGTTGCAGGGGTTAGAGCGCGGCCTAGGGTTTAGGGTACAGGGGTTCGGACGCGGCCTATGGTTTAGGGTGCAGGGGTTAGGGCGCGGTGTAGGGTGTAGGGTGCAGGTGTTAGGGCGCGGCCTAGGGTTTTGGGTCCAGGGGTTAGGGTGCGGCCAAGGGTTTAGGGTGCTGGTGAAAGGGCGCGGCCTAGGGTTTATGGTGCAGGGGTTAGGGCGCGGCCTAGGGTTTATGGTGCAGGGGTTAGGGCGCGGCCTAGGGTTTAGGGTCCAGGGGTTCGGGCGCGGCATAGGGTTTAGGGTGCAAGGGTTAGGGCGCGGCCTAGGGTACAGGGCGCAGGGGTTAGGGCGTGGCCTAGGGTACAGGGCGCAGTGGTTAGGGCGCGGCCTTGCGTTTAGGGTGCAGGTGTTAGGGAGCCGACTTGGGTTTAGGGTGCAGGGGTTAGGGCGCATTCTAGGGTTTAGGGTGCAGGGGTTAGGGCGTGGCCTAGGGTTTAGAGCGGGTGCCTTAGGGCGCGGTCTCGGGTTTAGGGTGCAGGGGTTAGGGCGCGGCCTAGTGTTTAGGGTGCAGGGGTTGGGCGCGGCCTAGGGTTTTGGGTCCAGGGGTTAGCGCGCGGCCTAGGGTTTAGGGTGCTGGTGTAAGGGCGCGGCCTAGGGTTTAGGGTGCAGGGGTTAGGGCGCGGCCTAGGGTTTAGGGTGCAGGGGTTAGGGCGCGGCCTATGGTTTCGGGTGCATGGTTTCGGGCGCGGCCTAGGGTTTAGGGTGCAAGGGTTAGGGCGCGGCCTAGGGTACAGGGCGCAGGGGTTAGGGCGCGGCCTAGGGTACAGGGCGCAGGGGTTTGGGCGCGGCCTAGCGTTTAGGGTGCACGTGTTAGGGAGCAGACTTGGGTTTAGGGTGCAGGGGTTAGGGCATGGCCTAGGGTTTAGAGTGGATGCCTTAGGGCGCGGCCTAGGGTTTAGGGTGCAGGGGTTCGGGTGCGGCCTAGTGTTTTGGGTGCAGGGGTTAGGGCGCGGCCTAGGGTTTAGAGTACAGGGGTTAGGGCGCGGCCTATGGTTTAGGGTGCAGGGGTTAGGGCACGGCCGAGGGTTTTCGGTGGGGGCCTTAGGGCACGGTCTAGGGTGTAGGGTGCAGGGGTTAGGGCGCGGCCTAGGGTTTTGCGTCCAGGGGTTAGGGCGCGGCCTAGGGTTTAGGGTGCTGGTGTAAGGGCGCGGCCTAGGGTTTATGGTGCAGGGGTTAGGGCGCGGCCTAGGGTTTAGGGTGCAGGGGTTAGGGCGCGGCCTAGGGTTTAGGGTGCATGGGTTAGGGCGCGGCATAGGGTTTAGGGTGCAAGGGTTAGAGCGCGGCCTAGGGTACAGGGCGTAGGGGTTAGGGCGCGGCCTAGGGTACAGGGCGCAGGGGTTAGGGCGCGGCCTTGCGTTTAGGGTGCAGGTGTTAGGGAGCGGACTTGGGTTTAGGGTGCAGGGGTTAGGGCGCGTCCTAGGGTTTACGGTGCAAGGGTTAGGGCGTGGCCTAGGGTTTAGAGTGGGTGCCTTAGGGCGCGGCCTAGGGTTTAGGGTGCAGGGGTTAGGGTGCGGCCTAGTGTTTAGGGTGCAGGGGTTATGGCCCAACCTATGGTTTAGGGTGCAGGGGTTAGCGCGCGGCCTAGGGTACAGGGCGCAGGGGTTAGGGCGCGGCCTAGGGTTTTGGGTGGGTGCCTTAGCCCGCGGCCTAGGGTTTAGGGTACGGGGGTTAGGGCGCGGCCGAGGGTGTAGGGTGCAGGGGTTAGGGCGCGGCCTAGGGTTTTGGGTCCAGGGGTTAGGGCGCGGCCTAGGGTTTAGGGTGCTGGTGAAAGGGCGCGGCCTAGGGTTTATGGTGCAGGGGTTAGGGCGCGGCCTAGGGTTTAGGGTGCAGGGGTTAGAGCGCGGCCTAGGGTTTAGGGTACAGGGGTTCGGACGCGGCCTATGGTTTAGGGTGCAGGGGTTAGGGCGCGGTGTAGGGTGTAGGGTGCAGGTGTTAGGGCGCGGCCTAGGGTTTTGGGTCCAGGGGTTAGGGTGCGGCCTAGCGTTTAGGGTGCTGGTGAAAGGGCGCGGCCTAGGGTTTATGGTGCAGGGGTTAGGGCGCGGCCTAGGGTTTATGGTGCAGGGGTTAGGGCGCGGCCTAGGGTTTAGGGTCCAGGGGTTCGGGCGCGGCATAGGGTTTAGGGTGCAAGGGTTAGGGCGCGGCCTAGGGTACAGGGCGCAGGGGTTAGGGCGTGGCCTAGGGTACAGGGCGCAGTGGTTAGGGCGCGGCCTTGCGTTTAGGGTGCAGGTGTTAGGGAGCCGACTTGGGTTTAGGGTGCAGGGGTTAGGGCACATCCTAGGGTTTAGGGTGCTGGGGTTAGGGCGTGGCCTAGGGTTTAGAGCGGGTGCCTTATGGCGTGGTCTCGGGTTTAGGGTGCAGGGGTTAGGGCGCGGCCTAGTGTTTAGGGTGCAGGGGTTAGGGCGCGGCCTAGGGTTTTGGGTCCAGGGGTTAGGGCGCGGCCAATGGTTTAGGGTGCTAGTGTAAGGGCGCGGCCTAGGGTTTAGGGTGCAGGGGTTAGGGCGCGGCCTAGGGTTTAGGGTGCAGGGGTTAGGGCGCGGCCTATGGTTTAGGGTGCAGGGTTTCGGGCGCGGCCTATGGTTTAGGGTGCAAGGGTTGGGGCGCGACCTAGGGTACAGGGCGCAGGGGTTAGGGCGCGGCCTAGGGTACAAGGCACAGGGGTTAGGGCGCGGCCTAGCGTTTAGGGTGCACGTGTTAGGGAGCAGACTTGGGTTTAGGGTGCAGGGGTTAGGACGCGTCCTAGGGTTTAGGGTGCAGGGGTTAGGGCATGGCCTAGGGTTTAGAGTGGGTGCCTTAGGGCGCGGCCTAGGGTTTAGGGTGCAGGGGTTAGGGTGCGGCCTAGTGTTTAGGGTGCAGGGGTTAGGGCGCGGCCTAGGGTTTAGAGTACAGGGGTTAGGGCGCGGCCTATGGTTTAGGGTGCAGGGGTTAGGGCGCGGCCTAGGGTTTTGGGTGCAGAAGTTAGGGCGCGGCCTAGGGTTTACGGTGCAGGGGTTAGGGCACGGCCGAGGGTTTTGGGTGGGGGCCTTAAAGCACGGTCTAGGGTGTAGGGTGCAGGGGTTAGGGCGCGGCCTAGGGTTTTGCGTCCAGGGGTTAGGGCGCGGCCTAGGGTTTAGGGTGCTGGTGTAAGGGCGCGGCCTAGGGTTTATGGTGCAGGGGTTAGGGCGCGGCCTAGGGTTTAGGGTGCAGGGGTTAGGGCGCGGCCTAGGGTTTAGGGTGCATGGGTTAGGGCGCGGCATAGGGTTTAGGGTGCAAGGGTTAGGGCGCCGCATAGGGTACAGGGCGCAGGGGTTAGGGCGCGGCCTAGGGTACAGGGCGCGGTGGTTCGGGCGCGGCCGAGCTTTTAGGGTGCAGGTGTTAGGGAGCCGACATGGGTTTAGGTGCAGGGGTTAGGGCGCGACCTAGCGTTTAGGGTGCGGGGGTTAGGGCGGGGCCTAGGGTTTAGAGTGGGTGCCTTAGGGCGCGGCCTAGGGTTTAGGGTGCAGGGGTTAGGGTGCGGCCTAGTGTTTAGGGTACAGGGGTTAGGGTGCGGCCTAGTGTTTAGGGTGCAGGGGTTCGGGCGTGGCCTAAGGAATAGAGTGGGTGCGTTAGGGCGCGGCCTACGGTTTAGGGTGCAGGGGTTAGGGTGCGGCCTAGTGTTTAGGGTGCAGGGGTTGGGGCGCGGCGTAGGGTTTAGGGTACAGGTGTTAGGGCGCGGCCTATGGTTTAGGGTGCAGGGTTTAGGGCGCGGCCTAGGGTTTTGGGTGCAGAAGTTAAGGCGCGGCCTAGGGTTTAGGGTGCCAAGGTTAGGGCACGGTCGAGGGTTTTGGGTGGGGGCCTTAGGGCGCGGTCTAGGGTTTAGGGTGCAGGGGTTAGGAAGCGGCCTAGGGTGTAGGGTGTAGGGGTTAGGGCGCAGCCTAGGGTTTTGGGTCCAGGGGTTCGGGCGCGGCCTAGGGTTTAGGGTGCAGGGGTTAGGGCGCGGCCTAGGGTTTAGGGTGCATGGGTTAGGGCGCGGCATAGGGTTTAGGGTGCAAGGGTTAGAGCGCGGCCTAGGGTACAGGGCGCAGGGGTTAGGGCGCGGCCTAGGGTACAGGGCGCAGGGGTTAGGGCGCGGCCTTGCGTTTAGGGTGCAGGTGTTAGGGAGCAGACTTGGGTTTAGGGTGCAGGGGTTAGGGCGCGTCCTAGGGTTTATGGTGCAGGGGTTAGGGCGTGGCCTAGGGTTTAGAGTGGGTGCCTTAGGGCGCGGCCTAGGGTTTAGGGTGCAGGGGTTAGGGTGCGGCCTAGTGTTTAGGGTGCAGGGGTTATGGCCCAACCTATGGTTTAGGGTGCAGGGGTTAGGGCGCGGCCTAGGGTACAGGGCGCAGGGGTTAGGGCGCGGCCTAGGGTACAGGGCGCAGTGGTTAGGGCGCGGCCTAGGGTTTAGGGTGCAGGTGTTAGGGAGCCGATTTGGGTTTAGGGTGCAGGGGTTAGGGCGCGTCCTAGGGTTTAGGGTGCAGGGGTTAGGGCGTGGCCTAGGGTTTAGAGCGGGTGCCTTAGGGCGCGGTCTCGGGTTTAGGGTGCAGGGGTTAGGACGCGGCCTAGTGTTTAGGGTGCAGGGGTTAGGGCGCGGCCTAGGGTTTTGGGTCCAGGGGTTTGGGCGCGGCCTAGGGTTTAGGGTGCTGGTGTAAGGGCGCGGCCTAGGGTTTAGGGTGCAGGGGTTAGGGCGCGGCTTAGGGTTTAGGGTGCAGGGGTTAGGGCGCGGCCTATGGTTTAGGGTGCAGGGTTTCAGGCGCGGCCTAGGGTTTAGGGTGCAAGTGTTGGGGCGCGGCTTAGGGTACAGGGCGCAGGGGTTAGGGCGCGGCCTAGGGTACAGGGCGCAGGGGTTTGGGCGCGGCCTAGCGTTTAGGGTGCACGTGTTAGGGAGCAGACTTGGGTGTAGGGTGCAGGGGTTAGGACGCCTCCTAGGGTTTAAGGTGCAGGGGTTAGGGCATGGCCTAGGGTTTAGAGTGGGTGCCTTAGGGCGCGGCCTATGGTTTAGGGTGCAGGGGTTAGGGTGCGGCCTAGTGTTTTGGGTGCAGGGGTTAGGGCGCGGCCTAGGGTTTAGAGTACAGGGGTTAGGGCGCGGCCTATGGTTTACGGTGCAGGGGTTAGGGCGCGGTCTAGGGTTTTGGGTGCAGAAGTTAGGGCGCGGCCTAGGGTTTAGGGTGCAGGGGTTAGGGCACGGCCGAGGGTTTTGGGTGGGGGCCTTAAAGCACGGTCTAGGGTGTAGGGTGCAGGGGTTAGGGCGCGGCCTAGGGTTTTGCGTCCAGGGGTTAGGGCGCGGCCTAGGGTTTAGGGTGCTGGTGTAAGGGCGCGGCCTAGGGTTTATGGTGCAGGGGTTAGGGCGCGGCCTAGGGTTTAGGGTGCAGGGGTTAGGGCGCGGCCTAGGGTTTAGGGTGCATGGGTTAGGGCGCGGCATAGGGTTTAGGGTGAAAGGGTTAGAGCGCGGCCTAGGGTACAGGGTGCAGGGGTTAGGGCGCGGCCTAGGGTACAGGGCGCAGGGGTTAGGGCGCGGCCTAGCGTTTAGGGTGCAGGTGTTAGGGAGCAGACTTGGGTTTAGGGTGCAGGGGTTAGGGCGCGTCCTAGGGTTTATGGTGCAGGGGTTAGGGCGTGGCCTAGGGTTTAGAGTGGGTGCCTTAGGGCGCGGCCTAGGGTTTAGGGTGCAGGGGTTAGGGTGCGGCCTAGTGTTTAGGGTGCAGGGGTTATGGCCCGACCTATGGTTTAGGGTGCAGGGGTTAGGGCGCGGCCTAGGGTACAGGGCGCAGGGGTTAGGGCGCGGAGTAGCGTTTAGGGTGCAGGGGTTAGGGTGTGGCCTAGGGTTTAGAGTGGGTGCCTTAGGGCGCGGCCTAGGGTTTAGGGATCAGGGGTTAGGGTGCAGCCTAGTGTTTAGTTTACAGGGGTTAGGGTGCGGCCTAGTGTTTAGGGTGCAGGGGTTAGGGCGTGGCCTAGGGTTTAGAGTGGGTGCCTTAGGGCGCGGCCTACGGTTTAGGGTGCAGGGGTTAGGGTGCGGCCTAGTGTTTAGGGTGCAGGGGTTGGGGCGCGGCGTAGGGTTTAGGGTACAGGGGTTAGGGCGCTGCCTATGGTTTAGGGTGCAGGGGTTAGGGCGCGGCCTAGGGTTTTGGGTGCAGAAGTAAGGGAGCGGCCTAGGGTTTGGGGTGCAGGGGTTAGGGCACGGCCGAGGGTTTTGGGTCCAGGGGTTAGGGCGCGGCCTAGGGTTTAGAGTGCAGGGGTTCCCGCGCGGCATAGGGTTTAGGGTGCAAGGGTTAGGGTGCGGCCTAGGGTACAGGGCGCAGGGGTTAGGGCGCGGCCTAGGGTGTAGGGTGCAGGGGTTAGGGCGCGGCCTAGGGTTTTGGGTCCAGGGGTTAAGGCGCGGCCTAGGGTTTAGGGTGCTGGTTTAAGGGCGCGACCTAGGGTTTATGGTGCAGGGGTTAGGGCGCGGCCTAGGTTTTAGGGTGCAGGGGTTAGGGCGCGGCCTAGGGTTTTGGGTCCAGGGGTTAGGGCGCGGCCTAGGGTTTAGGGTGCTGTTGTAAGGGCGCGGCCTAGGGTTTAGGGTGCAGGTGTTAGGGCGCGGCCTAGGGTGCAGGGCGCAGGGGTTAGGGCGCTGCCTAGGATTTAGGGTGCAGGTGTTAGGGAGCAGACTTGGGTTTATGGTGCAGGGGTTAGGGCGCGTCCTAGGGTTTAGGGTGCAGGGGTTAGGGCGTGGCCTAGGGTTTAGAGTACAGGGGTTAGGGCGCGGCCTAGGGTTTAGGGTGCAGGGGTTAGGGTGCGGCCTAGTGTTTAGGGTGCAGGGGTTAGGGCGCGGCCTAGGGTTTAGAGTACAGGGGTTAGGGCGCGGCCTATGGTTTAGGGTGCAGGGGTTAGGGCACGGCCGAGGGTTTTCGGTGGGGGCCTTAGGGCACGGTCTAGGGTGTAGGGTGCAGGGGTTAGGGCGCGGCCTAGGGTTTTGCGTCCAGGGGTTAGGGCGCGGCCTAGGGTTTAGGGTGCTGGTGTAAGGGCGCGGCCTAGTTTTTATGGTGCAGGGGTTAGGGCGCGGCCTAGGGATTAGGGTGCAGGGGTTAGGGCGCGGCCTAGGGTTTAGGGTGCATGGGTTAGGGCGCGGCATAGGGTTTAGGGTGCAAGGGTTAGAGCGCGGCCTAGGGTACAGGGCGTAGGGGTTAGGGCGCGGCCTAGGGTACAGGGCGCAGGGGTTAGGGCGCGGCCTTGCGTTTAGGGTGCAGGTGTTAGGGAGCGGACTTGGGTTTAGGGTGCAGGGGTTAGGGCGCGTCCTAGGGTTTATGGTGCAAGGGTTAGGGCGTGGCCTAGGGTTTAGAGCGGGTGCCTTAGGGCGCGGTCTCGGGTTTAGGGTGCAGGGGTTAGGGCGCGGCCTAGTGTTTAGGGTGCAGGGGTTGGGCGCGGCCTAGGGTTTTGGGTCCAGGGGTTAGGGCGCGGCCTAGGGTTTAGGGTGCTGGTGTAAGGGCGCGGCCTAGGGTTTAGGGTGCAGGGGTTAGGGCGCGGCCTAGGGTTTAGGGTGCAGGGGTTAGGGCGCGGCCTATGGTTTAGGGTGCAGGGTTTCGGGCGCGGCCTAGGGTTTAGGGTGCAAGGGTTAGGGCGCGGCCTAGGGTACAGGGCGCAGGGGTTAGGGCGCGGCCTAGGGTACAGGGCGCAGGGGTTTGGGCGCGGCCTAGCGTTTAGGGTGCACGTGTTAGGGAGCAGACTTGGGTTTAGGGTGCAGGGGTTAGGGCATGGCCTAGGGTTTAGAGTGGGTGCCTTAGGGCGCGGCCTAGGGTTTAGGGTGCAGGGGTTAGGGTGCGGCCTAGTGTTTAGGGTGCAGGGGTTAGGGCGCGGCCTAGGGTTTAGAGTACAGGGGTTAGGGCGCGGCCTATGGTTTAGGGTGCAGGGGTTAGGGCACGGCCGAGGGTTTTCGGTGGGGGCCTTAGGGCACGGTCTAGGGTGTAGGGTGCAGGGGTTAGGGCGCGGCCTAGGGTTTTGCGTCCAGGGGTTAGGGCGCGGCCTAGGGTTTAGGGTGCTGTTGTAAGGGCGCGGCCTAGGGTTTATGGTGCAGGGGTTAGGGCGCGGCCTAGGGTTTAGGGTGCAGGGGTTAGGGCGCGGCCTAGGGTTTAGGGTGCAGGGGTTAGGGCGCGGCATAGGGTTTAGGGTGCAAGGGTTAGAGCGCGGCCTAGGGTGCAGGGCGTAGGGGTTAGGGCGCGGCCTAGGGTACAGGGCGCAGGGGTTAGGGCGCGGCCTTGCGTTTAGGGTGCAGGTGTTAGGGAGCGGACTTGGGTTTAGGGTGCAGGGGTTTGGGCGCGTCCTAGGGTTTATGGTGCAAGGGTTAGGGCGTGGCCTAGGGTTTAGAGTGGGTGCCTTAGGGCGCGGCCTAGGGTTTAGGGTGCAGGGGTTAGGGTGCGGCCTAGTGTTTAGGGTGCAGGGGTTATGGCCCAACCTATGGTTTAGGGTGCAGGGGTTAGGGCGCGGCCTAGGGTACAGGGCGCAGGGGTTAGGGCGCGGCCTAGGGTTTTGGGTGGGTGCCTTAGGGCGCGGCCTAGGGTTTAGGGTGCAGGGTTTAGGGCGCGGCCTAGGGTTTAGGGTGCAGGGGTTAGGGAGCGGACTTGGGTTTAGGGTGCAGGGGTTAGGGCGCGTCCTAGGGTTTATGGTGCAAGGGTTAGGGCGTGGCCTAGGGTTTAGAGTGGGTGCCTTAGGGCGCGGCCTAGGGTTTAGGGTGCAGGGGTTAGGGTGCGGCCTAGTGTTTAGGGTGCAGGGGTTATGGCCCAACCTATGGTTTAGGGTGCAGGGGTTAGGGCGCGGCCTAGGGTACAGGGCGCAGGGGTTAGGGCGCGGCCTAGGGTTTTGGGTGGGTGCCTTAGGGCGCGGCCTAGGGTTTAGGGTGCAGGGGTTAGGGCGCGGCCGAGGGTGTAGGGTGCAGGGGTTAGGGCGCGGCCTAGGGTTTTGGGTCCAGGGGTTAGGGCGCGGCCTAGGGTTTAGGGTGCTGGTGAAAGGGCGCGGCCTAGGGTTCATGGTGCAGGGGTTAGGGCGCGGCCTAGGGTTTAGGGTGCAGGGGTTAGAGCGCGGCCTAGGGTTTAGGGTACAGGGGTTTGGATGCGGCCTATGGTTTAGGGTGCAGGGGTTAGGGCGCGGTGTAGGGTGTAGGGTGCAGGTGTTAGGGCGCGGCCTAGGGTTTTGGGACCAGGGGTTAGGGTGCGGCCTAGCGTTTAGGGTGCTGGTGAAAGGGCGCGGCCTAGGGTTTATGGTGCAGGGGTTAGGGCGCGGCCTAGGGTTTATGGTGCAGGGGTTAGGGCGCGGCCTAGGGTTTAGGGTCCAGGGGTTCGGGCGCGGCATAGGGTTTAGGGTGCAAGGGTTAGGGCGCGGCCTAGGGTACAGGGCGCAGGGGTTAGGGCGTGGCCTAGGGTACAGGGCGCAGTGGTTAGGGCGCGGCCTTGCGTTTAGGGTGCAGGTGTTAGGGGGCGGACTTGGGTTTAGGGTGCAGGGGTTAGGGCGCGTCCTAGGGTTTATGGTGCAAGGGTTAGGGCGTGGCCTAGGGTTTAGAGTGGGTGCCTTAGGGCGCGGCCTAGGGTTTAGGGTGCAGGGGTTAGGGTGCGGCCTAGTGTTTAGGGTGCAGGGGTTATGGCCCAACCTATGGTTTAGGGTGCAGGGGTTAGGGCGCGGCCTAGGGTACAGGGCGCAGGGGTTAGGGCGCGGCCTAGGGTTTTGGGTGGGTGCCTTAGGGCGCGGCCTAGGGTTTAGGGTGCAGGGGTTAGGGCGCGGCCGAGGGTGTAGGGTGCAGGGGTTAGGGCGCGGCCTAGGGTTTTGGGTCCAGGGGTTAGGGCGCGGCCTAGGGTTTAGGGTGCTGGTGAAAGGGCGCGGCCTAGGGTTTATGGTGCAGGGGTTAGGGCGCGGCCTAGGGCTTAGGGTGCAGGGGTTAGAGCGCGGCCTAGGGTTTAGGGTACAGGGGTTCGGATGCGGCCTATGGTTTAGGGTGCAGGGGTTAGGGCGCGGTGTAGGGTGTAGGGTGCAGGTGTTAGGGCGCGGCCTAGGGTTTTGGGTCCAGGGGTTAGGGTGCGGCCAAGGGTTTAGGGTGCTGGTGAAAGGGCGCGGCCTAGGGTTTATGGTGCAGGGGTTAGGGCGCGGCCTAGGGTTTATGGTGCAGGGGTTAGGGCGCGGCCTAGGGTTTAGGGCCCAGGGGTTCGGGCGCGGCATAGGGTTTAGGGTGCAAGGGTTAGGGCGCGGCCTATGGTTTAGGGTGCAGGGGTTAGGGCGCGGCCTAGGGTTTTGTGTGCAGAAGTTAGGGCGCGGCCTAGGGTTTAGGGTGCAGGGGTTAGGGCACGGCCGAGGGTTTTGGGTGGGGGCCTTAGGGCGCGGCCTAGGGTTTAGGGTGCAGGGGTTAGGGCACGGCCGAGGGTTTTGGGTGGGGGCCTTAGGGCGCGGCATAGGGTTTAGTGTGCAGGGGTTAGGGCGCGGCCTAGGGTACAGGGCGCAGGGGTTAGGGCGCGGCCTAGGGTTTTGGGTCCAGGGGTTCGGGCGCGGCCTAGGGTTTAGGGTGCAAGGGTTAGGGCGCGGCCTAGGGTACAGGGCGTAGGGGTTAGGGCGCTGCCTAGGGTACAAGGCGCAGGGGTTAGGGCGCGGCCTAGCGTTTAGGGTGCACGTGTTAGGGAGCAGACTTGGGTTTAGGGTGCAGGGGTTAGGACGCGTCCTAGGGTTTAGGGTGCAGGGGTTAGGGCGTGGCCTAGGGTTTAGAGTGGGTGCCTTAGGGCGCGGCCTAGGGTTTAGGGTGCAGGGGTTAGGGTGCGGCCTAGTGTTTATGGTGCAGGGGTTAGGGCGCGGCCTAGGGTTTAGGGTACCGGGGTTAGGGCGCGGCCTATGGTTTAGGGTGCAGGGGTTAGGGCGCGGCCTAGGGTTTTGGGTGCAGAAGTTAGGGCGTGGCCTAAGGTTTAGGGTGCAGGGGTTAGGGCACGGCCGAGGGTTTTGGGTGGGGGCCTTAGGGCGCGGTCTAGGGTTTAGCGTGCAGGGGTTAGGGCGCGGCCTAGGGTTTAGGGTGCAGGGGTTAGGGCGCGGCCTAGGGTTTAGGGTGCAGGGGTTAGGGCGCGGCCTAGGGTTTAGGGTGCTGGTGTAAGGGCGCGGCCTAGGGTTTATGGTGCAGGGGTTAGGGCGCGGCCTAGGGTTTAGGGTGCAGGGGTTAGGGCGCGGCCTAGGGTTCAGGGTGCAGGGGTTAGGGCGCGGCATAGGGTTTAGGGTGCAAGGGTTAAGGCGCGGCCTAGGGTACAGGGCGCAGGGGTTAGGGCGCGGCCTAGGGTACAGGGCGCAGTGGTTAGGGCGCGGCCTAGCGTTAAGGGTGCAGGTGTTAGGGAGCCGACATGGGTTTAGGGTGCAGGGGTTAGGGCGCGACCTAGCGTTTAGGGTGCAGGGTTTAGGGCGGGGCCTAGGGTTTAGAGTGGGTGCCTTAGGGCGCGGCCTAGGGTTTAGGGTGCAGGGGTTAGGGTGCGGCCTAGTGTTTAGGGTACAGGGGTTAGGGTGCGGCCTAGTGTTTAGGGTGCAGGGGTTCGGGCGTGGCCTAGGGAATAGAGTGGGTGCGTTAGGGCGCGGCCTACGGTATAGGGTGCAGGGGTTAGGGTGCGGCCTAATGTTTAGGGTGCAGGGGTTGGGGCGCGGCGTAGGGTTTAGGGTACAGGTGTTAGGGCGCGGCCTATGGTTTAGGGTGCAAGGGTTAGGGCGCGGCCTAGGGTTTTGGGTGCAGAAGTTAGGGCGCGGCCTAGGGTGTAGGGTGCAGGGGTTAGGGCGCGGCCTAGGGTTTTGGGTCCAGGGGTTAGGGCGCGGACTAGGGTTTAGGGTGCTGGTGTAAGGGCGCGGCCTAGGGTTTATGGTGCAGGGGTTCGGGCGCGGCCTAGGGTTTTGGGTCCAGGGTTTAGGGCGCGGCCTAGGGTTTAGGGCGCTGGTGTAAGGGCGCAGCCTAGAGTTTATGGTGCAGGGGTTAGGGCGTGGCCTAGGGTTTAGAGTGGGTGCCTTAGGGCGCGGCCTAGGGTTTAGGGTGCAAGGGTTAGGGTGCGGCCTAGTGTTTAGGGTGCAGGGGTTAGGGCGCGGCCTAGGGTTTAGGGTGCAGGGGTTAGGGCGCGGCCTATGGTTTAGGGTGCAGGGGTTAGGGCGCGGCCTAGGGTTTTGGGTGCAGAAGTTAGGGCGCGGCCTAGGGTATAGGGTGCAGGGGTTAGGGCACGGCCGAGGGTTTTGGGTGGGGGCCTCAGGGCGCGGTCTAGGGTTTAGGGTGCAGGGGTGAGGGCGCGGCCTAGGGTGTAGGGTGGGTGCCTTAGGGCGCGGCCTAGGGTTTAGGGTGCAGGGGTTAGGGCGCGGCCGAGGGTGTAGGGTGCAGGGGTTAGGGCGCGGCCTAGGGTTTTGGGTCCAGGGGTTAGGGCGCGGCCTAGGGTTTAGGGTGCTGGTGAAAGGGCGCGGCCTAGGGTTTATGGTGCAGGGCTTAGGGCGCGGCCTAGGGTTTAGGGTGCAGGGGTTAGAGCGCGGCCTAGGGTTTAGGGTACAGGGGTTCGGACGCGGCCTATGGTTTAGGGTGCAGGGGTTAGGGCGCGGTGTAGGGTGTAGGGTGCAGGTGTTAGGGCGCGGCCTAGGGTTTTGGGTCCAGGGGTTAGGGTGCGGCCAAGGGTTTAGGGTGCTGGTGAAAGGGCGCGGCCTAGGGTTTATGGTGCAGGGTTTAGGGCGCGGCCTAGGGTTTATGGTGCAGGGGTTAGGGCGCGGCCTAGGGTTTAGGGTCCAGGGGTTCGGGCGCGGCATAGGGTTTAGGGTGCAAGGGTTAGGGCGCGGCCTAGGGTACAGGGCGCAGGGGTTAGGGCGTGGCCTAGGGTACAGGGCGCAGTGGTTAGGGCGCGGCCTTGCGTTTAGGGTGCAGGTGTTAGGGAGCCGACTTGGGTTTAGGGTGCAGGGGTTAGGGCGCATCCTAGGGTTTAGGGTGCAGGGGTTAGGGCGTGGCCTAGGGTTTAGAGCGGGTGCCTTAGGGCGCGGTCTCGGGTTTAGGGTGCAGGGGTTAGGGCGCGGCCTAGTGTTTAGGGTGCAGGGGTTGGGCGCGGCCTAGGGTTTTGGGTCCAGGGGTTAGGGCGCGGCCTAGGGTTTAGGGTGCTGGTGTAAGGGCGCGGCCTAGGGTTTAGGGTGCAGGGGTTAGGGCGCGGCCTAGGGTTTAGGGTGCAGGGGTTAGGGCGCGGCCTATGGTTTAGGGTGCAGGGTTTCCGGCGCGGCCTAGGGTTTAGGGTGCAAGGGTTAGGGCGCGGCCTAGGGTACAGGGCGCAGGGGTTAGGGCGCGGCCTAGGGTACAGGGCGCAGGGGTTTGGGCGCGGCCTAGCGTTTAGGGTGCACGTGTTAGGGAGCAGACTTGGGTTTAGGGTGCAGGGGTTAGGGCATGGCCTAGGGTTTAGAGTGGGTGCCTTAGGGCGCGGCCTAGGGTTTAGGGTGCAGGGGTTAGGGTGCGGCCTAGTGTTTAGGGTGCAGGGGTTAGGGCGCGGCCTAGCGTTTAGAGTACAGGGGTTAGGGCGCGGCCTATGGTTTAGGGTGCAGGGGTTAGGGCACGGCCGAGGGTTTTCGGTGGGGGCCTTAGGGCACGGTCTAGGGTGTAGGGTGCAGGGGTTAGGGCGCGGCCTAGGGTTTTGCGTCCAGGGGTTAGGGCGCGGCCTAGGGTTTAGGGTGCAGGGGTTAGGGTGCGGCCTAGTGTTTAGGGTGCAGGGGTTAGGGCGCGGCCTAGGGTTTAGAGTACAGGGGTTAGGGCGCGGCCTATGGTTTAGGGTGCAGGGGTTAGGGCACGGCCGAGGGTTTTCGGTGGGGGCCTTAGGGCACGGTCTAGGGTGTAGGGTGCAGGGGTTAGGGCGCGGCCTAGGGTTTTGCGTCCAGGGGTTAGGGCGCGGCCTAGGGTTTAGGGTGCTGGTGTAAGGGCGCGGCCTAGGGTTTATGGTGCAGGGGTTAGGGCGCGGCCTAGGGTTTAGGGTGCAGGGGTTAGGGCGCGGCCTAGGGTTTAGGGTGCATGGGTTAGGGCGCGGCATAGGGTTTAGGGTGAAAGGGTTAGAGCGCGGCCTAGGGTACAGGGCGTAGGGGTTAGGGCGCGGCCTAGGGTACAGGGCGCAGGGGTTAGGGCGCGGCCTTGCGTTTAGGGTGCAGGTGTTAGGGAGCGGACTTGGGTTTAGGGTGCAGGGGTTAGGGCGCGTCCTAGGGTTTATGGTGCAAGGGTTAGGGCGTGGCCTAGGGTTTAGAGTGGGTGCCTTAGGGCGCGGCCTAGGGTTTAGGGTGCAGGGGTTAGGGTGCGGCCTAGTGTTTAGGGTGCAGGGGTTATGGCCCAACCTATGGTTTAGGGTGCAGGGGTTAGGGCGCGGCCTAGGGTACAGGGCGCAGGGGTTAGGGCGCGGCCTAGGGTTTTGGGTGGGTGCCTTAGGGCGCGGCCTAGGGTTTAGGGTGCAGGGGTTAGGGCGCGGCCGAGGGTGTAGGGTGCAGGGGTTAGGGCGCGGCCTAGGGTTTTGGGTCCAGGGGTTAGGGCGCAGCCTAGGGTTTAGGGTGCTGGTGAAAGGGCGCGGCCTAGGGTTTATGGTGCAGGGGTTAGGGCGCGGCCTAGGGTTTAGGGTGCAGGGGTTAGAGCGCGGCCTAGGGTTTAGGGTACAGGGGTTCGGATGCGGCCTATGGTTTAGGGTGCAGGGGTTAGGGCGCGGTGTAGGGTGTAGGGTGCAGGTGTTAGGGCGCGGCCTAGGGTTTTGGGTCCAGGGGTTAGGGTGCGGCCTAGCGTTTAGGGTGCTGGTGAAAGGGCGCGGCCTAGGGTTTATGGTGCTGGGGTTAGGGCGCGGCCTAGGGTTTATGGTGCAGGGGTTAGGGCGCGGCCTAGGGTTTAGGGTCCAGGGGTTCGGGCGCGGCATAGGGTTTAGGGTGCAAGGGTTAGGGCGCGGCCTAGGGTACAGGGCGCAGGGGTTAGGGCGTGGCCTAGGGTACAGGGCGCAGTGGTTAGGGCGCGGCCTTGCGTTTAGGGTGCAGGTGTTAGGGAGCGGACTTGGGTTTAGGGTGCAGGGGTTAGGGCGCGTCCTAGGGTTTATGGTGCAAGGGTTAGGGCGTGGCCTAGGGTTTAGAGTGGGTGCCTTAGGGCGCGGCCTAGGGTTTAGGGTGCAGGGGTTAGGGTGCGGCCTAGTGTTTAGGGTGCAGGGGTTATGGCCCAACCTATGGTTTAGGGTGCAGGGGTTAGGGCGCGGCCTAGGGTACAGGGCGCAGGGGTTAGGGCGCGGCCTAGGGTTTTGGGTGGGTGCCTTAGGGCGCGGCCTAGGGTTTAGGGTGCAGGGGTTAGGGCGCGGCCGAGGGTGTAGGGTGCAGGGGTTAGGGCGCGGCCTAGGGTTTTGGGTCCAGGGGTTAGGGCGCGGCCTAGGGTTTAGGGTGCTGGTGAAAGGGCGCGGCCTAGGGTTTATGGTGCAGGGGTTAGGGCGCGGCCTAGGGTTTAGGGTGCAGGGGTTAGAGCGCGGCCTAGGGTTTAGGGTACAGGGGTTCGGATGCGGCCTATGGTTTAGGGTGCAGGGGTTAGGGCGCGGTGTACGGTGTAGGGTGCAGGTGTTAGGGCGCGGCCTAGGGTTTTGGGTCCAGGGGTTAGGGTGCGGCCTAGCGTTTAGGGTGCTGGTGAAAGGGCGCGGCCTAGGGTTTATGGTGCAGGGGTTAGGGCGCGGCCTAGGGTTTATGGTGCAGGGGTTAGGGCGCGGCCTAGGGTTTAGGGTCCAGGGGTTCGGGCGCGGCATAGGGTTTAGGGTGCAAGGGTTAGGGCGCGGCCTAGGGTACAGGGCGCAGGGGTTAGGGCGTGGCCTAGGGTACAGGGCGCAGTGGTTAGGGCGCGGCCTTGCGTTTAGGGTGCAGGTGTTAGGGAGCCCACTTGGGTTTAGGGTGCAGGGGTTAGGGCGCATCCTAGGGTTTAGGGTGCTGGGGTTAGGGCGTGGCCTAGGGTTTAGAGCGGGTGCCTTAGGGCGCGGTCTCGGGTTTAGGGTGCAGGGGTTAGGGCGCGGCCTAGTGTTTAGGGTGCAGGGGTTAGGGCGCGGCCTAGGGTTTTGGGTCCAGGGGTTAGGGCGCGGCTTAGGGTTTAGGGTGCTAGTGTAAGGGCGCAGCCTAGGGTTTAGGGTGCAGGGGTTAGGGCGCGGCCTAGGGTTTAGGGTGCAGGGGTTAGGGCGCGGCCTATGGTTTAGGGTGGAGGGTTTCGGGCGCGGCCTAGGGTTTAGGGTGCAAGGGTTGGGGCGCGACCTAGGGTACAGGGCGCAGGGGTTAGGGCGCGGCCTAGGGTACAGGGCGCAGGGGTTAGGGCGCGGCCTAGCGTTTAGGGTGCACCTGTTAGGGAGCAGACTTGGGTTTAGGGTGCAGGGGTTAGGACGCGTCCTAGGGTTTAGGGTGCAGGGGTTAGGGCATGGCCTAGGGTTTAGAGTGGGTGCCTTAGGGCGCGGCCTAGGGTTTAGGGTGCAGGGGTTAGGGTGCGGCCTAGTGTTTAGGGTGCAGGGGTTAGGGCGCGGCCTAGGGTTTAGAGTACAGGGGTTAGGGAGCGGCCTATGGTTTAGGGTGCAGGGGTTAGGGCGCGGCCTAGGGTTTTGGGTGCAGAAGTTAGGGCGCGGCCTAGGGTTTAGGGTGCAGGGGTTAGGGCACGGCCGAGGGTTTTGGGTGGGGGCCTTAGGGCACGGTCTAGGGTGTAGGGTGCAGGGGTTAGGGCGCGGCCTAGGGTTTTGCGTCCAGGGGTTAGGGCGCGGCCTAGGGTTTAGGGTGCTGGTGTAAGGGCGCGGCCTAGGGTTTATGGTGCAGGGGTTAGGGCGCGGCCTAGGGTTTAGGGTGCAGGGGTTAGGGCGCGGCCTAGGGTTTAGGGTGCATGGGTTAGGGCGCGGCATAGGGTTTAGGGTGCAAGGGTTAGAGCGCGGCTTAGGGTACAGGGCGCAGGGGTTAGTGCGCGGCCTAGGGTACAGGGCGCAGGGGTTAGGGCGCGGCCTTGCGTTTAGGGTGCAGGTGTTAGGGAGCAGACTTGGGTTTAGGGTGCAGGGGTTAGGGCGCGTCCTAGGGTTTATGGTGCAGGGGTTAGGGCGTGGCCTAGGGTTTAGAGTGGGTGCCTTAGGGCGCGGCCTAGGGTTTAGGGTGCAGGGGTTAGGGTGCGGTCCAGTGTTTAGGGTGCAGGGGTTATGGCCCAACCTATGGTTTAGGGTGCAGGGGTTAGGGCGCGGCCTAGGGTACAGGGCGCAGGGGTTAGGGCGCGGCCTAGGGTACAGGGCGCAGTGGTTAGGGCGCGGCCTAGCGTTTAGGGTGCAGGTGTTCGGGAGCCGACTTGGGTTTAGGGTGCAGGGGTTAGGGCGCGTCCTAGGGTTTAGGGTGCAGGGGTTAGGGCGTGGCCTAGGGTTTAGAGCGGGTGCCTTAGGGCGCGGTCTCGGGTTTAGGGTGCAGGGGTTAGGGCGCGGCCTAGTGTTTAGGGTGCAGGGGTTAGGGCGCGGCCTAGGGTTTTGGGTCCAGGGGTTTGGGCGCGGCCTAGGGTTTAGGGTGCTGGTGTAAGGGCGCGGCCTAGGGTTTAGGGTGCAGGGGTTAGGGCGCGGCTTAGGGTTTAGGGTGCAGGGGTTAGGGCGCGGCCTATGGTTTAGGGTGCAGGGTTTCAGGCGCGGCCTAGGGTTTAGGGTGCAAGGGTTGGGGCGCGGCCTAGGGTACAGGGCGCAGGGGTTAGGGCGCGGCCTAGGGTACAGGGCGCAGGGGTTTGGGCGCGGCCTAGCGTTTAGGGTGCACGTGTTAGGGAGCAGACTTGGGTTTAGGGTGCAGGGGTTAGGATGCCTCCTAGGGTTTAGGGTGCAGGGGTTAGGGCATGGCCTAGGGTTTAGAGTGGGTGCCTTAGGGCGCGGCCTAGGGTTTAGGGTGCAGGGGTTAGGGTGCGGCCTAGTGTTTTGGGTGCAGGGGTTAGGGCGCGGCCTAGGGTTTAGAGTACAGGGGTTAGGGCGCGGCCTAGGGTTTTGGGTGCAGAAGTTAGGGCGCGGCCTAGGGTTTAGGGTGCAGGGGTTAGGGCACGGCCGAGGGTTTTGGGTGGGGGCCTTAGGGCACGGTCTAGGGTGTAGGGTGCAGGGGTTAGGGCGCGGCCTAGGGTTTTGCGTCCAGGGGTTAGGGCGCGGCCTAGGGTTTAGGGTGCTGGTGTAAGGGCGCGGCCTAGGGTTTATGGTGCAGGGGTTAGGGCGCGGCCTAGGGTTTAGGGTGCAGGGGTTAGGGCGCGGCCTAGGGTTTAGGGTGCATGGGTTAGGGCGCGGCATAGGGTTTAGGGTGCAAGGGTTAGAGCGCGGCCTAGGGTACAGGGTGCAGGGGTTAGGGCGCGGCCTAGGGTACAGGGCGCAGGGGTTAGGGCACGGCCTAGCGTTTAGGGTGCAGGTGTTAGGGAGCAGACTTGGGTTTAGGGTGCAGGGGTTAGGGCGCGTCCTAGGGTTTATGGTGCAGGGGTTAGGGCGTGGCCTAGGGTTTTGAGTGGGTGCCTTAGGGCGCGGCCTAGGGTTTAGGGTGCAGGGGTTAGGGTGCGGCATAGTGTTTAGGGTGCAGGGGTTATGGCCCGACCTATGGTTTAGGGTGCAGGGGTTAGGGCGCGGCCTAGGGTACAGGGCGCAGGAGTTAGGGCGCGGAGTAGCGTTTAGGGTGCAGGGGTTAGGGTGTGGCCTAGGGTTTAGAGTGGGTGCCTTAGGGCGCGGCCTAGGGTTTAGGGTGCAGGGGTTAGGGTGCGGCCTAGTGTTTAGTTTACAGGGGTTAGGGTGCGGCCTAGTGTTTAGGGTGCAGGGGTTAGGGCGTGGCCTAGGGTTTAGAGTGGGTGCCTTAGGGCGCGGCCTACGGTTTAGGGTGCAGGGGTTAGGGTGCGGCCTAGTGTTTAGGGTGCAGGGGTTGGGGCGCGGCCTAGGGTTTAGGGTACAGGGGTTAGGGCGCTGCCTATGGTTTAGGGTGCAGGGGTTAGGGCGCGGCCTAGGGTTTAGAGTGCAGGGGTTCCCGCGCGGCATAGGGTTTAGGGTGCAAGGGCTAGGGCGCGGCCTAGGGTACAGGGCGCAGGGGTTAGGGCGCGGCCTAGGGTGTAGGGTGCTGGGGTTAGGGCGCGGCCTAGGGTTTTGGGTCCAGGGGTTAAGGCGCGGCCTAAGGTTTAGGGTGCTGGTTTAAGGGCGCGGCCTAGGGTTTATGGTGCAGGGGTTAGGGCGCGGCCTAGGTTTTAGGGTGCAGGGGTTAGGGCGCGGCCTAGGGTTTTGGGTCCAGGGGTTAGGGCGCGGCCTAGGGTTTAGGGTGCTGGTGTAAGGGCGCGGCCTAGGGTTTAGGGTGCAGGTGTTAGGGCGCAGCCTAGGGTACAGGGCGCAGGGGTTAGGGCGCTGCCTAGGATTTAGGGTGCAGGTGTTAGGGAGCAGACTTGGCTTTATGGTGCAGGGGTTAGGGCGCGTCCTAGGGTTTAGGGTGCAGGGGTTAGGGCGTGGCCTCGGGTTTAGAGTGGGTGCCTTAGGGCGCGGCCTAGGGTTTAGGGTGTGGGGGTTAGGGTGTGGCCTAGTGTTTAGGGTGCAGGGGTTAGGGCGCGGCCTAGGGTTTAGGGTACAAGTGTTAGGGCGCGGCCTATGGTTTAGGGTGCAGGGGTTAGGGCGCGGCCTAGGGTTTTGGGTGCAGAAGTTAGGGCGCGGCCTAGGGTTTAGGGTGCAGGGGTTAGGGCACGGCCGAGGGTTTTGGGTGGGGGCCCCAGGGCACGGTCTAGGGTTTATGGTGCAGGGGTTAGGGCGCGTCCTAGGGTGTAGGGTTCAGGGGTTAGGGCGCGGCCTAGGGTTTATGGTGCAGGGGTTAGGGCGCGGCCTAGGGTTTAGGGTGCTGGTGTAAGGGCGCGGCCTAGGGTTTATGGTGCTGAGGTTAGGGCGCGGCCTAGGGTTTAGGGTGCAGGGGTTAGGGCGCGGCCTAGGGTTTAGGGTGCATGGGTTCGGGCGCGGCATAGGGTTTAGGGTGCAAGGGTTAGAGCGCGGCCTAGGGTACAGGGCGCAGGGGTTAGGGCGCGGCCTTGCGTTTAGGGTGCAGGTGTTAGGGAGCAGACTTGGGTTTAGGGTGCAGGGGTTAGGGCGCGTTCTAGGGTTTATGGTGCAGGGGTTAGGGCGTGGCCTAGGGTTTAGAGTGGGTGCCTTAGGGCGCGGCCTAGGGTTTAGGGTGCAGGGGTTAGGGTGCGGCCTAATGTTTAGGGTGCAGGGGTTAGGGCGCGGCCTATGGTTTAGCGTGTAGGGGTTAGGGCGCGGCCTAGGGTTTTGGGTTCAGAATTTAGGGCGCGGCCTAGGGTTTAGGGTGCAGTTGTTAGGGCACGGCTGAGGGTTTTGGGTGGGGGCCTTAGGGCGCGGTCTAGGGTTTAGGGTTCAGGGGTTAGGTCGCGGCCTAGGGTGCAGGGTGCAGGGGTTAGGGCGCGGCCTAGGGTTTAGCGTGCTGGTGTAAGGGCGCGGCCTAGGGTTTAGGGTGCAGGGGTTCGGGCGCGGCATAGGGTTTAGGGTGGAAGGGTTAGGGCACGGCCTAGGGTACAGGGCGCTGCGGTTAGGGCGCGGCCTAGGGTACAGGGCGCTGTGGTTAGGGCGCGACCTAGCGTTTAGGGTGCAGGGGTTAGGGCGTGGCCTTGGGTTTAGAGTGGGTGCCTAAGGGCGCGGCCTAGGGTTTAGGGTGCAGGGGTTAGGGTGCGGCCTAGTGTTTAGGGTACAGGGGTTAGGGTGCGGCCAAGTGTTTAGGGTGCAGGGGTTCGGGCGTGGCCTAGGGAGTATAGTGGGTGCATTAGGGCGCGGCCTACGGTTTAGGGTGCAGGGGTTAGGGTGCGGCCTACTGTTTAGGGTGCAGGGGTTGGGGCACGGCGTAGGGTTTAGGGTACAGGGGTTAGGGCGCGGCCTATGGTTTAGGGTGCAGGGGTTAGGGCGCGGCCTAGGGTTTTGGGTGCAGAATTTAGGGCGCGGCCTAGGGTTTAGGGTGCAGGGGTTAGGGCACGGCCGAGGGTTTTGGGTGGGGGCCTTAGGGCGCGGCCTAGGGTTTAGGGTGCAGGGGTTAGGGCGCGGCCTAGGGTGTAGGGTGCAGGGGTTCGGGCGCGGCCTAGGGTTTTGGGTCCAGGGGTTAGGGCGCGGCCTATGGTTTAGGGTGCTGGTGTAAGGGCGCGGCCTAGGGTTTATGGTGCAGGGGTTCGGGCGCGGCCTAAGCTTTAGGGTGCTGGGGTTAGGGCGCGGCCTAGGGTTTAGAGTGCAGGGGTTCCCGCACGGCATGGGGTTTAGGGTGTAAGGGTTAGGGAGCAGCCTAGGCTACAGGGCGCAGGGGTTAGGGCGCGGCCTAGGGTTTTGGGTCCAGGGGTTCGGGCGCGGCCTAGGGTTTAGGGTGCAAGGGTTAGGGCGCGGCCTAGGGTACAGGGCGTAGGGGTTAGGGCGCGGACTAGCGTTTAGGGTGCACGTGTTAGGGAGCAGACTTGGGTTTAGGGTGCAGGGGTTAGGACGCGTCCTAGGGTTTAGGGTGCAGGGGTTTGTGCGTGGCCTAGGGTTTAGAGTGGGTGCCTTAGGGCGCGGCCTAGGGTTTAGGGTGCAGGGGTTAGGGTGCGGCCTAGTGTTTAAGGTGCAGGGGTTAGGGCGCGGCCTAGGGTTTAGGGTACCGGGGTTAGGGCGCGGCCTATGGTTTAGGGTGCAGGGGTTAGGGCGCGGCCTAGGGTTTTGGGTGCAGAAGTTAGGGCGTGGCCTAGGGTTTAGGGTGCAGGGGTTAAGGCACGGCCGAGGGTTTTGGGTGGGGGCCTTAGGGCGCGGTCTAGGGTTTAGCGTGCAGGGGTTAGGGCGCGGCCTAGGGTTTTGGGTGCAGGGGTTAGGGCGCGGCCTAGGGTTTTGGGTCCAGGGGTTAGGGCGTGACCTAGGGTTTAGGGTGCTGGGGTTAGGGCGCGGCCTATGGTTTAGGGTGCAGGGGTTAGGGCGCGGCCTAGGGTTTATGGTGCAGGGGTTCGGGCGCGGCAAAGGGTTTAGGGTGCAAGGGTTAGGGCGCCGCCTAGGGTACAGGGCGCAGGGGTTAGGGCGCGGCCTAGGGTACAGGGCGCGGTGGTTAGGGCGCGGCCGAGCGTTTAGGGTGCAGGTGTTAGGGAGCCGACATGGGTTTAGGTGCAGGGGTTAGGGCGCGACCTAGCGTTTAGGGTGCAAGGGTTAGGGCGGGGCCTAGGGTTTAGAGTGGGTGCCTTAGGGCGCGGCCTAGGGTTTAGGGTGCGGGGGTTAGGGTGCGGCCTAGTGTTTAGGGTACAGGGGTTAGGGTGCGGCCTAGTGTTTAGGGTGCAGGGGTTCGGGCGTGGCCTAGGGAATAAAGTGGGTGCGTTAGGGCGCGGCCTACGGTTTAGGGTGCAGGGGTTAGGGTGCGGCCTAGTGTTTAGGGTGCAGGGGTTGGGGCGCGGCGTAGGGTTTAGGGTACAGGTGTTAGGGCGCGGCCTATGGTTTAGGGTGCTGGTGTAAGGGCGCGGCCTAGGGTTTATGGTGCAGGGGTTCGGGCGCGGCCTAAGCTTTAGGGTGCTGGGGTTAGGGCGCGGCCTAGGGTTTAGAGTGCAGGGGTTCCCGCACGGCATGGGGTTTAGGGTGTAAGGGTTAGGGAGCAGCCTAGGCTACAGGGCGCAGGGGTTAGGGCGCGGCCTAGGGTTTTGGGTCCAGGGGTTCGGGCGCGGCCTAGGGTTTAGGGTGCAAGGGTTAGGGCGCGGCCTAGGGTACAGGGCGTAGGGGTTAGGGCGCGGACTAGCGTTTAGGGTGCACGTGTTAGGGAGCAGACTTGGGTTTAGGGTGCAGGGGTTAGGACGCGTCCTAGGGTTTAGGGTGCAGGGGTTTGTGCGTGGCCTAGGGTTTAGAGTGGGTGCCTTAGGGCGCGGCCTAGGGTTTAGGGTGCAGGGGTTAGGGTGCGGCCTAGTGTTTAAGGTGCAGGGGTTAGGGCGCGGCCTAGGGTTTAGGGTACCGGGGTTAGGGCGCGGCCTATGGTTTAGGGTGCAGGGGTTAGGGCGCGGCCTAGGGTTTTGGGTGCAGAAGTTAGGGCGTGGCCTAGGGTTTAGGGTGCAGGGGTTAAGGCACGGCCGAGGGTTTTGGGTGGGGGCCTTAGGGCGCGGTCTAGGGTTTAGCGTGCAGGGGTTAGGGCGCGGCCTAGGGTGTAGGGTGCAGGGGTTAGGGCGCGGCCTAGGGTTTTGGGTCCAGGGGTTAGGGCGTGACCTAGGGTTTAGGGTGCTGGTGTAAGGGCGCGGCCTAGGGTTTAGGGTGCAGGGGTTAGGGCGCGGCCTATAGTTTAGGGTGCAGGGGTTAGGGCGCGGCCTAGGGTTTAGGGTACAGGGGTTAGGGCGCGGCCTATGGTTTAGGGTGCAGGGGTTAGGGCGCGGCCTAGGGTTTATGGTGCAGGGGTTCGGGCGCGGCAAAGGGTTTAGGGTGCAAGGGTTAGGGCGCCGCCTAGGGTACAGGGCGCAGGGGTTAGGGCGCGGCCTAGGGTACAGGGCGCGGTGGTTAGGGCGCGGCCGAGCGTTTAGGGTGCAGGTGTTAGGGAGCCGACATGGGTTTAGGTGCAGGGGTTAGGGCGCGACCTAGCGTTTAGGGTGCAAGGGTTAGGGCGGGGCCTAGGGTTTAGAGTGGGTGCCTTAGGGCGCGGCCTAGGGTTTAGGGTGCGGGGGTTAGGGTGCGGCCTAGTGTTTAGGGTACAGGGGTTAGGGTGCGGCCTAGTGTTTAGGGCGTAGGGGTTCGGGCGTGGCCTAGGGAATAAAGTGGGTGCGTTAGGGCGCGGCCTACGGTTTAGGGTGCAGGGGTTAGGGTGCGGCCTAGTGTTTAGGGTGCAGGGGTTGGGGCGCGGCGTAGGGTTTAGGGTACAGGTGTTAGGGCGCGGCCTATGGTTTAGGGTGCAGGGGTCAGGGCGCGGCCTAGGGTTTTGGGTGCAGAAGTTAAGGCGCGGCCTAGGGTTTAGGGTGCCAAGGTTAGGGCACGGCCGAGGGTTTTGGGTGGGGGCCTTAGGGCGCGGCCTAGGGTTTAGGGTGCAGGGGTTAGGGAGCGGCCTAGGGTGTAGGGTGTAGGGGTTAGGGCGCGGCCTAGGGTTTTGGGTCCAGGGGTTCGGGCGCGGCCTAGGGTTTAGGGTGCAGGGGTTAGGGCGCGGCCTAGGGTTTAGGGTGCATGGGTTAGGGCGCGGCATAGGGTTTAGGGTGCAAGGGTTAGAGCGCGGCCTAGGGTACAGGGCGCAGGGGTTAGGGCGCGGCCTAGGGTACAGGGCGCAGGGGTTAGGGCGCGGCCTTGCGTTTAGGGTGCAGGTGTTAGGGAGCAGACTTGGGTTTAGGGTGCAGGGGTTAGGGCGCGTCCTAGGGTTTATGGTGCAGGGGTTAGGGCGTGGCCTAGGGTTTAGAGTGGGTGCCTTAGGGCGCGGCCTAGGGTTTAGGGTGCAGGGGTTAGGGTGCGGCCTAGTGTTTAGGGTGCAGGGGTTATGGCCCAACCTATGGTTTAGGGTGCAGGGGTTAGGGCGCGGCCTAGGGTACAGGGCGCAGGGGTTAGGGCGCGGCCTAGGGTACAGGGCGCAGTGGTTAGGGCGCGGCCTAGCGTTTAGGGTGCAGGTGTTAGGGAGCCGACTTGGGTTTAGGGTGCAGGGGTTAGGGCGCGTCCTAGGGTTTAGGGTGCAGGGGTTAGGGCGTGGCCTAGGGTTTAGAGCGGGTGCCTTAGGGCGCGGTCTCGGGTTTAGGGTGCAGGGGTTAGGGCGCGGCCTAGTGTTTAGGGTGCAGGGGTTAGGGCGCGGCCTAGGGTTTTGGGTCCAGGGGTTTGGGCGCGGCCTAGGGTTTAGGGTGCTGGTGTAAGGGCGCGGCCTAGGGTTTAGGGTGCAGGGGTTAGGGCGCGGCTTAGGGTTTAGGGTGCAGGGGTTAGGGCGCGGCCTATGGTTTAGGGTGCAGGGTTTCAGGCGCGGCCTAGGGTTTAGGGTGCAAGGGTTTGGGCGCGGCCTAGGGTTTTGGGTGCAGAAGTTAGGGCGCGGCCTAGGGTTTAGGGTGCAGGGGTTAGGGCACGGCCGAGGGTTTTGGGTGGGGGCCTTAGGGCACGGTCTAGGGTGTAGGGTGCAGGGGTTAGGGCGCGGCCTAGGGTTTTGCGGCCAGGGGGTAGGGCGCGGCCTAGGGTTTAGGGTGCTGGTGTAAGGGCGCGGCCTAGGGTTTATGGTGCAGGGGTTAGGGCGCGGCCTAGGGTTTAGGGTGCAGGGGTTAGGGCGCGGCCTAGGGTTTAGGGTGCATGGGTTAGGGGGCGGCATAGGGTTTAGGGTGCAAGGGTTAGAGCGCGGCCTAGGGTACAGGGCGCAGGGGTTAGGGCGCGGCCTAGGGTACAGGGCGCAGGGGTTAGGGCGCGGCCTTGCGTTTAGGGTTCAGGTGTTAGGGAGCAGACTTGGGTTTAGGGTGCAGGGGTTAGGGCGCGTCCTATGGTTTATGGTGCAGGGGTTAGGGCATGGCCTAGGGTTTAGAGTGGGTGCCTTAGGGCGCGGCCTAGGGTTTAGGGTGCAGGGGTTAGGGTGCGGCCTAGTGTTTAGGGTGCAGGGGTTATGGCCCAACCTATGGTTTAGGGTGCAGGGGTTAGGGCGCGGCCTAGGGTACAGGGCGCAGGGGTTAGGGCGCGGCCTAGGGTACAGGGCGCAGTGGTTAGGGCGCGGCCTAGCGTTTAGGGTGCAGGTGTTAGGGAGCCGACTTGGGTTTAGGGTGCAGGGGTTAGGGCGCGTCCTAGGGTTTAGGGTGCAGGGGTTAGGGCGTGGCCTAGGGTTTAGAGCGGGTGCCTTAGGGCGCGGTCTCGGGTTTAGGGTGCAGGGGTTAGGGCGTGGCCTAGTGTTTAGGGTGCAGGGGTTAGGGCGCGGCCTAGGGTTTTGGGTCCAGGGGTTTGGGCGCGGCCTAGGGTTTAGGGTGCTGGTGTAAGGGCGCGGCCTAGGGTTTAGGGTGCAGGGGTTAGGGCGCGGCTTAGGGTTTAGGGTGCAGGGGTTAGGGCGCGGCCTATGGTTTAGGGTGCAGGGTTTCAGGCGCGGCCTAGGGTTTAGGGTGCAGAGGTTAGGGCGCGGCCTATGGTTTACGGTGCAGGGGTTAGAGCGCGGCCTAGGGTTTTGGGTGCAGAAGTTAGGGCGCGGCCTAGGGTTTAGGGTGCAGGGGTTAGGGCACGGCCGAGGGTTTTGGGTGGGGGCCTTAGGGCACGGTCTAGGGTGTAGGGTGCAGGGGTTAGGGCGCGGCCTAGGGTTTTGCGGCCAGGGGTTAGGGCGCGGCCTAGGGTTTAGGGTGCTGGTGTAAGGGCGCGGCCTAGGGTTTATGGTGCAGGGGTTAGGGCGCGGCCTACGGTTTAGGGTGCAGGGGTTAGGGCGCGGCCTAGGGTTTAGGGTGCATGGGTTAGGGCGCGGCATAGGGTTTAGGGTGCAAGGGTTAGAGCGCGGCCTAGGGTACAGGGTGCAGGGGTTAGGGCGCGGCCTAGGGTACAGGGCGCAGGGGTTAGGGCGCGGCCTAGCGTTTAGGGTGCAGGTGTTAGGGAGCAGACTTGGGTTTAGGGTGCAGGGGTTAGGGCGCGTCCTAGGGTTTATGGTGCAGGGGTTAGGGCGTGGCCTAGGGTTTAGAGTGGGTGCCTTAGGGCGCGGCCTAGGGTTTAGGGTGCAGGGGTTAGGGTGCGGCCTAGTGTTTAGGGTGCAGGGGTTATGGCCCGACCTATGGTTTAGGGTGCAGGGGTTAGGGCGCGGCCTAGGGTACAGGGCGCAGGGGTTAGGGCGCGGAGTAGCGTTTAGGGTGCAGGGGTTAGGGTGTGGCCTAGGGTTTAGAGTGGGTGCCTTAAAGCGCGGCCTAGGGTTTAGGGTGCAGGGGTTAGGGTGCAGCCAAGTGTTTAGTTTACAGGGGTTAGGGTGCGGCCTAGTGTTTAGGGTGCAGGGGTTAGGGCGTGGCCTAGGGTTTAGAGTGGGTGCCTTAGGGCGCGGCCTACGGTTTAGGGTGCAGGGGTTAGGGTGCGGCCTAGTGTTTAGGGTGCAGGGGTTGGGGCGCGGCGTAGGGTTTAGGGTACAGGGGTTAGGGCGCTGCCTATGGTTTAGGGTGCAGGGGTTAGGGCGCGGCCTAGGGTTTTGGGTGCAGAAGTAAGGGAGCGGCCTAGGGTTTGGGGTGCAGGGGTTAGGGCACGGCCGAGGGTTTTGGGTCCAGGGGTTAGGGCGCGGCCTAGGGTTTAGAGTGCAGGGGTTCCCGCGCGGCATAGGGTTTAGGGTGCAAGGGTTAGGGTGCGGCCTAGGGTACAGGGCGCAGGGGTTAGGGCGCGGCCTAGGGTGTAGGGTGCAGGGGTTAGGGCGCGGCCTAGGGTTTTGGGTCCTGGGGTTAAGGCGCGGCCTAGGGTTTAGGGTGCTGGTTTAAGGGCGCGACCTAGGGTTTATGGTGCAGGGGTTAGGGCGCGGCCTAGGTTTTAGGGTGCAGGGGTTAGGGCGCGGCCTAGGGTTTTGGGTCCAGGGGTTAGGGCGCGGCCTAGGGTTTAGGGTGCTGGTGTAAGGGCGCGGCCTAGGGTTTAGGGTGCAGGTGTTAGGGCGCGGCCTAGGGTGCAGGGCGCAGGGGTTAGGGCGCTGCCTAGGATTTAGGGTGCAGGTGTTAGGGAGCAGACTTGGGTTTATGGTGCAGGGGTTAGGGCGCGTCCTAGGGTTTAGGTTTCAGGGGTTAGGGCGTGGCCTAGGGTTTAGAGTGGGTGCCTTAGGGCGCGGCCTAGGGTTTAGGGTGCGGGGGTTCGGGTGTGGCCTAGTGTTTAGGGTGCAGGGGTTAGGGCGCGGCCTAGGGTTTAGGGTACAGGGGTTAGGGCGCGGCCTATGGTTGAGGGTGCAGGGGTTAGGGCGCAGCCTAGGGTTTTGGGTGCAGAAGTTAGGGCGCGGCCTAGGGTTTAGGGTGCAGGGGTTAGGGCACGGCCGAGGGTTTTGGGTGGGGGCCTTAGGGCACGGTCTAGGGTTTAGGCTGCAGGGGTTAGGGCGCGGCCTAGGGTGTAGGGTGCAGGGGTTAGGGCGCGGCCTAGGGTTTATGGTGCAGGGGTTAGGTCGCGGCCTTGGGTTTAGGGTGCTGGTGTAAGGGCGCAGCCTAGGGTTTATGGTGCAGGGGTTAGGGCGCGGCCTATAGTTTAGGGTGCAGGGGTTAGGGCGCGGCCTAGGGTTTAGGGTGCATGGGTTCGGGCGCGGCATAGGGTTTAGGGTGCAAGGGTTAGAGCGCTGCCTAGGGTACAGGGCGCAGGGGTTAGGGCGCGACCTAGCGTTTAGGGTGCAGGGGTTAGGGCGTGGCCTTGGGTTTAGAGTGGGTGCCTTAGGGCGCGGCCTAGGGTTTAGGGTGCAGGGGTTAGGGTGCGGCCTAGTGTTTAGGGTACAGGGGTTAGGGTGCGGCCTAGTGTTTAGGGTGCAGGGGTTCGGGCGTGGCCTAGGGAGTAGAGTGGGTGCCTTAGGGCGCGGCCTACGGTTTAGGGTGCAGGGGTTAGGGTGCGGCCTACTGTTTAGGGTGCAGGGGTTGGGGCGCGGCGTAGGGTTTAGGGTACAGGGGTTAGGGCGCGGCCTATGGTTTAGGGTGCAGGGGTTAGGGCACGGCCTAGGGTTTTGGGTGCAGAAGTTAGGGCGCGGCCTAGGGTTTAGGGTGCAGGGGTTAGGGCACGGCCGAGGGTTTTGGGTGGGGGCCTTAGGGCGCGGCCTAGGGTTTAGGGTGCAGGGGTTAGAGCGCGGCCTAGGGTACAGGGCGCAGGGGTTAGGGCGCGGCCTAGGGTTTTGGGTCCAGGGGTTAGGGCGCGGCCTATGGTTTAGGGTGCTGGTGTAAGGGCGCGGCCTAGGGTTTATGGTGCAGGGGTTCGGGCGCGGCCTAGGGTTTAGGGTGCTGGGGTTAGGGCGCGGCCTAGGGTTTAGAGTGCAGGGGTTCCCGCATGGCATGGGGTTTAGGGTGCAAGGGTTAGGGAGCGGCCTAGGGTACAGGGCGCAGTGGTTAGGGCGCGGCCTAGAGTTTTGGGACCAGGGGTTCGGGCGCGGCCTTGGGTTTAGGGTGCAAGGGTTAGGGCGCGGCCTAGGGTACAGGGCGTAGGGGTTAGGGCGCGGCCTAGGGTACAAGGCGCAGGGGTTAGGGCGCGGCCTAGCGTTTAGGGTGCACGTGTTAGGGAGCAGACTTGGGTTTAGGGTGCAGGGGTTAGGACGCGTCCTAGGGTTTAGGGTGCAGGGGTTAGGGCGTGGCCTAGGGTTTAGAGTGGGTGCCTTAGGGCGCGGCCTAGGGTTTAGGGTGCAGGGGTTAGGGTGCGGCCTAGTGTTTAAGGTGCAGGGGTTAGGGCGCGGCCTAGGGTTTAGGGTACCGGGGTTAGGGCGCGGCCTAGGGTTTTGGGTGCAGAAGTTAGGGCGCGGCCTAGGGTTTAGGGTGCAGGGGTTAGGGTGCGGCCTATTGTTTAGGGTACAGGGGTTAGGGTGCGGCCTAGTGTTTAGGGTGCAGGGGTTCGGGCGTGGCCTAGAGAATAGAGTGGGTGCATTAGGGCGCGGCCTACGGTTTAGGGTGCAGGGGTTAGGGTGCGGCCCAGTGTTTAGGGTGCAGGGGTTGGGGCGCGGCGTAGGGTTTAGGGTACAGGTGTTAGGGCGCGGCCTATGGTTTAGGGTGCAGGGGTTAGGGCGCGGCCTAGGGTTTTGGGTGCAGAAGTTAGGGCGCGGCCTAGGGTTTAGGGTGCCAAGGTTAGGGCACGGCCGAGGGTTTTGGGTGGGGGCCTTAGGGCGCGGCCTAGTGTTTAGGGTGCAGGGGTTAGGGAGCGGCCTAGGGTGTAGGGTGCAGGGGTTAGGGCGCGGCCTAGGGTTTTGGGTCCAGGGGTTCGGGCGCGGCCTAGGGTTTAGGGTGCTGGGGTTAGGGCGCGACCTAGGGTTTAGAGTGCAAGGGTTCCCGCACGGCATAGGGTTTAGGGTGCAAGGGTTAGGGCGCGGCCTAGGGTACAGGGCGCAGGGGTTAGGGCGCGGCCTAGGGTACAGGGCGCAGGGGTTAGGGCGCGGCCTAGCGTTTAGGGTGCAGGTGTTAGGGAGCAGACTTGGGTTTAGGGTGCAGGGGTTAGGGCGCGTCCTTGGGTTTAGGGTGCAGGGGTTAGGGCGTGGCCTAGGGTTTAGAGTGGGTGCCTTAGGGCGCGGCCTAGGGTTTAGGGAGCAGGGGTTAGGGTGCGGCCTAGTGTTTAGGGTGCAGGGGTTAGGGCGCGGCCTAGGGTTTAGGGTACAGGGGTTAAGGCGCGGCCTATGGTTTAGGGTGCAGGGGTTAGGGCGCGTCCTAGGGTTTTGGGTGCAGAAGTTAGGGCGCGGCCTAGGGTTTAGGGTGCAGGGGTTAGGGCACGGCCGAGGGTTTTGGGTGGGGGCCTTAGGGCGCGGTCTAGGGTTTAGGGTGCAGGGGTTGGGGCGCGGCCGAGGGTGGAGGGTGCAGGGGTTAGGGCGCGGCTTTGGGTTTTGGGTCCAGGGTTTAGGGCGCGGCCTAGGGTTTAGGGCGCTGGTGTAAGGGCGCGGCCTAGGGTTTATGGTGCAGGGGTTAGGGCGCGGCCTAGGGTTTAGGGTGCAGGGGTTCGGGCGAGGCCTAGGGTTTAGGGTGCAAGCGTTAGGGCGCGGCCTAGGGTACAGGGCGCAGGGGTTAGGGCGCGGCCTAGGGTACAAGGCGCAGGGGTTAGGGCGCGGCCTAGCGTTTAGGGTGCACGTGTTAGGGAGCAGACTTGGGTTTAGGGTGCAGGGGTTAGGACGCGTCCTAGGGTTTAGGGTGCAGGGGTTAGGGCGTGGCCTAGGGTTTAGAGTGGGTGCCTTAGGGCGCGGCCTAGGGTTTAGGGTGCAGGGGTTAGGGTGCGGCCTAGTGTTTAGGGTGCAGGGGTTAGGGCGCGGCCTAGGGTTTAGGGTACAGGGGTTAGGGCGCGGCCTATGGTTTAGGGTGCAGGGGTTAGGGCGTGGCCTAGGGTTTTGGGTGCAGAAGTTAGGGCGCGGCCTAGGGTATAGGGTGCAGGGGTTAGGGCACGGCCGAGGGTTTTGGGTGGGGGCCTCAGGGCGCGGTCTAGGTTTTAGGGTGCAGGGGTTAGGGCGCGACCTAGCGTTTAGGGTGCAGGGGTTAGGGCGCCGCCTGGGGTTTAGAGTGGGTGCCTTAGGGCGCGGCCTAGGGTTTAGGGTGCAGGGGTTAGGGTGCGGCCTAGTGTTTAGGGTACAGGGGTTAGGGTGCGGCCTAGTGTTTAGGGTGCAGGGGTTCGGGCGTGGCCTAGGGAATAGAGTGGGTGCGTTAGGGCGCGGCCTACGGTTTAGGGTGCAGGGGTTAGGGTGCGGCCTACTGTTTAGGGTGCAGGGGTTGGGGCGCGGCGTAGGGTTTAGGGTACAGGGGTTAGGGCGCGGCCTATGGTTTAGGGTGCAGGGGTTAGGGCGCGGCCTAGGGTTTTGGGTGCAGAAGTTAGGGCGCGGCCTAGGGTTTAGGGTGCCAAGGTTAGGGCACGGCCGAGGGTTTTGGGTGGGGGCCTTAGGGCGCGGCCTAGGGTTTAGGGTGCAGGGGTTAGGGAGCAGCCTAGGGTGTAGGGTGCAGGGGTTAGGGCGCGGCCTAGGGTTTTGGGTCCAGGGGTTAGGGCGCGGCCTAGGGTTTAGGGTGCTGGTGTAAGGGCGCGGCCTAGGGTTTATGGTGCAGGGGTTCGGGCGCGGCCTAGGGTTTAGGGTGCTGGGGTTAGGGCGCGGCCTATGGTTTAGAGTGCAAGGGTTCCCGCGCGGCATAGGGTTTAGGGTGCAAGGGTTAGGGCGCGGCCTAGGGTACAGGGCGCAGGGGTTAGGGCGCGGCCTAGGGTACAGGGCGCAGGGGTTAGGGCGCGGCCTAGCGTTTAGGGTGCAGGGGTTAGGGCGCGGCCTAGCGTTTAGGGTGCAGGTGTTAGGGAGCAGACTTGGGTTTAGGGTGCAGGGGTTAGGGCGCGTCCTTGGGTTTAGATTGCAGGGGTTAGGGCGTGGCCTAGGGTTTAGAGTGGGTGCCTTAGGGCGCGGCCTAGGGTTTACGGTGCAGGGGTTAGGGTGCGGCCTAGTGTTTAGGGAGCAGGGGGTTGGGCGCGGCCTAGGGTTTAGGGTACAGGGGTTAAGGCGCGGCCTATGGTTTAGGGTGCAGGGGTTAGGGCGCGGCCTAGGGTTTTGGGTGCAGAAGTTAGGGCGCGGCCCAGGGTTTAGGGTGCAGGGGTTAGGGCACGGCCGAGGGTTTTGGGTGGGGGCCTTAGGGCGCGGTCTAGGGTTTAGGGTGTAGGGGTTAGGGCGCGGCCGAGGGTGGAGGGTGCAGGGGTTAGGGCGCGGCCTAGGGTTTTGGGTCCAGGGTTTAGGGCGTGGCCTAGGGTTTAGGGCGCTGGTGTAAGGGCGCGGCCTAGGGTTTATGGTGCAGGGGTTAGGGCGCGGCCTAGGGTTTAGGGTGCAGGGGTTAGGGCGCGGCCTAGGGTTTAGGGTACAGGGGTTAGGGCGCGGCCTATGGTTTAGGGTGCAGGGGTTAGGGCGCGGCCTAAGGTTTAGGGTGCAGGGGTTCGGGCGCGGCATAGGGTTTAGGGTGCAAGGGTTAGGGCGCGGCCTAGGGTACAGGGCGCAGGGGTTAGGGCGCGGCCTAGGGTACAGGGCGCGGTGGTTAGGGCGCGGCCGAGCGTTTAGGGTGCAGGTGTTAGAGAGCCGACATGGGTTTAGGGTGCAGGGGTTAGGGCGCGACATAGCGTTTAGGGTGCAGGGGTTAGGGCGGGGCCTAGGGTTTAGAGTGGGTGCCTTAGGGCGCGGCCTAGGGTTTAGGGTGCAGGGGTTAGGGTGCGGCCTAGTGTTTAGGGTACAGGGGTTAGGGTGCGGCCTAGTGTTTAGGGTGCAGGGGTTCGGGCGTGGCCTAGGGAATAGAGTGGGTGCGTTAGGGCGCGGCCTACGGTTTAGGGTGCAGGGGTTAGGGTGCGGCCTACTGTTTAGGGTGCAGGGGTTGGGGCGCGGCGTAGGGTTTAGGGTACAGGTGTTAGGGCGCGGCCTATGGTTTAGGGTGCAGGGGTTAGGGCGCGGCCTAGGGTTTTGGGTGCAGAAGTTAGGGCGCGGCCTAGGGTTTAGGGTGCCAAGGTTAGGGCACGGCCGAGGGTTTTGGGTGGGGGCCTTAGGGCGCGGCCTAGGGTTTAGGGTGCAGGGGTTAGGGAGCGGCCTAGGGTTTTGGGTCCAGGGGTTAGGGCGCGGCCTAGGGTTTAGGGTGCTGGTGTAAGGGCGCGGCCTAGGGTTTATGGTGACGGGGTTCGGGCGCGGCCTAGGGTTTAGGGTGCTGGGGTTAGGGCGCGGCCTAGGCTTTAGAGTGCAAGGGTTCCCGCTCGGCATAGGGTTTAGGGCGCAAGGGTTAGGGCGCGGCCTAGGGTACAGGGCGCAGGGGTTAGGGCGCGGCCTAGCGTTTAGGGTGCAGGTGTTAGGGAGCAGACTTGGGTTTAGGGTGCAGGGGTTAGGGCGCGTCCTTGGGTTTAGGGTGTAGGGGTTAGGGCGCGGCCTAGGGTTTAGGGTGGAGGGGTTAGGGTGCGGCCTAGGGTTTAGGGTGCAGGGGTTAGGGCGTGGCCTCGGGTTTAGAGTGGGTGCCTTAGGGCGCGGCCTAGGGTTTAGGGTGCGGGGGTTAGGGTGTGGCCTAGTGTTTAGGGTGCAGGGTTTAGGGCGCGGCCTAGGATTTAGGGTGCAGGGGTTAGGGCGTGGCCTCGGGTTTAGAGTGGGTGCCTTAGGGCGCGGCCTAGGGTTTAGGGTGCGGGGGTTAGGGTGTGGCCTAGTGTTTAGGGTGCAGGGGTTAGGGCGCGGCCTAGGGTTTTGGGTGCACAAGTTAGGGCGCGGCCTAGGGTTTAGGGTGCCAAGGTTAGGGCACGGCCGAGGGTTTTGGGTGGGGGCCTTAGGGCACGGTCTAGGGTTTAAGCTGCAGGGGTTAGGGCACGGCCTAGGGTGTAGGGTGCAGGGGTTAGGGCGCGGCCTAGGGTTTATGGTGCAGGGGTTAGGGCGCGGCCTAGGGTTTAGGGTTCTGGTGTAAGGGCGCAGCCTAGGGTTTATGGTGCAGGTGTTAGGGCGCGGCCTAGGGTTTAGGGTGCAGGGGTTAGGGCGCGGCCTAGGGTTTAGGGTGCATGGGTTCGGGCGCGGCATAGGGTTTAGGGTGCAAGGGTTAGAGCGCGGCCTAGGGTACAGGGCGCAGGGGTTAGGGCGCGGCCTAGGGAGTAGGGTGTAGGGGTTAGGGCGCGGCCTAGGGTTTTGGGTCCAGGGGTTAAGGCGCGGCCTAGGGTTTAGGGTGCAGGTGTAAGGGCGCGGCCTAGGGTTTATGGTGCAGGGGTTAGGGCGCGGCCTAGGGTTTTGGGTCCAGGGGTTAGGGCGCGGCCTAGGGTTTAGGGTGCTGGTGTAAGGGCGCGGCCTAGGGTTTAGGGTGCAGGTGTTAGGGCGCGGCCTAGGGTACAGGGCGCAGGGGTTAGGGCTCTGCCTAGGATTTAGGGTGCAGGTGTTAGGGAGCAGACTTGGGTTTATGGTGCAGGGGTTAGGGCGCGTCCTAGGGTTTAGGGTGCAGGGGTTAGGGCGTGGCCTCGGGTTTAGAGTGGGTGCCTTAGGGCGCGGCCTAGGGTTTAGGGTGCGGGGGTTAGGGTGCGGCCTAATGTTTAGGGTGCAGGGGTTAGGGCGCGGCCTATGGTTTAGCGTGCAGGGGTTAGGGCGCGGCCTAGGGTTTTGGGTGCAGAAGTTAGGGCGCGGCCTAGGGTTTAGCGTGCAGTTGTTAGGGCACGGCTGAGGGTTTTGGGTGGGGGCCTTAGGGCGCGGTCTAGGGTTTAGGGTTCAGGGGTTTGGTCGCGGCCTAGGGTGCAGGGTGCAGGGGTTAGGGCGCGGCCTAGGGTTTAGCATGCCGGTGTAAGGGCGCGGCCTAGGGTTTAGGGTGCAGGGGTTCGGGCGCGGCATAGGGTTTAGGGTGGAAGGGTTAGGGCGCGGCCTAGGGTACAGGGCGCTGGGGTTAGGGCGCGGCCTAGGGTACAGGGCGCTGGCGTTAGGGCGCGACCTAGCGTTTAGGGTGCAGGGGTTAGGGCGTGGCCTTGGGTTTAGAGTGGGTGCCTTAGGGCGCGGCCTAGGGTTTAGGGTGCAGGGGTTAGGGTGCGGCCTAGCGTTTAGGGTACAGGGGTTAGGGTGAGGCCTAGTGTTTAGGGTGCAGGGGTTCGGGCGTGGCCTAGGGAATAGAGCGGGTGCCTTAGGGCGCGGCCTACGGTTTAGGGTGCAGGGGTTAGGGTGCGGCCTACTGTTTAGGGTGCAGGGGTTGGGGCGCGGCGTAGGGTTTAGGGTACAGGGGTTAGGGCGCGGCCTATGGTTTAGTGTGCAGGGGTTAGGGCGCGGCCTAGGGTTTTGGGTGCAGAAGTTAGGGCGCGGCCTAGGGTTTAGGGTGCAGGGGTTAGGGCACAGCCGAGATTTTTGGTGGGGGCCTTAGGGCGCGGCCTAGGGTTTAGGGTGCAGGGGTTAGGGCGCGGCCTAGGGTTTAGGGTGCAAGGATTAGGGCGCGGCCTAGGGTACAGGGCGCAGGGGTTAGGGCGCGGCCTAGGGTAGAAGGCGCAGGGGTTAGGGCGCGGCCTAGCGTTTAGGGTGCACGTGTTAGGGAGCAGACTTGGGTTTAGGGTGCAGGGGTTAGGACGCGTCCTAGGGTTTAGGGTGCAGGGGTTAGGGCGTGGCCTAGGGTTTAGAGTGGGTGCCTTAGGGCGCGGCCTAGGGTTTAGGGTGCAGGGGTTAGGGTGCGGCCTAGTGTTTAGGGTGCAGGGGTTAGGGCGCGGCCTAGGGTTTAGGGTACCGGGGGTAGGGCGCGGCCTAAGGTTTAGGGTGCAGGGGTTAGGGCGCGGTCTAGGGTTTTGGGTGCAGAAGTTAGGGCGTGGCCTAGGGTTTAGGGTGCAGGGGTTAGGGCACGGCCGAGGGTTTTGGGTGGGGGCCTTAGGGCGCGGTCTAGGGTTTAGGGTACAGGGGTTAGGGCGCGGCCTATGGTTTAGGGTGCAGAGGTTAGGGCACGGCCTAGGGTTTAGGGTGCAGGGGTTAGGGCGCGGCCTAGGGTTTAGGGTACAGGGGTTAGGGCGCGGCCTATGGTTTAGGGTGCAGGGGTTAGGGCGCGGCCTAGGGTTTAGGGTGCAGGGGTTCGGGCGCGGCATAGGGTTTAGGGTGCAAGGGTTAGGGCGCGGCCTAGGGTACAGGGCGCAGGGGTTAGGGCGCGGCCTAGGGTACAGGGCGCAGTGGTTAGGGCGCGGCCTAGCGTTTAGGGTGCAGGTGTTAGGGAGCCGACATGGGTTTAGGGTGCAGGGGTTAGGGCGCGACCTAGCGTTTAGGGTGCAGGGGTTAGGGCGGGGCCTAGGGTTTAGAGTGGGTGCCTTAGGGCGCGGCCTAGGGTTTAGGGTGCAGGGGTTAGGGTGCGGCCTAGTGTTTAGGGTACAGGGGTTAGGGTGCGGACTAGTTTTAGGGTGCAGGGGTTCGGGCGTGGCCTAGGGAATAGAGTGGGTGCGTTAGGGCGCGGCCTACGGTTTAGGGTGCAGGGGTTAGGGTGCGGCCTAGTGTTTAGGGAGCAGGGGTTAGGGCGCGGCCTAGGGTTTAGGGTACAGGGTTTAAGGCGCGGCCTATGGTTTAGGGTGCAGGGGTTAGGGCGCGGCCTAGGGTTTTGGGCGCAGTGGTTAGGGCGCGGCCTAGCGTTTAGGGTGCAGGTGTTAGGGAGCCGACATCGGTTTAGGGTGCAGGGGTTAGGGCGCGACCTAGCGTTTAGGGTGCAGGGGTTAGGGCGGGGCCTAGGGTTTAGAGTGGGTGCCTTAGGGCGCGGCCTAGGGTTTAGGGTGCAGGGGTTAGGGTGCGGCCTAGTGTTTAGGGTACAGGGGTTCGGGCGTGGCCTAGGGAATAGAGTGGGTGCGTTAGGGCGCGGCCTACGGTTTAGGGTGCAGGGGTTAGGGTGCGGCCTACTGTTTAGGGTGCAGGGGTTGGGGCGCGGCCTAGGGTTTAGGGTACAGGTGTTAGGGCGCGGCCTATGGTTTAGGGTGCAGGGGTTAGGGCGCGGCCTAGGGTTTTGGGTGCAGAAGTTAGGGCGCGGCCTAGGGTTTAGGGTGCCAAGGTTAGGGCACGGCCGAGGGTTTTGGGTGGGGGCCTTAGGGCGCGGCCTAGGGTTTAGGGTGCAGGGGTTAGGGAGCAGCCTAGGGTGTAGGGTGCAGGGGTTAGGGCGCGGCCTAGGGTTTTGGGTCCAGGGGTTAGGGCGCGGCCTAGGGTTTAGGGTGCTGGTGTAAGGGCGCAGCCTAGGGTTTATGGTGCAGGGGTTCGGGCGCGGCCTAGGGTTTAGGGTGCTGGGGTTAGGGCGCGGCCTAGGGTTTAGAGTGCAAGGGTTCCCGCGCGGCATAGGGTTTAGGGTGCAAGGGTTAGGGCGCGGCCTAGGGTACAGGGCGCAGGGGTTAGGGCGCGGCCTAGGGTACAGGGCGCAGGGGTTAGGGCGCGGCCTAGCGTTTAGGGTGCAGGTGTTAGGGAGCAGACTTGGGTTTAGGGTGCAGGGGTTAGGGCGCGTCCTTGGGTTTAGGGTGCAGGGGTTAGGGCGTGGCCTAGGGTTTAGAGTGGGTGCCTTAGGGCGCGGCCTAGGGTTTAGGGTGCAGGGGTTAGGGTGCGGCCTAGTGTTTAGGGTGCAGGGGTTAGGGCGCGGCCTAGGGTTTAGGGTACAGGGTTTAAGGCGCGGCCTATGGTTTAGGGTGCAGGGGTTAGGGCGCGGCCTAGGGTTTTGGGTGCAGAAGTTAGGGCGCGGCCTAGGGTTTAGGGTGCAGGGGTTAGGGCACGGCCGAGGGTTTTGGGTGGGGGCCTTAGGGCGCGGTCTAGGGTTTAGGGTGCAGGGGTTAGGGCGCGGCCGAGGGTGGAGGGTGCAGGGGTTAGGGCGCGGCCTAGGGTTTTGGTCCAGGGTTTAGGGCGCGGCCTAGGGTTTAGGGCGCTGGTGTAAGGGCGCGGCCTAGGGTTTATGGTGCAGGGGTTAGGGCGCGGCCTAGGGTTTAGGGTGCAGGGGTTAGGGCGCGGCCTAGGGTTTAGGGTACAGGGGTTAGGGCGCGGCATAGGGTTTAGGGTGCAAGGGTTAGGGCGCGGCCTAGGGTACAGGGCGCAGGGGTTAGGGCGCGGCCTAGGGTACAGGGCGCGGTGGTTAGGGCGCGGCCGAGCGTTTAGGGTGCAGGTGTTAGGGAGCCGACATGGGTTTAGGGCGCAGGGGTTAGGGCGCGACCTAGCGTTTAGGGTGCAGGGGTTAGGCCGGGGCCTAGGGTTTAGAGTGGGTGCCTTAGGGCGCGGCCTAGGGTTTAGGGTGCAGGGGTTAGGGTGCGGCCTAGTGTTTAGGGTACAGGGGTTAGGGTGCGGCCTAGTGTTTAGGGTGCAGGGGTTGGGGCGTGGCCTAGGGAATAGAGTGGGTGCGTTAGGGCGCGGCCTACGGTTTAGGGTGCAGGGCTTAGGGTGCGGCCTAATGTTTAGGGTGCAGGGGTTGGGGCGCGGCGTAGGGTTTAGGGTACAGGTGTTAGGGCGCGGCCTATGGTTTAGGGTGCAGGGGTTAGGGCGCGGCCTAGGGTTTTGGGTGCAGAAGTTAGGGCGCGGCCTAGGGTTTAGGGTGCCAAGGTTAGGGCACGGCCGAGGGTTTTGGGTGGGGGCCTTAGGGCGCGGCCTAGGGTTTAGGGTGCAGGGGTTAGGGAGCGGCCTAGGGTGTAAGGTGCAGGGGTTAGGGCGCGGCCTAGGGTTTTGGGTCCAGGGGTTAGGGCGCGGCCTAGGGTTTAGGGTGCTGGTGTAAGGGCGCGGCCTAGGGTTTATGGTGCAGGGGTTGGGGCGCGGCCTAGGGTTTAGGGTGCTGGGGTTAGGGCGCGGCCTAGGGTTTAGAGTGCAAGGGTTCCTGCGCGGCATAGGGTTTAGGGTGCAAGGGTTAGGGCGCGGCCTAGGGTACAGGGCGCAGGGGTTAGGGCGCGGCCTAGGGTACAGGGCGCAGGGGTTAGGGCGCGGCCTAGCGTTTAGGGTGCAGGTGTTAGGGAGCAGACTTGGGTTTAGGGTGCAGGGGTTAGGGCTCGTCCTTGGGTTTAGGGTGCAGGGGTTAGGGCGCGGCCTAGGGTTTAGGGTGGAGGGGTTAGGGTGCGGCCTAGTGTTTAGGGTGCAGGGGTTAGGGCGCGGCCTAGGGTTTAGGGTACAGGGGTTAAGGCGCGGCCTATGGTTTAGGGTGCAGGGGTTAGGGCGCGGCCTAGGGTTTTGGGTGCAGAAGTTAGGGCGCGGCCTAGGGTTTAGGGTGCAGGGATTAGGGCACGGCCGTGGGTTTTGGGTGGGGGCCTTAGGGCGCGGTCTAGGGTTTAGGGTGCAGGGGTTAGGGCGCGGCCGAGGGTGGAGGGTGCAGGGGTTAGTGCGCGGCCTTGGGTTTTGGGTCCAGGGTTTAGGGCGCGGCCTAGGGTTTAGGGCGCTGGTGTAACGGCGCGGCCTAGGGTTTATGGTGCAGGGGTTAGGGCGCGGCCTAGGGTTTAGGGTGCAGGGGTTCGGGCGAGGCCTAGGGTTTAGGGTGCAAGCGTTATGGCGCGGCCTAGGGTACAGGGCGCAGGGGTTAGGGCGCGGCCTAGGGTACAAGGCGCACGGGTTAGGGCGCGGCCTAGCGTTTAGGGTGCACGTGTTAGGGAGCAGACTTGGGTTTAGGGTGCAGGGTTTAGGACGCCTCCTAGGGTTTAGGGTGCAGGGGATAGGGCGTGGCCTAGGGTTTAGAGTGGGTGCCTTAGGGCGCGGCCTAGGGTTTAGGGTGCAGGGGTTAGGGTGCGGCCTAGTGTTTAGGGTGCAGGGGTTAGGGCGCGGCCTAGGGTTTAGGGTGCAGGGGTTAGGGCGCGGCCTATGGTTTAGGGTGCAGGGGTTAGGGCGCGGCCTATGGTTTTGGGTGCAGAAGTTAGGGCGCGGCCTAGGGTATAGGGTGCAGGGGTTAGGGCACGGCCGAGGGTTTTGGGTGGGGGTTTCAGGGCGCGGTCTAGTGTCTAGGGTTCAGGGGTTAGGGCGCGGCCTAGGGTGTAGGGTGCAGGGGTTAGGGCGCGGCCTAGGGTTTTGGGTCCAGGGGTTAGGGCGCGGCATAGGGTTTAGGGTGCTGGTGTAAGGGCGCGGCCTAGGGTTTATGGTGCAGGGGTTAGGGCGCGGCCTAGGGTTTAGGGTACAGGGGTTAGGATGCGGCCTATGGTTTAGGGTGCAGGGGTTAGGGCGCGGTGTAGGGTGTAGGGTGCCGGTGTTAGGGCGCGGCCTAGGGTTTTGGGTCCAGGGGTTAGGGTGCGGCCTAGGGTTTAGGGTGCTGGTGAAAGGGCGCGGCCTAGGGTTTATGGTGCAGGGGTTAGGGCGCGGCCTAGGGTTTAGGGTGCAGGGGTTAGGGCGCGGCCTAGGGTTTAGGGTGCAGGGGTTTGGGCGCGGCAAAGGGTTTAGGGTACAAGGGTTAGGGCGCCGCCTAGGGTACAGGGCGCAGGGGTTAGGGCGTGGCCTAGGGTACAGGGCGCAGGGGTTAGGGCGCGGCCTAGCGTTTAGGGTGCAGGTGTTAGGGAGCCGACTTGGCTTTAGGGTGCAGGGGTTAGGGCGCGTCCTAGGGTTTAGGGTGCAGGGGTTAGGGCGTGGCCTAGGGTTTAGAATGGGTGCCTTAGGGCGCGGCCTACGGTTTAGGGTGCAGGGGTTAGGGTGCGGCCTAGTGTTTAGGGTGCAGGGGTTGGGGCGCGGCGTAGGGTTTAGGGTACAGGGGTTAGGGCGCTGCCTATGGTTTAGGGTGCAGGGGTTAGGGCGCGGCCTAGGGTTTTGGGTGCAGAAGTAAGGGAGCGGCCTAGGGTTTGGGGTGCAGGGGTTAGGGCACGGCCGAGGGTTTTGGGTCCAGGGGTTAGGGCGCGGCCTAGGGTTTAGAGTGCAGGGGTTCCCGCGCGGCATAGGGTTTAGGGTGGAAGGGTTAGGGTGCGGCCTAGGGTACAGGGCGCAGGGGTTAGGGCGCGGCCTAGGGTGTAGGGTGCAGGGGTTAGGGCGCGGCCTAGGGTTTTGGGTCCAGGGGTTAAGGCGCGGCCTAGGGTTTAGGGTGCTGGTTTAAGGGCGCGACCTAGGGTTTATGGTGCAGGGGTTAGGGCGCGGCCTAGGTTTTAGGGTGCAGGGGTTAGGGCGCGGCCTAGGGTTTTGGGTCCAGGGGTTAGGGCGCGGCCTAGGGTTTAGGGTGCTGGTGTAAGGGCGCGGCCTAGGGTTTAGGGTGCAGGTGTTAGGGCGCGGCCTAGGGTGCAGGGCGCAGGGGTTAGGGCGCTGCCTAGGATTTAGGGTGCAGGTGTTAGGGAGCAGACTTGGGTTTATGGTGCAGGGGTTAGGGCGCGTCCTAGGGTTTAGGGTGCAGGGGTTAGGGCGTGGCCTAGGGTTTAGAGTGGGTGCCTTAGGGCGCGGCCTAGGGTTTAGGGTGCGGGGGTTCGGGTGTGGCCTAGTGTTTAGGGTGCAGGGGTTAGGGCGCGGCCTAGGGTTTAGGGTACAGGGGTTAGGGCGCGGCCTATGGTTGAGGGTGCAGGGGTTAGGGCGCAGCCTAGGGTTTTGGGTGCAGAAGTTAGGGCGCGGCCTAGGGTTTAGGGTGCAGGGGTTAGGGCACGGCCGAGGGTTTTGGGTGGGGGCCTTAGGGCACCGTCTAGGGTTTAGGCTGCAGGGGTTAGGGCGCGGCCTAGGGTGTAGGGTGCAGGGGTTAGGGCGCGGCCTAGGGTTTATGGTGCAGGGGTTAGGTCGCGGCCTTGGGTTTAGGGTGCTGGTGTAAGGGCGCGGCCTAGGGTTTATGGTGCAGGGGTTAGGGCGCGGACTATAGTTTAGGGTGCAGGGGTTAGGGCGCGGCCTAGGGTTTAGGGTGCATGGGTTCGGGCGCGGCATAGGGTTTAGGGTGCAAGGGTTAGAGCGCTGCCTAGGGTACAGGGCGCAGGGGTTAGGGCGCGACCTAGCGTTTAGGGTGCAGGGGTTAGGGCGTGGCCTTGGGTTTAGAGTGGGTGCCTTAGGGCGCGGCCTAGGGTTTAGGGTGCAGGGGTTAGGGTGCGGCCTAGTGTTTAGGGTACAGGGGTTAGGGTGCGGCCTAGTGTTTAGGGTGCAGGGGTTCGGGCGTGGCCTAGGGAGTAGAGTGGGTGCCTTAGGGCGCGGCCTACGGTTTAGGGTGCAGGGGTTAGGGTGCGGCCTACTGTTTAGGGTGCAGGGGTTGGGGCGCGGCGTAGGGTTTAGGGTACAGGGGTTAGGGCGCGGCCTATGGTTTAGGGTGCAGGGGTTAGGGCGCGGCCTAGGGTTTTGGGTGCAGAAGTTAGGGCGCGGCCTAGGGTTTAGGGTGCAGGGGTTAGGGCACGGCCGAGGGTTTTGGGTGGGGGCCTTAGGGCGCGGCCTAGGGTTTAGGGTGCAGGGGTTAGGGCGCGGCCTAGGGTTTTGGGTCCAGGGGTTAGGGCGCGGCCTAGGGTTTTGGGTCCAGGGGTTAGGGCGCGGCCTATGGTTTAGGGTGCTGGTGTAAGGGCGCGGCCTAGGGTTTATGGTGCAGGGGTTCGGGCGCGGCCTAGGGTTTAGGGTGCTGGGGTTAGGGCGCGGCCTAGAGTTTAGAGTGCAGGGGTTCCCGCACGGCATGGGGTTTAGGGTGCAAGGGTTTGGGAGCGGCCTAGGGTACAGGGCGCAGTGGTTAGGGCGCGGCCTAGAGTTTTGGGACCAGGGGTTCGGGCGCGGCCTTGGGTTTAGGGTGCTGGTGTAAGGGCGCGGCCTAGGGTTTTGGGTCCAGGGGTTAGGGCGCGGCCTAGGGTTTAGGGTGCTGGTGTAAGGGCGCGGCCTAGGGTTTAGGGTGCAGGTGTTAGGGCGCGGCCTAGGGTACAGGGCGCAGGGGTTAGGGCTCTGCCTAGGATTTAGGGTGCAGGTGTTAGGGAGCAGACTTGGGTTTATGGTGCAGGGGTTAGGGCGCGTCCTAGGGTTTAGGGTGCAGGGGTTAGGGCGTGGCCTCGGGTTTAGAGTGGGTGCCTTAGGGCGCGGCTTAGGGTTTAGGGTGCGGGGGTTAGGGTGCGGCCTAATGTTTAGGGTGCAGGGGTTAGGGCGCGGCCTATGGTTTAGCGTGCAGGGGTTAGGGCGCGGCCTAGGGTTTTGGGTGCAGAAGTTAGGGCGCGGCCTAGGGTTTAGCGTGCAGTTGTTAGGGCACGGCTGAGGGTTTTGGGTGGGGGCCTTAGGGCGCGGTCTAGGGTTTAGGGTTCAGGGGTTTGGTCGCGGCCTAGGGTGCAGGGTGCAGGGGTTAGGGCACGGCCTAGGGTTTAGCATGCCGGTGTAAGGGCGCGGCCTAGGGTTTAGGGTTCAGGGGTTCGGGCGCGGCACAGGGTTTAGGGTGGAAGGGTTAGGGCGCGGCCTAGGGTACAGGGCGCTGGGGTTAGGGCGCGGCCTAGGGTACAGGGCGCTGGCGTTAGGGCGCGACCTAGCGTTTAGGGTGCAGGGGTTAGGGCGTGGCCTTGGGTTTAGAGTGGGTGCCTTAGGGCGCGGCCTAGGGTTTAGGGTGCAGGGGTTAGGGTGCGGCCTAGCGTTTAGGGTACAGGGGTTAGGGTGAGGCCTAGTGTTTAGGGTGCAGGGGTTCGGGCGTGGCCTAGGGAATAGAGCGGGTGCCTTAGGGCGCGGCCTACGGTTTAGGGTGCAGGGGTTAGGGTGCGGCCTACTGTTTAGGGTGCAGGGGTTGGGGCGCGGCGTAGGGTTTAGGGTGCAGGGGTTAGGGCGCGGCCTAGGGTTTTGGGTGCAGAAGTTAGGGCGCGGCCTAGGGTTTAGGGTGCAGGGGTTAGGGCACAGCCGAGATTTTTGGTGGGGGCCTTAGGGCGCGGCCTAGGGTTTAGGGTGCAGGGGTTAGGGCGCGGCCTAGGGTTTAGGGTGCAAGGATTAGGGCGCGGCCTAGGGTACAGGGCGCAGGGGTTAGGGCGCGGCCTAGGGTAGAAGGCGCAGGGGTTAGGGCGCGGCCTAGCGTTTAGGGTGCACGTGTTAGGGAGCAGACTTGGGTTTAGGGTGCAGGGGTTAGGACGCGTCCTAGGGTTTAGGGTGCAGGGGTTAGGGCGTGGCCTAGGGTTTAGAGTGGGTGCCTTAGGGCGCGGCCTAGGGTTTAGGGTGCAGGGGTTAGGGTGCGGCCTAGTGTTTAGGGTGCAGGGGTTAGGGCGCGGCCTAGGGTTTAGGGTACCGGGGGTAGGGCGCGGCCTAAGGTTTAGGGTGCAGGGGTTAGGGCGCGGTCTAGGGTTTTGGGTGCAGAAGTTAGGGCGTGGCCTAGGGTTTAGGGTGCAGGGGTTAGGGCACGGCCGAGGGTTTTGGGTGGGGGCCTTAGGGCGCGGTCTAGGGTTTAGGGTACAGGGGTTAGGGCGCGGCCTATGGTTTAGGGTGCAGAGGTTAGGGCACGGCCTAGGGTTTAGGGTGCAGGGGTTAGGGCGCGGCCTAGGGTTTAGGGTACAGGGGTTAGGGCGCGGCCTATGGTTTAGGGTGCAGGGGTTAGGGCGCGGCCTAGGGTTTAGGGTGCAGGGGTTCGGGCGCGGCATAGGGTTTAGGGTGCAAGGGTTAGGGCGCGGCCTAGGGTACAGGGCGCAGGGGTTAGGGCGCGGCCTAGGGTACAGGGCGCAGTGGTTAGGGCGCGGCCTAGCGTTTAGGGTGCAGGTGTTAGGGAGCCGACATGGGTTTAGGGTGCAGGGGTTAGGGCGCGACCTAGCGTTTAGGGTGCAGGGGTTAGGGCGGGGCCTAGGGTTTAGAGTGGGTGCCTTAGGGCGCGGCCTAGGGTTTAGGGTGCAGGGGTTAGGGTGCGGCCTAGTGTTTAGGGTATAGGGGTTAGGGTGCGGCCTAGTGTTTAGGGTGCAGGGGTTCGGGCGTGGCCTAGGGAATAGAGTGGGTGCGTTAGGGCGCGGCCTACGGTTTAGGGTGCAGGGGTTAGGGTGCGGCCTAGTGTTTAGGGAGCAGGGGTTAGGGCGCGGCCTAGGGTTTAGGGTACAGGGTTTAAGGCGCGGCCTATGGTTTAGGGTGCAGGGGTTAGGGCGCGGCCTAGGGTTTTGGGCGCAGTGGTTAGGGCGCGGCCTAGCGTTTAGGGTGCAGGTGTTAGGGAGCCGACATGGGTTTAGGGTGCAGGGGTTAGGGCGCGACCTAGCGTTTAGGGTGCAGGGGTTAGGGCGGGGCCTAGGGTTTAGAGTGGGTGCCTTAGGGCGCGGCCTAGGGTTTAGGGTGCAGGGGTTAGGGTGCGGCCTAGTGTTTAGGGTACAGGGGTTAGGGTGCGGCCTAGTGTTTAGGGTGCAGGGGTTCGGGCGTGGCCTAGGGAATAGAGTGGGTGCGTTAGGGCGCGGCCTACGGTTTAGGGTGCAGGGGTTAGGGTGCGGCCTACTGTTTAGGGTGCAGGGGTTGGGGCGCGGCCTAGGGTTTAGGGTACAGGTGTTAGGGCGCGGCCTATGGTTTAGGGTGCAGGGGTTAGGGCGCGGCCTAGGGTTTTGGGTGCAGAAGTTAGGGCGCGGCCTAGGGTTTAGGGTGCCAAGGTTAGGGCACGGCCGAGGGTTTTGGGTGGGGGCCTTAGGGCGCGGCCTAGGGTTTAGGGTGCAGGGGTTAGGGAGCAGCCTAGGGTGTAGGGTGCAGGGGTTAGGGCGCGGCCTAGGGTTTTGGGTCCAGGGGTTAGGGCGCGGCCTAGGGTTTAGGGTGCTGGTGTAAGGGCGCAGCCTAGGGTTTATGGTGCAGGGGTTCGGGCGCGGCCTAGGGTTTAGGGTGCTGGGGTTAGGGCGCGGCCTAGGGTTTAGAGTGCAAGGGTTCCCGCGCGGCATAGGGTTTAGGGTGCAAGGGTTAGGGCGCGGCCTAGGGTACAGGGCGCAGGGGTTAGGGCGCGGCCTAGGGTACAGGGCGCAGGGGTTAGGGCGCGGCCTAGCGTTTAGGGTGCAGGTGTTAGGGAGCAGACTTGGGTTTACGGTGCAGGGGTTAGGGCGCGTCCTTGGGTTTAGGGTGCAGGGGTTAGGGCGTGGCCTAGGGTTTAGAGTGGGTGCCTTAGGGCGCGGCCTAGGGTTTAGGGTGCAGGGGTTAGGGTGCGGCCTAGTGTTTAGGGTGCAGGGGTTAGGGCGCGGCCTAGGGTTTAGGGTACAGGGTTTAAGGCGCGGCCTATGGTTTAGGGTGCAGGGGTTAGGGCGCGGCCTAGGGTTTTGGGTGCAGAAGTTAGGGCGCGGCCTAGGGTTTAGGGTGCAGGGGTTAGGGCACGGCCGAGGGTTTTGGGTGGGGGCCTTAGGGCGCGGTCTAGGGTTTAGGGTGCAGGGGTTAGGGCGCGGCCGAGGGTGGAGGGTGCAGGGGTTAGGGCGCGGCCTAGGGTTTTGGTCCAGGGTTTAGGGCGCGGCCTAGGGTTTAGGGCGCTGGTGTAAGGGCGCGGCCTAGGGTTTATGGTGCAGGGGTTCGGGCGCGGCCTAGGGTTTAGGGTGCAGGGGTTAGGGCGCGGCCTAGGGTTTAGGGTACAGGGGTTAGGGCGCGGCATAGGGTTTAGGGTGCTGGTGTAAGGGCGCGGCCTAGGGTTTTGGGTCCAGGGGTTAGGGTGCGGCCTAGGGTTTAGGGTGCTGGTGAAAGGGCGCGGCCTAGGGTTTATGGTGCAGGGGTTAGGGCGCGGCCTAGGGTTTAGGGTGCAGGGGTTAGGGCGCGGCCTAGGGTTTAGGGTGCAGGGGTTCGGGCGCGGCAAAGGGTTTAGGGTGCAAGGGTTAGGGCGCCGCCTAGGGTACAGGGCGCAGGGGTTAGGGCGTGGCCTAGGGTACAGGGCGCAGGGGTTAGGGCGCGGCCTAGCGTTTAGGGTGCAGGTGTTAGGGAGCCGACTTGGCTTTAGGGTGCAGGGGTTAGGGCGCGTCCTAGGGTTTAGGGTGCAGGGGTTAGGGCGTGGCCTAGGGTTTAGAGTGGGTGCCTTAGGGCGCGGCCTACGGTTTAGGGTGCAGGGGTTAGGGTGCGGCCTAGTGTTTAGGGTGCAGGGGTTGGGGCGCGGCGTAGGGTTTAGGGTACAGGGGTTAGGGCGCTGCCTATGGTTTAGGGTGCAGGGGTTAGGGCGCGGCCTAGGGTTTTGGGTGCAGAAGTAAGGGAGCGGCCTAGGGTTTGGGGTGCAGGGGTTAGGGCACGGCCGAGGGTTTTGGGTCCAGGGGTTAGGGCGCGGCCTAGGGTTTAGAGTGCAGGGGTTCCCGCGCGGCATAGGGTTTAGGGTGCAAGGGTTAGGGTGCGGCCTAGGGTACAGGGCGCAGGGGTTAGGGCGCGGCCTAGGGTGTAGGGTGCAGGGGTTAGGGCGCGGCCTAGGGTTTTGGGTCCAGGGGTTAAGGCGCGGCCTAGGGTTTAGGGTGCTGGTTTAAGGGCGCGACCTAGGGTTTATGGTGCAGGGGTTAGGGCGCGGCCTAGGTTTTAGGGTGCAGGGGTTAGGGCGCGGCCTAGGGTTTTGGGTCCAGGGGTTAGGGCGCGGCCTAGGGTTTAGGGTGCTGGTGTAAGGGCGCGGCCTAGGGTTTAGGGTGCAGGTGTTAGGGCGCGGCCTAGGGTGCAGGGCGCAGGGGTTAGGGCGCTGCCTAGGATTTAGGGTGCAGGTGTTAGGGAGCAGACTTGGGTTTATGGTGCAGGGGTTAGGGCGCGTCCTAGGGTTTAGGGTGCAGGGGTTAGGGCGTGGCCTAGGGTTTAGAGTGGGTGCCTTAGGGCGCGGCCTAAGGTTTAGGGTGCGGGGGTTCGGGTGTGGCCTAGTGTTTAGGGTGCAGGGGTTAGGGCGCGGCCTAGGGTTTAGGGTACAGGGGTTAGGGCGCGGCCTATGGTTGAGGGTGCAGGGGTTAGGGCGCAGCCTAGGGTTTTGGGTGCAGAAGTTAGGGCGCGGCCTAGGGTTTAGGGTGCAGGGGTTAGGGCACGGCCGAGGGTTTTGGGTGGGGGCCTTAGGGCACCGTCTAGGGTTTAGGCTGCAGGGGTTAGGGCGCGGCCTAGGGTGTAGGGTGCAGGGGTTAGGGCGCGGCCTAGGGTTTATGGTGCAGGGGTTAGGTCGCGGCCTTGGGTTTAGGGTGCTGGTGTAAGGGCGCGGCCTAGGGTTTATGGTGCAGGGGTTAGGGCGCGGCCTATAGTTTAGGGTGCAGGGGTTAGGGCGCGGCCTAGGGTTTAGGGTGCATGGGTTCGGGCGCGGCATAGGGTTTAGGGTGCAAGGGTTAGAGCGCTGCCTAGGGTACAGGGCGCAGGGGTTAGGGCGCGACCTAGCGTTTAGGGTGCAGGGGTTAGGGCGTGGCCTTGGGTTTAGAGTGGGTGCCTTAGGGCGCGGCCTAGGGTTTAGGGTGCAGGGGTTAGGGTGCGGCCTAGTGTTTAGGGTACAGGGGTTAGGGTGCGGCCTAGTGTTTAGGGTGCAGGGGTTCGGGCGTGGCCTAGGGAGTAGAGTGGGTGCCTTAGGGCGCGGCCTACGGTTTAGGGTGCAGGGGTTAGGGTGCGGCCTACTGTTTAGGGTGCAGGGGTTGGGGCGCGGCGTAGGGTTTAGGGTACAGGGGTTAGGGCGCGGCCTATGGTTTAGGGTGCAGGGGTTAGGGCGCGGCCTAGGGTTTTGGGTGCAGAAGTTAGGGCGCGGCCTAGGGTTTAGGGTGCAGGGGTTAGGGCACGGCCGAGGGTTTTGGGTGGGGGCCTTAGGGCGCGGCCTAGGGTTTAGGGTGCAGGGGTTAGGGCGCGGCCTAGGGTTTTGGGTCCAGGGGTTAGGGCGCGGCCTAGGGTTTTGGGTCCAGGGGTTAGGGCGCGGCCTATGGTTTAGGGTGCTGGTGTAAGGGCGCGGCCTAGGGTTTATGGTGCAGGGGTTCGGGCGCGGCCTAGGGTTTAGGGTGCTGGGGTTAGGGCGCGGCCTAGGGTTTAGAGTGCAGGGGTTCCCGCACGGCATGGGGTTTAGGGTGCAAGGGTTAGGGAGCGGCCTAGGGTACAGGGCGCAGTGGTTAGGGCGCGGCCTAGAGTTTTGGGACCAGGGGTTCGGGCGCGGCCTTGGGTTTAGGGTGCAAGGGTTAGGGCGCGGCCTAGGGTACAGGGCGTAGGGGTTAGGGCGCGGCCTAGGGTACAAGGCGCAGGGGTTAGGGCGCGGCCTAGCGTTTAGGGTGCACGTGTTAGGGAGCAGACTTGGGTTTAGGGTGCAGGGGTTAGGACGCGTCCTAGGGTTTAGGGTGCAGGGGTTAGGGCGTGGCCTAGGGTTTAGAGTGGGTGCCTTAGGGCGCGGCCTAGGGTTTAGGGTGCAGGGGTTAGGGTGCGGCCTAGTCTTTAAGGTGCAGGGGTTAGGGTGCGGCCTAGTGTTTAGGGCGCAGGGGTTGGGGCGCGGCGTAGGGTTTAGGGTACAGGTGTTAGGGCGCGGCCTATGGTTTAGGGTGCAGGGGTTAGGGCGCGGCCTAGGGTTTTGGGTGCAGAAGTTAGGGCGCGGCCTAGGGTTTAGGGTGCCAAGGTTAGGGCACGGTCGAGGGTTTTGGGTGGGGGCCTTAGGGCGCGGCCTAGGGTTTAGGGTGCAGGGGTTAGGGAGCGGCCTAGGGTGTAGGGTGCAGGGGTTAGGGCGCTGCCTAGGGTTTTGGGTCCAGGGGTTCGGGCGCGGCCTAGGGTTTAGGGTGCTGGGGTTAGGGCGCGACCTAGGGTTTAGAGTGCAAGGGTTCCCGCGCGGCATAGGGTTTAGGGTGCAAGGGTTAGGGCGCGGCCTAGGATACAGGGCGCAGGGGTTAGGGCGCGGCCTAGGGTACAGGGCGCAGGGGTTAGGGCGCGGCCTAGCGTTTAGGGTGCAGGTGTTAGGGAGCAGACTTGGGTTTAGGGTGCAGGGGTTAGGGCGTGGCCTAGGGTTTAGAGTGGGTGCCTTAGGGCGCGGCCTAGGGTTTAGGGTTCAGGGGTTAGGGTGCGGCCTAGTGTTTAGGGTGCAGGGGTTAGGGCGCGGCCTAGGGTTTAGGGTACAGGGGTTAAGGCGCGGCCTATGGTTTAGGGTGCAGGGGTTAGGGCGCGGCCTAGGGTTTTGGGTGCAGAAGTTAGGGCGCGGCCTAGGGTTTAGGGTGCAGGGGTTAGGGCACGGCCGAGGGTTTTGGGTGGGGGCCTTAGGGCGCGGTCTAGGGTTTAGGGTGCAGGGGTTGGGGCGCGGCCGAGGGTGGAGGGTGCAGGGGTTAGGGCGCGGCCTTGGGTTTTGGGTCCAGGGTTTAGGGCGCGGCCTAGGGTTTAGGGCGCTGGTGTAAGGGCGCGGCCTAGGGTTTATGGTGCAGGGGTTAGGGCGCGGCCTAGGGTTTAGGGTGCAGGGGTTCGGGCGAGGCCTAGGGTTTAGGGTGCAAGCGTTAGGGCGCGGCCTAGGGTACAGGGCGCAGGGGTTAGGGCGCGGCCTAGGGTACAAGGCGCAGGGGTTAGGGCGCGGCCTAGCGTTTAGGGTGCACGTGTTAGGGAGCAGACTTGGGTTTAGGGTGCAGGGGTTAGGACGCGTCCTAGGGTTTAGGGTGCAGGGGTTAGGGCGTGGCCTAGGGTTTAGAGTGGGTGCCTTAGGGCGCGGCCTAAAGTTTAGGGTGCAGGGGTTAGGGTGCGGCCTAGTGTTTAGGGTGCAGGGGTTAGGGCGCGGCCTAGGGTTTAGGGTACAGGGGTTAGGGCGCGGCCTATGGTTTAGGGTGCAGGGGTTAGGGCGTGGCCTAGGGTTTTGGGTGCAGAAGTTAGGGCGCGGCCTAGGGTATAGGGTGCAGGGGTTAGGGCACGGCCGAGGGTTTTGGGTGGGGGCCTCAGGGCGCGGTCTAGGTTTTAGGGTGCAGGGGTTAGGGCGCGGCCTAGGGTGTAGGGTGCAGGGGTTAGGGCGCCGCCTGGGGTTTTGGGTCCAGGGGTTAGGGCGCGGCATAGGGTTTAGGGTGCTGGTGTATGGGCGCGGCCTAGGGTTTATGGTGCAGGGGTTAGGGCGCGGCCTAGGGTTTAGGGTGCAGGGGTTAGGGCGCGGCCTAGGGTTTAGGGTACAGGGGTTAGGACGCGGCCTATGGTTTAGGGTGCAGGGGTTAGGGCGCGGTGTAGGGTGTAGGGTGCAGGTGTTAGGGCGCAGCCTAGGGTTTTGGGTCCAGGGGTTAGGGTGCGGCCTAGGGTTTAGGGTGCTGGTGAAAGGGCGCGGCCTAGGGTTTATTGTGCAGGGGTTAGGGCGCGGCCTAGGGTTTAGGGTGCAGGGGTTAGGGCGCGGCCTAGGGTTTAGGGTGCAGGGGTTAGGGCGCGGCATATGGTTTAGGGTGCAAGGGTTAGGGCGCGGCCTAGGGTACAGGGCGCAGGGGTTCGGGCGCGGCCTAGGGTACAGGGCGCAGGGGTTAGGGCGCGGCCTAGCGTTTAGGGTGCAGGTGTTAGGGAGCCGACTTGGGTTTAGGGTGCAGGGGTTAGGGCGCGTCCTAGGGTTTATGGTGCAGGGGTTAGGGCGCGGCCTAGGGTTTAGTGTGCAGGGGTTAGGGCGCGTCCTAGGGTTTAGGGTGCAGGGGTTAGGGCGTGGCCTAGGGTTTAGAGTGGGTGCCTTAGGGCGCGGCCTAGGGTTTAGGGTGCGGGGGTTAGGGTGTGGCCTAGTGTTTAGGGTGCAGGGCTTAGGGCGCGGCCTAGGGTTTAGGGTACAGGGGTTAGGGCGCGGCCTATGGGTGAGGGCGCAGGGGTTAGGGCACGGCCGAGGGTTTTGGGTGGGGGCCTTAGGGCACGGTCTAGGGTTTAGGCTGCAGGGGTTAGGGCGCGGCCTAGGGTGTAGGGTGCAGGGGTTAGGGCGCGGCCTAGGGTTTATGGTGCAGGGGTTAGGGCGCGGCCTAGGGTTTAGGGTTCTGGTGTAAGGGCGCGGCCGAGGGTTTATGGTGCAGGGGTTAGGGCGCGGCCTAGGGTTTAGGGTGCAGGGGTTAGGGCGCGGCCTAGGGTTTAGGGTGCATGGGTTCGGGCGCGGCATAGGGTTTAGGGTGCAAGGGTTAGAGCGCGGCCTAGTGTACAGGGCGCAGGGGTTAGGGCGCGGCCTAGGGTGTAGGGTGCAGGGGTTAGGGCGCGGCCTAGGGTTTTGGGTCCAGGGGTTAAGGCGCGGCCTAGGGTTTAGGGTGCTGGTGTAAGGGCGCGGCCTAGGGTTTATGGTGCAGGGGTTAGGGCGCGGCCTAGGTTTTAGGGTGCAGGGGTTAGGGCACGGCCTAGGGTTTTGGGTCCAGGGGTTAGGGCGCGGCCTAGGGTTTAGGGTGGTGGTGTAAGGGCGCGGCCTAGGGTTTAGGGTGCAGGTGTTAGGGCGCGGCCTAGGGTACAGGGCGCAGGGGTTAGGGCGCTGCCTAGGATTTAGGGTGCAGGTGTTAGGGAGCAGACTTGGGTTTATGGTGCAGGGGTTAGGGCGCGTCCTAGGGTTTAGGGTGCAGGGGTTAGGGCGTGGCCTCGGGTTTCGAGTGGGTGCCTTTGGGCGCGGCCTAGGGTTTAGGGTGCGGGGGTTCGGGTGTGGCCTAGTGTTTAGGGTGCAGGGGTTAGGGCGCGGCCTAGGGTTTAGGGTACAGGGGTTAGGGCGCGGCCTATGGTTTAGGGTGCAGGTGTTAGGGCGCGGCCTAGGGTTTTGGGTGCAGAAGTTAGGGCGCGGCCTAGGGTTTAGGGTGCAGGGGTTAGGGCACGGCCGAGGGTTTTGGGTGGGGGCCTTAGGGCACGGCCTAGGGTTTAGGCTGCAGGGGTTAGGGCGCGGCCTAGGGTGTAGGGTGCAGGGGTTAGGGCGCGGCCTAGGGTTTATGGTGCAGGGGTTAGGGCGCGGCCTAGGGTTTAGGGTGCTGGTGTAAGGGCGCGGCCTAGGGTTTATGGTGCAGAGCTTAGGGCGCGGCCTAGGGTTTAGGGTGCAGGGGTTAGGGCGCGGCCTAGGGTTTAGGGTGCATGGGTTCGGGCGCGGCATAGGGTTTAGGGTGCAAGGGTTAGAGCGCGGCCTAGGGTACAGGGCGCAGGGGTTAGGGCGCGGCCTTGCGTTTAGGGTGCAGGTGTTAGGGAGCAGACTTGGGTTTAGGGTGCAGGGGTTAGGGCGCGTCCTAGGGTTTATGGTGCAGGGGTAAGGGCGTGGCCTAGGGTTTAGAGTGGGTGCCTTAGGGCGCGGCCTAGGGTTTAGGGTGCAGGGGTTAGGGTGCGGCCTAATGTTTAGGGTGCAGGGGTTAGTGCGCGGCCTATGGTTTAGCGTGCAGGGGTTAGGGCGCGGCCTATGGTTTTGGGTGCAAAAGTTAGGGCGCGGCCTAGGGTTTAGCGTGCAGTTGTTAGGGCACAGCTGAGGGTTTTGGGTGGGGGCCTTAGGGCGCGGTCTAGGGTTTCGGGTTCAGGGGTTTGGTCGCGGCCTAGGGTGCAGGGTGCAGGGGTTAGGGCGCGGCCTAGGGTTTAGCGTGCTGGTGTAAGGGCGCGGCCTAGGGTTTAGGGTGCAGGGGTTAGGGCGCGGCATAGGGTTTAGGGTGGAAGGGTTAGGGCGCGGCCTAGGGTACAGGGCGCTGGGGTTAGGGCGCGGCCTAGGGTACAGGGCGCTGGGGTTAGGGCGCGACCTAGCGTTTAGGGTGCAGGGGTTAGGGCGTGGCCTTGGGTTTAGAGTGGGTGCCATAGGGCGCGGCCTAGGGTTTAGGGTGCAGGGGTTAGGGTGCGGCCTAGTGTTTAGGGTACAGGGGTTAGGGTGCGGCCTAGTGTTTAGGGTGCAGGGGTTCGGGCGTGGCCTAGGGAATAGAGTGGGTGCCTTAGGGCGCGGCCTACGGTTTAGGGTGCAGGGCTTAGGGTGCGGCCTAGTGTTTAGGGTGTAGGGGTTGGGGCGCGGCGTAGGGTTTAGGGTACAGGGGTTAGGGCGCGGCCTATGGTTTAGGGTGCAGGGGTTAGGGCACGGCCGAGGGTTTTGGGTGGGGGCCTTAGGGCGCGGCCTAGGGTTTAGGGTGCAGGGGTTAGGGCGCGGCCTAGGGTGTAGGGTGCAGGGGTTAGGGCGCGGCCTAGGGTTTTGGGTCCAGGGGTTAGGGCGCGGCCTATGGTTTAGGGTGCTGGTGTAAGGGCGCGGCCTAGGGTTTATGGTGCAGGGGTTCGGGCGCGGCCTAAGGTTTAGGGTGCTGGGGTTAGGGCGCGGCCTAGGGTTTAGAGTGCAGGGGTTCCCGCACGGCATGGGGTTTAGGGTGCAAGGGTTAGGGAGCGGCCTAGGGTACAGGGCGCAGTGGTTAGGGCGCGGCCTAGGGTTTTGGGTCCAGGGGTTCGGGCGCGGCCTAGGGTTTAGGGTGCAAGGGTTAGGGCGCGGCCTAGGGTACAGGGCGTAGGGGTTAGGGCGCGGCCTAGGGTACAAGGCGCAGGGGTTAGGGCGCGGCCTAGCGTTTAGGGTGCACGTGTTAGGGAGCAGACTTGGGTTTAGGGTGCAGGGGTTAGGACGCGTCCTAGGGTTTAGGGTGCAGGGGTTAGGGCGTGGCCTAGGGTTTAGAGTGGGTGCCTTAGGGCGCGGCCTAGGGTTTAGGGTGCAGGGGTTAGGGTGCGGCCTAGTGTTTAGGGTGCAGGGGTTAGGGCGCGGCCTCGGGTTTAGGGTACCGGGGTTAGGGCGCGGCCTATGGTTTAGGGTGCAGGGGTTAGGGCGCGGCCTAGGTTTTTGGGTGCAGAAGTTAGGGCGTGACCTAGGGTTTAGGGTGCAGGGGTTAGGGCACGGCCGAGGGTTTTGGGTGGGGGCCTTAGGGCGCGGTCTAGGGTTTAGCGTGCAGGGGTTAGGGCGCGGCCTAGGGTGTACGGTGCAGGGGTTAGGGCGCGGCCTAGGGTTTTGGGTCCTGGGGTTAGGGCGCGACCTAGGGTTTAGGGTGCTGGTGTAAGGGCGCGGCCTAGGGTTTATGGTGCAGGGGTTAGGGCGCGGCCTAGGGTTTAGGGTGCAGGGGTTAGGGCGCGGCCTGGGGTTTAGGGTACAGGGGTTAGGGCGCGGCCTATGGTTTAGGGTGTAGAGGTTAGGGCGCGGCCTAGGGTTTAGGGTGCAGGGGTTAGGGCGCGGCCTAGGGTTTAGGGTACAGGGGTTAGGGCGCGGCCTATGGTTTAGGGTGCAGGGGTTAGGGCGCGGCCTAGGGTTTAGGGTGCAGGGGTTCGGGCGCGGCATAGGGTTTAGGGTGCAAGGGTTAGGGCGCGGCCTAGGGTACAGGGCGCAGGGGTTAGGGCGCGGCCTAGGGTACAGGGCGCAGTGGTTAGGGCGCGGCCTAGCGTTTAGGGTGCAGGTGTTAGGGAGCCGACATGGGTTTAGGGTGCAGGGGTTAGGGCGCGACCTAGCGTTTAGGGTGCAGGGGTTAGGGCGGGGCCTAGGGTTTAGAGTGGGTGCCTTAGGGCGCGGCCTAGGGTTTAGGGTGCAGGGGTTAGGGTGCGGCCTAGTGTTTAGGGTACAGGGGTTAGGGTGCGGCCTAGTGTTTAGGGTGCAGGGGTTCGGGCGTGGCCTAGGGAATAGAGTGGGTGCGTTAGGGCGCGGCCTACGGTTTAGGGTGCAGGGGTTAGGGTGCGGCCTACTGTTTAGGGTGCAGGGGTTGGGGCGCGGCGTAGGGTTTAGGGCACAGGGGTTAGGGCGCGGCCTATGGTTTAGGGTGCAGGGGTTAGGGCGCGGCCTAGGGTTTTGGGTGCAGAAGTTAGGGCGCGGCCTAGGGTTTAGGGTGCCAAGGTTAGGGCACGGCCGAGGGTTTTGGGTGGGGGCCTTAGGGCGCGGCCTAGGGTTTAGGGTGCAGGGGTTAGGGAGCAGCCTAGGGTGTAGGGTGCAGGGGTTAGGGCGCGGCCTAGGGTTTTGGGTCCAGGGGTTAGGGCGCGGCCTAGGGTTTAGGGTGCTGGTGTAAGGGCGCGGCCTAGGGTTTATGGTGCAGGGGTTAGGGCGCGGCCTGGGGTTTAGGGTGCTGGGGTTAGGGCGCGGCCTATGGTTTAGAGTGCAAGGGTTCCCGCGCGGCATAGGGTTTAGGGTGCAAGGGTTAGGGCGCGTCCTAGGGTACAGGGCGCAGGGGTTAGGGCGCGGCCTAGGGTACAGGGCGCAGGGGTTAGGGCGCGGCCTAGCGTTTAGGGTGCAGAGGTTAGGGCGCGGCCTAGCGTTTAGGGTGCAGGTGTTAGGGAGCAGACTTGGGTTTAGGGTGCAGGGGTTAGGGCGCGTCCTTGGGTTTAGGGTGCAGGGGTTAGGGCGTGGCCTAGGGTTTAGAGTGGGTGCCTTAGGGCGCGGCCTAGGGTTTACGGTGCAGGGGTTAGGGTGCGGCCTAGTGTTTAGGGAGCAGGGGGTTGGGCGCGGCCTAGGGTTTAGGGTACAGGGGTTAAGGCGCCGCCTATGGTTTAGGGTGCAGGGGTTACGGCGCGGCCTAGGGTTTTGGGTGCAGAAGTTAGGGCGCGGCCTAGGGTTTAGGGTGCAGGGGTTAGGGCACGGCCGAGGGTTTTGGGTGGGGGCCTTAGGGCGCGGTCTAGGGTTTAGGGTGTAGGGGTTAGGGCGCGGCCGAGGGTGGAGGGTGCAGGGGTTAGGGCGCGGCCTAGGGTTTTGGGTCCAGGGTTTAGGGTGTGGCCTAGGGTTTAGGGCGCTGGTGTAAGGGCGCGGCCTAGGGTTTATGGTGCAGGGGTTAGGGCGCGGCCTAGGGTTTAGGGTGCAGGGGTTAGGGCGCGGTCTAGGGTTTAGGGTGCAGGGGTTAGGGCGCGGCCTAAGGTTTAGGGTGCAGGGGTTCGGGCGCGGCATAGGGTTTAGGGTGCAAGGGTTAGGGCGCGGCCTAGGGTACAGGGCGCAGGGGTTAGGGCGCGGCCTAGGGCACAGGGCGCGGTGGTTAGGGCGCGGCCGAGCGTTTAGGGTGCAGGTGTTAGAGAGCCGACATGGGTTTAGGGTGCAGGGGTTAGGGCGCGACATAGCGTTTAGGGTGCAGGGGTTAGGGCGGGGCCTAGGGTTTAGAGTGGGTGCCTTAGGGCGCGGCCTAGGGTTTAGGGTGCAGGGGTTAGGGTGCGGCCTAGTGTTTAGGGTACAGGGGTTAGGGTGCGGCCTAGTGTTTAGGGTGCAGGGGTTCGGGCGTGGCCTAGGGAATAGAGTGGGTGCGTTAGGGCGCGGCCTACGGTTTAGGGTGCAGGGGTTAGGGTGCGGCCTACTGTTTAGGGTGCAGGGGTTGGGGCGCGGCGTAGGGTTTAGGGTACAGGTGTTAGGGCGCGGCCTATGGTTTAGGGTGCAGGGGTTAGGGCGCGGCCTAGGGTTTTGGGTGCAGAAGTTAGGTCGCGGCCTAGGGTTTAGGGTGCCAAGGTTAGGGCACGGCCGAGGGTTTTGGGTGGGGGCCTTAGGGCGCGGCCTAGGGTTTAGGGTGCAGGGGTTAGGGAGCGGCCTAGGATTTTGGGTCCAGGGGTTAGGGCGCGGCCTAGGGTTTAGGGTGCTGGTGTAAGGGCGCGGCCTAGGGTTTATGGTGACGGGGTTCCGGCGCGGCCTAGGGTTTAGGGTGCTGGGGTTAGGGCGCGGCCTAGGCTTTAGAGTGCAAGGGTTCCCGCTCGGCATAGGGTTTAGGGCGCAAGGGTTAGGGCGCGGCCTAGGGTACAGGGCGCAGGGGTTAGGGCGCGGCCTAGCGTTTAGGGTGCAGGTGTTAGGGAGCAGACTTGGGTTTAGGGTGCAGGGGTTAGGGCGCGTCCTTGGGTTTAGGGTGTAGGGGTTAGGGCGCGGCCTAGGGTTTAGGGTGCAGGGGTTAGGGTGCGGCCTAGGGTTTAGGGTGCAGGGGTTAGGGCGTGGCCTCGGGTTTAGAGTGGGTGCCTTAGGGCGCGGCCTAGGGTTTAGGGTGCGGGGGTTAGGGTGTGGCCTAGTGTTTAGGGTGCAGGGTTTAGGGCGCGGCCTAGGATTTAGGGTGCAGGGGTTAGGGCGTGGCCTCGGGTTTAGAGTGGGTGCCTTAGGGCGCGGCCTAGGGTTTAGGGTGCGGGGGTTAGGGTGTGGCCTAGTGTTTAGGGTGCAGGGGTTAGGGCGCGGCCTAGGGTTTTGGGTGCACAAGTTAGGGCGCGGCCTAGGGTTTAGGGTGCCAAGGTTAGGGCACGGCCGAGGGTTTTGGGTGGGGGCCTTAGGGCACGGTCTAGGGTTTAAGCTGCAGGGGTTAGGGCACGGCCTAGGGTGTAGGGTGCAGGGGTTAGGGCGCGGCCTAGGGTTTATGGTTCAGGGGTTAGGGCGCGGCCTAGGGTTTAGGGTTCTGGTGTAAGGGCGCAGCCTAGGGTTTATGGTGCAGGGGTTAGGGCGCGGCCTAGGGTTTAGGGTGCAGGGGTTCGGGCGAGGCCTAGGGTTTAGGGTGCAAGCGTTAGGGCGCGGCCTAGGGTACAGGGCGCAGGGGTTAGGGCGCGGCCTAGGGTACAAGGCGCACGGGTTAGGGCGCGGCCTAGCGTTTAGGGTGCACGTGTTAGGGAGCAGACTTGGGTTTAGGGTGCAGGGTTTAGGACGCGTCCTAGGGTTTAGGGTGCAGGGGTTAGGGCGTGGCCTAGGGTTTAGAGTGGGTGCCTTAGGGCGCGGCCTAGGGTTTAGGGTGCAGGGGTTAGGGTGCGGCCTAGTGTTTAGGGTGCAGGGGTTAGGGCGCGGCCTAGGGTTTAGGGTGCAGGGGTTAGGGCGCGGCCTATGGTTTAGGGTGCAGGGGTTAGGGCGCGGCCTATGGTTTTGGGTGCAGAAGTTTGGGCGCGGCCTAGGGTATAGGGTGCAGGGGTTAGGGCACGGCCGAGGGTTTTGGGTGGGGGTTTCAGGGCGCGGTCTAGGGTCTAGGGTTCAGGGGTTAGGGCGCGGCCTAGGGTGTAGGGTGCAGGGGTTAGGGCGCGGCCTAGGGTTTTGGGTCCAGGGGTTAGGGCGCGGCATAGGGTTTAGGGTGCTGGTGTAAGGGCGCGGCCTAGGGTTTATGGTGCAGGGGTTAGGGCGCGGCCTAGGGTTTAGGGTACAGGGGTTAGGACGCGGCCTATGGTTTAGGGTGCAGGGGTTAGGGCGCGGTGTAGGGTGTAGGGTGCAGGTGTTAGGGCGCGGCCTAGGGTTTTGGGTCCAGGGGTTAGGGTGCGGCCTAGGGTTTAGGGTGCTGGTGAAAGGGCGCGGCCTAGGGTTTATGGTGCAGGGGTTAGGGCGCGGCCTAGGGTTTAGGGTGCAGGGGTTAGGGCGCGTCCTAGGGTTTAGGGTGCAGGGGTTCGGGCGCGGCAAAGGGTTTAGGGTGCAAGGGTTAGGGCGCCGCCTAGGGTACAGGGCGCAGGGGTTAGGGCGTGGCCTAGGGTACAGGGCGCAGGGGTTAGGGCGCGGCCTAGCGTTTAGGGTGCAGGTGTTAGGGAGCCGAGTTGGCTTTAGGGTGCAGGGGTTAGGGCGCGGCCTAGGGTTTTGGGTCCAGGGTTTAGGGCGTGGCCTAGGGTTTAGGGCGCTGGTGTAAGGGCGCGGCCTAGGGTTTATGGTGCAGGGGTTAGGGCGCGGCCTAGGGTTTAGGGTGCAGGGGTTAGGGCGCGGTCTAGGGTTTAGGGTGCAGGGGTTAGGGCGCGGCCTAAGGTTTAGGGTGCAGGGGTTCGGGCGCGGCATAGGGTTTAGGGTGCAAGGGTTAGGGCGCGGCCTAGGGTACAGGGCGCAGGGGTTAGGGCGCGGCCTAGGGCACAGGGCGCGGTGGTTAGGGCGCGGCCGAGCGTTTAGGGTGCAGGTGTTAGAGAGCCGACATGGGTTTAGGGTGCAGGGGTTAGGGCGCGACATAGCGTTTAGGGTGCAGGGGTTAGGGCGGGGCCTAGGGTTTAGAGTGGGTGCCTTAGGGCGCGGCCTAGGGTTTAGGGTGCAGGGGTTAGGGTGCGGCCTAGTGTTTAGGGTACAGGGGTTAGGGTGCGGCCTAGTGTTTAGGGTGCAGGGGTTCGGGCGTGGCCTAGGGAATAGAGTGGGTGCGTTAGGGCGCGGCCTACGGTTTAGGGTGCAGGGGTTAGGGTGCGGCCTACTGTTTAGGGTGCAGGGGTTGGGGCGCGGCGTAGGGTTTAGGGTACAGGTGTTAGGGCGCGGCCTATGGTTTAGGGTGCAGGGGTTAGGGCGCGGCCTAGGGTTTTGGGTGCAGAAGTTAGGGCGCGGCCTAGGGTTTAGGGTGCCAAGGTTAGGGCACGGCCGAGGGTTTTGGGTGGGGGCCTTAGGGCGCGGCCTAGGGTTTAGGGTGCAGGGGTTAGGGAGCGGCCTAGGGTACAGGGCGCAGGGGTTAGGGCGCGGCCTAGGGTTTAGGGTGCTGGTGTAAGGGCGCGGCCTAGGGTTTATGGTGACGGGGTTCCGGCGCGGCCTAGGGTTTAGGGTGCTGGGGTTAGGGCGCGGCCTAGGCTTTAGAGTGCAAGGGTTCCCGCTCGGCATAGGGTTTAGGGCGCAAGGGTTAGGGCGCGGCCTAGGGTACAGGGCGCAGGGGTTAGGGCGCGGCCTAGCGTTTAGGGTGCAGGTGTTAGGGAGCAGACTTGGGTTTAGGGTGCAGGGGTTAGGGCGCGTCCTTGGGTTTAGGGTGTAGGGGTTAGGGCGCGGCCTAGGGTTTAGGGTGCAGGGGTTAGGGTGCGGCCTAGGGTTTAGGGTGCAGGGGTTAGGGCGTGGCCTCGGGTTTAGAGTGGGTGCCTTAGGGCGCGGCCTAGGGTTTAGGGTGCGGGGGTTAGGGTGTGGCCTAGTGTTTAGGGTGCAGGGTTTAGGGCGCGGCCTAGGATTTAGGGTGCAGGGGTTAGGGCGTGGCCTCGGGTTTAGAGTGGGTGCCTTAGGGCGCGGCCTAGGGTTTAGGGTGCGGGGGTTAGGGTGTGGCCTAGTGTTTAGGGTGCAGGGGTTAGGGCGCGGCCTAGGGTTTTGGGTGCACAAGTTAGGGCGCGGCCTAGGGTTTAGGGTGCCAAGGTTAGGGCACGGCCGAGGGTTTTGGGTGGGGGCCTTAGGGCACGGTCTAGGGTTTAAGCTGCAGGGGTTAGGGCACGGCCTAGGGTGTAGGGTGCAGGGGTTAGGGCGCGGCCTAGGGTTTATGGTTCAGGGGTTAGGGCGCGGCCTAGGGTTTAGGGTTCTGGTGTAAGGGCGCAGCCTAGGGTTTATGGTGCAGGGGTTAGGGCGCGGCCTAGGGTTTAGGGTGCAGGGGTTCGGGCGAGGCCTAGGGTTTAGGGTGCAAGCGTTAGGGCGCGGCCTAGGGTACAGGGCGCAGGGGTTAGGGCGCGGCCTAGGGTACAAGGCGCACGGGTTAGGGCGCGGCCTAGCGTTTAGGGTGCACGTGTTAGGGAGCAGACTTGGGTTTAGGGTGCAGGGTTTAGGACGCGTCCTAGGGTTTAGGGTGCAGGGGTTAGGGCGTGGCCTAGGGTTTAGAGTGGGTGCCTTAGGGCGCGGCCTAGGGTTTAGGGTGCAGGGGTTAGGGTGCGGCCTAGTGTTTAGGGTGCAGGGGTTAGGGCGCGGCCTAGGGTTTAGGGTGCAGGGGTTAGGGCGCGGCCTATGGTTTAGGGTGCAGGGGTTAGGCCGCGGCCTATGGTTTTGGGTGCAGAAGTTAGGGCGCGGCCTAGGGTATAGGGTGCAGGGGTTAGGGCACGGCCGAGGGTTTTGGGTGGGGGTTTCAGGGCGCGGTCTAGGGTCTAGGGTTCAGGGGTTAGGGCGCGGCCTAGGGTGTAGGGTGCAGGGGTTAGGGCGCGGCCTAGGGTTTTGGGTCCAGGGGTTAGGGCGCGGCATAGGGTTTAGGGTGCTGGTGTAAGGGCGCGGCCTAGGGTTTATGGTGCAGGGGTTAGGGCGCGGCCTAGGGTTTAGGGTACAGGGGTTAGGACGCGGCCTATGGTTTAGGGTGCAGGGGTTAGGGCGCGGTGTAGGGTGTAGGCTGCAGGTGTTAGGGCGCGGCCTAGGGTTTTGGGTCCAGGGGTTAGGGTGCGGCCTAGGGTTTAGGGTGCTGGTGAAAGGGCGCGGCCTAGGGTTTATGGTGCAGGGGTTAGGGCGCGGCCTAGGGTTTAGGGTGCAGGGGTTAGGGCGCGTCCTAGGGTTTAGGGTGCAGGGGTTCGGGCGCGGCAAAGGGTTTAGGGTGCCAGGGTTAGGGCGCCGCCTAGGGTACAGGGCGCAGGGGTTAGGGCGTGGCCTAGGGTACAGGGCGCAGGGGTTAGGGCGCGGCCTAGCGTTTAGGGTGCAGGTGTTAGGGAGCCGACTTGGCTTTAGGGTGCAGGGGTTAGGGCGCGTCCTAGGGTTTATGGTGCAGGGGTTAGGGCGCGGCCTAGGGTTTATGGTGCAGGGGTTAGGGAGCGGCCTAGGGTGTAGGGTGCAGGGGTTAGGGCGCGGCCTAGGGTTTTGGGTCCAGGGGTTAGGGCGCGGCATAGGGTTTAGGGTGCTGGTGTAAGGGCGCGGCCTAGGGTTTATGGTGCAGGGGTTGGGACGCGGCCTAGGGTTTAGGGTGCTGGGGTTAGGGCGCGGCCTAGGGTTTAGAGTGCAAGGGTTCCTGCGCGGCATAGGGTTTAGGGTGCAAGGGTTAGGGCGCGGCCTAGGGTACAGGGCGCAGGGGTTAGGGCGCGGCCTAGGGTACAGGGCGCAGGGGTTAGGGCGCGGCCTAGCGTTTAGGGTGCAGGTGTTAGGGAGCAGACTTGGGTTTAGGGTGCAGGGGTTAGGGCTCGTCCTTGGGTTTAGGGTGCAGGGGTTAGGGCGCGGCCTAGGGTTTAGGGTGCAGGGGTTAGGGTGCGGCCTAGTGTTTAGGGTGCAGGGGTTAGGGCGCGGCCTAGGGTTTAGGGTACAGGGGTTAGGGCGCGGCCTATGGTTTAGGGTGCAGGGGTTAGGGCGCGGCCTAGGGTTTTGGGTGCAGAAGTTAGGGCGCGGCCTAGGGTTTAGGGTGCAGGGGTTAGGGCACGGTCGTGGGTTTTGGGTGGGGGCCTTAGGGCGCGGTCTAGGGTTTAGGGTGCAGGGGTTAGGGCGCGGCCGAGGGTGGAGGGTGCAGGGGTTAGTGCGCGGCCTTGGGTTTTGGGTCCAGGGTTTAGGGCGCGGCCTAGGGTTTAGGGCGCTGGTGTAACGGCGCGGCCTAGGGTTTATGGTGCAGGGGTTAGGGCGCGGCCTAGGGTTTAGGGTGCAGGGGTTCGGGCGAGGCCTAGGGTTTAGGGTGCAGGGGTTCGGGCGCGGCAAAGGGTTTAGGGTGCAAGCGTTAGGGCGCGGCCTAGGGTACAGGGCGCAGGGGTTAGGGCGTGGCCTAGGGTACAGGGCGCAGGGGTTAGGGCGCGGCCTAGCGTTTAGGGTGCAGGGGTTCGGGCGCGGCAAAGGGTTTAGGGTGCAAGGGTTAGGGCGCCGCCTAGGGTACAGGGCGCAGGGGTTAGGGCGTGGCCTAGGGTACAGGGCGCAGGGGTTAGGGCGCGGCCTAGCGTTTAGGGTGCAGGTGTTAGGGAGCCGACATGGGTTTAGGGCGCAGGGGTTAGGGCGCGACCTAGCGTTTAGGGTGCAGGGGTTAGGCCGGGGCCTAGGGTTTAGAGTGGGTGCCTTAGGGCGCGGCCTAGGGTTTAGGGTGCAGGGGTTAGGGTGCGGCCTAGTGTTTAGGGTACAGGGGTTAGGGTGCGGCCTAGTGTTTAGGGTGCAGGGGTTGGGGCGTGGCCTAGGGAATAGAGTGGGTGCGTTAGGGCGCGGCCTACGGTTTAGGGTGCAGGGCTTAGGGTGCGGCCTAATGTTTAGGGTGCAGGGGTTGGGGCGCGGCGTAGGGTTTAGGGTACAGGTGTTAGGGCGCGGCCTATGGTTTAGGGTGCAGGGGTTAGGGCGCGGCCTAGGGTTTTGGGTGCAGAAGTTAGGGCGCGGCCTAGGGTTTAGGGTGCCAAGGTTAGGGCACGGCCGAGGGTTTTGGGTGGGGGCCTTAGGGCGCGGCCTAGGGTTTAGGGTGCAGGGGTTAGGGAGCAGACTTGGGTTTAGGGTGCAGGGGTTAGGGCTCGTCCTTGGGTTTAGGGTGCAGGGGTTAGGGCGCGGCCTAGGGTTTAGGGTGCAGGGGTTAGGGTGCGGCCTAGTGTTTAGGGTGCAGGGGTTAGGGCGCGGCCTAGGGTTTAGGGTACAGGGGTTAAGGCGCGGCCTATGGTTTAGGGTGCAGGGGTTAGGGCGCGGCCTAGGGTTTTGGGTGCAGAAGTTAGGGCGCGGCCTAGGGTTTAGGGTGCAGGGATTAGGGCACGGTCGTGGGTTTTGGGTGGGGGCCTTAGGGCGCGGTCTAGGGTTTAGGGTGCAGGGGTTAGGGCGCGGCCGAGGGTGGAGGGTGCAGGGGTTAGTGCGCGGCCTTGGGTTTTGGGTCCAGGGTTTAGGGCGCGGCCTAGGGTTTAGGGCGCTGGTGTAACGGCGCGGCCTAGGGTTTATGGTGCAGGGGTTCGGGCGAGGCCTAGGGTTTAGGGTGCAAGCGTTAGGGCGCGGCCTAGGGTACAGGGCGCAGGGGTTAGGGCGCGGCCTAGGGTACAAGGCGCACGGGTTAGGGCGCGGCCTAGCGTTTAGGGTGCACGTGTTAGGGAGCAGACTTGGGTTTAGGGTGCAGGGTTTAGGACGCTTCCTAGGGTTTAGGGTGCAGGGGTTAGGGCGTGGCCTAGGGTTTAGAGTGGGTGCCTTAGGGCGCGGCCTAGGGTTTAGGGTGCAGGGCTTAGGGTGCGGCCTAGTGTTTAGGGTGCAGGGGTTAGGGCGCGGCCTAGGGTTTCGGGTGCAGGGGTTAGGGCGCGGCCTATGGTTTAGGGTGCAGGGGTTAGGGCGCGGCCTATGGTTTTGGGTGCAGAAGTTAGGGCGCGGCCTAGGGTATAGGGTGCAGGGGTTAGGGCACGGCCGAGGGTTTTGGGTGGGGGTTTCAGGGCGCGGTCTAGGGTCTAGGGTTCAGGGGTTAGGGCGCGGCCTAGGGTGTAGGGTGCAGGGGTTAGGGCGCGGCCTAGGGTTTTGGGTCCAGGGGTTAGGGCGCGGCATAGGGTTTAGGGTGCTGGTGTAAGGGCGCGGCCTAGGGTTTATGGTGCAGGGGTTAGGGCGCGGCCTAGGGTTTAGGGTACAGGGGTTAGGACGCGGCCTATGGTTTAGGGTGCAGGGGTTAGGGCGCGGTGTAGGGTGTAGGGTGCAGGTGTTAGGGCGCGGCCTAGGGTTTTGGGTCCAGGGGTTAGGGTGCGGCCTAGGGTTTAGGGTGCTGGTGAAAGGGCGCGGCCTAGGGTTTATGGTGCAGGGGTTAGGGCGCGGCCTAGGGTTTAGGGTGCAGGGGTTAGGGCGCGGCCTAGGGTTTAGGGTGCAGGGGTTCGGGCGCGGCAAAGGGTTTAGGGTGCAAGGGTTAGGGCGCCGCCTAGGGTACAGGGCGCAGGGGTTAGGGCGTGGCCTAGGGTACAGGGCGCAGGGGTTAGGGCGCGGCCTAGCGTTTAGGGTGCAGGTGTTAGGGAGCCGACTTGGCTTTAGGGTGCAGGGGTTAGGGCGCGTCCTAGGGTTTAGGGTGCAGGGGTTAGGGCGTGGCCTAGGGTTTAGAGTGGGTGCCTTAGGGCGCGGCCTACGGTTTAGGGTGCAGGGGTTAGGGTGCGGCCTAGTGTTTAGGGTGCAGGGGTTGGGGCGCGGCGTAGGGTTTAGGGTACAGGGGTTAGGGCGCTGCCTATGGTTTAGGGTGCAGGGGTTAGGGCGCGGCCTAGGGTTTTGGGTGCAGAAGTAAGGGAGCGGCCTAGGGTTTGGGGTGCAGGGGTTAGGGCACGGCCGAGGGTTTTGGGTCCAGGGGTTAGGGCGCGGCCTAGGGTTTAGAGTGCAGGGGTTCCCGCGCGGCATAGGGTTTAGGGTGCAAGGGTTAGGGTGCGGCCTAGGGTACAGGGCGCAGGGGTTAGGGCGCGGCCTAGGGTGTAGGGTGCAGGGGTTAGGGCGCGGCCTAGGGTTTTGGGTCCAGGGGTTAAGGCGCGGCCTAGGGTTTAGGGTGCTGGTTTAAGGGCGCGACCTAGGGTTTATGGTGCAGGGGTTAGGGCGCGGCCTAGGTTTTAGGGTGCAGGGGTTAGGGCGCGGCCTAGGGTTTTGGGTCCAGGGGTTAGGGCGCGGCCTAGGGTTTAGGGTGCTGGTGTAAGGGCGCGGCCTAGGGTTTAGGGTGCAGGTGTTAGGGCGCGGCCTAGGGTGCAGGGCGCAGGGGTTAGGGCGCTGCCTAGGATTTAGGGTGCAGGTGTTAGGGAGCAGACTTGGGTTTATGGTGCAGGGGTTAGGGCGCGTCCTAGGGTTTAGGGTGCAGGGGTTAGGGCGTGGCCTAGGGTTTAGAGTGGGTGCCTTAGGGCGCGGCCTAAGGTTTAGGGTGCGGGGGTTCGGGTGTGGCCTAGTGTTTAGGGTGCAGGGGTTAGGGCGCGGCCTAGGGTTTAGGGTACAGGGGTTAGGGCGCGGCCTATGGTTGAGGGTGCAGGGGTTAGGGCGCAGCCTAGGGTTTTGGGTGCAGAAGTTAGGGCGCGGCCTAGGGTTTAGGGTGCAGGGGTTAGGGCACGGCCGAGGGTTTTGGGTGGGGGCCTTAGGGCACCGTCTAGGGTTTAGGCTGCAGGGGTTAGGGCGCGGCCTAGGGTGTAGGGTGCAGGGGTTAGGGCGCGGCCTAGGGTTTATGGTGCAGGGGTTAGGTCGCGGCCTTGGGTTTAGGGTGCTGGTGTAAGGGCGCGGCCTAGGGTTTATGGTGCAGGGGTTAGGGCGCGGCCTATAGTTTAGGGTGCAGGGGTTAGGGCGCGGCCTAGGGTTTAGGGTGCATGGGTTCGGGCGCGGCATAGGGTTTAGGGTGCAAGGGTTAGAGCGCTGCCTAGGGTACAGGGCGCAGGGGTTAGGGCGCGACCTAGCGTTTAGGGTGCAGGGGTTAGGGCGTGGCCTTGGGTTTAGAGTGGGTGCCTTAGGGCGCGGCCTAGGGTTTAGGGTGCAGGGGTTAGGGTGCGGCCTAGTGTTTAGGGTACAGGGGTTAGGGTGCGGCCTAGTGTTTAGGGTGCAGGGGTTCGGGCGTGGCCTAGGGAGTAGAGTGGGTGCCTTAGGGCGCGGCCAACGGTTTAGGGTGCAGGGGTTAGGGTGCGGCCTACTGTTTAGGGTGCAGGGGTTGGGGCGCGGCGTAGGGTTTAGGGTACAGGGGTTAGGGCGCGGCCTATGGTTTAGGGTGCAGGGGTTAGGGCGCGGCCTAGGGTTTTGGGTGCAGAAGTTAGGGCGCGGCCTAGGGTTTAGGGTGCAGGGGTTAGGGCACGGCCGAGGGTTTTGGGTGGGGGCCTTAGGGCGCGGCCTAGGGTTTAGGGTGCAGGGGTTAGGGCGCGGCCTAGGGTTTTGGGTCCAGGGGTTAGGGCGCGGCCTAGGGTTTTGGGTCCAGGGGTTAGGGCGCGGCCTATGGTTTAGGGTGCTGGTGTAAGGGCGCGGCCTAGGGTTTATGGTGCAGGGGTTCGGGCGCGGCCTAGGGTTTAGGGTGCTGGGGTTAGGGCGCGGCCTAGGGTTTAGAGTGCAGGGGTTCCCGCACGGCATGGGGTTTAGGGTGCAAGGGTTAGGGAGCGGCCTAGGGTACAGGGCGCAGTGGTTAGGGCGCGGCCGAGAGTTTTGGGACCAGGGGTTCGGGCGCGGCCTTGGGTTTAGGGTGCAAGGGTTAGGGCGCGGCCTAGGGTACAGGGCGTAGGGGTTAGGGCGCGGCCTAGGGTACAAGGCGCAGGGGTTAGGGCGCGGCCTAGCGTTTAGGGTGCACGTGTTAGGGAGCAGACTTGGGTTTAGGGTGCAGGGGTTAGGACGCGTCCTAGGGTTTAGGGTGCAGGGGTTAGGGCGTGGCCTAGGGTTTAGAGTGGGTGCCTTAGGGCGCGGCCTAGGGTTTAGGGTGCAGGGGTTAGGGTGCGGCCTAGTCTTTAAGGTGCAGGGGTTAGGGTGCGGCCTAGTGTTTAGGGCGCAGGGGTTGGGGCGCGGCGTAGGGTTTAGGGTACAGGTGTTAGGGCGCGGCCTATGGTTTAGGGTGCAGGGGTTAGGGCGCGGCCTAGGGTTTTGGGTGCAGAAGTTAGGGCGCGGCCTAGGGTTTAGGGTGCCAAGGTTAGGGCACGGCCGAGGGTTTTGGGTGGGGGCCTTAGGGCGCGGCCTAGGGTTTAGGGTGCAGGGGTTAGGGAGCGGCCTAGGGTGTAGGGTGCAGGGGTTAGGGCGCTGCCTAGGGTTTTGGGTCCAGGGGTTCGGGCGCGGCCTAGGGTTTAGGGTGCTGGGGTTAGGGCGCGACCTAGGGTTTAGAGTGCAAGGGTTCCCGCGCGGCATAGGGTTTAGGGTGCAAGGGTTAGGGCGCGGCCTAGGATACAGGGCGCAGGGGTTAGGGCGCGGCCTAGGGTACAGGGCGCAGGGGTTAGGGCGCGGCCTAGCGTTTAGGGTGCAGGTGTTAGGGAGCAGACTTGGGTTTAGGGTGCAGGGGTTAGGGCGTGGCCTAGGGTTTAGAGTGGGTGCCTTAGGGCGCGGCCTAGGGTTTAGGGTTCAGGGGTTAGGGTGCGGCCTAGTGTTTAGGGTGCAGGGGTTAGGGCGCGGCCTAGGGTTTAGGGTACAGGGGTTAAGGCGCGGCCTATGGTTTAGGGTGCAGGGGTTAGGGCGCGGCCTAGGGTTTTGGGTGCAGAAGTTAGGGCGCGGCCTAGGGTTTAGGGTGCAGGGGTTAGGGCACGGCCGAGGGTTTTGGGTGGGGGCCTTAGGGCGCGGTCTAGGGTTTAGGGTGCAGGGGTTGGGGCGCGGCCGAGGGTGGAGGGTGCAGGGGTTAGGGCGCGGCCTTGGGTTTTGGGTCCAGGGTTTAGGGCGCGGCCTAGGGTTTAGGGCGCTGGTGTAAGGGCGCGGCCTAGGGTTTATGGTGCAGGGGTTAGGGCGCGGCCTAGGGTTTAGGGTGCAGGGGTTCGGGCGAGGCCTAGGGTTTAGGGTGCAAGCGTTAGGGCGCGGCCTAGGGTACAGGGCGCAGAGGTTAGGGCGCGGCCTAGGGTACAAGGCGCAGGGGTTAGGGCGCGGCCTAGCGTTTAGGGTGCACGTGTTAGGGAGCAGACTTGGGTTTAGGGTGCAGGGGTTAGGACGCGTCCTAGGGTTTAGGGTGCAGGGGTTAGGGCGTGGCCTAGGGTTTAGAGTGGGTGCCTTAGGGCGCGGCCTAAAGTTTAGGGTGCAGGGGTTAGGGTGCGGCCTAGTGTTTAGGGTGCAGGGGTTAGGGCGCGGCCTAGGGTTTAGGGTACAGGGGTTAGGGCGCGGCCTATGGTTTAGGGTGCAGGGGTTAGGGCGTGGCCTAGGGTTTTGGGTGCAGAAGTTAGGGCGCGGCCTAGGGTATAGGGTGCAGGGGTTAGGGCACGGCCGAGGGTTTTGGGTGGGGGCCTCAGGGCGCGGTCTAGGTTTTAGGGTGCAGGGGTTAGGGCGCGGCCTAGGGTGTAGGGTGCAGGGGTTAGGGCGCCGCCTGGGGTTTTGGGTCCAGGGGTTAGGGCGCGGCATAGGGTTTAGGGTGCTGGTGTATGGGCGCGGCCTAGGGTTTATGGTGCAGGGGTTAGGGCGCGGCCTAGGGTTTAGGGTGCAGGGGTTAGGGCGCGGCCTAGGGTTTAGGGTACAGGGGTTAGGACGCGGCCTATGGTTTAGGGTGCAGGGGTTAGGGCGCGGTGTAGGGTGTAGGGTGCAGGTGTTAGGGCGCAGCCTAGGGTTTTGGGTCCAGGGGTTAGGGTGCGGCCTAGGGTTTAGGGTGCTGGTGAAAGGGCGCGGCCTAGGGTTTATTGTGCAGGGGTTAGGGCGCGGCCTAGGGTTTAGGGTGCAGGGGTTAGGGCGCGGCCTAGGGTTTAGGGTGCAGGGGTTAGGGCGCGGCATATGGTTTAGGGTGCAAGGGTTAGGGCGCGGCCTAGGGTACAGGGCGCAGGGGTTCGGGCGCGGCCTAGGGTACAGGGCGCAGGGGTTAGGGCGCGGCCTAGCGTTTAGGGTGCAGGTGTTAGGGAGCCGACTTGGGTTTAGGGTGCAGGGGTTAGGGCGCGTCCTAGGGTTTATGGTGCAGGGGTTAGGGCGCGGCCTAGGGTTTAGTGTGCAGGGGTTAGGGCGCGTCCTAGGGTTTAGGGTGCAGGGGTTAGGGCGTGGCCTAGGGTTTAGAGTGGGTGCCTTAGGGCGCGGCCTAGGGTTTAGGGTGCGGGGGTTAGGGTGTGGCCTAGTGTTTAGGGTGCAGGGGTTAGGGCGCGGCCTAGGGTTTAGGGTACAGGGGTTAGGGCGCGGCCTATGGGTGAGGGTGCAGGGGTTAGGGCACGGCCGAGGGTTTTGGGTGGGGGCCTTAGGGCACGGTCTAGGGTTTAGGCTGCAGGGGTTAGGGCGCGGCCTAGGGTGTAGGGTGCAGGGGTTAGGGCGCGGCCTAGGGTTTATGGTGCAGGGGTTAGGGCGCGGCCTAGGGTTTAGGGTGCTGGTGTAAGGGCGCGGCCGAGGGTTTATGGTGCAGGGGTTAGGGCGCGGCCTAGGGTTTAGGGTGCAGGGGTTAGGGCGCGGCCTAGGGTTTAGGGTGCATGGGTTCGGGCGCGGCATAGGGTTTAGGGTGCAAGGGTTAGAGCGCGGCCTAGTGTACAGGGCGCAGGGGTTAGGGCGCGGCCTAGGGTGTAGGGTGCAGGGGTTAGGGCGCGGCCTAGGGTTTTGGGTCCAGGGGTTAAGGCGCGGCCTAGGGTTTAGGGTGCTGGTGTAAGGGCGCGGCCTAGGGTTTATGGTGCAGGGGTTAGGGCGCGGCCTAGGTTTTAGGGTGCAGGGGTTAGGGCACGGCCTAGGGTTTTGGGTCCAGGGGTTAGGGCGCGGCCTAGGGTTTAGGGTGGTGGTGTAAGGGCGCGGCCTAGGGTTTAGGGTGCAGGTGTTAGGGCGCGGCCTAGGGTACAGGGCGCAGGGGTTAGGGCGCTGCCTAGGATTTAGGGTGCAGGTGTTAGGGAGCAGACTTGGGTTTATGGTGCAGGGGTTAGGGCGCGTCCTAGGGTTTAGGGTGCAGGGGTTAGGGCGTGGCCTCGGGTTTCGAGTGGGTGCCTTTGGGCGCGGCCTAGGGTTTAGGGTGCGGGGGTTCGGGTGTGGCCTAGTGTTTAGGGTGCAGGGGTTAGGGCGCGGCCTAGGGTTTAGGGTACAGGGGTTAGGGCGCGGCCTATGGTTTAGGGTGCAGGTGTTAGGGCGCGGCCTAGGGTTTTGGGTGCAGAAGTTAGGGCGCGGCCTAGGGTTTAGGGTGCAGGGGTTAGGGCACGGCCGAGGGTTTTGGGTGGGGGCCTTAGGGCACGGCCTAGGGTTTAGGCTGCAGGGGTTAGGGCGCGGCCTAGGGTGTAGGGTGCAGGGGTTAGGGCGCGGCCTAGGGTTTATGGTGCAGGGGTTAGGGCGCGGCCTAGGGTTTAGGGTGCTGGTGTAAGGGCGCGGCCTAGGGTTTATGGTGCAGAGCTTAGGGCGCGGCCTAGGGTTTAGGGTGCAGGGGTTAGGGCGCGGCCTAGGGTTTAGGGTGCATGGGTTCGGGCGCGGCATAGGGTTTAGGGTGCAAGGGTTAGAGCGCGGCCTAGGGTACAGGGCGCAGGGGTTAGGGCGCGGCCTTGCGTTTAGGGTGCAGGTGTTAGGGAGCAGACTTGGGTTTAGGGTGCAGGGGTTAGGGCGCGTCCTAGGGTTTATGGTGCAGGGGTAAGGGCGTGGCCTAGGGTTTAGAGTGGGTGCCTTAGGGCGCGGCCTAGGGTTTAGGGTGCAGGGGTTAGGGTGCGGCCTAATGTTTAGGGTGCAGGGGTTAGTGCGCGGCCTATGGTTTAGCGTGCAGGGGTTAGGGCGCGGCCTATGGTTTTGGGTGCAAAAGTTAGGGCGCGGCCTAGGGTTTAGCGTGCAGTTGTTAGGGCACAGCTGAGGGTTTTGGGTGGGGGCCTTAGGGCGCGGTCTAGGGTTTCGGGTTCAGGGGTTTGGTCGCGGCCTAGGGTGCAGGGTGCAGGGGTTAGGGCGCGGCCTAGGGTTTAGCGTGCTGGTGTAAGGGCGCGGCCTAGGGTTTAGGGTGCAGGGGTTAGGGCGCGGCATAGGGTTTAGGGTGGAAGGGTTAGGGCGCGGCCTAGGGTACAGGGCGCTGGGGTTAGGGCGCGGCCTAGGGTACAGGGCGCTGGGGTTAGGGCGCGACCTAGCGTTTAGGGTGCAGGGGTTAGGGCGTGGCCTTGGGTTTAGAGTGGGTGCCATAGGGCGCGGCCTAGGGTTTAGGGTGCAGGGGTTAGGGTGCGGCCTAGTGTTTAGGGTACAGGGGTTAGGGTGCGGCCTAGTGTTTAGGGTGCAGGGGTTCGGGCGTGGCCTAGGGAATAGAGTGGGTGCCTTAGGGCGCGGCCTACGGTTTAGGGTGCAGGGCTTAGGGTGCGGCCTAGTGTTTAGGGTGTAGGGGTTGGGGCGCGGCGTAGGGTTTAGGGTACAGGGGTTAGGGCGCGGCCTATGGTTTAGGGTGCAGGGGTTAGGGCACGGCCGAGGGTTTTGGGTGGGGGCCTTAGGGCGCGGCCTAGGGTTTAGGGTGCAGGGGTTAGGGCGCGGCCTAGGGTGTAGGGTGCAGGGGTTAGGGCGCGGCCTAGGGTTTTGGGTCCAGGGGTTAGGGCGCGGCCTATGGTTTAGGGTGCTGGTGTAAGGGCGCGGCCTAGGGTTTATGGTGCAGGGGTTCGGGCGCGGCCTAAGGTTTAGGGTGCTGGGGTTAGGGCGCGGCCTAGGGTTTAGAGTGCAGGGGTTCCCGCACGGCATGGGGTTTAGGGTGCAAGGGTTAGGGAGCGGCCTAGGGTACAGGGCGCAGTGGTTAGGGCGCGGCCTAGGGTTTTGGGTCCAGGGGTTCGGGCGCGGCCTAGGGTTTAGGGTGCAAGGGTTAGGGCGCGGCCTAGGGTACAGGGCGTAGGGGTTAGGGCGCGGCCTAGGGTACAAGGCGCAGGGGTTAGGGCGCGGCCTAGCGTTTAGGGTGCACGTGTTAGGGAGCAGACTTGGGTTTACGGTGCAGGGGTTAGGACGCGTCCTAGGGTTTAGGGTGCAGGGGTTAGGGCGTGGCCTAGGGTTTAGAGTGGGTGCCTTAGGGCGCGGCCTAGGGTTTAGGGTGCAGGGGTTAGGGTGCGGCCTAGTGTTTAGGGTGCAGGGGTTAGGGCGCGGCCTCGGGTTTAGGGTACCGGGGTTAGGGCGCGGCCTATGGTTTAGGGTGCAGGGGTTAGGGCGCGGCCTAGGTTTTTGGGTGCAGAAGTTAGGGCGTGACCTAGGGTTTAGGGTGCAGGGGTTAGGGCACGGCCGAGGGTTTTGGGTGGGGGCCTTAGGGCGCGGTCTAGGGTTTAGCGTGCAGGGGTTAGGGCGCGGCCTAGGGTGTACGGTGCAGGGGTTAGGGCGCGGCCTAGGGTTTTGGGTCCTGGGGTTAGGGCGCGACCTAGGGTTTAGGGTGCTGGTGTAAGGGCGCGGCCTAGGGTTTATGGTGCAGGGGTTAGGGCGCGGCCTAGGGTTTAGGGTGCAGGGGTTAGGGCGCGGCCTGGGGTTTAGGGTACAGGGGTTAGGGCGCGGCCTATGGTTTAGGGTGTAGAGGTTAGGGCGCGGCCTAGGGTTTAGGGTGCAGGGGTTAGGGCGCGGCCTAGGGTTTAGGGTACAGGGGTTAGGGCGCGGCCTATGGTTTAGGGTGCAGGGGTTAGGGCGCGGCCTAGGGTTTAGGGTGCAGGGGTTCGGGCGCGGCATAGGGTTTAGGGTGCAAGGGTTAGGGCGCGGCCTAGGGTACAGGGCGCAGGGGTTAGGGCGCGGCCTAGGGTACAGGGCGCAGTGGTTAGGGCGCGGCCTAGCGTTTAGGGTGCAGGTGTTAGGGAGCCGACATGGGTTTAGGGTGCAGGGGTTAGGGCGCGACCTAGCGTTTAGGGTGCAGGGGTTAGGGCGGGGCCTAGGGTTTAGAGTGGGTGCCTTAGGGCGCGGCCTAGGGTTTAGGGTGCAGGGGTTAGGGTGCGGCCTAGTGTTTAGGGTACAGGGGTTAGGGTGCGGCCTAGTGTTTAGGGTGCAGGGGTTCGGGCGTGGCCTAGGGAATAGAGTGGGTGCGTTAGGGCGCGGCCTACGGTTTAGGGTGCAGGGGTTAGGGTGCGGCCTACTGTTTAGGGTGCAGGGGTTGGGGCGCGGCGTAGGGTTTAGGGCACAGGGGTTAGGGCGCGGCCTATGGTTTAGGGTGCAGGGGTTAGGGCGCGGCCTAGGGTTTTGGGTGCAGAAGTTAGGGCGCGGCCTAGGGTTTAGGGTGCCAAGGTTAGGGCACGGCCGAGGGTTTTGGGTGGGGGCCTTAGGGCGCGGCCTAGGGTTTAGGGTGCAGGGGTTAGGGAGCAGCCTAGGGTGTAGGGTGCAGGGGTTAGGGCGCGGCCTAGGGTTTTGGGTCCAGGGGTTAGGGCGCGGCCTAGGGTTTAGGGTGCTGGTGTAAGGGCGCGGCCTAGGGTTTATGGTGCAGGGGTTCGGGCGCGGCCTGGGGTTTAGGGTGCTGGGGTTAGGGCGCGGCCTATGGTTTAGAGTGCAAGGGTTCCCGCGCGGCATAGGGTTTAGGGTGCAAGGGTTAGGGCGCGTCCTAGGGTACAGGGCGCAGGGGTTAGGGCGCGGCCTAGGGTACAGGTCGCAGGGGTTAGGGCGCGGCCTAGCGTTTAGGGTGCAGAGGTTAGGGCGCGGCCTAGCGTTTAGGGTGCAGGTGTTAGGGAGCAGACTTGGGTTTAGGGTGCAGGGGTTAGGGCGCGTCCTTGGGTTTAGGGTGCAGGGGTTAGGGCGTGGCCTAGGGTTTAGAGTGGGTGCCTTAGGGCGCGGCCTAGGGTTTACGGTGCAGGGGTTAGGGTGCGGCCTAGTGTTTAGGGAGCAGGGGGTTGGGCGCGGCCTAGGGTTTAGGGTACAGGGGTTAAGGCGCCGCCTATGGTTTAGGGTGCAGGGGTTACGGCGCGGCCTAGGGTTTTGGGTGCAGAAGTTAGGGCGCGGCCTAGGGTTTAGGGTGCAGGGGTTAGGGCACGGCCGAGGGTTTTGGGTGGGGGCCTTAGGGCGCGGTCTAGGGTTTAGGGTGTAGGGGTTAGGGCGCGGCCGAGGGTGGAGGGTGCAGGGGTTAGGGCGCGGCCTAGGGTTTTGGGTCCAGGGTTTAGGGCGTGGCCTAGGGTTTAGGGCGCTGGTGTAAGGGCGCGGCCTAGGGTTTATGGTGCAGGGGTTAGGGCGCGGCCTAGGGTTTAGGGTGCAGGGGTTAGGGCGCGGTCTAGGGTTTAGGGTGCAGGGGTTAGGGCGCGGCCTAAGGTTTAGGGTGCAGGGGTTCGGGCGCGGCATAGGGTTTAGGGTGCAAGGGTTAGGGCGCGGCCTAGGGTACAGGGCGCAGGGGTTAGGGCGCGGCCTAGGGCACAGGGCGCGGTGGTTAGGGCGCGGCCGAGCGTTTAGGGTGCAGGTGTTAGAGAGCCGACATGGGTTTAGGGTGCAGGGGTTAGGGCGCGACATAGCGTTTAGGGTGCAGGGGTTAGGGCGGGGCCTAGGGTTTAGAGTGGGTGCCTTAGGGCGCGGCCTAGGGTTTAGGGTGCAGGGGTTAGGGTGCGGCCTAGTGTTTAGGGTACAGGGGTTAGGGTGCGGCCTAGTGTTTAGGGTGCAGGGGTTCGGGCGTGGCCTAGGGAATAGAGTGGGTGCGTTAGGGCGCGGCCTACGGTTTAGGGTGCAGGGGTTAGGGTGCGGCCTCCTGTTTAGGGTGCAGGGGTTGGGGCGCGGCGTAGGGTTTAGGGTACAGGTGTTAGGGCGCGGCCTATGGTTTAGGGTGCAGGGGTTAGGGCGCGGCCTAGGGTTTTGGGTGCAGAAGTTAGGGCGCGGCCTAGGGTTTAGGGTGCCAAGGTTAGGGCACGGCCGAGGGTTTTGGGTGGGGGCCTTAGGGCGCGGCCTAGGGTTTAGGGTGCAGGGGTTAGGGAGCGGCCTAGGGTTTTGGGTCCAGGGGTTAGGGCGCGGCCTAGGGTTTAGGGTGCTGGTGTAAGGGCGCGGCCTAGGGTTTATGGTGACGGGGTTCCGGCGCGGCCTAGGGTTTAGGGTGCTGGGGTTAGGGCGCGGCCTAGGCTTTAGAGTGCAAGGGTTCCCGCTCGGCATAGGGTTTAGGGCGCAAGGGTTAGGGCGCGGCCTAGGGTACAGGGCGCAGGGGTTAGGGCGCGGCCTAGCGTTTAGGGTGCAGGTGTTAGGGAGCAGACTTGGGTTTAGGGTGCAGGGGTTAGGGCGCGTCCTTGGGTTTAGGGTGTAGGGGTTAGGGCGCGGCCTAGGGTTTAGGGTGCAGGGGTTAGGGTGCGGCCTAGGGTTTAGGGTGCAGGGGTTAGGGCGTGGCCTCGGGTTTAGAGTGGGTGCCTTAGGGCGCGGCCTAGGGTTTAGGGTGCGGGGGTTAGGGTGTGGCCTAGTGTTTAGGGTGCAGGGTTTAGGGCGCGGCCTAGGATTTAGGGTGCAGGGGTTAGGGCGTGGCCTCGGGTTTAGAGTGGGTGCCTTAGGGCGCGGCCTAGGGTTTAGGGTGCGGGGGTTAGGGTGTGGCCTAGTGTTTAGGGTGCAGGGGTTAGGGCGCGGCCTAGGGTTTTGGGTGCACAAGTTAGGGCGCGGCCTAGGGTTTAGGGTGCCAAGGTTAGGGCACGGCCGAGGGTTTTGGGTGGGGGCCTTAGGGCACGGTCTAGGGTTTAAGCTGCAGGGGTTAGGGCACGGCCTAGGGTGTAGGGTGCAGGGGTTAGGGCGCGGCCTAGGGTTTATGGTTCAGGGGTTAGGGCGCGGCCTAGGGTTTAGGGTTCTGGTGTAAGGGCGCAGCCTAGGGTTTATGGTGCAGGGGTTAGGGCGCGGCCTAGGGTTTAGGGTGCAGGGGTTCGGGCGAGGCCTAGGGTTTAGGGTGCAAGCGTTAGGGCGCGGCCTAGGGTACAGGGCGCAGGGGTTAGGGCGCGGCCTAGGGTACAAGGCGCACGGGTTAGGGCGCGGCCTAGCGTTTAGGGTGCACGTGTTAGGGAGCAGACTTGGGTTTAGGGTGCAGGGTTTAGGACGCGTCCTAGGGTTTAGGGTGCAGGGGTTAGGGCGTGGCCTAGGGTTTAGAGTGGGTGCCTTAGGGCGCGGCCTAGGGTTTAGGGTGCAGGGGTTAGGGTGCGGCCTAGTGTTTAGGGTGCAGGGGTTAGGGCGCGGCCTAGGGTTTAGGGTGCAGGGGTTAGGGCGCGGCCTATGGTTTAGGGTGCAGGGGTTAGGGCGCGGCCTATGGTTTTGGGTGCAGAAGTTAGGGCGCGGCCTAGGGTATAGGGTGCAGGGGTTAGGGCACGGCCGAGGGTTTTGGGTGGGGGTTTCAGGGCGCGGTCTAGGGTCTAGGGTTCAGGGGTTAGGGCGCGGCCTAGGGTGTAGGGTGCAGGGGTTAGGGCGCGGCCTAGGGTTTTGGGTCCAGGGGTTAGGGCGCGGCATAGGGTTTAGGGTGCTGGTGTAAGGGCGCGGCCTAGGGTTTATGGTGCAGGGGTTAGGGCGCGGCCTAGGGTTTAGGGTACAGGGGTTAGGACGCGGCCTATGGTTTAGGGTGCAGGGGTTAGGGCGCGGTGTAGGGTGTAGGGTGCAGGTGTTAGGGCGCGGCCTAGGGTTTTGGGTCCAGGGGTTAGGGTGCGGCCTAGGGTTTAGGGTGCTGGTGAAAGGGCGCGGCCTAGGGTTTATGGTGCAGGGGTTAGGGCGCGGCCTAGGGTTTAGGGTGCAGGGGTTAGGGCGCGTCCTAGGGTTTAGGGTGCAGGGGTTCGGGCGCGGCAAAGGGTTTAGGGTGCAAGGGTTAGGGCGCCGCCTAGGGTACAGGGCGCAGGGGTTAGGGCGTGGCCTAGGGTACAGGGCGCAGGGGTTAGGGCGCGGCCTAGCGTTTAGGGTGCAGGTGTTAGGGAGCCGACTTGGCTTTAGGGTGCAGGGGTTAGGGCGCGGCCTAGGGTTTTGGGTCCAGGGTTTAGGGCGTGGCCTAGGGTTTAGGGCGCTGGTGTAAGGGCGCGGCCTAGGGTTTATGGTGCAGGGGTTAGGGCGCGGCCTAGGGTTTAGGGTGCAGGGGTTAGGGCGCGGTCTAGGGTTTAGGGTGCAGGGGTTAGGGCGCGGCCTAAGGTTTAGGGTGCAGGGGTTCGGGCGCGGCATAGGGTTTAGGGTGCAAGGGTTAGGGCGCGGCCTAGGGTACAGGGCGCAGGGGTTAGGGCGCGGCCTAGGGCACAGGGCGCGGTGGTTAGGGCGCGGCCGAGCGTTTAGGGTGCAGGTGTTAGAGAGCCGACATGGGTTTAGGGTGCAGGGGTTAGGGCGCGACATAGCGTTTAGGGTGCAGGGGTTAGGGCGGGGCCTAGGGTTTAGAGTGGGTGCCTTAGGGCGCGGCCTAGGGTTTAGGGTGCAGGGGTTAGGGTGCGGCCTAGTGTTTAGGGTACAGGGGTTAGGGTGCGGCCTAGTGTTTAGGGTGCAGGGGTTCGGGCGTGGCCTAGGGAATAGAGTGGGTGCGTTAGGGCGCGGCCTACGGTTTAGGGTGCAGGGGTTAGGGTGCGGCCTACTGTTTAGGGTGCAGGGGTTGGGGCGCGGCGTAGGGTTTAGGGTACAGGTGTTAGGGCGCGGCCTATGGTTTAGGGTGCAGGGGTTAGGGCGCGGCCTAGGGTTTTGGGTGCAGAAGTTAGGGCGCGGCCTAGGGTTTAGGGTGCCAAGGTTAGGGCACGGCCGAGGGTTTTGGGTGGGGGCCTTAGGGCGCGGCCTAGGGTTTAGGGTGCAGGGGTTAGGGAGCGGCCTAGGGTTTTGGGTCCAGGGGTTAGGGCGCGGCCTAGGGTTTAGGGTGCTGGTGTAAGGGCGCGGCCTAGGGTTTATGGTGACGGGGTTCCGGCGCGGCCTAGGGTTTAGGGTGCTGGGGTTAGGGCGCGGCCTAGGCTTTAGAGTGCAAGGGTTCCCGCTCGGCATAGGGTTTAGGGCGCAAGGGTTAGGGCGCGGCCTAGGGTACAGGGCGCAGGGGTTAGGGCGCGGCCTAGCGTTTAGGGTGCAGGTGTTAGGGAGCAGACTTGGGTTTAGGGTGCAGGGGTTAGGGCGCGTCCTTGGGTTTAGGGTGTAGGGGTTAGGGCGCGGCCTAGGGTTTAGGGTGCAGGGGTTAGGGTGCGGCCTAGGGTTTAGGGTGCAGGGGTTAGGGCGTGGCCTCGGGTTTAGAGTGGGTGCCTTAGGGCGCGGCCTAGGGTTTAGGGTGCGGGGGTTAGGGTGTGGCCTAGTGTTTAGGGTGCAGGGTTTAGGGCGCGGCCTAGGATTTAGGGTGCAGGGGTTAGGGCGTGGCCTCGGGTTTAGAGTGGGTGCCTTAGGGCGCGGCCTAGGGTTTAGGGTGCGGGGGTTAGGGTGTGGCCTAGTGTTTAGGGTGCAGGGGTTAGGGCGCGGCCTAGGGTTTTGGGTGCACAAGTTAGGGCGCGGCCTAGGGTTTAGGGTGCCAAGGTTAGGGCACGGCCGAGGGTTTTGGGTGGGGGCCTTAGGGCACGGTCTAGGGTTTAAGCTGCAGGGGTTAGGGCACGGCCTAGGGTGTAGGGTGCAGGGGTTAGGGCGCGGCCTAGGGTTTATGGTTCAGGGGTTAGGGCGCGGCCTAGGGTTTAGGGTTCTGGTGTAAGGGCGCAGCCTAGGGTTTATGGTGCAGGGGTTAGGGCGCGGCCTAGGGTTTAGGGTGCAGGGGTTCGGGCGAGGCCTAGGGTTTAGGGTGCAAGCGTTAGGGCGCGGCCTAGGGTACAGGGCGCAGGGGTTAGGGCGCGGCCTAGGGTACAAGGCGCACGGGTTAGGGCGCGGCCTAGCGTTTAGGGTGCACGTGTTAGGGAGCAGACTTGGGTTTAGGGTGCAGGGTTTAGGACGCGTCCTAGGGTTTAGGGTGCAGGGGTTAGGGCGTGGCCTAGGGTTTAGAGTGGGTGCCTTAGGGCGCGGCCTAGGGTTTAGGGTGCAGGGGTTAGGGTGCGGCCTAGTGTTTAGGGTGCAGGGGTTAGGGCGCGGCCTAGGGTTTAGGGTGCAGGGGTTAGGGCGCGGCCTATGGTTTAGGGTGCAGGGGTTAGGCCGCGGCCTATGGTTTTGGGTGCAGAAGTTAGGGCGCGGCCTAGGGTATAGGGTGCAGGGGTTAGGGCACGGCCGAGGGTTTTGGGTGGGGGTTTCAGGGTGTGGTCTAGGGTCTAGGGTTCAGGGGTTAGGGCGCGGCCTAGGGTGTAGGGTGCAGGGGTTAGGGCGCGGCCTAGGGTTTTGGGTCCAGGGGTTAGGGCGCGGCATAGGGTTTAGGGTGCTGGTGTAAGGGCGCGGCCTAGGGTTTATGGTGCAGGGGTTAGGGCGCGGCCTAGGGTTTAGGGTACAGGGGTTAGGACGCGGCCTATGGTTTAGGGTGCAGGGGTTAGGGCGCGGTGTAGGGTGTAGGGTGCAGGTGTTAGGGCGCGGCCTAGGGTTTTGGGTCCAGGGGTTAGGGTGCGGCCTAGGGTTTAGGGTGCTGGTGAAAGGGCGCGGCCTAGGGTTTATGGTGCAGGGGTTAGGGCGCGGCCTAGGGTTTAGGGTGCAGGGGTTAGGGCGCGTCCTAGGGTTTAGGGTGCAGGGGTTCGGGCGCGGCAAAGGGTTTAGGGTGCCAGGGTTAGGGCGCCGCCTAGGGTACAGGGCGCAGGGGTTAGGGCGTGGCCTAGGGTACAGGGCGCAGGGGTTAGGGCGCGGCCTAGCGTTTAGGGTGCAGGTGTTAGGGAGCCGACTTGGCTTTAGGGTGCAGGGGTTAGGGCGCGTCCTAGGGTTTATGGTGCAGGGGTTAGGGCGCGGCCTAGGGTTTATGGTGCAGGGGTTAGGGAGCGGCCTAGGGTGTAGGGTGCAGGGGTTAGGGCGCGGCCTAGGGTTTTGGGTCCAGGGGTTAGGGCGCGGCATAGGGTTTAGGGTGCTGGTGTAAGGGCGCGGCCTAGGGTTTATGGTGCAGGGGTTGGGACGCGGCCTAGGGTTTAGGGTGCTGGGGTTAGGGCGCGGCCTAGGGTTTAGAGTGCAAGGGTTCCTGCGCGGCATAGGGTTTAGGGTGCAAGGGTTAGGGCGCGGCCTAGGGTACAGGGCGCAGGGGTTAGGGCGCGGCCTAGGGTACAGGGCGCAGGGGTTAGGGCGCGGCCTAGCGTTTAGGGTGCAGGTGTTAGGGAGCAGACTTGGGTTTAGGGTGCAGGGGTTAGGGCTCGTCCTTGGGTTTAGGGTGCAGGGGTTAGGGCGCGGCCTAGGGTTTAGGGTGCAGGGGTTAGGGTGCGGCCTAGTGTTTAGGGTGCAGGGGTTAGGGCGCGGCCTAGGGTTTAGGGTACAGGGGTTAAGGCGCGGCCTATGGTTTAGGGTGCAGGGGTTAGGGCGCGGCCTAGGGTTTTGGGTGCAGAAGTTAGGGCGCGGCCTAGGGTTTAGGGTGCAGGGGTTAGGGCACGGTCGTGGGTTTTGGGTGGGGGCCTTAGGGCGCGGTCTAGGGTTTAGGGTGCAGGGGTTAGGGCGCGGCCGATGGTGGAGGGTGCAGGGGTTAGTGCGCGGCCTTGGGTTTTGGGTCCAGGGTTTAGGGCGCGGCCTAGGGTTTAGGGCGCTGGTGTAACGGCGCGGCCTAGGGTTTATGGTGCAGGGGTTAGGGCGCGGCCTAGGGTTTATGGTGCAGGGGTTCGGGCGAGGCCTAGGGTTTAGGGTGCAGGGGTTCGGGCGCGGCAAAGGGTTTAGGGTGCAAGCGTTAGGGCGCGGCCTAGGGTACAGGGCGCAGGGGTTAGGGCGTGGCCTAGGGTACAGGGCGCAGGGGTTAGGGCGCGGCCTAGCGTTTAGGGTGCAGGGGTTCGGGCGCGGCAAAGGGTTTAGGGTGCAAGGGTTAGGGCGCCGCCTAGGGTACAGGGCGCAGGGGTTAGGGCGTGGCCTAGGGTACAGGGCGCAGGGGTTAGGGCGCGGCCTAGCGTTTAGGGTGCAGGTGTTAGGGAGCCGACTTGGCTTTAGGGTGCAGGGGTTAGGGCGCGTCCTAGGGTTTATGGTGCAGGGGTTAGGGCGCGGCCTAGGGTTTATGGTGCAGGTGTTAGGGCACGGCTGAGGGTTTTGGGTGGGAGCCTTAGGGCGCGGTCTAGGATTTAGGGTTCAGGGGTTTGGTCATGGCCTAGGGTGCAGGGTGCAGGGGTTAGGGCGCGGCCTAGGGTTTAGCGTGCTGGTGTAAGGGCGCGGCCTAGGGTTTAGGGTGCAGGGGTTCGGGCGCGGCATAGGGTTTAGGGTGGAAGGGTTAGGGCGCGGCCTAGGGTACAGGGCGCTGGGGTTAGGGCGCGGCCTAGGGTACAGGGCGCTGGGGTTAGGGCGCGACCTAGCGTTTAGGGTGCAGGGGTTAGGGCGTGGCCTTGGGTTTAGAGTGGGTGCCTTAGGGCGCGGCCTAGGGTTTAGGGTGCAGGGGTTAGGGTGCGGCCTAGTGTTTAGGGTACAGGGGTTAGGGTGCGGCCTAGTGTTTAGGGTACAGGGGTTAGGGTGCGGCCTAGGGTTTAGGGTGCAGGGGTTAGGGTGCGGCCTATTGTTTAGGGTGCAGGGGTTGGGGCGCGGCGTAGGGTTTAGGGTACAGGCGTTAGGGCGCGGCCTATGGTTTAGGGTGCAGGGGTTAGGGCGCGGCCTAGGGTTCTGGGTGCAGAAGTTACGGCGCGGCCTAGGGTTTAGGGTGCAGGGGTTAGGGCACAGCCGAGGGTTTTGGGTGGGGGCCTTAGGGCGCCGCCTAGGGTTTAGGGTGCAGGGGTTAGGGCGCGGCCTAGGGTGTAGGGTGCAGGGGTTAGGGCGCGGCCTAGGGTTTTGGGTCCAGGGGTTAGGGCGCGGCCTATGGTTTAGGGTGCTGGTGTAAGGGCGCGGCCTAGGGTTTATGGTGCAGGGGTTCGGGCGCGGCCTAAGGTTTAGGGTGCTGGGGTTAGGGCGCGGCCTAAGGTTTAGAGTGCAGGGGTTCCCGCACGGCATGGGGTTTAGGGTGCAAGGGTTAGGGAGCGGCCTAGGGTACAGGGCGCAGTGGTTAGGGCGCGGCCTAGGGTTTTGGGTCCAGGGGTTCGGGCGCGGCCTAGGGTTTAGGGTGCAAGGATTAGGGCGCGGCCTAGGGTACAGGGCGTAGGGGTTAGGGCGCGGCCTAGGGTACAAGGCGCAGGGGTTAGGGCGCGGCCTAGCGTTTAGGGTGCACGTGTTAGGGAGCAGACTTGGGTTTAGGGTGCAGGGGTTAGGACGCGTCCTAGGGTTTAGGGTGCAGGGGTTAGGGCGTGGCCTAGGGTTTAGAGTGGGTGCCTTAGGGCGCGGCCTAGGGTTTAGGGTGCAGGGGTTAGGGTGCGGCCTAGTGTTTAGGGTGCAGGGGTTAGGGCGCGGCCTAGGGTTTAGGGTACCGGGGTTAGGGCGCGGCCTATGGTTTAGGGTGCAGGGGTTAGGGCGCGGTCTAGGGTTTTGGGTGCAGAACTTAGGGCGCGGCCTAGTGTTTAGGGTGCAGGGGTTCGGGCGTGGCCTAGGGAATAGAGTGGGTGCGTTAGGGCGCGGCCTACGGTTTAGGGTGCAGGGGTTAGGGTGCGGCCTAGTGTTTAGGGTGCAGGGGTTGGGGCACGGCGTAGGGTTTAGGGCGCAGGTGTTAGGGCGCGGCCTATGGTTTAGGGTGCAGGGGTTAGGGCGCGGCCTAGGGTTTTGGGTGCAGAAGTTAGGGCGCGGCCTAGGGTTTAGGGTGCCAAGGTTAGGGCACGGCCGAGGGTTTTGGGTGGGGGCCTTAGGGCGCGGCCTAGGGTTTAGGGTGCAGGGGTTAGGGAGCAGCCTAGGGTGTAGGGTGCAGGGGTTAGGGCGCGGCCTAGGGTTTAGGGTGCAGGGGTTAGGGCGCGGCCTAGGGTTTAGGGTGCTGGTGTAAGGGCGCGGCCTAGGGTTTATGGTGCAGGGGTTCGGGCGCGGCCTAGGGTTTAGGGTGCAGGGGTTAGGGCGCGGCCTAGGGTTTAGAGTGCAAGGGTTCCCGCGCGGCATAGGGTTTAGGGTGCAAGGGTTAGGGCGCGGCTTAGGGTACAGGGCGCAGGGGTTAGGGCGCGGCCTAGGGTACAGGGCGCAGGGGTTAGGGCGCGGCCTAGCGTTTAGGGTGCAGGTGTTAGGGAGCAGACTTGGGTTTAGGGTGCAGGGGTTAGGGCGCGTCCTTGGGTTTAGGGTGCAGGGGTTAGGGCGTGGCCTAGGGTTTAGAGTGGGTGCCTTAGGGCGCGGCCTAGGGTTTAGGGTGCAGGGGTTAGGGTGCGGCCTCGTGTTTAGGGAGCAGGGGTTAGGGCGCGGCCTAGGGTTTAGGGTACAGGGGTTAAGGCGCTGCCTATGGTTTAGGGTGCAGGGGTTAGGGCGCGGCCTAGGGTTTTGGGTGCGGAAGTTAGGGCGCGGCCTAGGGTTTAGGGTGCAGGGGTTAGGGCACGGCCGAGGGTTTTGGGTGGGGGCCTTAGGGCGCGGTCTAGGGTTTAGGGTGCAGGGGTTAGGGCGCGGCCGAGGGTGGAGGGTGCAGGGGTTAGGGCGCGGCCTAGGGTTTTGGGTCCAGGGTTTAGGGCGCGGCCTAGGGTTTAGGGCGCTGGTGTAAGGGCGCGGCCTAGGGTTTATGGTGCAGGGGTTAGTGCGCGGCCTAGGGTTTAGGGTGCAGGGGTTAGGGCGCGGCCTAGGGTTTAGGGTACAGGGGTTAGGGCGCGGCCTATGGTTTAGGGTGCAGGGGTTAGGGCGCGGCCTAGGGTTTAAGGTGCAGGGGTTCGGGCGCGGCATAGGGTTTAAAGTGCAAGGGATAGGGCGCAGCCTAGGGTACAGGGCGCAGGGGTTAGGGCGCGGCCTAGGGTACAGGGCGCGGTGGTTAGGGCGCGGCCGAGCGTTTAGGGTGCAGGTGTTAGGGAGCCGACATGGGTTTAGGGTGCAGGGGTTAGGGCGCGACCTAGCGTTTAGGGTGCAGGGGTTAGGGCGGGGCCTAGGGTTTAGAGTGGGTGCCTTAGGGCGCGGCCTAGGGTTTAGGGTGCAGGGGTTAGGGTGCGGCCTAGTGTTTAGGGTACAGGGGTTAGGGTGCGGCCTAGTGTTTAGGGTGCAGGGGTTCGGGCGTGGCCTAGGGAATAGAGTGGGTGCGTTAGGGCGCGGCCTACGGTTTAGGGTGCAGGGGTTAGGGTGCGGCCTAGTGTTTAGGGTGCAGGGGTTGGGGCGCGGCGTAGGGTTTAGGGTACATGTGTTAGGGCGCGGCCTATGGTTTAGGGTGCAGGGGTTAGGGCGCGGCCTAGGGTTTTGGGTGCAGAAGTTAGGGCGCGGCCTAGGCTTTAGGGTGCCAAGGTTAGGGCACGGCCGAGGGTTTTGGGTGGGGGCCTTAGGGCGCGGCCTAGGGTTTAGGGTGCAGGGGTTAGGGAGCGGCCTAGGGTGTAGGGTGCAGGGGTTAGGGCGCGGCCTAGGGTTTAGGGTGCAGGGGTTAGGGCGCGGCCTAGGGTTTAGGGTGCTGGTGTAAGGGCGCGGCCTAGGGTTTATGGTGCAGGGGTTCGGGCGCGGCCTAGGGTTTAGGGTGCTGGGGTTAGGGCGCGGCCTAGGGTTTAGAGTGCAAGGGTTCCCGCGCGGCACAGGGTTTAGGGTGCAAGGGTTAGGGCGCGGCCTAGGGTACAGGGCGCAGGGGTTAGGGCGCGGCCTAGGGTACAGGGCGCAGGGGTTAGGGCGCGGCCTAGCGTTTAGGGTCCAGGTGTTAGGGAGCAGACTTGGGTTTAGGGTGCAGGGGTTAGGGCTCGTCCTTGGGTTTAGGGTGCAGGGGTTAGGGCGCGGCCTAGTGTTTAGGGTGCAGGGGTTGGGGTGCGGCCTAGTGTTTAGGGTGCAGGGGTTAGGGCGCGGCCTAGGGTTTAGGGTACAGGGGTTAAGGCGCGGCCTATGGTTTAGGGTGCAGGGGTTAGGGCGCGGCCTAGGGTTTTGGGTGCAGAAGTTAGGGCGCGGCCTAGGGTTTAGGGTGCAGGGGTTAAGGCACGGCCGAGGGTTTTGGGTGGGGGCCTTAGGGCGCGGTCTAGGGTTTAGGGTGCAGGGGTTAGGGCGCGGCCGAGGGTGGAGGGTGCAGGGGTTAGGGCGCGGCCTTGGGTTTTGGGTCCAGGGTTTAGGGCGCGGCCTAGGGTTTAGGGCGCTGGTGTAAGGGCGCGGCCTAGGGTTTATGGTGCAGGGGTTAGGGCGCGGCCTAGGGTTTAGGGTGCAGGGGTTCGGGAGAGGCCTAGGGTTTAGGGTGCAAGCGTTAGGGCGCGGCCTAGGGTACACGGCGCAGGGGTTAGGGCGCGGCCTAGGATACAAGGCGCAGGGGTTAGGGCGCGGCCTAGCGTTTAGGGTGCACGTGTTAGGGAGCAGACTTGGGTTTAGGGTGCAGGGGTTAGGACGCGTCCTAGGGTTTAGGGTGCAGGGGTAAGGGCGTGGCCTAGGGTTTAGAGTGGGTGCCTTAGGGCGTGGCCTAGAGTTTAGGGTGCAGGGGTTAGGGTGCGGCCTAGTGTTTAGGGTGCAGGGGTTAGGACGCGGCCTAGGGTTTAGGGTGCAGGGGTTAGGGCGCGGCCTATGGTTTAGGGTGCAGGGGTTAGGGCGCGGCCTAGGGTTTATGGTGCAGGGGTTCGGGCGCGGCCTAAGGTTTAGGGTGCTGGGGTTAGGGCGCGGCCTAAGGTTTAGAGTGCAGGGGTTCCCGCACGGCATGGGGTTTAGGGTGCAAGGGTTAGGGAGCGGCCTAGGGTACAGGGCGCAGTGGTTAGGGCGCGGCCTAGGGTTTTGGGTCCAGGGGTTCGGGCGCGGCCTAGGGTTTAGGGTGCAAGGATTAGGGCGCGGCCTAGGGTACAGGGCGTAGGGGTTAGGGCGCGGCCTAGGGTACAAGGCGCAGGGGTTAGGGCGCGGCCTAGCGTTTAGGGTGCACGTGTTAGGGAGCAGACTTGGGTTTAGGGTGCAGGGGTTAGGACGCGTCCTAGGGTTTAGGGTGCAGGGGTTAGGGCGTGGCCTAGGGTTTAGAGTGGGTGCCTTAGGGCGCGGCCTAGGGTTTAGGGTGCAGGGGTTAGGGTGCGGCCTAGTGTTTAGGGTGCAGGGGTTAGGGCGCGGCCTAGGGTTTAGGGTACCGGGGTTAGGGCGCGGCCTATGGTTTAGGGTGCAGGGGTTAGGGCGCGGTCTAGGGTTTTGGGTGCAGAACTTAGGGCGCGGCCTAGTGTTTAGGGTGCAGGGGTTCGGGCGTGGCCTAGGGAATAGAGTGGGTGCGTTAGGGCGCGGCCTACGGTTTAGGGTGCAGGGGTTAGGGTGCGGCCTAGTGTTTAGGGTGCAGGGGTTGGGGCACGGCGTAGGGTTTAGGGTACAGGTGTTAGGGCGCGGCCTATGGTTTAGGGTGCAGGGGTTAGGGCGCGGCCTAGGGTTTTGGGTGCAGAAGTTAGGGCGCGGCCTAGGGTTTAGGGTGCCAAGGTTAGGGCACGGCCGAGGGTTTTGGGTGGGGGCCTTAGGGCGCGGCCTAGGGTTTAGGGTGCAGGGGTTAGGGAGCAGCCTAGGGTGTAGGGTGCAGGGGTTAGGGCGCGGCCTAGGGTTTAGGGTGCAGGGGTTAGGGCGCGGCCTAGGGTTTAGGGTGCTGGTGTAAGGGCGCGGCCTAGGGTTTATGGTGCAGGGGTTCGGGCGCGGCCTAGGGTTTAGGGTGCAGGGGTTAGGGCGCGGCCTAGGGTTTAGAGTGCAAGGGTTCCCGCGCGGCATAGGGTTTAGGGTGCAAGGGTTAGGGCACGGCTTAGGGTACAGGGCGCAGGGGTTAGGGCGCGGCCTAGGGTACAGGGCGCAGGGGTTAGGGCGCGGCCTAGCGTTTAGGGTGCAGGTGTTAGGGAGCAGACTTGGGTTTAGGGTGCAGGGGTAAGGGCGCGTCCTTGGGTTTAGGGTGCAGGGGTTAGGGCGTGGCCTAGGGTTTAGAGTGGGTGCCTTAGGGCGCGGCCTAGGGTTTAGGGTGCAGGGGTTAGGGTGCGGCCTCGTGTTTAGGGAGCAGGGGTTAGGGCGCGGCCTAGGGTTTAGGGTACAGGGGTTAAGGCGCGGCCTATGGTTGTGGGTGCAGGGGTTAGGGCGCGGCCTAGGGTTTTGGGTGCGGAAGTTAGGGCGCGGCCTAGGGTTTAGGGTGCAGGGGTTAGGGCACGGCCGAGGGTTTTGGGTGGGGGCCTTAGGGCGCGGTCTAGGGTTTAGGGTGCAGGGGTTAGGGCGCGGCCGAGGGTGGAGGGTGCAGGGGTTAGGGCGCGGCCTAGGGTTTTGGGTCCAGGGTTTAGGGCGCGGCCTAGGGTTTAGGGCGCTGGTGTAAGGGCGCGGCCTAGGGTTTATGGTGCAGGGGTTAGTGCGCGGCCTAGGGTTTAGGGTGCAGGGGTTAGGGCGCGGCCTAGGGTTTAGGGTACAGGGGTTAGGGCGCGGCCTATGGTTTAGGGTGCAGGGGTTAGGGCGCGGCCTAGGGTTTAAGGTGCAGGGGTTCGGGCGCGGCATAGGGTTTAAAGTGCAAGGGATAGGGCGCTGCCTAGGGTACAGGGCGCAGGGGTTAGGGCGCGGCCTAGGGTACAGGGCGCGGTGGTTAGGGCGCGGCCGAGCGTTTAGGGTGCAGGTGTTAGGGAGCCGACATGGGTTTAGGGTGCAGGGGTTAGGGCGCGACCTAGCGTTTAGGGTGCAGGGGTTAGGGCGGGGCCTAGGGTTTAGAGTGGGTGCCTTAGGGCGCGGCCTAGGGTTTAGGGTGCAGGGGTTAGGGTGCGGCCTAGTGTTTAGGGTACAGGGGTTAGGGTGCGGCCTAGTGTTTAGGGTGCAGGGGTTCGGGCGTGGCCTAGGGAATAGAGTGGGTGCGTTAGGGCGCGGCCTACGGTTTAGGGTGCAGGGGTTAGGGTGCGGCCTAGTGTTTAGGGTGCAGGGGTTGGGGCGCGGCGTAGGGTTTAGGGTACAGGTGTTAGGGCGCGGCCTATGGTTTAGGGTGCAGGGGTTAGGGCGCGGCCTAGGGTTTTGGGTGCAGAAGTTAGGGCGCGGCCTAGGCTTTAGGGTGCCAAGGTTAGGGCACGGCCGAGGGTTTTGGGTGGGGGCCTTAGGGCGCGGCCTAGGGTTTAGGGTGCAGGGGTTAGGGAGCGGCCTAGGGTGTAGGTTGCAGGGGTTAGGGCGCGGCCTAGGGTTTTGGGTCCAGGGGTTAGGGCGCGGCCTAGGGTTTAGGGTGCTGGTGTAAGGGCGCGGCCTAGGGTTTATGGTGCAGGGGTTCGGGCGCGGCCTAGGGTTTAGGGTGCTGGGGTTAGGGCGCGGCCTAGGGTTTAGAGTGCAAGGGTTCCCGCGCGGCACAGGGTTTAGGGTGCAAGGGTTAGGGCGCGGCCTAGGGTACAGGGCGCAGGGGTTAGGGCGCGGCCTAGGGTACAGGGCGCAGGGGTTAGGGCGCGGCCTAGCGTTTAGGGTCCAGGTGTTAGGGAGCAGACTTGGGTTTAGGGTGCAGGGGTTAGGGCTCGTCCTTGGGTTTAGGGTGCAGGGGTTAGGGCGCGGCCTAGTGTTTAGGGTGCAGGGGTTGGGGTGCGGCCTAGTGTTTAGGGTGCAGGGGTTAGGGCGCGGCCTAGGGTTTAGGGTACAGGGGTTAAGGCGCGGCCTATGGTTTAGGGTGCAGGGGTTAGGGCGCGGCCTAGGGTTTTGGGTGCAGAAGTTAGGGCGCGGCCTAGGGTTTAGGGTGCAGGGGTTAAGGAACGGCCGAGGGTTTTGGGTGGTGGCCTTAGGGCGCGGTCTAGGGTTTAGGGTGCAGGGGTTAGGGCGCGGCCGAGGGTGGAGGGTGCAGGGGTTAGGGCGCGGCCTTGGGTTTTGGGTCCAGGGTTTAGGGCGCGGCCTAGGGTTTAGGGCGCTGGTGTAAGGGCGCGGCCTAGGGTTTATGGTGCAGGGGTTAGGGCGCGGCCTAGGGTTTAGGGTGCAGGGGTTCGGGAGAGGCCTAGGGTTTAGGGTGCAAGCGTTAGGGCGCGGCCTAGGGTACACGGCGCAGGGGTTAGGGCGCGGCCTAGGGTACAAGGCGCAGGGGTTAGGGCGCGGCCTAGCGTTTAGGGTGCACGTGTTAGGGAGCAGACTTGGGTTTAGGGTGCAGGGGTTAGGACGCGTCCTAGGGTTTAGGGTGCAGGGGTAAGGGCGTGGCCTAGGGTTTAGAGTGGGTGCCTTAGGGCGTGGCCTAGAGTTTAGGGTGCAGGGGTTAGGGTGCGGCCTAGTGTTTAGGGTGCAGGGGTTAGGACGCGGCCTAGGGTTTAGGGTGCAGGGGTTAGGGCGCGGCCTATGGTTTAGGGTGCAGGGGTTAGGGCGCGGCCTAGGGTTTATGGTGCAGGGGTTCGGGCGCGGCCTAAGGTTTAGGGTGCTGGGGTTAGGGCGCGGCCTAAGGTTTAGAGTGCAGGGGTTCCCGCACGGCATGGGGTTTAGGGTGCAAGGGTTAGGGAGCGGCCTAGGGTACAGGGCGCAGTGGTTAGGGCGCGGCCTAGGGTTTTGGGTCCAGGGGTTCGGGCGCGGCCTAGGGTTTAGGGTGCAAGGATTAGGGCGCGGCCTAGGGTACAGGGCGTAGGGGTTAGGGCGCGGCCTAGGGTACAAGGCGCAGGGGTTAGGGCGCGGCCTAGCGTTTAGGGTGCACGTGTTAGGGAGCAGACTTGGGTTTAGGGTGCAGGGGTTAGGACGCGTCCTAGGGTTTAGGGTGCAGGGGTTAGGGCGTGGCCTAGGGTTTAGAGTGGGTGCCTTAGGGCGCGGCCTAGGGTTTAGGGTGCAGGGGTTAGGGTGCGGCCTAGTGTTTAGGGTGCAGGGGTTAGGGCGCGGCCTAGGGTTTAGGGTACCGGGGTTAGGGCGCGGCCTATGGTTTAGGGTGCAGGGGTTAGGGCGCGGTCTAGGGTTTTGGGTGCAGAACTTAGGGCGCGGCCTAGTGTTTAGGGTGCAGGGGTTCGGGCGTGGCCTAGGGAATAGAGTGGGTGCGTTAGGGCGCGGCCTACGGTTTAGGGTGCAGGGGTTAGGGTGCGGCCTAGTGTTTAGGGTGCAGGGGTTGGGGCACGGCGTAGGGTTTAGGGTACAGGTATTAGGGCGCGGCCTATGGTTTAGGGTGCAGGGGTTAGGGCGCGGCCTAGGGTTTTGGGTGCAGAAGTTAGGGCGCGGCCTAGGGTTTAGGGTGCCAAGGTTAGGGCACGGCCGAGGGTTTTGGGTGGGGGCCTTAGGGCGCGGCCTAGGGTTTAGGGTGCAGGGGTTAGGGAGCAGCCTAGGGTGTAGGGTGCAGGGGTTAGGGCGCGGCCTAGGGTTTAGGGTGCAGGGGTTAGGGCGCGGCCTAGGGTTTAGGGTGCTGGTGTAAGGGCGCGGCCTAGGGTTTATGGTGCAGGGGTTCGGGCGCGGCCTAGGGTTTAGGGTGCAGGGGTTAGGGCGCGGCCTAGGGTTTAGAGTGCAAGGGTTCCCGCGCGGCATAGGGTTTAGGGTGCAAGGGTTAGGGCGCGGCTTAGGGTACAGGGCGCAGGGGTTAGGGCGCGGCCTAGGGTACAGGGCGCAGGGGTTAGGGCGCGGCCTAGCGTTTAGGGTGCAGGTGTTAGGGAGCAGACTTGGGTTTAGGGTGCAGGGGTTAGGGCGCGTCCTTGGGTTTAGGGTGCAGGGGTTAGGGCGTGGCCTAGGGTTTAGAGTGGGTGCCTTAGGGCGCGGCCTAGGGTTTAGGGTGCAGGGGTTAGGGTGCGGCCTCGTGTTTAGGGAGCAGGGGTTAGGGCGCGGCCTAGGGTTTAGGGTACAGGGGTTAAGGCGCGGCCTATGGTTTAGGGTGCAGGGGTTAGGGCGCGGCCTAGGGTTTTGGGTGCGGAAGTTAGGGCGCGGCCTAGGGTTTAGGGTGCAGGGGTTAGGGCACGGCCGAGGGTTTTGGGTGGGGGCCTTAGGGCGCGGTCTAGGGTTTAGGGTGCAGGGGTTAGGGCGCGGCCGAGGGTGGAGGGTGCAGGGGTTAGGGCGCGGCCTAGGGTTTTGGGTCCAGGGTTTAGGGCGCGGCCTAGGGTTTAGGGCGCTGGTGTAAGGGCGCGGCCTAGGGTTTATGGTGCAGGGGTTAGTGCGCGGCCTAGGGTTTAGGGTGCAGGGGTTAGGGCGCGGCCTAGGGTTTAGGGTACAGGGGTTAGGGCGCGGCCTATGGTTTAGGGTGCAGGGGTTAGGGCGCGGCCTAGGGTTTAAGGTGCAGGGGTTCGGGCGCGGCATAGGGTTTAAAGTGCAAGGGATAGGGCGCTGCCTAGGGTACAGGGCGCAGGGGTTAGGGCGCGGCCTAGGGTACAGGGCGCGGTGGTTAGGGCGCGGCCGAGCGTTTAGGGTGCAGGTGTTAGGGAGCCGACATGGGTTTAGGGTGCAGGGGTTAGGGCGCGACCTAGCGTTTAGGGTGCAGGGGTTAGGGCGGGGCCTAGGGTTTAGAGTGGGTGCCTTAGGGCGCGGCCTAGGGTTTAGGGTGCAGGGGTTAGGGTGCGGCCTAGTGTTTAGGGTACAGGGGTTAGGGTGCGGCCTAGTGTTTAGGGTGCAGGGGTTCGGGCGTGGCCTAGGGAATAGAGTGGGTGCGTTAGGGCGCGGCCTACGGTTTAGGGTGCAGGGGTTAGGGTGCGGCCTAGTGTTTAGGGTGCAGGGGTTGGGGCGCGGCGTAGGGTTTAGGGTACAGGTGTTAGGGCGCGGCCTATGGTTTAGGGTGCAGGGGTTAGGGCGCGGCCTAGGGTTTTGGGTGCAGAAGTTAGGGCGCGGCCTAGGCTTTAGGGTGCCAAGGTTAGGGCACGGCCGAGGGTTTTGGGTGGGGGCCTTAGGGCGCGGCCTAGGGTTTAGGGTGCAGGGGTTAGGGAGCGGCCTAGGGTGTAGGGTGCAGGGGTTAGGGCGCGGCCTAGGGTTTTGGGTCCAGGGGTTAGGGCGCGGCCTAGGGTTTAGGGTGCTGGTGTAAGGGCGCGGCCTAGGGTTTATGGTGCAGGGGTTCGGGCGCGGCCTAGGGTTTAGGGTGCTGGGGTTAGGGCGCGGCCTAGGGTTTAGAGTGCAAGGGTTCCCGCGCGGCACAGGGTTTAGGGTGCAAGGGTTAGGGCGCGGCCTAGGGTACAGGGCGCAGGGGTTAGGGCGCGGCCTAGGGTACAGGGCGCAGGGGTTAGGGCGCGGCCTAGCGTTTAGGGTCCAGGTGTTAGGGAGCAGACTTGGGTTTAGGGTGCAGGGGTTAGGGCTCGTCCTTGGGTTTAGGGTGCAGGGGTTAGGGCGCGGCCTAGTGTTTAGGGTGCAGGGGTTGGGGTGCGGCCTAGTGTTTAGGGTGCAGGGGTTAGGGCGCGGCCTAGGGTTTAGGGTACAGGGGTTAAGGCGCGGCCTATGGTTTAGGGTGCAGGGGTTAGGGCGCGGCCTAGGGTTTTGGGTGCAGAAGTTAGGGCGCGGCCTAGGGTTTAGGGTGCAGGGGTAAAGGCACGGCCGAGGGTTTTGGGTGGGGGCCTTAGGGCGCGGTCTAGGGTTTAGGGTGCAGGGGTTAGGGCGCGGCCGAGGGTGGAGGGTGCAGGGGTTAGGGCGCGGCCTTGGGTTTTGGGTCCAGGGTTTAGGGCGCGGCCTAGGGTTTAGGGCGCTGGTGTAAGGGCGCGGCCTAGGGTTTATGGTGCAGGGGTTAGGGCGCGGCCTAGGGTTTAGGGTGCAGGGGTTCGGGAGAGGCCTAGGGTTTAGGGTGCAAGCGTTAGGGCGCGGCCTAGGGTACACGGCGCAGGGGTTAGGGCGCGGCCTAGGGTACAAGGCGCAGGGGTTAGGGCGCGGCCTAGCGTTTAGGGTGCACGTGTTAGGGAGCAGACTTGGGTTTAGGGTGCAGGGGTTAGGACGCGTCCTAGGGTTTAGGGTGCAGGGGTAAGGGCGTGGCCTAGGGTTTAGAGTGGGTGCCTTAGGGCGTGGCCTAGAGTTTAGGGTGCAGGGGTTAGGGTGCGGCCTAGTGTTTAGGGTGCAGGGGTTAGGGCGCGGCCTAGGGTTTAGGGTGCAGGGGTTAGGGCGCGGCCTATGGTTTAGGGTGCAGGGGTTAGGGCGCGGCCTAGGGTTTAGGGTGCAGAAGTTAGGGCGCGGCCTAGGGTATAGGGTGCAGGGGTTAGGGCACGGCCGAGGGTTTTGGGTGGGCGCCTCAGGGCGCGGTCTAGGGTTTAGGGTGCAGGGGTTAGGGCGCGGCCTAGGGTGTAGGGTGCAGGGGTTAGGGCGCGGCCTAGGGTTTTGGGTCCAGGGGTTAGGGCGCAGCATAGGGTTTAGGGTGCTGGTGTAAGGGCGCGGCCTAGGGTTTATGGTGCAGGGGTTAGGGCGCGGCCTAGGGTTTAGGGTGCAGGGGTTAGGGCGCGGCCTAGGGTTTAGGGTACAGGGGTTAGGACGCGGCCTATGGTTTAGGGTGCAGGGGTTAGGGCGCGGTGTAGGGTGTAGGGTGCAGGTGTTAGGGCGCGGCCTAGGGTTTTGGGTCCAGGGGTTAGGGTGCCGCCTAGGGTTTAGGGTGCTGGTGAAAGGGCGCGGCCTAGGGTTTATGGTGCAGGGGTTAGGGCGCGGCCTAGGGTTTTGAGTGCAGGGGTTAGGGCGCGGCCTAGGGTTTAGGGTGCAGGGGTTCGGGCGCGGCATATGGTTTAGGGGGCAAGGGTTAGGGCGCGGCCTAGGGTACAGGGCGCAGGGGTTAGGGCGTGGCCTAGGGTACAGGGCGCAGGGGTTAGGGCGCGGCCGAGCGTTTAGGGTGCAGGTGTTCGGGAGCCGACTTGGGTTTAGGGTGCAGGGGTTAGGGCGCGTCCTAGGGTTTATGGTGCAGGGGTTAGGGCGCGGCCTAGGGTTTAGGGTGCAGGGGTTAGGGCGCGTCCTAGGGTTTAGGGTGCAGGGGTTAGGGCGTGGCCTCGGGTTTAGAGTGGGTGCCTTAGGGCGCGGCCTAGGGTTTAGGGTGCGGGGGTTAGGGTGTGGCCTAGTGTTTAGGGTGCAGCGGTTAGGGCGCGGCCTAGGGTTTAGGGTACAGGGGTTAGGGCGCGGCCTATGGGTGAGGGTGCAGGGGTTAGGGCGCGGCCTAGGGTTTTGGGTGCACAAGTTAGGGCGCGGCCTAGGGTTTAGGGTGCAGGGGTTAGGGCACGGCCGAGGGTTTTGGGTGGGGGCCTTAGGGCACGGTCTAGGGTTTAGGCTGCACGGGTTAGGGCGCGGCCTAGGGTGTAGGGTGCAGGGGTTAGGGCGCGGCCTAGGGTTTATGGTGCAGGGGTTAGGGCGCGGCCTAGGGTTTAGGGTTCTGGTGTAAGGGCGCGGCCTAGGGTTTATGGTGCAGGGGTTAGGGCGCGGCCTAGGGTTTAGGGTGCAGGGGTTAGGGCGCGGCCTAGGGTTTAGGGTGCATGGGTTTGGGCGCGGCATAGGGTTTAGGGTGCAAGGGTTAGAGCGCGGCCTAGGGTACAGGGCGCAGGGGTTAGGGCGCGGCCTAGGGTGTAGGGTGCAGGGGTTAGGGCGCGGCCTAGGGTTTTGGGTCCAGGGGTTAAGGCGCGGCCTAGGGTTTAGGGTGCTGGTGTAAGGGCGCGGCCTAGGGTTTATGGTGCAGGGGTTAGGGCGCGGCCTAGGTTTTAGGGTGCAGGGGTTAGGGCGCGGCCTAGGGTTTTGGGTCCAGGGGTTAGGACGCTGCCTAGGATTTAGGGTGCAGGTGTTAGGGTGCAGACTTGGGTTTATGGTGCAGGGGTTAGGGCGCGTCCTAGGGTTTAGGGTGCAGGGGTTAGGGCGTGGCCTCGGGTTTAGAGTGGGTGCCTTAGGGCGCGGCCTAGGGTTTAGGGTGCGGGGGTTCGGGTGTGGCCTAGTGTTTAGGGTGCAGGGGTTAGGGCGCGGCCTAGGGTTTAGGGTACAGGGATTAGGGCGCGGCCTATGGTTTATGGTGCAGGGGTTAGGGCGCGGCCTAGGGTTTTGGGTGCAGAAGTTAGGGCGCGGCCGAGGGTTTAGGGTGCAGGGGTTAGGGCACGGCCGAGGGTTTTGGGTGGGGGCCTTAGGGCACGGTCTAGGGTTTAGGCTGCAGGGGTTAGGGCGCGGCCTAGGGTGTAGGGTGCAGGGGTTAGGGCGCGGCCTAGGGTTTCTGGTGCAGGGGTTAGGGCGCGGCCTAGGGTTTAGGGTGCTGGTGTAAGGGCGCGGCCTAGGGTTTATGGTGCAGAGGTTAGGGCGCGGCCTAGGGTTTAGGGTGCAGGGGTTAGGGCGCGGCTTAGGGTTTAGGGTGCATGGGTTCGGGCGCGGCATAGGGTTTAGGGTGCAAGGGTTAGAGCGCGGCCTAGGGTACAGGGCGCAGGGGTTAGGGCGCGGCCTTGCGTTTAGGGTGCAGGTGTTAGGGAGCAGACTTGGGTTTAGGGTGCAGGGGTTAGGGCGCGTCCTAGGGTTTATGGTGCAGGGGTTAGGGCGTGGCCTAGGGTTTAGAGTGGGTGCCTTAGGGCGCGGCCTAGGGTTTAGGGTGCAGGGGTTAGGGTGCGGCCTAATGTTTAGGGTGCAGGGGTTAGGGCGCGGCCTAGGGTTTAGCGTGCTGGTGTAAGGGCGCGGCCTAGGGTTTAGGGTGCAGGGGTTCGGGAGCGGCATAGGGTTTAGGGTGGAAGGGTTAGGGCGCGGCCTAGGGTACAGGGCGCTGGGGTTAGGGCGCGGCCTAGGGTACAGGGCGCTGGGGTTAGGGCGCGACCTAGCGTTTAGGGTGCAGGGGTTAGGGCGTGGCCTTGGGTTTAGAGTGGGTGCCTTAGGGCGCGGCCTAGGGTTTAGGGTGCAGGGCTTAGGGTGCGGCCTAGTGTTTAGTTTACAGGGGTTAGGGTGCGGCCTAGTGTTTAGGGTGCAGGGGTTCGGGCGTGTCCTAGGGAATAGAGTGGGTGCCTTAGGGCGCGGCCTACAGTTTAGGGTGCAGGGGTTAGGGTGCGGCCTACTGTTTAGGGTGCAGGGGTTGGGGCGCGGTGTAGGGTTTAGGGTACAGGGGTTAGGGCGCGGCCTATGGTTTAGGGTGCAGGGGTTAGGGCGCGGCCTAGGGTTTTGGGTGCAGAAGTTAGGGCGCGGCCTAGGGTTTAGGGTGCAGGGGTTAGGGCACGGCCGAGGGTTTTGGGTGGGGGCCTTAGGGCGCGGCCTAGGGTTTAGGGTGCAGGGGTTAGGGCGCGGCCTAGGGTGTAGGGTGCAGGGGTTAGGGCGCGGCCTAGGGTTTTGGGTCCAGGGGTTAGGGCGCGGCCTATGGTTTAGGGTGCTGGTGTAAGGGCGCGGCCTAGGGTTTATGGTGCAGGGGTTCCTGCGCGGCCTAAGGTTTAGGGTGCTGGGGTTAGGGCGCGGCCTAGGGTTTAGAGTGCAGGGGTTCCCGCACGGCATGGGGTTTAGGGTGCAAGGGTTAGGGAGCGGCCTAGGGTACAGGGCGCCGTGGTTAGGGCGCGGCCCAGGGTTTTGGGTCCAGGGGTTCGGGCGCGGCCTAGGGTTTAGGGTGCAAGGGTTAGGGCGCGGCCTAGGGTACAGGGCGTAGGGGTTAGGGCGCGGCCTAGTGTACAAGGCGCAGGGGTTAGGGCGCGGCCTAGCGTTTAGGGTGCACGTGTTAGGGAGCAGACTTGGGTTTAGGGTGCAGGGGTTAGGACGCGTCCTAGGGTTTAGGGTGCCGGGGTTAGGGCGTGGCCTAGGGTTTAGAGTGGGTGCCTTAGGGCGCGGCCTAGGGTTTACGGTGCAGGGGTTAGGGTGCGGCCTAGTGTTTAGGGTGCAGGGGTTAGGGCGCGGCCTAGGGTTTAGGGTACAGGGGTTAGGGCGCGGCCTATGGTTGTGGGTGCAGGGGTTAGGGCGCGGCCTAGGGTTTTGGGTGCAGAAGTTAGGGCGTGGCCTAGGGTTTAGGGTGCAGGGGTTAGGGCACGGCCGAGGGTTTTGGGTGGGGGCTTTAGGGCGCGGTCTAGGGTTTAGCGTGCAGGGGTTAGGGCGCGGCCTAGGGTGTAGGGTGCAGGGGTTAGGGCGCGGCCTAGGGTTTTGGGTCCAGGGGTTAGGGCGCGACCTAGGGTTTAGGGTGCTGGTGTAAGGGCGCGGCCTAGGGTTTATGGTGCAGGGGTTAGGGCGCGGCCTAGGGTTTAGGGTGCAGGGGTTAGGGCGCGGCCTAGGGTTTTGGGTGCAGAAGTTAGGGCGTGGCCTAGGGTTTAGGGTGCAGGGGTTAGGGCACGGCCGAGGGTTTTGGGTGGGGGCTTTAGGGCGCGGTCTAGGGTTTAGCGTGCAGGGGTTAGGGCGCGGCCTAGGGTGTAGGGTGCAGGGGTTATGGCGCGGCCTAGGGTTTTGGGTCCAGGGGTTAGGGCGCGACCTAGGGTTTAGGGTGCTGGTGTAAGGGCGCGGCCTAGGGTTTATGGTGCAGGGGTTAGGGCGCGGCCTAGGGTTTAGGGTGCAGGGGTTAGGGCGCGGCCTAGGGTTTAGGGTACAGGGGTTAGGGCGCGGCCTATGCTTTAGGGTGCAGGGGTTAGGGCGCAGCCTAGGGTTTAGGGTGCAGGGGTTCGGGCGCGGCATAGGGTTTAGGTTGCAAGGGTTAGGGCGCGGCCTAGGGTACAGGGCGCAGGGGTTAGGGCGCGGCCTAGGGTACAGGGCGCAGTGGTTAGGGCGCGGCCTAGCGTTTAGGGTGCAGGTGTTAGGGAGCCGACATGGGTTTAGGGTGCAGGGGTTAGGGCGGGGCCTAGGGTTTAGAGTGGGTGCCTTAGGGCGCGGCCTAGGGTTTAGGGTGCAGGGGTTAGGGTGCGGCCTAGTGTTTAGGGTACAGGGGTTAGGGTGCGGCCTAGTGTTTAGGGTGCAGGGTTTCGTGCGTGGCCTAGGGAATAGAGTGGGTGCGTTAGGGCGCGGCCTAGGGTTTAGGGTGCAGGGGTTAGGGTGCGGCCTTGTGTTTAGGGTGCAGGGGTTGGGGCGCGGCGTAGGGTTTAGGGTACAGGTGTTAGGGCGCGGCCTATGGTTTAGGGTGCAGGGGTTAGGGCGCGGCCTAGGGTTTTGGGTGCAGAAGTTAGGGCGCGGCCTTGGGTTTAGGGTGCCAAGGTTAGGGCACGGCCGAGGGTTTTGGGTGGGGGCCTTAGGGCGCGGCCTAGGGTTTAGGGTGCAGGGGTTAGGGAGCAGCCTAGGGTGTAGGGTGCAGGGGTTAGGGCGCGGCCTAGGGTTTTGGGTCCAGGGGTTAGGGCGCGGCCTAGGGTTTAGGGTACTGGTGAAAGGGCGCGGCCTAGGGTTTGTGGTGCAGGGGTTAGGGCGCGGCCTAGGGTTTAGGGTGCTGGGGTTAGGGCACGGCCTAGGGTTTAGAGTGCAAGGGTTCCCGCGCGGCATAGGGTTTAGGGTGCAAGGGTTAGGGCGCGGCCTTGGGTACAGGGCGCAGGGGTTAGGGCGCGGCCTAGGGTACAGGGCGCAGGGGTTAGGGCGCGGCCTAGGGTTTAGGGTGCAGGGGTTAGAGCGCGGCTTAGGGTTTAGGGTGCATGGGTTCGGGCGCGGCATAGGGTTTAGGGTGCAAGGGTTAGAGCGCGGCCTAGGGTACAGGGCGCAGGGGTTAGGGCGCGGCCTTGCGTTTAGGGTGCAGGTGTTAGGGAGCAGACTTGGGTTTAGGGTGCAGGGGTTAGGGCGCGTCCTAGGGTTTATGGTGCAGGGGTTAGGGCGTGGCCTAGGGTTTAGAGTGGGTGCCTTAGGGCGCGGCCTATGGTTTAGGGTGCAGGGGTTAGGGTGCGGCCTAATGTTTAGGGTGCAGGGGTTAGGGCGCGGCCTAGGGTTTAGCGTGCTGGTGTAAGGGCGCGGCCTAGGGTTTAGGGTGCAGGGGTTCGGGAGCGGCATAGGGTTTAGGGTGGAAGGGTTAGGGCGCGGCCTTGGGTACAGGGCGCTGGGGTTAGGGCGCGTCCTAGGGTACAGGGCGCTGGGGTTAGGGCGCGACCTAGCGTTTAGGGTGCAGGGGTTAGGGCGTGGCCTTGGGTTTAGAGTGGGTGCCTTAGGGCGCGGCCTAGGGTTTAGGGTGCAGGGCTTAGGGTGCGGCCTAGTGTTTAGTTTACAGGGATTAGGGTGCGGCCTAGTGTTTAGGTTGCAGGGGTTCGGGCGTGTCCTAGGGAATAGAGTGGGTGCCTTAGGGCGCGGCCTACAGTTTAGGGTGCAGGGGTTAGGGTGCGGCCTACTGTTTAGGGTGCAGGGGTTGGGGCGCGGTGTAGGGTTTAGGGTACAGGGGTTAGGGTGCGGCCTATGGTTTAGGGTGCAGGGGTTAGGGCGCGGCCTAGGGTTTTGGGTGCAGAAGTTAGGGCGCGGCCTAGGGTTTAGGGTGCAGGGGTTAGGGCACGGCCGAGGGTTTTGGGTGGGGGCCTTAGGGCGCGGCCTATGGTTTAGGGTGCAGGGGTTAGGGCGCGGCCTAGGGTGTAGGGTGCAGGGGTTAGGGCGCGGCCTAGGGTTTTGGGTCCAGGGGTTAGGGCGCGGCCTATGGTTTAGGGTGCTGGTGTAAGGGCGCGGCCTAGGGTTTATGGTGCAGGGGTTCCTGCGCGGCCTAAGGTTTAGGGTGCTGGGGTTAGGGCGCGGCCTAGGGTTTAGAGTGCAGGGGTTCCCGCACGGCATGGGGTTTAGGGTGCAAGGGTTAGGGAGCGGCCTAGGGTACAGGGCGCCGTGGTTAGGGCGCGGCCTAGGGTTTTGGGTCCAGGGGTTCGGGCGCGGCCTAGGGTTTAGGGTGCAAGGGTTAGGGCGCGGCCTAGGGTACAGGGCGTAGGGGTTAGGGCGCGGCCTAGGGTACAAGGCGCAGGGGTTAGGGCGCGGCCTAGCGTTTAGGGTGCACGTGTTAGGGAGCAGACTTGGGTTTAGGGTGCAGGGGTTAGGACGCGTCCTAGGGTTTAGGGTGCCGGGGTTAGGGCGTGGCCTAGGGTTTAGAGTGGGTGCCTTAGGGCGCGGCCTAGGGTTTACGGTGCAGGGGTTAGGGTGCGGCCTAGTGTTTAGGGTGCAGGGGTTAGGGCGCGGCCTAGGGTTTAGGGTACAGGGGTTAGGGCGCGGCCTATGGTTGTGGGTGCAGGGGTTAGGGCGCGGCCTAGGGTTTTGGGTGCAGAAGTTAGGGCGTGGCCTAGGGTTTAGGGTGCAGGGGTTAGGGCACGGCCGAGGGTTTTGGGTGGGGGCTTTAGGGCGCGGTCTAGGGTTTAGCGTGCAGGGGTTAGGGCGCGGCCTAGGGTGTAGGGTGCAGGGGTTAGGGCGCGGCCTAGGGTTTTGGGTCCAGGGGTTAGGGCGCGACCTAGGGTTTAGGGTGCTGGTGTAAGGGCGCGGCCTAGGGTTTATGGTGCAGGGGTTAGGGCGCGGCCTAGGGTTTAGGGTGCAGGGGTTAGGGCGCGGCCTAGGGTTTAGGGTACAGGGGTTAGGGCGCGGCCTATGCTTTAGGGTGCAGGGGTTAGGGCGCAGCCTAGGGTTTAGGGTGCAGGGGTTCGGGCGCGGCATAGGGTTTAGGTTGCAAGGGTTAGGGCGCGGCCTAGGGTACAGGGCGCAGGGGTTAGGGCGCGGCCTAGGGTACAGGGCGCAGTGGTTAAGGCGCGGCCTAGCGTTTAGGGTTCAGGTGTTAGGGAGCCGACATGGGTTTAGGGTGCAGGGGTTAGGGCGGGGCCTAGGGTTTAGAGTGGGTGCCTTAGGGCGCGGCCTAGGGTTTAGGGTGCAGGGGTTAGGGTGCGGCCTAGTGTTTAGGGTACAGGGGTTAGGGTGCGGCCTAGTGTTTAGGGTGCAGGGTTTCGTGCGTGGCCTAGGGAATAGAGTGGGTGCGTTAGGGCGCGGCCTACGGTTTAGGGTGCAGGGGTTAGGGTGCGGCCTTGTGTTTAGGGTGCAGGGGTTGGGGCGCGGCGTAGGGTTTAGGGTACAGGTGTTAGGGCGCGGCCTATGGTTTAGGGTGCAGGGGTTAGGGCGCGGCCTAGGGTTTTGGGTGCAGAAGTTAGGGCGCGGCCTAGGGTTTAGGGTGCCAAGGTTAGGGCACGGCCGAGGGTTTTGGGTGGGGGCCTTAGGGCGCGGCCTAGGGTTTAGGGTGCAGGGGTTAGGGAGCAGCCTAGGGTGTAGGGTGCAGGGGTTAGGGCGCGGCCTAGGGTTTTGGGTCCAGGGGTTAGGGCGCGGCCTAGGGTTTAGGGTACTGGTGAAAGGGCGCGGCCTAGGGTTTGTGGTGCAGGGGTTCGGGCGCGGCCTAGGGTTTAGGGTGCTGGGGTTAGGGCGCGGCCTAGGGTTTAGAGTGCAAGGGTTCCCGCGCGGCATAGGGTTTAGGGTGCAAGGGTTAGGGCGCGGCCTAGGGTACAGGGCGCAGGGCTTAGGGCGCGGCCTAGGGTACAGGGCGCAGGGGTTAGGGCGCGGCCTAGTGTTTAGGGTGCAGGTGTTAGGGAGCAGACTTGGGTTTAGGGTGCAGGGGTTAGGGCGCGTCCTTGGGTTTAGGGTGCAGGGGTTAGGGCGTGGCCTAGGGTTTAGAGTGGGTGCGTTAGGGCGCGGCCTACGGTTTAGGGTGCAGGGGTTAGGGTGCGGCCTTGTGTTTAGGGTGCAGGGGTTGGGGCGCGGCGTAGGGTTTAGGGTACAGGTGTTAGGGCGCGGCCTATGGTTTAGGGTGCAGGGGTTAGGGCGCGGCCTAGGGTTTTGGGTGCAGAAGTTAGGGCGCGGCCTTGGGTTTAGGGTGCCAAGGTTAGGGCACGGCCGAGGGTTTTGGGTGGGGGCCTTAGGGCGCGGCCTAGGGTTTAGGGTGCAGGGGTTAGGGAGCAGCCTAGGGTGTAGGGTGCAGGGGTTAGGGCGCGGCCTAGGGTTTTGGGTCCAGGGGTTAGGGCGCGGCCTAGGGTTTAGGGTACTGGTGAAAGGGCGCGGCCTAGGGTTTGTGGTGCAGGGGTTCGGGCGCGGCCTAGGGTTTAGGGTGCTGGGGTTAGGGCGCGGCCTAGGGTTTAGAGTGCAAGGGTTCCCGCGCGGCATAGGGTTTAGGGTGCAAGGGTTAGGGCGCGGCCTAGGGTACAGGGCGCAGGGGTTAGGGCGCGGCCTAGGGTACAGGGCGCAGGGGTTAGGGCGCGGCCTAGGGTTTAGGGTGCAGGGGTTAGGGCGCGGCTTAGGGTTTAGGGTGCATGGGTTCGGGCGCGGCATAGGGTTTAGGGTGCAAGGGTTAGAGCGCGGCCTAGGGTACAGGGCGCAGGGGTTAGGGCGCGGCCTTGCGTTTAGGGTGCAGGTGTTAGGGAGCAGACTTGGGTTTAGGGTGCAGGGGTTAGGGCGCGTCCTAGGGTTTATGGTGCAGAGGTTAGGGCGTTGCCTAGGGTTTAGAGTGGGTGCCTTAGGGCGCGGCCTAGGGTTTAGGGTGCAGGGGTTAGGGTGCGGCCTAATGTTTAGGGTGCAGGGGTTAGGGCGCGGCCTAGGGTTTAGCGTGCTGGTGTAAGGGCGCGGCCTAGGGTTTAGGGTGCAAGGGTTCGGGAGCGGCATAGGGTTTAGGGTGGAAGGGTTCGGGCGCGGCCTAGGGTACAGGGCGCTGGGGTTAGGGCGCGTCCTAGGGTACAGGGCGCTGGGGTTAGGGCGCGACCTAGCGTTTAGGGTGCAGGGGTTAGGGCGTGGCCTTGGGTTTAGAGTGGGTGCCTTAGGGCGCGGCCTAGGGTTTAGGGTGCAGGGCTTAGGGTGCGGCCTAGTGTTTAGTTTACAGGGGTTAGGGTGCGGCCTAGTGTTTAGGTTGCAGGGGTTCGGGCGTGTCCTAGGGAATAGAGTGGGTGCCTTAGGGCGCGGCCTACAGTTTAGGGTGCAGGGGTTAGGGTGCGGCCTACTGTTTAGGGTGCAGGGGTTGGGGCGCGGTGTAGGGTTTAGGGTACAGGGGTTAGGGCGCGGCCTATGGTCTAGGGTGCAGGGGTTAGGGCGCGGCCTAGGGTTTTGGGTGCAGAAGTTAGGGCGCGGCCTAGGGTTTAGGGTGCAGGGGTTAGGGCACGGCCGAGGGTTTTGGGTGGGGGCCTTAGGGCGCGGCCTATGGTTTAGGGTGCAGGGGTTAGGGCGCGGCCTAGGGTGTAGGGTGCAGGGGTTAGGGCGCGGCCTAGGGTTTTGGGTCCAGGGGTTAGGGCGCGGCCTATGGTTTAGGGTGCTGGTGTAAGGGCGCGGCCTAGGGTTTATGGTGCAGGGGTTCCTGCGCGGCCTAAGGTTTAGGGTGCTGGGGTTAGGGCGCGGCCTAGGGTTTAGAGTGCAGGGGTTCCCGCACGGCATGGGGTTTAGGGTGCAAGGGTTAGGGAGCGGCCTAGGGTACAGGGCGCCGTGGTTAGGGCGCGGCCCAGGGTTTTGGGTCCAGGGGTTCGGGCGCGGCCTAGGGTTTAGGGTGCAAGGGTTAGGGCGCGGCCTAGGGTACAGGGCGTAGGGGTTAGGGCGCGGCCTAGTGTACAAGGCGCAGGGGTTAGGGCGCGGCCTAGCGTTTAGGGTGCACGTGTTAGGGAGCAGACTTGGGTTTAGGGTGCAGGGGTTAGGACGCGTCCTAGGGTTTAGGGTGCCGGGGTTAGGGCGTGGCCTAGGGTTTAGAGTGGGTGCCTTAGGGCGCGGCCTAGGGTTTACGGTGCAGGGGTTAGGGTGCGGCCTAGTGTTTAGGGTGCAGGGGTTAGGGCGCGGCCTAGGGTTTAGGGTACAGGGGTTAGGGCGCGGCCTATGGTTGTGGGTGCAGGGGTTAGGGCGCGGCCTAGGGTTTTGGGTGCAGAAGTTAGGGCGTGGCCTAGGGTTTAGGGTGCAGGGGTTAGGGCACGGCCGAGGGTTTTGGGTGGGGGCTTTAGGGCGCGGTCTAGGGTTTAGCGTGCAGGGGTTAGGGCGCGGCCTAGGGTGTAGGGTGCAGGGGTTAGGGCGCGGCCTAGGGTTTTGGGTCCAGGGGTTAGGGCGCGACCTAGGGTTTAGGGTGCTGGTGTAAGGGCGCGGCCTAGGGTTTATGGTGCAGGGGTTAGGGCGCGGCCTAGGGTTTAGGGTGCAGGGGTTAGGGCGCGGCCTAGGGTTTTGGGTGCAGAAGTTAGGGCGTGGCCTAGGGTTTAGGGTGCAGGGGTTAGGGCACGGCCGAGGGTTTTGGGTGGGGGCTTTAGGGCGCGGTCTAGGGTTTAGCGTGCAGGGGTTAGGGCGCGGCCTAGGGTGTAGGGTGCAGGGGTTATGGCGCGGCCTAGGGTTTTGGGTCCAGGGGTTAGGGCGCGACCTAGGGTTTAGGGTGCTGGTGTAAGGGCGCGGCCTAGGGTTTATGGTGCAGGGGTTAGGGCGCGGCCTAGGGTTTAGGGTGCAGGGGTTAGGGCGCGGCCTAGGGTTTAGGGTACAGGGGTTAGGGCGCGGCCTATGCTTTAGGGTGCAGGGGTTAGGGCGCAGCCTAGGGTTTAGGGTGCAGGGGTTCGGGCGCGGCATAGGGTTTAGGTTGCAAGGGTTAGGGCGCGGCCTAGGGTACAGGGCGCAGGGGTTAGGGCGCGGCCTAGGGTACAGGGCGCAGTGGTTAGGGCGCGGCCTAGCGTTTAGGGTGCAGGTGTTAGGGAGCCGACATGGGTTTAGGGTGCAGGGGTTAGGGCGGGGCCTAGGGTTTAGAGTGGGTGCCTTAGGGCGCGGCCTAGGGTTTAGGGTGCAGGGGTTAGGGTGCGGCCTAGTGTTTAGGGTACAGGGGTTAGGGTGCGGCCTAGTGTTTAGGGTGCAGGGTTTCGTGCGTGGCCTAGGGAATAGAGTGGGTGCGTTAGGGCGCGGCCTAGGGTTTAGGGTGCAGGGGTTAGGGTGCGGCCTTGTGTTTAGGGTGCAGGGGTTGGGGCGCGGCGTAGGGTTTAGGGTACAGGTGTTAGGGCGCGGCCTATGGTTTAGGGTGCAGGGGTTAGGGCGCGGCCTAGGGTTTTGGGTGCAGAAGTTAGGGCGCGGCCTTGGGTTTAGGGTGCCAAGGTTAGGGCACGGCCGAGGGTTTTGGGTGGGGGCCTTAGGGCGCGGCCTAGGGTTTAGGGTGCAGGGGTTAGGGAGCAGCCTAGGGTGTAGGGTGCAGGGGTTAGGGCGCGGCCTAGGGTTTTGGGTCCAGGGGTTAGGGCGCGGCCTAGGGTTTAGGGTACTGGTGAAAGGGCGCGGCCTAGGGTTTGTGGTGCAGGGGTTAGGGCGCGGCCTAGGGTTTAGGGTGCTGGGGTTAGGGCACGGCCTAGGGTTTAGAGTGCAAGGGTTCCCGCGCGGCATAGGGTTTAGGGTGCAAGGGTTAGGGCGCGGCCTTGGGTACAGGGCGCAGGGGTTAGGGCGCGGCCTAGGGTACAGGGCGCAGGGGTTAGGGCGCGGCCTAGGGTTTAGGGTGCAGGGGTTAGAGCGCGGCTTAGGGTTTAGGGTGCATGGGTTCGGGCGCGGCATAGGGTTTAGGGTGCAAGGGTTAGAGCGCGGCCTAGGGTACAGGGCGCAGGGGTTAGGGCGCGGCCTTGCGTTTAGGGTGCAGGTGTTAGGGAGCAGACTTGGGTTTAGGGTGCAGGGGTTAGGGCGCGTCCTAGGGTTTATGGTGCAGGGGTTAGGGCGTGGCCTAGGGTTTAGAGTGGGTGCCTTAGGGCGCGGCCTATGGTTTAGGGTGCAGGGGTTAGGGTGCGGCCTAATGTTTAGGGTGCAGGGGTTAGGGCGCGGCCTAGGGTTTAGCGTGCTGGTGTAAGGGCGCGGCCTAGGGTTTAGGGTGCAGGGGTTCGGGAGCGGCATAGGGTTTAGGGTGGAAGGGTTAGGGCGCGGCCTTGGGTACAGGGCGCTGGGGTTAGGGCGCGTCCTAGGGTACAGGGCGCTGGGGTTAGGGCGCGACCTAGCGTTTAGGGTGCAGGGGTTAGGGCGTGGCCTTGGGTTTAGAGTGGGTGCCTTAGGGCGCGGCCTAGGGTTTAGGGTGCAGGGCTTAGGGTGCGGCCTAGTGTTTAGTTTACAGGGATTAGGGTGCGGCCTAGTGTTTAGGTTGCAGGGGTTCGGGCGTGTCCTAGGGAATAGAGTGGGTGCCTTAGGGCGCGGCCTACAGTTTAGGGTGCAGGGGTTAGGGTGCGGCCTACTGTTTAGGGTGCAGGGGTTGGGGCGCGGTGTAGGGTTTAGGGTACAGGGGTTAGGGTGCGGCCTATGGTTTAGGGTGCAGGGGTTAGGGCGCGGCCTAGGGTTTTGGGTGCAGAAGTTAGGGCGCGGCCTAGGGTTTAGGGTGCAGGGGTTAGGGCACGGCCGAGGGTTTTGGGTGGGGGCCTTAGGGCGCGGCCTATGGTTTAGGGTGCAGGGGTTAGGGCGCGGCCTAGGGTGTAGGGTGCAGGGGTTAGGGCGCGGCCTAGGGTTTTGGGTCCAGGGGTTAGGGCGCGGCCTATGGTTTAGGGTGCTGGTGTAAGGGCGCGGCCTAGGGTTTATGGTGCAGGGGTTCCTGCGCGGCCTAAGGTTTAGGGTGCTGGGGTTAGGGCGCGGCCTAGGGTTTAGAGTGCAGGGGTTCCCGCACGGCATGGGGTTTAGGGTGCAAGGGTTAGGGAGCGGCCTAGGGTACAGGGCGCCGTGGTTAGGGCGCGGCCTAGGGTTTTGGGTCCAGGGGTTCGGGCGCGGCCTAGGGTTTAGGGTGCAAGGGTTAGGGCGCGGCCTAGGGTACAGGGCGTAGGGGTTAGGGCGCGGCCTAGGGTACAAGGCGCAGGGGTTAGGGCGCGGCCTAGCGTTTAGGGTGCACGTGTTAGGGAGCAGACTTGGGTTTAGGGTGCAGGGGTTAGGACGCGTCCTAGGGTTTAGGGTGCCGGGGTTAGGGCGTGGCCTAGGGTTTAGAGTGGGTGCCTTAGGGCGCGGCCTAGGGTTTACGGTGCAGGGGTTAGGGTGCGGCCTAGTGTTTAGGGTGCAGGGGTTAGGGCGCGGCCTAGGGTTTAGGGTACAGGGGTTAGGGCGCGGCCTATGGTTGTGGGTGCAGGGGTTAGGGCGCGGCCTAGGGTTTTGGGTGCAGAAGTTAGGGCGTGGCCTAGGGTTTAGGGTGCAGGGGTTAGGGCACGGCCGAGGGTTTTGGGTGGGGGCTTTAGGGCGCGGTCTAGGGTTTAGCGTGCAGGGGTTAGGGCGCGGCCTAGGGTGTAGGGTGCAGGGGTTAGGGCGCGGCCTAGGGTTTTGGGTCCAGGGGTTAGGGCGCGACCTAGGGTTTAGGGTGCTGGTGTAAGGGCGCGGCCTAGGGTTTATGGTGCAGGGGTTAGGGCGCGGCCTAGGGTTTAGGGTGCAGGGGTTAGGGCGCGGCCTAGGGTTTAGGGTACAGGGGTTAGGGCGCGGCCTATGCTTTAGGGTGCAGGGGTTAGGGCGCAGCCTAGGGTTTAGGGTGCAGGGGTTCGGGCGCGGCATAGGGTTTAGGTTGCAAGGGTTAGGGCGCGGCCTAGGGTACAGGGCGCAGGGGTTAGGGCGCGGCCTAGGGTACAGGGCGCAGTGGTTAAGGCGCGGCCTAGCGTTTAGGGTTCAGGTGTTAGGGAGCCGACATGGGTTTAGGGTGCAGGGGTTAGGGCGGGGCCTAGGGTTTAGAGTGGGTGCCTTAGGGCGCGGCCTAGGGTTTAGGGTGCAGGGGTTAGGGTGCGGCCTAGTGTTTAGGGTACAGGGGTTAGGGTGCGGCCTAGTGTTTAGGGTGCAGGGTTTCGTGCGTGGCCTAGGGAATAGAGTGGGTGCGTTAGGGCGCGGCCTACGGTTTAGGGTGCAGGGGTTAGGGTGCGGCCTTGTGTTTAGGGTGCAGGGGTTGGGGCGCGGCGTAGGGTTTAGGGTACAGGTGTTAGGGCGCGGCCTATGGTTTAGGGTGCAGGGGTTAGGGCGCGGCCTAGGGTTTTGGGTGCAGAAGTTAGGGCGCGGCCTAGGGTTTAGGGTGCCAAGGTTAGGGCACGGCCGAGGGTTTTGGGTGGGGGCCTTAGGGCGCGGCCTAGGGTTTAGGGTGCAGGGGTTAGGGAGCAGCCTAGGGTGTAGGGTGCAGGGGTTAGGGCGCGGCCTAGGGTTTTGGGTCCAGGGGTTAGGGCGCGGCCTAGGGTTTAGGGTACTGGTGAAAGGGCGCGGCCTAGGGTTTGTGGTGCAGGGGTTCGGGCGCGGCCTAGGGTTTAGGGTGCTGGGGTTAGGGCGCGGCCTAGGGTTTAGAGTGCAAGGGTTCCCGCGCGGCATAGGGTTTAGGGTGCAAGGGTTAGGGCGCGGCCTAGGGTACAGGGCGCAGGGCTTAGGGCGCGGCCTAGGGTACAGGGCGCAGGGGTTAGGGCGCGGCCTAGTGTTTAGGGTGCAGGTGTTAGGGAGCAGACTTGGGTTTAGGGTGCAGGGGTTAGGGCGCGTCCTTGGGTTTAGGGTGCAGGGGTTAGGGCGTGGCCTAGGGTTTAGAGTGGGTGCGTTAGGGCGCGGCCTACGGTTTAGGGTGCAGGGGTTAGGGTGCGGCCTTGTGTTTAGGGTGCAGGGGTTGGGGCGCGGCGTAGGGTTTAGGGTACAGGTGTTAGGGCGCGGCCTATGGTTTAGGGTGCAGGGGTTAGGGCGCGGCCTAGGGTTTTGGGTGCAGAAGTTAGGGCGCGGCCTTGGGTTTAGGGTGCCAAGGTTAGGGCACGGCCGAGGGTTTTGGGTGGGGGCCTTAGGGCGCGGCCTAGGGTTTAGGGTGCAGGGGTTAGGGAGCAGCCTAGGGTGTAGGGTGCAGGGGTTAGGGCGCGGCCTAGGGTTTTGGGTCCAGGGGTTAGGGCGCGGCCTAGGGTTTAGGGTACTGGTGAAAGGGCGCGGCCTAGGGTTTGTGGTGCAGGGGTTCGGGCGCGGCCTAGGGTTTAGGGTGCTGGGGTTAGGGCGCGGCCTAGGGTTTAGAGTGCAAGGGTTCCCGCGCGGCATAGGGTTTAGGGTGCAAGGGTTAGGGCGCGGCCTAGGGTACAGGGCGCAGGGGTTAGGGCGCGGCCTAGGGTACAGGGCGCAGGGGTTAGGGCGCGGCCTAGGGTTTAGGGTGCAGGGGTTAGGGCGCGGCTTAGGGTTTAGGGTGCATGGGTTCGGGCGCGGCATAGGGTTTAGGGTGCAAGGGTTAGAGCGCGGCCTAGGGTACAGGGCGCAGGGGTTAGGGCGCGGCCTTGCGTTTAGGGTGCAGGTGTTAGGGAGCAGACTTGGGTTTAGGGTGCAGGGGTTAGGGCGCGTCCTAGGGTTTATGGTGCAGAGGTTAGGGCGTTGCCTAGGGTTTAGAGTGGGTGCCTTAGGGCGCGGCCTAGGGTTTAGGGTGCAGGGGTTAGGGTGCGGCCTAATGTTTAGGGTGCAGGGGTTAGGGCGCGGCCTAGGGTTTAGCGTGCTGGTGTAAGGGCGCGGCCTAGGGTTTAGGGTGCAAGGGTTCGGGAGCGGCATAGGGTTTAGGGTGGAAGGGTTCGGGCGCGGCCTAGGGTACAGGGCGCTGGGGTTAGGGCGCGTCCTAGGGTACAGGGCGCTGGGGTTAGGGCGCGACCTAGCGTTTAGGGTGCAGGGGTTAGGGCGTGGCCTTGGGTTTAGAGTGGGTGCCTTAGGGCGCGGCCTAGGGTTTAGGGTGCAGGGCTTAGGGTGCGGCCTAGTGTTTAGTTTACAGGGGTTAGGGTGCGGCCTAGTGTTTAGGTTGCAGGGGTTCGGGCGTGTCCTAGGGAATAGAGTGGGTGCCTTAGGGCGCGGCCTACAGTTTAGGGTGCAGGGGTTAGGGTGCGGCCTACTGTTTAGGGTGCAGGGGTTGGGGCGCGGTGTAGGGTTTAGGGTACAGGGGTTAGGGCGCGGCCTATGGTCTAGGGTGCAGGGGTTAGGGCGCGGCCTAGGGTTTTGGGTGCAGAAGTTAGGGCGCGGCCTAGGGTTTAGGGTGCAGGGGTTAGGGCACGGCCGAGGGTTTTGGGTGGGGGCCTTAGGGCGCGGCCTATGGTTTAGGGTGCAGGGGTTAGGGCGCGGCCTAGGGTGTAGGGTGCAGGGGTTAGGGCGCGGCCTAGGGTTTTGGGTCCATGGTTAGGGCGCGGCCTAGCGTTTAGGGTGCAGGTGTTAGGGAGCCGACTTGGGTTTAGGGTGCAGGGGTTAGGGCGCGTCCTAGGGTTTAGGGTGCAGGGGTTAGGGCGTGGCCTAGGGTTTAGAGCGGGTGCCTTAGGGCGCGGTCTCGGGTTTAGGGTGCAGGGGTTAGGGCGCGGCCTAGTGTTTAGGGTGCAGGGGTTAGGGCGCGGCCTAGGGTTTTGGGTCCAGGGGTTAGGGCGCGGCCTAGGGTTTAGGGAGCTGGTGTAAGGGCGCGGCCTAGGGTTTAGGGTGCAGGGGTTAGGGCGCGGCCTAGGGTTTAGGGTGCAGGGGTTAGGGCGCGGCCTATGGTTTAGGGTGCAGGGTTTTGGGCGCGGCATAGGGTTTAGGGTGCATGGGTTGGGGCGCGGCCTAGGGTACAGGGCGCAGGGGTTAGGGCGCGGCCTAGGGTACAGGGCGCAGGGGTTTGGGCGCGGCCTAGCGTTTAGGGTGCACGTGTTAGGGAGCAGACTTGGGTTTAGGGTGCAGGGGTTAGGACGCGTCCTAGGGTTTAGGGTGCAGGGGTTAGGGCATGGCCTTGGGTTTAGAGTGGGTGCCTTAGGGCGCGGCCTACAGTTTAGGGTGCAGGGGTTAGGGTGCGGCCTAGTGTTTTGGGTGCAGGGGTTAGGGCGCGGCCTAGGGTTTAGAGTACAGGGGTTAGGGCGCGGCCTATGGTTTATGGTGTAGGGGTTAGGGCGCGGCCTAGGGTTTTGGGTGCAGAAGTTAGGGCGCGGCCTAGGGTTTTGGGTGCAGAAGTTAGGGCACGGTCTAGGGTGTAGGGTGCTGGTGTAAGGGCGCGGCCTAGGGTTTATGGTGCAGGGGTTAGGGCGTAGCCTAGGGTTTAGGGTGCAGGGGTTAGGGCGCGGCCTAGGGTTTAGGGTGCATGGGTTAGGGCGCGGCATAGGGTTTAGGGTGCAAGGGTTAGAGCGCGGCCTAGGGTACAGGGCGCAGGGGTTAGGGCGCGGCCTAGGTTACAGGGCGCAGGGGTTAGGGCGCGGCCTAGCGTTTAGGGTGCAGGTGCTAGGGAGCAGACTTGGGTTTAGGGTGCAGGGGTTAGGGCGCGTCCTAGGGTTTATGGTGCAGGGGTTAGGGCGTGGCCTAGGGTTTAGAGTGGGTGTCTTAAGGCGCGGCCTAGGGTTTAGGGTGCACGGGTTAGGGTGCGGCCTAGTGTTTAGGGTGCAGGTGTTATGGCCCGACCTACGGTTTAGGGTGCAGGGGTTAGGGTGCGGCGTAGTGTTTAGGGTGCAGGGGTTGGGGCGCGGCGTAGGGTTTAGGGTACAGGGGTTAGGGCGCGGCCTATGGTTTAGTGTGCAGGGGTTAGGGCGCGGCCTAGGGTTTTGGGTGCAGAAGTTAGTGAGCGGTCTAGGGTTTAGGGTGCAGGGGTTAGGGTACGGCCGAGGATTTTGGGTCCAGGGGTTAGGGCGCGGCCTAGGGTTTAGAGTGCAGGGGTTAGGGCGCGGCCTAGGGTTTAGGGTGAAGGGGTTAGGGCGCGGCCTAGGGTACAGGGCTCAGGGGTTAGGGCGCGGCCTCGGGTGTAGGGTACAGGGGTTAGGTCGCGGCCTAGGGTTTTGGGTCTAGGGGTAAGGGCGCGGCCTAGGGTTTAAGGTGCTGGTGTAAGGGCGCGGCCTAGGGTTTATGGTGCAGGGGTTAGGGTGCGGCCTCGGTTTTAGGGTGCAGTGGTTAGGGCGCGTCCTAGGGTTTAGGGTGCAGGGGTTCGGGCGCGGCATAGGGTTTAGGGTGCAAGGGTTAGGGCGCGGCCTAGGGTACAGGGCGCAGGGGTTAGGGCGCGGCCTAGGATTTAGGGTGCAAGGGTTAGGGCACGGCCTAGGGAACAGGGCGCAGGGGTTAGGGCGCGGCCTAGGGTTTAGGGTGCAGGGGTTCGGGAGCGGCATAGGGTTTAGGGTGCAAGGGTTCGGGCGCGGCCTAGGGTACAGGGCGCAGGGGTTAGGGCGCGGCCTGGGGTACAGGGCGCAGGGGTTAGGGCGCGTCCTAGGATTTAGGGTGCAGGTGTTAGGGAGCAGACTTGGGTTTAGGGTGCAGGGGTTATGGCGCGTCCTAGGGTTTAGGGTGCGGGGGTTAGGGTGTGGCCTAGTGTTTAGGGTGCAGGGGTTAGGGCGCGGCCTAGGGTTTAGGGTACAGGGGTTAGGGCGCGGCCTATGGTTGTGGGTGCAGGGGTTAGGGCGCGGCCTAGGGTTTTGGGTGCAGAAGTTAGGGCGCGGCATAGGGTTTAGGGTGCAGGGGTTAGGGCACGGCCGAGGGTTTTGGGTGGGGGCCTCAGGGCACGGTCTAGGGATTAGGGTGCAGGGGTTAGGGCGCGGCCTAGGGTGTAGGGTGCAGGGGTTAGGGCGCAGCCTAGGGTTTAGGGTGCAGGGGTTATGGTGCGGCCTAGGGTTTAGGGTGCTGGTGTAAGGGCGCGGCCTAGGGTTTATGGTGCAGGGGTTAGGGCGCGGCCTAGGGTTTAGGGTGCAGGGGTTAGGGCGCGGCCTAGGGTACAGGGCGCAGGGGTTAGGGCGCGGTTTAGCGTTTAGGGTGCAGGGGTTAGGGCGTGGCCTAGGGTTTAGAGTGGGTGCCTTAGGGCGCGGCCTAGGGTTTAGGGTGCAGGGGTTAGGGTGCGGCCTAGTGTTTAGTTTACAGGGGTTAGGGTGCGGCCTAGTGTTTAGGGTGCAGGGGTTTGGGCGTGGCCTAGGGTTTAGAGTGGGTGCCTTAGGGCGCGGCCTACGGTTTAGGGTGCAGGGGTTAGGGCGCGGCCTAGGGTTTAGAGTGCAGGGGTTCGGGCGCGGCATAGGGTTTAGGGTGCAAGGGTTAGGGCGCGGCCTAGGGTACAGGGCGCAGGGGTTAGGGCGCGGACTAGGGTACAGGGCGCAGGGGTTAGGGCGCGGCCTAGCGTTTAGGGTGCAGGTGTTAGGGAGCAGACTTGGGTTTAGGGTGCAGGGGTTAGGGCGCGTCCTTGGGTTTAGGGTGCAGGGGTTTGGGCGTGGCCTAGGATTTAGGGTACAGGGGTTAGGGCGCGGCCTATGGTTTAGGGTGCAGGGGTTAGGGCGCTGCCTAGGGTTTAGGTTGCAGGGGTTAGGGCACGGCCTAGGGTTTTGGGTGGGGGCCTTAGGGCGCGGTCTAGGGTTTAGGGTGCAGGGTTTAGGGCGCGGCCTAGGGTTTATGGTGCAGGGGTTAGGGCGTGGCCTAGGGTTTAGAGTGGGTGCCTTAGGGCGCGGCCTAGGGTTTAGGGTGCAGGGGCTAGGGTGCGGCCTAGTGTTTAGGGTGCAAGTGTTATGGCCCGACATATGTTTTAGGGTGCAGGGGTTAGGACGCGGTCTAGGGTACAGGGCGCAGGGGTTAGGGCGCGGCCTAGCGTTTAGGGTGCAGGGGTTAGGGCGTGGCCTAGGATTTAGAGTGGGTGCCTTAGGGCGCGGCCTAGGGTTTAGGGTGCAGGGGTTAGGGTGCGGCCTCGTATTTAGTTTACAGGGGTTAGGGTGCGGCCTAGTGTTTAGGGTGCAGGGGTTAGGGCGTGGCCTAGGGTTTAGAGTGGGTGCCTTAGGGCGCGGCCTACGGTTTAGGGTGCAGGGGTTAGGGTGCGGCCTAGTGTTTAGGGAGCAGGGGTCGGGGCGCGGCGTATTGTTTAGGGTACAGGGGTTAGGGCGCGGCCTATGGTTTAGGGTGCAGGGGTTAGGGCGCGGCCTAGGGTTTTGGGTGCAGAAGTTAGGGAGCGGCCTAGGGTTTAGAGAGCAGGGGTTAGGGCACGGCCGAGGGTTTTGGGTCCAGGGGTTAGGGCGCGGGCTATGTTTTAGGGTGCAGGGGTTAGGGCGCGGCCTAGGGTTTAGGGTGCAGGGGTTCGGGCGCGGCATAGGGTTTAGGGTGCAAGGGTTAGGGCGCGGCCTAGGGTACAGGGCGCAGGGGTTAGGGCGCGGCCTAGGGTACGGGGCGCAGGGGTTAGGGCGCGGCCTAGGATTTAGGGTGCAAGGGTTAGGGCACGGCCTAGAGTACAGGGCGCAGGGGTTAGGGCGCGGCCTAGGGTTTAGGGTGCAGGGGTTCGGGAGCGGCATAGGGTTTAGGGTGCAAGGGTTAGGGCGCGGCCTAGGGTACAGGGCGCAGGGGTTAGGGCGCGGCCTAGGGTACAGGGCGCAGAGGTTAGGGCGCGGCCTAGGATTTAGGGTGCAGGTGTTAGGGAGCAGACTTGGGTTTCGGGTGCAGGGGTTATGGCGCGTCCTAGGGTTTAGGGTGCAGGGGTTAGGGTGTGGCCTAGTGTTTAGGGTGCAGGGGTTAGGGCGCGGCCTAGGGTTTAGGGTACAGGGGTTAGGGCGCGGCCTATGGTTGAGGGTGCAGGGGTTAGGGCGCGGCCTAGGGTTTTGGGTGCAGAAGTTAGGGCGCGGTCTAGGGTTTAGGGTGCAGGGGTTAGGGCACGGCCAATGGTTTTGGGTGGGGGCCTCAGGGCACGGTCTAGGGTTTAGGGTGCCGGGGTTAGGGCGCGGCCTAGGGTGTAGGGTGCAGGGGTTAGGGCGCAGCCTAGGGTTTAGGGTGCAGGGGTTAGGGCGCGGCCTAGGGTTTAAGGTGCTGGTGTAAGGGCGCGGCCTAGGGTTTATGGTGCAGGGGTTAGGGCGCGGCCTAGGGTTTAGGGTGCAGGGGTTAGGGCGCGGCATAGGGTTTAGGGTGCAAGGGTTAGGGCGCGGCCTAGGGTACAGGGCGCAGGGGTTAGGGCGCCGACTAGGGTACAGGGCGCAGGGGTTAGGGCGCGGCCTAGCGTTTAGGGTGCAGGTGTTAGGGAGCAGACTTGGGTTTAGGGTGCAGGGGTTAGGGCGCGTCCTAGGGTTTAGGGTGCAGGGGTTAGGGCGTGGCCTAGGGTTTAGAGTGGGTGCCTTAGGGCGCGGCCTAGGGTTTAGGGTGCAGGGGTTAGGGTGCGGCCTAGTGTTTAGGGTGCAGGGGTTATGGCCCGACCTATGGTTTAGGGTGCAGGGGTTAGGGCGTGGCCTAGGGTACAGGGCGCAGGGGTTAGGGCGCGTCCTTGGGTTTAGGGTGCAGGGGTTAGGGCGTGGCCTAGGGTTTAGAGTGGGTGCCTTAGGGCGCGGCCTACGGTTTAGGGTGTAGGGCTTAGGGTGCGGCCTAGTGTTTAGGGTGCAGGGGTTGGGGCGCGGCGTAGGGTTTAGGGTCCAGGGGTTAGGGCGCGGCCTATGGTTTAGGGTGCAGGGGTTAGGGCGCGGCCTAGGGTTTTGGGTGCAGAAGTTAGGGAGCGGCCTAGGGTTTAGGGTGCAGGGGTTAGGGCACGGCCGAGGGTTTTGGGTCCAGGGGTTAGGGCGCGGCCGAGGGTTTAGAGTGCAGGAGTTCCCGCGCGGCATAGGGTTTAGGGTGCAAGGATTAGGGCGCGGCCTAGGGTACAGGGCGCAGGGGTTAGGGTGCGGCCTAGGGTGTAGGGTGCAGGGGTTAGGGCGCGGCCTAGGGTTTTGGGTCCAGGGGTTAAGGCGCGGCCTAGCGTTTAGGGTGCTGGTGTAAGGGCGCGGCCTGGGGTTTATGGCGCAGGGGTTAGGGCGCGGCCAAGGTTTTAGGGTGCATGGGTTAGGGCGCGGCCTAGGGTTTAGGGTGCAGGGGTTAGGGCGCGGCCTAGGGTACAGGGCGCAGGGGTTAGGGCGCGGCCTAGGGTACAGGGCGCAGGGGTTAGGGCGCGGCCTAGGATTTAGGGTGCAAGGGTTAGGGCGCGGCCTAGGGTTTAGGGCGCAGGAGTTAGGGCGCGGCCTAGGGTTTAGGGTCCAGGGGTTCCGGAGCGGCATAGGGTTTAGGGTGCAAGGGTTAGGGCGCGGCCTAGGGAACAGGGCGGAGGGGTTAGGGCGCGGCCTAGGGTACAGGGCGCAGGGGTTAGGGCGCGGCCTAGGATTTAGGGTGCAGGTGTAAGGGAGCAGACTTGGGTTTAGGGTGCAGGGGTTATGGCGCGTCCTAGGGTTTAGGGTGCAGGGGTTAGGGCGTGGCCTCGGGTTTAGAGTGGGTGCCTTAGGGCGCAGGCTGGGGTTTAGGGTGCGGGGGTTAGGGTGTGGCCTAGTGTTTAGGGTGCAGGGGTTAGGGCGCGGCCTAGGGTTTAGGGTGCTGGTGTAAGGGCGCGACCTAGGGTTTATGGTGCAGGGGTTAGGGCGCGGCCTAGGGTTTAGGGTGCTGGGGTTAGGGCGCGGCCTAGGGTTTAGGGTGCAGGGGTTCGGGCGCGGCATAGGGTTTAGGGTGCAAGGGTTAGGGCGCGGCCTAGGGTACAGGGCGCAGGGGTTAGGGCGCGGGCTAGGGTACAGGGCGCAGGGGTTAGGGCGCGGCCTTGCGTTTAGGGTGCAGGTGTTAGGGAGCAGACTTGGGTTTAGGGTGCATGGGTTAGGGCGCGTCCTTGGGTTTAGGGTGCCAGGGTTAGGGCGCGGCCTAGGGTACAGGGCGCAGGGGTTAGGGCGCGGCCTACGGTACAGGGCGCAGGGGTTAGGGCGCGGCCTAGCGTTTAGGGTGCAGGTGTTAGGGAGGAGACTCGGGTTTAGGGTGCAGGGGTTAGGGCGCGTCCTAGGGTTTAGGGTGCAGGGGTTAGGGCGCGTCCTAGGGTTTAGGGTGCAGGGGTTAGGGCGCGGCCTCGTGTTTAGGGTGCAGGGGTTAGGGCGCGGCCTAGTGTTTTGGGTCCAGGGGTTAGGGCGCGGCCTAGAGTTTAGGGTGCTGTTGTAAGAGCGCGGCCTAGGGTTTTGGGTGCAGGGGTTAGGGCGCGCCCTAGGGTTTTGGGTACAGGGGTTAGGGCGCGGCCTGGGGTTTAGGGTGAAAAGGTTCGGGCGCGGCCTAGGGTTTAGGGTGCAAGGGTTTGGGCGCGGCCTAGGGTACAGGGCGCAGGGGTTAGGGCGCGGCCTAGGCTACAGGGCGCAGGGGATAGGGCGCGGCCAAGCGTTTTGGGTGCAGGTGTTAGGGAGCAGACTCGGGTTTAGGGTGCAGGGGTTAGGGCGTGGCCTAGGGTTGATAGTGGGTGCCTTAGGGCGCGGCATAGGGTTTAGGGTGCAGGGGTTAGGGCGTGGCCTAGGGTTTCCGGTCCAGGGGTTAGGGCGCGGTCTAGGGTTTAGGGTGCAGGGGTTCGGGAGCGGCATAGGGTTTAGGGTGCAAGGGTTAGGGCGCGGCCTAGGGTACAGGGCGCAGGGGTTAGGGCGCGGCCTAGGGTACAGGACGCAGGGGTTAGGGCGCGGCCTAGGATTTAGGGTGCAGGTGTTAGGGAGCAGACTTGGGTTTAGGGTGCAGGGGTTAGGGCGCGTCCTAGGGTTTAGGGTGCAGGGGTTAGGGCGCGGCCTAGGGTTTAGGGTACAGGGGTTAGGGCGCGGCCTATGGTTTAGGGTGCAGGGGTTAGGGCGCGGCCTAGGGTTTAGGGTACAGGGGTTAGGGCGCGGCCTATGGTTTAGGGTGCAGGGGTTAGGGCGCGGCCTAGGGTTTAGGGTGCTGGTGTAAGGGAGCGGCATAGGGTTTAGGGTGCATGGGTTCGAGCGCGACATAGTGTTTTGGGTGCAAGGGTTAGAGCGCGGCCTAGGGTACCGGGCGCAGGGGTTAGGGCGCGGCCTTACGTTTAGGGTGCAGGTGTTAGGGAGCAGACTTATGTTTAGGGTGCAGGGGTTAGGGCGCGTCCTAGGGTTTACGGTGCAGGGGTTAGGGCGTGGCCTAGGGTTTAGAGTGGGTGCCTTAGGGCGCGGCCTAGGGTTTAGGGTGCAGGGGTTAGGGTGCGGCCTTGTTTTTAGGGTGCAGGGGTTAGGGCGCGGCGTATGGTTTAGGGTACAGGGGTTAGGGCGCGGCCTAGGGTTTTGGGTGCAGAAGTTAGGGCGCGGCCTAGGGTTTAGCGTGCAGTTGTTAGGGCACGGCTGAGGGTTTTGGGTGGGGGCCTCTGGGCGCGGTCTAGGGTTTAGGGTGCTGGGGTTAGGACGCGGCTTAGGGTGTAGGGTGCAGGGGTTAGGGCGCGGCCTAGGGTTTTGGGTCCAGGGGTTAGGGCGCGGCCTAGGGTTTAGGGTGCTGGTGTAAGGGCGCGGCCTAGGGTTTATGGTGCAGGGGGTCGGGCGCGGCATAGGATTTAGGGTGGAAGGGTTAGGGCGCGGCCTAGGGTACAGGGCGCAGGGGTTACGGCGCGGCCTAGGGTACAGGGCGCAGGGGTTAGGGCGCGGCCTTGCGTTTAGGGTTCAGGATTTAGGGCGTGGCCTAGGGTTTAGGGTGCTGGTGTAAGGGCGCGGCCTAGGGTTTATGGTGCAGGGGTTAGGGCGCGGCCTAGGGTTTAGGGTGTAGGGGTTAGGGCGCGGCCTAGGGTTTAGGGTGCAGGGGTTCGGGAGCGGCATAGGGTTTAGGGTGGAAGGGTTAGGGCGCGTCCTAGGGTACAGGGCGCAGGGGTTAAGGCGCGGCCTAGGGTACAGTGCGCAGGGGTTATGGCGCGGCGTAGGATTTAGGGTGCAGGTGTTAGGGAGCAGACTTGGGTTTAGGGTGCAGGGGTTAGGGCGCGTCCTAGGGTTTAGGGTGCAGGGGTAAGGGCGTGGCCTAGGGTTTAGAGTGAGTGCCTTAGGTCGCGGCCTAGGGTTTTTGGGAGCAGGGGTTAGGGCGCGGCCTAGGGTTTATGGTGCAGGGGTTCGGGCGCGGCATAGGGTTTAGGGTGCAAGGGTTAGGGCGCGGCCTAGGGTACAGGGCGCAGGGGTTAGGGCGCGGACTAGGGTACAGGGCGCAGGGGTTAGGGCGCGGCCTAGCGTTTAGGGTGCAGGTGTTAGGGAGCAGACTTGGGTTTAGGGCGCAGGGGTTAGGGCGCGTCCTAGGGTTTAGGGTGCAGGGGTTAGGGCGTGGCCTAGGGTTGATAGTGGGTGCCTTAGGGCGCGGCCTAGGGTTTAGGGTGCAGGGGTTAGGGCGCGGCCTAGGGTTTCCGGTACAGGGGTTAGGGCGCGGCCTAGGGTTTAGGGTGCAGGGGTTCGGGAGCGGCATAGGGTTTAGGGTGCAAGGGTTAGGGCGCGGCCTAGGGTACAGGGCGCAGGGGTTAGGGCGCGGCCTAGGGTACAGGACGCAGGGGTTAGGGCGCGGCCTAGGATTTAGGGTGCCGGTGTTAGGGAGCAGACATGGGTTTAGGGTGCAGGGGTTAGGGCGCGTCCTAGGGTTTAGGGTGCAGGGGTTAGGGCGTGGCCTAGGGTTTAGAGTGGGTGCCTTAGGACGCGGCCTAGTGTTTAGGGTGCAGGGGTTAGGGTGCGGCCTAGGGTTTAGGGTACAGGGGTTAGGGCGCGGCCTATGGTTTAAGGTGCAGGGGTTAGGGCGCGGCCTAGGGTTTTGGGTGCAGAAGTTAGGGCGCGGCCTAGGGTTTAGGGCGCAGGGGTTAGGGCACGGCCGAGGGTTTTGGGTGGGGGCCTTAGGGCGCGGCCTAGAGTTTTGGGTGCAGGGGTTAGGGCGTGGCCTAGGGTGTAGGGTGCAGGGGTTAGGGCGTGGCCTAAGGTTTTGGGCCCAGGGGTTAGGGCGCGGCCTAGGGTTTAGGGTGCTGGTGTAAGGGCGCGGCCTAGGTTTATGGCGCAGGGGTTAGGGCGCGGCCTAGGGTTTAGGGTGCAGGGGTTAGGGCGCGGCCTAGGGTTTAGAGTGCAGGGCTTCCCGCGCGGCATAGGGTTTAGGGTGCAAGGGTTAGGGCGCGGCCTAGGGTACAGGGCGCAGGCGTTAGGGCGCGGCCTAGGGTACAGAGCGCAGGGGTTAGGGCGCGGCCTAGGGTACAGGGCGCAGGGGTTAGGGCGCGGCCTAGCGTTTAGGGTACAGGGGTTAGGGCGCGGCCTATGCTTGAGGGTGCAGGGGTTAGGGCGCGGCCTAGGGTTTTGGGTGCAGAAGTTAGGGCGCGGCCTAGGGTTTAGGGTGCAGGGGTTAGGGCACGGCCGAGGGTTTAGGGTGCTGGTGTAAAGGTGCGTCCTAGGGTTTATGGTGCAGGGGTTAGGGCGCGGCCTAGGGTTTACGGTGCAGGGGTTAGGGCGCGGCCTAGGGTTTAGGGTGCAGGGGTTCGGGCGCGGCATAGGGTTTAGGCTGCAAGGGTTAGGGCGCGGCCTAGGGTACAGGGCGTAGGGGTTAGGGCGCGGACTAGGGTACAGGGCGCAGGGGTTAGGGCGCGGCCTAGCGTTTAGGGTGCAGGTTTTAGGGAGCAGACTTGGGTTTAGGGTGCAGGGGTTAGGGCGCGTCCTAGGGTTTAGGGTGCAGGGGTTAGGGCGTGGCCTAGGGTTTAGAGTGGGTGCCTTAGGACGCGGCCTCGGGTTAAGGGTGCAGGGGTTAGGGTGCGGCCTAGGGTTTAGGGTGCAGGGGTTAGTGCGCGGCCTAGGGTTTAGGGTACAGGGGTTAAGGCGCGGCCTATGGTTTACGGTGCAGGGGTTAGGGCGCGGCCTAGGGTTTTGGGTGCAGAAGTTAGGGCGCGGCCTAGGGTTTAGGGTGCAGGGGTTAGGGCACGGCCGAGGGTTTTGGGTGGGGGCCTTAGGGCGCGGTCTAGGGTTTAGGCTGCAGGGGTTAGGGCGCGGCCGAGGGTGGAGGGTGCAGGGGTTAGGGCGCGGCCTAGGGTTTTGGGTCCAGGGTTTAGGGCGCGGCCTAGGGTTTAGGGTGCTGGTGTAAGGGCGCGGCCTAGGGTTTATGGTGCTGGGGTTAGGGCGCGGCCTAGGGTTTAGGGTGCAGGGGTTAGGGCGCGGCCTAGGGTTTAGGGTGCAGGGGTTCGGGCGCGGCATAGGGTTTAGGCTGCAAGGGTTAGGGCGCGGCCTAGGGTACAGGGCGCAGGGGTTAGGGCGCGGACTAGGGTACAGGGCGCAGGGGTTAGGGCGCGGCCTAGCGTTTAGGGTGCAGGTTTTAGGGAGCAGACTTGGGTTTAGGGCGCAGGGGTTAGGGCGCGTCCTTGGGTTTAGGGTGCAGGGGTTAGGGCGTGGCCTAGGGTTTAGAGTGGGTGCCTTAGGGCGCGGCCTCGGGTTAAGGGTTCAGGGGTTAGGGTGCGGCCTAGGGTTTAGGGTGCAGGGGTTAGTGCGCGGCCTAGGGTTTAGGGTACAGGGGTTAGGGCGCGGCCTATGGTTTACGGTGCAGGGGTTAGGGCGCGGCCTAGGGTTTTGGGTGCAGAAGTTGGGGCGTGGCCTAGGGTTTAGGGTGCAGGGGTTAGGGCACGGCCAAGGGTTTTGGGTGGGGGCCTTAGGGCGCGGTCTAGGGTTTAGGGTGCAGGGGTTAGGGCGCGGCCGAGGGTGGAGGGTACAGGGGTTAGGGCGCGGCCTAGGGTTTTGGGTCCAGGGTTTAGGGCGCGGCCTAGGGTTTAGGGTGCTGGTGTAAGGGCGCGGCCTAGGGTTTATGGTGTTGGGGTTTGGGCGCGGCCTAGTGTTTAGGGTGCAGCGGTTCGGGCGCGGCATAGGGTTTAGGGTGCAAGGGTAAGGGCGCGGCCTAGGGTACAGAGCGCAGGGGTTAGGGCGCGGCCTAGGGTACAAGGCGCAGGGGTTAGGGTGCGGCCTAGCGTTTAGGGTGCACGTGTTAGGGAGCAGACTTGGGTTTAGGGCGCAGGGGTTAGGACGCGTCCTAGGGTTTAGGGTGCAGGGGTTAGGGCGTGGCCTAGGGTTTAGAGTGGGTGCCTTAGGGCGCAGCCGAGGGTTTAGGGTGCAGGGGTTAGGGTGCGGCATAGTGTTCAGGGTGCAGGAGTTAGGGCGCGGCCTAGGGTTTAAGGTACAGGGGTTAGGGCGCGGCCTATGGTTTCGGGTGCAGGGGTTAGGGCGCGGCCTAGGGTTTTGGGTGCAGAAGTTAGGGCGCGGCCTAGGGTTTAGGGTGCAGGGGTTAGGGCACGGCCGAGGGTTTTGGGTGGGGGCCTTAGGGCGCGGTCTAGGGTTTAGGCTGCAGGGGTTAGGGCGCGGCCTAGGGTGTAGGGTGCAGGAGTTAGGGCGCGGCCCAGGGTTTTGGGTCCACGGGTTAGGGCGCGGCATAGGGTTTAGGGTGCTGGTTTAAGGGCGCGGCCTAGGGTTTATGGTGCAGGGGTTAGGGCGCGGCCTAGGATTTAGGGTGTAGGGGTTAGGGCGCGGCCTAGGGTTTAGGGTGCAGGGGTTCGGGAGCAGCCTAGGGTTTAGGGTGCAAGGTTTAGGGCGCATCCTAGGGTACAGGGCGCAGGGGTTAAGGCGCGGCCTAGGGTACAGTGCGCAGGGGTTATGGCGCGGCGTAGGATTTAGGGTGCAGGTGTTAGGGAGCAGACTTGGGTTTAGGGTGCAGGGTTAGGGCGCGTCCTAGGGTTTAGGGTGCAGGGGTAAGGGCGTGGCCTAGGGTTTAGAGTGGGTGCCTTAGGGCGCGGCCTAGGGTTTAGGGTGCAGGGGTTAGGGCGCGGCCTAGGGTTCAGGGTGCAGGGGTTCGGGCGCGGCATAGGGTTTAGGGTGCCAGGGTTAGGGCGCGGCCTAGGGTACAGGGCGCAGGGGTTAGGGCGCGGCCTAGCGTTTAGGGTGCAGGTGTTAGGGAGCAGACTTGGGTTTAGGGTGCAGGGGTTAGGGCGCGTCCTTGGGTTTAGGGTGCAGGGGTTAGGGCGTGGCCTAGGGTTTAGAGTGGGTGCCTTAGGGCGCGGTCTAGGGTTTAGGGTGCAGGGGTTAGGGGGCGGCCTAGTGTTTAAGGTGCAGGGGTTAGTGCGCGGCCTGGGGTTTAGGGTACAGGGGTTAGGGCGCGGCCTATGGTTAAGGGTGCAGGGGTTAGGGCGCTGCCTAGGGTTTAGGTTGCAGGGGTTAGGGCACGGCCGAGGGTTTTGGGTGGGGGCCTTAGGGCGCGGTCTAGGGTTTAGGGTGCAGGGGTTAGGGCGCGGCCTAGGGTGTAGGGTGCAGGGGTTAGGGCGCGGCCTAGGGTTTTGGGTCCAGGGGTTAGGGCGCGGCCTAGGGTTTAGGGGGCTGGTGTAAGGGCGCGGCCTAGGGTTTAGGGTGTAGGGGTTCGGGCGCGGCATAGGGTTTAGGGTGGGAGGGTTAGGGCGCTGCCTAGGGTACAGGGCGCAGGGGTTACGGCGCGGCCTAGGGTACAGGGCGCAGGGGTTAGGGCGCGGCCTTGCGTTTAGGGTGCAGGGTTTAGGGCGTGGCCTTGGGTTTAGAGTGGGTGCCTTAGGACGCGGCCTAGTGTTTAGGGTGCAGGGGTTAGGGTGCGGCCTAGGGTTTAGGGTACAGGGGTTAGGGCGCGGCCTATGGTTTAGGGTGCAGGGGTTAGGGCGCGGCCTAGGGTTTTGGGTGCAGAAGTTAGGGCGCGGCCTAGGGTTTAGGGTGCAGGGGTTAGGGCACGGCCGTGGGTTTTGGGTGGGGGCCTTAGGGCGCGGCCTAGGGTTTTGGGTGCAGGGGTTAGGGCGTGGCCTAGGGTGTAGGGTGCAGGGGTTAGGGCGTGGCCTAAGGTTTTGGGTCCAGGGGTTAGGGCGCGGCCTGGGGTTTAGGGTGCTGGTGTAAGGGCGCGGCCTAGGTTTATGGTGCAGGGGTTAGGGCGCGGCCTAGGGTTTAGGGTGCAGGGGTTAGGGCGCGGCCTAGGGTTTAGAGTGCAGGGGTTCCCGCGCGGCATAGGGTTTAGGGTGCAAGGGTTAGGGCGCGGCCTAGGGTACAGGGCGCAGGCGTTAGGGCGCGGCCTAGGGTACAGGGCGCAGGGGTTAGGGCGCGGCCTAGGGTACAGGGCGCAGGGGTTAGGGCGCGGCCTAGCGTTTAGGGTGCAGGGGTTAGGGCGCGGCCTATGGTTGAGGGTGCAGGGGTTAGGGCGCGGCCTAGGGTTTAGGGTGCAGAAGTTAGGGCGCGGCCTAGGGTTTAGGGTGCAAGGGTTAGGGCACGGCCGAGGGTTTTGGGTGGGGGCCTCAGGGCACGGTCTAGGGTTTAGGGTGCAGGGGTTAGGGCGCGGCCTAGGGTGTAGGGTGCAGGGGTTAGGGCGCGGCCTAGGGTTTTGGGTCCAGGGGTTAGGGCGCGGCCTAGGGTTTAGGGTGCTGGTGTAAAGGCGCGTCCTAGGGTTTATGGTGCAGGGGTTAGGGCGCGGCCTAGGGTTTAGGGTGCAGGGGTTAGGGCGCGGCCTAGGGTTTAGGGTGCAGGGGTTCGGGCGCGGCATAGGGTTTAGGCTGCAAGGGTTAGGGCGCGGCCTAGGGTACAGGGCGCAGGGGTTAGGGCGCGGACTAGGGTACAGGGCGCAGGGGTTAGGGCGCGGCCTAGCGTTTAGGGTGCAGGTTTTAGGGAGCAGACTTGGGTTTAGGGTGCAGGGGTTAGGGCGCGTCCTTGGGTTTAGGGTGCAGGGGTTAGGGCGTGGCCTAGGGTGTAGAGTGGGTGCCTTAGGGCGCGGCCTCGGGTTAAGGGTGCTGGTGTAAGGGCGCGGCCTAGGGTTTAGGGTACAGGGGTTAAGGCGCGGCCTATGGTTTACGGTGCAGGGGTTAGGGCGCGGCCTAGGGTTTTGGGTGCAGAAGTTAGGGCGCGGCCTAGGGTTTAGGGTGCAGGGGTTAGGGCACGGCCGAGGGTTTTGGGTGGGGGCCTTAGGGCGCGGTCTAGGGTTTAGGGTGCAGGGGTTAGGGCACGGCCGAGGGTGGAGGGTGCAGGGGATAGGGCGCGGCCTAGGGTTTTGGGTCCAGGGTTTAGGGCGCGGCCTAGGGTTTAGGGTGCTGGTGTAAGGGCGCGGCCTAGGGTTTATGGTGTTGGAGTTTGGGCGCGGCCTAGGGTTTAGGGTGCAGGGGTTCGGGCGCCGCATAGGGTTTAGGGTGCAAGGGTAAGGGCGCGGCCTAGGGTACAGGGCGCAGGCGTTAGGGCGCGGCCTAGGGTACAAGGCGCAGGGGTTAGGGTGCGGCCTAGCGTTTAGGGTGCACTTGTTAGGGAGGAGACTTGGGTTTAGGGTGCAGGGGTTAGGACGCGTCCTAGGGTTTAGGGTGCAGGGGTTAGGGCGTGGCCTAGGGTTTAGAGTGGGTGCCTTAGGGCGCGGCCGAGGGTTTAGGGTGCAGGGGTTAGGGTGCGGCCTAGTGTTCAGGGTGCAGGGGTTAGGGCGCGGCCTAGGGTTTAAGGTACAGGGGTTAGGGCGCGGCCTATGGTTTAGGGTGCTGGGGTTAGGGCGCGGCCTAGGGTGTAGGGTGCAGGGGTTAGGTCGCGGCCCAGGGTTTTGGGTCCACGGGTTAGGGCGCGGCATAGGGTTTAGGGTGCTGGTGTAAGGGCGCGGCCTAGGCTTTATGGTGCAGGGGTTAGGGCGCGGCCTAGGGTTTAGGGTGTAGGGGTTAGGGCGCGGCCTAGGGTTTAGGGTGCAGGGGTTTGGGAGCAGCCTAGGGTTTAGGGTGCAAGGGTTAGGGCGCATCCTAAGGTACAGGGCGCAGGGGTTAAGGCGCGGCCTAGGGTACAGTGCGCAGGGGTTATGGCGCGGCGTAGGATTTAGGGTGCAGGTGTTAGGGAGCAGACTTGGGTTTAGGGTGCAGGGGTTAGGGCGCGTCCTAGGGTTTAGGGTGCAGGGGTAAGGGCGTTTCCTAGGGTTTAGAGTGGGTGCCTTAGGGCGCGGCCTAGGGTTTAGGGTGCAGGGGTTAGGGCGCGGCCTAGGGTTCAGGGTGCAGGGGTTCGGGCGCGGCATAGGGTTTAGGGTGCAAGGGTTAGGGCGCGGCCTAGGGTACAGGGCGCAGGGGTTAGGGCGCGGACTAGGGTACAGGGCGCAGGGGTTAGGGCGTGGCCTAGGGTTTAGAGTGGGTGCCTTAGGGCGCGGTCTAGGGTTTAGGGTGCAGGGGTTAGGGTGCGGCCTAGTGTTTAAGGTGCAGGGGTTAGTGCGCGGCCTAGGGTTTAGGGTACAGGGGTTAGGGCGCGGCCTATGGTTTAGGGTGCAGGGGTTAGGGCGCTGCCTAGGGTTTAGGTTGCAGGGGTTAGGGCACGGCCGAGGGTTTTGGGTGGGGGCCTTAGGGCGCGGTCTAGGGTTTAGGGTGCAGGGGTTAGGGCGCGGCCTAGGGTGTAGGGTGCAGGGGTTAGGGCGCGGCCTAGGGTGTAGGGTGCAGGGGTTAGGGCGCGGCCAGGGTTTTGGGTCCAGGGGTTAGGGCGCGGCCTAGGGTTTAGGGTGCTGGTGTAAGGGCGCGGCCTAGGGTTTATGGTGCAGGGGTTAGGGCGCGGCCTAGGGTTTAGGGTGCAGGGGTTAGGGCGCGGCCTAGGGTTTAGGGTGCAGGGGCTCGGGCGTGGCATAGGGTTTAGGGTGCAAGGGTTAGGGCGCGGCCTAGGGTACAGGGCGCAGGGGTTAGGGCGCGGACTAGGGTACAGGGCGCAGGGGTTAGGGCGAGGCCTAGCGTTTAGGGTGCAGGTTTTAGGGAGCAGACTTGGGTTTAGGGTGCAGGGGTTAGGGCGCGTCCTTGGGTTTAGGGTGCAGGGGTTAGGGCGTGGCCTAGGGTTTAGAGTGGGTGCCTTAGGGCGCGGCCTCGGGTTAAGGGTGCAGGGGTTAGTGTGCGGCCTAGGGTTTAGGGTGCAGGGGTTAGTGCGCGGCCTAGGGTTTAGGGTACAGGGGTTAAGGCGCGGCCTATGGTTTACGGTGCAGGGGTTAGGGCGCGGCCCAGGGTTTTGGGTGCAGAAGTTAGGGCGCGGCCTAGGGTTTAGGGTGCAGGGGTTAGGGCACGGCCGAGGGTTTTGGGTGGGGGCCTTAGGGCGCGGTCTAGGGTTTAGGGTGCAGGGGTTAGGGCGCGGCCTAGAGTGTAGGGTGCAGGGGTTAGGGCGCGGCCTAGGGTGTAGGGTGCAGGGGTTAGGGCGCGGCCCAGGGTTTTGGGTCCAGGGGTTAGGGCGCGGCCTAGGGTTTAGGGTGCTGGTGTAAGGGCGCGGCCTAGGGTTTATGGTGCAGGGGTTAGGGCGCGGCCTAGGGTTTAGGGTGCAGGGGTTAGGGCGCCGCCTAGGGTTTAGGGTGCAGGGGTTAGGGCACGGCCGAGGGTTTAGGGTGCAAGGGTTAGGGCGCGGCCTAGGGTACAGGGCGCAGGTGTTAGGGCGCGGCCTAGGGTACAGGGCGCAGGGGTTAGGGCGCGGCCTAGCGTTTAGGGTGCAGGTGTTAGGGAGGAGAGTCGGGTTTAGGGTGCAGGGGTTAGGGCGCGTCCTAGGGTATAGGGTGCAGGGGTTAGGGCGTGGCCTAGGGTTTAGAGTGGGTGCCTTAGGGCGCGGCCGAGGGTTTAGGGTGCAGGGGTTAGGGCGCGGCCTCGTGTTTAGGGTGCAGGGGTTAGGGCGCGGCCTAGGGTTTTGGGTCCAGGGGTTAGGGCGCGGCCTAAGGTTTAGGGTGCTGTTGTAAGGGCGCGGCCTAGGGTTTTGGGTGCAGGGGTTAGGGCGCGCCCTAGGGTTTTGGGTGCAGGGGTTAGGGCGCGGCCTAGGGTTTAGGGTGCAAAGGTTCGGGCGCGGCCTAGGGTTTAGGGTGCAAGGGTTTGGGCGCGGCCTAGGGTACAGGGCGCAGGGGTTAGGGCGCGGCCTAGGGTACAGGGCGCAGGGGATAGGGCGCGGCCTAGCGTTTTGGGTGCAGGTGTTAGGGAGCAGACTTGGGTTTAGGGCTCAGGGGTTAGGGCGCGTCCTAGGGTTTAGGGTGCAGGGGTTAGGGCGTGGCCTAGGGTTTAGAGCGGGTGCCTTAGGGCGCGGCTTAGGGTTTAGGGTGCAGGGGTTAGGGCGCGGCCTAGGGTTTCGGGTCCAGGGATTAGGGCGCGTCCTAGGGTTTAGGGTGCAGGGGTTCGGGAGCGGCATAGGGTTTAGGGTGCAAGGGTTAGGGCGCGGCCAAGGGTACAGGGCGCAGGGGTTAGGGCGCCGCCTAGGGTACAGGACGCAGGGGTTAGGGCGCGGCCTAGGATTTAGGGTGCAGGTGTTAGGGAGCAGACTTGGGTTTAGGGTGCAGGGGTTAGGGCGCGTCCTAGGGTTTATGGTGCAGGGGTTAGGGCGTGGCCTAGGGTTTAGAGTGGGTGCCTTAGGGCGCGGTCTAGGGTTTAGGGTGCGGGGGTTAGGGTGCGGCCTAGTGTTTAGGGTGCAGGGGTTAGGGCGCGGCCTATGGTTTAGGGTACAGGGGTTAGGGCGCGGCCTATGGTTTAGGGTGCAGGGGTTAGGGCGCGGCCTAGGGTTTAGGGTGCTGGTGTAAGGGAGCGGCCTAGGGTTTAGGGTGCATGGGTTCGGGCGCGACATTTTGTTTAGGGTGCAAGGGCTAGGGCGCGGCCTATGGTACCGGGCGCAGGGGTTAGGGCGCGGCCTTGCGTTTAGGGTGCAGGTGTTAGGGAGCAGACTTAAGTTTAGGGTGCAGGGGTTAGGGCGCGTCCTAGGGTTTACGGTGCAGGGGTTAGGGCGTGGCCTAGGGTTTAGAGTGGGTGCCTTAGGGCGCGGCCTAGGGTTTAGGGTGCAGGGGTTAGGGTGCGGCCTTGTTTTTAGGGTGCAGGGGTTAGGGCGCGGCCTATGGTTTAGGGTGCAGGGGTTAGGGCGCGGCCTAGGGTTTTGGGTGCAGAAGTTAGGGCGCGGCCTAGGGTTTAGCGTGCAGTTGTTAGGGCACGGCTGAGGGTTTTGGGTGGGCGCCTTAGGGCGCGGTCTAGGGTTTAGGGTGCAGGGGTTAGGACGCGGCCTAGGGTTTAGGGTGCAGGGGGTAGGGCGCGGCCTAGGGTTTTGGGTCCAGGGGTTAGGGCGCGGCCTATGGTTTAGGGTGCTGGTGTAAGGGCGCGGCCTTGGGTTTAGGGTGCAGGGGTTCGGGCGCGGCATAGGGTTTAGGGTGGAAGGGTTAGGGCGCGGCCTATGGTTTAGGGTGCAGGGGTTAGGGCGCGGCCTATGGTTTTGGGTGCAGAAGTTAGGGCGCGGCCTATGGTGTAGGGTGCAGGGGTTAGGGCGCGGCCCAGGGTTTTGGGTCCAGGGGTTAGGGCGCGGCCTAGGGTTTAGGGTGCAGAAGTTAGGGCGCGGCCTAAGGTTTAGGGTTCACGGGTTAGGGCACGGCCGAGAGTTTTGGGTCGGGGCCTTAGGGCGCGGCCTAGGGTTTAGGGTGCAGGGGTTAGGGCATTGCCTAGGGTGTAGGGTGCAGGGGTTAGGGCGTGGCCTAAGGTTTTGGGTCCAGGGGTTAGGGCGCGGCCTAGGGTTTAGGGTGCTGGTGTAAGGGCGCGGCCTAGGGTTTATGGTGCAGGGGTTAGGGCGCGGCCTAGGGTTTAGGGTGCAGGGGTTAGGGCGCGGCCTAGGGTTTAGAGTGCAGGGGTTCCCGCGCGGCATAGGGTTTAGGGTGCAAGGGTTAGGGCGCGGCCTAGGGTACAGGGCGCAGGCGTTAGGGCGCGGCCTAGGGTACAGGGCGCAGGGGTTATGGCGCGGCCTAGCGTTTAGGGTGCAGGTGTTAGGGTGTAGACTTGGGTTTAGGGTGCAAGGGTTAGGGCGCGTCCTAGGGTTTAGGGTGCAGGGGTTAGGGCGTGGCCTAGGGTTTAGAGTGGGTGCCTTAGGGCGCGGCCTAGGGTTTAGGGTGCAGGGGTTTGGGTGCGGCCTAGTGTTTAGGGTGCAGGGGTTAGGGCGCGGCCTAGGGTTTAGGGTACAGGGGTTAGGGCGCGGCCTATGGTTTAGGGTGCAGGCGTTAGGGCGCGGCCTAGGGTTTTGGGTGCAGAAGTTAGGGCGCGACCTAGGATTTAGGGTTCAGGGGTTAGGGCGCGGCCTAGGGTGTAGGGTGCAGGGGTTAGGGCGCGGCCTAGGTTTTAGGGTGCTGGTGTAAGGGCGCGGCCTAGGGTTTATGGTGCAGGGGTTAGGGCGCGGCCTAGGGTTTAGGGTGCAGGGGTTAGGGCGCGGCCTAGGATTTATGGCGCAGGGGTTAGGGCACGGCCTAGGGTTTAGGGTGCAGGGGTTAGGGCGCGGCCTAGCGTTTAGGGTGCAGGTGTTAGGGAGCAGACTCAGGTTTAGGGTAAAGGTGTTCGGGCGCGTCCTAGGGTTTAGGGTGCAGGGGTTAGGGCGTGGCCTAGAGTTTAGAGTGGGTGCCTTAGGGCGCGGCCGAGGGTTTAGTGTGCAGGGGTTAGGGCGCGGCCTAGTGTTTAGGGTGCAGGGGTTAGGGCGCGGCCTTGGGTTTTGGGTCCAGGGGTTAGGGCGCGGTCTAGAGTTTATTGTGCTGGTGTAAGGGCGCGGCCTAGGGTTTATTGTGCAGTGGTTAGGGCGCGGCCTAGGGTTTTGGGTGCAGGGGTTAGGGCGCGGCCTAGGGTTTAGGGTGCAGGGGTTCAGGCGCGGCCTAGGGTTTAGGGTGCAAGGGTTTGGGCGCGGCATAGGGTACAGGGCGCGGGGGTTAGGGCGCGGCCTGGGGTACAGGGCGCAGAGGTTAGGGCGCGGCCTATCGTTTAGGGTGCAGGTGTTAGGGAGCAGACTTGGGTTTAGGGCGCAGGTGTTAGGGCACGTCCTAGGGTTTAGGGTGCAGGGGTTAGGGCGTTGCCTAGGGTTTAGAGTGGGTGCCTTAGGGCGCGGCGTAGGGTTTAGGGTGCAGGGGTTAGGGCGCGGCCTAGGGTTTCGGTTTCAGGGATTAGGGCGCGTCCTAGGGTTTAGGGTGCAGGGGTTCGGGAGCGGCATAGGGTTTAGGGTGCAAGGGTTAGGGCGCGGCCTAGGGTACAGGGCGCAGGGGTTAGGGCGCCGCCTAGGGTACAGGACGCAGGGGTTAGGGCGCGGCCTAGGATTTAGGGTGCAGGTGTTAGGGAGCAGACTTGGGTTTAGGGTGCAGGGGTTAGGGCGCGTCCTAGGGTTTAGGGTGCAGGGGTTAGGGCGTGGCCTAGGGTTTAGAGTGGGTGCCTTAGGGCGCGGCCTAGGGTTTAGGGTGCGGGGGTTAGGGTGCGGCCTAGTGTTTAGGGTGCAGGGGTTAGGGCGCGGCCTAGGGTTTAGGGTACAGGGGTTAGGGCGCGGCCTATGGTTTAGGGTGCACGGGTTAGGGCGCGGCCTAGGGTTTAGGGTGCTGGTGTAAGGGAGCGGCCTAGGGTTTAGGGTGCATGGGTTCGGGCGCGACATTGTGTTTAGGGTGCAAGGGCTAGGGCGCGGCCTATGGTACCGGGCGCAGGGGTTAGGGCGCGGCCTTGCGTTTAGGGTGCAGGTGTTAGGGAGCAGACTTAAGTTTCGGGTGCAGAGGTTAGGGCGCGTCCTAGGGTTTACGGTGCAGGGGTTAGGGCGTGGCCTAGGGTTTAGAGTGGGTGCCTTAGAGCGCGGCCTAGGGTTTAGGGTGCAGGGGTTAGGGTGCGGCCTTCTTTTTAGGGTGCAGGGTTTAGGGCGCGGCCTATGGTTTAGGGTGCAGGGGTTAGGACGCGGCCTAGGGTTTTGGGTGCAGAAGTTAGGGCGCGGCCTAGGGTTTAGCGTGCAGTTGTTAGGGCACGTCTGAGGGTTTTGGGTGGGCGCCTTAGGGCGCGGTCTAGGGTTTAGGGTGCAGGGGTTAGGACGCGGCCTAGGGTTTAGGGTGCAGGGGTTAGGGCGCGGCCTAGGGTTTTGGGTCCAGTGGTTAGGGCGCGGCCTATGGTTTAGGGTGCTGGTGTAAGGGCGCGGCCTAGGGTTTAGGGTGCAGGGGTTCGGGCGCGGCATAGGGTTTAGGGTGGGAGGGTTAGGGCGCGGCCTAGGGTACAGGGCGCAGGGGTTAGGGCGCGGCCTAGGGTACAGGGCGCAGGGGTTAGGGCTCGGCCTCGCGTTTAGGGTGCAGGGTTTAGGGCGTGGCCTTGGGTTTAGAGTGCAGGGGTTAGGGCGCGGCCTAGGGTTTAGAGTGCAGGGGTTCCCGCGCGGGTTAGGGTTTAGGGTGCAGGGGTTACGGCGCGGCCTAGGGTGTTGGGTCCAGGGGTTAGGGCGCGGCCTAGGGTTTAGGGTGCTGGTGTAAGGGCGCGGCCTAGGGTTTATGGTGCAGGGGTTAGGGCGCGGCCTAGGGTTTAGGGTGCAGGGGTTAGGGCGCGGCCTAGGGTTTAGGGTGCAGGGGTTCGGGCGCGGCATAGGGTTTAGGGTGCATGGGTTAGGGCGCGGCCTAGGGTACAGGGCGCAGTGGCTAGGGCGCGGACTAGGGTACAGGGCGCAGGGGTTAGGGCGCGGCCTAGCGTTTAGGGTGCAGATGTTAGAGAGCAGACTTGGGTTTAGGGTGCAGGGGTTAGGGCGCATCCTTGGGTTTGCGGTGCAGGGGTTAGGGCGTGGCCCAGGGTTTTGAGTGGGTGCCTTAGGGCGCGGCCTAGGGTTTAGGGTGCTGGGGTTAGGGTGCGGCCTAGTGTTTAGGGTGCAGGGGTTAGTGCGCGGCCTAGGGTTTAGGGTACAGGGGTTAAGGCGCGGCCTATGGTTTAGCGTGCAGGGGTTAGGGCGCGGCCTAGGGTTTTGGGTGCAGAAGTTTGGGCACGGCCTAGAGTTTAGGGTGCAGGGGTTAGGGCACGGCCGAGGGTTTTGGGTGGGGGCCTTAGGGCACGGTCTAATCTTTAGGGTTCAGGGGTTAGGTCGCGGCCTAGGGTGTAGGGTGCAGGGGTTAGGGTGCGGCCTAGGGTTTTGGGTCCAGGGGTTAGGGCGCGGCCTAGGGTATAGGGTGCTGGTGTAAGGGCGCGGCCTAGGGTTTAGGGTGCAGGGGTTCGGGCGCGGCATAGGATTTAGGGTGGAAGGGTTAGGGCGCGGCATAGGGTACAGGGCGCTGGGATTAGGGCGCGGCCTAGGGTACAGGGCGCAGGGGTTAGGGCGTGGCCTAGCGTTTAGGGTGCAGGGGTTAGGGCGTGGCCTTGGGTTTAGAGTGGGTGCCTTAGGGCGCGGCCTAGGGTTTAGGGTGCAGGGGTTAGGGTGCGGCCTAGTGTTTAGGGTACAGGGGTTAGGGTGCGGCCTAGTGTTTAGGGTGCAGGGGTTCGGGCGTGGCCTAGGGTTTAGAGTGGGTGCCTTAGGGCGCGGCCTACGGTTTAGGGTGCAGGGGTTAGGGTGCGGCCTAGTGTTTAGGGTGGAGGGGTTGGGGCGCGACGTAGGGTTTAGGGTAGAGGGGTTAGGGCGCGGCCTATGGTTTAGGGTGCAGGGGTTAGGGCGCGGCCTATGGTTTTGGGTGCAGAAGTTAGGGCGCGGCCTAGGGTGTAGGGTGCTGGGGTTAGGGCGCGGCCCAGGGTTTTGGGTCCAGGGGTTAGGGCGCGGCCTAGGGCTTAGGGTGCAGAAGTTAGGGCGCGGCCAAGGGTTTAGGGTTCACGGGTTAGGGCACGGCCGAGGGTTTTGGGTCGGGGCCTTAGGGCGCGGCCTAGGGTTTAGGGTGCAGGGGTTAGGGCATTGCCTAGGGTGTAGGGTGCAGGGGTTAGGGCGTGGCCTAAGGTTTTGGGTCCAGTGGTTAGGGCGCGGCCTAGGGTTTAGGGTGCTGGTGTAAGGGCGCGGCCTAGGGTTTATGGTGCAGGGGTTAGGGCGCGGCCTAGGGTTTAGGGTGCAGGGGTTAGGGCGCGGCCTAGGGTTTAGAGTGCAGGGGTTCCCGCGCGGCATAGGGTTTAGGATGCAAGGGTTAGGGCGCGGCCTAGGGTACAGGGCGCAGGCGTTAGGGCGCGGCCTAGGGTACAGGGCGCAGGGGTTATGGCGCGGCCTAGCGTTTAGGGTGCAGGTGTTAGGGTGTAGACTTGGGTTTAGGGTGCAAGGGTTAGGGCGCGTCCTAGGGTTTAGGGTGCAGGGGTTAGGGCGTGGCCTAGGGTTTAGAGTGGGTGCCTTAGGGCGCGGCCTAGGGTTTAGGGTGCAGGGGTTCGGGTGCGGCCTAGTGTTTAGGGTGCAGGGGTTAGGGCGCGGCCTAGGGTTTAGGGTACAGGGGTTAGGGCGCGGCCTATGGTTTAGGGTGCAGGCGTTAGGGCGCGGCCTAGGGTTTTGGGTGCAGAAGTTAGGGCGCGACCTAGGATTTAGGGTTCAGGGGTTAGGGCACGGCCGAGGGTTTTGGGTGGGGGCTCTTAGGGCGCGGTCTAGGGTTTAGGGTGCAGGGGTTAGGGCGCGGCCTAGGGTGTAGGGTACAGGGGTTCGGGCGCGGCCTAGGGTTTTGGGTCCAGGGGTTAGGGCGCGGCCTAGGTTTTAGGGTGCTGGTGTAATGGCGCGGCCTAGGGTTTATGGTGCAGGGGTTAGGGCGCGGCCTAGGGTTTAGGGTGCAGGGGTTAGGGCGCGGCCTAGGATTTATGGCGCAGGGGTTAGGGCACGGCCTAGGGTTTAGGGTGCAGGGGTTAGGGCGCGGCCTAGCGTTTAGGGTGCAGGTGTTAGGGAGCAGACTCAGGTTTAGGGTAAAGGTGTTCGGGCGCGTCCTAGGGTTTAGGGTGCAGGGGTTAGGGCGAGGCCTAGAGTTTAGAGTGGGTGCCTTAGGGCGCGGCCGAGGGTTTAGTGTGCAGGGGTTAGGGCGCGGCCTAGTGTTTAGGGTGCAGGGGTTAGGGCGCGGCCTTGGGTTTTGGGTCCAGGGGTTAGGGCGCGGTCTAGGGTTTAGGGTGCTGGTGTAAGGGCGCGGCCTAGGGTTTATTGTGCAGTGGTTAGGGCGCGGCCTAGGGTTTTGGGTGCAGGGGTTAGGGCGCGGCCTATGGTTTAGGGTGCAGGGGTTCAGGCACGGCCTAGGGTTTAGGGTGCAAGGGTTTGGGCGCGGCATAGGGTACAGGGCGCGGGGGTTAGGGCGCGGCCTGGGGTACAGGGCGCAGAGGTTAGGGCGCGGCCTATCGTTTAGGGTGCAGGTGTTAGGGAGCAGACTTGGGTTTAGGGCGCAGGGGTTAGGGCACGTCCTAGGGTTTAGGGTGCAGGGGTTAGGGCGTTGCCTAGGGTTTAGAGTGGGTGCCTTAGGGCGCGGCCGAGGGTTTAGGGTGCAGGGGTTAGTGTGCGGCCTAGTGTTTAGGGAGCAGGGGTTAGGGCAGGGCCTAGGGTTTAGGGTATAGGGGTTAGGGCGTGGCCTATGGTTTAGGGTGCAGGGGTTAGGGCGTGGCCTAGGGTTTTGGGTGCAGAAGTTAGGGCGCGGCCTAAGGTGTAGGGTGCAGGGGTTAGGGCAGGGCCGAGGGTTTTGGGTGTGGGCCTTAGGGCGCGGTCTAGGTTTTAGGGTGCAGGGGTTAGGGCGCGGCCCAGGGTTTAAGGTGCAGGGGTTCGGGTGCGGCCTAGGGTACAGGGCGCAGGGGTTAGGGCGCGACCTAGGATTTAGGGTGCAGGTGTTAGGGAGCAGACTTGGGTTTAGGGTGCAGGGTTTAGGGCCCGTCCTAGGGTTTAGGGTGCAGGGGTTAGGGCGCGGCCTAGGGTTTAGAGTGCAGGGGTTCCCGCGCGGCATAGGGTTTAGGGTGCAAGGGTTAGGGCGCGGCCTAGGGTACAGGGCGCAGGGGTTAGGGCGCGGCCTTGCGTTTAGGGTGCAGGTGTTAGGGAGCAGACTTGGGTTTTGGGTGCAGGGGTTAGGGCGCGTCCTAGGGTTTATGGTGAAGGGGTTAGGGCGTGGCCTATGGTTTAGAGTGGGTGCCTTAGGGCTTGGCCTAGGGTTTAGGGTGCAGGGGTTAGGGTGCGGCCTAGTGTTTAGGGTGCAGGGGTTAGGGCGCGGCCTATGGTTTAGGGTGCAGGGGTTAGGGCGCGGCCTAGGGTTTTGGGTGCAGAAGTTAGGGCGCGGCCTAGGGTTTAGCGTACAGTTGTTAGGGCACGGCTGAGGGTTTTGGGTGGGCGCCTTAGGGCGCGGTGTAGGGTTTTGGGTGCAGGGGTTAGGGCGCGGCCTAGGGTGTAGGGTGCAGGGGTTAGGGCGCGGCCTAGGGTTTTGGGTCCAGGGGTTAGGGCGCGGCCTTGGGTTTAGGGTGCTGGTGTAAGGGCGCGGCCTAGGGTTTATGGTGCAGGGGTTCGGGCGCGGCATAGGGTTTAGGGTGGAAGGGTTAGGGCGCGGCCTAGGGTATAGGGCGCAGGGTCTAGGGCGCGGCCTAGCGTTTAGCGTGCAGGGTTTAGGGCGCGGCCGAGAGTTTAGAGTGGGTGCCTTAGGGCGCGGCCTAGGGTTTAGGGTTCAGGGGTTAGGGGGCGGCCTAGTGTTTAGGGTACAGGGGTTAGGGTGCGGCCTAGTGTTTAGGGTGCAGGGGTTCGGGCGTGGCCTAGGGTTTAGAGTGGGTGCCTTAGGGCGCGGTCTACGGTTTAGGGTGCAGGGGTTAGGGTGCGGCCTAGGGTTTTGGGTGCAGAAGTTAGGGCGCGGCCCAGGGTTTAGGGTGCAAGGGTTAGAACACGGCCGAGGGTTTTGGGTGGGGGCCTTAGGGCGCGGCCTAGGGTTTAGGGTGCAGGGGTTAGGGCGCGGCCTAGGGTGTAGGGTGCAGGGGTTAGGGCGCGGCCTAGGGTTTTGGGTCCAGGGGTTAGGGCGCGGCCTAGGGTTTAGGGTGCTGGTGTAAAAGCGCGGCCTAGGGTTTATGGTGCAGGGTTTAGGGCGCGGCCTAGGGTTTTGGGTCCAGGGGTTAGGGCGCGGCCTAGGGTTTAGGGTGCTGGTGTAAAAGCGCGGCCTAGGGTTTATGGTGCAGGGTTTAGGGCGCGGCCTAGGGTTTAGGGTGCAGGGGTTAGGGCGCGGCCTGGGGTTTAGAGTGCAGGGGTTCCCGCGCGGCATAGGGTTTAGGGTGCAACGGTTAGGGCGCGGCCTAGGGTACAGGGCGCAGGGGTTTGGGCGCGGCCTAGGGTACAGGGCGCAGGGTTTAGGGCGCGGCCTAGCGTTTAGGGTGCAGGTGTTAGGGAGCTGACTTGGGTTTAGGGTGCAAGGGTTAGGGTGCGTCCTAGGGTTTAGGGTGCGGGGGTTAGGGCGTGGCCTAGGGTTTAGAGTGGGTGCCTTAGGGCGCGGCCTAGGGTTTAGGGTGCAGGGTTTAGGGTGCGGCCTAGTGTTTAGGGTGCAGGGGTTACGGCGCGGCCTAGGGTTTAGGGTACAGGGGTTAGGGCGCGGCCTATGGTTTAGGGTGCAGGGGTTAGGGCGCGGCCTAGGGTTTTGGGTTCAGAAGTTAGGGCGCGGCCTAGGGTTTAGTGTGCAGGGATTAGGGCACGGTCGAGGGTTTTGGGTGCAGAAGTTAGGGCGCGGCCTAGGGTTTAGGGTGCAGGGGTTAGGGCGCGGCCTAGGGTTTAGGGTGCAGGGGTTAGGGCGCAGCCTAGGGTGTAGGGTGCAGGGGTTAGGGCGCGGCCTACGGTTTTGGGTCCAGGGGTTAGGGCGCGGCCTAGGGTTTAGGGTGCTGGTGTAAGGGCGCGGCCTAGGGTTTATGGTGCAGGGGTTAGGGCGCGGCCTAGGGTTTAGGGTGCAGGGGTTAGGGCGCGGCCTAGGATTTATGGTGCAGGGGTTAGGGCGCGGCCTAGGGTTTAGGGTGCAGGGGTTAGGGCGCGGCCTAGCGTTTAGGGTGCAGGTGTTAGGGAGCAGACTCGGGTTTAGGGTGCAGGGGTTCGGGCGCGTCCTAGGGTTTAGGGTGCAGGGGTTAGGGCGTGGCCTAGGGTTTAGAGTGGGTGCCTTAGAGCGCGGCCGAGGGTTTAGGGTGCAGGGGTTAGGACGCGGCCTAGTGTTTAGGGTGCAGGGGTTAGGGCGCGGCCTAGGGTTTTGGGTCCAGGGGTTAGGGCGCGATCTAGGGTTTAGGGTGCTGGTGTAAGGGCGCGGCCTAGGGTTTTCGGTGCAGGGGTTAGGGCGCGGCCTAGGGTTTTGGGTGCAGGGGTTAGGGCGCGGCCTAGGGTTTAGGGTGCTGGTGTAAGGGCGCGGCCTAGGGTTTATGGTGCAGAGGTTAGGGCGCGGCCTAGGGTTTATGGTGCAGGGGTTCGGGCGCGGCATAGGGTTTAGGGTGCAAGGGTTAGGGCGCGGCCTAGGGTTTAGGGTGCAGGGGTTAGGGCGCGGCATAGGGTTTAGGGTGCAAGGGTTAGGGCGCGGCCTAGGGTACAGGGCGCAGGGGTTAGGGCGCGGCCTAGGGTACAGGGCGCAGGGGTTAGGGCGCGGCCTAGCGTTTAGGGTGCAGGTGTTAGGGAGCAGACTTGGGTTTAGGGTGCAGGGGTTAGGGCGCGTCCTAGGGTTTAGGGTGCAGGGGTTAGGGCGTGGCCTTGGGTTTAGAGTGGGTGCCTTAGGGCGCGGCTTAGGGTTTAGGGTGCAGGGGTTAGGGTGCGGCCTAGTGTTTAGGGTGCAGGGGTTAGGGCGCAGCCTAGGATTTTGGGTCCAGGGGTTAGGGCGCGGCCTAGGGTTTAGGGTGCTGGTGTAAGGGCGCGGCCTAGGGTTTATGGTGCAGGGGTTAGGGCGCGGCCTAGGGTTTAGGGTGCAGGGGTTCGGGCGCGGCATAGGGTTTAGGGTGCAAGGGTTAGGGCGCGGCCTAGGGTTTAGGGTGCAGGGGTTAGGGCGCGGCATAGGGTTTAGGGTGCAGGGGTTAGGGCGCGGCCTAGGGTACAGGGCGCAGGGGTTAGGGCGCGGCCTAGGGTACAGGGCGCAGGGGTTAGGGCGCGGCCTAGCGTTTAGGGTGCAGGTGTTAGGGAGCAGACTTGGGTTTAGGGTGCAGGGGTTAGGGCGCGTCCTAGGGTTTAGGGTGCAGGGGTTAGGGCATGGCCTTGGGTTTAGAGTGGGTGCCTTAGGGCGCGGCCTAGGGTTTAGGGTGCAGGGGTTAGGGTGCGGCCTAGTGTTTAGGGTGCAGGGGTTAGGGCGCGGCCTAGGGTTTAGGGTACAGGGGTTAGGGCGCGGCCTAGGGTTTAGGGTGCAGGGGTTAGGGCACGGCCTATGGTTTTGGGTGCAGAAGTTAGGGCGCGGCCTAGGGTTTAGGGTGCAGGGGTTAGGGCACGGCCGAGGGTTTTGGGTGGGGGCCTTAGGGCGCGGTCTAGGGTTTAGGGTGCAGGGGTTAGGGCGCGGCATAGGGTGTAGGGTGCAGGGGTTAGGGCGCGGCCGAGGGTTTGGGTCCAGGGGTTAGGGCGCGGCCTAGTGTTTAGGGTACAGGGGTTAGGGCGCAGCCTAGGGTTTAGGGTGCAGGGTTTAGGGCACGGCCTATGGTTTTGGGTGCAGAAGTTAGGGCGCGGCCTAGGGTTTAGGCTGCAGGGGTTAGGGCACAACCGAGGGTTTTGGGTGGGGGCCTTAGGGCGCCGTCTAGGGTTTAGGGTGCAGGGGTTAGGGCGCGGCCTAGGGTGTAGGGTGCAGGGGTTAGGGCGCGGCCTAGGGTTTTGGGTCCAGGGGTTAGGGCGCGGCCTAGGGTTTAGGGTGCTGCTGTAAGGGCGCGGCCTAGGGTTTAGGGTGCAGGGGTTGGGGCGCGGCCTAGGGTTTAGGGTCCAGCGGTTAGGGCGCGGCCTAGGGTTTAGGGTGCATGGGTTCGGGCACGTCATAGTGTTTAGGGTACAAGGGTTAGAGCGCGGCCTAGGGTACCGGGCGCAGGGGTTAGGGCGCGGCCTTGCGTTTAGGGTGCAGGTGTTCGGGAGCAGACTTGGGTTTAGGGTGCAGGGGTTAGGGCGCGTCCTAGGGTTTATGGTGCAGGGGTTAGGGCGTGGCCTATGGTTTAGTGTGGGTGCCTTAGGGCTTTGCCTAGGGTTTAGGGTGCAGGGGATAGGGTGCGGCCTAGTGTTTAGGGTGCAGGGGTTAGGGCGCGGCCTATGGTTTAGGGTGCAGGGGTTAGGGCGCGGCCTAGGGTTTTGGGTGCAGAAGTTAGGGCGCGGCCTAGGGTTTAGCGTGCAGTTGTTAGGGCACGGCTGAGGGTTTTGGGTGGGGGCCTTAGGGCGCGGTCTAGGGTTTAGCGTGCAGGGTTTAGGGCGTGGCCTAGAGTTTAGAGTGGGTGCCTTAGGGCGCGGCCTAGGGTTTAGGGTTCAGGGGTTAGGGGGCGGCCTAGTGTTTAGGGTACAGGTGTTAGGGTGCGGCCTAGTGTTTAGGGTGCAGGGGTTCGGGCGTGGCCTAGGGTTTAGAGTGGGGGCCTTAGGGCGCGGCCTACGGTTTAGGGTGCAGGGGTTAGGGTGCGGCCTAGTGTTTAGGGTGCAGAGGTTGGTGCGCGGCCTAGGGTTTTGGGTGCAGAAGTTAGGGCGCGGCCTAGGGTTTTGGGTGCAAGGGTTAGAACACGGCCGAGGGTTTTGGGTGGGGGCCTTAGGGCGCGGCCTAGGGTTTAGGGTGCAGGGGTTAGGGCGCGGCCTAGGGTGTAGGGTGCAGGGGTTAGGGCGCGGCCTAGGGTTTTGGGTCCAGGGGTTAGGGCGCGGCCTAGGGTTTAGGGTGCTGGTGTAAAAGCGCGGCCTAGGGTTTATGGTGCAGGGGTTAGGGCGCGGCCTGGGGTTTAGAGTGCAGGGGTTCCCGCGCGGCATAGGGTTTAGGGTGCAAGGGTTAGGGCGCGGCCTAGGGTACAGGGCGCAGGGGTTTGGGCGCGGCCTAGGGTACAGGGCGCAGGGGTTAGGGCGCGGCCTAGCGTTTAGGGTGCAGGTGTTAGGGAGCTGACTTGGGTTTGGGGTGCAAGGGTTAGGGCGCGTCCTAGGGTTTAGGGTGCGGGGGTTAGGGCGTGGCCTAGGGTTTAGAGTGGGTGCCTTAGGGCGCGGCCTAGGGTTTAGGGTGCAGGGTTTAGGGTGCGGCCTAGTGTTTAGGGTGCAGGGGTTACGGCGCGGCCTAGGGTTTAGGGTACAGGGGTTAGGGCGCGGCCTATGGTTTAGGGTGCAGGGGTTAGGGCGCGGCCTAGGGTTTTAGGTGCGGAAGTTAGGGCGCGGCCTAGGGTTTAGTGTGCAGGGGTTAGGGCACAATCGAGGGTTTTGGGTGCAGAAGTTAGGGCGCGGCCTAGGGTTTAGGGTGCAGGGGTTAGGGCGCGGCCTAATGTTTAGGGAGCAGGGGTTAGGGCAGGGCCTAGGGTTTAGGGTACAGGGGTTAGGGCGCGGCCTATGGTTTAGGGTGCAGGGATTAGGGCGCGGCCTAGGGTTTTGGGTGCAGAAGTTAGGGCGCGGCCTAGGGTTTAGGGTGCAGGGGTTAGGGCAGTGCCGAGGGTTTTGGGTGGGGGCCTTAGGTCGCGGTCTAGGTTTTAGGGTGCAGGGGTTAGGGCGCGGCCTAGGGTGTAGGGTGCAGGGGTTCGGGCGCGGCCTAGGATTTTGGGTCCAGGGGTTAGGGCGCGGCCTAGTGTTTAGGGTGCTGGTGTAAGGGCGCGGCCTAGGGTTTATGGTGCAGGGGTTAGGGCGCGGCCTAGTGTTTAAGGTCCAGGGGTTAGGGCGCGGCCTAGGGTTTTGTGTGCAGGGGTTCGGGAGCGGCATAGGGTTTAGGGTGCAAGGGTTAGGGCGCGGCCTAGGGTACAGGGCGCAGGGGTTAGGGCGCGTCCTAGGGTTTAGGGTGCAGGGGTTAGGGCGTGGCCTCGGGTTTAGAGTGGGTGCCTTAGGGCGCGGCCTAGGGTTTAGGGTGCGGGGGTTAGGGTGCGGCCTAGTGTTTAGGGTGCAGGGGTTAGGGCGCGGCCTAGGGTTTAGGGTACAGGGTTTAGGGCGCGGCCTATGGTTTAGGGTGCAGGGGTTCGGGCGCGGCCTAGGGTTTCGGGTGCAGGGGTTAGGGCACGGCCGAGGGTTTTGGGTGGGGGCCTTAGGGCACGGTCTAGGGTTTAGGGTGCAGGGGTTAGGGCGCGGCCTAGGGTGTAGCGTGCAGGGGTTAGGGCGCGGCCTAGGGTTTTGGGTCCAAGGGTTAGGGCGCGGCCTAGGGTTTAGGGTGCTGGTGTAAGGGGGCGGCCTAGGGTTTATGGTGCAGGGGTTAGAGCGCGGCCTAGGGTTTAGGGTGCAGGGGTTAGGGCGCGGCCTACGGTTTAGGGTGCATGGGTTCGGGCGCGGCATAGGGTTTAGGGTGCATGGGTTCGGGCGCGGCATAGGGTTTCGGGTGCAAGGGTTAGAGCGCGGCCTAGGGTTTAGGGCGCAGGGGTTAGGGCGCGGCCTTGCGTTTAGGGTGCAGGTGTTAGGGAGCAGACTTGGGTTTAGGGTGTAGGGGTTAGGGCGCGTCCTAGGGTTTATGGTGCAGGGGTTAGGGCGTGGCCTAGGGTTTAGAGTGGGTGCCTTAGGGCGCGGCCTAGGGTTTAGGGTGCAGGGGTTAGGGTGCGGCCTAGTGTTTAGGGTGCTGGTGTAAGGGCGCGGCCTAGTGTTTAGGGTGCAGGGGTTAGGGCGCGGCCTAGGGTTTAGGGTACAGGGGTTAGGGCGCGGCCTACGGTTTAGGGTGCAGGGGTTCGGGCGCGGCCTAGGGTTTTGGGTGCAGAAGTTAGGGCGCGGCCTAGAGTTTCGGGTGCAGGGGTTAGGGCACGGCCGAGGGTTTTGGGTGGGGGCCTTAGGGCGCGGTCTAGGGTTTAGGGTGCAGGGGTTAAGGCGCGGCCTAGGGTGTAGGGTGCAGGGGTTAGGGCGCGGCCTACGGTTTAGGGTGAAGGGGTTCGGGCGCGGCCTAGGGTTTTGGGTGCAGAAGTTAGGGCACGGCCTAGGGTTTAGCGTGCAGTTGTTAGGGCACGGCTGAGGGTTTTGGGTGGGGGCCTTAGGGCGCGGTCTAGGGTTTAGAGTTCAGGGTTTAGGTCGCGGCCTAGCGTGTAGTGTGCAGGGGTTAGGGCGCGGCCTAGGGTTTTGGGTCCAGGGGTTAGGGCGCGGCCTAGGGTTTAGGGTGCTGGTGTAAGGGCGCGGCCTAGTGTTTAGGGTGCAGGGGTTAGGGCGCGGCCTAGGGTTTAGGGTACAGGGGTTAGGGCGCGGCCTACAGTTTAGGGTGCAGGGGTTCGGGCGCGGCCTAGGGTTTTGGGTGCAGAAGTTAGGGCGCGGCCTAGAGTTTCGGGTGCAGGGGTTAGGGCACGGCTGAGGGTTTTGGGTGGGGGCCTTAGGGCGCGGTCTAGGGTTTAGGGTGCAGGGGTTAAGGCGCGGCCTAGGGTGTAGGGTGCAGGGGTTAGGGCGCGTCCTAGGGTTTTGGGTCCAGGGGTTAGGGCGTGGCGTAGGGTTTAGGGTGCTGGTGTAAGGGCGCGGCCTAGGGTTAATGGTGCAGGGGTTACGGCGCGGCCTGGGGTTTAGGGTGCAGGGGTTAGGGCGCGGCCTAGGGTTTAGGGTGCAGGGGTTAGGGCGCGGCATAGGGTTTAGGGTGCAAGGGTTAGGGCGCGGCCTAGGGTACAGGGCGCAGGGGTTAGGGCGCGGCCTAGGGTACAGGGCGCAGTGGTTAGGGCACGGCCTAGCGTTTAGGGTGCAGGTGTTAGGGAGCCGACTTGGGTTTAGGGTGCAGGGGTTAGGGCGCGTCCTAGGGTTTAGGGTGCAGGGGTTAGGGCGTGGCCTAGGGTTTAGAGCGGGTGCCATAAGGCGCAGTCTCGGGTTTAGGGTGCAGGGGTTAGGGCTCGGCCTCGTGTTTAGGGTGCAGGGGTTAGGGCGCGGCCTAGGGTTTAGGGTACAGGGGTTAGGGCGCGGCCTATGTTTTAGGGTGCCGGGGTTAGGGCGCGGCCTCGGGTTTTGGGTGCAGAAGTTAGGGCGCGGCCTAGGGTTTAGGGTGCAGGGGTTAGGGCACGGCCGAGGGTTTTGGGTGGGGGCCTTAGGGCGCGGTCTAGGGTTTAGGGTGCAGGGGTTAGGGCGCGGCCTAGGGTGTAGGGTGCAGGGGTTAGGGCGCGGCCTACGGTTTTGGGTCCAGGGGTTAGGGCGCGGCCTAGGGTTTAGGGTGCTGGTGTAAGGGCGCGGCCTAGGGTTTAGGGTGCAGGGGTTAGGGCGCGGCCTAGGGTTTATGGTGCAGGGGTTAGGTCGCGGCCTACGGTTTAGGGTGCAGGGGTTCAGGCGCGGCATACGGTTTAGGGTGCAAGGGTTAGGGCGCGGCCTAGGGTACAGGGCGCAGGGATTAGGGCGCGGCCTAGGGTACAGGGCGCAGGGGGTAGGGCGCGGCCTTGCGTTTAGGGCGCAGGTGTAAGGGAGCAGACTTGGGTTTAGGGTGCAGAGGTTAGGGCGCGGCCGAGGGTTTTGGGTGGGGGCCTTCGGGCACGGTCTAGGGTTTAGGGTGCAGGGGTTAGGGCGCGGCCTAGGGTTTAGGGTACAGGGGTTAAGGCGCGGCCTATGGTTTAGGGTGCAGGGGTTAGGGCGCGGCCTAGGGTTTTGGGTGCAGAAGTTAGGGCGCGGCCTAGGGTTTAGGGTGCGGGGGTTAGGGCACGGCCTAGGGTTTTGGGTGGCGGCCTTAGGGCGCGGTCTAGGGTTTAGGGTGCAGGGGTTAGGGCGCGGCCGAGGGTGGAGGGTGCAGGGGTTAGGGCGCGGCCTAGGGTTTTTGGTCCAGGGTTTAGGGCGCGGCCTAGGGTTTAGGGTGCTGGTGTAAGGGCGCGGCCTAGGGTTTATGGTGCAGGGGTTAGGGCGCGGCCTAGGGTTTAGGGTGCAGTGGTTCGGGCGTGGCATTGGGTTTAGGGTGCAAGGGTTAGGGCGCGGCCTAGGGTACAGGGCGCAGGGGTTAGGGGGTGGCCTAGGGTGCAAGGCGCAGGGGTTAGGGCGCGGCCTAGCGTTTAGGGTGCACGTGTTAGGGAGCAGACTTGGGTTTAGGGTGCAGGGGTTAGGGCGCGACCTAGGGTTTAGGGTGCAGGGGTTAGGGCGTGGCCTAGGGTTTAGAGTGGGTGCCTTAGGGTGCGGCCTAGGGTTTCGGGTGCAGTGGTTAGGAAGCGGCCTAGGGTTTAGGGTGCAGGAGTTAGGGCCCGGCCTAGGGTTTAGGGTCCAGGGGTTTGGGCGCGGCCTATGGTTTAGGGTGCAGGGGTTAGGGCGCGGCCTAGGGTTTTGGGTGCAAAAGTTAGGGTGCGGCCTAGGGTTTAGGGTGCAGGGGTTAGGGCACGGCCGACGGTTTTGGGTGGGGACCTTAGGGCGCGGTCTAGGGTTTAGGGTGCAGGGGTTAGGGCGCGGCCTAGGGTTTTGGGTCCAGGGGTTAGGGCGCGGCCTAGGGTTTAAGGTGCAGGGGTTCGGGCCCGGCCTAGGGTTTAGGGTGCATGGGTTAGGGCACGGCCTAGGGTTTAGGTTGCAAGAGTTAGGGCGCGGCCTAGGGTACAGGGCGCAGGGGTTAGGGCGCGGCCTAGCGTTTAGGGTGGAGGTGTTAGGGAGCAGACTTGGGTTTAGGGTGCAGGGGTTAGGGTGCGTCCTAGGGTTTAGGGTACAGGGGTTAGGGCGTGGCCTAGGGTTTAGAGTGGGTGCCTTAGGGCGCGGCCTAGGGTTTAGGGTGCAGGGGTTAGGGTGCGGCCTAGTGTTTAGGGTGCAGGGGTTAGGGCGCGGCCCAGGGTTTAGGGTACAGGGGTTAGGGCGCGGCCTACGGTTTAGGGTGCAGGGGTTAGGGCACGGCCTAGGGTTTTGGGTACAGAAGTTAGGGTGCGGCCTAGGGTTTTGGGTCCAGGGGTTAGGGCACGGCCGAGGGTTTTGGATGGGGGCCTTAGGGCGCGGTCTAGGGTTTAGGGTGCAGGGGTTAGGGCGCGGCCTAGGGTGTAGGGTGCAGGGGTTAGGGCGCGGCCCATGGTTTCGGGTCCAGGGGTTAGGGCGTGGCGTAGGGTTTAGGGTGCTGGTGTAAGGGCGCGGCCTAGGGTTTATGGTGCAGGGGTTAGGGCGCGGCCTAGGGTTTAGGGTGCAGGGGTTAGGGCGCGGCCTAGGGTTTAGGGTGCAGGGGTTCGGGCGCGGCATAGGGTTTAGGGTGCAGGGGTTAGGGCGCGGCCTAGGGTACAGGGCGCAGTGGTTAGGGCGCGGCCTAGCGTTTAGGGTGCAGGTGTTAGGGAGCCGACTTGGGTTTAGGGTGCAGGGGTTAGGGCGCGTCCTAGGGTTTAGGGTGCAGGGGTTAGGACGTGGCCTAGGGTTTAGAGCGGGTGCCTTAGGGCGCGGTCTCGGGTTTAGGGTGCAGGGGTTAGGGCGCGGCCTCGTGTTTAGGGTGCAGGGGTTAGGGCGCGGCCTAGGGTTTTGGGTCCAGGGGTTAGGGCGCGGACTAGGGTTTAGGGTGCTGGTGTAAGGGCGCGTCCTAGGGTTTACGGTTCAGGGGTTAGGGCGCGGCCTAGGGTTTAGGGTGCAGGGGTTCGGGCGCGGCCTAGGGTTTAGGGTGAAGGGGTTCGGGCGCGGCCTAGGGTTTAGGGTGCAAGGGTTAGGGCGCGGCCTAGGGTTCAGGGCGCAGGGGTTAGGGCGCGGCCTAGGGTACAGGGCGCAGGGGTTAGGGCGCGGCCTAGCGTTTAGGGTGCAGGTGTTAGGGAGCAGACTTGGGTTTAGGGTGCAGGGGTTACGACGCGTCCTAGGGTTTAGGGTGCAGGGGTTAGGGCGGGGCCTAGGGTTTAGAGTGGGTGCCTTAGGGCGCGGCCTACGGTTTAGGGTGCAAGGGTTAGGGTGCGGCCTAGTGTTTAGGGTGCAAGGGTTAGGGCGCGGCCTAGGCTTTAGGGTACAGGGGTTAGGGCGCGGCCTATGGTTTAGGGTGCAGGGGTTAGGTCGCGGCCTAGGGTTTTGGGTGCAGAAGTTAGGGCGCGGCCTAGGGTTTAGGGTGCAGGGGTTAGGGCACGGCCGAGGGTTTTGGGTGGGGGCCTTTAGGGCGCGGTCTAGGGTTTAGGGTGCAAGGGTTAGGGCGCGGCCTAGGGTACAGGGCGCAGGGGCTAGGGCGCGGCCTAGGGTACAGGGCGCAGTGGTTAGGGCGCGGCCTAGCGTTTAGGGTGCAGGTGTTAGGGAGCCGACTTGGGTTTAGGGTGCAGGGGTTAGGGCGCGTCCTAGGGTTTAGGGTGCAGGGGTTAGGGCGTGGCCTAGGGTTTGGAGTGGGTGCCTTAGGGCGCGGTCTCGGGTTTAGGGTGCAGGGGTTAGGGCGCGGCCTCGTGTTTAGGGTGCAGGGGTTAGGGCGCGGCCTAGGGTTTAGGGTGCAAGGGTTAGGGCGCGGCCTATGGTTTAGGGTGCAGGGGTTAGGGCGCGGCCTAGGGTTTTGGGTGCAGAAGTTAGGGCGCGGCCTATGGTTTAGGGTGCAGGGGTTAGGGCACGGCCGAGGGTTTTGGGTGGGGGCCTTAGGGCGCGGTCTAGGGTTTAGGGTGCAGGGGTTAGGTCGCGGCCTAGGGTGTAGGGTGCAGGGGTTAGGGCGCGGCCTAGGGTTTTGGGTCCAGGGGTTAGGGCGCGGCCTAGGGTTTAGGGTGCTGGTGTAAGGGCGCGGCCTAGGGTTTAGGGTGCAGGGGTTAGGGCGCGGCCTAGGGTTTAGGGTGCAGGGGTTACGGCTCGGCCTAGGGTTGAGGGTGCAGGGTTTCGGGCGCGGCATAGGGTTTAGGGTGCAAGGGTTAGGGCGCGGCCTAGGGTACAGGGCGCAGGGGTTAGGGCGCGGCCTAGGGTACAGGGCGCAGGGGTTAGGGCGCGGCCTAGCGTTTAGGATGCAGGTGTTAGGGAGCAGACTTGGGTTTAGGGTGCAGGGGTTAGGGCGCGTCCTAGGGTTTAGGGTGCAGGGGTTAGGGCGTGGCCTAGTGTTTAGAGCGGGTGCCTTAGGGCGCGGCCTAGGGTTTAGGGTGCAGGGGTTAGGGTGCGGCCTAGTGTTTAGGGTGCAGGGGTTAGGGTGCGGCCTAGGGTTTAGGGTACAGGGGTTAGGGCGCGGCCTAGGGTTTAGGGTACAGGTGTTAAGGCGCGGCCTATGGTTTAGGGTGCAGGGGTTAGGGCGCGGCCTAGGGTTTTGGGTGCAGAAGTTAGGGCGCGGCCTAGGGTTTAGGGTGCAGGGGTTAGGGCACGGCCGAGGGTTTTTGGTGGCGGCCTTAGGGCGCGGTCTAGGGTTTAGGGTGCAGGGGTTAGGGTGCGGCCGAGGGTGGAGGGTGCAGGGGTTAGGGCGCGGCCTAGGGTTTTGGGTCCAGGGTTCAGGGCGCGGCCTAGGGTTTAGAGTGCTGGTGTAAGGGCGCGGCTTCGGGTTTATGGTGCAGGGGTTAGGGCGCGGCCTAGGGTTTAGGGTGCAGGCGTTCGTGCGCGGCATTGGGTTTAGGGTGCAAGGGTTAGGGCGCGGCCTTGGGTACAGGGCGCAGGGGTTAGGGGGTGGCCTAGGGTGCAAGGCGCAGGGGTTAGGGCGCGGCCTAGCGTTTAGGGTGCACGTGTTAGGGAGCAGACTTGGGTTTAGGTCGCCATGGTTAGGACGAGTCCTAGGGTTTAGGGTGCAGGGGTTAGGGCGTGGCCTAGGGTTTAGAGTGGGTGCCTTAGGGCGCGGCCTAGGGTTTAGGGTGCAGGGGTTAGGGTGCGGCCTAGTGTTTAGGGTGCAGGGGTTAGGGCGCGGCCTAGGGTTTAGGGTACAGGGGTTAGGGCGCGGCCTATGGTTTAGGGTGCAAGGCTTAGGGCGCGGCCTAGGGTTTTGGGTGCAGAAGTTAGGGCGCGGCCTAGGGTTTAGGGTGCAGGGGTTAGGTCACGGCTGAGGGTTTTGGGTGGGGTCCTTAGGGCGCGGTCTAGGGTTTAGGGTGCAGCGGTTAGGGCGCGGCCTAGGGTGTAGGGTGCAGGGGTTAGTGCGCGGCCTAGGGTTTTGGGTCCAGTGGTTAGGGCGCGGCCTAGGGTTTAGGGTGCAGGTGTAAGTGCGCGGCCTAGGGTTTATGGTGCGGGGGTTAGGGCGCGGCCTAGGGTTTAGGGTACAAGGGTTAGGGCGCGGCCTATGGTTTAGGGTGCAGGGGTTAGGGCACGGCGTAGGATACAGGGCGCAGGGGTTAGGGCGCGGCCTAGCGTTTAGGGTGCAGGTGTTAGGGAGCTGACTTGGGTTTAGGGTGCAGGGGTTAGGGCGCGTCCTAGGGTTTAGGGTGCAGGGGTTAGGGCGCGGCCTAGGGTTTAGGGTGCAGGGGGTCGGGCGCGGCATAGGATTTAGGGGGCAAGGGTTAGGGTGCGGCCTAGGGTGCAGGGCGCAGGGGTTAGGGCACGGCCTAGGATACAGGGCGCAGGGGTTAGGGCGCCGCCTAGCGTTTAGGGTGCAGGTGTTAGGGAGCTGACTTGGGTTTAGGGTGCAGGGGTTAGGGCGCGTCCTAGGGTTTAGGGTGCAGGGGTTAGGGCGTGGCCTAGGGTTTAGAGTGGGTGCCTTAGGGTGCGGCCTAGGGTTTAGGGTGCAGGGGTTAGGAGGCGGCCTAGTGTTTAGGGTGCAGGAGTTAGGGCGCGGCCTAGGGTTTAGGGTCCAGGGGTTAGGGCGCGGCCTATGGTTTAGGGTGCAGGGGTTAGGGCGCGGCCTAGGGTTTTGGCTGCAGAAGTTAGGGTGCGGCCTAGGGTTTAGGGTGCAGGGGTTTGGGCACGGCCGACGGTTTTGGGTGGGGGCCTTAGGGCGCGGTCTAGGGTTTAGGGTGCAGGGGTTAGGGCGCGGCCTAGGGTTTTGGGTCCAGGGGTTAGGGCGCGGCCTAGGGCTTAGGGTGCTGGTGTAAGGGCGCGGCCTAGGGTTTATGGTGCAGGGGTTAGGGCGCGGCCAAGGGTTTAGGGTGCAGGGGTTCGGGCCCGGCCTAGGGTTTAGGGTGCAGGGGTTCGGGCGCGGCCTAGGGTTTAGGTTGCAAGAGTTAGGGCGCGGCCTAGGGTACAGGGCGCAGGGGTTAGGGCGCGGCCTAGGGTACAGGGCGCAGGGGTTAGGGCGCGGCCTAGCGTTTAGGGTGGAGGTGTTAGGGAGCAGACTTGGGTTTAGGGTGCAGGGGTTAGGGCGCGTCCTAGGGTTTAGGGTGCAGGGGTTAGGGCGTGGCCTAGGGTTTAGAGTGGGTGCCTTAGGGCGCGGCCTAGGGTTTAGGGTGCAGGGGTTAGGGTGCGGCCTAGTGTTTAGGGTGCAGGGGTTAGGGCGCGGCCTAGGGTTTAGGGTACAGGGGTTAGGGCGCGGCCTACGGTTTAGGGTGCAGGGGTTAGGGCACGGCCTAGGGTTTTGGGTGCAGAAGTTAGGGTGCGGCGTAGGGTTTTGGGTCCAGGGGTTAGGGCACGGCCGAGGGTTTTGGATGGGGGCCATAGGGCGCGGTCTAGGGTTTAGGGTGCAGGGGTTAGGGCGCGGCCTAGGGTGTAGGGTGCAGGGGTTAGGGCGCGGCCTAGGGTTTCGGGTCCAGGGGTTAGGGCGTGGCGTAGGGTTTAGGGTGCTGCTGTAAGTGCGCGGCCTAGGGTTTATGGTGCAGGGGTTAGGGCGCGGCCTAGGGTTTAGGGTGCAGGGGTTAGGGCGCGGCCTAGCGTTTAGGGTGCAGGGGTTCGGGCGCGGCATAGGGTTTAGGGTGCAGGGGTTAGGGCGCGGCCTAGGGTACAGGTCGCAGTGGTTAGGGCGCGGCCTAGCGTTTAGGGTGCAGGTGTTAGGGAGCCGACTTGGGTTTAGGGTGCAGGGGTTAGGGCGCGGCCTAGTGTTTAGGGTGCAGGGGTTAGGGCGTGGCCTAGGGTTTAGAGCGGGTGCCTTAGGGCGCGGTCTCGGGTTTAGGGTGCAGGGGTTAGGGCACAGCCGAGGGTTTTGGGTGAGGGCCTTAGGGCGCGGCCTAGGGTTTAGGGTGCAGGTGTAAGGGCGCGTCCTAGGGTTTAGGGTTCAGGGGTTAGGGCGCGACCTAGGGTTTAGGGTGCAGGGGTTAGGGCGCGGCCTATGGTTTAGGGTGCAGGGGTTCGGGCGCGGCCTAGGGTTTAGGGTGCAAGGGTTAGGGCGCGGCCTAGGGTACAGGGCGCAGGGGTTAGGGCGCGGCCTAGGGTACAGGGCGCAGGGGTTAGGGCGCGGCCTAGCGTTTAGGGTGCAGGTGTTAGGGAGCAGACTTGGGTTTAGGGTGCAGGGGTTACGACGCGTCCTAGGGTTTAGGGTGCAGGGGTTAGGGCGGGGCCTAAAGTTTAGAGTGGGTGCCTTAGGGCGCGGCCTAGGGTTTAGGGTGCAGGGGTTAGGGTGCGGCCTAGTGTTTAGGGTGCAAGGGTTAGGGCGCGGCCTAGGGTTTAGGGTGCTGGTGTAAGGGCGCGGCCTATGGTTTAGGGTGCAGGGGTTAGGTCGCGGCCTCGGGTTTTGGGTGCAGAAGTTAGGGCGCGGCCTAGGGTTTAGGGTGCAGGGGTTAGGGCACGGCCGAGGGTTTTGGGTGGGGGCCTTTAGGGCGCGGTCTAGGGTTTAGGGTGCAAGGGTTAGGGCGCGGCCTAGGGTACAGGGCGCAGGGGCTAGGGCGCGGCCTAGGGTACAGGGCGCAGTGGTTAGGGCGCGGCCTAGCGTTTAGGGTGCAGGTGTTAGGGAGCCGACTTTGGTTTAGGGTGCAGGGGTTAGGGCGCGTCCTAGGGTTTAGGGTGCAGGGGTTAGGGCGTGGCCTAGGGTTTGGAGCGGGTGCCATAAGACGCGGTCTCGGGTTTAGGGTGCAGGGCTTAGGGCGCGGCCTCGTGTTTAGGGTGCAGGGGTTAGGGCGCGGCCTAGGGTTTAGGGTGCAGGGGTTAGGGCACGGCCGAGGGTTTTGGGTGGGGGCCTTAGGGCGCGGTCTAGGGTTTAGGGTGCAGGGGTTAGGGCGCGGCCTAGGGTGTAGGGTGCAGGGGTTTGGGCGCAGCCTAGGGTTTTGGGTCCAGGGGTTAGGGCGCGGCCTAGGGTTTAGGGTGCTGGTGTAAGGGCGCGGCCTAGGGTTTAGGGTGCAGGGGTTAGGGCGCGGCCTAGGGTTTAGGGTGCAGGGGTTACGGCTCGGCCTAGGGTTTAGGGTGCAGGGTTTCGGGCGCGGCATAGGGTTTAGGGTGCAAGGGTTAGGGCGCGGCCTAGGGTACAGGGCGCAGGGGTTAGGGCGCGGCCTAGGGTACAGGGCGCAGGGGTTAGGGCGCGGCCTAGCGTTTAGGATGCAGGTGTTAGGGAGCAGACTTGGGTTTAGGGTGCAGGGGTTCGGGCGCGTCCTAGGGTTTAGGGTGCAGGGGTTAGGGCGTGGCCTAGTGTTTAGAGCGGGTGCCTTAGGGCGCGGCCTAGGGTTTAGGGTGCAGGGGTTAGGGTGCGGCCTAGTGTTTAGGGTGCAGGGGATTGGGTGCGGCCTAGGGTTCAGGGTACAGGGGTTAGGGCGCGGCCTCGGGTTTAGGGTTCAGGGGTTCGGGCGCGGCCTAGGGTTTTGGGTGCAGAAGTTAGGGCGCGGCCTAGAGTTTAGGGTGCAGGGGTTAGGGCACGGCCGAGGGTATTGGGTGGGGGCCTTAGGGCGCGGTCTAGGGTTTAGGGTCCAGGGGTTAGGGCGCGGCCTAGGGTTTAGGGTGCTGGCGTAAGGGCGCGTCCTAGGGTTTATGGTGCAGGGGTTAGGTCGCGGCCTACGGTTTAGGGTGCAGGGGGTCGGGCGCGGCATACGGTTTAGGGTGCAAGGGTTAGGGCGCGGCCTAGGGTACAGGGCGCAGGGGTTAGGGCGCGGCCTAGGGTACAGGGCGCAGGGGTTAAGGCACGGCCGAGGGTTTTGGGTCCAGGGGTTAGGGCGCGGCATAGGGTTTAGGGTGCTGGTGTAAGGGCGCGGCCTAGGGTTTATGGTGCAGGGGTTTATGGCGCGGCCTACGGTTTAGGGTGCAGGGGTTCGGGCGCGGCATAGGGTTTAGGTTGCAAGGGTTAGGGCGCGGCCTAGGGTACAGGACGCAGGGGTTAGGGCGCAGCCTAGGGTACAGGGCGCAGGGGTTCGTGCGCGGCCTAGCGTTTAGGGTGCAGGTGTTAGGGAGCAGACTTGGGTTTAGGGTGCAGGGGTTAGGGCACATCCTAGGGTTTAGGGAGCAGGGGTTAGGGCGTGGCCTAGGGTTTAGGGTACAGGGGTTAGGTCGCGGCCTATGGTTTAGGGTGCAGGGGTTAGGGCGCGGCCTAGGGTTTTGGGTGCAGAAGTTAGGGCGCGGCGCAGGGTTTAGGGTGCAGGGGTTAGGGCACGGCCGAGGGTTTTGGGTGGGGGCCTTAGGGCACGGTCTAGGGTTTAGGGTGCAGGGGTTAGGGCGCGGCCTAGGGTGTAGCGTGCAGGGGTTAGGGCGCGGCTTAGGGTTTTGGGTCCAGGGGTTAGGGTGCGGCCTAGGGTTTAGGGTGCTGGTGTAAGGGCGCGGCCTAGGGTTTATGGTGCAGGGGTTAGGGCGCGGCCTAGGGTTTAGGGTGCAGGGGTTAGAGCGCGGCCTAGGGTTTAGGGTGCATGGGTTCGGGCGCGGCCTAGGGTTTAGGGTGCATGGGTTAGAGCGCGGCCTATGGTACAGGGCGCAGGGGTTAGGGCGCGGCCTTGCGTTCAGGGTGCAGGTGTTAGGGAGCAGACTTGGGTTTATGGTGCAGGGGTTAGGGCGCGTCCTAGGGTTTATGGTGCAGGGGTTAGGGCGTGGCCTAGGGTTCAGAGTGGGTGCCTTAGGGCGCGGCCTAGGGTTTAGGGTGCAGGTGTTAGGGTGCGGCCTAGTGTTTAGGGTGCAGGGGTTAGGGCGCGGCCTAGGGCTTAGGGTGCTGGTGTAAGGGCGCGGCCTAGGGTTTATGGTGCAGGGGTTAGGGCGCGGCCAAGGGTTTAGGGTGCAGGGGTTCGGGCCCGGCCTAGGGTTTAGGGTGCAGGGGTTCGGGCGCGGCCTAGGGTTTAGGTTGCAAGAGTTAGGGCGCGGCCTAGGGTACAGGGCGCAGGGGTTAGGGCGCGGCCTAGGGTACAGGGCGCAGGGGTTAGGGCGCGGCCTAGCGTTTAGGGTGGAGGTGTTAGGGAGCAGACTTGGGTTTAGGGTGCAGGGGTTAGGGCGCGTCCTAGGGTTTAGGGTGCAGGGGTTAGGGCGTGGCCTAGGGTTTAGAGTGGGTGCCTTAGGGCGCGGCCTAGGGTTTAGGGTGCAGGGGTTAGGGTGCGGCCTAGTGTTTAGGGTGCAGGGGTTAGGGCGCGGCCTAGGGTTTAGGGTACAGGGGTTAGGGCGCGGCCTACGGTTTAGGGTGCAGGGGTTAGGGCACGGCCTAGGGTTTTGGGTGCAGAAGTTAGGGTGCGGCGTAGGGTTTTGGGTCCAGGGGTTAGGGCACGGCCGAGGGTTTTGGATGGGGGCCATAGGGCGCGGTCTAGGGTTTAGGGTGCAGGGGTTAGGGCGCGGCCTAGGGTGTAGGGTGCAGGGGTTAGGGCGCGGCCTAGGGTTTCGGGTCCAGGGGTTAGGGCGTGGCGTAGGGTTTAGGGTGCTGCTGTAAGTGCGCGGCCTAGGGTTTATGGTGCAGGGGTTAGGGCGCGGCCTAGGGTTTAGGGTGCAGGGGTTAGGGCGCGGCCTAGCGTTTAGGGTGCAGGGGTTCGGGCGCGGCATAGGGTTTAGGGTGCAGGGGTTAGGGCGCGGCCTAGGGTACAGGTCGCAGTGGTTAGGGCGCGGCCTAGCGTTTAGGGTGCAGGTGTTAGGGAGCCGACTTGGGTTTAGGGTGCAGGGGTTAGGGCGCGGCCTAGTGTTTAGGGTGCAGGGGTTAGGGCGTGGCCTAGGGTTTAGAGCGGGTGCCTTAGGGCGCGGTCTCGGGTTTAGGGTGCAGGGGTTAGGGCACAGCCGAGGGTTTTGGGTGAGGGCCTTAGGGCGCGGCCTAGGGTTTAGGGTGCAGGTGTAAGGGCGCGTCCTAGGGTTTAGGGTTCAGGGGTTAGGGCGCGACCTAGGGTTTAGGGTGCAGGGGTTAGGGCGCGGCCTATGGTTTAGGGTGCAGGGGTTCGGGCGCGGCCTAGGGTTTAGGGTGCAAGGGTTAGGGCGCGGCCTAGGGTACAGGGCGCAGGGGTTAGGGCGCGGCCTAGGGTACAGGGCGCAGGGGTTAGGGCGCGGCCTAGCGTTTAGGGTGCAGGTGTTAGGGAGCAGACTTGGGTTTAGGGTGCAGGGGTTACGACGCGTCCTAGGGTTTAGGGTGCAGGGGTTAGGGCGGGGCCTAAAGTTTAGAGTGGGTGCCTTAGGGCGCGGCCTAGGGTTTAGGGTGCAGGGGTTAGGGTGCGGCCTAGTGTTTAGGGTGCAAGGGTTAGGGCGCGGCCTAGGGTTTAGGGTGCTGGTGTAAGGGCGCGGCCTATGGTTTAGGGTGCAGGGGTTAGGTCGCGGCCTCGGGTTTTGGGTGCAGAAGTTAGGGCGCGGCCTAGGGTTTAGGGTGCAGGGGTTAGGGCACGGCCGAGGGTTTTGGGTGGGGGCCTTTAGGGCGCGGTCTAGGGTTTAGGGTGCAAGGGTTAGGGCGCGGCCTAGGGTACAGGGCGCAGGGGCTAGGGCGCGGCCTAGGGTACAGGGCGCAGTGGTTAGGGCGCGGCCTAGCGTTTAGGGTGCAGGTGTTAGGGAGCCGACTTTGGTTTAGGGTGCAGGGGTTAGGGCGCGTCCTAGGGTTTAGGGTGCAGGGGTTAGGGCGTGGCCTAGGGTTTGGAGCGGGTGCCATAAGACGCGGTCTCGGGTTTAGGGTGCAGGGCTTAGGGCGCGGCCTCGTGTTTAGGGTGCAGGGGTTAGGGCGCGGCCTAGGGTTTAGGGTGCAGGGGTTAGGGCACGGCCGAGGGTTTTGGGTGGGGGCCTTAGGGCGCGGTCTAGGGTTTAGGGTGCAGGGGTTAGGGCGCGGCCTAGGGTGTAGGGTGCAGGGGTTTGGGCGCAGCCTAGGGTTTTGGGTCCAGGGGTTAGGGCGCGGCCTAGGGTTTAGGGTGCTGGTGTAAGGGCGCGGCCTAGGGTTTAGGGTGCAGGGGTTAGGGCGCGGCCTAGGGTTTAGGGTGCAGGGGTTACGGCTCGGCCTAGGGTTTAGGGTGCAGGGTTTCGGGCGCGGCATAGGGTTTAGGGTGCAAGGGTTAGGGCGCGGCCTAGGGTACAGGGCGCAGGGGTTAGGGCGCGGCCTAGGGTACAGGGCGCAGGGGTTAGGGCGCGGCCTAGCGTTTAGGATGCAGGTGTTAGGGAGCAGACTTGGGTTTAGGGTGCAGGGGTTCGGGCGCGTCCTAGGGTTTAGGGTGCAGGGGTTAGGGCGTGGCCTAGTGTTTAGAGCGGGTGCCTTAGGGCGCGGCCTAGGGTTTAGGGTGCAGGGGTTAGGGTGCGGCCTAGTGTTTAGGGTGCAGGGGATTGGGTGCGGCCTAGGGTTCAGGGTACAGGGGTTAGGGCGCGGCCTCGGGTTTAGGGTTCAGGGGTTCGGGCGCGGCCTAGGGTTTTGGGTGCAGAAGTTAGGGCGCGGCCTAGAGTTTAGGGTGCAGGGGTTAGGGCACGGCCGAGGGTATTGGGTGGGGGCCTTAGGGCGCGGTCTAGGGTTTAGGGTCCAGGGGTTAGGGCGCGGCCTAGGGTTTAGGGTGCTGGCGTAAGGGCGCGTCCTAGGGTTTATGGTGCAGGGGTTAGGTCGCGGCCTACGGTTTAGGGTGCAGGGGGTCGGGCGCGGCATACGGTTTAGGGTGCAAGGGTTAGGGCGCGGCCTAGGGTACAGGGCGCAGGGGTTAGGGCGCGGCCTAGGGTACAGGGCGCAGGGGTTAAGGCACGGCCGAGGGTTTTGGGTCCAGGGGTTAGGGCGCGGCATAGGGTTTAGGGTGCTGGTGTAAGGGCGCGGCCTAGGGTTTATGGTGCAGGGGTTTATGGCGCGGCCTACGGTTTAGGGTGCAGGGGTTCGGGCGCGGCATAGGGTTTAGGTTGCAAGGGTTAGGGCGCGGCCTAGGGTACAGGACGCAGGGGTTAGGGCGCAGCCTAGGGTACAGGGCGCAGGGGTTCGTGCGCGGCCTAGCGTTTAGGGTGCAGGTGTTAGGGAGCAGACTTGGGTTTAGGGTGCAGGGGTTAGGGCACATCCTAGGGTTTAGGGAGCAGGGGTTAGGGCGTGGCCTAGGGTTTAGGGTACAGGGGTTAGGTCGCGGCCTATGGTTTAGGGTGCAGGGGTTAGGGCGCGGCCTAGGGTTTTGGGTGCAGAAGTTAGGGCGCGGCGCAGGGTTTAGGGTGCAGGGGTTAGGGCACGGCCGAGGGTTTTGGGTGGGGGCCTTAGGGCACGGTCTAGGGTTTAGGGTGCAGGGGTTAGGGCGCGGCCTAGGGTGTAGCGTGCAGGGGTTAGGGCGCGGCTTAGGGTTTTGGGTCCAGGGGTTAGGGTGCGGCCTAGGGTTTAGGGTGCTGGTGTAAGGGCGCGGCCTAGGGTTTATGGTGCAGGGGTTAGGGCGCGGCCTAGGGTTTAGGGTGCAGGGGTTAGAGCGCGGCCTAGGGTTTAGGGTGCATGGGTTCGGGCGCGGCCTAGGGTTTAGGGTGCATGGGTTAGAGCGCGGCCTATGGTACAGGGCGCAGGGGTTAGGGCGCGGCCTTGCGTTCAGGGTGCAGGTGTTAGGGAGCAGACTTGGGTTTATGGTGCAGGGGTTAGGGCGCGTCCTAGGGTTTATGGTGCAGGGGTTAGGGCGTGGCCTAGGGTTCAGAGTGGGTGCCTTAGGGCGCGGCCTAGGGTTTAGGGTGCAGGTGTTAGGGTGCGGCCTAGTGTTTAGGGTGCAGGGGTTAGGGCGCGGCCTAGGGTTTAGAGTGCAGGGGTTAGGGCGCGGCCTAGGGTTTTGGGTGCAGAAGTTAGGGCGCGACCTAGGGTTTAGCGTGCAGTTGTTAGGGCACGGCTGAGGGTTTTGGGTGGGGGCCTTAGGGCGCGGTCTAGGGTTTAGGGTTCAGGAGTTAGGTCGCGGCCTAGGGTGTAGGGTGCAGGGGTTAGGGCGAGGCCTAGGGTTTAGGGTACAGGGGTTAGGGCGCGGCCTAGGGTTTAGGGTGCTGGTGTAAGGGTGCGGCCTAGGGTGTAGGGTGCAGGGGTTCGGGCGCGGCATAGGGTTTAAGGTGGAAGGGTTAGGGCGCGGCCTAGGGTACAGGGCGCTGGGGTTAGGGCGCGGCCTAGGGTACAGGGCGCAGGGGTTAGGGCGTGGCCTAGCGTTTAGGGTGCAGGGGTTAGGGCGTGGCCTTTGGTTTAGAGTGGGTGCCTTAGGGCGCGGCCTAGGGTTTAGGGTGCAGGGGTTAGGGTGCGGCCTATTGTTTAGGGTACAGGGGTTAGGGTGCGGCCTAGTGTTTAGGGTGCAGGGGTTCGGGCGTGGCCTAGGGTTTAGAGTGGGTGCCTTAGGGCGCGGCCAACGGTTTAGGGCGCAGGGGTTAGGGTGCGGCCTAGCGTTTAGGGTGCAGGGGTTGGGGCGCGGCGTAGGGTTTAGGGTACAGGGGTTAGGGCGCGGCCAATGGTTTAGGGTGCGGCCTAGTGTTTAGGGTGCAGGGGTTCGGGCGTGGCCTAGGGTTTAGAGTGGGAGCCTTAGGGCGCGGCCTACGGTTTAGGGTGCAGGGGTTAGGGTGCGGCCTAGCTTTTAGGGTGCAGGGGTTTTGGCGCGGCGTAGGGTTTAGGGTACAGGGGTTAGGGCGCGGCCTATAGTTTAGGGTGCAAGGGTTTGGGCGCGGCCTAGGGTTTTGGGTGCAGAAGTTAGGGCGCGGCCTAGGGTTTAGGGTGCAGGGGTTAGGGCACGGCCGAGGGTTTTGGGTGGGGCCTCTTAGGGCGCGGTCTAGGGTTTAGGGTGCAGGGGTTACGGTGCGGCCTAGGGTGTAGGGTGCAGGGGTTAGGGCGTGTCCTAGGTTTTTGGGTCCAGGGGTTAGGGCGCGGTCTAGGGTTTAGGGTGCTGGTGTAAGGGCGCGGCCAAGGGTTTATGGTGCAGGGGTTAGGGCGCGGCCTAGGGTACAGGGCGCAGTGGTTAGGGCGCGGCCTAGCGTTTAGGGTGCAGGTGTTAGGGAGCCGACTTGGGTTTAGGGTGCAGGGGTTAAGGCGCGTCCTAGGGTTTAGGGTGCAGGGGTTAGGGCGTGGCCTAGGGTTTAGAGCGGGTGCCTTAGGGCGCGGTCTCGGGTTTAGGGTGCAGGGGTTAGGGCGCGGCCTCGTGTTTAGGGTGCAGGGGTTAGGGCGCGGCCTAGGGTTTTGGGTCGAGGAGTTAGGGCGCGGCCTAGGGTTTAGGGTGCTGGTGTAAGGGCGCGTCCTAGGGTTTAGGGTGCAAGGGTTAGGGCGCGGCCTAGGGTACAGGGCGCAGGGGTTAGGGTGCGGCCTAGGGTTTAGGGTACAGGGGTTAGGGCGCGGCCTGGGGTTTAGGGTACAGGGGTTAAGGCGCGGCCTATGGTTTAGGGTGCAGGGGTTAGGGCGCGGCCTAGGGTTTAGGGTGCAGGGGTTAGGGCACGGCCGAGGGTTTTGGGTGGCGGCCTTAGGGCGCGGTCTAGGGTTTAGGGTGCAGGGGTTAGGGCGCGGCCGAGGGTGGAGGGTGCAGGGGTTAGGGCGCGGCCTAGGGTTTTGGGTCCAGGGTTTAGGGCGCGGCCTAGGGTTTAGAGTGCTGGTGTAAGGGCGCGGCCTAGGGTTTATGGTGCAGGGGTTAGGGCGCGGCCTAGGGTTTAGGGTGCAGGGGTTCGGGCGCGGCATTGGGTTTAGGGTGCAAGGGTTAGGGCGCGGCCTAGGGTACAGGGCGCAGGGGTTAGGGGGTGGCCTAGGGTGCAAGGCGCAGGGGTTAGGGCGCGGCCTAGCGTTTAGGGTGCACGTGTTAGGGAGCAGACTTGGGTTTAGGTCGCCATGGTTAGGACGAGTCCTAGGGTTTAGGGTGCAGGGGTTAGGGCGTGGCCTAGGGTTTAGAGTGGGTGCCTTAGGGCGCGGCCTAGGGTTTAGGGTGCAGGGGTTAGTGTGCGGACTAGTGTTTAGGGTGCAGGGGTTAGGGCGCGGCCTAGGGTTTAGGGTGCAGGGGTTAGGGCACGGCTGAGGGTTTTGGGTGGGGTCCTTAGGGCGCGGTCTAGGGTTTAGGGTGCAGGGGTTAGGGCGCGGCCTAGGGTGTAGGGTGCAGGGGTTAGTGCGTGGCCTAGGGTTTTGGGTCCAGTGGTTAGGGCGCGGCCTAGGGTTTAGGGTGCAGGTGTAAGGGCGCGGCGTAGGGTTTATGGTGCAGGGGTTAGGGCGCGGCTTAGGGTTTAAGGTGCAGGGGTTAGGGCGCGGCCTAGGGTTTAGTGTACAGGGGTTAGGGCGCGGCCTATGGTTTAGGGTGCAGGGGTTAGGGCGCGGCGTAGGATACAGAGCGCAGGGGTTAGGGCGCGGCCTAGCGTTTAGGGTGCAGGTGTTAGGGAGCTGACTTGGGTTTAGGGTGCAGGGGTTAGGGCGCGTCCTAGGGTTTAGGGTGCAGGGGTTAGGGCGCGGCCTAGGGTTTAGGGTGCAGGGGGTCGGGCGCGGCATAGGATTTAGGGTGCAAGGGTTAGGGTGCGGCCTAGGGTACAGGGCGCAGGGGTTAGGGCACGGCCTAGGATACAGGGCGCCGGGGTTAGGGCGCGGCCTAGCGTTAAGGGTGCAGGTGTTAGGGAGCTGACTAGGGTTTAGGGTGCAGGGGTTAGGGCGCGTCCTAGGGTTTAGGGTGCAGGGGTTAGGGCGTGGCCTAGGGTTTAGTGCGGGTGCCTTAGGGTGCGGCCTAGGGTTTAGGGTGCAGGGGTTAGGAAGCGGCCTAGTGTTTAGGGTGCAGGAGTTAGGGCGCTGCCTAGGGTTTAGGGTCCAGGGGTTAGGGCGCGGCCTATGGTTTAGGGTGCAGGGGTTAGGGCGCGGCCTAGGGTTTTGGCTGCAGAAGTTAGGGTGCGGCCTAGGGTTTAGGGTGCAGGGGTTAGGGCACGGCCGACGGTTTTGGGTGGGGGCCTTAGGACGCGGTCTAGGGTTTAGGGTGCAGGGGTTAGGGCGCGGCCTAGGGTTTTGGGTCCAGGGGTTAGGGCGCGGCCTAGGGCTTAGGGTGCTGGTGTAAGGGCGCGGCCTAGGGTTTATGGTGCAGGGGTTAGGGCGCGGCCTAGGGTTTAGGGTGCAGGGGTTCGGGCCCGGCCTAGGGTTTAGGGTGCAGGGGTTCGGGCGCGGCCTAGGGTTTAGGTTGCAAGAGTTAGGGCGCGGCCTAGGGTACAGGGCGCAGGGGTTAGGGCGCGGCCTAGCGTTTAGGGTGGAGGTGTTAGGGAGCAGACTTGGGTTTAGGGTGCAGGGGTTAGGGCGCGTCCTAGGGTTTAGGGTGCAGGGGTTAGGGCGTGGCCTAGGGTTTAGAGTGGGTGCCTTAGGGCGCGGCCCAGGGTTTAGGGTGCAGGGGTTAGGGTGCGGTCTAGTGTTTAGGGTGCAGGGGTTAGGGCGCGGCCTAGGGTTTAGGGTACAGGGGTTAGGGCGCGGCCTACGGTTTACGGTGCAGGGGTTAGGGCACGGCCTAGGGTTTTGGGTACAGAAGTTAGGGTGCGGCCTAGGGTTTTGGGTCCAGGGGTTAGGGCACGGCCGAGGGTTTTGGATGGGGGCCATAGGGCGCGGTCTAGGGTTTAGGGTGCAGGGGTTAGGGCGCGGCCTAGGGTGTAGGGTGCAGGGGTTAGGGCGCGGCCTAGGGTTTCGGGTCCAGGGGTTAGGGCGTGGCGTAGGGTTTAAGGTGCTGGTGTAATGGCGCGGCCTAGGGTTTATGGTGCAGGGGTTAGGGCGCGGCCTAGGGTTTAGGGTGCAGGGGTTAGGGCGCGGCCTAGGGTTTAGAGTGCAGGGGTTAGGGCGCGGCCTAGGGTACAGGGCGCAGTGGTTAGGGCGCGGCCTAGCGTTTAGGGTGCAGGTGTTAGGGAGCCGACTTGGGTTTATGGTGCAGGGGTTAAGGCGCGGCCTAGGGTTTAGGGTGCAGGGGTTAGGGCGCGGCCTCGTGTTTAGGGTGCAGGGGTTAGGGCGCGGCCTAGGGTTTTGGGTCCAGTGGTTTGGGCGCGGCCTAGGGTTTAGGGTGCAGGTGTAAGGGCGCGGCCTAGGGTTTAGGGTTCAGGGGTTAGGGCGCGGCCTAGGGTTTAGGGTGCAGGGGTTAGGGCGCGGCCTATGGTTTAGGGTGCAAGGGTTCGGGCGCGGCCTAGGGTTTACGGTGCAAGGGTAAGGGCGCGGCCTAGGGTACAGGGCGCAGGGGTTAGGGCGCGGCCTAGGGTACAGGGCGCAGGGGTTAGGGCGCGGCCTAGCGTTTAGGGCGCAGGTGTTAGGGAGCAGACTTGGGTTTAGGGTGCAGGGGTTACGACGCGTCCTAGGGTTTAGGGTGCAGGGGTTAGGGCGGGGCCTAGGGTTTAGAGTGGGTGCCTTAGGGCGTGGCCTAGGGTTTAGGGTGCAGGGGTTAGGGTGCAGCCTAGTGTTTAGGGTGCAAGGGTTAGGGCGCGGCCTAGGGTTTAGGGTACAGGGGTTAGGGCGCGGCCTATGGTTTAGGGTGCAGGGGTTAGGTCGCGGCCTCGGGTTTTGGGTGCAGAAGTTAGGTCGCGGCCTAGGGTTTAGGGTGCAGGGGTTAGGGCACGGCCGAGGGTTTTGGGTGGGGGCCTTTAGGGCGCGGTCTAGGCTTTAGGGTGCAAGGGTTAGGGCGCGGCCCAGGGTACAGGGCGCAGGGGCTAGGGCGCGGCCTAGGGTACAGGGCGCAGTGGTTAGGGCGCGGCCTAGCGTTTAGGGTGCAGGTGTTAGGGAGCCGACTTGGGTTTAGGGTGCAGGGGTTAGGGCGCGTCCTAGGGTTTAGGGTGCAATGGTTAGGGCGTGGCCTAGGGTTTGGAGCGGGTGCCATAAGGAGCGGTCTCGGGTTTAGGGTGCTGGGCTTAGGGCGCGGCCTCGTGTTTAGGGTGCAGGGGTTAGGGCGCGGCCTAGGGTGTAGGGTGCAGGGCTTAGGGCGCGGCCTATGGTTTAGGGTGCAGGGGTTAGGGCGCGGCCTAGGGTTTTGGGTGCAGAAGTTAGGGCGCGGCCTAGGGTTTAGGGTGCAGGGGATAGGGCACGGCCGTGGGTTTTTGGTGGGGGCCTTAGGGCGCGGTCTAGGGTTTAGGGTGCAGGGGTTAGGGCGCGGCCTAGGGTGTAGGGTGCAGGGGTTAGGGCGCGGCCTAAGGTTTTGGGTCCAGGGGTTAGGGCGCGGCCTAGGGTTTAGGGTGCTGGTGTAAGGGCGCGGCCTAGGGTTTAGGGTGCAGGTGTTAGGGCGCGGCCTAGGGTTTAGGGTGCAGGGGTTACGGCTCGGCCTAGGGTTGAGGGTGCAGGGTTTCGGGCGCGGCATAGGGTTTAGGGTGCAAGGGTTAGGGCGCGGCCTAGGGTACAGGGCGCAGGGGTTAGGGCGCGGCCTAGGGTACAGGGCGCAGGGGTTAGGGCGCGGCCTAGCGTTTAGGATGCAGGTGTTAGGGAGCAGACTTGGGTTTAGAGTGCAGGGGTTCGGGCGCGTCCTAGGGTTTAGGGTGCAGGGGTTAGGGCGTGGCCTAGTGTTTAGAGTGGGTGCCTTAGGGCGCGGCCTAGGGTTTAGGGTGCAGGGGTTAGGGTGCGGCCTAGTGTTTAGGGTGCAGGGGTTAGGGTGCGGCCTAGGGTTTAGGGTACAGGGGTTAGGGCGCGGCCTAGGGTTTAGGGTTCAGGGGTTCGGGCGCGGCCTAGGGTTTTGGGTGCAGAAGTTAGGGCGCGGCCTAGAGTTTAGGGTGCAGGGGTTAGGGCACGGCCGAGGGTATTGGGTGGGGGCCTTAGGGCGCGGTCTAGGGTTTAGTGTCCAAGGGTTAGGGCGCGGCCTAGGGATTAGGGTGCTGGTGTAAGGGCGCGTCCTAGGGTTTATCGTGCAGGGGTTAGGTCGCGGCCTACGGTTTAGGGTGCAGGGGGTCGGGCGCGGCATACGGTTTAGGGTGCAAGGGTTAGGGCGCGGCCTAGGGTACAGGGCGCAGGGGTTAGGGCGCGGCCTAGGGTACAGGGCGCAGGGGTTAAGGCAAGGCCGAGGGTTTTGGGTGGGGGCCTTAGAGCGCGGTCTAGGGTTTAGGGTGCAGGGGTTAGGGCGCGGCCTAGGGTGTAGGGTGCAGGAGTTAGGGCGCGGCCTAGGGTTTTGGGTCCAGGGGTTAGGGCGCGGCCTAGGGTTTAGGGTGCTGGTGTAAGGGCGCGGCCTAGGGTTTATGGTGCAGGGGTTTATGGCGCGGCCTACGGTTTAGGGTGCAGGGGTTCGGGCGCGGCATAGGGTTTAGGTTGCAAGGGTTAGGGCGCGGCCTAGGGTACAGGACGCAGGGGTTAGGGCGCAGCCTAGGGTACAGGGCGCAGGGGTTCGTGCGCGGCCTAGCGTTTAGGGTGCAGGTGTTAGGGAGCAGGGTTGGGTTTAGGGTGCAGGGGTTAGGGCACATCCTAGGGTTTAGGGTGCAGGGGTTAGGGCGTGGCCTAGGGTTTAGGGTACAGGGGTTAGGGCGCGGCCTATGGTTTAGGGTGCAGGGGTTAGGGCGCGGCCTAGGGTTTTGGGTGCAGAAGTTAGGGCGCGGCGCAGGGTTTAGGGTGCAGGGGTTAGGGCACGGCCGAGGGTTTTGGGTGGGGGCCTTAGGGCACGGTCTAGGGTTTAGGGTGCAGGGGTTAGGGCGCGGCCTAGGGTTTAGGGTGCATGGGTTCGGGCGCGGCCTAGGGTTTAGGGTGCATGGGTTAGAGCGCGGCCTATGGTACAGGGCGCAGGGGTTAGGGCGCGGCCTTGCGTTTAGGGTGCAGGTGTTAGGGAGCAGACTTGGGTTTAGGGTGCAGGGGTTAGGGCCCGTCCTAGGGTTTATGGTGCAGGGGTTAGGGCGTGGCCTAGGGTTTAGAGTGGGTGCCTTAGGGCGCGGCCTAGGGTTTAGGGTGCAGGTGTTAGGGTGCGGCCTAGTGTTTAGGGTGCAGGGGTTAGGGCGCGGCCTATGGTTTAGCGTGCAGGGGTTAGGGCGCGGCCTAGGGTTTTGGGTGCAGAAGTTAGGGCGCGGCCTAGGGTTTAGCGTGCAGTTGTTAGGGCACGGCTGAGGGTTTTGTGTGGGGGCCTTAGGGCGCGGTCTAGGGTTTAGGGTGCAGGGGTTAGGGCGAGGCCTAGGGTGTAGGGTCCAGGGGTTAGGGCGCGGCCTAGGGTTTAGGGTGCTGGTGTAAGGGTGCGGCCTAGGGTGTAGGGTGCAGGGGTTCGGGCGCGGCATAGGGTTTAGGGTGGAAGGGTTAGGGCGCGGCCTAGGGTGCAGGGCGCTGGGGTTAGGGCGCGGCCTAGGGTACAGGGCGCAGGGGTTAGGGCGCGGCCTAGCGTTTAGGGTGCAGGGGTTAGGGCGTGGCCTTGGGTTTAGAGTGGGTGCCTTAGGGCGCGGCCTAGGGTTTAGGGTGCAGGGGTTAGGGTGCGGCCTATTGTTTAGGGTACAGGTGTTAGGGTGCGGCCTAGTGTTTAGGGTGCAGGGGTTCGGGCGTGGCCTAGGGTTTAGAGTGGGTGCCTTAGGGCGCGGCCTACGGTTTAGGGCGCAGGGGTTAGGGTGCGGCCTAGCGTTTAGGGTGCAGGGGTTTTGGCGCGGCGTAGGGTTTAGGGTACAGGGGTTAGGGCGCGGCCTATAGTTTAGGGTGCAAGGGTTTGGGCGCGGCCTAGGGTTTTGGGTGCAGAAGTTAGGGCGCGGACTAGGGTTTAGGGTGCAGGGGTTAGGGCACGGCCGAGGGTTTTGGGTGGGGGCTCTTAGGGCGCGGTCTAGGGTTTAGGGTGCAGGGGTTACGGTGCGGCCTAGGGTGTAGGGTGCAGGGGTTAGGGCGTGGCCTAGGTTTTTGAGTCCAGGGGTTAGGGCGCGGCCTAGGGTTTAGGGTGCTGGTGTAAGGGCGCGGCCTAGGGTTTATGGTGCAGGGGTTAGGGCGCGGCCTAGGGTTTAGGGTGCAGGGGTTAGGGCGCGGCCTAGGGTTTAGGGTGGAGGGGTTCGGGCGCGGCATAGGGTTTAGGGTGCAGGGGTTAGGGCGCGGCCTAGGGTACAGGGCGCAGGGGTTAGGGCGTGGACTAGGGTACAGGGCGCAGGAGTTAGGGCGCGGCCTAGCGTTTAGGGTGCAGGTGTTAGGGGGCAGACTTGGGTTTAGGGTGCAGGGGTTAGGACGCGTCTTTGTGTTTAGGGTGCAGGGGTTAGGGCGTGGCCTAGGGTTTAGGGTGGGTGCCTTAGGGCGCGGCCTAGGGTTTAGGGTGCAGGGGTTAGGGTGCGGCCTAGTGTTTAGGGTGCAGGGGTTAGTGCGCGGCCTAGGGTTTATGGTACAGGGGTTAAGGCGCGGCCTATGGTTTAGGGTGCAGGGGTTAGGGCGCGGCCTAGGGTTTTGGGTGCAGAAGTTAGGGCGCGGCCTAGGGTTTAGGGTGCAGGGTTTAGGGCACGGCCGAGGGTTTTCGGTGGCGGCCTTAGGGCGCGGTCTAGGGTTTAGGGTGCAGGGGTTAGGGCGCGGCCGAGGGTGGAGGGTGCAGGGGTTGGGGCGCGGCCTAGGGTTTTGGGTCCAGGGTTTAGGGCGCGGCCTAGGGTTTAGGGTGCTGGTGTAAGGGCGCGGCCTAGGGTTTATGGTGCAGGGGTTAGGGCGCGGCCTAGGGTTTAGGGTGCAGGGGTTCGGGCGCGGCATAGGGTTTAGGGTGCAAGGGTTAGGGCGCGGCCTAGGGTACAGGGCGCAGGGGTTAGGGGGTGGCCTAGGGTGCAAGGCGCAGGGGTTAGGGCGCGTCCTAGCGTTTAGGGTGCACGTGTTAGGGAGCAGACTTGGGTTTAGGTTGCCATGGTTAGGACGCGTCCTAGGGTTTAGGGTGCAGGGGTTAGGGCGTGGCCTGGGGTTTAGAGTGGGTGCCTTAGGGCGCGGCCTAGAGTTTAGGGTGCAGGGGTTAGGGTGCGGCCTAGTGCTTAGGGTGCAGGGGTTAGGGTGCGGCCTAGGGTTTAGGGTACAGAGGTTAGGGCGCGGCCTATGGTTTAGGGTGCAGGGGTTAGGGCGCGGCCTAGGGTTTTGGGTGCAGGGGTTAGGGCGCGGCCTAGGGTTTAGGGTGCAGGAGTTAGGGCACGGCTGAGGGTTTTGGGTGGGGGCCTTAGGGCGCGGTCTAGGGTTTAGGGTGCAGGGGTTAGTGCGCGGCCTAGGGTGTAGGGTCCAGTGGTTAGGGCGTGGCCTAGGGTTTAGGGTGCAGGTGTAAGGGCGCAACCAAGGGTTTATGGTGCAGGGGTTAGGGCGCGGCCTAGGGTTTAGGGTGCAGGGGTTAGGGCGCGGCCTAGGGTTTAGGGTACAGGGGTTAGGGCGCGGCCTATGGTTTAGGGTGCAGGGGTTAGGGCGTGGCCTAGGGTGTAGGGTGCAGGGGTTAAGGCGCGGCCTAGGGTTTTGGGACCAGGGGTTAGGGCGCGGCCTTGGGTTTAGGGTGCTGGTGTAAGGGCGCGGCCTAGGGTTTATGGTGCAGGGGTTAGGGCGCGGCCGAGTGTTTAGGGTGCAGGGGTTCGGGCCCGGCCTAGGGTTTAGGGTGCAGGGGTTCGGGCGCGGCATAGGGTTTAGGTTGCAAGAGTTAGGGCGCAGCCTAGGGTACTGGGCGCAGGGGTTAGGGCGCGGCCTAGGGTACAGGGAGCAGGGGTTAGGGCGCGGCCTAGCGTTTAGGGTGGTGGTGTTAGGGAGCAGACTTGGGTTTAGGGTGCAGGGGTTAGGGCGCGTCCTAGGGTTTAGGGTGCAGGGGTTAGGGCGTGGCCTAGGGTTTAGAGTGGGTGCCTTAGGGCGCGGCCTAGGGTTTAGGGTGCAGGGGTTAGGGTGCGGCCTAGTGTTTAGGGTGCAAGTGTTAGGGCGCGGCCTAGGGTACAGGGCGCAGGGGTTAGGACGCGGCCTAGGGTACAGGGCGCAGGGGTTAGGACGCGGCCTAGGGTACAGGGCGCAGTGGTTAGGGCGCGGCCTATCGTTTAGGGTGCAGGTGTTAGGGAGCCGACTTGGGTTTAGGGTGCAGGGGTTAGGGCACGTCCTAGGGTTTAGGGTGCAGGGGTTAGGGCGTGGCCTAGGGTTTAGAGCGGGTGCCTTAGGGCGCGGTCTCGGGTTTAGGGTGCAGGGGTTAGGGCGCGGCCTAGGGTTTTGGGTCCAGGGGTTAGGGCGCGGCCTAGGGTTTAGGGTGCTGGTGTAAGGGCGCGTCCTAGGGTTTAGGGTTCAGGGGTTAGGGCGCGGCCTAGGGTTTAGGGTGAAGGGGTTAGGGCGCGGCCTATGGTTTAGGGTGCAGGGGTTCGGGCGCGGCCTAGGGTTTAGGGTGCAAGGGTTAGGGCGCGGCCTAGGGTACAGGGCGCAGGGGTTAGGGCGCGGCCTAGGGTACAGGGCGCAGGGGTTAGGGCGCGGCCTAGCGTTTAGGGTGCAGGTGTTAGGGAGCAGACTTGGGTTTAGGGTGCAGGGGTTCGGGCGCGTCCTAGGGTTTAGGGTGCTGGGGTTAGGGCGTGGCCTAGGGTTTAGAGCGAATGCCTTAGGGCGCGGCCTAGGGTTTAGGGTGCAGGGGTTAGGGTGCGGCCTAGTGTTTAGGGTGCAGGGGTTAGGGCGCAGCCTAGGGTTTAGGGTGCTGGTGTAAGGGCGCGGCCTAGGGTTTATGGTGCAGGGTTTAGGTCGCGGCCTACGGTTTAGGGTGCAGGGGTTCGGGCGCGGCCTAGGGTTTAGGGTGCAGGGGTTAGGGCGCGGCCTAGGGTGTAGGGTGCAGGGGTTAGGGCGCGGCCTAGGGTTTTGGGTCCAGGGTTTAGGGCACGGCCGAGGGTTTTGGGTTGGGGCCTTAGAGCGCGGTCTAGGGTTTAGGGTGCAGAGGTTAGGGCGCGGCCTAGGGTTTTGGGTCCAGGGGTTAGGGCTCGGCCTAGGGTTTAGGGTTGTTGTCTAAGGGAGTGACCTAGGGTTTATGGCGCAGAGGTTAGGGCGCGGCCTAGGGTTTAGGGTGCAGGGGTTAGGGCGCGGCCTCGGGTTTAGGGTGCAGGGGTTCGGGCGCGGCCTAGGGTTTTAGGGTGCAGAAGTTAGGGCGCGGCCTAGGGTGCAGCGCGCAGTGGTTAGGGCGCGGCCTAGGGTACAGGGCGCAGGGGTTAGGGCGCGGCCTAGCGTTTAGGGTGCAGGTGTTAGGGAGCAGACTTGGGTTTAGGGTGCAGGGGTTCGGGCGCGTCCTAGGGTTTAGGGTGCAGGGGTTAGGGCGTGGCCTAGGGTTTAGAGCGGGTGCCTTAGGGCGCGGTCTCGGGTTTAGGGTGCAGGGGTTAGGGCGCGGCCTAGGGTTTTGGGTCCAGGGGTTAGGGCGCGGCCTAGGGTTTAGGGTGCTGGTGTAAGGGCGCGTCCTAGGGTTTAGGGTTCAGGGGTTAGGGCGCGGCCTAGGGTTTAGGGTGAAGGGGTTAGGGCGCGGCCTATGGTTTAGGGTGCAGGGGTTCGGGCGCGGCCTAGGGTTTAGGGTGCAAGGGTTAGGGCGCGGCCTAGGGTACAGGGCGCAGGGGTTAGGGCGCGGCCTAGGGTACAGGGCGCAGGGGTTAGGGCGCGGCCTAGCGTTTAGGGTGCAGGTGTTAGGGAGCAGACTTGGGTTTAGGGTGCAGGGGTTCGGGCGCGTCCTAGGGTTTAGGGTGCTGGGGTTAGGGCGTGGCCTAGGGTTTAGAGCGAATGCCTTAGGGCGCGGCCTAGGGTTTAGGGTGCAGGGGTTAGGGTGCGGCCTAGTGTTTAGGGTGCAGGGGTTAGGGCGCAGCCTAGGGTTTAGGGTGCTGGTGTAAGGGCGCGGCCTAGGGTTTATGGTGCAGGGGTTAGGTCGCGGCCTACGGTTTAGGGTGCAGGGGTTCGGGCGCGGCCTAGGGTTTAGGGTGCAGGGGTTAGGGCACGGCCGAGGGTTTTGGGTGGGGGCCTTCGGGCGCGGTCTAGGGTTTAGGGTGCAGGGGTTAGGGCGCGGCCTAGGGTGTAGGGTGCAGGGGTTAGGGCGCGGCCTAGGGTTTTGGGTCCAGGGTTTAGGGCACGGCCGAGGGTTTTGGGTTGGGGCCTTAGGGCGCGGTCTAGGGTTTAGGGTGCAGAGGTTAGGGCGCGGCCTAGGGTTTAGGGTGCAGGGGTTAGGGCGCGGCCTCGGGTTTAGGGTGCAGGGGTTCGGGCGCGGCTTAGGGTTTTAGGGTGCAGAAGTTAGGGCGCGGCCTAGGGTGCAGCGCGCAGTGGTTAGGGCGCGGCCTAGGGTACAGGGCGCAGGGGTTAGGGCGCGGCCTAGCGTTTAGGGTGCAGGGGTTAGGGAACAGACTTGGGTTTAGGGTGCCCGGGTTAGGGCGCGTCGTAGGGTTTAGAGTGGGTGCCTTATGGCGCGGCCTAGGGTTTAGGGTACAGGGGTTAGGGTGCGGCCTAGTGTTTAGGGTGAAGGGGTTAGGGCGTGGCCTAGGGTTTAGGGTCCAGTGTTTAGGGCGCGGCCTATGGTTTAGGGTGCAGGGGTTAGGGCGCGGCCTAGGGTTTTGGGTGCAGAAGTTAGGGTGCAGCCTAGGGTTTAGGGTGCAGGGGTTAGGGCACGGCCGAGGGTTTTGGGTCCAGGGGTTAGGGCGCGGCCTAGGGTTTAGGGTGCTGGTGTAAGGGCGCGGCCTACGGTTTATGGTGCAGGGGTTAGGGCGCGGCCTAGCGTTTAGGGTGCAGGGGTTCGGGACCGGCCTAGGGTTTAGGGTGCAGGGGTTCGGGCGCGGCATAGGGTTTAGGTTGCAAGAGTTAGGGCGCGGCCTAGGGTACAGGGCGCAGGGGTTAGGGCGCGGCCTAGGGTACAGGGCGCAGGGGTTAGGGCGCGGCCTAGCGTTTAGGGTGGAGGTGTTAGGGAGCAGACTTGGGTTTAGGGTGCAGGGGTTAGGGCGCGTCCTAGGGTTTAGGGTGCAGGGGTTAGGGCGTGGCCTAGGGTTTAGAGTGGGTGCCTTAGGGCGCGGCCTAGGGTTTAGGGTGCAGGGGTTAGGGTGCGGCCTAGTGTTTAGGGTGCAGGGGTTAGGGCGCGGCCTAGGGTTTAGGGTACAGGGGTTAGGGCGCGGCCTACGGTTTAGGGTGCAGGGGTTAGGGCGCGGCCTAGGGTTTTGGGTACAGAAGTTAGGGTGCGGCCTAGGGTTTTGGGTCCAGGGGTTAGGGCACGGCCGAGGGTTTTGGGTGGGGGCCTTAGGGCGCGGTCTAGGGTTTAGGGTGCAGGGGCTAGGGCGCGGCCTAGGGTGTAGGGTGCAGGGGTTAGGGCGTGGCGTAGGGTTTAGGGTCCAGGGGTAAGGGCACGGCCGAGGGTTTTGGGTTGGGGCCTTAGGGCGCGGTCTAGGGTTCAGGGTGCAGAGGTTAGGGCGCGGCCTAGGGTTTAGGGTGCAGGGGTTAGGGCGCGGCCTAGGGTACAGGGCGCAGGGTTTAGGGCGCGGCCTAGGGTACAGGGCGCAGGGGTTAGGGCGCGACCTAGCGTTTAGGTTGCAGGTGGTAGGGAGCAGACTTGGGTTTAGGGTGCAGGGGTTAGGGCGCGTCCTAGGGTTTAGGGTGCAAAGTTTAGGGCGTGGCCTAGGGTTTAGAGTGGGTGCCTTAGGGCGCGGCCTAGGGTTTAGGGTGCAGGGGTTAGGGTGCGGCCGAGAGTTTAGAGTGCAGGGGTTAGGGCGCGGCCTAGGGTTTAGGGTACAGGGGTTAGGGTGCGGCCTATGGTTTAGGATGCAGGGGTTAGGGCGCGGCCTAGGGTTTTGGGTGTAGAAGTTAGGGCGCGGCCTCGTGTTTAGGGTGCAGGGGTTAGGGCGCGGCCTAGGGTTTTGGGTCCAGGGGTTAGGGCGCGGCCTAGGGTTTAGGGTGCTGGTGTAAGGGCGCGTCCTCGGGTTTAGGGTTCAGGGGTTAGGGCGCGGCCTAGGGTTTAGGGTGCAGGGGTTAGGGCGCGGCCTATGTTTTAGGGTGCAGGGGTTCGGGCGCGGCCTAGGGTTTAGGGTGCAAGGGTTAGGGCGCGGCCTAGGGTACAGGGCGCAGGGGTTCGGGCGCGGCCTAGGGTACAGGGTGCAGGGGTTAGGGCGCGGCCTAGGGTTTTGGGTGCAGAAGTTAGGGCGCGGCCTAGGGTTTAGGGTGCAGGGGTTAGGGCACGGCCGAGGGTTTTGGGTGGGGGCCTTAGGGCGCGGTCTAGGGTTTAGGGTGCAGGGGTTAGGGCGCGGCCTAGGGTGTAGGGTGCAGGGGTTAGGGCGCGGCCTAGGGTTTTTGGTCCAGGGGTTAGGGCGCGGCCTAGGGTTTAGGGTGCTTGTGTAAGGGCGCGGCCTAGGGTTTAGGGTGCAAGGGTTAGGGCGTGGCCTAGGGTTTTGGGTGCAGGGGTTAGGGCTCGGCCTAGGGTTGAGGGTGCAGGGTTTCGGGCGCGGCATAGGGTTTAGGGTGCAAGGGTTATGGCGCGGCCTAGAGTACAGGGCGCAGGGGTTAGGGCGCGGCCTAGGGTACAGGGTGCAGGGGTTAGGGCGCGGCCTAGCGTTTAGGATGCAGGTGTTAGGGAGCAGACTTGGGTTTAGGGTGCAGGGGTTCGGGCGCGTCCTAGGGTTTAGGGTGCAGGGGTTAGGGCGTGGCCTAGGGTTTAGAGTGGGTGCCTTAGGGCGCGGCCTACGGTTTAGGGTGCAGGGGTTAGGGTGCGGCCTAGTGTTTAGGGTGCAGGGGTTAGGGTGCGGCCTAGGGTTTAGGGTACAGGGGTTAGGGCGCAACCTAGGGTTTAGGGTGCAGGGGTTCGGGCGCGGCCTAGGGTTTAGGGTACAGAAGTTAGGGCGCGGCCTAGAGTTTAGGGTTCAGGGGTTAGGGCACGGCCGAGGGTTTTGGGTGGGGGCCTTAGGGCGCGGTCTAGGGTTTAGGGTGCAGGGGTTAGGGCGCGGCCTAGTGTTTAGGGTGCTGGTGTAAGGGCGCGGCCTAGGGTTTATGGTGCAGGGGTTAGGGCGCATCCTACGGTTTAGGGTGCAGGGGTTCGGGCGCGGCATACGGTTTAGGGTGGAAGGGTTAAGGCGCGGCCTAGGGTACAGGGCGCAGGGGTTAAGGCACGGCCGAGGGTTTTGGGTGGGGGCCTTAGGGCGCGGTCTAGGGTTTAGGGTGCAGGGGTTTGGGCGCGGCCTAGGGTGTAGGGTGCAGGGGTTAGGGCGCGTCCTAGGGTTTTGGGTCCAGGGGTTAGGGCGCAGCCTAGGGTTTAGGGTGCTGGTGTAAGGGCGCGGCCTAGGGTTTATGGTGCAGGGGTTAGGTCGCGGCCTACGGTTTAGGGTGCAGGGGTTAGGGCACGGCATACGGTTTAGGGTGCAAGGGTTAGGGCGCGGCCTAGGGTACAGGGCGCAGGGATTAGGGCGCGGCCTAGGGTACAGGGCGCAGGGGGTAGGGCGCGGCCTTGCGTTTAGGGCGCAGGTGTATTGGAGCAGACTTGGGTTTAGGGTGCACGGGTTAGGGCGCGGCCTAGGGTTTTTGGTGCAGACGTTAGGGCGCGGCCTAGGGTTTAGGGTGCAGGGGTTTGGGCACGGCCGAGAGTTTTGGGTGGGGGCCTTCGGGCGCAGTCTAGGGTTTAGGGTGCAGGGGTTAGGGCGCGGCGTAGGGTGTAGGGTGCAGGGGTTAGGGCGCGGCCTAGGGTTTTGGGTCCAGGGGTTAGGGCACGGCCGAGGGTTTTGGGTTGGGGCCTTAGGGCGCGGTCTAGGGTTTAGGGTGCAGAGGTTAGGGCGCGGCCTAGGGTTTCGGGTCCAGGGGTTAGGGCGCGGCCTAGGGTACAGGGCGCAGGGTTTAGGGCGCGGCCTAGGGTACAGGGCGCAGGGGTTAGGGCGCGACCTAGCGTTTAGGTTGCAGGTGTTAGGGAGCAGACTTGGGTTTAGGGTGCAGGGGTTAGGGCGCGTCCTAGGGTTTAGGGTGCAAAGTTTAGGGCGTGGCCTAGTGTTTACAGTGGGTGCCTTAGGGCGCGGCCTAGGGTTTAGGGTGCAGGGGTTAGGGTGCGGCCGAGAGTTTAGAGTGCAGGGGTTAGGGCGCGGCCTAGGGTTTAGGGTACAGGGGTTAGGGTGCGGCCTATGGTTTAGGATGCAGGGGTTAGGGCGCGGCCTAGGGTTTTGGGTGCAGAAGTTAGGGCGCGGCCTAGGCTTTAGGGTGCAGGGGTTAGGGCACGGCCGAGGGTTTTGGGTGGGGGCTCTTTGGGCGCGGTCTAGGGTTTTGGGTGCAGGGGTTAGGGCGCGGCCTAGGGTGTAGGGTGCAGGGTTTAGGACGCGGCCTTGGGTTTTGGGTCCAGGGGTTAGGGCGCGGCCTAGGGTTTAGGGTGCTGGTGTAAGGGCGCGGCCTTGGGTTTATGGTGCAGGGGTTAGGGCGCGGCCTAGGGTTTTGGGTCCAGGGGTTAGGGCACGGGCGAGGGTTTTGGGTTGGGGCCTTAGGGCGCGGTCTAGGGTTTAGGGTGCAGAGGTTAGAGCGCGGCCTAGGGTTTCGGGTCCAGGGGTTAGGGCGCGGCCTAGGGTACAGGGCGCAGGGTTTAGGGCGCGGCCTAGGGTACAGGGCGCAGGGGTTAGGGCGCGACCTAGCGTTTAGGTTGCAGGTGTTAGGGAGTAGACTTGGGTTTAGGGTGCAGGTTTTAGGGCGCGTCCTAAGGTTTAGGGTGCAAAGTTTAGGGCGTGGCCTAGTGTTTACAGTGGGTGCCTTAGGGCGCGGCCTAGGGTTTAGGGTGCAGGGGTTAGGGTGCGGCCGAGAGTTTAGAGTGCAGGGGTTCGGGCGCGGCCTAGGGTTTAGGGTGCAGGGGTTAGGGCACGGTCTAGGGTTTAGGGTGCAGGGGTTAGGGCGCGGCCTAGGGTTTAGGGTGCAGGGGTTAGGGCGCGGCATAGGGTTTAGGGTGCAAGGGTTAGGGCGCGGCCTAGGGTACAGGGCTCAGGGGTTAGGGCGCGGCCTAGGGTACAGGGCGCAGGGGTTAGGGCGCGACCTAGCGTTTAGGGTGCAGGTGTTAGGGAGCAGACTTGGGTTTAGGGTGCAGGGGTTAGGGCGCGTCCTAGTGTTTAGGGTGCAGGGGTTAGGGCGTGGCCTAGGGTTTAGAGTGGGTGCCTTAGGGCGCGGCCTAGGGTTTAGGGTGCAGGGGTTAGGGTGCGGCCTAGTGTTTAGGGTGCAAGGGTTTGGGCGCGGCCTAGGGTTTTGGGTGCAGAAGTTAGGGCATGGCCTAGGGTTTAGGTGCAGCGGTTAGGGCACGGCCGAGGGTTTTGGGTGGGGGCCTTAGGGCGCGGTCTAGGGTTTAGGGTGCAGGGGTTAGGGCGCGGCCTAGGGTGTAGGGTGCAGGGGTTAGGGCGCGGCCTAGGGTTTAGGGTCCAGGGTTTAGGGCGCGGCCTAGGGTTTAGGGTACTGGTGTAAGGGCGCGGCCTAGGGTTTATGGTGCAGGGGTTAGGGGGCGGCCTAGGGTTTAGGGTACAGGGGTTAGGGCGCGGCCTAGGGTTTAGGGTGCAGGGGTTCGGGCGCGGCATAGGGTTTAGGTCGCGAGGGTTAGGGCGCGGCCTAGGGTACAGGGCTCAGGGGTTAGGGCGCGGCCTAGGGTACAGGGCGCAGGGGTTAGGGCACGGCCTAGCGTTTAGGGTGCAGGGGTTAGGGCGCGGCCTCGGGTTTAGGGTGCAGGGGTTCGGGCGCGGCTTAGGGTTTTAGGGTGCAGAAGTTAGGGCGCGGCCTAGGGTGCAGCGCGCAGTGGTTAGGGCGCGGCCTAGGGTACAGGGCGCAGGGGTTAGGGCGCGGCCTAGCGTTTAGGGTGCAGGGGTTAGGGAACAGACTTGGGTTTAGGGTGCCCGGGTTAGGGCGCGTCGTAGGGTTTAGAGTGGGTGCCTTATGGCGCGGCCTAGGGTTTAGGGTACAGGGGTTAGGGTGCGGCCTAGTGTTTAGGGTGAAGGGGTTAGGGCGTGGCCTAGGGTTTAGGGTCCAGTGTTTAGGGCGCGGCCTATGGTTTAGGGTGCAGGGGTTAGGGCGCGGCCTAGGGTTTTGGGTGCAGAAGTTAGGGTGCAGCCTAGGGTTTAGGGTGCAGGGGTTAGGGCACGGCCGAGGGTTTTGGGTCCAGGGGTTAGGGCGCGGCCTAGGGTTTAGGGTGCTGGTGTAAGGGCGCGGCCTACGGTTTATGGTGCAGGGGTTAGGGCGCGGCCTAGCGTTTAGGGTGCAGGGGTTCGGGACCGGCCTAGGGTTTAGGGTGCAGGGGTTCGGGCGCGGCATAGGGTTTAGGTTGCAAGAGTTAGGGCGCGGCCTAGGGTACAGGGCGCAGGGGTTAGGGCGCGGCCTAGGGTACAGGGCGCAGGGGTTAGGGCGCGGCCTAGCGTTTAGGGTGGAGGTGTTAGGGAGCAGACTTGGGTTTAGGGTGCAGGGGTTAGGGCGCGTCCTAGGGTTTAGGGTGCAGGGGTTAGGGCGTGGCCTAGGGTTTAGAGTGGGTGCCTTAGGGCGCGGCCTAGGGTTTAGGGTGCAGGGGTTAGGGTGCGGCCTAGTGTTTAGGGTGCAGGGGTTAGGGCGCGGCCTAGGGTTTAGGGTACAGGGGTTAGGGCGCGGCCTACGGTTTAGGGTGCAGGGGTTAGGGCGCGGCCTAGGGTTTTGGGTACAGAAGTTAGGGTGCGGCCTAGGGTTTTGGGTCCAGGGGTTAGGGCACGGCCGAGGGTTTTGGGTGGGGGCCTTAGGGCGCGGTCTAGGGTTTAGGGTGCAGGGGCTAGGGCGCGGCCTAGGGTGTAGGGTGCAGGGGTTAGGGCGTGGCGTAGGGTTTAGGGTCCAGGGGTAAGGGCACGGCCGAGGGTTTTGGGTTGGGGCCTTAGGGCGCGGTCTAGGGTTCAGGGTGCAGAGGTTAGGGCGCGGCCTAGGGTTTAGGGTGCAGGGGTTAGGGCGCGGCCTAGGGTACAGGGCGCAGGGTTTAGGGCGCGGCCTAGGGTACAGGGCGCAGGGGTTAGGGCGCGACCTAGCGTTTAGGTTGCAGGTGGTAGGGAGCAGACTTGGGTTTAGGGTGCAGGGGTTAGGGCGCGTCCTAGGGTTTAGGGTGCAAAGTTTAGGGCGTGGCCTAGGGTTTAGAGTGGGTGCCTTAGGGCGCGGCCTAGGGTTTAGGGTGCAGGGGTTAGGGTGCGGCCGAGAGTTTAGAGTGCAGGGGTTAGGGCGCGGCCTAGGGTTTAGGGTACAGGGGTTAGGGTGCGGCCTATGGTTTAGGATGCAGGGGTTAGGGCGCGGCCTAGGGTTTTGGGTGTAGAAGTTAGGGCGCGGCCTCGTGTTTAGGGTGCAGGGGTTAGGGCGCGGCCTAGGGTTTTGGGTCCAGGGGTTAGGGCGCGGCCTAGGGTTTAGGGTGCTGGTGTAAGGGCGCGTCCTCGGGTTTAGGGTTCAGGGGTTAGGGCGCGGCCTAGGGTTTAGGGTGCAGGGGTTAGGGCGCGGCCTATGTTTTAGGGTGCAGGGGTTCGGGCGCGGCCTAGGGTTTAGGGTGCAAGGGTTAGGGCGCGGCCTAGGGTACAGGGCGCAGGGGTTCGGGCGCGGCCTAGGGTACAGGGTGCAGGGGTTAGGGCGCGGCCTAGGGTTTTGGGTGCAGAAGTTAGGGCGCGGCCTAGGGTTTAGGGTGCAGGGGTTAGGGCACGGCCGAGGGTTTTGGGTGGGGGCCTTAGGGCGCGGTCTAGGGTTTAGGGTGCAGGGGTTAGGGCGCGGCCTAGGGTGTAGGGTGCAGGGGTTAGGGCGCGGCCTAGGGTTTTTGGTCCAGGGGTTAGGGCGCGGCCTAGGGTTTAGGGTGCTTGTGTAAGGGCGCGGCCTAGGGTTTAGGGTGCAAGGGTTAGGGCGTGGCCTAGGGTTTTGGGTGCAGGGGTTAGGGCTCGGCCTAGGGTTGAGGGTGCAGGGTTTCGGGCGCGGCATAGGGTTTAGGGTGCAAGGGTTATGGCGCGGCCTAGAGTACAGGGCGCAGGGGTTAGGGCGCGGCCTAGGGTACAGGGTGCAGGGGTTAGGGCGCGGCCTAGCGTTTAGGATGCAGGTGTTAGGGAGCAGACTTGGGTTTAGGGTGCAGGGGTTCGGGCGCGTCCTAGGGTTTAGGGTGCAGGGGTTAGGGCGTGGCCTAGGGTTTAGAGTGGGTGCCTTAGGGCGCGGCCTACGGTTTAGGGTGCAGGGGTTAGGGTGCGGCCTAGTGTTTAGGGTGCAGGGGTTAGGGTGCGGCCTAGGGTTTAGGGTACAGGGGTTAGGGCGCAACCTAGGGTTTAGGGTGCAGGGGTTCGGGCGCGGCCTAGGGTTTAGGGTACAGAAGTTAGGGCGCGGCCTAGAGTTTAGGGTTCAGGGGTTAGGGCACGGCCGAGGGTTTTGGGTGGGGGCCTTAGGGCGCGGTCTAGGGTTTAGGGTGCAGGGGTTAGGGCGCGGCCTAGTGTTTAGGGTGCTGGTGTAAGGGCGCGGCCTAGGGTTTATGGTGCAGGGGTTAGGGCGCATCCTACGGTTTAGGGTGCAGGGGTTCGGGCGCGGCATACGGTTTAGGGTGGAAGGGTTAAGGCGCGGCCTAGGGTACAGGGCGCAGGGGTTAAGGCACGGCCGAGGGTTTTGGGTGGGGGCCTTAGGGCGCGGTCTAGGGTTTAGGGTGCAGGGGTTTGGGCGCGGCCTAGGGTGTAGGGTGCAGGGGTTAGGGCGCGTCCTAGGGTTTTGGGTCCAGGGGTTAGGGCGCAGCCTAGGGTTTAGGGTGCTGGTGTAAGGGCGCGGCCTAGGGTTTATGGTGCAGGGGTTAGGTCGCGGCCTACGGTTTAGGGTGCAGGGGTTAGGGCACGGCATACGGTTTAGGGTGCAAGGGTTAGGGCGCGGCCTAGGGTACAGGGCGCAGGGATTAGGGCGCGGCCTAGGGTACAGGGCGCAGGGGGTAGGGCGCGGCCTTGCGTTTAGGGCGCAGGTGTATTGGAGCAGACTTGGGTTTAGGGTGCACGGGTTAGGGCGCGGCCTAGGGTTTTTGGTGCAGACGTTAGGGCGCGGCCTAGGGTTTAGGGTGCAGGGGTTTGGGCACGGCCGAGAGTTTTGGGTGGGGGCCTTCGGGCGCAGTCTAGGGTTTAGGGTGCAGGGGTTAGGGCGCGGCGTAGGGTGTAGGGTGCAGGGGTTAGGGCGCGGCCTAGGGTTTTGGGTCCAGGGGTTAGGGCACGGCCGAGGGTTTTGGGTTGGGGCCTTAGGGCGCGGTCTAGGGTTTAGGGTGCAGAGGTTAGGGCGCGGCCTAGGGTTTCGGGTCCAGGGGTTAGGGCGCGGCCTAGGGTACAGGGCGCAGGGTTTAGGGCGCGGCCTAGGGTACAGGGCGCAGGGGTTAGGGCGCGACCTAGCGTTTAGGTTGCAGGTGTTAGGGAGCAGACTTGGGTTTAGGGTGCAGGGGTTAGGGCGCGTCCTAGGGTTTAGGGTGCAAAGTTTAGGGCGTGGCCTAGTGTTTACAGTGGGTGCCTTAGGGCGCGGCCTAGGGTTTAGGGTGCAGGGGTTAGGGTGCGGCCGAGAGTTTAGAGTGCAGGGGTTAGGGCGCGGCCTAGGGTTTAGGGTACAGGGGTTAGGGTGCGGCCTATGGTTTAGGATGCAGGGGTTAGGGCGCGGCCTAGGGTTTTGGGTGCAGAAGTTAGGGCGCGGCCTAGGCTTTAGGGTGCAGGGGTTAGGGCACGGCCGAGGGTTTTGGGTGGGGGCTCTTTGGGCGCGGTCTAGGGTTTTGGGTGCAGGGGTTAGGGCGCGGCCTAGGGTGTAGGGTGCAGGGTTTAGGACGCGGCCTTGGGTTTTGGGTCCAGGGGTTAGGGCGCGGCCTAGGGTTTAGGGTGCTGGTGTAAGGGCGCGGCCTTGGGTTTATGGTGCAGGGGTTAGGGCGCGGCCTAGGGTTTTGGGTCCAGGGGTTAGGGCACGGGCGAGGGTTTTGGGTTGGGGCCTTAGGGCGCGGTCTAGGGTTTAGGGTGCAGAGGTTAGAGCGCGGCCTAGGGTTTCGGGTCCAGGGGTTAGGGCGCGGCCTAGGGTACAGGGCGCAGGGTTTAGGGCGCGGCCTAGGGTACAGGGCGCAGGGGTTAGGGCGCGACCTAGCGTTTAGGTTGCAGGTGTTAGGGAGTAGACTTGGGTTTAGGGTGCAGGTTTTAGGGCGCGTCCTAAGGTTTAGGGTGCAAAGTTTAGGGCGTGGCCTAGTGTTTACAGTGGGTGCCTTAGGGCGCGGCCTAGGGTTTAGGGTGCAGGGGTTAGGGTGCGGCCGAGAGTTTAGAGTGCAGGGGTTCGGGCGCGGCCTAGGGTTTAGGGTGCAGGGGTTAGGGCACGGTCTAGGGTTTAGGGTGCAGGGGTTAGGGCGCGGCCTAGGGTTTAGGGTGCAGGGGTTAGGGCGCGGCATAGGGTTTAGGGTGCAAGGGTTAGGGCGCGGCCTAGGGTACAGGGCTCAGGGGTTAGGGCGCGGCCTAGGGTACAGGGCGCAGGGGTTAGGGCGCGACCTAGCGTTTAGGGTGCAGGTGTTAGGGAGCAGACTTGGGTTTAGGGTGCAGGGGTTAGGGCGCGTCCTAGTGTTTAGGGTGCAGGGGTTAGGGCGTGGCCTAGGGTTTAGAGTGGGTGCCTTAGGGCGCGGCCTAGGGTTTAGGGTGCAGGGGTTAGGGTGCGGCCTAGTGTTTAGGGTGCAAGGGTTTGGGCGCGGCCTAGGGTTTTGGGTGCAGAAGTTAGGGCATGGCCTAGGGTTTAGGTGCAGCGGTTAGGGCACGGCCGAGGGTTTTGGGTGGGGGCCTTAGGGCGCGGTCTAGGGTTTAGGGTGCAGGGGTTAGGGCGCGGCCTAGGGTGTAGGGTGCAGGGGTTAGGGCGCGGCCTAGGGTTTAGGGTCCAGGGTTTAGGGCGCGGCCTAGGGTTTAGGGTACTGGTGTAAGGGCGCGGCCTAGGGTTTATGGTGCAGGGGTTAGGGGGCGGCCTAGGGTTTAGGGTACAGGGGTTAGGGCGCGGCCTAGGGTTTAGGGTGCAGGGGTTCGGGCGCGGCATAGGGTTTAGGTCGCGAGGGTTAGGGCGCGGCCTAGGGTACAGGGCTCAGGGGTTAGGGCGCGGCCTAGGGTACAGGGCGCAGGGGTTAGGGCACGGCCTAGCGTTTAGGGTGCAGGTGTTAGGGAGCAGACTTGGGTTTAGGGTGCAGGGGTTAGGGCGCGGCGTAGGGTTTAGGGTGCAGGGGTTAGGGCGCGGCCTAAGGTTTAGGGTGCAGGGGTTAGGGCGCGGCCTAGGGTTTAGGGTGCAGAAGTTAGGGCGCGGCCTAGGGTTTAGGGTGCAGGGGTTAGGGCACGGCCGAGGGTTTTGGGTGGGGCCTCTTAGGGCGCGGTCTAGGGTTTAGGGTGCAGGGGTTAGGGCGCGGCCTAGGGTGTAGGGTGCAGGGGTTAGGGCGCGGCCTAGGGTTTAGGGTGCAGGGGTTAGGGCGCGGCCAAGGGTTTTGGGTGCTGGTGTAAGGGCGCGGCCTAGGGTTTATGGTGCAGGGGTTAGGGCGCGGCCTAGCGTTTAGGGTGCAGGGGTTAGGGCGCGGCCTAGGGTTTAGGGTGCAGGGGTTCGGGCGCGGCATAGGGTTTAGGGTGTAAGGGTTAGGGCGCGGCCTAGGGTACAGGGCGCAGGGGTTAGGGCGCGGACTAGGATACAGGGCGCAGGGGTTAGGGCGCGGCCTAGTGTTTATGGTGCAGGTGTTAGGGAGCAGACTTGGGTTTAGGGTGCAGGGGTTAGGGCGCGGCCGAGGGTGTAGGGTACAGGGGTTAGGGCGCGGCCTAGGGTTTTGGGTGCAGGGTTTAGGGCGCGGCCTAGGGTTTAGGGTGCTGGTGTAAGGGCGCGGCCTAGGGTTTATGGTGCAGGGGTTAGGGCGCGGCCTAGGGTTTAGGGTGCAGGGGTTCGGGCGCAGCATAGGGTTTAGTGTGCAAGGGTTAGGGCGCGGCCTAGGGTACAGGGCGCAGGGGTTAGGGCGCGGCCTAGGGTACAGGGCGCAGGGGTTAGGGCGCGGCCTAGGGTACAGGGCGCAGGGTTTAGGGCGCGGCCTAGCGTTTAGGGTGCAGGTGTTGGGGAGCCGACTTGGGTTTAGGGTGCAGGGGTTAGGGCGCGTCCTAGGGATTAGGGTGCAGGGGATAGGGCGTGGCCTAGGGTTTAGAGTGGGTGCCTTAGGGCGCGGCCTAGGGTTTAGGGAGCAGGGGTTAGGAAGCGGCCTAGTGTTTAGGGTGCAGGGGTTAGGGCGCGGCCTATGGTTTAGGGTGCAGGGGTTAGGGCGCGGCCTAGGGTTTCGGGTGCAGAAGTTAGGGCGCGGCCCAGGGTTTAGGGTGCAGGGGTTAGGGCACGGCCCAGGGTTTTGGGTGGGGGCCTTAGGGCGCGGCCTAGGGTGTAGGGTTCAGGGGTTAGGGCGCGGCCTAGGTTTTCGGGTCCAGGTGTAAGGGCGTGGCGAAGGGTTTAGGGTGCTGGTGTAAGGGCGCGGCCTAGGGTTTATGGTGCAGGGGTTAGGGCACGGCCTAGGGTTTAGGGTGTAGGGGTTAGGACGCGGCCTAGGGTTTAGGGTGCAGGGGTTAGGGCGCGGCCTAGGGTACAGGGCGCAGGGGTTAGGGTGCGGCCTAGGTTTTAGGGTACAGGGGTTAGGGCGCGGCCTATGGTTTAGGGTGCAGGGGTTAGGGCGCGGCCTAGCGTTTAGGGTGCCGGGGTTAGGGAGCAGACTTGGGTTTAGGGTGCAGAGGTTAGGGCGCGTCCTAGGGTTTAGGGTGCTGGTGTAAGGGCGCGGCCTAGGGTTTATGGTGCAGAAGTTCGGGCGCGGCCTAGGGTACAGGGCGCAGGGGTTAGGGCGCGGCCTAGGGTTTAGGGTGCATGGGTTAGGGCGCGGCACAGTGTTTAGGGTGCAAGGGTTAGAGCGCGGCCTAGGGTACAGGGCGCAGGGGTTAGGGCGCGGCCTTGCGTTTAGGGTTCAGGTGTTAGGGAGCAGACTTGGGTTTAGGGTGCAGGGGTTAGGGCGCGTCCTAGGGTTTATGGTGCAGGGGTTAAGGCGTGGCCTAGTGTTTAGAGTGGGTGCCTTAGGGCGCGGCCTAGGGTTTAGGGTGCAGGGGTTAGGGTGCGGCCTAGTGTTTAGGGTGCAGGGGTTAGGGCGCGGCCTATGGTTTAGGGTGCAGGGGTTAGGGCGCGGCCTAGGGTTTCGGTTGCAGAAGTTAGGGCGCGGCCTAGGGTTTAGGGTGCAGGGGTTAGGGCACGGCCGAGAGTTTTGGGTGGGGGCCTTAGGGCGCGGTCTAGGGTTTAGGGTGCAGGGTTTAGGGCGCGGCCGAGGGTGTAGGGTTCAGGGGTTAGGGCGCGGCCTAGGGTTTTGGGTCCAGGGGTTAGGGCGTGGCGAAGGGTTTAGGGTGCTGGTGTAAGGGCGCGGCCTAGGGTTTATGGTGCAGGGGTTAGGGCGCGGCCTAGCGTTTAGGGTGCCGGGGTTAGGGCGCGGCCTAGGGTTTAGGGTGCAGGGGTTAGGGCACGGCCGTGGGTTTAGGGTGGAAGGGTTAAGGCGCGGCCTAGGGTACAGGGCGCAGGGGTTAGGGCGCGGCCTAGGGTACAGGGCGCAGGGGTTAGGGCGCGGCCTAGCGTTTAGGGTGCAGGTGTTAGGGAGCAGACTCGGGTTTAGGGTGCAGGGGTTCGGGCGTGGCCTTGGGTTTAGGGTGCAGGGGTTAGGGCGTGGCCTAGGGTTTAGAGTGGGTGCCTTAGGGCGCGGCCGAGGGTTTAGGGCGCAGGGGTTAGGGCGCGGCCTAGGGTTTAGGGTGCAGGGGTTAGGGCGCGGCCTAGGGTTTAGGGTGCAGGGGTTAGGGCACGGCCGTGGGTTTATGGTGGAAGGGTTAAGGCGCGGCCTAGGGTACAGGGCGCAGGTGTTAGGGCGCGGCCTAGGGTACAGGGCGCAGGGGTTAGGGTGCGGCCTAGCGTTTAGGGTGCAGGTGTTAGGGAGCAGACTCGGGTTTAGGGTGCAGGGGTTCGGGCGCGTCCTAGGGTTTAGGGTGCAGAGGTTAGGGCGTGGCCTAGGGTTTAGAGTGGGTGCCTTAGGGCGCGGCCGAGGGTTTAGAATGCAGGGGTTAGGGCGCGGCCTAGTGTTTAGGGTTCAGGGGTTAGGGCGCGGCCTAGGGTTTTGGGTGCAGGGGTTAGAGCGCGGCCTATGGTTTCGGGTGCAGGGGTTAGGGCGCGGCCTAGGGTTTTGGGTGCAGATGTTAGGGCGCGGCCTAGGGTTTAGGGTGCAGGGGTTAGGGCAGGGCCGAGGGTTTTGGGTGGGGGCCTTAGGGCGCGGTCTAGGTTTTAGGGTGCAGGGGTTAGGGCGCGGCCTAGGGTGTAGGGTGCAGGGGTTAGGGCGCGGCCTAGGGTTTTGGGTCCAGGGGTTAGGGCGCGGTCTTGGGTTTAGGGTGCTGGTGTAAGGGCGCGGCCTAGGGTTTATGGTGCAGGGGTTACGGCGCGGTCTAGGGTTTAGTGTCCAGGGGTTAGGGCGCGGCCTAGGGTTTAGGGTGCAGGGGTTCGGGAGCGGCATAGGGTTTAGGGTGCAAGGGTAAGGGCGCGGCCTAGGGTAAAGGGCGCAGGGGTTAGGGCGTGGCCTAGGGTACAGGGCGCAGGGGTTAGGGCGCGGCCTACGGTTAAGGGTGCATGGGTTAGGGCGCGGCATAATGTTTCGGGTGCAAGGGTTAGAGCGCGGCCTAGGGTACAGGGCGCAGGGGTTAGGGCGCGACCTAGCGTTTAGGGTGGAGGTGTTAGGGAGCAGACTTGGGTTTAGGGTGCAGGGGTTAGGGCGCGTCCTAGGGTTTATGGTGCAGGGGTTAGGGCGTGGCCTACAGGGCGCAGGGGTTAGAGCACGGCCGTGGGTTTAGGGTGGAAGGGTTAAGGCGCGGCCTAGGGTACAGGGCGCAGGGGTTAGGGCGCGGCCTAGGGTACAGGGCGCAGTGGTTAGGGCGCGGCCTAGCGTTTAGGGTGCAGGTGTTAGGGAGCAGACTCGGGTTTAGGGTGCAGGGGTTCGGGCACGTCCTAGGGTTTAGGGTGCAGGGGTTAGGGCGTGGCCTAGGGTTTAGAGTGGGTGCCTTAGGGCGCGGCCGAGGGTTTCGGGTGCAGGGCTTAGGGCGCGGCCTAGTGCTTAGGGTGTAGGGGTTAGGGCGCGGCCGAGGGTTTTGGGTGCAGGGGTTTGGGCGCGGCCTAGGGTTTTGGGTGCTGGTGTAAGGGCGCGGCCTAGGGTTTATGGTGCAGGGGTTAGGGCGCGTCCTAGGATTTAGTGTCCAGGGGTTAGGGCGCGGCCTAGGGTTTAGGGTGCAGGGGTTCGGGAGCGGCATAGGGTTTAGGGTGCAAGGGTTAGGGCGCGGCCTAGGGTACAGGGTGCAGGGGTTAGGGCGCGGCCTAGGGTTTAGAGTGGGTGCCTTAGGGCGCGGCCTAGGGTTTAGGGTGCAGGGGTTAGGGCACGGCCGAGGGTTTTGGGTGGGGGCCTTAGGGCGCGGTCTAGGGTTTAGGGTGCAGGGGTTGGGGCGCGGCCTAGGGTGTAGGGTTCAGGGGTTAGGGCGCGGCCTAGGGTTTTGGGTCCAGGGGTCAGGGCGTGGCGTAGGGTTTAGGGTGCTGGTGTACGGGCGCGGCCTAGGGTTTATGGTGCAGGGGTTAGGGCGCGGCCTAGGGTTTAGGGTGCAGGGGTTAGGGCGCGGCCTAGGGTTTAGGGTGCAGGGGTTAGGGCACGGCCGTGGGTTTAGGGTGGAAGGGTTAAGGCGCGGCCTAGGGTACAGGGCGCAGGGGTTAGGGCGCGACCTAGGGTACAGGGCGCAGGGGTTAGGGCGCGGCCTAGCGTTTAGGGTGCAGGTGATAGGGAGCAGACTCGGGTTTAGGGTGCAGGGGTTCGGGCGCGTCCTAGAATTTAGGGTGCAGGGGTTAGGGCGTGGCCTAGGGTTTAGAGTGGGTGCCTTAGGGCGCGGCCTAGTGTTTAGGGTTCAGGGGTTAGGGCGCGGCCTAGGGTTTTTGGGTGCAGGGGTTAGGGCGCGACCTAGGGTTTTGGGTGCAGGGGTTAGGGCGCAGCCTAGGGTTTAGGGTGCAGGGGATCGGGCGCGGCCTAGGGTTTAGGGTGCAAGGGTTTGGGCGCGGCCTAGGGTACAGGGCGCAGGGGTTAGGGCGCGGCCTAGGGTACAGGGCGCAGGGGTTAGGGCGCGGCCTAGCCTTTAGGGTGCAGGTGTTAGGGAGCAGACTTGGGTTTAGGGCGCAGGGGTTAGGGCGCGTCCTAGGTTTTAGGGTGCAGGGGTTAGGGCGTGGCCTAGGGTTTAGAGTGGGTGCCTTAGGGCGCGGCCTAGGGTTTAGGGTGCAGGGGTTAGGGTGCGGCCTAGTGTTTAGGGTGCAGGGGTTAGGGCGCGGCCTTGGGTTTAGGGTACAGTGTTTAGGGCACGGCCTATGGTTTAGGGTGCAGGGGTTAGGGCGCGGCCTAGGGTTTTGGGTGCAGAAGTTAGGGCGCGGCCTAGGGTTTAGGATGCAGGGGTTAGGGCAGGGACGAGCGTTTTGGGTGGGGGCCTTAGGGCGCGGTCTAGGGTTTTAGGGTGCAGGGGTTTGGGCGCAGCCTAAAGTGTAGGGTGCAGGGGTTAGGGCGCGGCCTAGGGTTTTGGGTCGAGGGGTTAGGGCGCGGCCAAGGGTTTAGGGTGCTGGTGTAAGGGCGCGGCCTAGGGTTTATGGTGCAGGGGTTAGGGCGCGGCCTAGGGTTTAGTGTCCAGGGGTTAGGACGCGGCCTAGGGTTTAGGTTGCAGGGGTTCGGGAGCGGCATAGGGTTTAGGTTGCAAGGGTTAGGGCGCGGCCTAGGGTACAGGGCGCAGGGGTTAGGGCGCGGCCTAGGGTACAGGGCGCAGGGGTTAGGGCGCGGCCTAGGATTTAGGGTGCAGGTGTTAGGGAGCAGACTTGGGTTTAGGGTGCAGGGGTTAGGGCGCGTCCTAGGGTTTAGGGTGCAGGGGTTAGGGAGTGGCCTAGGGTTTAGAGTGGGTGCCTTAGGGCGCGGCCTAGGGTTTAGGGTGCAGGGGTTAGGGTGCGGCCTAGTGTTTAAGGTGCAGGGGTTAGTGCGCGGCCTAGGGTTTAGGGTCCAGGGGTTAGGGCGCGGCCTATGGTTTAGGGTGCAGGGGTTAGGGCGCGGCCTAGGGTTTATGGTGCAGAAGTTAGGGCGCGGCATAGGGTACAGGGCGCAGGGGTTAGGGCGCGGCCTAGGATTTAGGGTGCAGGTGTTAGGGAGAAGACTTGGGTTTCGGGTGCAGGTGTTAGGGCGCGTCCTAGGGTATATGGTGCAGGGGTTAGGGCGCGGCCTAGGGTTTAGGGTGCAGGGGTTCGGGCACGGCATAGGGTTTAGGGTGGAAGGGTTAGGGCGCGGACTAGGGTACAGGGCGCAGGGGTTAGAACGCGGCCTAGGGTAGAAAGCGCAGGGGTTAGGGCGCGGCCTAGGGTACAGGGCGCAGGGGTTAGGGCGCGGCCTAGCGTTTAAGGTGCAGGGGTTAGGGCGTGGCCTAGGGTTTAGAGTGGGTGCCTTAGGGCGCGGCCTAGGGTTTAGGGAGCAGGGGTTAGGGTGCGGCCTAGTGTTTAGGGTGCAGGGGTTAGGGCGCGGCCTATGGTATAGGGTGCAGGGGTTAGGGCGCGGCCTAGGGTTTTGGATGCAGAAGTTAGGGCGTGGCCTAGGGTTTAGGGTGCAGGGGTTAGGGCACGGCCGAGGGTTTTGGGTGGGGGCCTTAGGGCGCGGTCTAGGGTTTAGGGTGCAGGGGTTAGGGCGCGGCCTAGGGTGTAGGGTTCAGGGGTTAGGGCGCGGCCTAGGGTTTTCGGTCCAGGGGTTAGGGCGTGGCGTAGGGTTTAGGGTGCTGGTGTAAGGGCGCGGCCTAGGGTTTATGGTGCAGGGGTTAGGGCGCGGCCTAGGGTTTATGGTGCAGGGGTTAGGGCGCGGCCTAGGGTTTAGGGTGCAGGGGTTAGAGCACGGCCGTGGGTTTAGGGTGGAAGGGTTAAGGCGCGGCCTAGGGTACAGGGCGCAGGGGTTAGGGCGCGGCCTAGGGTACAGGGCGCAGTGGTTAGGGCGCGGCCTAGCGTTTAGGGTGCAGGTGTTAGGGAGCAGACTCGGGTTTAGGGTGCAGGGGTTCGGGCACGTCCTAGGGTTTAGGGTGCAGGGGTTAGGGCGTGGCCTAGGGTTTAGAGTGGGTGCCTTAGGGCGCGGCCGAGGGTTTCGGGTGCAGGGCTTAGGGCGCGGCCTAGTGCTTAGGGTGCAGGGGTTAGGGCGCGGCCGAGGGTTTTGGGTGCAGGGGTTAGGGCGCGGCCTAGGGTTTTGGGTGCTGGTGTAAGGGCGCGGCCTAGGGTTTATGGTGCAGGGGTTAGGGCGCGTCCTAGGATTTAGTGTCCAGGGGTTAGGGCGCGGCCTAGGGTTTAGGGTGCAGGGGTTCGGGAGCGGCATAGGGTTTAGGGTGCAAGGGTTAGGGCGCGGCCTAGGGTACAGGGCGCAGGGGTTAGGGCGCGGCCTAGGGTTTAGGGTGCAGGGGTTCGGGCGCGGCATAGGGTTTAGGGTGCAAGGGTTAGGGCGCGGCCTAGGGTACAGGGCGTAGGGGTTAGGGCGCGGCCTAGGGTACAGGGCGCAGGGGTTAGGGCGCGGCCTAGCGTTTAGGGTGCAGGTGTTAGGGAGCAGACTTGGGTTTAGGGTGCAGGGGTTAGGGCGCGTCCTAGGGTTTAGAGTGGGTGCCTTAGGGCGCCGCCTTGGGTTTAGGGTGCAGGGGTTAGGGTGCGGCCTAGTGTTTAGGGAGCAGGGCTTAGGGCGCGGTCTAGGTTTTAGGGTGCAGGGGTTAGGGCGCGGCCTAGGGTGTAAGGTGCAGGGGTTAGGGCGCGGCCTAGGGTTTTGGGTCCAGGGGTTAGGGCGCGGCCTAGGGTTTAGTGTCCAGGGGTTAGGGCGCGGCCTAGGGTTTAGGGTGCAGGGGTTCGGGAGCGGCATAGGGTTTAGGGTGCAAGGGTTAGGGCGCGGCGTAGGGTACAGGACGCAGGGGTTAGGGCGCGGCCTGGGGTACAGGTCGCAGGGGTTAGGTCGCGGCCTAGGATTTAGGGTGCAGGTGTTAGGGAGCAGACTTGGGTTTAGGGTGCAGGGGTTAGGGCGCGTCCTAGGGTTTAGGGTGCAGGGGTTAGGGCGTGGACTAGGGTTTAGAGTGGGTGCCTTAGGGCGCGGCCTAGAGTTTAGGGTGCGGGGGTTAGGGTGCGGCCTAGTGTTTAGGGTGCTGGTGTAAGGGCGCGGCCCAGGGTTTAGGGTACAGGGGTTAGGGCGCGGCCTATGGTTTAGGGTGCAGGGGTTAGGGCGCGGCCTAGGGTTTTGGGTGCAGAAGTTAGGGCGCGGCCTAGGGTTTAGTGTGCAGGGGTTCGGGCACGGCCGAGGGTTTTGGGCGGGGGCCTTAGGGCGCGGCCTAGGGTTTAGGGTGGAGGGGTTAGGGCGCGGCCTAGGGTGTAGGATGCAGGGGTTAGGGCGCGGCCTAGGGTACACAGCGCAAGGGTTAGGGCGCGGCCTAGGGTACAGGGCGCAGGGGTTAGGGCGCGGCCTAGCGTTTAGGGTGCAGGGGTTAGGGCGTGGACTAGGGTTTAGAGTGGGTGCCTAAGGGCGCGGCCTAGGGTTTAGGGTGCAGGGGTTAGGGTGCGGCCTAGTGTTTAGGTTGCAGGGGTTAGGGCGCGGCCTAGGGTTTAGGGTACAGGGGTTAGGGCGCGGCCTATGGTTTAGGGTGCAGGGTTTAGAGCGCGGCCTAGGGTTTTGGGTGCAGAAGTTAGGGCGCGGCCTAGGGTTTAGGGTGCAGGGGTTAGGGCACGGCTGAGGGTTTTGGGTGGGGGCTCTTAGGGCCCGGTCTAGGGTTTTGGGTGCAGGGGTTAGGGCGCGGCCTAGGGTGTAGGGTGCAGGGGTTAGGGCGCGGCCTAGGGTTTATGGTCCAGGGGTTAGGGCGCGGCCTAGAATTTAGGGTGTAGGGGTTAGGGCGCGGCCTAGGGTTTATGGTGCAGGGGTTAGGGCGCGGCCTAGGGTTTATGGTGCAGGGGTTAGGGTGCAGCCTAGTGTTTCGGGTGCAGGGGTTCGGGCGCGGCCTATGGTTTAGAGTTGGTGCCTTAGGGCGCGGCCTACGGTTTATGGTGCAGGGGTTAGGGTGCGGCCAAGTGTTTAGGGTGCAGGGGTTGGGGCGCGTCGTAGGGTTTAGGGTACAGGGGTTAGGGCGCGGCTTTTGGTTTAGGGTACAGGGGTTAGGGCACAGCCGAGGGTTTTGGGTGGGGGCCTTAGGGCGCGGCCTAGGGTGTAGGGTGCAGGGGTTAGGGCGCGGCCTAGGGTGTAGGGTGCAGGGGTTAGGGCGCGGCCTAGAGTTTTGGGTCCAGGGGTTAGGGCGCGGCCTAGGGTTTAGGGTGCAGGGTTAGGGCGCGGCCTAGGGTTTATGGTGCAGGGGTTAGGGCGCGGCCTAGGGTTTAGGGTGCAGGGGTTAGGGCGCGGCCTAGGGTTTAGAGTGCAGGTGTTTTCGCGCGTCATAGGGTTTAGGGTGCAAGGGTTAGGGCGCGGCCTAGGGTTTAGGGTGCAGGGGTTAGGGCGCGGCCTAGGGTACAGGGCGCAGGGGTTAGGGCGCGGCCTAGCGTTTAGGGTGCACGTGTTAGGGAGCAGACTTGGGTTTAGGGTGCAGGGATTAGGGCGCGTCCTAGGGTTTAGGGTGCAGGGGTTAGGACGTGGCCTAGGGTATATAGTGGGAGCCTTAGGGCGCGGCCGAGGGTTTAGGGTGCAGGGGTTTGGGTGCGGCCTAGTGTTTAAGGTGCAGGGGTTAGGGCGCGGCCTTGGGTTTAGGGTACAGGGGTTAGGGCGCGGCCTATGGTTGAGGGTGCAGGGGTTAGGGCGCGGCCTAGGGTTTTGGGTGCAGAAGTTAGGGCCCGGCCTAGGGTTTAGGGTGCAGGGGTTAGGGCACGGCTGAGGGTTTTGGGTGGGGGCTCTTAGGGCGCGGTCTAGGGTTTAGGGTGCAGGGGTTAGGGCGCGGCCTAGGGTGTAGGGTGCAGGGGTTAGGGCGCGGCCTAGGGTTTATGGAGCAGGGGTTAGGGCGCGGCCAAGGGTTTAGGGTGCTGGTGTAAGGGCGCGGCCTAGGGTTTATGGTGCAGGGGTTAGGGCGCGGCCTCGGGTTTAGGGTGCAGGGGTTAGGGGGTGGCCTAGGGTTTATGGTTCAGGGGTTGTGGCGCCGCCTAGGGTTTAGGGTGCAGGGGTTAGGGCGCGGCCTTGCGTTTAGAGTGCAGGTGTTAGGGAGCAGACTCGGGTTTAGGGTGCAGGAGTTCGGGCCCGTCCTAGGGTTTACGGTGTAGGGGTTAGGGCGTGGGCTAGGGTTTAGAGTGCAGGGGTTAGGGCGCGGCCTAGGGTTTTGGGTCCAGGGGTTAGGGCGCGGTCTAGGCTTTAGGGTGCTGGTGTAAGGGCGCGGCCTAGGGTTTTGGGTGCAGGGGTTAGGGCGCGGCCTATGGTTTTGGGTGCAGGGGTTAGGGCGCGGCCTAGGGTTTAGGGTGCAGGGGTTCGGGCGCGGCCTAGTGTTTAGTGTGAAAGGGTTTGGGCGCGGCCTAGGGTACAGGGCGCAGGGGTTCGGGCGCGGCCTACGGTACAGGGCGCAGGGGTTAGGGCGCGGCCTAGCGTTTAGGGTGCAGGTGTGTGGGAGCAGACTTGGGTTTAGGGCGCAGGGGTTAGGGCGCGTCCTAGGGTTTAGGGTGCAGGGGATAGGGCGTGGCCTAGGGTTTAGAGTGGGTGCCTTAGGGCGCGGCCTAAGGTTTAGTGTGCAGGGGTTAGGGCCCGGCCTAGGGTTTTGGGTGCAGAAGTTAGGGCGCGGCCTTGGGTTTAGGGTGCAGGGGTTAGGGCAGGGCCGAGGGTTTTGGGTGGGGGCCTTAGGGCGCGGTATACGTTTGAGGGTGCAGGGGTTAGGGCGCGGCCTAGGGTTTTGGGTCCAGGGGTTACGGCGCGGCCTAGGGTTTAGGGTCCAGGGGTTAGGGCGCGGCCTAGGGTTTAGGGTGCTGGTGTAAGGGCGCGGCCTAGGGTTTATGGTGCAGGGGTTAGGGCGCGGCCTAGGGTTTAGGGTCCAGGGGTTAGGGCGCGGCCTAGGGTTTAGGGTGCAGGGGTTCGGGAGCGGCATAGGGTTTAGGGTGCAAGGGTTAGGGCGCGGCCTAGGGTACAGGGCGCAGGGGTTAGGGCGCGGCCTAGGGTACAGGGCGCAGGGGTTAGGGCGCGGCCTAGGATTTAGGGTGCAGGTTTTAGGGAGCAGACTTCGGTTTAGGGTGCAGGGGTTAGGGCGCGTCCTAGGGTTTAGGGTGCAGGGATTAGGGCGTGGTCTAGGGTTTAGAGTGGGTGCATTAGGGCGCGGCCTAGGGTTTAGGGTGCGGGGGATAGGGTGCGGCCTAGTGTTTAGGGTGCAGGGGTTAGGGCGCGGCGTAGGGTTTAGGGTACAGGGGTTAGGGCGCGGCCTATGGTTTAGGGTGCAGGAGTTAGGGCGCGGCCTAGGGTTTTGGGTGCAGAAGTTAGGGCGCGGCCTAGGGTTTAGGGTGCAGGGCTTAGGGCACGGCCGAGGGTTTTGGGTGGGGGCCTTAGGGCACGGTCTAGGGTTTAGGGTGCAGGGGTTAGGGCACGGCCTAGGGTGTAGCGTGCAGGGGTTAGGTCGCGGCCTAGGGTTTTGGGTCCAGGGGTTAGGGCGCGGCATAGGGTTTAGGGTGCTGGTGTAAGGGCGCGGCCTAGGGTTTATGGTGCAGGGGTTAGGACGCGGCCTTGGGTTTAGGGTGCAAGGGTTCAGGCGCGGCCTAGGGTTTAGGGTGCAGGGGTCAGGGCGCGGCATAGGGTTTAGGGTTCAGGGGTTAGGGCGCCGCCTAGGGTACAGGGCGCAGGGGTTAGGGCGCGGCCTAGGGTACAGGGCGGAGGGGTTAGGGCGCGGCCTAGGGTTTAGGGTGCAGGTGTTAGGGCACGGCCTAGGGTTTTGGGTGCAGAAGTTACGGCGCGGCCTAGGGTTTAGGGTGCAGGTGTTAGGGCAGGGCCGAGGGTTTTGGGTGGGGGCCTTAGGGCGCGGTCTAGGGCTTAGGGTGCGGGGGTTAGGGCGCGGCCGAGGGTGTAGGGTGCAGGGGTTAGGGCGCGGCCTAGGGTTTTGGGTCCAGGGGTTAGGGGGCGGCCTAGGGTTTAGGGTGCTGGTGTAAGAGCGCGGCCTAGGGTTTATGGTGCAGGGGTTAGGGTGCGGCCTAGTGTTTAGGGTGCAGGGGTTAGGGCGCGGCCTAGGGTTTAGGGTGCAGGGGTTAGGGCACGGCCTAGGGTTTAGGGTGCAGGGGATAGGGCACGGCCTAGGGTTTTGGGTGGGGGCCTTAGGGCGCGGTCTAGGGTTTAGGGTGCGGGGGTTAGGGCGCGGCCGAGGGTGTAGGGTGCAGGGGTTAGGGCGCGGCCTAGGGTTTAGGGTGCAGGGGTTCGGGCGCGGCCTAGGGTTAAGGGTGCAAGGGTTAGGGCGCGGCCTAGCGTTTAGGGTGCAGGGGTTAGGGCATGGCCTAGGGTTTAGAGTGGGTGCCTTAGGGCGCGGCCTAGGGTTTAGGGTGCAGGGGTTAGGGTGCGGCCTAGTGTTTAGGGTGCAGGGGTTAGGGAGCGGCCTAGGGTTTAGGGTACAGGAGTTAGGGCGCGGCCTATGGTTTAGGGTGCAGGGGTTAGGGCGCGGCCTAGGGTTTTGGCTGCAGAAGTTAGGGCGCGGCCTATGGTTTAGGGTGCAGGGGTTAGGGCACGGCCGAGGGTTTTGAGTGGGGGCCTTAGGGCGCGGCCTAGGGTTTAGGGTGCAGGGGTTAGGGCACGGCCTAGGGTGTAGGGTGCAGGGGTTAGGGCGCGGCCTATGGTTTTGGGTCCAGGGGTTAGGGCGCGGCCTAGGGTTTAGGGTGCAGGGGTTAGGGCGCTGCCTAGGGTTTAGGGTGCAGGGGTTCGGGCCCGGCCTAGGGTTTAGGGTGCAGGGGTTCGGGCGCGGCATAGGGTTTAGGTCGCAAGGGTTAGGGCGCGGCCTAGGGTACAGGGCGTAGGGGTTAGGGCGCGGCCTAGGGTACAGGGCGCAGGGGTTAGGGCCCGGCCTAGCGTTTAAGGTGCAGGTGTTAGGGAGCAGACTTGGGTTTAGGGTGCAGGGGTTAGGGCGCGGCCTAGGGTTTAGGGTGCAGGGGTTCGGGAGCGGCATAGGGTTTAGGGTGCAAGGGTTAGGGCGCGGCCTAGGGTACAGGGCGCAGGGGTTAGGGCGCGGCCTAGGGTACAGGGCGCAGGGGTTAGGGCGCGGCCTAGGATTTAGGGTTCAGGTGTTAGGGAGCAGACTTGGGTTTAGGGTGCAGGGGTTAGGGCACGTCCTAGGGTTTAGGGTGCAGGGGTTAGGGCGTGGTCTAGGGTTTAGAGTGGGTGCCTTAGGGCGCGGCCTAGTGTTTAGGGTGCAGGGGTTAGGGCGCGGCGTAGGGTTTAGGGTACAGGGGTTAGGGCGCGGCCTAGGGTTTTGGTTCCAGGGGTTAGGGCGCGGCCTAGGGTTTAGGGTGCTGGTGTAAGGGCGCGGCCTATGGTTTAGCGTGCAGGGGTTGGGGCGCGGCCTAGGGTTTAGGGTGCAGAAGTTAGGGCGCGGCCTAGGGTTTAGCGTGCAGTTGTTAGGGCACGGCTGAGGGTTTTGGGTGGGGGACTTAGGGCGCGGTCTAGGGTTTAGGGTTCAGGGGTTAGGTCGCGGCCTAGGGTTTAGGGTGCAGGGGTTAGAGCGCGGCCTAGGGTTTAGTGTACAGGGGTTAGGGCGCGGCCTAGGGTTTAGGGTGCTGGTGTAAGGGCGCGGCCTAGGGTTTATGGTGCAGGGGTTAGGGCGCGGCCTAGGGTTTAGGGTGCAGGGGTTCGGGCCCGGCCTAGGGTTTAGGGTGCAGGGGTTCGGGCGCGGCATATGGTTTAGGTTGCAAGGGTTAGGGCGCGGCCTAGGGTACAGGGCGCAGGGGTTAGGGCGCGGCCTAGGGTACAGGGCGCAGGGGTTAGGGCCCGGCCTAGCGTTTAAGGTGCAGGTGTTAGGGAGCAGACTTGGGTTTAGGGTGCAGGGGTTAGGGCGCGTCCTAGGGTTTAGGGTGCAGGTGTTAGGGCGTGGCCTAGCGTTTAGCGTGGGTGCCTTAGGGCGCGGCCTAGGGTTTAGGGTGCAGGGGTTAGGGTGCGGCCTAGTGTTTAGGGTGCAGGGGTTAGGGCGCGGCCTAGGGTTTAGGGTACAGGGGTTAGGGCGCGGCCTAGGGTTTAATGTGCAGGGGTTAGGGTGCGGCATACGGTTTAGGGTGCAAGGGTAAGGGCGCAGACTAGGGTACAGGGCGCAGGGGTTAGGGCGCGGCCTAGGGTACAGAGCGCAGGGGTTAAGGCACGGCCGAGGGTTTTGGGTGGGGGCCTCTAGGGCGTGGTCTAGGGTTTTGTGCGCAGGGGTTAGGACGCGGCCTAGGGTTTAGGGTTCAGGGGTTAGGGCGCGGCCTAGGGTTTTGGGTCCAGGGGTTAGAGCGCAGCCTAGGGTTTAGGGTGCTGGTGTAAGGGCGCGGCCTAGGGTTTATGGTGCAGGGGTTAGGGCGCGGCCAACGTTTTAGGGTGCCGGGGTTAGGGCGCGGCATAGGGTTTAGGGTGCAAGGGTTAGGGCGCGGCCTAGGGTACAGGGCGCAGGGGTTAGGGCGCGGCCTAGGGTACAGGGCGCAGGGGGTAGGGCGCGGCCTTGCCTTTAGGGTGCAGGTGTTAGGGAGCAGACTTGGGTTTAGGGTGCAGGGGTTAGGGCGTGGCCTAGGGTTTAGAGTGGGTGCCTTAGGGCGCGGCCTATGGTTTAGGGTGCAGGGGTTAGGGCGCGGCCTAGGGTTTTTGGTGCAGAAGTTAGGGCGCGGCCTAGGGTTTAGGGTGCAGGGGTTAGGGTGCGGCCTAGTGTTTAGGGTGCAGGGGTTAGGGCGCGGCCTAGGGTGTAGGGTGCAGGGGTTAGGGCGCGGCCTAGGGTTTAGGGTGCAGGGGTTAGGGCGCGGCCTAGGGTTTAGGGTGCTGGTGTAAGGGCGCGGCCTAGGGTTTATGGTGCAGGGGTTAGGGCGCGGCCTAGGGTTTAGGGTGCAGGGGTTAGGGCGCGGCCTAGGGTTTAGGGTGCAGGGGTTAGGGCACAACCGATGGTTTTGGGTGGGGGCCATAGGGCGCGGCCTAGGGTGTTGGGGGAGGGGTTAGGGCGCGGCCTAGGGTGTAGGGTGCAGGGGTTAGGGCGCGGCCTAGGGTTTTGGGTCCAGGGGTTAGGGCGCGGCCTAGGGTTTAGGGTGCTGGTCTAAGGGCGCGGCCTAGGGTTTAGGGTGCAGGGGTTAGGGCGCGGCCTAGGGTTTAGAGTGCAGGGGTTCCCGCGCGGCATAGGGTTTAGGGTGCAACGGTTAGGGCGCGGCCTAGGGTACAGGGCGCAGGGGTTAGGGCGCGGCCTAGGGTACAGGGCGCAGGGGTTAGGGCGCGGCTTAGCGTTTAGGGTGCACGTGTTAGGGAGCAGACTTGGGTTTAGGGTGCAGGGTTTAGGGCGCGTCCTAGGGTTTACGGTGCAGGGGTTAGGGCGTGGCCTAGGGTATAGAGTGGTTGCCTTAGGGCGCGGCCTAGGGTTTAGGGTGCAGGGGTTAGGGTGCGGCCTAGTGTTTAGGGTGCAGGGGTTAGGGCGCGGCCTAGGGTTTAGGGTACAGGGGTTAGGGCGCGGCCTATGGTTTAGGGTGCAAAGGTTAGGGCGCGGCCTAGGGTTTTGGGTGCAGAAGTTAGGGCGCGGCCTAGGGCTTAGCGTGCAGTTGTTAGGGCACGGCTGAGGGTTTTGGGTGGGGGCCTTAGGGCGCGGTCTAGGGTTTAGGGTTCAGGGGTTAGGTCGCGGCCTAGGGTGTAGGGTGCAGGGGTTAGGGCGCGGCCTAGGGTTTTGGGTCCAGGGGTTAGGGCGCGGCCTGGGGTTTAGGGTGCAGAGGTTCGGGCGCGGCATAGGGTACAGGGCGCAGGGGTTAGGGCGCGGCCTAGCGTTTAGGGTGCAGGGGTTAGGGCGTGGCCTTGGGTTTAGAGTGGGTGCCTTAGGGCGCGGCCTACGGTTTAGGGTGCAGGGGTTAGGGTGCGGCCTAGTGTTTAGGGTGCAGGGGTTAGGGCGCGGCCTAGGGTTTTGGGTCCAGGGGTTAGGGCGCGGCCTAGGGTTTAGGGTGCTGGTGTAAGGGCGCGGCCTAGGGTTTATGGTGCAGGGGTTAGGGCGCGGCCTAGGGTTTCGGGTGCAAGGGTTAGGGCGCGGCCTAGGGTTTAGGGTGCAAGGGTTAGGGCGCGGCCTAGGGTACAGGGCGCAGGGGTTAGGTCGCGGCCTAGGGTACAGGGCGGAGGGGTTAGGGCGCGGCCTAGGGTTTAGGGTGCATGGGTTAGTGCACGGCCTAGGGTTTTGGGTGGGGGCCTTAGGGCGCGGTCTAGGGCTTAGGGTGCGGGGGTTAGGGCGCGGCTGAGGGTGTAGGGTGCAGGGGTTAGGGCGCGGCCTAGGGTTTTGGGTCCAGGGGTTAGGGCGCGGCCAAGGGTTTAGGGTGCTGGTGTAAGAGCGCGGCCTAGGGTTTATGGTGCAGGGGTTAGGGTACGGCCTAGGGTTTTGGGTGCAGAAGTTAGGGCGCGATCTAGGCTTTAGGGTGCAGGGGTTAGGGCAGGGCCGAGGGTTTTGGGTGGGGGCCTTAGGGCGCGGTCTAGGTTTTAGGGTGCGGGGGCAGGGCGCGGCCGAGGGTGTAGGGTGCAGGGGTTAGGGCGCGGCCTCGGGTTTAGGGTGCAGGGGTTAGGGCGCGGCCTTGGGTTTTGGGTCCAGGGGTTAGGGCGCGGCTTAGGGTTTAGGGTGCTGGTGTAAAGGCGCGGCCTAGGGTTTAGGGTGCAGGGGTTCGGGCGCGGCATAGGGTTTAGGGTGGAAGGGTTAGGGCGCGGCCTAGGGTACAGGACGAAGGGGTTAGGGCGCGTCATAGGGTACAGGGCGCAGGGGTTAGGGCGCGGCCTAGCGTTTAGGGTGCAGGGTTTAGGGCGTGGCCTTGGGTTTAGAGTGGGTGCCTTAGGGCGCGGCCAAGGGTTTAGGGTGCAGGGGTTAGGGTGCGGCCTAGTGTTTAGGGTACAGGGGTTAGGGCGCGGCCTAGTGTTTCGGGTGCAGGGGTTCTGGCGTGGCCTAGGGTTTAGAGTGGGTGCCTTAGGGCGCGGCCTACGGTTTAGGGTGCAGGGGTTAGGGTGCGGCATAGTGTTTAGGGTGCAGGGGTGGGGGCGCGGCGTAGGGTTTAGGGTAGAGGGGTTAGGGCGCGGCCTATGGTTTAGGGTGCAGGGGTTAGGGCGCGGCCTAGGGTTTTGGGTGCAGAAGTTAGGGCGCGGCCTAGGGTTTAGGGTGCAAAGGTTAGTGCGCGGCCGAGGGTTTTGGGTGGGGGCCTTAGGGCGCGGCCTAGGGTGTAGGGTGCAGGGGTTAGGGCTCGGCCTAGGGTGTAGGGAGCAGGGGTTAGGGCGCGGCCTAGGGTTTTGGGTCCAGGGGTTAGGGCGCGGCCTAGGGTTTAGGGTGCGGCCTAGGGTTTAGGGTGCAGAGGTTCGGGCGCGGCATAGGGTACAGGGCGCAGGGGTTAGGGCGCGGCCTAGGGTGTAGGGTGCAGGGGTTAGGGCGCGGCCTAGGGTGTAGGGTGCAGGGGTTAGGGCGCGGCCTAGGGTTTTGGGTCCAGGGGTTAGGGCGCGGCCTAGGGTTTAGGGTGCTGGTGTAAGGGCGCGGCCTAGGATTTATGGTGCAGGGGTTAGGGCGCGGTCTAGGGTTTAGGGTGCAGGGGTTAGGGCGCGGCCTAGGGTTTAGAGTGCAGGGGTTCCCGCGCGGCATAGGGTTTAGGGTGCAAGGGTTAGGGCGCGGCCTAGGGTACAGGGCGCAGGGGTTAGGGCGCGGCCTAGGGTACAGGGCGCACGGGTTAGGGTGCGGGCTAGCGTTTAGGGTGCAGGTGTTAGGGAGCAGACTTGGGTTTAGGGTGCATGGGTTAGGGCGCGTCCTAGGGTTTAGGGTGCAGGGGTTAGGGCGCGGCCTAGGGTTTAGGGTACAGGGCTTAGGGCGCGGCCTATGGTTTAGGGTGCAGGGGTTAGGGCGCGGCCTAGGGTTTTGGGTGCAGAAGTTAGGGCGCGGTCTAGGGTTTAGGGTGCAGGGGTTAGGGCACGGCAGAGGGTTTTGGGTGGGGGCTCTTAGGGCCCGGTCTAGGGTTTAGGGTGCAGGGGTTAGGGCGCGGCCTAGGGTGTAGGGTGCAGGGGTTAGGGCGCGGGTTAGGGTTTAGGGTGCAGGGGTTAGGGCGCGGCCTAGGGTTTAGGGTGCAGGGGTTAGTGCGCGGCCTAGGGTTTATGGTGCAGGGGTTAGGGCGCGGCCTTGGGTTTAGGGTGCAGGGGTTAGGGTGCGGCCTAGTGTTTCGGGTGCAGGGGTTCGAGCGTGGCCTAGGGTTTAGAGTGGGTGTCTTAGGGCGCGGCCTACGGTTTAGGGTGCAGGGGTTAGGGTGCGGCCTAGTGTTTAGGGTGCAGGGGTTGGGACGCGGCGTAGGGTTTAGGGTACAGGGGTTAGGGCGCGGCCTATGGTTTAGGGTGCAGGGGTTAGGGCGCGGCCTAGGGTTTAGGGAGCAGGGGTTAGGGCGCGGCCTAGGGTTTTGGCTGCAGAAATTAGGGCGCGGCCTAGGGTTTAGCGTGCAGTTGTTAAGGCACGGCTGAGGGTTTTGGGTGGGGGCCTTAGGGCGCGGTCTAGGGTTTAGGGTTCAGGGGTTAGGTCGCGGCCTAGGGTGTAGGGTGCAGGGGTTAGGGCGCGGCCTAGGGTTTTGGGTCCAGGGGTTAGGGCGCGGCCTAGGGTTTAGGGTGCAGGGGTTCGGGCGCGGCATAGGGTTTAGGGTGGAAGGGTTAGGGCGCGGCCTAGGGTACAGGGCGCTGGGGTTAGGGCGCGGCCTAGGGTACAGGGCGCAGGGGTTAGGGCGCGGCCTAGGGTTTTGGGTGCAGAAGTTAGGGCGCGGCCTAGGGTTTAGGGTGCAGGGGTTTGGGCACGGCCGAGGGTTTTGGGTGGGGGCCTTCGGGCGCGGCCTAGGGTGTAGGGGGAGGGGTTAGGGCGCGGCCTAGGGTTTAAAGTGCAGGGGTTCCCGCGCGGCATAGGGTTTAGTGGGAAAGGGTTAGGGCGCGGCCTAGGGTACAGGGCGCAGGGGTTAGGGCGCGGCCTAGGGTACAGGGCGCAGGGGTTAGGGCGCGGCCTATCGTTTAGGGTGCAGGTGTTAGGGAGCAAACTTGGGTTTAGGGTGCAGGGTTTAGGGCGCGTCCTAGGGTTTAGGGTGCAGGGGTTAGGGCGTGGCCTATGGTATAGAGTGGGTGCCTTAGGGCGCGGCCTAGGGTCTAGGGTGCAGGGGTTAGGGTGCGGCCTAGTGTTTAGGGTGCAGGGGTTAGGGCGCGGCCTAGGGTTTAGGGTACAAGGGTTAGGGCGCGGCATATGGTTTAGGGTGCAGGGGTTAGGGCGCGGCCTAGGGTTTAGCGTGCAGTTGTTAGGGCACGGCTGAGGGTTTTGGGTGGGGGCCTTAGGGCGCGGTCTAGGGTTTAGGGTTCAGGGGTTAGGTCGCGGCCTAGGGTGTAGGGAGCAGGGGTTAGGGCGCGGCCTAGTGTTTTGGGTCCAGGGGTTAGGGCGCGGCCTAGGGTTAGGGTGCAGGGGTTCGGGCGCGGCATAGGGTTTAGGGTGGAAGGGTTAGGGCGCGGCCTATGGTACAGGGCGCTGGGGTTACGGCGTGGCCTAGGGTACAGGGCGCAGGGGTTAGGGCGCAGCCTAGCGTTTAGGGTGCAGGGGTTAGGGCGTGGCCTTGGGTTTAGAGTGGGTGCCTTAGGGCGCGGCCTACGGTTTAGGGTGCAGGGGTTAGGGTGCGGCCTAGTGTTTAGGGTGCAGGGGCTAGGGCGCGGCCTAGGGTTTAGGGTCCAGGGGTTAGGGCGCGGCCTAGGGTTTAGGGTGCAGGGGTTAGGGCGCGGCCTAGGGTTTAGGGTGCAGGGGTTAGGGCGCGGCCTAGGGTTTGGGGTCCAGGGGTTAGGGCGCGGCCTAGGGTTTAGGGTGCTGGTGTAAGGGCGCGGCCTAGGATTTATGGTGCAGGGGTTAGGGCGCGGTCTAGGGTTTAGGGTGCAGGGGTTAGGGCGCGGCCTAGGGTTTAGAGTGCAGGGGTTCCCGCGCGGCATAGGGTTTCGGGTGCAAGGGTTAGGGCGCGGCCTAGGGTACAGGGCGCAGGGGTTAGGGCGCGGCCTAGGGTACAGGGCGCACGGGTTAGGGTGCGGGCTAGCGTTTAGGGTGCAGGTGTTAGGGAGCAGACTTGGGTTTAGGGTGCATGGGTTAGGGCGCGTCCTAGGGTTTAGGGTGCAGGGGTTAGGGCGCGGCCTAGGGTTTAGGGTACAGGGCTTAGGGCGCGGCCTATGGTTTAGGGTGCAGGGGTTAGGGCGCGGCCTAGGGTTTTGGGTGCAGAAGTTAGGGCGCGGCCTAGGGTTTAGGGTGCAGGGGTTAGGGCACGGCAGAGGGTTTTGGGTGGGGGCTCTTAGGGCCCGGTCTAGGGTTTAGGGTGCAGGGGTTAGGGCGCGGCCTAGGGTGTAGGGTGCAGGGGTTAGGGCGCGGGTTAGGGTTTAGGGTGCAGGGGTTAGGGCGCGGCCTAGGGTTTAGGGTGCAGGGGTTAGTGCGCGGCCTAGGGTTTATGGTGCAGGGGTTAGGGCGCGGCCTAGGGTTTAGGGTGCAGGGGTTAGGGTGCGGCCTAGTGTTTCGGGTGCAGGGGTTCGAGCGTGGCCTAGGGTTTAGAGTGGGTGTCTTAGGGCGCGGCCTACGGTTTAGGGTGCAGGGGTTAGGGTGCGGCCTAGTGTTTAGGGTGCAGGGGTTGGGACGCGGCGTAGGGTTTAGGGTACAGGGGTTAGGGCGCGGCCTATGGTTTAGGGTGCAGGGGTTAGGGCGCGGCCTAGGGTTTAGGGAGCAGGGGTTAGGGCGCGGCCTAGGGTTTTGGCTGCAGAAATTAGGGCGCGGCCTAGGGTTTAGCGTGCAGTTGTTAAGGCACGGCTGAGGGTTTTGGGTGGGGGCCTTAGGGCGCGGTCTAGGGTTTAGGGTTCAGGGGTTAGGTCGCGGCCTAGGGTGTAGGGTGCAGGGGTTAGGGCGCGGCCTAGGGTTTTGGGTCCAGGGGTTAGGGCGCGGCCTAGGGTTTAGGGTGCAGGGGTTCGGGCGCGGCATAGGGTTTAGGGTGGAAGGGTTAGGGCGCGGCCTAGGGTACAGGGCGCTGGGGTTAGGGCGCGGCCTAGGGTATAGGGCGCAGGGGTTAGGGCGCGGCCTAGGGTTTTGGGTGCAGAAGTTAGGGCGCGGCCTACGGTTTAGGGTGCAGGGGTTTGGGCACGGCCGAGGGTTTTGGGTGGGGGCCTTCGGGCGCGGCCTAGGGTGTAGGGGGAGGGGTTAGGGCGCGGCCTAGGGTGTAGGGTGCAGGGGTTAGGGCGCGGCCTAGGGTTTTGGGTCCAGGGGTTAGGGCGCGGCCTATGGTTTAGGGTGCTAGTGTAAGGGCGCGGCCTGGGGTTTATGGTGCAGGGGTTAGGGCGCGGCCTAGGGTTTAGGGTGCAGGGGTTAGGGCGCGGCCTAGGGTTTAAAGTGCAGGGGTTCCCGCGCGGCATAGGGTTTAGTGGGAAAGGGTTAGGGCGCGGCCTAGGGTACAGGGCGCAGGGGTTAGGGCGCGGCCTAGGGTACAGGGCGCAGGGGTTAGGGCGCGGCCTATCGTTTAGGGTGCAGGTGTTAGGGAGCAAACTTGGGTTTAGGGTGCAGGGTTTAGGGCGCGTCCTAGGGTTTAGCGTGCAGGGGTTAGGGCGTGGCCTATGGTATAGAGTGGGTGCCTTAGGGCGCGGCCTAGGGTCTAGGGTGCAGGGGTTAGGGTGCGGCCTAGTGTTTAGGGTGCAGGGGTTAGGGCGCGGCCTAGGGTTTAGGGTACAAGGGTTAGGGCGCGGCATATGGTTTAGGGTGCAGGGGTTAGGGCGCGGCCTAGGGTTTAGCGTGCAGTTGTTAGGGCACGGCTGAGGGTTTTGGGTGGGGGCCTTAGGGCGCGGTCTAGGGTTTAGGGTTCAGGGGTTAGGTCGCGGCCTAGGGTGTAGGGAGCAGGGGTTAGGGCGCGGCCTAGTGTTTTGGGTCCAGGGGTTAGGGCGCGGCCTAGGGTTAGGGTGTAGGGGTTCGGGCGCGGCATAGGGTTTAGGGTGGAGGGGTTAGGGCGCGGCCTATGGTACAGGGCGCTGGGGTTAGGGCGTGGCCTAGGGTACAGGGCGCAGGGGTTAGGGCGCAGCCTAGCGTTTATGGTGCAGGGGTTAGGGCGTGGCCTTGGGTTTAGAGTGGGTGCCTTAGGGCGCGGCCTACGGTTTAGGGTGCAGGGGTTAGGGTGCGGCCTAGTGTTTAGGGTGCAGGGGCTAGGGCGCGGCCTAGGGTTTAGGGTCCAGGGGTTAGGGCGCGGCCTAGGGTTTAGGGTGCAGGGGTTAGGGCGCGGCCTAGGGTTTAGGGTGCTGGTGTAAGGGCGCGGCCTAGGGTTTATGGTACAGGGGTTAGGGCGCGGCCTAGGGTTTAGGGTGCAGGGGTTAGGGCGCGGCCTAGGGTTTAGAGTGCAGGGGTTCCCGCGCGGCATAGGGTTTAGGGTGCAAGGGTTAGGGCGCGGCCTAGAGTACAGGGCGCAGGGGTTAGGGCGCGGCCTAGGGTACAGGGCGCAGGGGTTAGGGCGCGGCCTAGCATTTATGGTGCAGGTGCTAGGGTGCAGACTTGGGTTGAGGGTGCAGGGGTTAGGGCGCGTCCTAGGGTTTAGGGTGCAGGGGTTAGGGCGTGGCCTAGGGTTTAGGGTGCAGGGGTTAGGGCGCGGCCTAGGGTTTAGGGTACAGGGGTTAGGGCGCGGCCTATGGTTTAGGGTGCAGGGGTTAGGGCGCGGCCTAGGGTTTTGGGTGCAGAATTTAGGACGCGGCCTAGGGTTTAGGGTGCAGGGGTTAGGGCACGGCTGAGGGTTTTGGGTGGGGGCTCTTAGGGCCCGGTCTAGGGTTTAGGGTGCAGGGGTTAGGGCGCGGCGTAGGGTGTAGGGTGCAGGGGTTAGGGCGCGCGCTACGGTTTAGGGTGCCGGGTTTAGGGCGCTGCCTAGGGTTTAGGGTGCTGGTGTAAGGGCGCGGCCTAGGGTTTAGGGTGCAGGGGTTAGGGCGCGGCCTAGGGTTTAGGGTGCAGGGGTTAGGGCGCGTCCTAGGGTTTATGGTGCAGGGGTTAGGGTGCGGCCTAGTGTTTCGGGTGCAGGGGTTCGAGCATGGCCTAGGGTTTAGAGTGGGTGCCTTAGGGCGCGGCCTACGGTTTAGGGTGCAGGGGTTAGGGTGCGGCCTAGTGTTTAGGGTGCAGGGGTTAGGGCGCGGCGTAGGGTTTAGGGTACAGGGGTTAGGGCGCGGCCTATGGTTTAGGGGGCAGGGGTTAGGGCGCGGCCTAGGGTTTTGGGTGCAGAAGTTAGGGCGCGGCCTAGGGTTTAGGGTGCAGGGGTTTGGGCACGGCCGAGGGTTTTGGGTGGGGGCCTTAGGGCGCGGCCTAGGGTGTAGGGGCATGGGTTAGGGCGCGGCCTAGGGTGTAGGGTGCAGGGGTTAGGGCGCGGCCTAGGGTTTTGGGTCCAGGGGTTAGGGCGCGGCCTAGGGTTTAGGGTGCTGGTGTAAGGGCGCGGCCTAGGGTTTATGGTGTAGGGGTTAGGGCGCGGCCTAGGGTTTAGGGTGCAGGGGTTAGGGCGCGGCCTTGGGTTTAGAGTGCAGGGAGTCCCGCGCGGCATAGGGTTTAGTGTGCAAGGGTTAGGGCGCGGCCTAGGGTACAGGGCGCAGGGGTTAGGGCGCGGCCTAGCATTTAGGGTGCAGGTGTTAGGGAGCAGACTTGGGTTTAGGGCGCAGGGGATAGGGCGCGTCCTAGGGTTTAGGGTGCAGGGGTTAGGGCGTGGCCTAGGGTTTAGAGTGGGTGCCTTAGGGCGCGGCCTTGGGTTTAGGGTGCAGGGGTTAGGGTGCGGCCTAGTGTTTAGGGTGCAGGGGTTAGGGCGCGGCCTAGGGTTTAGGGTACAGGGGTTAGGGCGCGGCCTATGGTTTTGGGTGCAGGGGTTAGGGCGCGGCCTAGGATTTTGGCTGCAGAAATTAGGGCGCGGCCTAGGGTTTAGCGTGCAGTTGTTAGGGCACGGCTGAGGGTTTTGGGTGGGGGCCTTAGGGCGCGGTCTAGGGTTTTGGGTTCAGGGGTTAGGTCGCGGCCTAGGGTGTAGGGTGCAGGGGTTAGGGCGCGGCCTAGGGTTTTGGGTCCAGGGGTTAGGGCGCGGCCTATGGTTTAGGGTGCAGGGGTTCGGGCGCGGCACAGGGTTTAGGGTGGAAGGGTTAGGGCGCGGCCTAGGATACAGGGCTCTGGGGTTAGGGCGCGGCCTAGGGTACAGGGCGCAGGGGTTAGGGCGCGGCCTAGCGTTAAGGGCGCAGAGGTTTTGGGCGTGGCCTTGGGTTTAGAGTGGGTGCCTTAGGGCGCGGCCTACGGTTTAGGGTGCAGGGGTTAGAGTGCGGCCTAGTGTTTAGGGTGCAGGGGCTAGGGCGCGGCCTAGGGTTTAGGGTCCAGGGGTTAGGGCGCGGCCTAGTGTTTAGGGTGCTGGTGTAAGGGCGCGGCCTAGGGATTATGGTGCAGGGGTTAGGGCGCGGCCTAGGGTTTAGGGTGCAGGTGTTAGGGCGCGGCCAAGGGTTTAGGGTACTGGGGTTAGGGCGCGGCCTATGGTTTAGGGTGCAGGGGTTAGGGCGCGGCCTAGGGTGTAGGGTGCAGGGGTTAGGGCGCGGCCTAGGGTTTTGGGTCCAGGGGTTAGGGCGCGGCCTCGGGTTTAGGGTGCTGGTGTAAGGGCGCGGCCTAGGGTTTATGGTGCAGGGGTTAGGGCGCGGCCTAGGGTTTAGGCTGCAAGGGTAGGGCGCGGCCTAGGGTTTAGGGTGCAGGGGTTAGGGCGCGGCATAGGGTTTAGGGTGCAGGGGTTAGGGCGCGGCCTAGGGTACAGGGCGCAGGGGTTAGGGCGCGGCCTTGGGTACAGGGCGCAGGGGTTAGGGCGCATCCTAGGGTTTTGGGTGCAGGGGTTCTGGCGTGGCCTAGGGTTTAGAGTGGGTGCCTTAGGGCGCGGCCTACGGTTTAGGGTGCAGGGGTTGGGGTGCGGCCTAGTGTTTAGGGTGCAGGGGTTGGGGCGCGGCGTAGGGTTTAGGGAAGAGGGGTTAGGGCGCGGCCTATGGTTTAGGGTGCAGGGGTTAGGGCGCGGCCTAGGGTTTTGGGTGCAGAAGTTAGGGCGCGGCCTAGGGTTTAGGGTGCAGGAGTTAGGGCACGGCTGAGGGATTTGGGTGGGGGCCTTAGGGCGCGGCCTAGGGTGTAGGGTGCAGGGGTTAGGGCGCGGCCTAGGGTGCAGGGTGCAGGGGTTAGGGCGCGGCCTAAGGTTTTGGGTCCAGGGGTTAGGGCGCAGCCTAGGGTTTAGGGTGTCGGTGTAAGGGCGCGGCCTAGGGTTTATGGTGCTGGGGTTAGGGTGCGGCCTAGGGTTTAGGTTGCAGGGGTTAGGGCGCGGCCTAGGGTTTAGAGTGCAGGGGTTCCCGCGCGGCATAGGGTTTAGGGTGCAAGGGTTAGGGCGCGGCCTAGGGTACAGGGCGCAGGTGTTAGGGCGCGGCCTAGGGTACAGGGCGCAGGGGTTAGGGCGCGGCCTAGCGTTTAGGGTGCAGGTGTTAGGGAGCAGACTTGGGTTTAGGGTGCAGGGGTTAGGGCGCGTCCTAGGGTTTAGGGTGCAGGGGATAGGGCGTGGCCTAGGGTTTAGAGTGGGTGCCTTAGGGCACGGCCTAGGGTTTAGGGTGCAGGGGTTAGGGTGCGGCCTAGTGTTTAGGGTGCAGGGGTTAGGGCGCGGCCTAGGGTTTTGGGTGCAGAAGTTAGGGCGCGGCCTAGGGTTTAGGGTGCAGGGGTTAGGGCGCGGCCTAGGGTGTAGGGTGCAGGGGTTAGGGCGCAACCTAGGGTTTAGGGTGCAGGGGTTAGGGCGCGGCCTAGGGTTTAGGGTGCTGGTGTAAGGGCGCGGCCTATGGTTTATGGTGGAGGGGTTAGGGCGCGGCCTAGGGTTTAGGGTGCAGGGGTTAGGGCGCGGCCTAGGGTTTATGGTGCAGGGGTTAGGGCGCGGCCTAGGGTTTAGGGTGCAGGGGTTAGGGCACGGCCGAGGGTTTTGGGTTGGGGCCTTAGGGCGCGGTGAGGGGTTTAGGGTGCAGAGGTTAGGGCGCGGCCTAGGGTTTTGGGTCCAGGGGTTAGGGCACGGCCGAGGGTTTAGGGTGCTGTTCTAAGGGGGTGACCTAGGGTTTATGGCGCAGAGGTTAAGGCGCAGCCTAGGGTTTAGGGTGCAGGGGTTAGGGCGCGGCCTCGGGTTTAGGGTGCAGGGGTTAGGGCGCGGCCTTGGGTTTTGGGTCCAGGGGTTAGGGCGCGGCCTAGGGTTTAGGGTGCTGGTGTAATGGCGCGGCCTAGGGTTTAGGGTGCAGGGGTTCGGGCGCGGCATAGGGTTTAGGGTGGAAGGGTTAGGGCGCGGCCTAGGGTACAGGGCGCAGGGGTTAGGGCGCGGCCTAGGGTACAGGGCGCAGGGGTGAGGGCGCGGCCTAGGGTTTAGGGTGCAGGGGTTAGGGCGTGGCCTTGGGTTTAGAGTGGGTGCCTTAGGGCGCGGCCTTGGGTTTAGGGTGCAGGGGTTAGGGTGCGGCCTAGTGTTTAGGGTACAGGGGTTAGGGTGCGGCCTAGTGTTTCGGGTGCAGGGGTTCTGGCGTGGCCTAGGGTTTAGAGTGGGTGCCTTAGGGCGCGGCCTACGGTTTAGGGTGCAGGGGTTAGGGTGCGGCCTAGTGTTTAGGGTGCAGGGGTTGGGGCGCGGCGTAGGGTTTAGGGTAGAGGGGTTAGGGCGCGGCCTATGGTTTAGGGTGCAGGGGTTAGGGCGCGGCCTAGGGTTTTGGGTGCAGAAGTTAGGGCGCGGCCTAGGGTTTAGGGTGCAGGGGTTAGGGCACGGCCGAGGGACTTGGGTGGGGGCTTTAGGGCGCGGCCAATGGTGTAGGCTGCAGGGGTTAGGGCGCGGCCTAGGGTTTAGGGTGCAGGGGTTAGGGCGCGGCCTAGGGTTTTGGGTCCAGGGGTTAGGGCGCGGCCTAGGGTTTAGGGTGCTGGTGTAAGGGCGCGGCCTAGGGTTTATGGTGCAGGGGTTAGGGCGCGGCCTAGGGTTTAGGGTGCAGGGGTGAGGGCGCGGCCTAGGGTTTAGAGTGCAGGGGTTTTCGCGCGGCATAGGGTTTAGGGTGCAAGGGTTAGGGCGCGGCATAGGGTACAGGGCGCAGGGGTTAGGGCGCGGCCTAGGGTACAGGGCGCAGGGGTTAGGGCGCGGCCTAGCGTTTAGGGTGCTGGTGTTAGGGAGCAGACTTGGGTTTAGGGTGCAGGGTTTAGGGCGCGACCTAGGGTTTAGGGTGCAGGGGTTAGGGCGTGGCCTAGTGTTTCGGGTGCAGGGGTTAGGGCGCGGCCTAGGGTTTAGGGTACAGGGGTTAGGGCGCGGCCTATGGTTTAGGGTGCAGGGGTTAGGGCGCGGCCTAGGGTTTTGGGTGCAGAAGTTAGGGCGCGGCCTAGGGTTTAAGGTGCAGGGGTTAGGGCACGGCTGAGGGTTATATGTGGGGGCTCTTAGGGCGCGGTCTAGGGTTTAGGGTGCAGGGGTTAGGGCGCGGCCTAGGGTTTTGGGTCCAGGGGTTAGGGCGCGGCCTAGGGTTTAGGGTGGTGCTGTAAGGGCGCAGCTTCGGGTTTATGGTGCAGGGGTTAGGGCGCGGCCTAGGGTTTAGGGTGCAGGGGTTAGGGCGTGGCCTAGGGTTTATGGTGCAGGGGTTAGGGCGCGGCCTAGGGTTTTGGGTCAAGGGGTTAGGGCGCGGTCTAGGGTTTAGGGTGCTGGTGGAAGGGCGCGGCCTAGGGTTTTGGGTGCAGGGGTTAGGGCGCGGCCTAGGGTTTTGGGTGCAGGGGTTAGGGCGCGGCCTAGGGTTTAGGGTGCAGGGGTTAGGGCGCGGCCTAGGGTTTAGGGTGCATGGGTTCGGGCACGGCATAGGGTTTAGGGTGCAAGGGTTAGAGCGCGGCCTAGGGTACAAGGCGCAGGGGTTAGGGTGCGGCCTTGCGTTTACGGCGCAGGTGTTAGGGAGCAGACTTGGGTTTAGTGTGCAGGGGTTTGGGCGCGTCCTAGCGTTTATGGTGCAGGGGTTAGGGCGTGGCGTAGGGTTTAGAGTGGGTGCCTCAGGGCGCGGCCTAGGGTTTAGGGTGCAGGGGTTAGGGTGCGGCCTAGTGTTTAGGGTGCAGGGGTTAGGGCGCGGCCTAGGGTTTAGCGTGCAGGGGTTAGGGCGCGGCCTAGGGTTTTGGGTGCAGAAGTTAGGGCGCGGCCTAGGGTTTAGGGTGCAGTTGTTAGGGCACGGCTGAGGGTTTTGGGTGGGGGCCTTAGGGCGCGGTCTAGGTTTTAGGGTTCAGGGGTTAGGTCGCGGCCTAGGGTGTAGGGTGCAGGGGTTAGGGCGCGGCCTAGGGTTTTGGGTCCAGGGGTTAGGGCGCGGCCTAGGGTTTAGGGTGCTGGTGTAAGGGCGCGGCCTAGAGTTTAGGGTGCAGGGGTTCGGGCGCGGCATAGGGTTTAGGGTGGAAGGGTTAAGGCGCGGCCTAGGGTACAGGGCGCTGGGGTTAGGGCGCGGCCTAGGGTACAAGGCGCAGGGTTTAGGGCGCGGCCTAGGGTTTAGGGTGCAGGGGTTAGGGCGTGGCCTTGGGTTTAGAGTGGGTGCCTTAGGGCGCGGCCTAGGGTTTAGGGTGCAGGGGTTAGGGTGCGGCCTAGTGTTTAGCGTACAGGGGTTAGAGTGCGGCCTAGTGTTTAGGGTGCAGGGGTTCGGGCGTGGCCTAGGGTTTAGAGTGGGTGCCTTAGGGCGCGGCCTACAGTTTAGGGTGCTGGGGTTAGGGTGCGGCCTTGTGTTTAGGGTGCAGGGGTTAGGGCGCGGCCTAGGGTTTTGGGTGCAGGGGTTAGGGCGCGGCCTAGGGTTTAGGGTGCTGGTGTAAGGGAGCGGCCTAGGGTTTATGGTGCAGGGGTTAGGGCGCGGCCTAGGGTTTAGGGTGCAGGGGTTAGGGCGCGGCCTAGGGTTTAGGGTGCAGGTGTTAGGGAGCAGACTTGGGTTTAGGGTGCAGGGGTTAGGGCGCGGCCTAGGGTTTAGGGTGCAGGGGTTAGGGCACGGCCTAGGGTTTTGGGTGCAGAAGTTAGGGCGCGGCCTAGGGTTTAGGGTGCAGGGGTTAGGGCAGGGCCGAGGGTTTTGGGTGGGGGCCTTAGGGCGCGGTGTAGTGTTTAGGGTGCGGGGGTTAGGGCGCGGCCGAGGGTACAGGGTGCAGGGGTTCGGGCGCGGCCTAGGGTTTTTGTCCAGGGGTTAGGGCGCGGCCTAGGGTTTAGGGTGCTGGTGTAAGGGCGCGGCCTAGGGTTTATGGTGCAGGGGTTAGGGTGCGGCCTAGTGTTTAGGGTGCAGGGGTTAGGACGCGGCCTAGGGTTTAGGGTGCAGGGGTTAGGGCGCGGCCTAGGGTTTAGGGTGCAGGGGTTAGGGCGCGGCCTAGGGTTTAGGGTGCAGGGGTTAGGGCACGGCCGAGGGTTTTGGGTTGGGGCCTTAGGGCGCGGTGAGGGGTTTAGGGTGCAGAGGTTAGGGCGCAGCCTAGGGTTTTGGGTCCAGGGGTTAGGGCACGGCCGAGGGTTTAGGGTGCTGTTCTAAGGGGGTGACCTAGGGTTTATGGCGCAGAGGTTAGGGCGCAGCCTAGGGTTTAGGGTGCAGGGGTTAGGGCGCGGCCTCGGGTTTAGGGTGCAGGGGTTAGGGCGCGGCCTTGGGTTTAGGGTGCAGGGGTTAGGGCGCGTCTTAGGGTTTAGGGTGCTGGTGTAAAGGCGCGGCCTAGGGTTTAGGGTGCAGGGGTTCGGGCGCGGCATAGGGTTTAGGGTGGAAGGGTTAGGGCGCGGCCTAGGGTACAGGGCGCAGGGGTTAGGGCGCGGCCTAGGGTACAGGGCGCAGGGGTTAGGGCGCGGCCTAGGGTTTAGGGTGCAGGGGTTAGGGCGTGGCCTTGGGTTTAGAGTGGGTGCCTTAGGGCGCGGCCTTGGGTTTAGGGTGCAGGGGTTAGGGTGCGGCCTAGTGTTTAGGGTACAGGGTTTAGGGTGCGGCCTAGTGTTTCGGGTGCAGGGGTTCTGGCGTGGCCTAGGGTTTAGAGTGGGTGCCTTAGGGCGCGGCCTACAGTTTAGGGTGCAGGGGTTAGGGTGCGGCCTAGTGTTTAGGGTGCAGGGGTTGGGGCGCGGCGTAGGGTTTAGGGTAGAGGGGTTAGGGCGCGGCCTATGCTTTAGGGTGCAGGGGTTAGGGCGCGGCCTAGGGTTTTGGGTGCAGAAGTTAGGGCGCGGCCTAGGGTTTAGGGTGCAGGGGTTAGGGCACGGCCGAGGGATTTGGGTGGGGGCCTTAGGGCGCGGCCTATGGTTTAGGGTGCAGGGGTTAGGGCGCGGCCTAGGGTTTAGGGTGCAGGGGTTAGGGCGCGGCCTAGGGTTTTGGGTCCAGGGGTTAGGGCGCGGCCTAGGGTTTAGGGTGCTGCTGTAAGGGCGCGGCCTAGGGTTTATGGTGCAGGGGTTAGGGCACGGCCGAGGGATTTGGGTGGGGGCCTTAGGGCGCGGCCTATGGTGTAGGGTGCAGGGGTTAGGGCGCGGTCTAGGGTTTAGGGTGCAGGGGTTAGGGCGCGGCCTAGGGTGTAGGGTGCAGGGGTTAGGGCGCGGCCTAGGGTTTTGGGTCCAGGGGTTAGGGCGCGGCCTAGGGTTTAGGGTGGTGCTGTAAGGGCGCAGCTTAGGGTTTATGGTGCAGGGGTTAGGGCGCGGCCTAGGGTTTAGGGTGCAGGGGTTAGGGCGCGGCCTAGTGTTTATGGTGCAGGGGTTAGGGCGCGGCATAGGGTTTAGGGTGCAGTGTTTAGGGCGCGGCCTAGCGTTTAGGGTGCAGGTATTAGGGAGCAGACTCGGGTTTAGGGTGCAGGAGTTCGGGCGCGTCCTAGGGTTTAGGGTGCAGGGGTTAGGGCGTGGCCTAGGGTTTATGGTGCAGGGGTTAGGGCGCGGCCTAGGGTTTAAGGTGCAGGGGTTAGGGCACGGCTGAGGGTTATATGTGGGGGCTCTTAGGGCGCGGTCTAGGGTTTAGGGTGCAGGGGTTAGGGCGCGGCCTAGGGTTTTGGGTCCAGGGGTTAGGGCGCGGCCTAGGGTTTAGGGTGGTGCTGTAAGGGCGCAGCTTCGGGTTTATGGTGCAGGGGTTAGGGCGCGGCCTAGGGTTTAGGGTGCAGGGGTTAGGGCGTGGCCTAGGGTTTATGGTGCAGGGGTTAGGGCGCGGCCTAGGGTTTTGGGTCAAGGGGTTAGGGCGCGGTCTAGGGTTTAGGGTGCTGGTGGAAGGGCGCGGCCTAGGGTTTTGGGTGCAGGGGTTAGGGCGCGGCCTAGGGTTTTGGGTGCAGGGGTTAGGGCGCGGCCTAGGGTTTAGGGTGCAGGGGTTAGGGCGCGGCCTAGGGTTTAGGGTGCATGGGTTCGGGCACGGCATAGGGTTTAGGGTGCAAGGGTTAGAGCGCGGCCTAGGGTACAAGGCGCAGGGGTTAGGGTGCGGCCTTGCGTTTACGGCGCAGGTGTTAGGGAGCAGACTTGGGTTTAGTGTGCAGGGGTTTGGGCGCGTCCTAGCGTTTATGGTGCAGGGGTTAGGGCGTGGCGTAGGGTTTAGAGTGGGTGCCTCAGGGCGCGGCCTAGGGTTTAGGGTGCAGGGGTTAGGGTGCGGCCTAGTGTTTAGGGTGCAGGGGTTAGGGCGCGGCCTAGGGTTTAGCGTGCAGGGGTTAGGGCGCGGCCTAGGGTTTTGGGTGCAGAAGTTAGGGCGCGGCCTAGGGTTTAGGGTGCAGTTGTTAGGGCACGGCTGAGGGTTTTGGGTGGGGGCCTTAGGGCGCGGTCTAGGTTTTAGGGTTCAGGGGTTAGGTCGCGGCCTAGGGTGTAGGGTGCAGGGGTTAGGGCGCGGCCTAGGGTTTTGGGTCCAGGGGTTAGGGCGCGGCCTAGGGTTTAGGGTGCTGGTGTAAGGGCGCGGCCTAGAGTTTAGGGTGCAGGGGTTCGGGCGCGGCATAGGGTTTAGGGTGGAAGGGTTAAGGCGCGGCCTAGGGTACAGGGCGCTGGGGTTAGGGCGCGGCCTAGGGTACAAGGCGCAGGGTTTAGGGCGCGGCCTAGCGTTTAGGGTGCAGGGGTTAGGGCGTGGCCTTGGGTTTAGAGTGGGTGCCTTAGGGCGCGGCCTAGGGTTTAGGGTGCAGGGGTTAGGGTGCGGCCTAGTGTTTAGCGTACAGGGGTTAGAGTGCGGCCTAGTGTTTAGGGTGCAGGGGTTCGGGCGTGGCCTAGGGTTTAGAGTGGGTGCCTTAGGGCGCGGCCGACAGTTTAGGGTGCTGGGGTTAGGGTGCGGCCTAGTGTTTAGGGTGCAGGGGTTAGGGCGCGGCCTAGGGTTTTGGGTGCAGGGGTTAGGGCGCGGCCTAGGGTTTAGGGTGCTGGTGTAAGGGAGCGGCCTAGGGTTTATGGTGCAGGGGTTAGGGCGCGGCCTAGGGTTTAGGGTGCAGGGGTTAGGGCGCGGCCTAGGGTTTAGGGTGCAGGTGTTAGGGAGCAGACTTGGGTTTAGGGTGCAGGGGTTAGGGCGCGGCCTAGGGTTTAGGGTGCAGGGGTTAGGGCACGGCCTAGGGTTTTGGGTGCAGAAGTTAGGGCGCGGCCTAGGGTTTAGGGTGCAGGGGTTAGGGCAGGGCCGAGGGTTTTGGGTGGGGGCCTTAGGGCGCGGTGTAGTGTTTAGGGTGCGGGGGTTAGGGCGCGGCCGAGGGTGTAGGGTGCAGGGGTTCGGGCGCGGCCTAGGGTTTTTGTCCAGGGGTTAGGGCGCGGCCTAGGGTTTAGGGTGCTGGTGTAAGGGCGCGGCCTAGGGTTTATGGTGCAGGGGTTAGGGTGCGGCCTAGTGTTTAGGGTGCAGGGGTTAGGACGCGGCCTAGGGTTTAGGGTGCAGGGGTTAGGGCGCGGCCTAGGGTTTAGGGTGCAGGGGTTAGGGCGCGGCCTAGGGTTTAGGGTGCAGGGGTTAGGGCACGGCCGAGGGTTTTGGGTTGGGGCCTTAGGGCGCGGTGAGGGGTTTAGGGTGCAGAGGTTAGGGCGCAGCCTAGGGTTTTGGGTCCAGGGGTTAGGGCACGGCCGAGGGTTTAGGGTGCTGTTCTAAGGGGGTGACCTAGGGTTTATGGCGCAGAGGTTAGGGCGCAGCCTAGGGTTTAGGGTGCAGGGGTTATGGCGCGGCCTCGGGTTTAGGGTGCAGGGGTTAGGGCGCGGCCTTGGGTTTAGGGTGCAGGGGTTAGGGCGCGTCTTAGGGTTTAGGGTGCTGGTGTAAAGGCGCGGCCTAGGGTTTAGGGTGCAGGGGTTCGGGCGCGGCATAGGGTTTAGGGTGGAAGGGTTAGGGCGCGGCCTAGGGTACAGGGCGCAGGGGTTAGGGCGCGGCCTAGGGTACAGGGCGCAGGGGTTAGGGCGCGGCCTAGGGTTTAGGGTGCAGGGGTTAGGGCGTGGCCTTGGGTTTAGAGTGGGTGCCTTAGGGCGCGGCCTTGGGTTTAGGGTGCAGGGGTTAGGGTGCGGCCTAGTGTTTAGGGTACAGGGTTTAGGGTGCGGCCTAGTGTTTCGGGTGCAGGGGTTCTGGCGTGGCCTAGGGTTTAGAGTGGGTGCCTTAGGGCGCGGCCTACGGTTTAGGGTGCAGGGGTTAGGGTGCGGCCTAGTGTTTAGGGTGCAGGGGTTGGGGCGCGGCGTAGGGTTTAGGGTAGAGGGGTTAGGGCGCGGCCTATGCTTTAGGGTGCAGGGGTTAGGGCGCGGCCTAGGGTTTTGGGTGCAGAAGTTAGGGCGCGGCCTAGGGTTTAGGGTGCAGGGGTTAGGGCACGGCCGAGGGATTTGGGTGGGGGCCTTAGGGCGCGGCCTATGGTGTAGGGTGCAGGGGTTAGGGCGCGGCCTAGGGTTTAGGGTGCAGGGGTTAGGGCGCGGCCTAGGGTTTTGGGTCCAGGGGTTAGGGCGCGGCCTAGGGTTTAGGGTGCTGCTGTAAGGGCGCGGCCTAGGGTTTATGGTGCAGGGGTTAGGGCGCGGCCTAGGGTTTAGGGTGCAGGGGTGAGGGCGCGGCCTAGGGTTTAGAGTGCAGGGGTTTTCGCGCGGCATAGGGTTTAGGGTGCAAGGGTTAGGGCGCGGCCTAGGGTACAGGGCGCAGGGGTTAGGGCGCGGCCTAGGGTACAGGGCGCAGGGGTTAGGGCGCGGCCTAGCGTTTAGGGTGCAGGTGTTAGGGAGCAGACTTGGGTTTAGGGTGCAGGGTTTAGGGCGCGACCTAGGGTTTAGGGTGCAGGGGTTAGGGCGTGGCCTAGTGTTTCGGGTGCAGGGGTTAGGGCGCGGCCTAGGGTTTAGGGTACAGGGGTTAGGGCGCGGCCTATGGTTTAGGGTGCAGGGGTTAGGGCGCGGCCTAGGGTTTTGGGTGCAGAAGTTAGGGCGCGGCCTAGGGTTTAGGGTGCAGGGGTTAGGGCACGGCTGAGGGTTATATGTGGGGGCTCTTAGGGCGCGGTCTAGGGTTTAGGGTGCAGGGGTTAGGGCGCGGCCTAGGGTGTAGGGTGCAGGGGTTAGGGCGCGGCCTAGGGTTTTGGGTCCAGGGGTTAGGGCGCGGCCTAGGGTTTAGGGTGGTGCTGTAAGGGCGCAGCTTAGGGTTTATGGTGCAGGGGTTAGGGCGCGGCCTAGGGTTTAGGGTGCAGGGGTTAGGGCGCGGCCTAGTGTTTATGGTGCAGGGGTTAGGGCGCGGCATAGGGTTTAGGGTGCAGTGTTTAGGGCGCGGCCTAGCGTTTAGGGTGCAGGTATTAGGGAGCAGACTCGGGTTTAGGGTGCAGGAGTTCGGGCGCGTCCTAGGGTTTAGGGTGCAGGGGTTAGGGCGTGGCCTAGGGTTTATGGTGCAGGGGTTAGGGCGCGGCCTAGGGTTTTGGGTCCAGGGGTTAGGGCGCGGTCTAGGGTTTAGGGTGCTGGTGGAAGGGCGCGGCCTAGGGTTTTGGGTGCAGGGGTTAGGGCGCGGCCTAGGGTTTTGGGTGCAGGGGTTAGGGCGTGGCCTAGGGTTTAGGGTGCAGGGGTTAGGGCGCGGCCTAGGGTTTAGGGTGCATGGGTTCGGGCACGGCATAGGGTTTAGGGTGCAAGGGTTAGAGCGCGGCCTAGGGTACAAGGCGCAGGGGTTAGGGTGTGGCCTTGCGTTTAGGGCGCAGGTGTTAGGGAGCAGACTTGGGTTTAGTGTGCAGGGGTTTGGGCGCGTCCTAGCGTTTATGGTGCAGGGGTTAGGGCGTGGCGTAGGGTTTAGAGTGGGTGCCTCAGGGCGCGGCCTAGGGTTTAGGGTGCAGGGTTTAGGGTGCGGCCTAGTGTTTAGGGTGCAGGGGTTAGGGCGCGGCCTAGGGTTTAGGGTGCAGGGGTTAGGGCGCGGCCTAGGGTTTTGGGTGCAGAAGTTAGGGCGCGGCCTAGGGTTTAGGGTGCAGTTGTTAGGGCACGGCTGAGGGTTTTGGGTGGGGGCCTTAGGGCGCGGTCTAGGTTTTAGGGTTCAGGGGTTAGGTCGCGGCCTAGGGTGTAGGGTGCAGGGGTTAGGGCGCGGCCTAGGGTTTTGGGTCCAGGGGTTAGGGCGCGGCCTAGGGTTTAGGGTGCTGGTGTAAGGGCGCGGCCTAGAGTTTAGGGTGCAGGGGTTCGGGCGCGGCATAGGGTTTAGGGTGGAAGGGTTAAGGCGCGGCCTAGGGTACAGGGCGCTGGGGTTAGGGCGCGGCCTAGGGTACAGGGCGCAGGGGTTAGGGCGCGGCCTAGCGTTTAGGGTGCAGGGGTTAGGGCGTGGCCTTGGGTTTAGAGTGGGTGCCTTAGGGCGCGGCCTAGGGTTTAGGGTGCAGGGGTTAGGGTGCGGCCTAGTGTTTAGCGTACAGGGGTTAGAGTGCGGCCTAGTGTTTAGGGTGCAGGGGTTCGGGCGTGGCCTAGGGTTTAGAGTGGGTGCCTTAGGGCGCGGCCTACAGTTTAGGGTGCAGGGGTTAGGGTGCGGCCTAGTGTTTAGGGTGCAGGGGTTAGGGCGCGGCCTATGGTTCTGGGTCCAGGGGTTAGGGCGCGGCTTTGCGTTTAGGGTGCCGGTGTAAGGGCGCGGCCTAGGGTTTATGGTGCAGGGGTTAGGGCGCGGCCTATGGTTTAGGGTGCAGGGGTTAGGGCGCGGCCTAGGGTTTAGGGTGCAGGTGTTAGGGAGCAGACTTGGGTTTAGGGTGCAGGGGTTAGGGCGCGGCCTAGGGTTTTGGGTGCAGGGGTTAGGGCGCGGTCTAGGGTTTAGGGTGCTGGTGGAAGGGCGCGGCCTAGGGTTTTGGGTGCAGGGGTTAGGGCGCGGCCTAGGGTTTTGGGTGCAGGGGTTAGGGCGCGGCCTAGGTTTTAGGGAGAAAGGGTTTGGGCGCGGCCTAGGGTACAGGGCGGTGGGGTTAGGGCGCGGCCTAGGGTACAGGGCGCAGGGGTTAGGGCGCGGCATAGCGTTTAGGGTGCAGGTGTTTGGGAGCAGACTTGGGTTTATTGCGCAGGGGTTAGGGCGCGTCCTAGGGTTTAGGGTGCAGGGGATAAAGCGTGGCCTAGGGTTTAGAGTGGGTGCCTTAGGGCGCGGCCTAGGGTTTAGGGTGCAGGGGTTAAGGTGCGGCCTAGTGTTTAGGGAGCAGGGGTTAGGGCGCGGCCTAGGGTTTAGGGTACAGGGGTTAGGGCGCCGCCTATGGTTTAGGGTGCAGGGGTTAGGGCGCGGCCTAGGGTTTTGGGTGCAGAAGTTAGGGCGCGGCCTAGGGTTTTGGGTGCAGAAGTTAGGGCGCGGTCTATGTTTTAGGGTGCTGGTGTAAGGGCGCGGCCTAGGGTTTATGGTGCATGGCTTAGGGCGCCGCCTAGGGTTTAGGGTGCAGGGGTTAGGGCGCGGCCTAGGGTTTAGGGTGCATGGGTTCGGGCGCGGCATAGGGTTTAGGGTGCAAGGGTTAGAGCGCGGCCTAGGGTACAAGGCGCAGGGGTTAGGGCGCGGCCTTGTGTTTAGGGTGCAGGTGTTAGGGAGCAGACTTGGGTTTAGGGTGCAGGGGTTTGGGCGCGTCCTAGGGTTTATGGTGCAGGGGTTAGGGCGTGGCGTAGGGTTTAGAGTGGGTGCCTTAGGGCGCGGCCTAGGGTTTAGGGTGCAGGGGTTAGGGTGCGGCCTAGTGTTTAGGGTGCAGGGGTTAGGGCGCGGCCTTTGGTTAAGCGTGCAGAGGTTAGGGCGCGGCCTAGGGTTTTGGGTGCAGAAGTTAGGGCGCGGCCTAGGGTTTAGGGTGCAGTTGTTAGGGCACGGCTGAGGGTTTTGGGTGGGGGCCTTAGGGCGCGGTCTATGTTTTAGGGTTCAGGGGTTAGGTCGCGGCCTAGGGTGTAGGGTGCAGGGGTTAGGGCGCGGCCTAGGGTTTTGAGTCCAGGGGTTAGGGCGCGGCCTAGGGTTTAGGGTGCTGGTGTAAGGGCGCGGCCTAGAGTTTAAGGTGCAGGGTTTCGGGCGCGGCATAGGGTTTAGGGTGGAAGGGTTAAGGCGCGGCCTAGGGTACAGGGCGCTGGGGTTAGGGCGCGGCCTAGCGTTTAGGGTGCAGGGGTTAGGGCGTGGCCTTGGGTTTAGAGTGGGTGCCTTAGGGCGCGGCATAGGGTTTAGAGTGCAGGGGTTAGGGTGCGGCCTAGTGTTTAGCATACAGGGGTTAGAGTGCGGCCTAGTGTTTAGGGTGCAGGGGTTCGGGCGTGGCCGAGGGTTTAGAGTGGGTGCCTTAGGGCGCGGCCTACAGTTTAGGGTGCAGGGGTTAGGGTGCGGCCTAGTGTTTAGGGTGCAGGGGTTAGGGCGCGGCCTAGGGTTTTGGGTCCAGGGGTTAGGGCGCGGCCTAGGGTTTAGGGTGCTGGTGTAAGGGCGCGACCCAGGGTTTATGGTGCAGGGGTTAGGGCGCGGCCTAGGGTTTAGGGTGCAGGGGTTAGGGAGTAGACTTGGGTTAAGGGTGCAGGGGTTAGGGCGCGGCCTAGGGTTTAGGGTGCAGGGGTTAGGGCGCGGCCTAGGGTTTAGGGTGCAGGTGTTAGGGAGTAGACTTGGGTTTAGGGTGCAGGGGTTAGGGCGCGGCCTAGGGTTTAGGGTGCAGGGGTTAGGGCAGGGCCGAGGGTTTTGGGTGGGGGCCTTAGGGCGCGGTCTAGTGTTTAGGGTGCGGGGGTTAGGGCGCGGCCGAGGGTGTAGGGTGCAGGGGTTAGGGCGCGGCCTAGGGTTTTGGGTCTAGGGATTAGGGCGCGGCCTAGGGTTTAGGGTGCTGGTGTAAGGGCGCGGCCTAGGGTTTATGGTGCACGGGTTAGGGTGCGGCCTAGTGTTTAGGGTGCAGGGGTTAGGACGCGGCCTAGGGTTTAGGGTACAGGGGTTAGGGCGCGGCCTAGGGTTTAGGGTACAGGGGTTAGGGCACGGCCTAGCGTTTAGGGTGCAGGTTTTAGGGCACGGCCTAGGGTTTTGGGTGCAGAAGTTAGGGCGCAGTCTAGGGTTTAGGGTGCAGGGGTTAGGGCAGGGCCGAGGGTTTTGGGTGGGGGCCTTAGGGCGCGGTCCAAGGCATAGGGTGCGGGGGTTGGGGCGCGGCCGAGGGTGTAGGCTGCAGGGGTTAGGGCGCGGCCTAGCGTTTAGGGTGCAGGGGTTAGGGCGTGGCCTTGGGTTTAGAGTGGGTGCGTTAGGGCGCGGCCTAGGGTGTAGGGTGCAGGGGTTAGGGTGCGGCCTAGTGTTTAGCGTACAGGCGTTAGAGTGCGGCCTAGTGTTTAGGGTGCAGGGGTTCGGGCGTGGCCTAGGGTTTAGAGTGGGTGCCTTAGGGCGCGGCCTACAGTTTAGGGTGCAGGGGTTAGGGTGCGGCCTAGTGTACAGGGCGCAGGGGTTAGGGCGCAGCCTAGGGTACAGGGCGCACGGGTTAGGGTGCGGCCTAGCGTTTAGGGTGCAGGTGTTAGGGAGCCGACTTGGGTTTAGGGTGCATGGGTTAGGGCGCGTCCTAGGGTTTAGGGTGCAGGGGTTAGGGCGCGGCCTAGGGTTTAGGGTACAGGGCTTAGGGCGCGGCCTATGGTTTAGGGTGCAGGGGTTAGGGCGCGGCCTAGTGTTTTGGGTGCAGAAGTTAGGGCGCGGCCTAGGGTTTAGGGTGCAGGGGTTAGGGCACGGCAGAGGGTTTTGGGTGGGGGCTCTTAGGGCCCGGTCTAGGGTTTAGGGTGCAGGGGTTAGGGCGCGGCCTAGGGTGTAGGGTGCAGGGGTTAGGGCGCGGGTTAGGGTTTAGGGTGCAGGGGTTAGGGCGCGGCCTAGGGTTTAGGGTGCAGGGGTTAGTGCGCGGCCTAGGGTTTATGGTGCAGGGGTTAGGGCGCGGCCTAGGGTTTAGGGTGCAGGGGTTAGGGTGCGGCCTAGTGTTTCGGGTGCAGGGGTTCGAGCGTGGCCTAGGGTTTAGAGTGGGTGTCTTAGGGCGCGGCCTACGGTTTAGGGTGCAGGGGTTAGGGTGCGGCCTAGTGTTTAGGGTGCAGGGGTTGGGACGCGGCGTAGGGTTTAGGGTGCAGGGGTTAGGGCGCGGCCTATGGTTTAGGGTGCAGAGGTTAGGGCGCGGCCTAGGGTTTAGGGAGCAGGGGTTAGGGCGCGGCCTAGGGTTTTGGCTGCAGAAATTAGGGCGCGGCCTAGGGTTTAGCGTGCAGTTGTTAGGGCACGGCTGAGGGTTTTGGGTGGAGGCCTTAGGGCGCGGTCTAGGGTTTAGGGTTCAGGGGTTAGGTCGCGGCCTAGGGTGTAGGGTGCAGGGGTTAGGGCGCGGCCTAGGGTTTTGGGTCCAGGGGTTAGGGCGCGGCCTAGGGTTTAGGGTGCAGGGGTTCGGGCGCGGCATAGGGTTTAGGGTGGAAGGGTTAGGGCGCGGCCTAGGGTACAGGGCGCTGGGGTTAGGGCGCGGCCTAGGGTACAGGGCGCAGGGGTTAGGGCGCGGCCTAGGGTTTTGGGTGCAGAAGTTAGGGCGCGGCCTAGGGTTTAGGGTGCAGGGGTTTGGGCACGGCCGAGGGTTTTGGGTGGGGGCCTTCGGGCGCGGCCTAGGGTGTAGGGGGAGGGGTTAGGGCGCGGCCTAGGGTGTAGGGTGCAGGGGTTAGGGCGCGGCCTAGGGTTTTGGGTCCAGGGGTTAGGGCGCGGCCTAGGGTTTAGGGTGCTAGTGTAAGGGCGCGGCCTAGGGTTTATGGTGCAGGGGTTAGGGCGCGGCCTAGGGTTTAAAGTGCAGGGGTTCCCGCGCGGCATAGGGTTTAGTGGGCAAGGGTTAGGGCGCGGCCTAGGGTACAGGGCGCAGGGGTTAGGGCGCGGCCTAGGGTACAGGGCGCAGGGGTTAGGGCGCGGCCTATCGTTTAGGGTGCAGGTGTTAGGGAGCAAACTTGGGTTTAGGGTGCAGGGTTTAGGGCGCGTCCTAGGGTTTAGGGTGCAGGGGTTAGGGCGTGGCCTATGGTATAGAGTGGGTGCCTTAGGGCGCGGCCTAGGGTCTAGGGTGCAGGGGTTAGGGTGCGGCCTAGTGTTTAGGGTGCAGGGGTTAGGGCGCGGCCTAGGGTTTAGGGTACAAGGGTTAGGGCGCGGCATATGGTTTAGGGTGCAGGGGTTAGGGCGCGGCCTAGGGTTTTGGCTGCAGAAATTAGGGCGCGGCCTAGGGTTTAGCGTGCAGTTGTTAGGGCACGGCTGAGGGTTTTGGGTGGGGGCCTTAGGGCGCGGTCTAGGGTTTAGGGTTCAGGGGTTAGGTCGCGGCCTAGGGTGTAGGGAGCAGGGGTGAGGGCGCGGCCTAGTGTTTTGGGTCCAGGGGTTAGGGCGCGGCCTAGGGTTTAGGGTGCAGGGGTTCGGGCGCGGCATAGGGTTTAGGGTGGAAGGGTTAGGGCGCGGCCTATGGTACAGGGCGCTGGGGTTAGGGCGTGGCCTAGGGTACAGGGCGCAGGGGTTAGGGCGCAGCCTAGCGTTTAGGGTGCAGGGGTTAGGGCGTGGCCTTGGGTTTAGAGTGGGTGCCTTAGGGCGCGGCCTATGGTTTAGGGTGCAGGGGTTAGGGTGCGGCCTAGTGTTTAGGGTGCAGGGGCTAGGGCGCGGCCTAGGGTTTAGGGTCCAGGGGTTAGGGCGCGGCCTAGGGTTTAGGGTGCAGGGGTTAGGGCGCGGCCTAGGGTTTAGGGTGCTGGTGTAAGGGCGCGGCCTAGGGTTTATGGTACAGGGGTTAGGGCGCGGCCTAGGGTTTAGGGTGCAGGGGTTAGGGCGCGGCCTAGGGTTTAGAGTGCAGGGGTTCCCGCGCGGCATAGGGTTTAGGGTGCAAGGGTTAGGGCGCGGCCTAGGGTACAGGGCGCAGGGGTTAGGGCGCGGCCTAGGGTACAGGGCGCAGGGGTTAGGGCGCGGCCTAGCATTTATGGTGCAGGTGCTAGGGTGCAGACTTGGGTTGAGGGTGCAGGGGTTAGGGCGCGTCCTAGGGTTTAGGGTGCAGGGGTTAGGGCGTGGCCTAGGGTTTAGGGTGCAGGGGTTAGGGCGCGGCCTAGGGTTTAGGGTACAGGGGTTAGGGCGCGGCCTATGGTTTAGGGTGCAGGGGTTAGGGCGCGGCCTAGGGTTTTGGGTGCAGAATTTAGGACGCGGCCTAGGGTTTAGGGTGCAGGGGTTAGGGCACGGCTGAGGGTTTTGGGTGGGGGCTCTTAGGGCCCGGTCTAGGGTTTAGGGTGCAGGGGTTAGGGCGCGGCGTAGGGTGTAGGGTGCAGGGGTTAGGGCGCGCGCTAGGGTTTAGGGTGCAGGGGTTAGGGCGCTGCCTAGGGTTTAGGGTGCTGGTGTAAGGGCGCGGCCTAGGGTTTAGGGTGCAGGGGTTAGGGCGCGGCCTAGGGTTTAGGGTGCAGGGGTTAGGGCGCGTCCTAGGGTTTATGGTGCAGGGGTTAGGGTGCGGCCTAGTGTTTCGGGTGCAGGGGTTCGAGCATGGCCTAGGGTTTAGAGTGGGTGCCTTAGGGCGCGGCCTGCGGTTTAGGGTGCAGGGGTTAGGGTGCGGCCTAGTGTTTAGGGTGCAGGGGTTAGGGCGCGGCGTAGGGTTTAGGGTACAGGGGTTAGGGTGCGGCCTATGGTTTAGGGGGCAGGGGTTAGGGCGCGGCCTAGGGTTTTGGGTGCAGAAGTTAGGGCGCGGCCTAGGGTTTAGGGTGCAGGGGTTTGGGCACGGCCGAGGGTTTTGGGTGGGGGCCTTAGGGCGCGGCCTAGGGTGTAGGGGCATGGGTTAGGGCGCGGCCTAGGGTGTAGGGTGCAGGGGTTAGGGCGCGGCCTAGGGTTTTGGGTCCAGGGGTTAGGGCGCGGCCTAGGGTTTAGGGTGCTGGTGTAAGGGCGCGGCCTAGGGTTTATGGTGTAGGGGTTAGGGCGCGGCCTAGGGTTTAGGGTGCAGGGGTTAGGGCGCGGCCTTGGGTTTAGAGTGCAGGGAGTCCCGCGCGGCATAGGGTTTAGTGTGCAAGGGTTAGGGCGCGGCCTAGGGTACAGGGCGCAGGGGTTAGGGCGCGGCCTAGCATTTAGGGTGCAGGTGTTAGGGAGCAGACTTGGGTTTAGGGCGCAGGGGATAGGGCGCGTCCTAGGGTTTATGGTGCAGGGGTTAGGGCGTGGCCTAGGGTTTAGAGTGGGTGCCTTAGGGCGCGGCCTAGGGTTTAGGGTGCAAGGGTTAGGGTGCGGCCTAGTGTTTAGGGTGCAGGGGTTAGGGCGCGGCTTCGGGTTTAGGGTGCAGGGGTTTGGGCGCGGCCTATGGTTTATGGTGCAGGGGTTAGGGCGCGGCCTAGGGTTTTGGGAGCAGAAGTTAGGGCGCGGCCTAGGGTTTAGGGTGCAGGGGTTAGGGTGCGGCCTAGTGTTTAGGGTGCAGGGGTTAGGGCGCGGCCTAGGGTTTAGGGTACAGGGGTTAGGGCGCGGCCTAGGATTTTGGCTGCAGAAATTAGGGCGCCCTAGGGTTTAGCGTGCAGTTGTTAGGGCACGGCTGAGGGTTTTGGGTGGGGGCCTTAGGGCGCGGTCTAGGGTTTTGGGTTCAGGGGTTAGGTCGCGGCCTAGGGTGTAGGGTGCAGGGGTTAGGGCGCGGCCTAGGGTTTTGGGTCCAGGGGTTAGGGCGCGGCCTATGGTTTAGGGTGCAGGGGTTCGGGCGCGGCACAGGGTTTAGGGTGGAAGGGTTAGGGCGCGGCCTAGGATACAGGGCTCTGGGGTTAGGGCGCGGCCTAGGGTACAGGGCGCAGGGGTTAGGGCGCGGCCTAGCGTTAAGGGCGCAGGGGTTTTGGGCGTGGCCTTGGGTTTAGAGTGGGTGCCTTAGGGCGCGGCCTACGGTTTAGGGTGCAGGGGTTAGGGTGCGGCCTAGTGTTTAGGGTGCAGGGGCTAGGGCGCGGCCTAGGGTTTAGGGTGCAGGGGTTAGGGCGCGGCCTAGTGTTTAGGGTGCTGGTGTAAGGGCGCGGCCTAGGGATTATGGTGCAGGGGTTAGGGCGCGGCCTAGGGTTTAGGGTGCAGGTGTTAGGGCGCGGCCAAGGGTTTAGGGTACAGGGGTTAGGGCGCGGCCTATGGTTTAGGGTGCAGGGGTTAGGGCGCGGCCTAGGGTGTAGGGTGCAGGGGTTAGGGCGCGGCCTAGGGTTTTGGGTCCAGGGGTTAGGGCGCGGCCTCGGGTTTAGGGTGCTGGTGTAAGGGCGCGGCCTAGGGTTTATGGTGCAGGGGTTAGGGCGCGGCCTCGGGTTTAGGCTGCAAGGGTAGGGCGCGGCCTAGGGTTTAGGGTGCAGGGGTTAGGGCGCGGCATAGGGTTTAGGGTGCAGGGGTTAGGGCGCGGCCTAGGGTACAGGGCGCAGGGGTTAGGGCGCGGCCTAGGGTACAGGGCGCAGGGGTTAGGGCGCATCCTAGCGTTTTGGGTGCAGGGGTTCTGGCGTGGCCTAGGGTTTAGAGTGGGTGCCTTAGGGCGCGGCCTACGGTTTAGGGTGCAGGGGTTAGGGTGCGGCCTAGTGTTTAGGGTGCAGGGGTTGGGGCGCGGCATAGGGTTTAGGGAAGAGGGGTTAGGGCGCGGCCTATGGTTTATGGTGCAGGGGTTAGGGCGCGGCCTAGGGTTTTGGGTGCAGAAGTTAGGGCGCGGCCTAGGGTTTAGGGTGCAGGAGTTAGGGCACGGCTGAGGGATTTGGGTGGGGGCCTTAGGGCGCGGCCTAGGGTGTAGGGTGCAGGGGTTAGGGCGCGGCCTAGGGTGCAGGGTGCAGGGGTTAGGGCGCGGCCTAAGGTTTTGGGTCCAGCGGTTAGGGCGCAGCCTAGGGTTTAGGGTGCCGGTGTAAGGGCGCGGCCTAGGGTTTATGGTGCAGGGGTTAGGGTGCGGCCTAGGGTTTAGGGTGCAGGGGTTAGGCCGCGGCCTAGGGTTTAGAGTGCAGGGGTTCCCGCGCGGCATAGGGTTTAGGGTGCAAGGGTTAGGGCGCGGCCTAGGGTACAGGGCGCAGGTGTTAGGGCGCGGCCTAGGGTACAGGGCGCAGGGGTTAGGGCGCGGCCTAGCGTTTAGGGTGCAGGTGTTAGGGAGCAGACTTGGGTTTAGGGTGCAGGGGTTAGGGCGCGTCCTAGGGTTTAGGGTGCAGGGGATAGGGCGTGGCCTAGGGTTTAGGGTGCAGGGGTTAGGGCAGGGCCGAGGGTTTTGGGTGGGGGCCTTAGGGCGCGGTGTAGTGTTTAGGGTGCGGGGGTTAGGGCGCGGCCGAGGGTGTAGGGTGCAGGGGTTCGGGCGCGGCCTAGGGTTTTGGGTCCAGGGGTTAGGGCGCGGCCTAGGGTTTAGGGTGCTGGTGTAAGGGCGCGGCCTAGGGTTTATGGTGCAGGGGTTAGGGTGCGGCCTAGTGTTTAGGGTGCAGGGGTTAGGACGCGGCCTAGGGTTTAGGGTGCAGGGGTTAGGGCGCGGCCTAGGGTTTAGGGTGCTGGTGTAAGGGCGCGGCCTATGGTTTATGGTGCAGGGGTTAGGGCGCGGCCTAGGGTTTAGGGTGCAGGGGTTAGGGCGCGGCCTAGGGTTTATGGTGCAGGGGTTAGGGCGCGGCCTAGGGTTTAGGGTGCAGGGGTTAGGGCGCGGCCGAGGGTTTTGGGTTGGGGCCTTAGGGCGCGGTGAGGGGTTTAGGGTGCAGAGGTTAGGGCGCGGCCTAGGGTTTTTGGTCCAGGGGTTAGGGCACGGCCGAGGGTTTAGGGTGCTGTTCTAAGGGGGTGACCTAGGGTTTATGGCGCAGAGGTTAGGGCGCAGCCTAGGGTTTAGGGTGCAGGGGTTAGGGCGCGGCCTCGGGTTTAGGGTGCAGGGGTTAGGGCGCGGCCTTGGGTTTTGGGTGCAGGGGTTAGGGCGCGTCTTAGGGTTTAGGGTGCTGGTGTAAAGGCGCGGCCTAGGGTTTAGGGTGCAGGGGTTCGGGCGCGGCATAGGGTTTAGGGTGGAAGGGTTAGGGCGCGGCCTAGGGTACAGGGCGCAGGGGTTAGGGCGCGGCCTAGGGTACAGGGCGCAGGGGTTAGGGCGCGGCCTAGGGTTTAGGGTGCAGGGGTTAGGGCGTGGCCTTGGGTTTAGAGTGGGTGCCTTAGGGCGCGGCCTTGGGTTTAGGGTGCAGGGGTTAGGGTGCGGCCTAGTGTTTAGGGTACAGGGGTTAGGGTGCGGCCTAGTGTTTCGGGTGCAGGGGTTCTGGCGTGGCCTAGGGTTTAGAGTGGGTGCCTTAGGGCGCGGCCTACGGTTTAGGGTGCAGGGGTTAGGGTGCGGCCTAGTGTTTAGGGTGCAGGGGTTGGGGCGCGGCGTAGGGTTTAGGGTAGAGGGGTTAGGGCGCGGCCTATGCTTTAGGGTGCAGGGGTTAGGGCGCGGCCTAGGGTTTTGGGTGCAGAAGTTAGGGCGCGGCCTAGGGTTTAGGGTCCAGGGGTTAGGGCACGGCCGAGGGATTTGGGTGGGGGCCTTAGGGCGCGGCCTATGGTGTAGGGTGCAGGGGTTAGGGCGCGGCCTAGGGTTTTGGGTCCAGGGGTTCGGGCGCGGCCTAGGGTTTAGGGTGCTGCTGTAAGGGCGCGGCCTAGGGTTTATGGTGCAGGGGTTAGGGCGCGGCCTAGGGTTTAGGGTGCAGGGGCTAGGGCGCGGCCTAGGGTTTAGGGTCCAGGGGTTAGGGCGCGGCCTAGTGTTTAGAGTGCTGGTGTAAGGGCGCGGCCTAGGGATTATGGTGCAGGGGTTAGGGCGCGGCCTAGGGTTTAGGGTGCAGGTGTTAGGGCGCGGCCAAGGGTTTAGGGTACAGGGGTTAGGGCGCGGCCTATGGTTTAGGGTGCAGGGGTTAGGGCGCGGCCTAGGGTGTAGGGTGCAGGGGTTAGTGCGCGGCCTAGGGTTTTGGGTCCAGGGGTTAGGGCGCGGCCTCGGGTTTAGGGTGCTGGTGTAAGGGCGCGGCCTAGGGTTTATGGTGCAGGGGTTAGGGCGCGGCCTTGGGTTTAGGCTGCAAGGGTAGGGCGCGGCCTAGGGTTTAGGGTGCAGGGGTTAGGGCGCGGCATAGGGTTTAGGGTGCAGGGGTTAGGGCGCGGCCTAGGGTACAGGGCGCAGGGGTTAGGGCGCGGCCTAGGGTACAGGGCGCAGGGGTTAGGGCGCATCCTAGGGTTTTGGGTGCAGGGGTTCTGGCGTGGCCTAGGGTTTAGAGTGGGTGCCTTAGGGCGCGGCCTACGGTTTAGGGTGCAGGGGTTAGGGTGCGGCCTAGTGTTTAGGGTGCAGGGGTTGGGGCGCGGCGTAGGGTTTAGGGAAGAGGGGTTAGGGCGCGGCCTATGGTTTAGGGTGCAGGGGTTAGGGCGCGGCCTAGGGTTTTGGGTGCAGAAGTTAGGGCGCGGCCTAGGGTTTAGGGTACAGGGGTTAGGGCGCGGCCTATGGTTTAGGGTGCAGGGGTTAGGGCGCGGCCTCGGGTTTTGGGTGCAGAAGTTAGGGCGCGGCCTAGGGTTTAGGGTGCAGGGGTTAGGGCACGGCTGAGGGTTATATGTGGGGGCTCTTAGGGCGCGGTCTAGGGTTTAGGGTGCAGGGGTTAGGGCGCGGCCTAGGGTGTAGGGTGCAGGGGTTAGGGCGCGGCCTAGGGTTTTGGGTCCAGGGGTTAGGGCGCGGCCTAGGGTTTAGGGTGGTGCTGTAAGGGCGCAGCTTAGGGTTTATGGTGCAGGGGTTAGGGCGCGGCCTAGGGTTTAGGGTGCAGGGGTTAGGGCGCGGCCTAGTGTTTATGGTGCAGGGGTTAGGGCGCGGCATAGGGTTTAGGGTGCAGTGTTTAGGGCGCGGCCTAGCGTTTAGGGTGCAGGTATTAGGGAGCAGACTCGGGTTTAGGGTGCAGGAGTTCGGGCGCGTCCTAGGGTTTAGGGTGCAGGGGTTAGGGCGTGGCCTAGGGTTTATGCTGCAGGGGTTAGGGCGCGGCCTAGGGTTTAGGGTGCAGGGGTTAGGGCGCGGCCTAGGGTTTAGGGTGCAGGGGTTCGGGCACGGCATAGGGTTTAGGGTGCAAGGGTTAGAGCGCGGCCTAGGGTACAAGGCGCAGGGGTTAGGGTGCGGCCTTGCGTTTAGGGCGCAGGTGTTAGGGAGCAGACTTGGGTTTAGTGTGCAGGGGTTTGGGCGCGTCCTAGCGTTTATGGTGCAGGGGTTAGGGCGTGGCGTAGGGTTTAGAGTGGGTGCCTCAGGGCGCGGCCTAGGGTTTAGGGTGCAGGGGTTAGGGTGCGGCCTAGTGTTTAGGGTGCAGGGGTTAGGGCGCGGCCTAGGGTTTAGCGTGCAGGGGTTAGGGCGCGGCCTAGGGTTTTGGGTGCAGAAGTTAGGGCGCGGCCTAGGGTTTAGGGTGCAGTTGTTAGGGCACGGCTGAGGGTTTTGGGTGGGGGCCTTAGGGCGCGGTCTAGGTTTTAGGGTTCAGGGGTTAGGTCGCGGCCTAGGGTGTAGGGTGCAGGGGTTAGGGCGCGGCCTAGGGTTTTGGGTCCAGGGGTTAGGGCGCGGCCTAGGGTTTAGGGTGCTGGTGTAAGGGCGCGGCCTAGAGTTTAGGGTGCAGGGGTTCGGGCGCGGCATAGGGTTTAGGGTGGAAGGGTTAAGGCGCGGCCTAGGGTACAGGGCGCTGGGGTTAGGGCGCGGCCTAGGGTACAGGGCGCAGGGGTTAGGGCGCGGCCTAGCGTTTAGGGTGCAGGGGTTAGGGCGTGGCCTTGGGTTTAGAGTGGGTGCCTTAGGGCGCGGCCTAGGGTTTAGGGTGCAGGGGTTAGGGTGCGGCCTAGTGTTTAGCGTACAGGGGTTAGGGCGCGGCCTAGTGTTTAGGGTGCAGGGGTTCGGGCGTGGCCTAGGGTTTAGAGTGGGTGCCTTAGGGCGCGGCCTACAGTTTAGGGTGCAGGGGTTAGGGTGCGGCCTAGTGTTTAGGGTGCAGGGGTTAGGGCGCGGCCTAGGGTTTTGGGTCCAGGGGTTAGGGCGCGGCTTTGCGTTTAGGGTGCCGGTGTAAGGGCGCGGCCTAGGGTTTATGGTGCAGGGGTTAGGGCGCGGCCTATGGTTTAGGGTGCAGGGGTTAGGGCGCGGCCTAGGGTTTAGGGTGCAGGTGTTAGGGAGCAGACTTGGGTTTAGGGTGCAGGGGTTAGGGCGCGGCCTAGGGTTTAGGGTGCAGGGGTTAGGGCACGGCCTAGGGTTTTGGGTGCAGAAGTTAGGGCGCGGCCTAGGGTTTAGGGTGCAGGGGTTAGGGCAGGGCCGAGGGTTTTGGGTGGGGGCCTTAGGGCGCGGTCTAGTGTTTAGGGTGCGGGGGTTAGGGCGCGGCCGAGGGTGTAGGGTGCAGGGGTTAGGGCGCGGCCTAGGGTTTAGTGTGCAGGGGTTAGGGCGCGGCCTAGGGTTTAGGGTACAGGGGTTAGGGCGCGGCCTAGGGTTTAGGGTACATGGGTTTGGGCGCGGCCTAGGGTTTAGGGTGCAGGGGTTAGGGCGCGGCCTAGGGTTTAGGGTACAGGGGTTAGGGCGCGGCCTAGGGTTTAGGGTACAGGGGTTAGGGCGCGGCCGAGGGATTTGGGTGGGGGCCTTAGGGCGCGGCCTATGGTGTAGGGTGCAGGGGTTAGGGCGCGGCCTAGGGTTTAGGGTGCAGGGGTTAGGGCGCGGCCTAGGGTTTAGGGTGCAGGGGTGAGGGCGCGGCCTAGGGTTTAGAGTGCAGGGGTTTTCGCGCGGCATAGAGTTTAGGGTGCAAGGGTTAGGGCGCGGCCTAGGGTACAGGGCGCAGGGGTTAGGGCGCGGCCTAGGGTACAGGGCGCAGGGGTTAGGGCGCGGCCTAGCGTTTAGGGTGCAGGTGTTAGGGAGCAGACTTGGGTTTAGGGTGCAGGGTTTAGGGCGCGACCTAGGGTTTAGGGTGCAGGGGTTAGGGCGTGGCCTAGTGTTTCGGGTGCAGGGGTTAGGGCGCGGCCTAGGGTTTAGGGTACAGGGGTTAGGGCGCGGCCTATGGTTTAGGGTGCAGGGGTTAGGGCGCGGCCTAGGGTTTTGGGTGCAGAAGTTAGGGCGCGGCCTAGGGTTTAGGGTGCAGGGGTTAGGGCACGGCTGAGGGTTATATGTGGGGGCTCTTAGGGCGCGGTCTAGGGTTTAGGGTGCAGGGGTTAGGGCGCGGCCTAGGGTGTAGGGTGCAGGGGTTAGGGCGCGGCCTAGGGTTTTGGGTCCAGGGGTTAGGGCGCGGCCTAGGGTTTAGGGTGGTGCTGTAAGGGCGCAGCTTAGGGTTTATGGTGCAGGGGTTAGGGCGCGGCCTAGGGTTTAGGGTGCAGGGGTTAGGGCGCGGCCTAGTGTTTATGGTGCAGGGGTTAGGGCGCGGCATAGGGTTTAGGGTGTAGTGTTTAGGGCGCGGCCTAGCGTTTAGGGTGCAGGTATTAGGGAGCAGACTCGGGTTTAGGGTGCAGGAGTTCGGGCGCGTCCTAGGGTTTAGGGTGCAGGGGTTAGGGCGTGGCCTAGGGTTTATGCTGCAGGGGTTAGGGCGCGGCCTAGGGTTTAGGGTGCAGGGGTTAGGGCGCGGCCTAGGGTTTAGGGTGCATGGGTTCGGGCACGGCATAGGGTTTAGGGTGCAAGGGTTAGAGCGCGGCCTAGGGTACAAGGCGCAGGGGTTAGGGTGCGGCCTTGCGTTTAGGGCGCAGGTGTTAGGGAGCAGACTTGGGTTTAGTGTGCAGGGGTTTGGGCGCGTCCTAGCGTTTATGGTGCAGGGGTTAGGGCGTGGCGTAGGGTTTAGAGTGGGTGCCTCAGGGCGCGGCCTAGGGTTTAGGGTGCAGGGGTTAGGGAGCGGCCTAGTGTTTAGGGTGCAGGGGTTAGGGCGCGGCCTAGGGTTTAGCGTGCAGGGGTTAGGGCGCGGCCTAGGGTTTTGGGTGCAGAAGTTAGGGCGCGGCCTAGGGTTTAGGGTGCAGTTGTTAGGGCACGGCTGAGGGTTTTGGGTGGGGGCCTTAGGGCGCGGTCTAGGTTTTAGGGTTCAGGGGTTAGGTCGCGGCCTAGGGTGTAGGGTGCAGGGGTTAGGGCGCGGCCTAGGGTTTTGGGTCCAGGGGTTAGGGCGCGGCCTAGGGTTTAGGGTGCTGGTGTAAGGGCGCGGCCTAGAGTTTAGGGTGCAGGGGTTCGGGCGCGGCATAGGGTTTAGGGTGGAAGGGTTAAGGCGCGGCCTAGGGTACAGGGCGCTGGGGTTAGGGCGCGGCCTAGGGTACAGGGCGCAGGGGTTAGGGCGCGGCCTAGCGTTTAGGGTGCAGGGGTTAGGGCGTGGCCTTGGGTTTAGAGTGGGTGCCTTAGGGCGCGGCCTAGGGTTTAGGGTGCAGGGGTTAGGGTGCGGCCTAGTGTTTAGCGTACAGGGGTTAGGGCGCGGCCTAGTGTTTAGGGTGCAGGGGTTCGGGCGTGGCCTAGGGTTTAGAGTGGGTGCCTTAGGGCGCGGCCTACAGTTTAGGGTGCAGGGGTTAGGGTGCGGCCTAGTGTTTAGGGTGCAGGGGTTAGGGCGCGGCCTAGGGTTTTGAGTCCAGGGGTTAGGGCGCGGCTTTGCGTTTAGGGTGCCGGTGTAAGGGCGCGGCCTAGGGTTTATGGTGCAGGGGTTAGGGCGCGGCCTATGGTTTAGGGTGCAGGGGTTAGGGCGCGGCCTAGGGTTTAGGGTGCAGGTGTTAGGGAGCAGACTTGGGTTTAGGGTGCAGGGGTTAGGGCGCGGCCTAGGGTTTAGGGTGCAGGGGTTAGGGCACGGCCTAGGGTTTTGGGTGCAGAAGTTAGGGCGCGGCCTAGGGTTTAGGGTGCAGGGGTTAGGGCAGGGCCGAGGGTTTTGGGTGGGGGCCTTAGGGCGCGGTCTAGTGTTTAGGGTGCGGGGGTTAGGGCGCGGCCGAGGGTGTAGGGTGCAGGGGTTAGGGCGCGGCCTAGGGTTTAGTGTGCAGGGGTTCGGGCGCGGCCTAGGGTTTAGGGTACAGGGGTTAGGGCGCGGCCTAGGGTTTAGGGTACATGGGTTTGGGCGCGGCCTAGGGTTTATGGTGCAGGGGTTAGGGCGCGGCCTAGGGTTTAGGGTACAGGGGTTAGGGCGCGGCCTAGGGTTTAGGGTACAGGGGTTAGGGCGCGGCCGAGGGTGTAGGGTGCAGGGGTTAGGGCGCGGCCTAGGGTTTAGTGTGCAGGGGTTCGGGCGCGGCCTAGGGTTTAGGGTACAGGGGTTAGGGCGCGGCCTAGGGTTTAGGGTACATGGGTTTGGGCGCGGCCTAGGGTTTAGGGTGCAGGGGTTAGGGCGCGGCCTAGGGTTTTGGGTGCAGAAGTTAGGGCGCGGCCTAGGGTTTAGGGTGCAGTTGTTAGGGCACGGCTGAGGGTTTTGGGTGGGGGCCTTAGGGCGCGGTCTAGGGTTTAGGGTTCAGGGGTTAGGTCGCGGCCTAGGGTGTAGGGTGCAGGGGTTAGGGCGCGGCCTAGGGTTTTGCGTCCATGGGTTAGGGCGCGGCCTAGGGTTTAGGGTGCTGGTGTAAGGGCGCAGCCTAGAGTTCAGGGTGCAGGGGTTCGGGCGCGGCATAGGGTTTAGGGTGGAAGGGTTAAGGCGCGGCCTAGGGTACAGGGCGCTGGGGTTAGGGCGCGGCCTAGGGTACAGGGCGCAGGGGTTAGGGCGCGGCCTAGCGTTTAGGGTGCAGGGGTTAGGGCGTGGCCTTGGGTTTAGAGTGGGTGCCTTAGGGCGCGGCCTAGGGTGTAGGGTGCAGGGGTGAGGGTGCGGCCTAGTGTTTAGCGTACAGGGGTTAGAGTGCGGCCTAGTGTTTAGGGTGCAGGGGTTCGGGCGTGGCCTTGGGTTTAGAGTGGGTGCCTTAGGGCACGACCTACAGTTTAGGGTGCAGGGGTTAGGGTGCGGCCTAGTGTTTAGGGTGCTGGTGTAAGGGCGCGGCCTAGGGTTTAGGGTGCAGGGGTTAGGGCGCGGTCTAGGGTTTAGGGTGCAGGGGTTAGGGCGCGGCCTAGGGTTTAGGGTGCAGGTGTTAGGGAGCAGACTTGGGTTTAGGGTGCAGGGGTTAGGGCGCGTCCTAGGGTTTAGGGTGGAGGGGTTAGGGCGTGGCCTAGGGTTTAGAGTGGGTGCCTTAGGGCGCGGCCTATGGTTTAGGGTGCAAGGGTTAGGGTGCGGCCTAGTGTTTAGGGTGCAGGGGTTAGGGTGCGGCCTAGGGTACAGGGCGCAGGGGTTAGGGCGCGGCCTAGCGTTTAGGGTGCAGGTGTTAGGGAGCAGACTTGGGTTTAGGGTGCAGGGTTTAGGGCGCGTCCTAGGGTTTAGGGTGCAGGGGTTAGGGCGCGGCCTAGGGTTTATGGTGCAGGGGTTAGTGCGCGGCCTAGGGTTTTGGGTCCAGGGGTTAGGGCGCGGTCTAGGGTTTAGGGTGCTGGTGGAAGGGCGCGGCCTAGGGTTTTGGGTGCAGGGGTTAGGGCGCGGCCTAGGGTTTTGGGTGCAGGGGTTAGGGCGCGGCCTAGGTTTTAGGGAGAAAGGGTTTGGGCGCGGCCTAGGGTACAGGGCGGTGGGGTTAGGGCGCGGCCTAGGGTACAGGGCGCAGGGGTTAGGGCGCGGCATAGCGTTTAGGGTGCAGGTGTTTGGGAGCAGACTTGGGTTTAGTGCGCAGGGGTTAGGGCACGTCCTAGGGTTTAGGGTGCAGGGGATAAAGCGTGGCCTAGGGTTTAGAGTGGGTGCCTTAGGGCGCGGCCTAGGGTTTAGGGTTCAGGGGTTAAGGTGCGGCCTAGTGTTTAGGGAGCAGGGGTTAGGGCGCGGCCTTGGGTTTAGGGTACAGGGGTTAGGGCGCCGCCTATGGTTTAGGGTGCAGGGGTTAGGGCGCGGCCTAGGGTTTTGGGTGCAGAAGTTAGGGCGCGGCCTAGGGTTTAGGGTGCAGGGGTTAGGGCAGGGCCCTGGGTTTTGGTTGGGGGCCTTAGGGCGCGGTCTAGGTTTTAGGGTGCTGGTGTAAGGGCGCGGCCTAGGGTTTATGGTGCAGGGCTTAGGGCGCCGCCTAGGGTTTAGGGTGCAGGGGTTAGGGCGCGGCCTAGGGTTTAGGGTGCATGGGTTCGGGCGCGGCATAGGGTTTAGGGTGCAAGGGTTAGAGCGCGGCCTAGGGTACAAGGCGCAGGGGTTAGGGCGCGGCCTTGTGTTTAGGGTGCAGGTGTTAGGGAGCAGACTTGGGTTTATTGTGCAGGGGTTTGGGCGCGTCCTAGGGTTTATGGTGCAGGGGTTAGGGCGTGGCGTAGGGTTTAGAGTGGGTGCCTTAGGGCGCGGCCTAGGGTTTAGGGTGCAGGGGTTAGGGTGCGGCCTAGTGTTTAGGGTGCAGGGGTTAGGGCGCGGCCTTTGGTTAAGCGTGCAGAGGTTAGGGCGCGGCCTAGGGTTTTGGGTGCAGAAGTTAGGGCGCGGCCTAGGGTTTAGGGTGCAGTTGTTAGGGCACGGCTGAGGGTTTTGGGTGGGGGCCTTAGGGCGCGGTCTAGGTTTTAGGGTTCAGGGGTTAGGTCGCGGCCTAGGGTGTAGGGTGCAGGGGTTAGGGCGCGGCCTAGGGTTTTGGGTCCAGGGGTTAGGGCGCGGCCTGGGGTTTAGGGTGCTGGTGTAAGGGCGCGGCCTAGAGTTTAGGGTGCAGGGTTTCGGGCGCGGCATAGGGTTTAGGGTGGAAGGGTTAAGGCGCGGCCTAGGGTACAGGGCGCTGGGGTTAGGGCGCGGCCTAGCGTTTAGGGTGCAGGGGTTAGGGCGTGGCCTTGGGTTTAGAGTGGGTGCCTTAGGGCGCGGCCTAGGGTTTAGAGTGCAGGGGTTAGGGTGCGGCCTAGTGTTTAGCATACAGGGGTTAGAGTGCGGCCTAGTGTTTAGGGTGCAGGGGTTCGGGCGTGGCCGAGGGTTTAGAGTGGGTGCCTTAGGGCGCGGCCTACAGTTTAGGGTGCAGGGGTTAGGGTGCGGCCTAGTGTTTAGGGTGCAGGGGTTAGGGCGCGGCCTAGGGTTTTGGGTCCAGGGGTTAGGGCGCGGCCTAGGGTTTAGGGTGCTGGTGTAAGGGCGCGGCCTAGGGTTTATGGTGCAGGGGTTAGGGCGCGGCCTAGGGTTTAGGGTGCAGGGGTTAGGGCGCGGCCTAGGGTTTAGGGTGCCTGTGTTAGGGAGTAGACTTGGGTTTAGGGTGCAGGGGTTAGGGCGCGGCCTAGGGTTTAGTGTGCAGGGGTTAGGGCACGGCCTAGGGTTTTGGGTGCAGAAGTTAGGGCGCGGCCTAGGGTTTAGGGTGCAGGGGTTAGGGCAGGGCCGAGGGTTTTGGGTGGGGGCCTTAGGGCGCGGTCTAGTGTTTAGGGTGCGGGGGTTAGGGCGCGGCCGAGGGTGTAGGGTGCAGGGGTTAGGGCGCGGCCTAGGGTTTTGGGTCTAGGGGTTAGGGCGCGGCCTAGGGTTTAGGGTGCTGGTGTAAGGGCGCGGCCTAGGGTTTATGGTGCAGGGGTTAGGGTGCGGCCTAGTGTTTAGGGTGCAGGGGTTAGGACGCGGCCTAGGGTTTAGGGTACAGGGGTTAGGGCGCGGCCTAGGGTTTAGGGTACAGGGGTTAGGGCACGGCCTAGGGTTTAGGGTGCAGGGGTTAGGGCACGGCCTAGGGTTTTGGGTGCAGAAGTTAGGGCGCAGCCTAGGGTTTAGGGTGCAGGGGTTAGGGCAGGGCCGAGGGTTTTGGGTGGGGGCCTTAGAGCGCGGTCTAGGGTTTAGGGTGAAGGGGGTAGGGCGCGGCCTAGGGTGTAGGGTGCAGGGGTTAGGGCGCGGCCTAGGGTTTTGGGTACAGGGGTTAGGGCGTGGCGTAGGGTTTAGGGGGCTGGTGTAAGGGCGCGGCCTAGGGTTTATGGTGCAGGGGTTAGGGCGCGGCCTAGTGTTTAGGGTGCAGGGGTTAGGGCGCGGCCTAGGGTTTTGGGTCCAGGGGTTAGGGCGCGGCCTAGGGTTTAGGGTGCGGGGGTTAGGGCGCGGCCTAGGGTTTAGGGTGCAGGTGTTAGGGAGCAGACTTGGGTTAAGGGTGCAGGGGTTAGGGCGCGTCCTAGGGTTTAGGGTGGAGGGGTTAGGGCGTGGCCTAGGGTTTAGAGTGGGTTCCTTAGGGCGCGGCCTATGGTTTAGGGTTCAGGGGTTAGGGTGCGGCCTAGTGTTTAGGGTGCAGGGGTTAGGGCGCGGCCTAGGGTTTAGGGTACAGGGGTTAGGGCGCGGCCTAGGGTTTAGGGTCCAGGGGTTAGGGCACGGCCTAGGGTTTTGGGTGCAGAAGTTAGGGCGCGGCCTAGGGTTTAGGATGCAGGGGTTAGGGCAGGGCCGAGGGTTTTGGGTGGGGGCCTTAGGGCGCGGTCTTGTGTTTAGGGTGCGGGGGTTAGGGCGCGGCCGAGGGTGTAGGGTGCAGGGGTAAGGGCGCGGCCTAGGGTTTTGGGTGCAGGGGTTAGGGTGCGGCCTAGGGTTTAGGGTGCTGGTGTAAGGGCGCGGCCTAGGGTTTAGGGTGCAGGGGTTAGGGTGCGGCCTAGTGTTTTGGGTGCAGGGGTTAGGACGCGGCCTAGGGTTTAGGGTACAGGGGTTAGGGCACGGCCTAGGGTTTAGGGTGCAGGGGTTAGGGCACGGCCTAGGGTTTTGGTTGCAGAAGTTAGGGCGCAGCCTAGGGTTTAGGGTGCAGGGGTTAGGGCAGGGCCGAGGGTTTTGGGTGGGGGCCTTAGGGCGCGGTCTAGGGCTTAGGGTGCGGGGGTTGGGGCGCGGCCGAGGGTGTAGGGTGCAGGGGTTAGGGCGCGGCCTAGGGTTTAGGGTGCAAGGGTTCGGGCGCGGCCTAGGGTTTAGGGTACAGGGGTTAGGGCGCGGCCTAGGGTTTAGGGTACATGGGTTAGGGCGCGGCCTAGGGTTTAGGGTGCAGGGGTTAGGGCGCGGCCTAGGGTTTTGGGTGCAGAAGTTAGGGCGCGGCCTAGGGTTTAGGGTGCAGTTGTTAGGGCACGGCTGAGGGTTTAGGGTGGGGGCCTTAGGGCGCGGTCTAGGGTTTAGGTTTCAGGGGTTAGGGCGCGGCCTAGGGTTTTGGGTCCAGGGGTTAGGGCGCGGCCTACGGTTTAGGGTGCTGGTGTAAGGGCGCGGCCTAGGGTTTATGGTGCAAGGGTTGGGGCGCGGCCTAGGGTTTAGGGTGCAGGGGTTTGGGCGCGGCCTAGTGTTTAGGGTGCAGGGGTTAGGGCGCGGCCTAGGGTTTTGGGTCCAGGGGTTAGGGCGTGGCCTAGGGTTCAGGGTGCTGGTGTACGGGCGCGGCCGAGGGTTTTGGGTGCAGGGGTTAGGGTGCGGCCTTGCGTTTAGGGTGCAGGTGTTAGGGAGCAGACTTGGGTTTAGGGTGCAGGGGTTCGGGCGCGGCATAAAGTTTAGGGTGGAAGGGTTAAGGCGCGGCCTAGGGTACGGGGCGCTGGGGTTAGGGCGCGGCCTAGGGTTTAGGTTGCAGGGGTTAGGGCGCGGCCTAGGGTTTAGGGTGCAGGTGTTAGGGAGCAGACTTGGGTTTTGGGTGCAGGGGTTAGGGCGCGTCCTAGGGTTTAGGGTGGAGGGGTTAGGGCGTGGCCTAGGGTTTAGAGTGGGTGCCTTAGGGCGCGGCCTATGGTTTAGGGTGCAGGGGTTAGGGTGCGGCCTAGTGTTTAGGGTGCAGGGGTTAGGGCGCGGACTAGGGTTTAGGGTACAGGGGTTAGGGCGCGGCCTAGGGTTTAGGGTCCAGGGGTTAGGGCACGGCCTAGGGTTTTGGGTGCGGAAGTTAGGGCGCGGCCTAGGGTTTAGGGTGCAGGGGTTAGGGCAGGGCCGAGGGTTTTGGGTGGGGGCCTTAGGGCGCGGTCTATTGTTTAGGGTGTGGGGGTTAGGGCGCGGCCGAGGGTGTAGGGTGCAGGGGTTAGGGCGCGGCCTAGGGTTTTGGGTCCAGGGGTTAGGGCGCGGCCTAGGGATTAGGGTGCTGGTGTAGGGGCGCGGCCTAGGGTTTATGGTGCAGGCGTTAGGGCGCGGCATAGTGTTTAGGGTGCAGGGGTTAGGACCCGGCCTAGGGTTTAGGGTACAGGGGTTAGGGCGCGGCCTAGGGTTTAGGGTACAGGGGTTAGGGCACGGCCTAGGGTTTAGGGTTCAGGGGTTAGGGCACGGCCTAGGGTTTTGGGTGCAGAAGTTAGGGCGCAGCCTAGGGTTTAGGGTGCAGGGGTTAGGGCAGGGCCGAGGGTATTGGGTGGGGGCCTTAGGGCGCGGTCTAGGGCTTAGGGTGCGGGGGTTAGGGCGCGGCCGAGGGTGTAGGGTGCAGGGGTATGGGCGCGGCCTAGGGTTTAGGGTGCAGGGGTTCGGGCGCGGCCTAGGGTTTAGGGTACAGGGGTTAGGGCGCGGCCTAGGGTTTAGGGTACATGGGTTAGGGCGCGGCCTACGGTTTAGGGTGCAGGGGTTAGGGCGCGGCCTAGGGTTTTGGGTGCAGAAGTTAGGGCGTGGCCTAGGGTTTAGGGTGCAGCGGTTAGGGCACGGCCGAGGGTTTTGGGTGGGGGCCTTAGAGCGCGGTCTAGGGTTTAGGGTGCAGGGGGTTGGGCGCGGCCTAGGGTGTAGGGTGCAGGGGTTAGGGCGCGGCCTAGGGTTTTGGGTAAATGGGTTAGGGCGTGGCGTAGGGTTTAGGGGGCAGGTGTAAGGGCGCGGCCTAGGGTTTATGGTGCAGGGGTTAGGGCGCGGCCTAGGGTTTATGGTGCAGGGGTTAGGGCGCGGCCTAGGGTTTAGGGTGCAGGGGTTAGGGCGCGGCCTAGGGTTTTGGGTCCAGGGGTTAGGGCGCGGCCTAGGGTTCAGGGTGCTGGTGTACGGGCGCGGCCGAGGGTTTAGGGTGCAGGCGTTAGGGCGCGGCCTAGGGTTTAGGGTGCAGGGGTTAGGGCGCGGCCTATGGTTTAGGGTGCAGGGGTTCGGTCGCGTCCTAGGGTTTAGGGTGCAAGGGTTAGGGCGCGGCCTAGGGTACAGGGCGCAGGGGTTAGGGCGCGGCCTAGGGTACAGGGCGCAGGGGTTAGGGCGCGGCCTAGGGTATAGAGTGGGTGCCTTAGGGCGCGGCCAAGGGTTTAGGGTGCAGGTGTTAGGGAGCAGACTTGGGTTTAGGGTGCAGGGGTTAGGGCGCGTCCTAGGGTTTAGGGTGCAGGGGTTAGGGCGTGGCCTAGGGTTTAGAGTGGGTGCCTTAGGGCGCAGCCTAGGGTATAGGGTGCAGGGGTTAGGGTGCGGCCTAGTGTTTAGGGTGCAGGGGTTAGGGCGCGGCCTAGGGTTTAGGGTACAGGGGTTAGGGCGCGGCCTAGGGTTTAGGGTGCAGGGGTTAGTGCGCGGCCTAGGGTTTTGGGTGTAGAAGTTAGGGCGCGGCCTAGAGTTTAGGGTGCAGGGGTTAGGGCACGGCCGAGGGTTTTGGGTGGGGGCCGTAGGGCGCGGTCTAGGGTTTAGGGTGCAGGGGTTAGGGCGCGGCCTAGGGTGTAGGGTGCAGGAGTTAGGGCGTGGCCTGTGGGTTTTGGGTCCAGGGGATAGGGCGCGGCCTAGGGTTTTGGGTGCTGGTGTAAGGGCGCGGCCTAGGGTTTATGGTGCAGGGGTTAGGGCGCGGCCTACGGTTTAGGGTGCAGGTGTTCGGGCGAGGCATTCGGTTTAGGGTGCAAGGGTTAGGGCGCGGCCTAGGGTACAGGGCGCAGGGGTTAGGGCGCGGCCTAGGGTACAGGGCGCAGGGGTTCGGGCACGGCCGTGGGTTTTGGGTGGGGGCCTTAGGGCGCGGTCTAGGGTTTACGGTGCAGGGGTTAGGGCGCGGCCTAGGGTGTAGGGTGCAGGGGTTAGGGCGCGGCCTAGGGTTTTGGGTTCAGGGGTTAGGGCGCGGCCTATGGTTTAGGGTGCTGGTGTAAGGGCGCGGCCTAGGTTTTATGGTGCAGGGGTTAGGGCGCGGCCTACGGTTTAGGGTGCAGGGGTTAGGGCGCGGCATACGGTTAAGGGTGCAAGGGTTAGGGCGCGGCCTAGGGTACAGGGCGCAGGGGTTAGGGCGCGGCCTAGGGTACAGGGCGCAGGGGTTAGGGCGCGGCCTAGGGTACAGGGCGCAGGGGTTAGGGCGTGGCCTAGGATTTAGGGTGCAGGTGTTAGGGAGCAGACTTGGGTTTAGGGTGCAGGGGTTAGGGCGTGGCCTAGGGTTTAGAGTGGGTGCCTTAGGGTGCGGCCTATGGTTTAGGGTGCAGGGGTTAGGGCGCGGCCTAGAGTTTTTGGTGCAGAAGTTAGGGCGTGCCCTAGGGTTTAGGGTGCAGGGGTTAGGGCACGGCCGAGGGTTTTGGGTGGGGGCCTTAGGGCGCGGTCTAGGGTTTAGGGTGCAGGGGTTACGGCGCGGCCTAGGGTGTAGGGTGCAGGGGTTTGTGCGCGGCATAGGGTTTTGGGTCCAAGGGTTAGGTCGCGGCCTAGGGTTTAGGGTGCTGGTGTAAGGGCGCGGCCTAGGGTTTATGGTGCAGGGGTTAGGGCGCGGCCTAGGGTTTAGGGTGCAGGGGTTAGGGCGCGGCCTAGGGTTTAGGGTGCAGGGGTTCGGGCGCGGAATAGGGTTTAGGTTGCAAGGGTTAGGGCGCGGCCTAGGGTACAGGGCGCAGGGGTTAGGGCGCGGCCTAGCGTTTAGGGTACAGGTGTTAGGGAGCAGACTTGGGTTTAGGGTGCAGGGGTTAGGGCGCGTCCTAGGGTTTAGGGCGCAGGGGTTAGGGCGCGGCCTAGGGTATAGAGTGGGTGCCTTAGGGCGCGGCCAAGGGTTTAGGGTGCAGGTGTTAGGGAGCAGACTTGGGTTTAGGGTGCAGGGGTTAGGGCGCGTCCTAGGGTTTAGGGTGCAGGGGTTAGGGCGTGGCCTAGGGTTTAGAGTGGGTGCCTTAGGGCGCGGCCTAGGGTTTAGGGTGCAGGGGTTAGGGTGCGGCCTAGTGTTTAGGGTGCAGGGGTTAGGGCGCGGCCTAGGGTTTAGGGTACAGGGGTTAGGGCGCGGCCTAGGGTTTAGGGTGCAGGGGTTAGGACGCGTCCTAGGGTTTAGGGTGCAGGGGTTAGGGCGCGGCCTAGGGTATAGAGTGGGTGCCTTAGGGCGCGGCCAAGGGTTTAGGGTGCAGGTGTTAGGGAGCAGACTTGGGTTTAGGGTGCAGGGGTTAGGGCGCGTCCTAGGGTTTAGGGTGCAGGGGTTAGGGCATGGCCTAGGGTTTAGAGTGGGTGCCTTAGGGCGCGGCCTAGGGTTTAGGGTGCAGGCGTTAGGGTGCGGCCTAGTGTTTAGGGTGCAGGGGTTAGGGCGCGGCCTAGGGTTTAGGGTACAGGGGTTAGGGCGCGGCCTAGGGTTTAGGGTGCAGGGGTTAGTGCGCGGCCTAGGGTTTTGGGTGCAGAAGTTAGGGCGCGGCCTAGAGTTTAGGGTGCAGGGGTTAGGGCACGGCCGAGGGTTTTGGGTGGGGGCCTTAGGGCGCGGTCTAGGGTTTAGGGTGCAGGGGTTAGGGCGCGGCCTAGGGTGTAGGGTGCAGGAGTTAGGGCGTGGCCTAGGGTTTTCGGTCCAGGGGATAGGGCGCGGCCTAGGGTTTAGGGTGCTGGTGTAAGGGCGCGGCCTAGGGTTTATGGTGCAGGGGTTAGGGCGCGGCCTACGGTTTAGGGTGCAGGTGTTCGGGCGCGGCATTCGGTTTAGGGTGCAAGGGTTAGGGCGCGGCCTAGGGTACAGGGCGCAGGGGTTAGGGCGCGGCCTAGGGTACAGGGCGCAGGGGTTCGGGCACGGCCGTGGGTTTTGGGTGGGGGCCTTAGGGCGCGGTCTAGGGTTTACGGTGCAGGGGTTAGGGCGCGGCCTAGGGTGTAGGGTGCAGGGGTTAGGGCGCGGCCTAGGGTTTTGGGTCCAGGGGTTAGGGCGTGGCCTAGGGTTTAGGGTGCTGGTGTAAGGGCGCGGCCTAGGGTTTATGGTGCAGGGGTTAGGGCGCGGCATACGGTTAAGGGTGCAAGGGTTAGGGCGCGGCCTAGGGTACAGGGCGCAGGGGTTAGGGCGTGGCCTAGGATTTAGGGTGCAGGTGTTAGGGAGCAGACTTGGGTTTAGGGTGCAGGGGTTAGGGCGTGGCCTAGGGTTTAGAGTGGGTGCCTTAGGGTTCGGCCTATGGTTTAGGGTGCAGGGGTTAGGGCGCGGCTGAGGGTTTAGGGTGCAGGGGTTCGGGCGCGGCATAGGGTTTAGGTCGCAAGGGTTAGGGCGCGGCCTAGGGTGCAGGGCTCAGGGGTTAGGGCGCGGCCTAGGGTACAGGGCGCAGGGGTTAGGGCGCGGCCTAGCGTTTAGGGTGCAGGTGTTAGGGAGCAGACTTGGGTTTAGGGTGCAGGGCTTAAGGGTCGTCCTAGGGTTTAGGGTGCAGGGGTTAGGGCGTGGCCTAGGGTTTAGAGTGGATGCCTTAGGGCGCGGCCTAGGGTTTAGGGTGCAGGGGTTAGGGTGCGGCCTAGTGTTTATGGTGCAGCGGTTAGGGCGCGGCCTAGGGTTTAGGGTACAGGGGTTAGGGCGCGGCCTATGGTTTAGGGTGCAGGGGTTAGGGCGCGGCCTAGGGTTTTGGGTGCAGAAGTTAGGGCGCGGCCTAGGGTTTAGGGTGCAGGGGTTAGGGCACGGCCGAGGGTTTTGGGTGGGCGTCTTTGGCCTCGGTCTAGGGTTTAGGGTGCAGGGGTTAGGGCGCGGCCTAGGGTGTAGGGTTCAGGGGTTAGGGCGCGGCCTAGGGTTTTGGGTCCAGGGGTTAGGGCGCGGCCTAGGGTTTAGGGTGCTGGTGTAAGGGCGCGGCCTTGGGTTTATGGTGCAGGGGTTAGGGCACGGCCTAGGGTTTAGGGTGCAGGGGTTAGGGCGCGGCCTAGGGTTTAGGGTGCAAGGGTTCGGGCGCGGCATAGGGTTTAGGGTGCAGGGGTTCGGGCGCGGCATAGGGTTTAGGGTGCAAGGGTTAGGGCGCGGCCTAGGGTTTAGGGTGCAGGGGTTCGGGCGCGGCATAGGGTTTAGGGTGCAGGGGTTCGGGCGCGGCATAGGGTTTAGGGTGCAAGGGTTAGGGCGCGGCCTATGGTTTATGGTGCAGGGGTTAGGGCGTGGCCTATGGTTTAGGGTGCAGGGGTTAGGGCGCGGCCAAGGGTACAGGGCGCAGGGGTTAGGGCGCGGCCTAGGGTACAGGGCGCAGGGGTTAGGGCGCGGCCTAGCGTTTAGGGTGCAGGTGTTAGGGAGCAGACTTGGGTTTAGGGTGCAGGGGTTCGGGCGCTTAAAGACCGGTCATTAGTTGCTTAGCAACAGAATGGGAAAAAATTCCTCTTGCCCCCTGCTTCCCCCCCCAACCTTCCACATTATCCACCCCGAATTTTTTTCCATTCCAACATATTACATTGAACTTAAACCTTTAAACTATATACATACAAGCATTACTCTGATTATATACATACGGGTATCGACACAGGCACAGTGTTATGGGCAGTTCAACCCCAACTGAGGTCCCCCTGAGGTATGCATCGTGTCTCTCCATCCTCTTGCAACACCCACCAGGTACACCCTGGTCCCTGAGCGAAGACAACCCCACGGGTGGGTCTGTCTTTGCTCAAGGCAGAGTTAATCCAAACAGTTTTTCCCAGCATGCCTCTCATTTGCACCACTGGAACTTTATCCCCGTCTGCTGTTTGCAAGGGTTCAGATTGGGCAGGGCCAGCCCTGTTGGTGGAGCCTCGGGTGTTAACTAGCCAGGTGGCCTTGGCTAAATGCTGTTCCCAATTTCTGAAAGTCCCCCCACCTAGAGCCTTCAAGGTGGTTTTGAGCAGGCCGTTGCATCGCTCTACTTTACCAGCAGCAGGTGCATGATAAGGAATGTGGTACACCCACTCGATGCCATGTTCCCTAGCCCAGGTGTTTACAAGGCTATTTTTGAAATGAGTCCCATTGTCCGACTCAATTCTCTCAGGGGCACCATGCCTCCAAAGGACTTGCCTTTCAAGGCCCAGGATTGTGTTGCGGGCAGTGGCATGAGGCACAGGGTAGGTCTCCAGCCACCCAGTGGTGGCCTCTACCATTGTGAGCACGTAGCGCTTGCCGTGGCGGGTTTGAGGCAGTGTGATGTAATCGATCTGCCAGGCCTCACCATACTTGTATTTGGACCACCTTCCCCCATACCACAGGGGTTTCACCCGCTTGGCTTGCTTGATGGCAGCGCATGTCTCACAGTTATGGATCACCTGGGAGATACAGTCCATGGTTAGATCCACCCCTCGGTCTCGTGCCCACTTATAGGTGGCATCTCTGCCCTGATGGCCTGAGGCATCATGGGCCCATCGGGCTAGGAACAGCTCTCCTTTGTGCTGCCAATCTAAATCTACCTGTGACACCTTTATTTTTGCAGCCTCATCTACCTGTTCATTGTTTCGGTGTTCTTCATTAGCTCGGCTCTTGGGGACATGGGCATCCACATGACGGACTTTCACCGGTAGCTTCTCTACCCGAGTGGCAATGTCTCGCCATTCGTCAGCAGCCCAAATTGGTCTTCCTCTACGTTGCCAGTTGGCCTTTTTCCACCTTTCCAACCAACCCCACAGAGCATTGGCTACCATCCATGAATCGGTGTACAGATATAGCTTTGGCCACTTCTCTCTTTCAGCAATGTCCAGGGCCAGCTGCACGGCTTTGAGTTCAGCGAGTTGGCTTGATCCACCTTCTCCTTCTGTAGCCTCTGCGACCTGCCGTGTGGGGCTCCATACAGCTGCTTTCCATTTTCGGTTTGCCCCCACAATACGACAGGAACCATCAGTGAAGAGAGCGTAGCGTGTTTCATCTTGTGGCAGCTGGTTGTACGGTGGAGCTTCCTCTGCACGAGTCACCTGTTCCTGCTCCTCTTCATCGGTGAGACCAAAGTTTTCACCTTCGGGCCAATTTGTGATTATTTCCAAGATCCCAGGGCGATTCGGGTTTCCAATGCGGGCGCGCTGTGTGATGAGGGCAATCCATTTACTCCACGTGGCATCGGTGGCGTGGTGGGTAGAGGGAACCTTTGCCTTGAACATCCACCCCAGCACCGGTAGTCGGGGTGCGAGGAGAAGTTGTGCTTCTGTGCCAATAACTTCCGAAGCGGCTTGGACACCTTCATAGGCTGCCAGAATTTCCTTCTCTGTGGGAGTGTAATTGGCTTCGGACGCTCTGTAGCTTCGGCTCCAGAATCCCAGTGGACGACCTCAAGTCTCACCAGGCACCTTCTGCCAAAGGCTCCAGGACAGACCATTACCCCCGGCTGCAGAGTAGAGCACGTTCTTCACTTCTGGTCCTGTCCTGACTGGGCCAAGGGCTACCGCATGGGCAATCTCCTGCTTGATCTGGGTGAAGGCTTGTTGTTGTTCAGGGCCCCAGTGGAAATCATTCTTCTTGCGTGTCACCAGGTAGAGAGGGCTCACGATTTGGCTGTACTCAGGGATGTGCATCCTCCAGAAACCTATGGCTCCCAGGAAAGCTTGTGTCTCCTTCTTGTTGGTTGGTGGGGACATCGCTGTGATTTTATTGATGACCTCGGTGGGGATCTGACGCCGTCCATCTTGCCACTTCACGCCGAGGAACTGGATCTCTTTGGCAGGCCCCTTGACTTTGCTCCTTTTGATGGCGAGACCGGCTTCCAGAAGAATCTGGATGATTTTCTCTCCTTTCTCAAACACTTCTTCTGCCGTGTCCCCCCACACAATGATGTCATCGATGTACTGCAGATGTTCCGGAGCCTCACCCTTTTCCAGTGCAGCCTGGATCAGTCCATGGCAGATGGTGGGACTGTGTTTCCACCCCTGGGGCAGTCGGTTCCAGGTGTACTGCACGCCCCTCCAGGTGAAAGCAAACTGAGGCCTGCACTCTGCTGCCAGAGGAATGGAGAAAAATGCGTTTGCAAAGTCAACAGTGGCGTACCACTTTGCTGCTTTGGACTCCAGTTCATACTGGAGCTCCAGCATGTCTGGCACGGCAGCACTCAGCGCTGGAGTCACCTCGTTCAAGGCTCGATAGTCCACAGTCAATCTCCAATCTCCATCAGATCTGCGTACAGGCCAGATGGGGCTGTTGAAGGGTGAGTGGGCCTTGCTGACCACCCCTTGGCTCTCCAGCTCACGGATCAGCTTGTGGATGGGAATCACAGCATCTCGATTCGTTCGATACTGCCGGCGGTGCACTGTCGAGGTGGCAATTGGTACCCGTTGTTCCTCCTCCTTTAAGAGTCCAACTGCAGAAGGGTTCTCTGACAGTCCAGGCAAGGTGTTTAATTGCCTAACGCCCTCTGCCTCAACAGCAGCTATTCCAAAAGCCCACCAGAGTCCTTTCGGGTCTTTGAAATAGCCATTCCGGAGGAAATCTATGCCCAGAATACACGGGGCCTTTGGACCAGTCACGATGGGATGTTTCTGCCACTCCTTCCCAGTCAGGCTCACCTCAGCTTCCACCAGCGTCAACTCTTGTGATCCCCCTGTCACCCCAGCAATAGAAATGGGTTCTGCCCCAACATGTCCCGATGGCATTAGGGTACACTGTGCACCTGTATCGACCAATGCTTCATACTTTTGTGGCTCTGATGTACCAGGCCATCGAATCCACACAGTCCAAAAGACACGGTTTTCCCATGCCTCTACCTGGCTAGAGGCAGGGCCCCTCTAGCCCTGGTTATCATTCCCTTCCTGGGCATACATTCCACCGTCAAGGGAATCTGACACAACATCTTCCCTTCTGCTGTACTCAGCAGGTCGGCTATGGGAAGCTGAGGCTACCTTGGCTCTGGCAGAACCCCCTCGGCTAGCATTGCCCTCCTTAAGCTGGCGCACCCGTTCTGCCAGGACAGAGGTGGGCTTCCCATCCCACCTATTCATGTCTTCCCCATGGTCATTCAGAAAGAACCACAACTCAGCTCGTGGGGTGTACCCTCTCTCTCTAGCTGGGGGACGTCGGGCTCTGGTGTTGGGGCCTGTGACTCTCACTGGTGCCACACTGGTTTTCCTCATTTCCTCCTTCATCTCCCTCATCTCTTCCTTCAACTCCTTAACCACAGCAGAGATCTGAGCCTGCATTGGGCCATTGATCACACTTGCATAGTGCCTGAGCTTGTCAGCTACAGAGCTTACTGTCTCACGGTTGTCATCGGGATTAATTGTTGCAATGTAGGTGACATATTGGGTTGGCCCTAGACTTGCCAGGTTCCACAACATTTGCCCTGTGCACCTGACCTTGTCAGGATCATTTTCATGCTGTCCGTCCCTCCCAAAAAGCACCTCCTGTACTGCCACTTCTCTCAACCGTTGGATCACTTCCTCAACGGTCTTCCAGGGCAATCTACGGTAGCTCTCCTGCATTCTGTCTTTGTGAACAAACCTTTCTCTTACACTCATTAAAAGCCTGTCCCAGAGAGAAATGGGTCCTGCCTCCCTCACGAACACCTTGTCAACACCCGCGTCCAGGGCCACGGATCCCAAATTCCTGGCCTCACCACCATCCACCTGCACGCCTGGGCCCATGCGGTCCCAAACCCGAAGCAACCAGGTTGAGAAAGCCTCGCCCTTCCGCCGCACAATGTCATTGTGCAGACTACGGATAGTGTCGTACGACAGGGACTCGGTGATGATTATAGGCTCAGGCTCCCCTACTGGTTGTGAGGGCCCTGGTTCCCCATCATCATTAACTGGGCGTACTGATTTGGTCTTATACTTCCTCCGCTGTACAGGGGCAACTGCTGCTGGCTGTGACTGCCCTTGCGAGTCAGCTGGAACCTGGGCGGTTGTAATGTCCGTGGGTTCCGCTGCTGCACCATCCACCTCTTCCCCTGTAGGGCAAGGAGAGGGCTTCTCACCAGCTGAGGAAGTGTATTCCCTCAACACCTGACGCATCTTTTCCTCTATTACCTCCATCCAATTTGGTTGGTTCATTTCTGGGGCAGGCCGTTGGACAGGGTCAGGCCGTGGGACAGGGTCAGGCTCAGGGACAGGGTCAGGTTTGGGCATACTCTCAGGCTCTGGGACAGCCTCAGTCTCTGTAGCAACATCCCTAGTCCCTGTGGCAACATCCCTAGTTCCTGTGGCAACATCCCTAGTTTCTATGGCAGCATCCCTAGTCTCCGTGGCGACATCCCTAGTCCCTGCAGCAACATCCCTAGTGTCTGTGGCAACATTCCTATTCTCTGGGGCAGCTGTTAGAGTGGTTACCCAGGGCAGTCTCCCCCTTTCTCGGGATGCAAAGAGGAATAGACCTATCAGCAACGCCAACCACTGTACAATGTCATTAGCATTTAGAGAGTATATGAACCCTCTGAGCCCTGGTAGGGTAGGCCCAAAGAAAGGGGTGAAGGATTGAGAAAAAGTTCCCCCTGGTGTCATCTCCTCACAAAAGGTACCATTACCAAACAGACTCCAAAAACATGTACTCACGGTGTTAAAGCCCTGTAACCAAGTGCCCGCCATCCAAAGGACGTGAAAAATCCATAAATTTCTCATCTTATTGACCCATTGTGAGAACTGGATAACAACCACCACGACCTTAGTCATAAGACCCATCTTTAGACAGGGAGCTGCAAATGGGAAAAATGTGGCCACGAGAATGTGCCAGCCAAACCAAGGTATCTTAGACCACATGGTGCCGCTTAATGAGGTTTCTATGTTCAGCGCCCTAAAAATGGGTCTCCTAGAAACTGTTATTCCTTTTGCACCTTTTTCTCTACGCCCTCGAGCCCCACGTTGGGCGCCAAAATCTGTCTTCGTTTGATAGACAGGTGTCTGCTAAGGAAGGTGGGAACCTTCCTTAGAGCAGAAAATGTGAACCCCCTTCCCTCCGAATTATTATAACTTTGGAATCAAGGGCTCTCAGGCAAAGGTATGGGAAAAGGAATAAGAGTTTTTACTAGTATCTAGAATGAGGTAAACAATCAGTAATAAAAACAGTTAACAAGATTAAAAAAAAACAATAACAAAACCAAAAACTCGGTGGCAAATGTCCCTGGGGCTGTCAGGCACTTTCCCGTTTGGTGCAGTCACGGTCACGGCCAGCAGGGGCGCTGTTGGGCTCCTAGACCAGCAGGGCAGGTGCGATGACTCCCGGGAAGCTGCAGATGGCGCTGTGCCGCGAGGTTGGATCTGTGCCACACGTGTAATGGCGGACGGGCTGGAGCCGGGTGGAGCGCAGATGGACGGGGGCGCAGCAGAGAGCCCAGAGCCGGGAGATGGGGCAGCCGGGTCAGCCCACCGGGGCCAGCCAGCAGAGGAGGCGGCAGGATACTCCACAGTTGGGGCAGGCAGGGTGCCGAGCAGCGGCAGGCAGGCCAAGGGGTGGTGGCAGGCAGGGGTTCCCCTCCGCTGCAGCGCGGCTGGTAGATGCGCCCTCCCGGAGGGGACGAGAGGATTGGAGTCCTGTGACCTTCCCCTCAAAGCAAGAACTCACCCAGCAGGCAGAGAAAAACTAGTGCAGAGCCAGGCTTTTCTTTTCCTGCGGTCCCAGCCAGAAACAGAGAGACGTCTCTTCCACTGTTCTCTCCCCGAGAGCAGCGAGCGAGTGTCCTGTTATCAGATCTTGTAATCTCTTGTTCCCCTGCCTGGAAAAGCCAAAGGCTTTGTCTCCTTTGTGAGCGTAGATGGCCCTTAAAGACCGGTCATTAGTTGCTTAGCAACAGAATGGGAAAAATTCCACTTGCCCCCTGCCCTCCCCCCAACCTTCCACATTATCCACTCCGAATTTTTTCCATTCCAACATATTACATTGAACTTAAACCTTTAAACTATATACATACAAGCATTACTCTGATTATATACATACAGATATGGATACAGGCACAGTGTTATGGGCAGTTCAACCCCAACTGAGGTCCCCCTGAGGTATGCATCGTGTCTCTCCATCCTCTTGCAACACCCACCAGGTACACCCTGGTCCTTGAGCAAAGACAACCCCACGGGTGGGTCTATCTTTGCTCAAGGCGGAATGAATCCAAACAGTTTTTCCCAGCATGCCTCTCATTTGCACCACTGGAACCTTATCCCCACCTGCTGTTTGCAAGGGTTCAGATTGGACAGGGCCAGCCCTGTTGGTGGAGCCTCGGGTGTTAACTAGCCAGGTGGCCTTGGCTGGATGGTATTCCCAATTTTTGAAAGTCCCCCCACCTAGAGCCTTCAAGGTGGTTTTGAGCAGGCCGTTGCATCGCTCTACTTTACCAGCAGCAGGTGCGTGATAAGGAATGTGGTACACCCACTCGATGCCATGTTCCCTAGCCCAGGTGTTTACGAGGCTATTTTTGAAATGAGTCCCATTGTCCGACTCAATTCTCTCAGGGGTACCATGCCTCCAAAGGACTTGCCTTTCGAGGCCCAGGATGGTGTTGCGGGCAGTGGCATGAGGCACAGGGTAGGTCTCCAGCCACCCCGTGGTGGCTTCTACCATTGTGAGCACGTAGCGCTTGCCGTGGCGGGTTTGAGGCAGTGTGATGTAATCAATCTGCCAGGCCTCACCATACTTGTATTTGGACCACCTTCCCCCATACCACAGGGGTTTCACCCGCTTGGCTTGCTTGATGGCAGCGCATGTCTCACAGTTATGGATCACCTGGGAGATACAGTCCATGGTTAGATCCACCCCTCGGTCTCGTGCCCACTTATAGGTGGCATCTCTGCCCTGATGGCCTGAGGCATCATGGGCCCATCGGGCTAGGAACAACTCTCCTTTATGCTGCCAATCTAAATCTACCTGTGACACCTTTATTTTTGCAGCCTGATCTACCTGTTTGTTGTTTTGGTGTTCTTCATTAGCTCGGCTCTTGGGGACATGGGCATCCACATGACGAACTTTCACCGGTAGCTTCTCTACCCGAGTGGCAATGTCTCGCCATTCGTCAGCAGCCCAAATTGGTCTTCCTCTACGTTGCCAGTTGGCCTTTTTCCACCTTTCCAACCAACCCCACAGAGCATTGGCTACCATCCATGAATCGGTGTACAGGTATAGCTTTGGCCACTTCTCTCTTTCAGCAATGTCCAGGGCCAGCTGAACGGCTTTGAGTTCAGCGAGTTGGCTTGATCCACCTTCTCCTTCTGTAGCCTCTGCGACCTGCCGTGTGGGGCTCCATACAGCTGCTTTCCATTTTCTATTTGCCCCCACAATGCGACAGGAACCATCAGTGAAGAGAGCGTAGCGTGTTTCATCTTGTGGCAGCTGGTTGTATGGTGGAGCTTCCTCTGCACGAGTCACCTGTTCCTGCTCCTCTTCATCGGTGAGACCAAAGTTTTCACCTTCGGGCCAATTTGTGATTATTTCCAAGATCCCAGGGCGATTCGGGTTTCCAATGCGGGCGCGCTGTGTGATGAGGGCAATCCATTTACTCCACGTGGCATCGGTGGCGTGGTGGGTAGAGGGAACCTTTGCCTTGAACATCCACCCCAGCACCGGTAGTCGGGGTGCGAGGAGAAGTTGTGCTTCCATGCCAATAACTTCTGAAGCGGCTTGGAAACCTTCATAGGCTGCCAGAATTTCCTTCTCTGTGGGAGTGTAGTTGGCTTCAGACCCTCTGTAGCTTCGGCTCCAGAATCCCAGTGGGTGACCTCGAGTCTCACCAGGCACCTTCTGCCAAAGGCTCCAGGACAGACCATTGCCCCCGGCTGCAGAGTAGAGCACGTTCTTCACTTCTGGTCCTGTCCTGACTGGGCCAAGGGCTACCGCATGGGCAATCTCCTGCTTGATCTGGGCGAATGCTTGTTGTTGTTCAGGGCCCCAGTGGAAATCATTCTTCTTGCGTGTCACCAGGTAGAGAGGGCTCACGATTTGGCTGTACTCAGGGATGTGCATCCTCCAGAAACCTATGGCGCCTAGGAAAGCTTGTGTCTCCTTCTTGTTGGTTGGTGGGGACATCGCTATGATTTTATTGATGACCTCGGTGGGAATCTGATGCCGTCCATCTTGCCACTTCACGCCGAGGAACTGGATCTCTTTGGCAGGCCCCTTGACTTTGCTCCTTTTGATGGCGAGACCAGCTTCCAGAAGAATCTGGATGATTTTCTCTCCTTTCTCAAACACTTCTTCTGCCGTGTCCCCCCACACAATGATGTCATCGATGTACTGCAGATGTTCCGGAGCCTCACCCTTTTCCAGTGCAGCCTGGATCAGTCCATGGCAGATGGTGGGACTGTGTTTCCACCCCTGGGGCAGTCGGTTCCAGGTGTACTGCACGCCCCTCCAGGTGAAAGCAAACTGAGGCCTGCACTCTGCTGCCAGAGGAATGGAGAAAAATGCATTCGCAATGTCAATAGTGGCGTACCACTTTGCTGCTTTGGACTCCAGTTCATACTGGAGCTCCAGCATGTCTGGCATGGCAGCGCTCAGCGGTGGAGTCACCTCGTTCAAGGCACGATAGTCCACAGTCAATCTCCAATCTCCATCAGATCTGCGCACAGGCCAGATGGGGCTGTTGAAGGGTGAGTGGGCCTTGCTGACCACCCCTTGTCTCTCCAGCTCACGGATCAGCTTGTGGATGGGAATCACAGCATCTCGATTTGTTCGATACTGCCGGCGGTGCACTGTCGAGGTGGCAATTGGTACCCGTTGTTCCTCCTCCTTTAAGAGTCCAACTGCAGAAGGGTTCTCTGATAGTCCAGGCAAGGTGTTTAATTGCCTAACGCCCTCTGCCTCAACAGCAGCTATTCCAAAAGCCCACCTGAGTCCTTTCGGGTCTTTGAAATAGCCATTCCGGAGGAAATCTATGCCCAGAATACACGGGGCCTTTGGACCAGTCACGATGGGATGTTTCTGCCACTCCTTCCCAGTCAGGCTCACCTCGGCTTCCACCAGCGTCAACTCTTGTGATCCCCCTGTTACCCCAGCAATAGAAGTGGGTTCTGCCCCAACATGTCCCAATGGCATTAGGGTACACTGTGCACCTGTATCGACCAATGCTTCATATTTTTGTGGCTCTGATGTACCAGGCCATCGAATCCACACAGTCCAAAAGACACGGTTTTCCCATGCCTCTACCTGGCTAGAGGCAGGGCCCCTCTAGCCCTGGTTATCATTCCCTTCCTGAGCATACATTCCACCGTCAAGGGAATCTGACACCTCATCTTCCCGTCTATTGTACTCAGCAGGTCGGCTACGGGAAGCTGAGGCTACCTTCGCTCTGGAAGAACCTCCTCGGCTAGTGTTGCCCTCCTTAAGCTGACGCACCCGTTCTGCCAGGACAGAGGTGGGCTTCCCATCCCACCTTTTCATGTCTTCCCCATGGTCATGCAGAAAGAACCACAACTCAGCTCGTGGGGTGTACCCTCTCTCTCTAGCGGGGGGACGTCGGGCTCTGGTGTTGGGGCCTGTGACTCTCACTGGTGCCACACTGTTTTTCTTCATCTCCTCCATCTCCTCCCGCATCTCCTTCCTCTCCTCCCTCATGTCCTTCCTCATCTCCCTCATCTCCTCCTTCAACTCTTCAACCACAGCAGAGACCTGAGCCTGCATTGGGCCAGTGATCACACTTGCATAATGCCTGAGCTTGTCAGCTACAGAGCCCACTGTCTCACGGTTGTCATCAGGATTAATCATTGCAATGTAGGTGACATATTGGGTTGGTCCTAGACTTGCCAGGTTCCACAACATTTGCCCTGTGCACCTGACCTTGTCAGGATCATTTTCGTGCTGTCCGTCCCTCCCAAAAAGCACCTCCTGTACTGCCACTTCTCTCAGCCGTTGGATCGCTTCCTCAACGGTCTTCCAGGGCAATCTACGGTAGTTCTCCTGCATTCTGTCTTTGTGAACAAACCTTTCCCTTACACTCATTAAAAGCCTCTCCCAGAGAGAAATGGGTCCTGCCTCCCTCACGAACACCTTGTCAACACCCGCGTCCAGGGCCACGGATCCCAAATTCCTGGCCTCACCACCATCCACCTGCACGCCTGGGCCCATGCGGTCCCAAACCCGAAGCAACCAGGTTGAGAAAGCCTCGCCCTTCCGCCGCACAATGTCATTGTGCAGACTACGGATAGTGTCGTACGACAGGGACTCGGTGATGATTATAGGCTCAGGCTCCCCTACTGGTTGTGAGGGCCCTGGTTCCCCATCATCATTAACTGGGCGTACTGATTTGGTCTTATACTTCCTCCGCTGTACAGGGGCAACTGCTGCTGGCTGTGACTGCCCTTGCGATTCAGCTGGAACCTGGACGGTTGTAATGTCCGTGGGTTCCGCTGCTGCACCATCCACCTCTTCCCCTGTAGGGCAAGGAGAGGGCTTCTCACCAGCTGAGGAAGTGTATTCCCTCAACACCTGACGTATCTTTTCCTCCATTACCTCCATCCAATTTGGTTGGTTCATTTCTGGGGCAGGCTGTTGGACAGGGTCAGGCCGTGGGGCAGGGTCAGGCTCAGGGACAGGGTCAGGTTTGGGCGTACTCTCAGGCTCTGGGACAGCCTCGGTCTCTGTAGCAACATCCCTAGTCTCTGGGACTGCACCCCTAGTCTCCGTGGCAACATCCCTAGTTTCTGTGGCAACATCCCTAGTCTCTGGAGCCGCATTCCTATTCCCTGGGGCAGTTGTTAGAGTGGTTACCCAGGGCAGTCTCCCCTTTTCTCGGAATATAAAGAGGAATAGACCTATCAGCAACGCCAACCACTGTACAATGTCATTAGCATTTAGAGAGTATATGAACCCTCTGAGCCCTGGTAGGGTAGGCCCAAAGAAAGGGGTGAAGGATTGAGAAAAAGTTCCCCCTGGTGTCATCTCCTCACAAAAGGTACCATTACCAAACAGACTCCAAAAACATGTACTCACGGTGTTAAAGCCCTGTAACCAAGTGCCCGCCGTCCAAAGGACGTGAAAAATCCATAAATTTCTCATCTTATTGACCCATTGTGAGAACTGGATAACAACCACCACGACCTTAGTCATAAGACCCATCTTTAGACAGGGAGCTGCAAATGGGAAAAATGTGGCCACGAGGATGTGCCAGCCAAACCAAGGTATCTTAGACCACATGGTGCCACTTAATGAGGTTTCTATGTTCGGCGCACTAAAAATGGGTCTCCCAGAAACTTTTATTCCTTTTGCACCTTTTTCTCTATGCCCTCGTGCCCCACATTGGGCGCCAAAATCTGTCTTCGTTTGATAGACAGGTGTCTGCTAAGGAAGGTGGGAACCTTCCTTAGAGCAGAAAATGTGAACCCCCTTCCCTCCGAATTATTGTAACTTTGGAATCAAGGGCTCTCAGGCAAAGGTATGGGAAAAGGAATAAGAGTTTTTACTAGTATCTAGAATGAGGTAAACAATCAGTAATAAAAACAGTAAACAAGATTAAAAAAAAACAATAACAAAACCAAAAACTCGGTGGCAAATGTCCCTGGGGCTGTCAGGCACTTTCCCGTTTGGTGCAGTCACGGTCACGGCCAGCAGGGGCGCTGTTGGGCTCCTAGACCAGCAGGGCAGGTGCGATGACTCCCGGGAAGCTGCAGATGGCGCTGTGCCGCGAGGTTGGATCTGTGCCACACGTGTAATGGCGGACGGGCTGGAGCCGGGTGGAGCGCAGATGGACGGGGGCGCAGCAGAGAGCCCAGAGCCGGGAGATGGGGCAGCCGGGTCAGCCCACCGGGGCCAGCCAGCAGAGGAGGCGGCAGGATACTCCGCAGTTGGGGCAGGCAGGGTGCCGAGCAGCGGCAGGCAGGCCACGGGGTGGTGGCAGGCAGGGGTTCCCCTCCGCTGCAGCGCGGCTGGTAGAAGCGCCCTCCCGGAGGGGACGAGAGGATTGGAGTCCCGTGACCTTCCCCTCAAAGCAAGAACTCACCCAGCAGGCAGAGAAAAACTAGTGCAGAGCCAGGCTTTTCTTTTCCTGCGGTCCCAGCCAGAAACAGAGAGACGTCTCTTCCACTGTTCTCTCCCCGAGAGCAGCAAGCGAGTGTCCTGTTATCAAATCTTGTAATCTCTTGTTCCCCTGCCTGGATAAGCCAAAGGCTTTGTCTCCTTTGTGAGCGTAGATGGCCCATAAAGACCGGTCATTAGTTGCTTAGCAACAGAATGGGAAAAATTCCACTTGCCCCCTACCCTCCCCCCAACCTTCCACAGCGGCCTAGGGTTTCGGGTGGAGAGGTTAGGGCGCGGGTTAGGGTTTAAGTTACAGGGGTAAGGGTGCGGCCTAGGGTTTAGGGTGCAGGGTTCAGAGCGCGGTCTAGGGTTTAGGGTGAAGGGGTTAGGGCGCAACCTACGGTTTAGGGTGCAGGGGTTAGGGAGCGGCCTAGGGTTTAGGGTGCAAGGGTTAGGGCGCGGCCTAGGGTTTAGGGTGCTGGGGTGAGGCCGCAGCCTAGCGTTTAGGGATCAGGGGTTCGGGAGCGGTCTAAAGTTTAGGGCGCAGGGATTATGGCCTGGCCTAGGGTTTAGGGTGTAGGGTTTAGGGCGCAACCTAAGGTTTAAGGTGCAGGGGTTTGGGCGCAGCTTAGCGTTTAGGGTGATGGGCTTAGGGCGCATCATATGGTTTCGGGTGCAGGGCTTATGGCGCGGCCTACGGTTTAGGGTGCAAGGTTTACGACATGGCCTATGGTTTAGGGTGAAGGGGTTAGGACGCGTCCTAGGGTTTAAGGTGCAGGGTTTAGTGCGCGGCCTAGGGTATACGGTGCAGGGGTTAGGGCGCAGCCTAGGGTTTAGGGTTTAGGGTATAGGACGCGGCCCACAGTTTAGGTTGCAGGGGTTAGGCGCTGCCTAGGGTTAAGGGTGCAGGGTTCAGGGCGCGGCCTAGGGTTTAGTTTGCAGGCCTATAGGAGCCGCCTAGGGTTTAGGGTGAAGGGGTTGGGGCACGGCCTAGGGCTTAGGGTGCAGGGCTCAGGGCGCGGCATTGAGTTTAAGATGCAGGGGTTAGGGCGCAACCTAGGGTTTAGTGTGCAGGGGTTTGGGACCGGCCTAAGGTTTAGGGTGCAGGGTTTGGGAAGGGCCTAAGGTTTAGGGTGCAGGGGTTAGGGGGCGGCCTTGGGTTTAGGGCGCAGGTTTTAAGACGCGGCCTAGGGTTTAGGGCGCAGGGGTTCAGGCAAGGCCTAGGTTTTAGGGTGCAGTGTTTAGAGCACGGCCTAGGGTTTAGGGTGCCGGGATTAGGGAGCCGATTAAGGTTTTGGGTGCAGGGGTTAGTGCGCGGCCTAGGGTCTAGGGTGCAGGGGTTAGGGCAAGGCCTAGGGTTTAGGGTGCCGGGGTTAGAGCGCGGCATAAGGTTTGGGGTGCAGGTCTTATTGCGTGGCTTACAGTTTAGGGTGCAGGGGTTACGGCTCGGCCTATGGTTTAGGGGGTAGGGGTCAGGGCGCGTCCTAGGGTTTAAGGTGCAGGGGTCAGGGCACGGCTTAGTGTTTACGGTGCAGCGGTTAGGGCGCGGCCCAGGGTTTAGGGTGGTGCGGTTAGGGCGCGGGTTAGGGTTTTGTGTACAGGGGTTAGGGCGCGGCCTAGGGTTTTGGGTGCAGGGGTTAGGGCGCGGCCTCTGGTTTAGGGTGCAGGGGTTAGGGCGCGGCCGAGGGTTTAGGGAGCATGGGCTATGGCGAAACCTCAGGTTTAGGGTGCAGGGGTTTGGGAGCGGCCTAGGGTTTAGGGTGCAGAGGTTAGGACGCGGCCGAGAGTTTAGGGTGCAGGGGTTAATGCGCGGACTAGTGTTTAGAGTGCAGGGGTTAGGGCGTGGCCTAGGTTTTAGGGTGCAGTGGTTAGGGCGCAGGTTACGGTATAGGGTGCAGGGGTTAGCGCGCGGCATAGGCTTTAAGATTCAGGGGTTAGGGTGCGGTCTATGGTTTATGGTGCAGGGGTTAGGGTACGACCTAGGGTCTACCGTGCAGGCCTAACGGCGCGGCCTATGGTTTAGGGTGCAAGGGGTGTGGCTCGGCGTAGCATTTAGGGTGCAGGGATTAGGGCGCAGCATAAGGTTTAGGATGCAGGGGTTAGGGCGCAGCCTAGGGTTTAGGGTGCAGGGGTTAGGGCGCGGCCAAGGGTTTATGGTGCAGAAGTTAGGGCGCGGCCTAGGGTTTAGGGTGCAGTGGTTAGGGCACAGCCGAGGGTTTTGGGTGGGGGCCTTAGGGCGCGGTCTAGGGTTTTGGGCGCAGGGGTTAGGGCGCGGCCTAGGGTGTAGGGTGCAGGAGTTAGGGCACGGCCTAGGGTTTAGAGTGCAGGGGTTCGGGCGCGGCATAGGGTTTAGGGTGCAAGGGTTAGGGCGCGGCCGAGGGGTTTGGGTGGGGGCCGTAGGGCGCGGCCTAGGGTTTAGGGTGCAGGGGTGAGGGCGCGGCCGAGGGTGTAGGGTGCAGGGGTTAGGGCGCGGCCTAGGGTTTTGGGTCCAGGGGTTAGGGCGCGGCCTAGGGTTTAGGGTGCTGGTGTAAGGGCGCGGCCTAGGGTTTATGGTGCAGGGGTTAGGGCGCGGCCTTGGGTTTAGGGTGCAGGGGTTAGGGTGCGGCCTAGGGTTTAGGGTGCAGGGGTTCGGGCACGGCATAGGGTTTAAGGTGCAAGGGTTAGGGCGCGGCCTAGGGTACAGGGCGCAGGGGTTAGGGCGCGGCCAAGGGTACAGGGCGCAGGGGTTAGGGCGCGGCCTAGGGTTCTGAGTCCAGGGGTTAGGGCGCGGCCTAGGGTTTAGGGTGCTGGTGTAAGGGCGCGGCCTAGGGTTTATGGTGCAGGGGTTAGGGTGCGGCCAATGGTTTAGGGTGCAGGGGTTAGGGCGCGGCATAGGGTTTAGGGTGGAAGCGTTAGGGCGCGGCCTAGGGTTTATGGTGCAGGGGTTAGGGCGCGGCCTAGGGTTTATGGTGCAGAAGTTACGGCGCGGCCTAGGGTTTAGGGTGCAGTGGTTAGGGCACGGCCGAGGGTTTTGGGTGGGGGCCTTAGGGCGCGGTCTAGGGTTTTGGGCGCAGGGGTTAGGGCGCGGCCTAGGGTGTAGGGTGCAGGGGTTAGGGCGCGGCCTAGGGTTTAGAGTGCAGGGGTTCGGGCGCGGCATAGGGTTTAGGGTGCAAGGGTTAGGGCGCGGCCGAGGGGTTTGGGTGGGGGCCGTAGGGCGTGGCCTAGGGTTTAGGGTGCAGGGGTTAGGGCGCGGCCGAGGGTGTATGGTGCAGGGGTTAGGGCGCGGCCTAGGGTTTTGGGTCCAGGGGTTAGGGCGCGGCCTAGGGTTTAGGGTGCTGGTGTAAGGGCGCGGCCTAGGGTTTATGGTGCAGGGGTTAGGGTGCGGCCTAGGGTTTTGAGTCCAGGGGTTAGGGCGCGGCCTAGGGTTTAGGGTGCTGGTGTAAGGGCGCGGCCTATGGTTTATGGTGCAGGGGTTAGGGTGCGGCCAATGGTTTAGGGTGCAGGGGTTAGGGCGCGGCATAGGGTTTAGGGTGGAAGGGTTAGGGCGCGGCCGAGGGGTTTGGTTGGGGGCCTTAGGGCGCGGTCTAGGGTTTATGGTGCAGGGGTTAGGGTGCGGCCAATGGTTTAGGGTCCAGGGGTTAGGGCGCGGCCTAGGGTTTAGGGTGCAGGGGTTAGGGCGCGGCCTAGGGTTTAGGGTGCAAGGGTTCGGGCGCGGCATAGGGTTTAGGGTGCAAGGGTTAGGGCGCGGCCTAGGGTACAGGGCGCAGGGGTTAGGGCGCGGCCTAGGGTACAGGGCGCAGGGGTTAGGGCGCGGCCTAGGGTACAGCGCGCGGGTGTTAGGGCGTGGCCTAGCGTTTAGGGTGCAGGTGTTAGGGAGCAGACTAGGGTTTAGGGTGCAGGGGTTAGGGCGTGGCCTAGGGTTTAGAGTGGGTGCCTTAGGGCACGGCCTAGGGTTTAGGGTGCAGGGGTTAGGGCGCGGCCTAGGGTTTAGGGTAGAGGGGTTAGGGTGCGGCAGTGGGTTTAGGGTGCAGGGGTTAGGGCGCGGCCTAGGGTTTATGCTGCAGAAGTTAGTGCGCGGCAAAGGGTTTAGGGTGCAGGGGTTAGGGCACGGCCGAGGGTTTATGGTGCAGGGGTTAGGGCGCGGCCTTGGGTTTAGGGTGCAGGGGTTAGGGTGCGGCCTAGGGTTTAGGGTGCAGGGGTTCGGGCACGGCATAGGGTTTAAGGTGCAAGGGTTAGGGCGCGGCCTAGGGTACAGGGCGCAGGGGTTAGGGCGCGGCCAAGGGTACAGGGCGCAGGGGTTAGGGCGCGGCCTAGGGTTCTGAGTCCAGGGGTTAGGGCGCGGCCTAGGGTTTAGGGTGCTGGTGTAAGGGCGCGGCCTAGGGTTTATGGTGCAGGGGTTAGGGTGCGGCCAATGGTTTAGGGTGCAGGGGTTAGGGCGCGGCATAGGGTTTAGGGTGGAAGCGTTAGGGCGCGGCCTAGGGTTTATGGTGCAGGGGTTAGGGCGCGGCCTAGGGTTTATGGTGCAGAAGTTACGGCGCGGCCTAGGGTTTAGGGTGCAGTGGTTAGGGCACGGCCGAGGGTTTTGGGTGGGGGCCTTAGGGCGCGGTCTAGGGTTTTGGGCGCAGGGGTTAGGGCGCGGCCTAGGGTGTAGGGTGCAGGGGTTAGGGCGCGGCCTAGGGTTTAGAGTGCAGGGGTTCGGGCGCGGCATAGGGTTTAGGGTGCAAGGGTTAGGGCGCGGCCGAGGGGTTTGGGTGGGGGCCGTAGGGCGTGGCCTAGGGTTTAGGGTGCAGGGGTTAGGGCGCGGCCGAGGGTGTATGGTGCAGGGGTTAGGGCGCGGCCTAGGGTTTTGGGTCCAGGGGTTAGGGCGCGGCCTAGGGTTTAGGGTGCTGGTGTAAGGGCGCGGCCTAGGGTTTATGGTGCAGGGGTTAGGGTGCGGCCTAGGGTTTTGAGTCCAGGGGTTAGGGCGCGGCCTAGGGTTTAGGGTGCTGGTGTAAGGGCGCGGCCTATGGTTTATGGTGCAGGGGTTAGGGTGCGGCCAATGGTTTAGGGTGCAGGGGTTAGGGCGCGGCATAGGGTTTAGGGTGGAAGGGTTAGGGCGCGGCCGAGGGGTTTGGTTGGGGGCCTTAGGGCGCGGTCTAGGGTTTATGGTGCAGGGGTTAGGGTGCGGCCAATGGTTTAGGGTCCAGGGGTTAGGGCGCGGCCTAGGGTTTAGGGTGCAGGGGTTAGGGCGCGGCCTAGGGTTTAGGGTGCAAGGGTTCGGGCGCGGCATAGGGTTTAGGGTGCAAGGGTTAGGGCGCGGCCTAGGGTACAGGGCGCAGGGGTTAGGGCGCGGCCTAGGGTACAGGGCGCAGGGGTTAGGGCGCGGCCTAGGGTACAGCGCGCGGGTGTTAGGGCGTGGCCTAGCGTTTAGGGTGCAGGTGTTAGGGAGCAGACTAGGGTTTAGGGTGCAGGGGTTAGGGCGTGGCCTAGGGTTTAGAGTGGGTGCCTTAGGGCACGGCCTAGGGTTTAGGGTGCAGGGGTTAGGGCGCGGCCTAGGGTTTAGGGTAGAGGGGTTAGGGTGCGGCAGTGGGTTTAGGGTGCAGGGGTTAGGGCGCGGCCTAGGGTTTATGCTGCAGAAGTTAGTGCGCGGCAAAGGGTTTAGGGTGCAGGGGTTAGGGCACGGCCGAGGGTTTTGGGTGGGGGCCTTAGGGCGCGGTCTAGGGTTTCGGGCGCATGGGTTAGGGCGCGGCCTAAGGTGTAGGGTGCAGGGGTTAGGGCGCGGCCTAGGGTTTATGGTGCAGGGGTTAGGGCGCGCCCTATGGTTTAGGGTGCAGGGGTTAGGGTGCGGCCTTGGGTTTAGGGTGCAGGGGTTCAGGCACGGCATAGGGTTTTGGGTGCAAGGGTTAGGGCGCGGCCTAGGGTACAGGGCGCAGGGGTTAGGGCGCGGCCTAGGGTACAGGGCAGAGGGGTTAGGGCGCGGCCTAGCGTTTAGGGTGCAGGTGTTAGGGAGCAGACTTGGGTTTAGGGTGCAGGGGTTAGGGCGCGTCCTAGGGTTTAGGGTGCAGGGGTTAGGGCACGGCCGAGGGTTTTGGGTGGGGGCCTTAGGGCGCGGTCTAGTGTTTAGGGTGCAGGGGCTAGGGCGCGGCCTAGCGTGTAGGGTGCAGGGGTTATGGCGCAGGCTAGGGTTTAGGGTGCAGGTGTTAGGGAGCAGACTTGGGTTTAGGGTGCAGGGGTTAGGGCAGGGCCGAGGGTTTTGGGTGGGGGCCTTAGGGCGCGGTATACGTTTTAGGGTGCAGGGGTTAGGGCGCGGCCTAGCGTTTTGGGTCCAGGGGTTAGGGCGCGGCCTAGGGTTTAGGGTCCAGGGGTTAGGGCGCGGCCTAGGGTTTACGTTGCAGGCGTTAGGGCGAGGCCTAGGGTTTAAGGTGCAGGGGTTAGGGCACGGCTTAGTGTTTACGGTGCAGCGGTTAGGGCGCGGCCCAGGGTTTAGGGTGGTGCGGTTAGGGCGCGGGTTAGGGTTTTGTGTGCAGGGGTTAGGGCGCGGCCTAGGGTTTAGGGTGCAGGGGTTAGGGCGCGGCCTCTGGTTTAGGGTGCAGGGGTTAGGGCGCGGCCGAGGGTTTAGGGTGCATGGGTTATGGCGAAACCTCAGGTTTAGGGTGCAGGGGTTTGGGAGCGGCCTAGGGTTTAGGGTGCAGAGGTTAGGACGCGGCCTAGGGTTTAGGGTTCAGGGGTTAGGGCGCGGCCTAGGGTTTAGGGTGCAGGGGTTAGGGCGCGGCCTCTGGTTTAGGGTGCAGGGGTTAGGGCGCGGCCGAGGGTTTAGGGTGCATGGGTTATGGCGCAACCTCAGGTTTAGGGTGCAGGGGTTTGGGAGCGGCCTAGTGTTTAGGGTGCAGAGGTTAGGACGCGGCCGAGAGTTTAGGGTGCAGGGGTTAATGCGCGGACTAATGTTTAGACTGCAGGGGTTAGGGCGTGGCCTAGGTTTTAGGGTGCAGTGGTTAGGGCGCAGGTTACGGTATAGGGTGCAGGGGTTAGCGCGCGGCATAGGCTTTAAGATACAGGGGTTATGGCGCGGTCTATGGTTTATGGTGCAGGGGTTAGGGTACGACCTAGGGTATACCGTGCAGGCCTAACGGTGCGGCCTATGGTTTAGGGTGCAAGGGGTGTGGCTCGGCGTAGCATTTAGGGTGCAGGGATTAGGGCGCAGCATAAGGTTTAGGATGCAGGGGTTAGGGCGCAGCCTAGGGTTTAGGGTGCAGGGGTTAGGGCGCGGCCTAGGGTTTATGGTGCAGAAGTTAGGGCGCGGCCCAGGGTTTAGGGTGCAGGGGTTAGGGCACGGCCGAGGGTTTTGGGTGGGGGCCTTATGGCGCGGTCTAAAGTTTTGTGCGCAGGGATTAGAGCGCGGCCTAGGGTGTAGGGTGCAGGGGTTAGGGCGCGGCCTAGGGTTTAGAGTGCAGGGGTTCGGGCGCGGCATAGGGTTTAGGGTGCAAGGGTTAGGGCGCGGCCGAGGGGTTCGGGTGGGGGCCGTAGGGCGCGGCCTAGGGTTTAGGGTGCAGGGGTTAGGGCGCGGCCTAGGGATTAGGGTGCTGGTGTAAGGGCGCGGCCTAGGGTTTTTGGTGCAGGGGTTAGGGCGCGGCCTTGGGTTTAGGGTGCAGGGGTTAGGGTGCGGCCTAGGGTTTAGGGTGCAGGGGTTCGGGCGCGGCATAGGGTTTAGGGTGCAAGGGTTAATGCGCGGCCGAGAGGTTTGGGTGGGGGCCGTAGGGCACGGCCTAGGGTTTAGGGTGCAGGGGTTAGGGCGCGGCCGAGGGTGTAGGGTGCAGGGGTTAGGGAGCGGCCTAAGGTTTTGGGTCCAGGAGTTAGGGCGCGGCCTAGGGTTTAGGGTGCTGGTGTAAGGGCGCGGCCTAGTGTTTATGGTGCAGGGGTTAGGGCGCGGCCTTGGGTTTAGGGTGCAGGGGTTAGGGTGCGGCCTAGGGTTTAGGGTGCAGGGGTTCGGGCGCGGCATAGGGTTTAGGGTGCAAGGGTTAGGGCGCGGCCTAGGGTACAGGGCGCAGGGGTTAGGGCGCGGCCTAGGGTACAGGGCGCAGGGGTTAGGGCACGGCTTAGGGTTTTGAGTCCAGGGGTTAGGGCGCGGCCTAGGGTTTAGGGTGCTCGTGTAAGGGTGTTGTAGCGGGGGCACGGGTCAATCACACGCAGACCAATGTGATCGGTGAAAGCCGTTTATTACAGATCAGAAGGCTACTTATATACATCTTCTACTTCTCTATATCTAAGCAGTAGATTGGTTACTAGCTACTTGTTTACACATCTAAACGAATCACTTAGAGCGATGGTGAGCTGTCATACAAACGCTGCTTCTGTTGGCTCTGCTAAGCTAATGCTGGATTGTGCACATTTCACTGCCCTGCCTATTAAAAACACCCAACATATCCCCCGTTTTCTTTTTGCACAAGCCAGGCTTGATTGGTGTATTTTTCTATCACTCTGTGAATTAGCATAGAGCAGCATTGCAAAGCACAGCAAAACAACATTTTGAAAGTTATTATTATCAAAATCAACAACAACACTGTCTTACACAAATTCTTGAGCTCCTCAATGATTCTTCAGCTTTGAGCAACCTTTCTACTTTAACTCGTTACTATACGATTACTTAAAATAATTTCTCTAGCAAGTACTACTTTAGTTAATTGAAACTGTGAAAACAATATACACCGTTGCTCTAAAGTCTCTGTCAAGCTCAAATCTTGATTAAAGAGTCCATGGTTTCTTCTGAACTCTGGTTCTTGATTCTGATCAGGTGAGTAGGTAATTGCTTTGAAACTGTTGGTGATAGAACACATGCATACTCCCTTCTCTAGGTTAACAGGTTACTTGGGCTTTGGTATTACGTGTTATTACACACTCAATTGTGGGTTTTGCATTATGAGCGAAGGTGATAAAGGCAACAGGTGCAACTACAGGTGCAATACATAAGAGAAAGAAAGCAGTACTTCAAAAGTACACAGATTATTAACCATTTAGCTATTAGCTACTACCCAGAGTCTACAATCACTGGAGAGTCCCATTTTACAGGCGAGACCTGAAGACCTTTCCCGGGCAAGGCTTTCAAGTTTACCTGAAAGGGGTTCCAGTTCTTATCAAGCCGAATTGGTGAGTCAAAATGACTCAATTGCAGTTTTAGGGTAGAAACATCTGGGATTAAAGATTCAGTACCCGATCAGCTTAGGGCCAGGGCTTGGCCAGAGCCTAGGCCTTGACTGAGAGGGTGTCTCTAAACCATCTGACAAAGAAGTCTCTATTAATATCAGTTTTTAAAAACAATACACTTCTTACAGATAACTACACTTAGCTATAACTAAACTACATTTAGTTTTAACTAAATAATCAATGGTACCATAGACAAACTACAAATAGCTGTGAACAAAGAAATACATATGTATAGCATCAAATAATATCTTCTGGATAATGCTCTCTATAAAAGCTTAGTAAATTCATATCATTACATTAACAACACATCTAGAATTGTTAATACAGTAACAGTAACTGTTCTGAAAAAGTGAGATTATGTTTTCTACACATCTATGCATATACGACAGTAAAGCAAAATGAAAACAAGAAATAAGCACTAAGCATCTTACAATTAATAATATTCATGATTTGAAATTGATGTTCATTCTTCTGTGTTACCTATAGAAGGTAAGCTGTAAAGGTTGTTATAAATAGTCATCTTGATTGACTGATGTAGAATATTCAGAACCATAGGATTTGTGATGAAATTAAGGATTTGACAAATTGCATCTTCACTTACTTGTCTTACCAATTCTTTATCATGAACATTTCAATTGACTTTATCTTATCTCTATAGCAAGGGAACTGTAAAGAAAAAGAACTGTAAAGAACTCTTTTCCCTGTTTTCCCCTCTTTTTTTCTTTTTTTTTTTTTTTTTTTTTGTTCTGTTTTGCTTTGTGTTGTCCTGTTGTGCATGTTTTGACAGAAATTTAACTTTGCTTAAAACTAAGATAAATCTAACAGAGCTTAAAGTCAATAATTGAAAGTGAAGAGAAATTAATGTTAAGCACTTAAAAAATAAGTTTTATCTCATAGGCGCCTCTACCTAGATTTACATGCCGGCAAAATACAAATTAACACAGACAATTCACACACACGCACAAGGAAACAAAAGCTGACTTGATTTTGCTAAAGTTCCCACTGACTCTTAGGCCACAAAATACTTTACAGAATTGGCCTCAGGATGCTACTCTGCCAGGTCTGGCTTTGAGGCAGCAAGGTACACCCCTCTGCCAGCTGTTACAAATTCACTGAACAACACCACCACTCACAAACATGGAAATTTTCTTCACTAGACCACAAGCGTCTGTCTTCTCTTTTCTTTCTTTCAGAGGTTACTAAAATTTAACTTCTTAATCGAACTGAAAATCAACAGACTTTACATAAATTTTGATCAACTTAAAGTTGACAGGTCTGACTTATAAACTCAGAATACATAAAAGACTCGAACAACATTCTTAGTACATTTGCTGCAGCATACCTGTGGAAAGAAAAAACAAATCTTTTGAATTAGAGAAGTAGTCACTCTGGATGCCTTTGCAAGCGTTTATCTTTAAACCTACTAAACTAGATATAAGGTTAAGGGTACACTTTGAGAGTTTCAGATACAGCAGAACTCAACCTATTTTGACCTCTCCCGTATAAGAAAACTACTGAAAATTCATCATACAGCAGTTAAACATCAGCAAATAATATCAAGAAAAATAACTGAGTTGTAAATGAAATAGCAGCAACATAGAACTTTAGAGGGTAGGATTAACTGGAAAGAAATTTAAAGTGTGGCAGATTTATAGTCGTGTTGAAAATGCCTGTTTAACAGTCAGTACTCCTCTGAGATAAGTGTAAGTTTACTAAGATGTTTTCGAGGTGCAGCTTTACTCACAGGGATGATAGTGTACATCTTGGAAAATTGCATCTAAAACCTGCTTAATTCGCAGATGGTAAGACAGCTGTCTGTAAATATAAATACAACAGGTTTGAGATGTAAAGACGACATCAAGGACTTAAACTATTCTGATGTTAAGTTCATGTGCAAGCTATAGGTGACAAGGAAGAACAAGTACATTTACATCTCTGAACAGCTGTACCAGCTGGAAATGTTGTCACATGTATTTATGGCAAAACAGTCACATTTAATTTGTTTTATTAAAGCTGTGTATGCAACCAGGTAAAGCTAGCACTACACTTTTTACAGTAGAAAACTATGATCTAATTATAGTCGATTCTTAAAAGTTTCTGCAGATAACAAATAGGGAGTCAGGCCTTGCAGGATTTAAAGTTAATTGCTGTAGCTATGCATCTTGTCCAATGTGAATGTATGCTGAGTAAGACTAAAAAACCAAAAAAAAACCACCGAGTTGATGCATCGACATATAAGTATAAATGATGCTTTGAGGAAACAACCTGAAAATTTCACTTTGGACTTTGCTAATTTTGTATGGGATATAACTGTGCTGTGTTTAATTATGTTTTAGTATTTGGGTTGTTCCAGGCAGCTCAAGGAATCTGAAGGCCAAACAGCAGGAGTGGTGCCAAGCTAGGTAGAAAACAAGATAAATTTTTTCCTGTGGGAAAAAACAAGTTTTATCAGAGTTGGATAATGTTAGAACTTCAACAGAAAGCTTGTAAAAGTCCTTAAAGGAAACATACACAGTGAGAAAGCGAGAGGGGGCTTGCTGCCGTGATTTAAGGCAGAATGTCATAGTTCACATTCCAATTCTGTGGAATAAGATAAGATGTGTAGGGAAAAGTCGAGTTACTGAACAATCTACACAAGACTTTCAGAGCATAAAAGATACACATAAAACACTTTCTAAACCCTCTCATTTAACCAAGCTGTTATCATTACTGCTGTCTGGTTTTGAAAAGTTGGAAACAAATTCAAAATACAACTCAGATACACTAATTAAAAAGGCACTTGGAAGACTGGAAGCGGCAGGTAACTGCTGTTTCTTCTGTGCTGCTTCCCGAGATGGCTCTGCCAGGGTAACTGGACAGGTCGCACGGTCAGTAAAGCAGCCGCAGTGGGGGAGCTGTCAGCACAGGTTGTTGGGGGTCGAAGCTGTGAGCACCGCGCAGCTCCCGGGGGGAGAGATGTTAACTTCAAAGTAGATCTTCAAGTAGGGGAGAAAGTCAGAGAAGGTGTACGATTTGTTCACGGGTGAAGCAGCTCTAGCAGGTAGACTAAGAGGTATCGCTTGCAAGGTTTCTGCTAAATCTCGGACGGCAATTAAAAAAAAAATCTGTAGAGGTCAATGGACCAGCCTCGACCTCCCCTTGAGAGGGGGATTGGGGATCAGCCTCTACGAGGCTGCGTCTTTGGCCTTGGCAGCCTCCGGTGATGAGGGTGGCGGGGGGGGAGCTACTGGCACGATGGCTTCTGGTTGAGGCGCGGGGGGAGCCGCTGGCACGACACTTGTTGGCTGAATAGCCAGGGGAAGCTGCCGGTACGGCAGTCGTTGGCTGCGATCCAAGGGGGGGCACTTCGCAGGGACAGTTGGGGGCTTGAGAAGACATACGGACTGTTTACGGGTGAAGGGTCCTTAGGAGATTGATCTAAGGTTATTGCCTGTAGGGTCTTTGTTAGATCTTGAATCACAGCGGACAGATCGGGAGGAGTCGGAGGAGTCAGAGGATCGGGAGTTGATCAAAGCTCTAGGAGGGGGTGCTCCCTCCCCCTCCTCGCCTCTGACATCATCAGGGCCTTGAGAGGAGGATCGGGAGTTGGAGGGTCGGGAGTTGGATCGGGAGTTGGAGGATGGGGAGTTGGAGTCTCTATGAGAGACCCTGGCCTCGGCCCTGGGCACCTCTGGTGGTGGGAGTGGCGCAGCCACCGGTGGTGGTGGTGACGGGGGGAGGGGAGCATCAACCTCCACCCCTGTCGCCGTTGGGAGGGGCGAACAAGATGAAGGGGGGCGGCGAGATCGGGGGGGGGAGAACCGGCACTCGCGAGGGAATGTCCAGCTGGGTCGAAAACAAGTTATTGATGGGAAAAGCCTGTGGGGCCTCTGCAGGGGGTGGGTCGAGAGTTGACGCTGCAGCAGCAGCTGCCTGTTTCTCCGCTTTCATAACACGCAAAACATCAATTATGGTCTTCCAAAGAGGAGCATACTTTGTAGCCTCCTTCACTCCCTTCTCCCCTGCAGCTATAGTATTCCAGAGCGCTGTTCCGATTGCCTCCCAGGTGGTGATCTCAAAAGCTACCGAAGCACCCGATATCAAGTCCTGCTCCCACACCCAGCTAAGAAAGCTTTTCAAAGTCGAGGCATCAAATTTCTGCTCTCTCTTAGAGAGAATTAGTTGGAGGAGGTTTAGGACCGTGTCCCGTTCATGGTGGTCCCGCCCCATCTCCCCCTGCAGCCGCTCACCTCTTATCGGTGAGATTCCACGTCGTCTTGACGTTTCGCGGAGCTCCGTCTTAATAATTCATCCTGCACGGGACTGCAGGGAAAGTTCAGGCCTGAGAAGGGGTCATCCTGCCGGGGCTTGCAGGGAAATACGACTGCCTTCCCCGCAGCCCGTGCGCACATAGCAGTTCGTTACGAACGAATTCGGGCACTTCGGGGTCACCATTATGTTGTAGCAGGGGCACGGGTCAATCACACGCAGACCAATGTGATCGGTGAAAGCCGTTTATTACAGATCAGAAGGCTACTTATATACATCTTCTACTTCTCTATATCTAAGCAGTAGATTGGTTACTAGCTACTTGTTTACACATCTAAACGAATCACTTAGAGCGATGGTGAGCTGTCATACAAACGCTGCTTCTGTTGGCTCTGTTAAGCTAATGCTGGATTCTGCACATTTCACTGCCCTGCCTATTAAAAACACCCAACATAAGGGCGCGGCCTAGGGTTTATGGTGCAGGGGTTAGGGTGCGGCCTATGGTTTAGGGTGCAGGGGTTAGGGCGCGGCATAGGGTTTAGGGTGGAAGGGTTAGGGCGCGGCCGAGGGGTTTGGGTGGGGGCCTTAGGGCGCGGTCTAGGGTTTAGGGTGCAGGGGTTAGGGCGCGGCCTAGGGTACAGGGCGCAGGGTTAAAGCGCGGCCTAGCGTCTAGGGTGCAGGTGTTAGGGAGCAGACTTGGGTTTAGGGTGCAGGGGTTAGGGCGCGTCCTAGGGTCCAGGGTGTAGGGGTTTGGGCGTGGCCTAGGGTTTAGAGTTGGTGCCTTAGGGCGCGGCCTAGGGTTTAGGGTGCAGGGGTTATGGCGCGGCCTAGGGTTAACGGTGCAAGTGTTCGGGCGCGGCATAGGGTTTAGGGTGCAAGGGTTAGGGCGCGGCCTATGGTACAGGGCGCAGGGGTTAGGGCGCGGCCTAGGGTACAGGGCGCAGGGGTTAAAGCGCGGCCTAGCGTCTAGGGTGCAGGTGTTAGGGAGCAGACTTGGGTTTAGGGTGCAGGGGTTAGGGCGCGTCCTAGGGTTCAGGGTGCAGGGGTTAGGGCGTGGCCTAGGGTTTAGAGTGGGTGCCTTAGGGCGCGGCCTAGGGTTTAGGGTGCAGGGGTTAGGGCGCGGCCTAGGGTTTTGGGTACAGGGCTTAGGGTGCGGCAGTGGGTTTAGGGTGCAGGGGTTAGGGCGCGGCGTAGGGTTTATGGTGCAGAAGTTAGGGCGCGGCCTAGGGTTTTGGGTGCAAGGGTTAGGGCGCGGCCTAGGGTACAGGGCGCAGGGGTTAGGGCGCGGTCTAGGGTACAGGGCGCAGGGGTTAGGGCGTGGCCTACTGTTTAGGGTGCAGGTGTTAGGGAGCAGACTTGGGTTTAGGGTGCAGGGGTTAGGGCGCGTCCTAGGGTTTAGGGTGCAGGGGTTAGGGCGTGGCCTAGGGTCTAGTGTGGGTGCCTTAGGGCGCGGCCTATGGTTTATGGTTCAGGGGTTAGGGTGCGGCCTAGTGTTTAGGGTGCAGGGGTAAGGGCGCGGCCTAGGGTTTAGGGAACAGGGGTTAGGGCGCGGCCTATGGTTTAGGGTCCAGGGGTTAGGGCGCGGCCTAGGGTTTTGGGTGCAGAAGTTAGGGCGCGGCCTAGGGTTTAGGGTGCAGGGGTTAGGGCACGGCCGAGGGTTTGGCTGGGGGCCTTAGGGCGCGGTCTAGGGTTTAGGGTGCAGGGGTTAGGGCGCGGCCGAGGGTGTAGGGTGCAGGGGTTAGCGCGCGGCCTAGGGTTTAGGGTGCAGGGATTCGGGCGCGGCATAGGGTTTATGGTGCAGGGGTTAGGGCGCGGCCTAGGGTACAGGGCGCAGGGGTTAAGGCGCGGCCTAGCGTTTAGGGTGCAGGTGTTAGGGAGCAGACTTGGGTTTAGGGTGCAGGGGTTAGGGCGCGGCCTAGGGTTTAGGGAGGATGGGTTAGGGCGTGGCCTAGGGTTTTGAGTGGGTGCCTTAGGGCGCGGCCTAGGGTATAGGGTGCAGGGGTTAGGGTGCGGCCTAGTGTTTAGGGTGCAGGGGTTAGGGCGCGGCCTATGGTTTAGGGTACAGGGGTTAGGGCGCGGCCTATGGTTTAGGGTGCAGGGGTTAGGGCACGGCCGAGAGTTTTGGGTGGGGCCCTTAGGGCACTGTCTAGGGTTTAGGGCGCAGGGGTTAGGGCGCGGCCGAGGGTGTAGCGTGCTGGGGTTAGGGCGCGGCCTAGGGTTTTGGGTCCAGGGGTTAGGGGGCGGCCTAGGATTTAGGGTGCTGGTGTAAGGGCGCGGCCTAGGGTTTATGGTGCAGGGGTTAGGGCGCAGCCTCGGGTTTAGGGTGCAGGGGTTAGGGCGCGGCCTAGGGTTTAGGGTGCAGGGGTTTCCGCGCGGCATAGGGTTCAGGGTGCAAGGGTTAGGGCGCGGCCTTGGGTACAGGGCGCAGGGGTTAGGGTGCTGCCTAGCGTTTAGGGTGCAGGTGTTACGGAGCAGACTTGGGTTTAGGGTGCAGGGTTTAGGGCGCGTCCTAGGGTTTAGGGTGCGGGGGTTAGGGCGTGGCCTAGGGTTTAGAGTGGGTGCCCTCGGGCACGCCCTAGGGTTTAGGGTGCAGGGGTTAGAGTGCGGCCTAGTGTTTAGGGTGCAGGGGTTAGGGCGCGGCCTAGGGTTAAGGGTACAGTGGTTAGGGCGCAGCCTATCGTTTAGGGTGCAGGGGTTTGGCTGCGGCGTAGCGTTTAGGGTGCAGGTGTTAGGGAGCAGACTTGGGTTTAGGGTGCAGGGGTTAGGGCGCGTCGTAGGGTTCAGGGTGAAGGGGTTAGAGCGTGGCCTAGGGTTTAAAGTGGGTGCCTTAGGGTGCAACCTAGTGTTTAGGGTGCAGGGGTTAGGGCGCGGCCTAGGGTTTAGGGTGCAGGGGTTAGGGTGCGGCCTAGTGTTTAGGGTGCAGGGGTTAGGGCGCGGCCTAGGGTTTTGGGTGCAGAAGGTAGGGCGCGGCCTAGGGTTTAGGGTGCAGGGTTTAGGGCACGGCCGAGGGCTTTGGGAGGGGGCCTTTGGGCGCGGTCTAGGGTTTAGGGTGCAATGGTTAGGGCGCGGCCTAGGGTGTAGGGTGCAGGGGTTAGGGCGCGGCTTAGCGTTTTGGATCCAGGGGTTAGGGCGCGGCTTAGGGTTTAGGGTGCAGGGGTTAGGGTGCGGCCTAGGGTTTAGGGTGCAGGGGTTCGGGCGCGGCATAGGGTTTAGGGTGCAAGGGCTAGGCTGCGGCCTAGGGTACAGGGCGCAGGGGTTAGGGCGCGGCCTAGGGTACAGGGCGCAGGGTTTAGTGCGCGGCCTAGCGTTTAGGGCGCAGGTGTTAGGGAGCAGACTTGGGTTTAGGGTGCAGGGGTTAGGGCGCGTACTAGGGTTTAGGGTGCAGGGGTTAGGGCGTGGCCTAGGGTTTAGAGTGGGTGCCTTAGGGCGCGGCCTAGGCTTTAGGGTGCAGGGGTTAGGGCGCGGCCTAGTGTTTAGGGTGCAAAGGTTAGGGCGCGGCGTAGGGTTTAGGGTAGAGGGGTTAGGGCGCGGACTATGGTTTAGGGTGCAGAGGTTAGGGCGCGGCCTAGTGTTTTGGATGCAGGGGTTAGGGCGCGGCCTAGGGTTTAGGGTGCAGGGGTTAGGGCACGGCCGAGGGTTTTGGGTGGGGGATTTAAGGCGCGGCCAAGGGTTTAGGGTGCAGGGGTTAGGGCACGGCCGAGGGTTTTGGGTGGGGGATTTAGGGCGCGGTCTAGGGTTTAGGGTGCAGGGCTTAGGGCGCGGCCTAGGGTTTACGGTGCAGGGGTTAGGGCGCTGCCTAGGGTGTAGGGTGCTGGTGTAAGGGCGCGGCCTAGGGTTTAGGGTGCAGGGTTTCGGGCGCGTCATAGGGTTTAGGGTGCAAGGGTTAGGGCGCGGCCTAGGGTACAGGGCGCAGGGGTTAGGGCGTGGCCGAGCGTTTAGGGTGCAGGTGTTTGGGAGCAGACTTGGGTTTAGGGTGCAGGGGTTAGGGCGCGTCCTAGGGTTTAGGGTGCAGGGGTTAGGGCGTGGCCTAGGGTTTAGAGTGGGTGCCTTAGTGCGCGGCCTAGGGTTTAGGGTTCAGGGGTTAGGGTGCGGCCTAGTGTTTAGGGTGCAGGGGTTAGGGCGCGGCCTAGGGTTTTGGGTCCAGGGGTTAGGGCGCGGCCTAGGGTTTAGGGTCCAGGGGTTAGGGCGCGGCCTAGGGTTTTGGGTGCAGAAGTTAGGGCGCGGCCTAGGGTTTAGGGTGCTGGGGTTAGGGCACGGCCGAGGGTTTTGGGTGGGGGCCTTAGGGCGCGGTCTAGGGTTTAGGGTGCAGGGGTTAGGGCGCAGCCTAGGGTGTAGGGTGCAGGGGTTAGGGCGCGGCCTAGGGTTTAGGGTGCTGGTGTAAGGGCGCGGCCTAAGGTTTAGGGTACAGGGGTTCGGGCGCGGCATAGGGTTTAGGGTGCAAGGGTTAGAGCGCGGCCTAGGGTACAGGGCGCAGGGGTTAGGGCGTGGCCTAGGGTTTAGTGTGGGTGCCATAGGGCGCGGCCTAGGCTTTAGGGTTCAGGGGTTAGGGCGCGGCCTAGTGTTTAGGGTGCAGGGGGTAGGGCGTCGCCTAGGGTTTAGGGTGCAGGGGTTTGGGTGCGGCGTAGCGTTTAGGGTGCAGTTGTTAGGGAGCAGACTTGGGTTTAGGGTGCAGGGGTTAGGGCGCGTCCTAGGGTTCAGGCTGCAGGGGTTAGAGCGTGGCCTAGGGTTTAGAGTGGGTGCCTTAGGGTGCAACCTAGTGTTTAGGGTGCAAGGGTTAGGGCGCGGCCTAGGGTTTAGGGTGTAGGGGTTAGGGCGCGGCCTAGGGTTTTTGGGTCTAGGGGTTAGGGCGCGGCCTATGGTTTAGGGTGCAGGGGTTAGGGCGCGGCCTAGGGTTTTTGGGGCAGAAGTTAGGGCGCGGCCTAATGTTTAGGGTGCAGGGGTTAGGGCACGGCCGAGGGTTTTTGGTGGGGGCCTTAGGGCGCGGTCTAGGGTTTCGGGTGCAGGGGTTAGGGCGCGGCCTAGGGTGTAGGGTGCAGGGGTTAGGGCACGGCCGAGGGTTTTGGGTGGGGGCCTTAGGGCGCGGTCTAGGGTTTCGGGTACAGGGGTTAGGGCGCGGCCTAGGGTATCGGGTGCAGGGGTTCGGGCGTGGCCTAGGGTTTAGGGTGCAGGGGTTCGGGCGCGGCATAGGGTTTAGGGTGCAAGGGTTAGGGCGCGGCCTAGGGTACAGGACGCAGGGGTTAGGGCGCGGCCTAGGGTACAGGGCGCAGGGGTTAGGGCGCTGCCTAGCGTTTAGGGTGCAGGTGTTAGGGAGCAGACTTGGGTTTAGGGTGCAGGGTTTAGTGCGCGTCCTAGGGTTTAGGGTGCAGGGGTTAGGGCGTGGCCCAGGGTTTAGAGTGGGTGCCTTAGGGCGCGGCCTAGGGTTTAGAGTGCAGGGGTTAGGGTGCGGCCTAGTGTTTAGGGTGCAAGGGTTAGGGCGCGGCCTAGGGTTTAGGGTGCAGGGGCTAGGGCGCGGCCTATGGTTTAGGGTGCAGGGGATAGGGCGCGGCCTAGGGTTTTGGGTGCAGAAGTTAGGGCGTGGCCTATGGTTTAGGGTGCAGGGGATAGGGCGCGGCCTAGGGTTTTGGGTGCAGAAGTTAGGGTGCGGCCTAGGTTGTAGGGTGCAGGGTTTAGGGCGCCGCCTAGGGTTTAGGGTGCAGGGGTTAGGGCGCGGCTTAGGGTTTATGGTGCAGAAGTTAGGGCGCGGCCTAGGGTTTAGGGTGCATGGGTTAGGGCACGGCCGAGGGTTTTGGGTGGGGGCCTTAGGGCGCGGTCTAGGGTTTCGGGCGTAGGGGTTAGGGCGCGGGATAAAATGTAGGGTGCAGGGGTTAGGGCGCGGCCTAGGGTTTTGGGTCCAGGGGTTAGGGCGCAGCATAGGGTTTAGGGTGCAAGGGTTAGGGCGCGGCCTAGGGTACAGGGCGCAGGGGTTAGGTCGCGGCCTAGGGTGCAGGGCGCAGGGGTTAGGGCGCGTCCTAGCGTTTAGGGTGCAGGTGTTAGGGAGCAGACTTGGGTTTAGGGTGCAGGGGTTAGGGCGCGGCCTAGGGTTTAGGGTGCAGGGGTTAGGGCGTGGCCTAGGGTTTAGAGTGGGTGCCTTAGGACACGGCCTAGGGTTTAGTGTTCAGGGGTTAGGGTGCGGCCTAGTGTTTAGGGTGCAGGGGTAAGGGCGCGGCCTAGGGTTTAGGGTACAGGGGTTAGGGCGTGGCCTATGGTTTAGGGTGCAGGGGTTAGGGCGCGGCCTAGGGTTTTGGGTGCAGAAGTTGGGGCGCGGCCTAGGGTTTAGGGTGCAGGGGTTAGGGCACGGCCGAGGGTTTTGGGAGGGGGCCTTAGGGCGCGGTCTAGGGTTTAGGGTGCTGGTGTAAGGGCGCGGCCTAGGGTTTAGGGTGCAGGGGTTCGGGCGCGGCATAGGGTTTAGGGTGCAAGGGTTAGAGCGCGGCCTAGGGTACAGGGCGCAGGGGTAAGGGCGTGGCCCAGGGTTTAGTGTGGGTGCCTTAGGGCGCGGCCTAGGCTTTAGGGTGCAGGGGTTAGGGTGCGGCCTAGTGTTTAGGGTGCTGGGGTTAGGGCGCGGCCTAGGGTTTAGGGTGCAGGGGTTTGGGTGCGGCGTAGACTTTAGGGTGCAGGTGTTAGGGAGCAGACTTGGGTTTAGGGTGCAGGGTTTAGGGCGCTTCCTAGGGTTCAGGGTGCAGGGGTTAGAGCGTGGCCTAGGGTTTAGAGTGGGTGCCTTAGGGTGCGGCCTAGGGTTTAGGGTGCAGGGGTTAGGGCGCGGCCTAGGGTTTTTGGGGCAGAAGTTAGGGCGCGGCCTAGGGTTTAGAGTGCAGGGGTTAGGGCACGGCCGAGGGTTTTGGGTGGGGGTCTTAGGGCGCGGCCTAGGGTTTAGGGTGCAGGGGTTAGGGCGCGGCCTAGGGTGTAGGGTGCAGGGGTTAGGGCGCGGCCTAGGGTTTTAGGTGCAGAAGTTAGGGCGCGGCCTAGGGTTTTGGGTGCAGAAGTTGGGGCGCGGCCTAGGGTTTAGGGTGCAGGGGTTAGGGAACGGCAGAGGGTTTTGGGTGGGGGCCTTAGGGCGCGGTCTAGGGTTTAGGGTGCAGGGGTTAGGGAGCGGCCTGGGGTTTTGGGTCCCGGGGTTAGGGCGCGGCCTAGGGTTTAGGGTGCTGGTGTAAGGGCGCGGCCTAGGGTTTAGGGTGCAGGGGTTAGGGCGCGGCCTAGGGTTTAGGGTGCAAGGGTTAGGGCGCGGCCTAGGGTACAGGGCGCAGGGGTTAGGGCGCGGCCTAGGGTACATGGCGCAGGGGTTAGGGCGCGGCCTAGCGTTTAGGGTGCAGGTGTTAGGGAGACGACTTGGGTTTAGGGTGCAGGGGTTAGGGCGCGTCCTAGGGTTTAGGGTGCAGGGGTTAGACCGTGGCCTAGGGTTTAGAGTGAGTGCCTTAGGGCGCGGCCTAGCGTTTAGGGTGCAGGGGTTAGGGTGCGGCCTAGTGTTTAGGGTGCAGGGGTCAGGGCGCGGCCTAGGGTTTAGGGTGCAGGGGTTAGGGCGTGGCCTATGGTTTAGGGTGCAGGGGATAGGGCGCGGCCTAGGGTTTTGGGTGCAGAAGTTAGGGCGCGGCCTAGGGTTTAGGGTGCAGGGGATAGGGCACGGCCGAGGGTTTTGGGTGGGGGCCTTAGGGCGCGGTCTGGGGTTTTGGGTGCAGGGGTTAGGGCGCGGCCTAGGGTGTAGGGTGCAGGGGTTAGGGCGCCGCCAAGGGTTTTGGGTCCAGGGGTTAGGGTGCGGCCTAGGGTTAAGGGTGCTGGTGTAAGGGCGCGGCCTAGGGTTTATGGTGCAGGGGTTAGGGCGCGGCCTAGGGTTTACGGTGCAGGGGTTAGGGCGCTGCCTAGGGTTTAGGGTGCTGGTGTAAGGGCGCGGCCTAGGGTTTATGGAGCAGGGGTTAGGGCGCGGCCTAGGGTTTAGGGTGCAGGGGTTAGGGCGCGGCCTAGAGTTTAGGGTGCAGGGGTTCGGGCACGGCATAGGGTTTAGGGTGCAAGGGTTAGGGCGCGGCATTGGGTACAGGGCGCAGGGGTTAGGGTGCGACCTAGCGTTTAGGGTGCAGGTGTTAGGGAGCAGACTTGGGTTTAGGGTGCAGGGGTTAGGGCGCGTCCTAGGGTTTAGGGTGCAGGGGTTAGGGCGTGGCCTAGGGTTTAGAGTGGGTGCCTTAGTGCGCGGCCTAGGGTTTAGGGTTCAGTTGTTAAGGTGCGGCCTAGTGTCTAGGGTGCAGGCGTTAGGGCGCGGCCTAGGGTTTAGGGTGCAGGGGTTTGGGTGCGGCGTAGCGTTTAGGGTCCAGGTGTTAAGGAGCAGACTTGGGTTTTGGGTGCAGAAGTTAGGGCGCGGCCTAGGGTTAAGGGTGCAGGGGTTAGGGCACGGCCGAGGGTTTTGGGTGGGGGCCTTAGGGCGTGGTCTAGGGTTTAGGGTGCAGGGGTTAGGGCGCACCCTAGGGTGTAGGGTGCAGGGGTTAGGTCGCGGCCTAGGGTTTAGGGTGCTGGTGTAAGGGCGCGGCCTAGGGTTTAGGGTGCAGGGGTTCGGGCGTGGCATAGGGTTTAGGGTGCAAGGGTTAGGGCGCGGCCTAGGGTTTAGGGTGCAGGGGCTAGGGCGCGGCCTATGGTTTAGTGTGGGTGCCTTGGGGCGCGGCCTAGGGTTTAGGGTGCAGGGGTTTGGGCGCGGCCTAGGGTTTTTGGGGCAGAAGTTAGGGCGCGGCCTAGGGTTTAGAGTGCAGGGGTTAGGGCACGGCCGAGGGTTTTGGGTGGGGGTCTTAGGGCGCGGCCTAGGGTTTAGGGTGCAGGGGTTAGGGCGCGGCCTAGGGTGTAGGGTGCAGGGGTTAGGGCGCGGCCTAGGGTTTTAGGTGCAGAAGTTAGGGCGCGGCCTAGGGTTTTGGGTGCAAGGGTTAGGGCGCGGCCTAGGGTTTAGGGTGCAGGGGTTAGGGAACGGCAGAGGGTTTTGGGTGGGGGCCTTAGGGCGCGGTCTAGGGTTTAGGGTGCAGGGGTTAGGGAGCGGCCTGGGGTTTTGGGTCCCGGGGTTAGGGCGCGGCCTAGGGTTTAGGGTGCTGGTGTAAGGGCGCGGCCTAGGGTTTAGGGTGCAGGGGTTAGGGCGCGGCCTAGGGTTTAGGGTGCAGGGGTTAGGGCGCGGCCAAGGGTTTAGGGTGCAGGGGTTCGGGCGCGGCATAGGGTTTAGGGTGCAAGGGTTAGGGCGCGGCCTAGGGTACAGGGCGCAGGGGTTAGGGCGCGGCCTAGGGTACATGGCGCAGGGGTTAGGGCGCGGCCTAGCGTTTAGGGTGCAGGTGTTAGGGAGCAGACTTGGGTTTAGGGTGCAGGGGTTAGGGCGCGTCCTAGGGTTTAGGGTGCAGGGGTTAGACCGTGGCCTAGGGTTTAGAGTGAGTGCCTTAGGGCGCGGCCTAGGGTTTTGGGTCCAGGGGTTAGGGCGCGACCTAGGGTTTAGGGTGCTTGTGTAAGGGCGCGGCCTAGGGTTTAGGGTGCAAGGGTTAGGGCGCGGCCTAGGGTACAGGGCGCAGGGGTTAGGGCGCGGCCTCGGGTACGGGGCGCAGGGGTTAGGGCGCGGCCTAGCGTTTAGGGTGCAGGTGTTAGGGAGCAGACTTGGGTTTAGGGTGCAGGGGTTAGGGCGCGTCCTAGGGTTTAGGGTGCAGGGGATAGGGCGTGGCCTAGGGTTTAGAGTGGGTGCCTTAGGGCGCGGCCTAGGGTTTAGAGTGCAGGGGTTAGGGTGCGGCCTAGTGTTTAGGGTGCAAGGGTTAGGGCGCGGCCTAGGGTTTAGGGTGCAGGGGCTAGGGCGCGGCCTATGGTTTAGGGTGCAGGGGATAGGGCGCGGCCTAGGGTTTTGGGTGCAGAAGTTAGGGCGTGGCCTATGGTTTAGGGTGCAGGGGTTAGGGCGCGGCCTAGGGTTTAGGGTTCAGGGGTTAGGGCACGGCCGACGGTTTTGGGTCTAGGGGATAGGGCGCGGCCTGTGGTTTAGGGTGCAGGGGTTAGTGCGCGGCCTAGGGTTTTTGGGGCAGAAGTTAGGGCGCGGCCTAGGATTTAGAGTGCAGGGGTTAGGGCACGGCCGAGGGTTTTGGGTGGGGGCCTTAGGGCGCGGTCTAGGGTTTAGGGTGCAGGGGTTAGGGCGCGGCCTAGGGTGTAGGGTGCAGAGGTTAGGGCGCGGCCTAGGGTTTTGGGTCCAGGGGTTAGGGCGCGGCCTAGGGTTTAGAGTGCTGGTGTAAGGGCGCGGCCTAGGGTTTATGGTGCAGGGGTTAGGGTGCGGCCTAGGGTTTACGGTGCAGGGGTTAGGGTGCGGCATAGGGTTTAGGGTGGAAGGGTTAGGGCGCGGCCGAGGGGTTTGGGTGGGTTCCTTAGGGCGCTGTCTAGGGTTTAGGGTGCAGGGGTTAGGGCGCGGACTAGGGTGTAGGGTGCAGGGGTTAGGGCACGGCCTAGGGTTTTGAATCCAGGGGTTAGGGCGCGGCCTAGGGTTTAGGGTGCAGGGGTTAGGGCGCGGTCTAGGGTTTATGGTGCAGGGGTTAGGGCGCGTCCTTGGGTTCAGGGTGCAGGGCTTAGGGCGTGGCCTAGGGTTTAGAGTGGGTGCCTTAGGGCGCGGCCTAGGGTTTAGGGTGCAGGGGTTAGGGCGTGGCCTAGGGTTTAGGGTGCAAGGGATCGGGCGCGGCATAGGGTGTAGGGTGCAAGTGTTAGGGCGCGGCCTAGGGTACAGGGTGCAAGGTTTAGGGCGCGGCCTAGGGTACAGGGCGCAGGGGTTCGGGCGCGGCCTAGGGTACAGGGCGCAGGGGTTAGGGCGCGGCCTAGCGTTTAGGGTGCAGGTGTTAGGGAGCAGACTTGGGTTTAGGGTTCAGGGGTTCGGGCGCGTCCTAGGGTTTAGGGTGCTGGGGTTAGACCGTGGCCTAGGGTTTAGAGTGAGTGCCTTAGGGCGCGGCCTAGGGTTTAGGGTGCAGGGGTTAGGGTGCGGCCTAGTGTTTAGGGTGCAGGGGTCAGGGCGCGGCCTAGGGTTTAGGGTGCAGGGGCTAGGGCGTGGCCTATGGTTTAAAGTGCAGGGGATAGGGCGCGGCCTAGGGTTTTGGGTGCAGAAGTTAGGGCGCGGCCTAGGGTTTAGGGTGCAGGGGTTAGGGCACGGCCGAGGGTTTTGGGTGGGGGCCTTAGGGCGCGGTCTGGGGTTTTGGGTGCAGGGGTTAGGGCGCGGCCTAGGGTGTAGGTTGCAGGGGTTAGGGCGCCGCCAAGGGTTTTGGGTCCAGGGGTTAGGGCGCGGCCTAGGGTTTAGGGTGCTGGTTTAAGGGCGCGGTCTAGGGTTTATGGTGCAGGGGTTAGGGCGCGGCCTAGGGTTTAGGGTGCAGGGGTTAGGGCGCGGCCTAGAGTTTAGGGTGCATGGGTTCGGGCGCGGCATAGGGTTTAGGGTGCAAGGGTTAGGGCGCGGCATTGGGTACAGGGCGCAGGGGTTAGGGCGCGGCCTAGCGTTTAGGGTGCAGGTGTTAGGGAGCAGACTTGGGTTTAGGGTGCAGGGGTTAGGGCGCGTCCTAGGGTTTAGGGTGCAGGGGTTAGGGCGTGGCCTAGGGTTTAGAGTGGGTGCCTTAGTGCGCAGCCTAGGGTTTAGGGTTCAGTTGTTAGGGTGCGGCCTAGTGTCTAGGGTGCAGGGGTTAGGGCGCGGCCTAGGGTTTAGGGTGCAGGGGTTTCGGTGCGGCGTAGCGTTTAGGGTGCAGGTGTTAGGAAGCAGACTTGGGTTTTGGGTGCAGAAGTTAGGGCGCGGCCTAGGGTGTAGGGTGCAGGGGTTAGGGCACGGCCGAGAGTTTTGGGTGGGGGCCTTAGGGCGCGGTCTAGGGTTTAGGGTGCAGGGGTTAGGGCGCGGCCTAGGGTGTAGGGTGCAGGGGTTCGGGCGCGGCATAGGGTTTAGGGTGCAAGGGTTAGAGCGCGGCCTAGGGTACAGGGCGCAGGGGTTAGGGCGTGGCCTAGGGTTTAGTGTGGGTGCCTTGGGGCGCGGCCTAGGGTTTAGGGTGCAGGGGTTTGGGTGCGGCCTAGTGTTTAGGGTGCAGGGGTTAGGGCGCGGCCAAGGGTTTAGGGTGCAGGGGTTAGGGCACGGCCGAGGGTTTTGGGTCTAGGGGATAGGGCGCGGCCTATGGTTTAGGGTGCAGGGGTTAGTGCGCGGCCTAGGGTTTTTGGGGCAGAAGTTAGGGCGCGGCCTAGGGTTTAGAGTGCAGGGGTTAGGGCACGGCCGAGGGTTTTGGGTGGGGGCCTTAGGGCGCGGTCTCGGGTTTAGGGTGCAGGGGTTAGGGCGCGGCCTAGGGTGTAGGGTGCAGGGGTTAGGGCGCGGCCTAGGGTGTAGGGTGCAGGGGTTAGGGCGCGGCCTAGGGTTTTGGGTCCAGGGGTTAGGGCGCGGCCTAGGGTTTAGAGTGCTGGTGTAAGGGCGCGGCCTAGGGTTTATGGTGCAGGGGTTAGGGTGCGGCCTAGGCTTTACGGTGCAGGGGTTAGGGTGCGGCATAGGGTTTAGGGTGGAAGGGTTAGGGCGCGGCCGAGGGGTTTGGGTGGGTTCCTTAGGGCGCGGTCTAGGGTTTAGGGAGCAGGGGTTAGGGCGCGGACTAGGGTGTAGGGTGCAGGGGTTAGGGCACGGCCTAGGGTTTTGAGTCCAGGGGTTAGGGCGCGGCCTAGGGTTTAGGGTGCTGGTGTAAGTGCGCCGCCTAGGGTTTATGGTGCAGGGGTTAGGGCGCGGCCTAGGGTTTAGGGTGCAGGGGTTAGGGCGCGGTCTAGGGTTTATGGTGCAGGGGTTAGGGCGCGTCCTAGGGTTCAGGGTGCAGGGGTTAGGGCGTGGCCTAGGGTTTAGAGTGGGTGCCTTAGGGCGCGGCCTAGGGTTTAGGGTGCAGGGGTTATTGCGCGGCCTAGGGTTTAGGGTGCAGGGTTTAGGGCGTGGCCTAGGGTTTAGGGTGCAAGGGATCGGGCGCGGCATAGGGTTTAGGGTGCAAGTGTTAGGGCGCGGCCTAGGGTACAGGGTGCAAGGGTTAGGGCGCGGCCTAGGGTACAGGGCGCAGGGGTTAGGGCGCGGCCTAGGGTTTAGGGCGCAGGGGTTAAAGCGCGGCCTAGCGTTTAGGGTGCAGGTGTTAGGGAGCCGACTTGGGTTTAGGGTGCAGGGGTTAGGGCGCGTCCTAGGGTTCAGGGTGCAGGGGTTAGGGAGTGGCCTAGGGTTTAGAGTGGGTGCCTTAGGGCGCGGCCTTGGGTTTAGGGTGCAGGGGTTAGGGCGCGGCCTAGGGTTTAGGGTACAGGGGTTAGGGTGCGGCAGTGGGTTTAGGGTGCAGGGGTTAGGGCGCGGCCTAGGGTTTATGGTGCAGAAGTTAGGGCGCGGCCTAGGGTTTAGGGTGCGGGGGTTAGGGCACGGCCGAGGGTTTTGGGTGGGGGCCTTAGGGCGCGGTCTAGGGTTTCGGGCGCAGGGGTTAGGGCGCGGAATAAAATGTAAGGTGCAGGGGTCAGGGCGCGGCCTAGAGTTTTGGGTCCAGGGGTTAGGGCGCGGCCTAGGGTTTAGGGTGCTGGTGTAAGGGCGCGGCCTAGGGTTTTTGGTGCAGGGGTTAGGGCGCGTCCTAGGGTTTAGGGTGCAGGGGTTAGGGCGCGGCCTAGGGTTTAGGGCGCAGGGGTTCGGGCGCAGCATAGGGTTTAGGGTGCAGGGGTTAGGGCGCGGCCTAGGGTACAGGGCGCAGGGGTTAGGGCGCGGCCTAGGGTACAGGGCGCAGGGGTTAGGGCGCTGCCTAGCGTTTAGGGTGCAGGTATTAGGGAGCAGACTTGGGTTTAGGGTGCAGGGGTTAGGGCGCGTCCTAGGGTTCAGGGTGCAGGGGTTAGGGCGTGGCCTAGGGTTTAGAGTCGGTGCCTTAGGGCGCGACCTAGGGTTTAGGGTGCTGGTGTAAGTGCGCCGCCTAGGGTTTATGGTGCAGGGGTTAGGGCGCGGCCTAGGGTTTAGGGTGCAAGGGTTAGGGCGCGGTCTAGGGTTTATGGTGCAGGGGTTAGGGCGCGTCCTAGGGTTCAGGGTGCAGGGGTTAGGGCGTGGCCTAGGGTTTAGAGTGGGTGCCTTAGGGCGCGGCCTAGGGTTTAGGGTGCAGGGGTTAGGGCGCGGCCTAGGGTTTAGGGTGCAGGGTTTAGGGCGTGGCCTAGGGTTTAGGGTGCAAGGGATCGGGCGCGGCATAGGGTTTAGGGTGCAAGTGTTGGGGCGCGGCCTAGGGTACAGGGTGCAAGGGTTAGGGCGCGGCCTAGGGTACAGGGCGCAGGGGTTAGGGCGCGGCCTAGGGTTTAGGGCGCAGGGGTTAAAGCGCGGCCTAGCGTTTAGGGTGCAGGTGTTAGGGAGCCGACTTGGGTTTAGGGTGCAGGGGTTAGGGCGCGTCCTAGGGTTCAGGGTGCAGGGGTTAGGGAGTGGCCTAGGGTTTAGAGTGGGTGCCTTAGGGCGCGGCCTTGGGTTTAGGGTGCAGGGGTTAGGGCGCGGCCTAGGGTTTAGGGTACAGGGGTTAGGGTGCGGCAGTGGGTTTAGGGTGCAGGGGTTAGGGCGCGGCCTAGGGTTTATGGTGCAGAAGTTAGGGCGCGGCCTAGGGTTTAGGGTGCGGGGGTTAGGGCACGGCCGAGGGTTTTGGGTGGGGGCCTTAGGGCGCGGTCTAGGGTTTCGGGCGCAGGGGTTAGGGCGCGGAATAAAATGTAAGGTGCAGGGGTCAGGGCGCGGCCTAGAGTTTTGGGTCCAGGGGTTAGGGCGCGGCCTAGGGTTTAGGGTGCTGGTGTAAGGGCGCGGCCTAGGGTTTTTGGTGCAGGGGTTAGGGCGCGTCCTAGGGTTTAGGGTGCAGGGGTTAGGGCGCGGCCTAGGGTTTAGGGCGCAGGGGTTCGGGCGCAGCATAGGGTTTAGGGTGCAGGGGTTAGGGCGCGGCCTAGGGTACAGGGCGCAGGGGTTAGGGCGCGGCCTAGGGTACAGGGCGCAGGGGTTAGGGCGCTGCCTAGCGTTTAGGGTGCAGGTATTAGGGAGCAGACTTGGGTTTAGGGTGCAGGGGTTAGGGCGCGTCCTAGGGTTCAGGGTGCAGGGGTTAGGGCGTGGCCTAGGGTTTAGAGTCGGTGCCTGAGGGCGCGACCTAGGGTTTAGTGTTCAGGGGTTAGGGTGCGGCCTAGTGTTTAGGGTGCAGGGGTAAGGGCGCGGCCTAGGGTTTAGGGTACAGGGTTTAGGGCGTGGCCTATGGTTTAGGGTGCAGGGGTTAGGGCGCTGCCTAGGGTTTTGGGTGCAGAAGTTGGGGCGCGGCCTAGGGTTTTGGGTCCAGGGGTTAGGGGTCGGCCTAGGATTTAGGGTGCTGGTGAAAGGGAGCGGCCTAGGGTTTATGGTGCAGGGGTTAGGGCGCGGCCTAGGGTTTAGGGTGCAGGGGTTAGGGCGCGGCCTAGGGTTTTGGGTGCAGGGGTTAGGGCGCGGCCTAGGGTTTAGGGTGCAGGGGTTAGGGCACGGCCGAGGGTTTTGGGTGGGGGCCTTAGGACGCGGTCTAGGGTTTAGGGTGCAGGGGTTAGGGCGCGGCCTAGGGTGTAGGGTGCAGGGGTTAGGGCGCGGCCTAGGGTTTTGGGTGCAGGGGTTAGGACGCGGCCTAGGGTTTAGGGTGCTGGTGTAAGGGCGCGGCCTAGTGTTTAGGGTGCAGGGGTTCAGGCGCAGCATAGGGTTTAGGGTGCAAGGTTTAGCGCGCGGCCTAGGGTACAGGGCGCAGGGGTTTGGGCGCGGCCTAGGGTACAGGGCGCAGGGGTTAGGGCGCGGCCTAGCGTTTAGGGTGCAGGTGTTAGGGAGTAGTCTTGGGTTTAAGGTGCAGGGGTTAGGGCGCGTCCTAGGGTTTAGGGTGCAGGGGTTAGGGCGTGTCCTAGGGTTTAAAGTGGGTGCCTTGGGGCGCGGCCTATGGTTTAGGGTGCAGGGGTTAGGGCGCGGCGTAGGGTTTTGGGTGCAGGGGTAAGGGCGCGGCCTAGGGTTTAGGGTGCAGGGGTTAGGGCGCGGTCTAGGGTTTAGGGTGCAGGCGTTAGGGCGCGGCCTAGGGTGTAGGGTGCAGGGGTTAGGGCGCGGCGTAGGGTTTTGGGTGCAGGGGTAAGGGCGCGGCCTAGGGTTTAGGGTGCAGTGGTTAGGGCGTGTCCTAGGGTTTAGGGTGCAGGGGTTAGGGCGTGGCCTAGTGTTTAGAGTCGGTGCCTTAGGGCACGGCCTAGGGTTTAGGGTGCAGGGGTTAGGGTGCGGCCTAGTGTTTAGGGTGCAGGGGTTAGGGCGCGGCCTACGGTTTAGGGTGCTGGTGTAAGGGCGCGGCCTAGGGTTTTGGGTCCAGGGGCTAGGGCGCGGCCTAGGGTTTAGGGTGCTGGTGTAAGGGCGCGGCCTAGGGTTTAGGGTGCAGGGGTTAGGGCACGGCCGAGGGTTTTGGGTGGGGGTCTTAGGGCGCGGTCTAGGGTTTAGGGTGCAGGGGTTAGGGCGCGGCCTAGGGTGTAGGGTGCAGGGGTTAGGGCGCGGCCTAGGGTTTTGGGTGCAGGGGTTTGGGCGCGCTATAGGGTTTAGGGTGCTGGGGTTAGGGCGTGGCCTAGGGTTTAGGGTCCAGGGTTTAGGGCGCGGCCTAGGGTTAAGGGTGCAGGGGTTAGGGCGCGCCCTAGGGTTTAGGGTGCAAGGGTTAAGGCGCGGCCTAGGGTACAGGGCGCAGGGGTTAGGGTGCGGCCTAGGGTACAGGGCGCAGGGGTTAGGGCGCGGCCTAGCGTTTAGGGTGCTGGTTTTAGGGAGCAGACTTGGGTTTAGGGTGCAGGGGTCACGGCGCGGCCTAGGGTTTAGGGTGCAGGGGCTAGGGCGAGGCCTATGGTTTAGGGTGCAGGGGATAGGGCGCGGCCTAAGCTTTTGGGTGCAGAAGTTAGGGCGCGGCGTAGGGTTTAGGGTGCAGGGGTTAGGGCACGGCAGAGGGTTTTGGGTGGGGGCCTTAGGGCGCGGTCTGGGGTTTAGGGTGCAGGGGTTAGGGCGCGGCCTATGGTGTAGGGTGCAGGGGTAAAGGCGCGGCCTAGGGTTCATGGTGCAGGGATTAGGGCGCGACCTAGTGTTTAGTGTGGAGGGGTTAGGGTACGGCCTAGGGTTTAGGGTGCAGGGGTTCAGGCGCAGCATAGGGTTTAGGGTGCAAGGTTTAGCGCGCGGCCTAGGGTACAGGGCGCAGGGGTTTGGGCGCGGCCTAGGGTACAGGGCGCAGGGGTTAGGGCGCGGCCTAGCGTTTAGGGTGCAGGTGTTAGGGAGTAGTCTTGGGTTAAAGGTGCAGGGGTTAGGGCGCGTCCTAGGGTTTAGGGTGCAGGGGTTAGGGCGTATCCTAGGGTTTAAAGTGGGTGCCTTGGGGCGCGGCCTATGGTTTAGGGTGCAGGGGTTAGGGCGCGGCGAAGGGTTTTGGGTGCAGGGGTAAGGGCGCGGCCTAGGGTTTAGGGTGCAGGGGTTAGGGCGCGGTCTAGGGTTTAGGGTGCAGGCGTTAGGGCGCGGCCTAGGGTGTAGGGTGCAGGGGTTAGGGCGCGGCGTAGGGTTTTGGGTGCAGGGGTAAGGGCGCGGCCTAGGGTTTAGGGTGCAGGGGTTAGGGCGCGGCGAAGGGTTTAAAGTGCAGGGGTTAGGGCGCAATCTAGGGTTTAGGGTGCAGGGGTTCGGGCGCGGCATAGGCTTTAGGGTGCAAGGGTTAGGGCGCAGCATAGGGTACAGGGCGCAGGGGTTAGGGTGCGGCCTAGGGTACAGGGCGCAGGGGTTAGGGCGCGGCCTAGCGTTTAGGGTGCAGGTGTTAGGGAGCAGACTTGGGTTTAGGGTGCAGGGGTTAGGGCGTGTCCTAGGGTTTAGGGTGCAGGGGTTAGGGCGTGGCCTAGTGTTTAGAGTCGGTGCCTTAGGGCACGGCCTAGGGTTTAGGGTGCAGGGGTTAGGGTGCGGCCTAGTGTTTAGGGTGCAGGGGTTAGGGCGCGGCCTACGGTTTAGGGTGCTGGTGTAAGGGCGCGGCCTAGGGTTTTGGGTCCAGGGGCTAGGGCGCGGCCTAGGGTTTAGGGTGCTGGTGTAAGGGCGCGGCCTAGGGTTTAGGGTGCAGGGGTTAGGGCACGGCCGAGGGTTTTGGGTGGGGGTCTTAGGGTGCGGTCTAGGGTTTAGGGTGCAGGGGTTAGGGCGCGGCCTAGGGTGTAGGGTGCAGGGGTTAGGGCGCGGCCTAGGGTGTAGGGTGCAGGGGTTTGGGCGCGCTATAGGGTTTAGGGTGCTGGGGTTAGGGCGCGGCCTAGCGTTTAGGGTGCTGGTTTTAGGGAGCAGACTTGAGTTTAGGGTGCAGGGGTTAGGGCGCGTCCTAGGGTTTAGGGTGCAGGGGTTAGGGCGTGGCCTAGGGTTTAGATTGGGTGCCTTAGGGCGCGGCCTAGGGTTTAGGGTGTAGGGGTTAGGGTGCGGCCTAGTGTTTAGGGTGCAGGGGTTAGGGCGCGGCCTAGGGTTTAGGGTACAGGGGTTAGGGCGCGGCCTATGGTTTAGGGTGCAGGTGTTAGGGCGCGGCCTAGGGTTAAGGGTGCAGAACTTAGGGCGCGGCCTAGGGTTTAGGGTGCAGGGGTTAGGGCACGGCCGAGGGTTTTGGGTGGGGGTCTTAGGGCGCGGTCTAGGCTTTAGGGTGCTGGGGTTAGGGCGCGGTCTAGGGTGTAGGGTGCAGTGGTCAGGGCGCGGCCTAGGGTTTAGGGTGCTGGGGCTAGGTCGCGGCCTAGGGTTTAGGGTGCTGGGGCTAGGTCGCGGCCTATGGTTTAGGGTTCAGGGTTTAGGGCGCGGCCTAGGGTTTTGGGTGCAGAAGTTAGGGCGCGGCCTAGGGTTTTGGGTCCAGGGGTTAGGGCAGGGCCGAGGGTTTTGGGTGGGGGCCTTAGGACGCGGTCTGTAGTTTTGGGTGCAGGGGTTACGGGCGCGGCCTAGGGTGTAGGGTGCAGCGGTTAGGGCGCGGCCTAGGGTTTTGGGTCCGGGGGTTAGGGCGCGACCAAGGGTTTTGAGTGCTGGTGTAAGGGCGCGGCCTAGGGTTTATGGTGCAGGGGTTAGGGCGCGGCCTAGGGTTTAGGGTGCAGGGGTTAGGGCGCGGCCTAGGGTTTAGGGTGCAGGGGTTCGGGCACGGCATAGGGAATAGGGTGCAAGGGTTAGGGCGCGGCCTAGGGTACAGGGCGCATGGGTTAGGGCGCGGCCTAGGGTACAGGGCGCAGGGGTTAAGGCGCGGCCTAGCGTTTAGGGTGGAGGTGTTAGGGAGCAGACTTGGGTTTAGGGTGCGGGGATTAGCGCGCGTCCTATGGTTTAGGGTGCAGGGGTTAGGGCGTGGCCTATGGTTTAGAGTGGGTGCCTTAGGGCGCGGCCTAGGGTTTAGGGTGCAGGGGTTAGGGTGTGGCCTAGTGTTAAGGGTGCAGGGGTTAGGGCGCGGTCTAGGGTTTAGGGTGCAGGGGTTAGGGCGTGGCCTAGGGTTTAGAGTGGGTGCCTTAGGGCGCGGCCTAGGGTTTAGGGTGCAGGGGTTAGTGCGCGGCCTAGGGTTTAGGGTGCAGGGTTTAGGTCGTGGCCTAGGGTTTAGGGTGCAAGGGATCGGGCGCGGCATAGGGTTTAGGGTGCAAGTGTTAGGGCGCGGCCTAGGGTACAGGGTGCAAGGGTTAGGGCGCGGCCTAGGGTACAGGGCGCAGGGGTTAGGGCGCGGCCTAGGGTTTAGGGCGCAGGGGTTAAAGCGCGGCCTAGCGTTTAGGGTGCAGGTGTTAGGGAGCCGACTTGGGTTTAGGGTGCAGGGGTTAGGGCGCGGCCTAGGGTTTATGGTGCAGGGGTTAGGGCGCGGCCTGGGGTTTAGGGTGCAGGGGTTAGGGCGCGGCCTAGGGTTTAGGGTGCAGGGGTTCGGGCGCGGCATCGGGTTTAGGGTTCAAGGGTTATGGCGCGGCATAGGATACAGGGCGCAGGGGTTAGGGCGCGGCCTAGCGTTTAGGGTGCAGGTGTTAGGGAGCAGACTTGGGTTTAGGGTGCAGGGGTTAGGGCGCGTCCTAGGGTTTAGGGTGCAGGGGTTAGGGCGTGGCCTAGGGTTTAGAGTGGGTGCCTTGGGGCGCGGCCTAGGGTTTAGGGTGCAGGGGTTTGGGCGCGGCCTAGGGTTTTTGGGGCAGAAGTTAGGGCGCGGCCTAGGGTTTAGAGTGCAGGGGTTAGGGCACGGCCGAGGGTTTTGGGTGGGGGTCTTAGGGCGCGGCCTAGGGTTTAGGGTGCAGGGGTTAGGGCGCGGCCTAGGGTGTAGGGTGCAGGGGTTAGGGCGCGGCCTAGGGTTTTAGGTGCAGAAGTTAGGGCGCGGCCTAGGGTTTTGGGTGCAAGGGTTAGGGCGCGGCCTAGGGTTTAGGGTGCAGGGGTTAGGGAACGGCAGAGGGTTTTGGGTGGGGGCCTTAGGGCGCGGTCTAGGGTTTAGGGTGCAGGGGTTAGGGAGCGGCCTGGGGTTTTGGGTCCCGGGGTTAGGGCGCGGCCTAGGGTTTAGGGTGCTGGTGTAAGGGCGCGGCCTAGGGTTTAGGGTGCAGGGGTTAGGGCGCGGCCTAGGGTTTAGGGTGCAGGGGTTAGGGCGCGGCCAAGGGTTTAGGGTGCAGGGGTTCGGGCGCGGCATAGGGTTTAGGGTGCAAGGGTTAGGGCGCGGCCTAGGGTACAGGGCGCAGGGGTTAGGGCGCGGCCTAGGGTACATGGCGCAGGGGTTAGGGCGCGGCCTAGCGTTTAGGGTGCAGGTGTTAGGGAGCAGACTTGGGTTTAGGGTGCAGGGGTTAGGGCGCGTCCTAGGGTTTAGGGTGCAGGGGTTAGACCGTGGCCTAGGGTTTAGAGTGAGTGCCTTAGGGCGCGGCCTAGGGTTTTGGGTCCAGGGGTTAGGGCGCGACCTAGGGTTTAGGGTGCTTGTGTAAGGGCGCGGCCTAGGGTTTAGGGTGCAAGGGTTAGGGCGCGGCCTAGGGTACAGGGCGCAGGGGTTAGGGCGCGGCCTCGGGTACGGGGCGCAGGGGTTAGGGCGCGGCCTAGCGTTTAGGGTGCAGGTGTTAGGGAGCAGACTTGGGTTTAGGGTGCAGGGGTTAGGGCGCGTCCTAGGGTTTAGGGTGCAGGGGATAGGGCGTGGCCTAGGGTTTAGAGTGGGTGCCTTAGGGCGCGGCCTAGGGTTTAGAGTGCAGGGGTTAGGGTGCGGCCTAGTGTTTAGGGTGCAAGGGTTAGGGCGCGGCCTAGGGTTTAGGGTGCAGGGGCTAGGGCGCGGCCTATGGTTTAGGGTGCAGGGGATAGGGCGCGGCCTAGGGTTTTGGGTGCAGAAGTTAGGGCGTGGCCTATGGTTTAGGGTGCAGGGGTTAGGGCGCGGCCTAGGGTTTAGGGTTCAGGGGTTAGGGCACGGCCGACGGTTTTGGGTCTAGGGGATAGGGCGCGGCCTGTGGTTTAGGGTGCAGGGGTTAGTGCGCGGCCTAGGGTTTTTGGGGCAGAAGTTAGGGCGCAGCCTAGGATTTAGAGTGCAGGGGTTAGGGCACGGCCGAGGGTTTTGGGTGGGGGCCTTAGGGCGCGGTCTAGGGTTTAGGGTGCAGGGGTTAGGGCGCGGCCTAGGGTGTAGGGTGCAGAGGTTAGGGCGCGGCCTAGGGTTTTGGGTCCAGGGGTTAGGGCGCGGCCTAGGGTTTAGAGTGCTGGTGTAAGGGCGCGGCCTAGGGTTTATGGTGCAGGGGTTAGGGTGCGGCCTAGGGTTTACGGTGCAGGGGTTAGGGTGCGGCATAGGGTTTAGGGTGGAAGGGTTAGGGCGCGGCCGAGGGGTTTGGGTGGGTTCCTTAGGGCGCTGTCTAGGGTTTAGGGTGCAGGGGTTAGGGCGCGGACTAGGGTGTAGGGTGCAGGGGTTAGGGCACGGCCTAGGGTTTTGAATCCAGGGGTTAGGGCGCGGCCTAGGGTTTAGGGTGCAGGGGTTAGGGCGCGGTCTAGGGTTTATGGTGCAGGGGTTAGGGCGCGTCCTTGGGTTCAGGGTGCAGGGCTTAGGGCGTGGCCTAGGGTTTAGAGTGGGTGCCTTAGGGCGCGGCCTAGGGTTTAGGGTGCAGGGGTTAGGGCGTGGCCTAGGGTTTAGGGTGCAAGGGATCGGGCGCGGCATAGGGTTTAGGGTGCAAGGGATCGGGCGCGGCATAGGGTTTAGGGTGCAAGTGTTAGGGCGCGGCCTAGGGTACAGGGTGCAAGGTTTAGGGCGCGGCCTAGGGTACAGGGCGCAGGGGTTCGGGCGCGGCCTAGGGTACAGGGCGCAGGGGTTAGGGCGCGGCCTAGCGTTTAGGGTGCAGGTGTTAGGGAGCAGACTTGGGTTTAGGGTTCAGGGGTTCGGGCGCGTCCTAGGGTTTAGGGTGCTGGGGTTAGACCGTGGCCTAGGGTTTAGAGTGAGTGCCTTAGGGCGCGGCCTAGGGTTTAGGGTGCAGGGGTTAGGGTGCGGCCTAGTGTTTAGGGTGCAGGGGTCAGGGCGCGGCCTAGGGTTTAGGGTGCAGGGGCTAGGGCGTGGCCTATGGTTTAAAGTGCAGGGGATAGGGCGCGGCCTAGGGTTTTGGGTGCAGAAGTTAGGGCGCGGCCTAGGGTTTAGGGTGCAGGGGTTAGGGCACGGCCGAGGGTTTTGGGTGGGGGCCTTAGGGCGCGGTCTGGGGTTTTGGGTGCAGGGGTTAGGGCGCGGCCTAGGGTGTAGGTTGCAGGGGTTAGGGCGCCGCCAAGGGTTTTGGGTCCAGGGGTTAGGGCGCGGCCTAGGGTTTAGGGTGCTGGTGTAAGGGCGCGGTCTAGGGTTTATGGTGCAGGGGTTAGGGCGCGGCCTAGGGTTTAGGGTGCAGGGGTTAGGGCGCGGCCTAGAGTTTAGGGTGCATGGGTTCGGGCGCGGCATAGGGTTTAGGGTGCAAGGGTTAGGGCGCGGCATTGGGTACAGGGCGCAGGGGTTAGGGCGCGGCCTAGCGTTTAGGGTGCAGGTGTTAGGGAGCAGACTTGGGTTTAGGGTGCAGGGGTTAGGGCGCGTCCTAGGGTTTAGGGTGCAGGGGTTAGGGCGTGGCCTAGGGTTTAGAGTGGGTGCCTTAGTGCGCAGCCTAGGGTTTAGGGTTCAGTTGTTAGGGTGCGGCCTAGTGTCTAGGGTGCAGGGGTTAGGGCGCGGCCTAGGGTTTAGGGTGCAGGGGTTTCGGTGCGGCGTAGCGTTTAGGGTGCAGGTGTTAGGAAGCAGACTTGGGTTTTGGGTGCAGAAGTTAGGGCGCGGCCTAGGGTGTAGGGTGCAGGGGTTAGGGCACGGCCGAGAGTTTTGGGTGGGGGCCTTAGGGCGCGGTCTAGGGTTTAGGGTGCAGGGGTTAGGGCGCGGCCTAGGGTGTAGGGTGCAGGGGTTCGGGCGCGGCATAGGGTTTAGGGTGCAAGGGTTAGAGCGCGGCCTAGGGTACAGGGCGCAGGGGTTAGGGCGTGGCCTAGGGTTTAGTGTGGGTGCCTTGGGGCGCGGCCTAGGGTTTAGGGTGCAGGGGTTTGGGTGCGGCCTAGTGTTTAGGGTGCAGGGGTTAGGGCGCGGCCAAGGGTTTAGGGTGCAGGGGTTAGGGCACGGCCGAGGGTTTTGGGTCTAGGGGATAGGGCGCGGCCTATGGTTTAGGGTGCAGGGGTTAGTGCGCGGCCTAGGGTTTTTGGGGCAGAAGTTAGGGCGCGGCCTAGGGTTTAGAGTGCAGGGGTTAGGGCACGGCCGAGGGTTTTGGGTGGGGGCCTTAGGGCGCGGTCTCGGGTTTAGGGTGCAGGGGTTAGGGCGCGGCCTAGGGTGTAGGGTGCAGGGGTTAGGGCGCGGCCTAGGGTGTAGGGTGCAGGGGTTAGGGCGCGGCCTAGGGTTTTGGGTCCAGGGGTTAGGGCGCGGCCTAGGGTTTAGAGTGCTGGTGTAAGGGCGCGGCCTAGGGTTTATGGTGCAGGGGTTAGGGTGCGGCCTAGGCTTTACGGTGCAGGGGTTAGGGTGCGGCATAGGGTTTAGGGTGGAAGGGTTAGGGCGCGGCCGAGGGGTTTGGGTGGGTTCCTTAGGGCGCGGTCTAGGGTTTAGGGAGCAGGGGTTAGGGCGCGGACTAGGGTGTAGGGTGCAGGGGTTAGGGCACGGCCTAGGGTTTTGAGTCCAGGGGTTAGGGCGCGGCCTAGGGTTTAGGGTGCTGGTGTAAGTGCGCCGCCTAGGGTTTATGGTGCAGGGGTTAGGGCGCGGCCTAGGGTTTAGGGTGCAGGGGTTAGGGCGCGGTCTAGGGTTTATGGTGCAGGGGTTAGGGCGCGTCCTAGGGTTCAGGGTGCAGGGGTTAGGGTGTGGCCTAGGAATTAGAGTGGGTGCCTTAGGGCGCGGCCTAAGGTTTAGGGTGCAGGGGTTAGTGCGCGGCCTAGGGTTTAGGGTGCAGGGTTTAGGTCGTGGCCTAGGGTTTAGGGTGCAAGGGATCGGGCGCGGCATAGGGTTTAGGGTGCAAGTGTTAGGGCGCGGCCTAGGGTACAGGGTGCAAGGGTTAGGGCGCGGCCTAGGGTACAGGGCGCAGGGGTTAGGGCGCGGCCTAGGGTTTAGGGCGCAGGGGTTAAAGCGCGGCCTAGCGTTTAGGGTGCAGGTGTTAGGGAGCCGACTTGGGTTTAGGGTGCAGGGGTTAGGGCGCGTCCTAGGGTTTATGGTGCAGGGGTTAGGGCGCGGCCTGGGGTTTAGGGTGCAGGGGTTAGGGCGCGGCCTAGGGTTTAGGGTGCAGGGGTTCGGGCGCGGCATCGGGTTTAGGGTTCAAGGGTTATGGCGCGGCATAGGATACAGGGCGCAGGGGTTAGGGCGCGGCCTAGCGTTTAGGGTGCAGGTGTTAGGGAGCAGACTTGGGTTTAGGGTGCAGGGGTTAGGGCGCGTCCTAGGGTTTAGGGTGCAGGGGTTAGGGCGTGGCCTAGGGTTTAGAGTGGGTGCCTTAGTGCGCGGCCTAGGGTTTAGGGTTCAGTTGTTAAGGTGCGGCCTAGTGTCTAGGGTGCAGGCGTTAGGGCGCGGCCTAGGGTTTAGGGTGCAGGGGTTTGGGTGCGGCGTAGCGTTTAGGGTCCAGGTGTTAAGGAGCAGACTTGGGTTTTGGGTGCAGAAGTTAGGGCGCGGCCTAGGGTTAAGGGTGCAGGGGTTAGGGCACGGCCGAGGGTTTTGGGTGGGGGCCTTAGGGCGTGGTCTAGGGTTTAGGGTGCAGGGGTTAGGGCGCACCCTAGGGTGTAGGGTGCAGGGGTTAGGGCGCGGCCTAGGGTTTAGGGTGCTGGTGTAAGGGCGCGGCCTAGGGTTTAGGGTGCAGGGGTTCGGGCGTGGCATAGGGTTTAGGGTGCAAGGGTTAGGGCGCGGCCTAGGGTTTAGGGTGCAGGGGCTAGGGCGCGGCCTATGGTTTAGTGTGGGTGCCTTGGGGCGCGGCCTAGGGTTTAGGGTGCAGGGGTTTGGGCGCGGCCTAGGGTTTTTGGGGCAGAAGTTAGGGCGCGGCCTAGGGTTTAGAGTGCAGGGGTTAGGGCACGGCCGAGGGTTTTGGGTGGGGGTCTTAGGGCGCGGCCTAGGGTTTAGGGTGCAGGGGTTAGGGCGCGGCCTAGGGTGTAGGGTGCAGGGGTTAGGGCGCGGCCTAGGGTTTTAGGTGCAGAAGTTAGGGCGCGGCCTAGGGTTTTGGGTGCAAGGGTTAGGGCGCGGCCTAGGGTTTAGGGTGCAGGGGTTAGGGAACGGCAGAGGGTTTTGGGTGGGGGCCTTAGGGCGCGGTCTAGGGTTTAGGGTGCAGGGGTTAGGGAGCGGCCTGGGGTTTTGGGTCCCGGGGTTAGGGCGCGGCCTAGGGTTTAGGGTGCTGGTGTAAGGGCGCGGCCTAGGGTTTAGGGTGCAGGGGTTAGGGCGCGGCCTAGGGTTTAGGGTGCAGGGGTTAGGGCGCGGCCAAGGGTTTAGGGTGCAGGGGTTCGGGCGCGGCATAGGGTTTAGGGTGCAAGGGTTAGGGCGCGGCCTAGGGTACAGGGTGCAGGGGTTAGGGCGCGGCCTAGGGTACATGGCGCAGGGGTTAGGGCGCGGCCTAGCGTTTAGGGTGCAGGTGTTAGGGAGCAGACTTGGGTTTAGGGTGCAGGGGTTAGGGCGCGTCCTAGGGTTTAGGGTGCAGGGGTTAGACCGTGGCCTAGGGTTTAGAGTGAGTGCCTTAGGGCGCGGCCTAGGGTTTTGGGTCCAGGGGTTAGGGCGCGACCTAGGGTTTAGGGTGCTTGTGTAAGGGCGCGGCCTAGGGTTTAGGGTGCAAGGGTTAGGGCGCGGCCTAGGGTACAGGGCGCAGGGGTTAGGGCGCGGCCTCGGGTACGGGGCGCAGGGGTTAGGGCGCGGCCTAGCGTTTAGGGTGCAGGTGTTAGGGAGCAGACTTGGGTTTAGGGTGCAGGGGTTAGGGCGCGTCCTAGGGTTTAGGGTGCAGGGGATAGGGCGTGGCCTAGGGTTTAGAGTGGGTGCCTTAGGGCGCGGCCTAGGGTTTAGAGTGCAGGGGTTAGGGTGCGGCCTAGTGTTTAGGGTGCAAGGGTTAGGGCGCGGCCTAGGGTTTAGGGTGCAGGGGCTAGGGCGCGGCCTATGGTTTAGGGTGCAGGGGATAGGGCGCGGCCTAGGGTTTTGGGTGCAGAAGTTAGGGCGTGGCCTATGGTTTAGGGTGCAGGGGTTAGGGCGCGGCCTAGGGTTTAGGGTTCAGGGGTTAGGGCACGGCCGACGGTTTTGGGTCTAGGGGATAGGGCGCGGCCTGTGGTTTAGGGTGCAGGGGTTAGTGCGCGGCCTAGGGTTTTTGGGGCAGAAGTTAGGGCGCGGCCTAGGATTTAGAGTGCAGGGGTTAGGGCACGGCCGAGGGTTTTGGGTGGGGGCCTTAGGGCGCGGTCTAGGGTTTAGGGTGCAGGGGTTAGGGCGCGGCCTAGGGTGTAGGGTGCAGAGGTTAGGGCGCGGCCTAGGGTTTTGGGTCCAGGGGTTAGGGCGCGGCCTAGGGTTTAGAGTGCTGGTGTAAGGGCGCGGCCTAGGGTTTATGGTGCAGGGGTTAGGGTGCGGCCTAGGGTTTACGGTGCAGGGGTTAGGGTGCGGCATAGGGTTTAGGGTGGAAGGGTTAGGGCGCGGCCGAGGGGTTTGGGTGGGTTCCTTAGGGCGCTGTCTAGGGTTTAGGGTGCAGGGGTTAGGGCGCGGACTAGGGTGTAGGGTGCAGGGGTTAGGGCACGGCCTAGGGTTTTGAATCCAGGGGTTAGGGCGCGGCCTAGGGTTTAGGGTGCAGGGGTTAGGGCGCGGTCTAGGGTTTATGGTGCAGGGGTTAGGGCGCGTCCTTGGGTTCAGGGTGCAGGGCTTAGGGCGTGGCCTAGGGTTTAGAGTGGGTGCCTTAGGGCGCGGCCTAGGGTTTAGGGTGCAGGGGTTAGGGCGTGGCCTAGGGTTTAGGGTGCAAGGGATCGGGCGCGGCATAGGGTTTAGGGTGCAAGTGTTAGGGCGCGGCCTAGGGTACAGGGTGCAAGGTTTAGGGCGCGGCCTAGGGTACAGGGCGCAGGGGTTCGGGCGCGGCCTAGGGTACAGGGCGCAGGGGTTAGGGCGCGGCCTAGCGTTTAGGGTGCAGGTGTTAGGGAGCAGACTTGGGTTTAGGGTTCAGGGGTTCGGGCGCGTCCTAGGGTTTAGGGTGCTGGGGTTAGACCGTGGCCTAGGGTTTAGAGTGAGTGCCTTAGGGCGCGGCCTAGGGTTTAGGGTGCAGGGGTTAGGGTGCGGCCTAGTGTTTAGGGTGCAGGGGTCAGGGCGCGGCCTAGGGTTTAGGGTGCAGGGGCTAGGGCGTGGCCTATGGTTTAAAGTGCAGGGGATAGGGCGCGGCCTAGGGTTTTGGGTGCAGAAGTTAGGGCGCGGCCTAGGGTTTAGGGTGCAGGGGTTAGGGCACGGCCGAGGGTTTTGGGTGGGGGCCTTAGGGCGCGGTCTGGGGTTTTGGGTGCAGGGGTTAGGGCGCGGCCTAGGGTGTAGGTTGCAGGGGTTAGGGCGCCGCCAAGGGTTTTGGGTCCAGGGGTTAGGGCGCGGCCTAGGGTTTAGGGTGCTGGTGTAAGGGCGCGGTCTAGGGTTTATGGTGCAGGGGTTAGGGCGCGGCCTAGGGTTTAGGGTGCAGGGGTTAGGGCGCGGCCTAGAGTTTAGGGTGCATGGGTTCGGGCGCGGCATAGGGTTTAGGGTGCAAGGGTTAGGGCGCGGCATTGGGTACAGGGCGCAGGGGTTAGGGCGCGGCCTAGCGTTTAGGGTGCAGGTGTTAGGGAGCAGACTTGGGTTTAGGGTGCAGGGGTTAGGGCGCGTCCTAGGGTTTAGGGTGCAGGGGTTAGGGCGTGGCCTAGGGTTTAGAGTGGGTGCCTTAGTGCGCAGCCTAGGGTTTAGGGTTCAGTTGTTAGGGTGCGGCCTAGTGTCTAGGGTGCAGGGGTTAGGGCGCGGCCTAGGGTTTAGGGTGCAGGGGTTTCGGTGCGGCGTAGCGTTTAGGGTGCAGGTGTTAGGAAGCAGACTTGGGTTTTGGGTGCAGAAGTTAGGGCGCGGCCTAGGGTGTAGGGTGCAGGGGTTAGGGCACGGCCGAGAGTTTTGGGTGGGGGCCTTAGGGCGCGGTCTAGGGTTTAGGGTGCAGGGGTTAGGGCGCGGCCTAGGGTGTAGGGTGCAGGGGTTCGGGCGCGGCATAGGGTTTAGGGTGCAAGGGTTAGAGCGCGGCCTAGGGTACAGGGCGCAGGGGTTAGGGCGTGGCCTAGGGTTTAGTGTGGGTGCCTTGGGGCGCGGCCTAGGGTTTAGGGTGCAGGGGTTTGGGTGCGGCCTAGTGTTTAGGGTGCAGGGGTTAGGGCGCGGCCAAGGGTTTAGGGTGCAGGGGTTAGGGCACGGCCGAGGGTTTTGGGTCTAGGGGATAGGGCGCGGCCTATGGTTTAGGGTGCAGGGGTTAGTGCGCGGCCTAGGGTTTTTGGGGCAGAAGTTAGGGCGCGGCCTAGGGTTTAGAGTGCAGGGGTTAGGGCACGGCCGAGGGTTTTGGGTGGGGGCCTTAGGGCGCGGTCTCGGGTTTAGGGTGCAGGGGTTAGGGCGCGGCCTAGGGTGTAGGGTGCAGGGGTTAGGGCGCGGCCTAGGGTGTAGGGTGCAGGGGTTAGGGCGCGGCCTAGGGTTTTGGGTCCAGGGGTTAGGGCGCGGCCTAGGGTTTAGAGTGCTGGTGTAAGGGCGCGGCCTAGGGTTTATGGTGCAGGGGTTAGGGTGCGGCCTAGGCTTTACGGTGCAGGGGTTAGGGTGCGGCATAGGGTTTAGGGTGGAAGGGTTAGGGCGCGGCCGAGGGGTTTGGGTGGGTTCCTTTGGGCGCGGTCTAGGGTTTAGGGAGCAGGGGTTAGGGCGCGGACTAGGGTGTAGGGTGCAGGGGTTAGGGCACGGCCTAGGGTTTTGAGTCCAGGGGTTAGGGCGCGGCCTAGGGTTTAGGGTGCTGGTGTAAGTGCGCCGCCTAGGGTTTATGGTGCAGGGGTTAGGGCGCGGCCTAGGGTTTAGGGTGCAGGGGTTAGGGCGCGGTCTAGGGTTTATGGTGCAGGGGTTAGGGCGCGTCCTAGGGTTCAGGGTGCAGGGGTTAGGGTGTGGCCTAGGGTTTAGAGTGGGTGCCTTAGGGCGCGGCCTAGGGTTTAGGGTGCAGGGGTTAGTGCGCGGCCTAGGGTTTAGGGTGCAGGGTTTAGGTCGTGGCCTAGGGTTTAGGGTGCAAGGGATCGGGCGCGGCATAGGGTTTAGGGTGCAAGTGTTAGGGCGCGGCCTAGGGTACAGGGTGCAAGGGTTAGGGCGCGGCCTAGGGTACAGGGCGCAGGGGTTAGGGCGCGGCCTAGGGTTTAGGGCGCAGGGGTTAAAGCGCGGCCTAGCGTTTAGGGTGCAGGTGTTAGGGAGCCGACTTGGGTTTAGGGTGCAGGGGTTAGGGCGCGTCCTAGGGTTCAGGGTGCAGGGGTTAGGGAGTGGCCTAGGGTTTAGAGTGGGTGCCTTAGGGCGCGGCCTTGGGTTTAGGGTGCAGGGGTTAGGGCGCGGCCTAGGGTTTAGGGTACAGGGGTTAGGGTGCGGCAGTGGGTTTAGGGTGCAGGGGTTAGGGCGCGGCCTAGGGTTTATGGTGCAGAAGTTAGGGCGCGGCCTAGGGTTTAGGGTGCGGGGGTTAGGGCACGGCCGAGGGTTTTGGGTGGGGGCCTTAGGGCGCGGTCTAGGGTTTCGGGCGCAGGGGTTAGGGCGCGGAATAAAATGTAAGGTGCAGGGGTCAGGGCGCGGCCTAGAGTTTTGGGTCCAGGGGTTAGGGCGCGGCCTAGGGTTTAGGGTGCTGGTGTAAGGGCGCGGCCTAGGTTTTTGGTGCAGGGGTTAGGGCGCGTCCTAGGGTTTAGGGTGCAGGGGTTAGGGCGCGGCCTAGGGTTTAGGGTGCAGGGGTTCGGGCGCAGCATAGGGTTTAGGGTGCAGGGGTTAGGGCGCGGCCTAGGGTACAGGCGCAGGGGTTAGGCGCGGCCTAGGGTACAGGGCGCAGGGGTTAGGGCGCTGCCTAGCGTTTAGGGTGCAGGTATTAGGGAGCAGACTTGGGTTTAGGGTGCAGGGGTAGGGCGCGTCCTAGGGTTCAGGGTGCAGGGGTTAGGGCGTGGCCTAGGGTTTAGAGTCGGTGCCTTAGGGCGCGACCTAGGGTTTAGGGTGCTGGTGTAAGTGCGCCGCCTAGGGTTTATGGTGCAGGGGTTAGGGCGCGGCCTAGGGTTTAGGGTGCAGGGGTTAGGGCGCGGTCTAGGGTTTATGGTGCAGGGGTTAGGGCGCGTCCTAGGGTTCAGGTGCAGGGGTTAGGGCGTGGCCTAGGTTTAGAGTGGGTGCCTTAGGGCGCGGCCTAGGGTTTCGGGTGCAGGGGTTAGGGCGCGGCCTAGGGTTTAGGGTGCAGGGTTTAGGGCGTGGCCTAGGGTTTAGGGTGCAAGGGATCGGGCGCGGCATAGGGTTTAGGGTGCAAGTGTTGGGGCGCGGCCTAGGGTACAGGGTGCAAGGGTTAGGGCGCGGCCTAGGGTACAGGGCGCAGGGGTTAGGGCGCGGCCTAGGGTTTAGGGCGCAGGGGTTAAAGCGCGGCCTAGGGTTTAGGGTACAGGGGTTAGGGTGCGGCAGTGGGTTTAGGGTGCAGGGGTTAGGGCGCGGCCTAGGGTTTATGGTGCAGAAGTTAGGGCGCGCCTAGGGTTTAGGGTGCGGGGGTTAGGGCACGGCCGAGGGTTTTGGGTGGGGGCCTTAGGGCGCGGTCTAGGGTTTCGGGCGCAGGGGTTAGGGCGCGGAATAAAATGTAAGGTGCAGGGGTCAGGGCGCGGCCTAGAGTTTTGGGTCCAGGGGTTAGGGCGCGGCCTAGGGTTTAGGGTGCTGGTGTAAGGGCGCGGCCTAGGGTTTTTGGTGCAGGGGTTAGGGCGCGTCCTAGGGTTTAGGGTGCAGGTGTTAGGGCGCGGCCTAGGGTTTAGGGCGCAGGGGTTAGGGCGCGGCCTAGGGTACAGGGCGCAGGGGTTAGGGCGCGGCCTAGGGTACAGGGCGCAGGGGTTAGGGCGCTGCCTAGCGTTTAGGGTGCAGGTATTAGGGAGCAGACTTGGGTTTAGGTGCAGGGGTTAGGGCGCGTCCTAGGGTTCAGGGTGCAGGGGTTAGGGCGTGGCCTAGGGTTTAGAGTCGGTGCCTGAGGCGGCGACCTAGGGTTAGTGTTCAGGGGTTAGGGTGCGGCCTAGTGTTTAGGGTGCAGGGGTAAGGGCGCGGCCTAGGGTTTAGGGTACAGGGTTTAGGGCGTGGCCTATGGTTTAGGGTGCAGGGGTTAGGGCGCTGCCTAGGGTTTTGGGTGCAGAAGTTGGGGCGCGGCCAAGGGTTTTGGGTCCAGGGGTTAGGGGTCGGCCTAGGATTTAGGGTGCTGGTGAAAGGGAGCGGCCTAGGGTTTATGGTGCAGGGGTTAGGGCGCGGCCTAGGGTTTAGGGTGCAGGGGTTAGGGCGCGGCCTAGGGTTTTGGGTGCAGGGGTTAGGGCGCGGCCTAGGGTTTAGGGTGCAGGGGTTAGGGCACGGCCGAGGGTTTTGGGTGGGGGCCTTAGGACGCGGTCTAGGGTTTAGGGTGCAGGGGTTAGGGCGCGGCCTAGGGTGTAGGGTGCAGGGGTTAAGGCGCGGCCTAGGGTGTAGGGTGCAGGGGTTAGGGCGCGGCCTAGGGTTTTGGGTGCAGGGGTTAGGACGCGGCCTAGGGTTTAGGGTGCTGGTGTAAGGGCGCGGCCTAGTGTTTAGGGTGCAGGGGTTCAGGCGCAGCATAGGGTTTAGGGTGCAAGGTTTAGCGCGCGGCCTAGGGTACAGGGCGCAGGGGTTTGGGCGCGGCCTAGGGTACAGGGCGCAGGGGTTAGGGCGCGGCCTAGCGTTTAGGGTGCAGGTGTTAGGGAGTAGTCTTGGGTTTAAGGTGCAGGGGTTAGGGCGCGTCCTAGGGTTTAGGGTGCAGGGGTTAGGGCGTGTCCTAGGGTTTAAAGTGGGTGCCTTGGGGCGCGGCCTATGGTTTAGGGTGCAGGGGTTAGGGCGCGGCGTAGGGTTTTGGGTGCAGGGGTAAGGGCGCGGCCTAGGGTTTAGGGTGCAGGGGTTAGGGCGCGGTCTAGGGTTTAGGGTGCAGGCGTTAGGGCGCGGCCTAGGGTGTAGGGTGCAGGGGTTAGGGCGCGGCGTAGGGTTTTGGGTGCAGGGGTAAGGGCGCGGCCTAGGGTTTAGGGTGCAGTGGTTAGGGCGTGTCCTAGGGTTTAGGGTGCAGGGGTTAGGGCGTGGCCTAGTGTTTAGAGTCGGTGCCTTAGGGCACGGCCTAGGGTTTAGGGTGCAGGGGTTAGGGTGCGGCCTAGTGTTTAGGGTGCAGGGGTTAGGGCGCGGCCTACGGTTTAGGGTGCTGGTGTAAGGGCGCGGCCTAGGGTTTTGGGTCCAGGGGCTAGGGCGCGGCCTAGGGTTTAGGGTGCTGGTGTAAGGGCGCGGCCTAGGGTTTAGGGTGCAGGGGTTAGGGCACGGCCGAGGGTTTTGGGTGGGGGTCTTAGGGCGCGGTCTAGGGTTTAGGGTGCAGGGGTTAGGGCGCGGCCTAGGGTGTAGGGTGCAGGGGTTAGGGCGCGGCCTAGGGTTTTGGGTGCAGGGGTTTGGGCGCGCTATAGGGTTTAGGGTGCTGGGGTTAGGGCGTGGCCTAGGGTTTAGGGTCCAGGGTTTAGGGCGCGGCCTAGGGTTAAGGGTGCAGGGGTTAGGGCGCGCCCTAGGGTTTAGGGTGCAAGGGTTAAGGCGCGGCCTAGGGTACAGGGCGCAGGGGTTAGGGTGCGGCCTAGGGTACAGGGCGCAGGGGTTAGGGCGCGGCCTAGCGTTTAGGGTGCTGGTTTTAGGGAGCAGACTTGGGTTTAGGGTGCAGGGGTCACGGCGCGGCCTAGGGTTTAGGGTGCAGGGGCTAGGGCGAGGCCTATGGTTTAGGGTGCAGGGGATAGGGCGCGGCCTAAGCTTTTGGGTGCAGAAGTTAGGGCGCGGCGTAGGGTTTAGGGTGCAGGGGTTAGGGCACGGCAGAGGGTTTTGGGTGGGGGCCTTAGGGCGCGGTCTAGGTTTTAGGGTGCAGGGGTTAGGGTGCGGCCTAGTGTTTAGGGTGCAGGGGTTAGGGCGCGGTCTAGGGTTTAGGGTGCAGGGGTTAGGGCGCGGCCTAGGGTTTATGGTGCAGGGGTTAGGGCGCGGCCTAGGGTTTAGGGTGCCGGGGTTAGGGCGCGGTCTAGGGTTTAGGGTGCAGGGGTTCAGGCGCGGCATAGGGTTTAGGGTTCAAGGGTTAGGGCGCGGCCTAGGGTGCAGGGCGCAGGGGTTAGGGCACGGCCTAGGGTACATGGCGCAGGGGTTAGGGAGCGGCCTAGCATTCAGTGTGCAGGTGTTAGGGAGCAGAACTGGGTTTAGGGTGCAGGGCTTAGGGCGCGTCCTAGTGTTTAGGGTACAGGGGTTAGGGTGCGGCCCCAGTGTTTAGGGTGCAGGGGTTAGGGCGCGGCGTAGGGTTTAGGGTGCAGTGATTAGGGTGCGGCCTAGTGTTTAGGGTGCAGGGGTTAGGGCGCGGCCTAGGGTTTAGGGTACAGGGGTTAGGGCGCCGCCTATGGTTTAGGGTGCAGGGGTTAGGGCGCGGCCTAGGGTTTTGGGTGCAGAAGTTAGGGCGCGGCCTACGGTTTTGGGTTCAGGGGTTAGGGCACGGCCGAGGGTTTTGGGTGGGGGCCTTAGGGCGCGGTCTAGGGTTTAGAGTGCAGGGTTTAGGGCGCGGCCTAGGGTGTAGGGTGCAGGGGTTAGGGCGCGGCCTAGGGTTTTGGGTCCAGGGGTTAGGGCGAGGCCTAGGGTTTAGGGTGCTGGTGTAAGGGCGCGGCCTAGGGTTTATGGTGCAGGGGTTAGGGCGCATCCTGGGGTTTAGGGTGCAGGGGTTAGGGCGCGTCCTAGGGTTTATGGTGCAGGGGTTCGGGCGCGGCCTAGGGTTTTGGGTGCAAGGGTTAGGGCGCGGCCTAGGGTACACGGCGCAGGGGTTAGGGCGCGGCCTACGGAACAGGGCGCAGGGGTTAGGGCGCGGCCTAGCGTTTAGGGTGCAGGTGTTAGGGAGCAGACTTGGGTTTAGGGTGCAGGGGTTAGGGCGCGTCCTAGGGTTTTGGGTGTAGGGGTTAGGGCGTGGCCTAGAGTTTAGAGTGGGTGACTAAGGGCGCGGCCTTGGGTTTAATGTGCAGGGGTTAAGGGCGCGGCCTAGTGTTTAGGGTGCAGGGGTCAGGGCGCAGCCTAGGGTTTAGGGTGCAGGGGTTAGGGCGCGGCCTATGGTTTAGGGTGCAGGGGTTAGGGCGCGGCCTAGGGTTTTGGCTGCAGAAGTTAGGGCGCGGCCTAGGGTTTAGGGTGCAGGGGTTAGGGCACGGCCGAGGGTTTTGGGTGGGGGCCTTCGGGCGCGGTCTGGGATTTAGGGTGCAGGGGTTAGGGCGCGGCCTAGGGTTTAGGGTGCAGGGGTTAGGGCGCGGCCTAGGGTTTTGGGTCCGGGCGTTAGGGCGCGGCCAAGGGTTTTGGGTCCAGGGGTTAGGGCGCGGCCTAGGGTTTAGGGTGCTGGTGTAAGGGCGGGGCCTAGGGTTTATGGTGCAGGGGTTAGGGTGCGGCCCAGGGTTTAGGGTGCAGGGGTTAGGGCACGGCATAGGGTTTAGGGTGCAGGGGTTCGGGCGCGGCATAAGGTTTAGGGTGCAAGGGTTAGGGCGCGGCCTAGGGTACAGGGCGCAGGGGTTAGGGCGCGGCCTAGGGTTTTGGGTGCAGAAGTTAGGGCGCGGGTTAGGATTTAGGGTGCAGGGGTTAGGGCACGGCCGAGGGTTTTGGGTGGCGGCCTTAGGGCGCGGTCTAGGGTTTAGGGTGCAGGGGTTAGGGCGCGGCCTAGGGTTTATGGTGCAGGGGTTAGGGCGCGGCCTAGGGTTCAGGGTGCCGGGGTTAGGGCGCGGTCTAGGGTTTACGGTGCAGGGGTTCAGGCGCGGCATAGGGTTTAGGGTGCAAGGGTTAGGGCGCGGCCTAGGGTGCAGGGCGCAGGGGTTAGGGCACGGCCTAGGGTACATGGCGCAGGGGTTAGGGCGCGGCCTAGCGTTTAGTGTGCAGGTGTTAGGGAGCAGAACTGGGTTTAGGGTGCAGGGCTTAGGGCGTGTCCTAGTGTTTAGGGTGCAGGGGTTAGGGTGCGGCCCCAGTGTTTAGGGTGCAGGGGTTAGGGCGCGGCGTAGGGTTTAGGGTGCAGGGATTAGGGTGCGGCCTAGTGTTTAGGGTGCAGGGGTTAGGGTGCGGCCTAGGGTTTAGGGTACAGGGGTTAGGGCGCCGCCTATGGTTTAGGGTGCAGGGGTTAGGGCGCGGCCTAGGGTTTTGGGTGCAGAGGTTAGGGCGCGGCCTAGGGTTTTGGGTTCAGGGGTTAGGGCACGGCCGAGGGTTTTGGGTGGGGGCCTTAGGGCGCGGTCTAGGGTTTCGGGTGCAGGGGTTAGGGCGCGGCCGAGGGTGTAGGGTGCAGGGGTTAGGGCGCGGCCTAGGGTTTTGGGTCCAGGGGTTAGGGCGAGGCCTAGGGTTTAGGGTGCTGGTGTAAGGGCGCGGCCTAGGGTTTATGGTGCAGGGGTTAGGGCGCATCCTGGGGTTTAGGGTGCAGGGGTTAGGGCGCGTCCTAGGGTTTATGGTGCAGGGGTTCGGGCGCGGCCTAGGGTTTTGGGTGCAAGGGTTAGGGCGCGGCCTAGGGTACATGGCGCAGGGGTTAGGGCGCGGCCTACGGAACAGGGCGCAGGGGTTAGGGCGCGGCCTAGCGTTTAGGGTGCAGGTGTTAGGGAGCAGACTTGGGTTTAGGGTGCAGGGGTTAGGGCGCGTCCTAGGGTTTAGGGTGCAGGGGTTAGGGCGTGGCCTAGGGTTTAGAGTGGGTGCCTTAGTGCGCGGCCTTGGGTTTAATGTGCAGGGGTTAAGGGCGCGGCCTAGTGTTTAGGGTGCAGGGGTCAGGGCGCGGCCTATGGTTTAGGGTGCAGGGGTTAGGGCGCGGCCTAGGGGTTTGGCTGCAGAAGTTAGGGCGCGGCCTAGGGTTTAGGGTGCAGGGGTTAGGGCACGGCCGAGGGTTTTGGGTGGGGGCCTTCGGGTGCGGTCTGGGATTTAGGGTGCAGGGGTTAGGGCGCGGCCTAGGGTTTAGGGTGCATGGGGTTAGGGCGCGGCCTAGGGTTTTGGGTCCGGGCGTTAGGGCGCGGCCTAGGGTTTTGGGTCCAGGGGTTAGGGCGCGGCCTAGGGTTTAGGGTGCTGGTGTAAGGGCGGGGCCTAGGGTTTATGGTGCAGGGGTTAGGGCACGGCCCAGGGTTTAGGGTGCAGGGGTTAGGGCACGGCATAGGGTACAGGGTGCAGGGGTTCGGGCGCGGCATAAGGTTTAGGGTGCAAGGGTTAGGGCGCGGCCTAGGGTACAGGGCGCAGGGGTTAGGGCGCGGCCTAGCGTTTACGGTGCAGGTGTTTGGGAGCAGACTTGGGATTAAGGTGCAGGGGTTAGGGCGCATCCTAGGGTTTAGGGTGCAGGGGTTAGGGCGTGGCCTAGGGTTTAGAGTGGGTGCCTTAGGGCGCGGCCAAGGGTTTAGGGTGCAGGGGTTAGGGTGCGGCCTAGTGTTTAGGGTGCAGGGGTTAGGGCGCGGCCTAGGGTTTAGGGTACAGGGGTTAGGGCGCGGCCTATGGTTTAGGGTTCAGGGGTTAGGGCGCGGCCTAGGGTTTTGGGTGCAGAAGTTCGGGCGCGGCTTAGGGTTTAGGGTGCAGGGCTTAGGGCACGGCCGAGGGTTTTGGGTGGGGGCCTTAGGGCGCGGTCTAGGGTTTAGGGCGCAGGGGTTAGGGCGTGGCCTAGGGTGTAGGGTGCAGGGGTTAGGGCGCGGCCTAGGGTTTTGGGTCCAGGGGTTAGGGCGCGGCCTAGGGTGTAGGGTGCTGGTGTAAGGACGCGGTCTAGGTTTTATGGTGCAGGGGTTAGGGCGCGGCCTAGGGTTTAGGGTGCAGGGGTTAGGGCGCGGTCTATGGTTTAGGGTGCAGGGTTTCGGGCGCGGCATAGGGTTTAGGGTGCAAGGGTTAGGGCGCGTCCTAGGGTACAGGGCGCAGGGGTTAGCGCACGGCCTAGGGTACAGGGCGCAAAAGTTAGGGACTGCCTAGCGTTTAGTGTGCAGGTGTTAGGGAGCAGACTTGGGTTTAGGGTGCACGGGTTAGGGCGCGTCCTAGGGTTTAGGGTGCAGGGGTTAGGGCGTGTCCTAGGGTTTAAAGTGGGTGCCTTGTGGCGCGGCCTAGGGTTTAGGGTGCAGGGGTTTGGGTGCGGCCTATGGTTTAGGGTGCAGGGGTCAGGGCGCGGCCTAGGGTTTAGGGTGCAGCGGTTAGGGTGCGGCCTAGTGTTTAGGGTGCAAGGGTTTGGGGGCGGCCTAGGGTACAGGGCGCAGGGGTTAGGGCGCGGCCTAGCGTTTATGGTCTAGGTGTTAGGGAGCAGACTTGGGTTTAGGGTGCAGGGGTTAGGGCGCGGCCTAGGGTTTAGGGTACAGGGGTTTGGGCGCGGCCTATGGTTTAGGGTGCAGGGGTTAGGGCACGGCCGAGGGTTTTGGGTGGGGGCCTTAGGGCGCGGTCTAGGGTTTAGGGTGCAGCTGTTAGGGCGCGGCCTAGGGTACAGGGCGCAGGGATTAGGGCGCGGTCTAGGGTTTAGGGTCCAGGCGTTAGGGCGCGACTTTGGGTTTAGGGTGCTGGGGTTAGGGCACGGCCGAGGGTTTTGGGTGGGGGCCTTAGGGCGCGGTCTAGGGTTTAGGGTGCAGGTGTTAGGGCGCGGCCTAGGGTACAGGGCGCAGTGTTTAGGGCGCGGTCTAGGGTTTAGGGTCCAGGGGTTAGGGCGCGACCTAGGCTTTAGGGTGCTGGTGTAAGGGCGCGGCCTAGAGTTTATCGTGCAGGGGTTCGGGCACAGCCTAGGGTTTAGGGTGCATGGGTTAGGGCGCCGCCTAGGGTACAGGGCGTAGGGGTTCGGTCGCGGCCTAGGGTACAGGACGCAGGGGTTAGGGCGCGGCCAAGAGTTTAGGGTGCTAGTGTAAGGGAGCAGAATTGGGTTAAGGGTGCAGGGGTTAGGTCGCGTCCTAGGGTTTAGGGTGCAGGAGTTAGGGCGTGGCATAGGGTTTAGAGTGGGCGCCGTAGGGCGCGGCCTAGGGTTTAGGGTGCAGGGGTTAGGGTGCGGCCTAGTGTTTAGGGTGCAGGGGTTAGGGCGCGGCCTAGGGTTTAGGGTGCAGGGGTTAGGGCGCGGCCTATGGTTTAGGGTGCAGGGGTTAGGTCGCGGCCTAGGGTTTTGGGTTCAGAAGTTAGGGCGCGGCCTAGGGTTTAGGTTGCAGGGGTTAGGGCACGGCCGAGGGTTTTGGGTGGGGGCCTTAGGGCGCGGTCTAGGGTTTAGGGTGCAGGGGTTAGGGCGCAGCCTAGGGTTTAGGGTCCAGGGGTTAGTGCGCGGCCTAGGGTTTAGGGTGCAGGGGTTAGGGCGCGGCCTAGGGTTTATGGTGCAGGGGTTATGGCGCGGCCTAGGGTTTAGGGCGCAGGTGTTCGTGCGCGGCATAGGGATAAGGGTGCAAGGGTTAGGGCGCGGCCTAGGGTACAGGGTGCAGGGGTTAGTGCGCGGCCTAGGGTACAGGGCGCAGGGGTTAGGGCGCGGCCTACGGTACAGGTCGCAGGGGTTAGGGCGCGGCCTAGCGTTTAGGGTGCAGGTGTTAGGGAGCAGACTTGGGTTTAGGGTGCAGGGGTTAGGGCGCGGTCTAGGGTTTAGGGTGCAGGGGTTCGGGCGCGGCCTAGGGTTTAGGGTGCTGGTGTAAGGGCGCGGCATAGGGTTTATGGTGCAGGGGTTAGGGCGCGGCCTAGGGTTTAGGGTGCAGGGGTTAGGGCGCCCTAGGGTTTAGCGTGCAGGGGTTCAGGCGCGGCATAGGGTTTAGGGTGCAAGGGTTAGGGCGCGGCCTAGGGTACAGGGCGCAGGTGTTAGGGCGCGGCCTAGGGTACAGGGCGCAGTGGTTAGTGCGCGGCCTAGCGTTTTCCGTGCAGGTGTTAGGGAGCAGACTTGAGTTTAGGGTGCAGGGGTTAGGGCGCGTCCTATGGTTTAGGGTGCAGGGGTTAGGGCGTGGCCTAGGGTTTATGGTGCAGGGGTTAGGGCGCGGCCTAGGCTTTTGGGTGCAGAAGTTAGGGCGCGGCCTAGGGTTTTGGGTCCGGGCGTTAGGGCGCGGCCTAGGGTTTTGGATCCAGGGGTTAGGGCGCGGCCTAGGGTTTAGGGTGCTGGTGTAAGGGCGGGGCCTAGGGTTTATGGTGCAGGGGTTAGGGCGCAGCCCAGGGTTTAGGGTGCAGGGGTTAGGGCACGGCATAGGGTTTAGGGTGCAGGGGTTCGGGCGCGGCATAAGGTTTAGGGTGCAAGGGTTAGGGCGCGGCCTAGGGTACAGGGCGCAGGGGTTAGGGCGCCGCCTAGGGTACAGGGCGCAGGGGTTAGGGCGCGGCCTAGCGTTTAGGGTGCAGGTGTTAGGGAGCAGACTTGGGATTAAGGTGCAGGGGTTAGGGCGCATCCTAGGGTTTAGGGTGCAGGGGTTAGGGCGTGGCCTAGGGTTTAGAGTGGGTGCCTTATGGCGCGGCCTAGGGTTTAGGGTGCAGGGGTTAGGGTGCGGCCTAGTGTTTAGGGTGCAGGGGTTAGGGCGCGGCCTAGGGTTTAGGGTACAGGGGTTAGGGCGCGGCCTATGGTTTAGGGTGCAGGGGTTAGGGCGCGGCCTAGGGTTTTGGGTGCAGAAAATCGGGCGCGGCTTAGGGTTTAGGGTGCAGGGGTTAGGGCATGGCCGAGGGTTTTTGGTGGGGGCCTTAGGGCGCGGTCTAGGGTTTAGGGCGCAGGGGTTAGGGCGCGGCCTAGGGTGTAGGGTGCAGGGGTTAGGGCGCGGCCTAGGGTTTTGGGTCCAGGGGTTAGGGCGCGGCCTAGGGTTTAGGGTGCTGGTGTAAGGGCGCGGTCTAGGGTTTATGGTGCAGGGGTTAGGGCGCGGCCTAGGGTTTAGGGTGCAGGGGTTTGGGGGCGGCCTAGGGTACAGGGCGCAGGGGTTAGGGCGCGGCCTAGCGTTTATGGTTTAGGTGTTAGGGAGCAGACTTGGGTTTAGGGTGCAGGGGTTAGGGCGCGGCCTAGGGTTTAGGGTACAGGGGTTTGGGCGCGGCCTATGGTTTAGGGTGCAGGGGTTAGGGCGCGGCCTAGGGTTTTGGGTGCAGAAGTTGGGGCACGGCCTAGGGTTTAGGGTGCAGGGGTTAGGGCACGGCCGAGGGTTTTGGGTGGGGGCCTTAGGGCGCGGTCTGGGGTTTAGGGTGCAGGTGTTAGGGCGCGGGCTAGGGTACAGGGCGCAGGGATTAGGGCACGGTCTAGGGTTTAGTGTCCAGGGGTTAGGGCGCGACATTGGGTTTAGGGTGCTGGGGTTACGGCACGGCCGAGGGTTTTGGGTGGGGGCCTTAGGGCGCGGTCTAGGGTTTAGGGTGCAGGTGTTAGGGCGCGGCCTAGGGTACAGGGCGCAGGGGTTATGGCGCGATCTAGGGAACAGGGCGCAGGAGTTAGGGCGCGGCCTAGCGTTTAGGGTGCAGGTGTTAGGGAGCAGACTTGGGTTTAGGGTGCAGGGGTTAGGGCGCGGCGTAGGGTTTTGGGTGGGAGCCTTAGGGCGCGGCCTAGGGTTTAGGGTGCAGGGGTTAGGGCGCGGCTTAGGGTTTAGGGTGCAGGGGTTAGGGCACGGCGTAGGGTTTTGGGTGGGAGCCTTAGGGCGCGGCCTAGGGTTTAGGGTGCAGGGGTTAGGGCGCGGCCTAGGGCTTTGGGTGCAGAAGTTAGGGCGCGGCTTAGGGTTTAGGGTGCAGGGGTTAGGGCGCGGCCTAGGCCTTTGGGTGCAGAAGTTAGGGCGCGGCTTAGGGTTTAGGGCGCAGGGGTTAGGGCGCGGCCTGGGGTGTAGGGTGCAGGGGTTAGGGCGCGGCCTAGGGTTTAGGGTGCAGGGGTTAGGGCGCGGCCTAGGGTTTAGGGTGCAGGGGTTAGGGCGCAGCCTAGGGAGTAGGGTGCAGGGGTTAGGGCGCGGCCTAGGGTTTAGGGTGCAGGGGTTAGGGCGCGGCCTAGGGTTTATGGTGCAGGGGTTATTGCGCGGCCTAGGGTTTAGGGCGCAGGGGTTCGGGCGCAGCATAGGGTTTAGGGTGCAAGGGTTAGGGCGCGGCCTAGGGGACAGGGTGCAGGGGTTAGGGCGCGGCCTAGTGTACAGGGCGCAGGGGTTAGGGCGCGGCCTAGCGTTTAGGGTGCAGAAGTTAGGGCGCGGCCTAGGGTTTAGGGTGCAGGGGTTAGGGCACGGCCGAGGGTTTTCGTTGGAGGCCTTAGGGCGCGGTCTAGGGTTTAGGGTGCAGGGGTTAGGGCGCGGCCTAGGGTGTAGGGTGCAGAGGTTAGGGCGCGGACTAGGGTGGAGGGTGCAGGGGTTAGGGCGCGGCCTAGGGTTTTGGGTGCAGAAGTTTGGACGCGGCCTAGGGTTTAGGGTGCAAGGGTTAGGGCGCGGCCTAGGGTACAGGGCGCAGGGGTTAGGGCGCGGCCTAGCGTTTAGCGTGCAGGTGTTAGGGAGCAGACTTGGGTCTAGGGTGCAGGGGTTAGGGCGCGTCCTAGGGTTTAGGGTGCAGGGGTTAGGGCGTGGCCTACGGTTTAGAGTGGGTGCCTTAGGGCGCGGCCTAGGGTTTAGGGTGCAGGGGTTAGGGTGCGGCCTAGTGTTTAGGGTGCAGGGGTTAGGGCGCGGCCTATGGTTTAGGGTGCAGGGGTTAGGGCGCGGCCTAGGGTTTTGGGTGCAGAAGTTAGGGCGCTGCCTAGGGTTTTGGGTGCAGGGGTTAGGGCACGGCCGAGGGTTTTGAGTGGGGGCCATAGGGCGCGGTCTAAGGTTTAGGGTGCAGGGGTTAGGGCGCTGCCTAGGGTGTAGGGTGCTGGTGTAAGGGCGCGGCCTAGGGTTTATGGTGCAGGGGTTAGGGCGCGGCCTAGGGTTTAGGGTACAGCGGTTAGGGCGCGGCCTAGAGTACAGGGCGCAGGGGTTACGGAGCGGCCTAGGGTACAGGGCGCAGGGGTTAGGGCGCGGCCTAGAATTTAGGGTGCAGGTGTTAGGGAGCAGACTTGGGTTTAGGGTGCAGGGGTTAGGGCGCGTCCTAGGGTTTAGGGTGCAGGGGTTAGGGCGCGGCCTAGGGTTTAGGGTGCTGGTGTAAGGGCGCGTCCTAAAATTTATGGTGCAGGGGTTAGGGCGCGTCCTAGGGTTTAGGGTGCAGGGGTTAGGGCGCGGCCTAGGGTTTAGGGTGCAGGGGTTAGGGCGCGGCATAGGATTTAGGGTGCAAGGGTTAGGGCGCGTCCTAGGGTACAGGGCGCAGGGGTAGGGGCGCGGCCTAGGGTTTTTTGTGCAGAAGTTAGGGCGCGGCCTAGGGTTTAGGATGCAGGGTTTAGGGCACGGCCAAGGGTTTTGGGTGGGGGCCTTAGGGCGCGGTCTAGGGTTTATGGTACAGGGGTTAGGGCGCGGCCTAGGGTGTAGGGTGCAGGGGTTAGGGCGCGTCCTAGGGTTTTGGGTCCAGGGGTAAGGGCGCGGCCTAGGGTTTAGGGTGCTGGTGTAAGGGCGCGGCCTAGGGTTTATGGTGCAGGGGTTAGGGCGCGGCCTAGGGTTTAGGGTGCAGGGGTTAGAACGCGGCCTAGGGTTTAGGGTGCAAGGGTTCGGGCGCGGCATAGGGTTTAGGGTGGAAGGGTTAGGGCGCGGCCTAGAGTACAGGGCGCAGGGGTTAGGGCGCGGCCTAGCGTTTAGGGTGCAGGTGTTAGGGAGCAGAATTGGATTTAGGGTGCAGGGGTTAGGGCGCGTCCTAGGGTTTAGGGTGCAGGGGTTAGGGTGCGGCCTATTGTTTAGGGTGCAGGGGTTAGGGCGCGGCCTAGGGTTTAGGGTACAGGGGTTAGGGCGCGGCCTAGAGTTTAGGGTGCAGGGGTAGGGCGCGGCCTAGGGTTTTGGGTGCAGAAGTTAGGGCTCGGCCTAGGGTTTAGGGTGCAGGGGTTAGAGCGCGGCCTAGGGTTTAGGGTGCTGGTGTAAGGGCGCGGCCTAGGGTGTAGGGTGCAGGGGTTAGGGCGCGGCCTAGGGTTTTGGGTCCAGGGGTTAGGGCGCGGCCTAGGGTTTAGGGTTCTGGTGTAAGGGCGCGGCCTAGGGTTTAGGGTGCCGGGGTTAGGGCGCGGCCTAGGGTTTAGGGTGCAGGGGTTAGGTCGCGGCCTAGGGTTTAGGGTTCAGGGGTTAGGGCGCGGCCTAGGGTTTAGGGCCCAGGGATTCAGGCGCGGCACAGGGTTTAGGGTGCAAGGGTTAGGGCGCGGCCTAGGGTGCAGGGTGCACGTGTTAGGGCGAGGCCTAGGGTACAGGACGCAGGGGTTAGGGCGCGGCCTAGGGTACAGGTCGCAGGGGTTATGGCGCGGCCTAGGGTGTAGGGTGCAGGGGTTAGGGCGCGTCCTAGGGTTTTGGGTCCAGGGGTAAGGGCGCGGCCTTGGGGTTAGGGTGCTGGTTTAAGGGCACGGCCAAGGGTTTATGGTGCAGCGCTTAGGGCGCGGCCTAGGGTTTAGGGTGCAGGGGTTAGGGCGCGGCCTAGGGTTTAGGGTGCAAGGGTTCGGGCGCGGCATAGGGTTTAGGGTGCAAGGGTTAGGGCGCGGCCTAGGGCACAGGGCGCAGTGGTTAGGGCGCGGCCTAGGGTACAGGGCGCAGGGGTTAGGGCGCGGCCTATGGTACAGGGCGCAGGGGTTAGGTCGCGGCCTAGCGTTTAGTGTGCAGGTGTTAGGGATCAGACTTGAGTTTAGGGTGCAGGGGTTACGTCGCGTCCTAGGGTTTAGGGTGCAGAAGTTAGGGCGCGGCCTAGGGTTTAGGGTGCTGGGGTTAGGGCGCGGCCTAGGGTTTAGGGTGCAAGGGTTAGGGAGCAGACTTGGGTTTAGGGTGCAGGGGTTAGGGCGCGGTCCAGGGTTTAGGGTGCAGGGGTTCGGGCGCGGCCTAGGGTTTAGGGTGCTGGTGTAAGGGCGCGGCATAGGGTTTATGGTGCAGGGGTTAGGGCGCGGCCTAGGGTTTAGGGTGCAGGGGTTAGGGCGCCCTAGGGTTTAGGGTGCAGGGGTTCAGGCGCGGCATAGGGTTTAGGGTGCAAGGGTTAGGGCGCGGCCTAGGGTACAGGGCGCAGGTGTTAGGGCGCGGCCTAGGGTACAGGGCGCAGGGGTTAGGGCGCGGCCTAGCGTTTTCCGTGCAGGTGTTAGGGAGCAGATTTGGGTTTAGGGTGCAGGGGTTAGGGCGCGTCCTATGGTTTAGGGTGCAGGGGTTAGGGCGTGGCCTAGGGTTTAGGGTGCAGGGGTTAGGGCGCAGCCTAGGCTTTTGGGTGCAGAAGTAAGGGCACGGCCTAGGGTTTAGGGTGCAGGGGTTAGGGCACGGCCGAGGGTTTTGAGTGGGGGCCTGAGGGCACGGTCTATGGTTTAGGGTGCAGGGGTTAGGGCGTGGGCTAGGGTGTAGGGTGCAGGGGTTCGGGGGTGGCCTAGGGTTTTGGGTCCAGGGGTTAGGGCGCGGACAATGGTTTAGGGTGCTGGTGTAAGGGCGCGGCCTAGGGTTTATGGTGCAGGGGTTAGGGCACGGCCTAGGGTTTAGGGTGCAGGGGTTAGGGCACCGCCTAGGGTTTAGGGTGCAGGGGTTCGGGCGCGGCATAGGGTTTAGGGTGCAAGGGGTAGGGCGCGGCCCAGGGTACAGGGCGCAGGGGTTAGGGCGCGGCCTAGGGTACAGGGCCCAGGCGTTAGGGCGCGGACTAGCGTTTAGGGTGCAGGTGTTAGGGAGCAGACTTGGGTTTAGGGTGCAGGGGTTAGGGCGCGTTCTAGGGTTTAGGGTGCAGGGGTTAGGGCACGGACGAGGGTTTAGTGTGGGGGCATTAGTTCGCCGTCTAGGGTTTAGGGTGCAGGGGTTAGGGCGCGGCCTAGGGTGTAGGGTGCAGGGGTTAGGGCGCGGCCTAGGGTTTTGGGTCCAGGGGTTAGGACGCGGCCTAGGGTTTAGGGTGCTGGTGTAAGGGCGCGGCCGAGGGTTTATGGTGCAGGGGTTAGGGCGCGGCCTAGGGTTTAGGGTGCAGGGGTTAGGGCGCAGTCTAGGGTTTAGGGTGCAAAGGTTCGGGCGCGGCATAGGGTTTAGGGTGCAAGGGTTAGGGCGCGGCCTAGGGTACAGGGCGCAGGGGTTAGGGCGCGACCTAGGGAACAGGGCGCAGGGGTTAGGGCGCGGCCTAGCGTTTAGGGTGCAGGTGTTAGGGAGCAGACTTGGGTTTAGGGTGCAGGGGTTAGGGGGCGGCCTAGGGTTTAGGGCGCAGTGGTTAGGTTGCGGCCTAGTGTTTAGGGTGCACGGGATAGGGCGCGGCCTACAGTTTAGGGTACAGGGGTTGGGGCGCGGCCTATGGTTTAGGGTGCTGGTGTTAGGGAGCAGACTTGGGTTTAGGGTGCAGAAGTTAGGGCGCGGCCTAGGGTTTAGGGTGCAGGGGTTAGGGCACGGCCGAGGGTTTTGGGTGCAGGGGTCTTAGGGCGCGGTCTAGGGTTTAGGGTGCAGGGGTTAGGGTGCGGCCCCAGTGTTTAGGGTGCAGGGGTTAGGGCGCAACGTAGGGTTTAGGGTGCAGGGGTTAGGGTGCGGCCTAGTGTTTAGGGTGCAGGGGTTAGGTCGCGGCCTAGGGTTTAGGGTACATGGGTTAGGGCGCCGCCTATGGTTTAGGGTGCAGGGGTTAGGGCGCGGCCTAGGGTTTTGGGTGCAGAAGTTAGGGCGCGGCCTAGGTTTTAGGGTGCAGGGGATAGGGCACGGCCGAGGGTTTTGGGTGGGAGCCTTAGGGCGCGGTCAAGGGTTTAGGGTGCAGGGGTTAGGGCGCGGCCTAGGGTGTAGGGTGCAGGGGTTAGGGCGCGGCCTAGGGTTTTGGGTCCAGGGGTTAGGGCGCGGCCTAGGGTTTAGGGTGCTGGTGTAAGGGCGCGGCCTAAGGTTTATGGTGCAGGGGTTAGGTCGCGGCGTGGGGTTTAGGGTGCAGGGGTTAGGGCGCGGCCTAGGGTTTAGGGTGCAGGGGTTCGGGCGCGGCATAAGGTTTAGGGTGCAAGGGTTAGGGCGCGGCCTAGGGTACAGGGCGCAGGGGTTAGGGCGCGGCCTAGCGTTTAGGGTGCAGGTGTTAGGGAGCAGATTTGTGTTTAGGGTGCAGGGGTTAGGGCGCGTCCTAGGGTTTAGGGTGCAGGGGTTAGGGCGTGGCCTAGAGTTTAGAGTGGGTGCCTTAGGGCGCGGCCTAGGGTTTAATGTGTAGGGGTTAAGGGTGCGGCCTAGTGTTTAGGGTGAAGGGGTTAGGGCGCGGCCTAGGGTTTAGGGTGCAGGGGCTAGGGCGCGGCCTATGGTTTAGGGTGCACGGGTTAGGGCGCGGCCTAGGGTTTTGGGTGCAGAAGTTAGGGCGCGGCCTAGGGTTTAGGGTGCAGGGGTTAGGGCAGGGCCGAGGGTTTTGGGTGGGGGCCTTAGGGCGCGGCCTGGGGTTTAGGGTGCAGGGGTTAGGGCGCGGCCTAGGGTGTAGGGTGCAGGGGTTAGGGCGCGGCCTAGGGTTTTGGGTCCAGGGGTTAGGGCGCGGCCTAGGGTTTTGGGTCCAGGGGTTAGGGCGCGGCCTAGGGTTTAGGGTGCTGGTGTAAGGGCGGGGCCTAGGGTTTATGATGCACGGGTTAGGGCGCGGCCTAGGGTTTAGGTTGCAGGGGTTAGGGCGTGGCCTAGGATTTAGAGTGGGTGCCTTAGGGCGCGGCCTAGGGTTTAGGGTGCAGGGGTTAGGGCGCGGCCTAGGGCTTTGGGTGCAGAAGTTAGGGCGCGGCTTAAGGTTTAGGGTGCAGGGGTTAGGGCACGGCCGAGGGTTTTGGGTGGGAGCCTTAGGGCGCGGCCTAGGGTTTAGGGTGCAGGGGTTAGGGCGCGGCCTAGGGCTTTGGGTGCAGAAGTTAGGGCGCGGCTTAGGGTTTAGGGTGCAGGGGTTAGGGCGCGGCCTAGGGCTTTGGGTGCAGAAGTTAGGGCGCGGCTTAGGGTTTAGGGCGCAGGGGTTAGGGCGCGGCCTAGGGTTTTGGGTGCAGAAGTTAGGGCGCGGCCTAGGGTTTAGGGTGCTGGTGTAAGGGCGCGGCCTAGGGTTTATGGTGCAGGGGTTAGGGCGCGGCCGAGGGTTTTGGGTGCAGGGGTTAGGGCGCGGTCTAGGGTTTAGGGTGCTGGGGTTCGGGCGCGGCATAGGGTTTAGGGTGCAAGGGTTAGGGCGCGGCCTAGAGTACAGGACGCAGGGGTTAGCGCACGGCCTAGGGTACAGGGCGCAGGGGTTAGGGCGCGGCCTAGCGTTTAGTGTGCAGGTGTTAGGGAGCAGACTTGGGTTTAGGGTCCAGGGGTTAGGGCTCGTCCTGGGGTTTAGGGTGCAGGGGTTAGGGCGTGTCCTAGGGTTTAAAGTGGGTGCCTCGGGGCGCGGCCATGGTTTAGGGTGCAGGGGTTAGGGCGCGGCCTAGGGTTTAGGGTGCAGCGGTTAGGGTGCGGCCTATGGTTTAGGGTGCAGGGGTTAGGGCACGGCCGAGGGTTTTGGGTGGGGGCCTTAGGGCGCGGCCTAGGGTTTTGGGTCCAGGGGTTAGGTCGCGGGCTAGGGTTTAGGGTTCAGGGGTTAGGGCGCGGCCTAGGGTTTAGGGCCCAGGGATTCAGGCGCGGCACAGGGTTTAGGGTGCAAGGGTTAGGGCGCGGCCTAGGGTGCAGGGTGCACGTGTTAGGGCGAGGCCTAGGGTACAGGGCGCAGGGGTTAGGGCGCGGCCTAGGGTACAGGTCGCAGGGGTTAGGGCGCGGCCTAGGGTGTAGGGTGCAGGGGTTAGGGCGCGTCCTAGGGTTTTGTGTCCAGGGGTAAGGGCGCGGCCTAGGGGTTAGGGTGCTGGTTTAAGGGCACGGCCTAGGGTTTGTGGTGCAGCGCTTAGGGCGCGGCCTAGGGTTTAGGGTGCAGGGGTTAGGGCGCGGCCTAGGGTTTACGGTGCAAGGGTTCGGGCGCGGCATAGGGTTTAGGGTGCAAGGGTTAGGGCGCGGCCTAGGGCACAGGGCGCAGGGGTTAGGGCGCGGCCTAGGGTACAGGGCGCAGGGGTTAGGGCGCGGCCTATGGTACAGGGCGCAGGGGTTAGGGCGCGGCCTAGCGTTTAGGGTGCAGGTGTTAGGGATCAGACTTGGGTTTAGGGTGCAGGGGTTACGTCGCGTCCTAGGGTTTAGGGTGCAGAAGTTAGGGCGCGGCCTAGGGTTTAGGGTGCAGGGGTTAGGGCGCGGCCTAGGGTTTAGGGTGCAAGGGTTAGGGAGCAGACTTGGGTTTAGGGTGCAGGGGTTAGGGCGCGGTTCAGGGTTTAGGGTGCAGGGGTTCGGGCGCGGCCTAGGGTTTAGGGTGCTGGTGTAAGGGCGCGGCATAGGGTTTATGGTGCAGGGGTTAGGGCGCGGCCTAGGGTTTGGGGTGCAGGGGTTAGGGCGCCCTAGGGTTTAGGGTGCAGGGGTTCAGGCGCGGCATAGGGTTTAGGGTGCAAGGGTTAGGGCGCGGCCTAGGGTACAGGGCGCAGGTGTTAGGGCGCGGCCTAGGGTACAGGGCGCAGTGGTTAGTGCGCGGCCTAGCGTTTTCCGTGCAGGTGTTAGGGAGCAGATTTGGGTTTAGGGTGCAGGGGTTAGGGCGCGTCCTATGGTTTAGGGTGCAGGGGTTAGGGCGTGGCCTAGGGTTTAGGGTGCAGGGGTTAGGGCGCAGCCTAGGCTTTTGGGTGCAGAAGTAAGGGCACGGCCTAGGGTTTAGGGTGCAGGGGTTAGGGCACGGCCGAGGGTTTTGAGTGGGGGCCTGAGGGCACGGTCTAGGGTTTAGGGTGCAGGGGTTAGGGCGTGGGCTAGGGTGTAGGGTGCAGGGGTTCGGGGGTGGCCTAGGGTTTTGGGTCCAGGGGTTAGGGCGCGGCCTATGGTTTAGGGTGCTGGTGTAAGGGCGCGGCCTAGGGTTTATGGTGCAGGGGTTAGGGCACGGCCTAGGGTTTAGGGTGCAGGGGTTAGGGCACGGCCTAGGGTTTAGGGTGCAGGGGTTCGGGCGCTGCATAGGGTTTAGGGTGCAAGGGGTAGGGCGCGGCCTAGGGTACAGGGCGCAGGGGTTAGGGCGCGGCCTAGGGTACAGGGCGCAGGGGTTAGGGCGCGGCCTAGCGTTTAGGGTGCAGGTGTTAGGGAGCAGACTTGGGTTTAGGGTGCAGGGGTTAGGGCGCGTCCTAGGGTTTAGGGTGCAGGGGTTAGGGCACGGCCGAGGGTTTAGTGTGGGGGCATTAGTTCGCGGTCTAGGGATTAGGGTGCAGGGTTTAGGGCGCGGCCTAGGGTGTAGGGTGCAGGGGTTAGGGCGCGGCCTAGGGTTTTGGGTCCAGGGGTTAGGACGCGGCCTAGGGTTTAGGGTGCTGGTGTAAGGGCGCGGCCGAGGGTTTATGGTGCAGGGGTTAGGGCGCGGCCTAGGGTTTAGGGTGCAGGGGTTAGGGCGCAGTCTAGGTTTTAGGGTGCAAAGGTTCGGGCGCTGCATAGGGTTTAGGGTGCAAGGGTTACGGCGCGGCCTAGGGTACAGGGCGCAGGTGTTAGGGCGCGGCCTAGCGTTTAGGGTGCAGGTGTTAGGGAGCAGACTTGGGTTTAGGGTGCAGGGGTTAGGGCGCGGCCTAGGGTTTAGGGCGCAGTGGTTAGGTTGCGGCCTAGTGTTTAGGGTGCACGGGATAGGGCGCGGCCTACGGTTTAGGGTACAGGGGTTGGGGCGCGGCCTATGGTTTAGGGTGCTGGTGTTAGGGAGCAGACTTGGGTTTAGGGTGCAGAAGTTAGGGCGCGGCCTAGGGTTTAGGGTGCAGGGGTTAGGGCACGGCCGAGGGTTCTGGGTGCAGGGGTCTTAGGGCGCGGTCTAGGGTTTAGGGTGCAGGGGTTAGGGTGCGGCCCCAGTGTTTAGGGTGCAAGGGTTAGGGCGCGGCGCAGGGTTTAGGGTGCAGGGGTTAGGGTGCGGCCTAGTGTTTAGGGTGCAGGGGTTAGGTCGCGGCCTAGGGTTTAGGGTACATGGGTTAGGGCGCCGCCTATGGTTTAGGGTGCAGGGGTTAGGGCGCGGCCTAGGGTTTTGGGTGCAGAAGTTAGGGCGCGGCCTAGGGTTTAGGGTGCAGGGGTTAGGGCACGGCCGAGGGTTTTGGGTGGGGGCCTTAGGGCGCGGTCAAGGGTTTAGGGTGCAGGGGTTAGGGCGCGGCCTAGGGTGTAGGGTGCAGGGGTTAGGGCGCGGCCTAGGGTTTTGGGTCCAGGGGTTAGGGCGCGGCCTAGGTTTTAGGGTGCTGGTGTAAGGGCGCGGCCTAAGGTTTATGGTGCAGGGGTTAGGGCGCGGCGTGGGGTTCAGGGTGCAGGGGTTAGGGCGCGGCCTAGGGTTTAGGGTGTAGGGGTTCGGGCGCGGCATAAGGTTTAGGGTGCAAGGGTTAGGGCGCGGCCTAGGGTACAGGGCGCAGGGGTTAGGGCGCGGCCTAGCGTTTAGGGTGCAGGTGTTAGGGAGCAGATTTGTGTTTAGGGTGCAGGGGTTAGGGCGCGTCCTAGGGTTTAGGGTGCAGGGGTTAGGGCGTGGCCTAGAGTTTAGAGTGGGTGCCTTAGGGCGCGGCCTAGGGTTTAATGTGCAGGGGTTAAGGGTGCGGCCTAGTGTTTAGGGTGCAGGGGTTAGGGCGCGGCCTAGGGTTTAGGGTGCAGGGGCTAGGGCGCGGCCTATGGTTTAGGGTGCAGGGGTAAGGGCGCGGCCTAGGGTTTTGGGTGCAGAAGTTAGGGCGCGGCCTAGGGTTTAGGGTGCAGGGGTTAGGGCAGGGCCGAGGGTTTTGGGTGGGGGCCTTAGGGCGCGGCCTGGGGTTTAGGGTGCAGGGGTTAGGGCGCGGCCTAGGGTGTAGGGTGCAGGGGTTTGGGCGCGGCCTAGGGTTTTGGGTCCAGGGGTTAGGGCGCGGCCTAGGGTTTTGGGTCCAGGGGTTAGGGCGCGGCCTAGGGTTTAGGGTGCTGGTGTAAGGGCGGGGCCTGGGGTTTATGATGCACGGGTTAGGGCGCGGCCTAGGGTTTAGGTTGCAGGGGTTAGGGCGTGGCCTAGGGTTTAGAGTGGGTGCCTTAGGGCGCGGCCTAGGGTTTAGGGTGCAGGGGTTAGGGCGCGGCCTAGGGCTTTGGGTGCGGAAGTTAGGGCGCGGCTTAGGGTTTAGGGTGCAGGGGTTAGGGCACGGCCGAGGGTTTTGGGTGGGAGCCTTAGGGCGCGGCCTAGGGTTTAGGGTGCAGGGGTTAGGGCGCGGCCTAGGGCTTTGGGTGCAGAAGTTAGGGCGCGGCTTAGGGTTTAGGGCGCAGGGGTTAGGGCGCGGCCTGGGGTGTAGGGTGCAGGGGTTAGGGCGCGGCCTAGGGTTTTGGGTCCAGGGGTTAGGGCGCGGCCTAGGGTTTAGGGTGCTGGTGTAAGGGCGCGGCCTAGGGTTTATGGTGCAGGGGTTAGGGCGCGGCCTAGGGTTTTGGGTGCAGGGGTTAGGGCGCGGTCTAGGGTTTAGGGTGCTGGGGTTCGGGCGCGGCATAGGGTTTAGGGTGCAAGGGGTAGGGCGCGGCCTAGGGTACAGGACGCAGGGGTTAGCGCACGGCCTAGGGTACAGGGCGCAGGGGTTAGGGCGCGGCCTAGCGTTTAGTGTGCAGGTGTTAGGGAGCAGACTTGGGTTTAGGGTTCAGGGGTTAGGGCGCGTCCTGGGGTTTAGGGTGCAGGGGTTAGGGCGTGTCCTAGGGTTTAGAGTGGGTGCCTTGGGGCGCGGCCATGGTTTAGGGTGCAGGGGTTAGGGCGCGGCCTAGGGTTTAGGGTGCAGCGGTTAGGGTGCGGCCTAGTGTTTAGGGTGCAGGGGTTAGGGCGCGGCCTAGGGTTTAGGGTACAGGGGTTAGGGTGCGGCCTATGGTTTAGGGTGTAGGGGTTAGGGCGCGGCCTAGGGTTTTGGGTGCAGAAGTTTGGGCGCGGCCTAGGGTTTAGGGTGCAGTGGTTAGGGCACGGCCGAGGGTTTTGGGTGGGGGCCTTAGGGCGCGGCCTAGGGTTTAGGGTGCAGGGGTTAGGGCGCGGCCTAGGGAGTGGGGTGCAGGGGTTAGGGCGCGGCCTAGGGTTTTGGGTCCAGGGGTTAGGGCGCGGCCTAGGGTTTAGGGTGCTGGTGTAAGGGTGCGACCTAGGGTTTATGGTGCAGGGGTAAGGGCGCGGTCTAGGGTTTAGGGTGCAGGGGTTGGGGCGCGGCTTAGGGTTTAGGGTGCAGGGGTTCGGGCGCGGCATAGGGTTTAGGGTGCAAGGGATAGAGCGCGGGCTAGGGTACAGGGCGCAGGGGTTAGGGCGCGGCCTAGCGTACAGAGCGCAGGGGTTAGGGCGCGGCCTAGCGTTTAGGGTGCAGGTGTTAGGGAGCAGACTTGGGTTTAAGGTGCAGGGGTTAGGGCGCGTTCTAGGGTTTAGGGTGCAGGGGTTAGGGCACGGCCGAGGGTTTTGGGTGGGAGCCTTAGGGCGCGGTCTAGGGTTTAGGGCGGAGGGGTTAGGGCGCGGCCTGGGGTGTAGGGTGCAAGGGTTAGGGCGCGGCCTAGGGTTTTGGGTCCAGGGGTTAGGGCGCGGCGTAGGGTTTAGGGTGCTGGTGTAAGGGCGCGGCCTAGGGTTTATGGTGCAGGGGTTCGGGCACGGCCTAGGGTTTTGGGTGCAGGGGTTAGGGCGCGGTCTAGGGTTTAGGGTGCAGGGGTTCGGGCGCGGCATAGGGTGTAGGGTGCAAGGGTTAGGGTGCGGCCTAGGGTACAGGGCGCAGGGGTTAGCGCACGGCCTAGGGTACAGGGCGCAGGGGTTAGGGCGCCGCCTAGCGTTTAGTGTGCAGGTGTTAGGGAGCAGACTTGGGTTTAGGGTGCAGGGGTTAGGGCGCGTCCTAGGGTTTTGGGGTGCAGGGGTTAGGGCGTGTCCTAGGGTTGAAAGTGGGTGCCTTGGGGCGCGGCCTAGGGTTTAGGGTGCAGCGGTTACGGCGCGGCCTAGGGTTTAGGGTGCAGCGGTTAGGGTGCTGCCTAGTGTTTAGGGTGCAGGGGTTAGGGCGCGGCCTAGGGTTTAGGGTACAGGGGTTAGGGCGTGGCCTATGGTTTAGGGTGCAGGGGTTAGGGCGCGGCCGAGGGTTTTGGGTGCAGAAGTTAGGGCGCGGCCTAGGGTTTAGGGTGCTGGTGTAAGGGTGCAGCCTAGGGTTTATGGTGCAGGGGTAAGGGCGCGGCCTAGGGTTTAGGGTGCAGGGGTTAGGGCGCGCCTTAGGGTTTAGGGTGCAGGGGTTCGGGCGCGGCATAGGGTTTAGGGTGCAAGGGTTAGGGCGCGGGCTAGGGTACAGGGCGCAGGGGTTAGGGCGCGGCCTAGGGTACAGGGCGCAGGGGTTAGGGCACGGCCGAGGGTTTAGGGTGGGGGCATTAGTTCGCGGTCTAGGGTTTAGGGTGCAGGGCTTAGGGCGCGGCCTAGGGTGTAGGGTGCAGGGGTTAGGGCGCGGCCTAGGGTACAGGGCGCAGGGGTTAGGGCGCGGCCTAGCGTTTAGGGTGCAGGTGTTAGGGAGCAGACTTGGGTTTAGGGTGCAGGGGTTAGGGCGCGTCCTAGGGTTTAGGGTGCAAGGGTTAGGGCGCGGCCTAGGGTTTAGGGTGCTGGTGTAAGGGCGCTGCCTAGGGTTTATGGTGCAGGGGTTAGGGCGCGGCCTAGCGTTTAGGGTGCTGGTGTTAGGGCGCGGCCTAGGGTTTAGGGTGCAGGGGTTCGGGCGCGGCATAGGTTTTAGTATGCAAGGGTTAGGGCGCGGCCTAGGGTACACGGCGCAGGGGTAGGGGCGCGGCCTAGGGTTTTGGGTGCAGGTGTTAGGGAGCAGACTTGGGTTTAGGGTGCAGGGGTTAGGGCGCGGCGTAGGGTGTAGGGTGGAGTGGTTAGGGCGCGGCCTAGGGTTTAGGGTCCAGGGGTTAGGGCGCGGCCTACGGTTTTGGGTGCTGGTGTAAGGGCGCGGCCTAGGGTTTATGGTGCAGGGATTAGGGCGCGGCCTAGGGTTTAGGGTGCAGGGGTTACGGCGCGGCCTGGGGTACAGGGTGCAGGGCTTCGGGCGCGGCATAGGGTTTAGGGTGCAAGGGTCTGGGCGCGGCCTAGGGTACAGGGCGCAGGGGTTAGGGCGCGGCGTAGCGTTTATGGTGCAGGTGTTAGGGAGCAGACTTGGGTTTAGGGTGCAGGGGTTAGGGCGCGGCCTAGGGTTTAGGGTACAGGGGTTAGGGTGCGGCCTATGGTTTAGGGTGCAGGGGTTAGGGCGCGGCCTAGGGTTTTGGGTGCAGAAGTTAGGGGGCGGCCTAGGGTTTAGGGTGCAGGGGTTAGGGCACGGCCGAGGGTTTTCGTGGGGGCCGTAAGGCGCGGTCTAGGGTTTAGGGTGCAGGTGTTAGGGCGCGTCCTAGGGTACAGGGCGCTGGGGTTAGGGCGCGGTCTAGGGTTTAGGGTCCAGGTGTTAGGGCGCGACCTAGGGTTTAGGGTGCTGGTGTAAGGGCGCGGCCTAGAGTTTATCGTGCCGGGGTTCGGGCACAGTTTAGGGTTTAGGGTGCATGGATTAGGGCGCGCCCTAGGGTTTAGGGTGCAGGGGTTCGGGCGCGGCATAGGGTTTAGGGTGCAAGGGTTAGGGCGCGGCCTAGGGTACAGGGCGCAGGGGTTAGTGCGCGGCCTAGGGTTTAGGGTGCAGGGGTTAGGGCGCAGCCTAGGGAGTAGGGTGCAGGGGTTAGGGCGCGGCCTAGGGTTTAGGGTGCAGGGGTTAGGGCGCCTCCTAGGGTTTATGGTGCAGGGGTTAGGGCGCGGCCTAGGGTTTAGGGCGCAGGGGTTCGGGCGCGGCATAGGGTTTAGGGTGCAAGGGTTAGGGCGCGACCTAGGGTACAGGGCGCAGGAGTTAGGGCACGGCCTAGGGTACAGGGCGCAGGGGTTAGGGCGCGGCCTAGCGTTTAGGGTGCTGGTGTTAAAGAGCAGACTTTGGTTTAGGGTGCAGGGGTTAGGGCGCGTCCTAGGGTTTAGGGTGCAGGGGTTAGGGCGTGGCCTAGGGTTTAGAGTGGGTGCCTTAGGGCGCGGCCTAGGGTTTCGGATGCAGGGCTTAGGATGCGGCCTAGTGTTTAGGGTGCAGGGGTTAGGGCGCGTCCTAGGGCTTAGGGTACAGGGGTTAGGGCGCGGCCTATGGTTTAGAGTGCAGGGGTTAGGACGTGGCCTAGGGTTTTGGGTGCAGAAGTTAGGGCGCGGCCTAGGGTTTAGGGTGCAGGGGTTAGGGCGCGGCCTAGGGTTTAGGGTGCAAGGGTTAGGGCGCGGCCTAGGGTACAGGGCGCATGGGTTAGGGCGCGGCTTAGGGTACAGGGTGCAGGGGTTAGGGGGCGGCATAGCGTTTAGGGTGCAGGTGTTAGGGAGCAGACTTGGGTTTAGGGTGCAGCGGTTCGGGCGCGTCCTAGGGTTTAGGGTGCAGGGGTTAGGGCGTGGCCTAGGGTTTAGAGTGGGTGCCTTAGGGCGCGGCCTATGGTTTCCTCTGCAGGGGTTAGGGTGCGGCCTAGTGTTTAGGGTGCAGGGGTTAGGACGCGGCCTATGGTTTAGGGTGCTGGTGTAAGGGCGCGGCCTAGGGTTTATGGTGCAGGGGTTAGGGCGCGGCCTAGGGTTTAGGGTGCAGGGGTTAGGGCGCGGCCGAGGGTACAGGGTGCAGGGGTTAGGGCGCGGCCTAGAGCACAGGGCGCCGGGGTTAGGGTGCGGCCTAGCATTTAGGGTGCAGGTGTTAGGGAGCAGACTTGGGTTTATGGTGCAGGGTTTAGGGCGCGTCCTATGGTTTAGGGTGCAGGGGTTAGGGCGTGGCCAAGGGTTTTGAGTGGGTGCCTTAGGGCGCGGCCTAGGGTTTAGGGTGCAGGGGTTAGGGTGCGGCCTAGTGTTTAGGGTGCGGGGGTTAGGGCGCGGCCTCGGGTTTAGGGTCCAGGGGTTAGGGCGCGGCCTATGGTTTAGGGTGCAGGGGTTAAGGCGCGGCCTAGGGTTTTGGGTGCAGAAGTTAGGGCGCGGCCTAGGGTTTTGGGTGCAGGGGTTAGGGCACGGCCGAGGGTTTTGGGTGGGGGCCTTAGGGCGCAGTCTAGGGTTTAGGGTGCAGGGGTTAGGGCGCTACCTAGGGTGTAGGGTGCAGGGGTTTGGGCGCAGCCTAGGGTTTTGGGTCCAGGGGTTAGGGCGCGGCCTAGGGTTTAGGGTGCTGGTGTAAGGGTGCGGCCTAGGGTTTATGGTGCAGAGGTTAGGGCGCGGTCTAGGGTTTAGGGTACAGGGGTTAGGGCGCGGTCTAGGGTTTAGGGTGCAGGGGTTCGGGCGCGGCATAGGGTTTAGGGTGCAGGGGTTTGGGCGCGGCCTAGGGTTTAGGGCGCAGGGATTCGGGCGCGGCATAGGGTTTAGGGTGCAAGGGTTAGGGCGCGGCCTAGGGTACAGGGAGCAGGTGTTAGGGCGCGGCCTAGGGTACAGGGCGCAGGGGTTAGGGCGCGGCCTAGGGTACAGGGCGCAGGGGTTAGGGCGCGGCCTAGGGTGTAGGGTGCAGGTGTTAGGGCGCATCCTAGGGTTTTGGGCCCAGGGGTAAGGGCGCGGCCTAGGGGTTATGGTGCTGGTTTAAGTGCGCGGCCTAGGGTTTATGGTGCAGCGGTTAGGGCGCGGCCTAGGGTTTAGGGTGCAGGGCTTAGGGCGCGGCCTAGGGTTTAGGGTGCAAGGGTTCGGGCGCGGCATAGGGTTTAGGGTGCAGGGGTTAGGGCGCGGACTAGGGTACAGGGCGCAGGGGTTAGGGCGTGGCCTAGGGTTTAGAGTGGGTGCCTTAGGGCGCGGCCTAGGGTTTAGGGTGCAAGGCTTAGGGTGCGGCCTAGTGCTTAGGGTGCAGGGGTTAGGGCGCGGCTTCGGGTTTAGGGTGCAGGGGTTTGGGCGCGGCCTATGGTTTAGGGTGCAGGGGTTAGGGCGCGGCCTAGGGTTTTGGGAGCAGAAGTTAGGGCGCGGCCTAGGGTTTAGGGTGCAGGGGTTAGGGCACGGCCGAGGGTTTTCGGTGGAGGCCTTAGGGCGCGGTCTAGGGTTTAGGGTGCAGGGGTTAGGGCGCGGCCTAGGGTGTAGGGTGCAGGGGTTAGGGCGCGGACTAGGGTGGAGGGTGCAGGGGTTAGGGCGCGGCCTAGGGTTTTGGGTGCAGAAGTTTGGACGCGGCCTAGGGTTTAGGGTGCAAGGGTTAGGGCGCGGCCTAGGGTACAGGGCGCAGGGGTTAGGGCGCGGCCTAGCGTTTAGCGTGCAGGTGTTAGGGAGCAGACTTGGGTCTAGGGTGCAGGGGTTAGGGCGCGTCCTAGGGTTTAGGGTGCAGGGGTTAGGGCGTGGCCTACGGTTTAGAGTGGGTGCCTTAGGGCGCGGCCTAGGGTTTAGGGTGCAGGGGTTAGGATGCGGCCTAGTGTTTAGGGTGCAGGGGTTAGGGCGCGGCCTAGGGTTTAGGGTACAGGGGTTAGGGCGCGGCCTATGGTTTAGACTGCAGGGGTTAGGGCGCGGCCTAGAGTTTTGGGTGCAGAAGTTAGGGCGCTGCCTAGGGTTTTGGGTGCAGGGGTTAGGGCACGGCCGAGGGTTTTGAGTGGGGGCCATAGGGCGCGGTCTAAGGTTTAGGGTGCAGGGGTTAGGGCGCTGCCTAGGGTGTAGGGTGCTGGTGTAAGGGCGCGGCCTAGGGTTTATGGTGCAGGGGTTAGGGCGCGGCCTAGGGTTTAGGGTGCAGGGGTTAGAACGCGGCCTAGGGTTTAGGGTGCAAGGGTTCAAGCGCGGCGTAGGGTTTAGGGTGCAAGGGTTAGGGCGCGGCCTAGAGTACAGGGTGCAGGGGTTAGGGCGCGGCCTAGCGTTTAGGGTGCAGGTGTTAGGGAGCACACTTGGGTTTAGGGTGCAGGGGTTAGGGCGCATCCTAGGGTTTAGGGTGCAGGGGTTAGGGTGCGGCCTATTGTTTAGGGTGCAGGGGTTAGGGCGCGGCCTAGGGTTTAGGGTACAGGGGTTAGGGCGCGGCCTAGGGTTTTGGGTTGCAGAAGTTAGGGCGCGGCCTAGGGTTTAGGGTGCAGGGGTTAGGGCACGGCCGAGGGTTTTGGGAGAGGGCCTTAGGGCGCAATTTAGGGTTTAGGGTGCAGCGGTTAGGGCGCGGCCTAGGGTTTAGGGTGCTGGTGTAAGGGCGCGGCCTAGGGTGTAGGGTGCAGGGGTTAGGGCGCGGCCTAGGGTTTTGGGTCCAGGGGTTAGGGCGCGGCCTAGGGTTTAGGGTTCTGGTGTAAGCGCGCGGCCTAGGGTTTAGGGTGCCGGGGTTAGGGCGCGGTGTAGGGTTTAGGGTCCAGGGGTTAGGTCGCGGCCTAGGGTTTAGGGTTCAGGGATTAGGGCGCGGCCTAGGGTTTAGGGCGCAGGGATTCAGGCGCGGCACAGGGTTTAAAGTGCAAGGGTTAGGGCGCGGCCTAGGGTGCAGGGTGCAGGGGTTAGGGCGCGGCCTAGGGTACAGGTCGCAGGGGTTAGGGCGCGGCCTAGGGTGTAGGGTGCAGGGGTTAGGGCGCGTCCTAGGGTTTTGGGTCCAGGGGTAAGGGCGCGGCCTAGGGATTAGGGTGCTGGTTTAAGGGCACGGCCTAGGGTTTATGGTGCAGCGGTTAGGGCGCGGCCTAGGGTTTAGGGTGCAGGGGTTAGGGCGCGGCCTAGGGTTTAGAGTGCAAGGGTTCGGGCGCGGCATAGGGTTTAGGGTGCAAGTGTTAGGGCGCGGCCTAGGGTACAGGGCGCAGGGGTTAGGGCGCGGCCTAGGGTACAGGGCGCAGGGGTTAGGGCGCGGCCTATGGTACAGGGCGCATGGGTTAGGGCGCGGCCTAGCGTTTAGGGTGCAGGTGTTAGGGATCAGACTTGGGTTTAGGGTGCAGGGGTTACGGCGCGTCCTAGGGTTTAGGGTGCAGAAGTTAGGGCGCGGCCTAGGGTTTAGGGTGCAGGGGTTAGGGCGCGGCCTAGGGTTTAGGGTGCAAGGGTTAGGGAGCAGACTTGGGTTTAGGGTGCAGGGGTTCAGGCGCGTGCTAGGGTTTAGGGTGCAGGGGTTAGGGCGTGGCCTAGGGTTTAGAGTGGGTGCCTTAGGGCGCGGCCTAGGGTTTCCTCTGCAGGGGTTAGGGCGCGGCCTAGTGTTTAGGGTGCAGGGGTTAGGACGCGGCCTAGGGTTTAGGGTGCAGGGGTTTGGGCGCGGCCTATGGTTTAGGGTGCAGGGGTTAGGGCGCGGCCTAGGGTTTCGGGTGCAGAGGTTAGGGCACGGCCGAGGGTTTTGGGTGGGGGCCTTAGGGCGCAGCCTTGGGTTTGGGGTGCAGGGGTTAGGGCGCAGCCTAGGGTTTAGGGTGCAGATCTTTTGGCTCGGCATAGGGTTTAGGGTGCAAGGGTTAGGGCGGGGCCTAGGGTACAGGGCGCTGGGGTTAGGGCGCGGCCTAGGGTACAGGGTGCAGGGGTTAGGGCGCGGCCTAGGGTTTAGGGTGCAAGGCTTAGGGCGCGGCCTAGGGTACAGGGCGCAGGGGTTAGGGCGCGGCCTAGCGTTTAGGGTGCAGGTGTTAGGGAGCAGACTTGGGTTTAGGGTGCAGGGGTTAGGGCGCGTCCTAGGGTTTAGGGTGCAGGGGTTAGGGCGTGGTCTAGGGTTTAGGGTGCAGGGGTTAGGGTGCGGCCTAGTGTTTAGGGTGCGGGGGTTAGGGCGCGGCCTCGGGTTTAGGGTCCAGGGGTTAGGGCGCGGCCTATGGTTTAGGGTGCAGGGGTTAAGGCGCGGCCTAGGGTTTTGGGTGCAGAAGTTAGGGCGCGGCCTAGGGTTTTGGGTGCAGGGGTTAGGGCACGGCCGAGGGTTTTGGGTGGGGGCCTTAGGGCGCAGTCTAGGGTTTAGGGTGCAGGGGTTAGGGCGCTGCCTAGGGTGTAGGGTGCAGGGGTTTGGGCGCGGCCTAAGGTTTTGGGTCCAGGGGTTAGGGCGCGGCCTAGGGTTTAGGGTGCTGGTGTAAGGGTGCGGCCTAGGGTTTATGGTGCAGAGGTTAGGGCGCGGCCTAGGGTTTAGGGTACAGGGGTTAGGGCGCGGTCTAGGGTTTAGGGTGCAGGGGTTCGGGCGCGGCATAGGGTATAGGGTGCAGGGGTTTGGGCGCGGCCTAGGGTTTAGGGCGCAGGGATTCGGGCGCTGCATAGGGTTTAGGGCGCAAGGGTTAGGGCGCGGCCTCGGGTACAGGGTGCAGGGGTTAGGGCGCGGCCTAGGGTACAGGGCGCAGGGGTTAGGGCGCGGCCTAGGGTACAGGGCGCAGGGGTTAGGGCGCGGCCTAGGGTGTAGGGTGCAGGGGTTAGGGCGCATCCTAGGGTTTTGGGTCCAGGGGTAAGGGCGCGGCCTAGGGGTTATGGTGCTGGTTTAAGTGCGCGGCCTAGGGTTTATGGTGCAGCGGTTAGGGCGCGGCCTAGGGTTTAGGGTGCAGGGCTTAGGGCGCGGCCTAGGGTTTAGGGTGCAAGGGTTCGGGCGCGGCATAGGGTTTAGGGTGCAGGGGTTAGGGCGCGGACTTGGGTACAGGGCGCAGGGGTTAGGGCGTGGCCTAGGGTTTAGAGTGGGTGCCTTAGGGCGCGGCCTAGGGTTTAGGGTGCAAGGGTTAGGGTGCGGCCTAGTGTTTAGGGTGCAGGGGTTAGGGCGCGGCTTCGGGTTTAGGGTGCAGGGGTTTGGGCGCGGCCTATGGTTTAGGGTGCAGGGGTTAAGGCGCGGCCTAGGGTTTTGGGTGCAGAAGTTAGGGCGCGGCCTAGGGTTTTGGGTGCAGGGGTTAGGGCACGGCCGAGGGTTTTGGGTGGGGGCCTTAGGGCGCAGTCTAGGGTTTAGGGTGCAGGGGTTAGGGCGCTACCTAGGGTGTAGGGTGCAGGGGTTTGGGCGCAGCCTAGGGTTTTGGGTCCAGGGGTTAGGGCGCGGCCTAGGGTTTAGGGTGCTGGTGTAAGGGTGCGGCCTAGGGTTTATGGTGCAGAGGTTAGGGCGCGGTCTAGGGTTTAGGGTACAGGGGTTAGGGCGCGGTCTAGGGTTTAGGGTGCAGGGGTTCGGGCGCGGCATAGGGTTTAGGGTGCAGGGGTTTGGGCGCGGCCTAGGGTTTAGGGCGCAGGGATTCGGGCGCGGCATAGGGTTTAGGGTGCAAGGGTTAGGGCGCGGCCTAGGGTACAGGGAGCAGGGGTTAGGGCGCGGCCTAGGGTACAGGGCGCAGGGGTTAGGGCGCGGCCTAGGGTACAGGGCGCAGGGGTTAGGGCGCGGCCTAGGGTGTAGGGTGCAGGGGTTAGGGCGCATCCTAGGGTTTTGGGCCCAGGGGTAAGGGCGCGGCCTAGGGGTTATGGTGCTGGTTTAAGTGCGCGGCCTAGGGTTTATGGTGCAGCGGTTAGGGCGCGGCCTAGGGTTTAGGGTGCAGGGCTTAGGGCGCGGCCTAGGGTTTAGGGTGCAAGGGTTCGGGCGCGGCATAGGGTTTAGGGTGCAGGGGTTAGGGCGCGGACTAGGGTACAGGGCGCAGGGGTTAGGGCGTGGCCTAGGGTTTAGAGTGGGTGCCTTAGGGCGCGGCCTAGGGTTTAGGGTGCAAGGCTTAGGGTGCGGCCTAGTGTTTAGGGTGCAGGGGTTAGGGCGCGGCTTCGGGTTTAGGGTGCAGGGGTTTGGGCGCGGCCTATGATTTATGGTGCAGGGGTTAGGGCGCGGCCTAGGGTTTTGGGAGCAGAAGTTAGGGCGCGGCCTAGGGTTTAGGGTGCAGGGGTTAGGGCACGGCCGAGGGTTTTCGGTGGAGGCCTTAGGGCGCGGTCTAGGGTTTAGGGTGCAGGGGTTAGGGCGCGGCCTAGGGTGTAGGGTGCAGGGGTTAGGGCGCGGAATAGGGTGGAGGGTGCAGGGGTTAGGGCGCGGCCTAGGGTTTTGGGTGCAGAAGTTTGGACGCGGCCTAGGGTTTAGGGTGCAAGGGTTAGGGCGCGGCCTAGGGTACAGGGCGCAGGGGTTAGGGCGCGGCCTAGCGTTTAGCGTGCAGGTGTTAGGGAGCAGACTTGGGTCTAGGGTGCAGGGGTTAGGGCGCGTCCTAGGGTTTAGGGTGCAGGGGTTAGGGCGTGGCCTACGGTTTAGAGTGGGTGCCTTAGGGCGCGGCCTAGGGTTTAGGGTGCAGGGGTTAGGATGCGGCCTAGTGTTTAGGGTGCAGGGGTTAGGGCGCGGCCTAGGGTTTAGGGTACAGGGGTTAGGGCGCGGCCTATGGTTTAGACTGCAGGGGTTAGGGCGCGGCCTAGAGTTTTGGGTGCAGAAGTTAGGGCGCTGCCTAGGGTTTTGGGTGCAGGGGTTAGGGCACGGCCGAGGGTTTTGAGTGGGGGCCATAGGGCGCGGTCTAAGGTTTAGGGTGCAGGGGTTAGGGCGCTGCCTAGGGTGTAGGGTGCTGGTGTAAGGGCGCGGCCTAGGGTTTATGGTGCAGGGGTTAGGGCGCGGCCTAGGGTTTAGGGTGCAGGGGTTAGAACGCGGCCTAGGGTTTAGGGTGCAAGGGTTCAAGCGCGGCGTAGGGTTTAGGGTGCAAGGGTTAGGGCGCGGCCTAGAGTAAAGGGTGCAGGGGTTAGGGCGCGGCCTAGCGTTTAGGGTGCAGGTGTTAGGGAGCACACTTGGGTTTAGGGTGCAGGGGTTAGGGCGCATCCTAGGGTTTAGGGTGCAGGGGTTAGGGTGCGGCCTATTGTTTAGGGTGCAGGGGTTAGGGCGCGGCCTAGGGTTTAGGGTACAGGGGTTAGGGCGCGGCCTAGGGTTTTGGGTTGCAGAAGTTAGGGCGCGGCCTAGGGTTTAGGGTGCAGGGGTTAGGGCACGGCCGAGGGTTTTGGGTGAGGGCCTTAGGGCGCAATTTAGGGTTTAGGGTGCAGGGGTTAGGGCGCGGCCTAGGGTTTAGGGTGCTGGTGTAAGGGCGCGGCCTAGGGTGTAGGGTGCAGGGGTTAGGGCGCGGCCTAGGGTTTTGGGTCCAGGGGTTAGGGCGCGGCCTAGGGTTTAGGGTTCTGGTGTAAGCGCGCGGCCTAGGGTTTAGGGTGCCGGGGTTAGGGCGCGGTGTAGGGTTTAGGGTCCAGGGGTTAGGTCGCGGCCTAGGGTTTAGGGTTCAGGGATTAGGGCGCGGCCTAGGGTTTAGGGCGCAGGGATTCAGGCGCGGCACATGGTTTAAAGTGCAAGGGTTAGGGCGCGGCCTAGGGTGCAGGGTGCAGGGCTTAGGGCGCGGCCTAGGGTACAGGTCGCAGGGGTTAGGGCGCGGCCTAGGGTGTAGGGTGCAGGGGTTAGGGCGCGTCCTAGGGTTTTGGGTCCAGGGGTAAGGGCGCGGTCTAGGGGTTAGGGTGCTGGTTTAAGGGCACGGCCTAGGGTTTATGGTGCAGCGGTTAGGGCGCGGCCTAGGGTTTAGGGTGCAGGGGTTAGGGCGCGGCCTAGGGTTTAGAGTGCAAGGGTTCGGGCGCGGCATAGGGTTTAGGGTGCAAGTGTTAGGGCACGGCCTAGGGTACAGGGCGCAGGGGTTAGGGCGCGGCCTAGGGTACAGGGCGCAGGGGTTAGGGCGCGGCCTATGGTACAGGGCGCATGGGTTAGGGCGCGGCCTAGCGTTTAGGGTGCAGGTGTTAGGGATCAGACTTGGGTTTAGGGTGCAGGGGTTACGGCGCGTCCTAGGGTTTAGGGTGCAGAAGTTAGGGCGCGGCCTAGGGTTTAGGGTGCAGGGGTTAGGGCGCGGCCTAGGGTTTAGGGTGCAAGGGTTAGGGAGCAGACTTGGGTTTAGGGTGCAGGGGTTCAGGCGCGTGCTAGGGTTTAGGGTGCAGGGGTTAGGGCGTGGCCTAGGGTTTAGAGTGGGTGCCTTAGGGCGCGGCCTAGGGTTTCCTCTGCAGGGGTTAGGGCGCGGCCTAGTGTTTAGGGTGCAGGGGTTAGGACGCGGCCTAGGGTTTAGGGTGCAGGGGTTTGGGCGCGGCCTATGGTTTAGGGTGCAGGGGTTAGGGCGCGGCCTAGGGTTTCGGGTGCAGAGGTTAGGGCACGGCCGAGGGTTTTGGGTGGGGGCCTTAGGGCGCACCCTTGGGTTTGGGGTGCAGGGGTTAGGGCGCAGCCTAGGGTTTAGGGTGCAGATCTTTTGGCTCGGCATAGGGTTTAGGGTGCAAGGGTTAGGGCGGGGCCTAGGGTACAGGGCGCTGGGGTTAGGGCGCGGCCTAGGGTACAGGGTGCAGGGGTTAGGGCGCGGCCTAGGGTTTAGGGTGCAAGGCTTAGGGCGCGGCCTTGGGTACAGGGCGCAGGGGTTAGGGCGCGGCCTAGCGTTTAGGGTGCAGGTGTTAGGGAGCAGACTTGGGTTTAGGGTGCAGGGGTTAGGGCGCGTCCTAGGGTTTAGGGTGCAGGGGTTAAAGCGTGGCCTAGGGTTTAGGGTGCAGGGGTTAGGGTGCGGCCTAGTGTTTAGGGTGCGGGGGTTAGGGCGCGGCCTCGGGTTTAGGGTCCAGGGGTTAGGGCGCGGCCTATGGTTTAGGGTGCAGGGGTTAAGGCGCGGCCTAGGGTTTTGGGTGCAGAAGTTAGGGCGCGGCCTAGGGTTTTGGGTGCAGGGGTTAGGGCACGGCCGAGGGTTTTGGGTGGGGGCCTTAGGGCGCAGTCTAGGGTTTAGGGTGCAGGGGTTAGGGCGCTGCCTAGGGTGTAGGGTGCAGGGGTTTGGGCGCGGCCTAAGGTTTTGGGTCCAGGGGTTAGGGCGCGGCCTAGGGTTTAGGGTGCTGGTGTAAGGGTGCGGCCTAGGGTTTATGGTGCAGAGGTTAGGGCGCGGCCTAGGGTTTAGGGTACAGGGGTTAGGGCGCGGTCTAGGGTTTAGGGTGCAGGGGTTCGGGCGCGGCATAGGGTATAGGGTGCAGGGGTTTGGGCGCGGCCTAGGGTTTAGGGCGCAGGGATTCGGGCGCTGCATAGGGTTTAGGGCGCAAGGGTTAGGGCGCGGCCTCGGGTACAGGGTGCAGGGGTTAGGGCGCGGCCTAGGGTACAGGGCGCAGGGGTTAGGGCGCGGCCTAGGGTACAGGGCGCAGGGGTTAGGGCGCGGCCTAGGGTGTAGGGTGCAGGGGTTAGGGCGCATCCTAGGGTTTTGGGTCCAGGGGTAAGGGCGCGGCCTAGGGGTTATGGTGCTGGTTTAAGTGCGCGGCCTAGGGTTTATGGTGCAGCGGTTAGGGCGCGGCCTAGGGTTTAGGGTGCAGGGCTTAGGGCGCGGCCTAGGGTTTAGGGTGCAAGGGTTCGGGCGCGGCATAGGGTTTAGGGTGCAGGGGTTAGGGCGCGGACTTGGGTACAGGGCGCAGGGGTTAGGGCGTGGCCTAGGGTTTAGAGTGGGTGCCTTAGGGCGCGGCCTAGGGTTTAGGGTGCAAGGGTTAGGGTGCGGCCTAGTGTTTAGGGTGCAGGGGTTAGGGCGCGGCTTCGGGTTTAGGGTGCAGGGGTTTGGGCGCGGCCTATGGTTTAGGGTGCAGGGGTTAGGGCGCGGCCTAGGGTTTTGGGAGCAGAAGTTAGGGCGCGGCCTAGGGTTTAGGGTGCAGGGGTTAGGGCACGGCCGAGGGTTTTCGGTGGAGGCCTTGGGGCGCGGTCTAGGGTTTAGGGTGCAGGGGTTAGGGCGCGGCCTAGGGTGTAGGGTGCAGGGGTTAGGGCGCGGACTAGGGTGGAGGGTGCAGGGGTTAGGGCGCGGCCTAGGGTTTTGGGTGCAGAAGTTTGTACGCGGCCTAGGGTTTAGGGTGCAAGGGTTAGGGCGCGGCCTAGGGTACAGGGCGCAGGGGTTAGGGCGCGGCCTAGCGTTTAGCGTGCAGGTGTTAGGGAGCAGACGTGGGTCTAGGGTGCTGGTGTAAGGGCGCGGCCTAGGGTGTAGGGTGCAGGGGTTAGGGCGCGGCCTAGGGTTTTGGGTCCAGGGGTTAGGGCGCGGCCTAGGGTTTAGGGTTCTGGTGTAAGCGCGCGGCCTAGGGTTTAGGGTGCCGGGGTTAGGGCGCGGCCTAGGGTTTAGGGTCCAGGGGTTAGGTCGCGGCCTAGGGTTTAGGGTTCAGGGATTAGGGCGCGGCCTAGGGTTTAGGGCGCAGGGATTCAGGCGCGGCACAGGGTTTAGGGTGCAAGGGTTAGGGCGCGGCCTAGGGTGCAGGGTGCAGGGGTTAGGGCGCGGCCTAGGGTACAGGTCGCAGGGGTTAGGGCGCGGCCTAGGGTGTAGGGTGCAGGGGTTAGGGCGCGTCCCAGGGTTTTGGGTCCAGGGGTAAGGGCGCGGCCTAGGGGTTAGGGTGCTGGTTTAAGGGCACGGCCTAGGGTTTATGGTGCAGCGGTTAGGGCGCGGCCTAGGGTTTAGGGTGCAGGGGTTAGGGCGCGGCCTAGGGTTTAGAGTGCAAGGGTTCGGGCGCGGCATAGGGTTTAGGGTGCAAGGGTTAGGGCGCGGCCTAGGGTACAGGGCGCAGGGGTTAGGGCGCGGCCTAGGGTACAGGGCGCAGGGGTTAGGGCGCGGCCTATGGTACAGGGCGCATGGGTTAGGGCGCGGCCTAGCGTTTAGGGTGCAGGTGTTAGGGATCAGACTTGGGTTTAGGGTGCAGGGGTTACGGCGCGTCCTAGGGTTTAGGGTGCAGAAGTTAGGGCGCGGCCTAGGGTTTAGGGTGCAGGGGTTAGGGCGCGGCCTAGGGTTTAGGGTGCAAGGGTTAGGGAGCAGACTTGGGTTTAGGGTGCAGGGGTTCAGGCGCGTGCTAGGGTTTAGGGTGCAGGGGTTAGGGCGTGGCCTAGGGTTTAGAGTGGGTGCCTTAGGGCGCGGCCTAGGGTTTCCTCTGCAGGGGTTAGGGCGCGGCCTAGTGTTTAGGGTGCAGGTGTTAGGACGCGGCCTAGGGTTTAGGGTGCAGGGGTTTGGGCGCGGCCTATGGTTTAGGGTGCAGGGGTTAGGGCGCGTCCTAGGGTTTAGGATGCAGGGGTTAGGGCACGGCCAAGGGTTTTGAGTGGGTGCCTTAGGGCGCGGCCTAGGGTTTAGGGTGCAGGGGTTAGGGTGCGGCCTAATGTTTAGGGTGCGGGGGTTAGGGCGCCTCCTCGGGTTTAGGGTCCAGGGGTTAGGGCGCGGCCTATGGTTTAGGGTGCAGGGGTTAAGGCGCGGCCTAGGGTTTTGGGTGCAGAAGTTAGGGCGCGGCCTAGGGTTTTGGGTGCAGGGGTTAGGGCAGGGCCGAGGGTTTTGGGTGGGGGCCTTAGGGCGCGGTCTAGGGTTTAGGGTGCAGGGGTTAGGGCGCTGCCTAGGGTGTAGGGTGCAGGGGTTAGGGCGCGGCCTAGGGTTTTGGGTCCAGGGGGTAGGGCGCGGCCTAGGGTTTAGGGTGCTGGTGTAAGGGTGCGGCCTAGGGTTTATGGTGCAGAGGTTAGGCCGCGGCCTAGGGTTTAGGGAACAGGGGTTAGGGCGCGGTCTAGGGTTTAGGGTGCAGGGGTTCGGGCGCGGCATAGGGTTTAGGGTGCAGGGGTTTGGGCGCGGCCTAGGGTTTAGGGCGCAGGGATTCGGGCGCGGCATAGGGTTTAGGGTGCAAGGGTTAGGGCGCGGCCTAGGGTACAGGGTGCAGGGGTTAGGGCGCGGCCTAGGGTACAGGGCGCAGGGGTTAGGGCGCGGCCTAGGGTACAGGGCGCAGGGGTTAGGGCGCGGCCTAGGGTGTAGGGTGCAGGGGTTAGGGCGCATCCTAGGGTTTTGGGTCCAGGGGTAAGGGCGCGGCCTAGGGGTTATGGTGCTGGTTTAAGTGCGCGGCCTAGGGTTTATGGTGCAGCGGTTAGGGCGCGGCCTAGGGTTTAGGGTGCAGCGGTTAGGGCGCGGCCTAGGGTTTAGGGTGCAAGGGTTCGGGCGCGGCATAGGGTTTAGGGTGCAAGCGTTTGGGCGCGGCCTAGGGTACAGGGCGCAGGGGTTAGGGCGCGGTTTAGGGTACAGGGCGCAGGGGTTAGGGCGCGGCCTAGCGTTTAGGGTGCAGGGGTTCGGGTGCGGCCTAGTGTTTAGGGTGCAGGGGTTAGGGAGCAGACTTGGGTTTAGGGTGCAGGGGTTAGGGCGTGGCCTAGGGTTTAGGGTGCAGGGGTTAGGGTGCGGCCTAGTGTTTAGGGTGCAGGGGTTAGGGAGCAGACTTGGGTTTAGGGTGCAGGGGTTAGGGCGTGGCCTAGGGTTTAGAGTGGGTGCCTTAGGGCGCGGCCTAGGGTTTAGGGTGCGGCCTAGTGTTTAGGGTGCAGGGGTCAGGGCGCGTCCTATGGTTTAGGGTACAGGGCTTAGGGCGCGGCCTATGGTTTAGGGTGCAGGGGTTAGGGCGCGGCCTAGGGTTTTGGGTGCAGAAGTTAGGGCGCGGCCTAGGGTTTAGGGTGCAGAGGTTAGGGCACGGCCGAGAGTTTTGGGTGGGGGCCATAGGGCGCGGTCTAGGGTTTTGGGTGCAGGGGTTAGGGCGTGGCCTAGGGTTTAGGGTGCAGGGGTTAGGGCGCGGCCTAGGGTTTATGGTGCAGGGGTCAGGGCGCGGCCTAGGGTTTAGGATGCAGGGGTTAGGGCGCGGCCTAGGGTTTAGGGTGCAGGGGTTCGGGCGCGGCATGGTGTTTAGGGTGCAAGGGTTAGGGCGCGGCCTAGGGTACAGGGCGCAGGGGTTAGGGCACGGCCTAGGGTACAGGGCGCAGGGGTTCTGGCGCGGCCTAGCGTTTAGGGTGCTGGTGTTAAAGAGCAGACTTTGGTTTAGGGTGCAGGGGTTAGGGCGCGTCCTAGGGTTTAGGGTGCAGGGGTTAGGGCGTGGCCTAGGGTTTAGAGTGGGTGCCTTAGGGCGCGGCCTAGGGTTTCGGATGCAGGGCTTAGGGTGCGGCCTACTGTTTAGGGTGCAGGGGTTAGGGTGCGTCCTAGGGCTTAGGGTACAGGGGTTAGGGCGCGGCCTATGGTTTAGAGTGCAGGGGTTAGGACGTGGCCTAGGGTTTTGGGTGCAGAAGTTAGGGCGCGGCCTAGGGTTTAGGGTGCAGGGGTTAGGGCGCGGCCTAGGGTTTAGGGTGCAAGGGTTAGGGCGCGGCCTAGGGTACAGGGCGCATGGGTTAGGGCGCGGCTTAGGGTACAGGGTGCAGGGGTTAGGGGGCGGCATAATGTTTACGGTGCAGGTGTTAGGGAGCAGACTTGGGTTTAGGGTGCAGCGGTTCGGGCGTGTCCTAGGGTTTAGGGTGCAGGGGTTAGGGCGTGGCCTAGGGTTTAGAGTGGGTGCCTCAGGGCGCGGCCTAGGGTTTCCTCTGCAGGGGTTAGGGTGCGGCTTAGTGTTTAGGGTGCAGGGGTTAGGACGCGGCCTAGGGTTTAGGGTGCTGGTGTAAGGGCGCGGCCTAGGGTTTATGGTGCAGGGGTTAGGGCGCGGCCTAGGGTTTAGGGTGCAGGGGTTAGGTCGCGGCCTAGGGTTTAGGGTGCAAGGCTTAGGGCGCGGCCTAAGGTACAGGGCGCAGGGGTTAGGGCGCGGCCTAGCGTTTAGGGTGCAAGGGTTAGGGCGCGGCCGAGGGTACAGGGTGCAGGGTTTAGGGCGCGGCCTAGAGCACAGGGCGCCGGGGATAGGGCGCGGCCTAGCATTTAGGGTGCAGGTGTTAGGGAGCAGACTTGGGTTTAGGGTGCAGGGTTTAGGGCGCGTCCTAGGGTTTAGGGTGCAGGGGTTAGGGCGTGGCCAAGGGTTTTGAGTGGGTGCCTTAGGGCGCGGCCTAGGGTTTAGGGTGCAGGGGTTAGGGTGCGGCCTAGTGTTTAGGGTGCTGGGGTTAGGGCGCGGCCTCGGGTTTAGGGTCCAGGGGTTAGGGCGCGGCCTATGGTTTAGGGTGCAGGGGTTAAGGCGCGGCCTAGGGTTTTGGGTGCAGAAGTTAGGGCGCGGCCTAGGGTTTTGGGTGCAGGGGTTAGGGCACGGCCGAGGGTTTTGGGTGGGGGCCTTAGGGCGCGGTCTAGGGTTTAGGGTGCAGGGGTTAGGGCGCTGCCTAGGGTGTAGGGTGCAGGGGTTTGGGCGCGGCCTAGGGTTTTGGGTCCAGGGGTTAGGGCGCGGCCTAGGGTTTAGGGTGCTGGTGTAAGGGCGCGGCCTAGGGTTTATGGTGCAGAGGTTAGGGCGCGGCCTAGGGTTTAGGGTACAGGGGTTAGGGCGCGGTCTAGGGTTTAGGGTGCAGGGGTTCGGGCGCGGCATAGGGTTTAGGGTGCAGGTGTTCGGGCGCGGCATAGGGTTTAGGGTGCAAGGGTTAGGGCGCGGCCGAGGGTATAGGGCGCAGGGGTTAGGCCCCGGCCTAGGGTACAGGGCGCAGTGGTTGGGGCGCGGCCTAGGGTTTAGGGTGCAGGTGTTACGGAGCAGACTTGGGTTCAGGGTGCATGGGTTAGGGCGCGTCCTAGGGTTTGGGGTGCAGGGGTTAGGGTGCGGCCTAGTGTTTAGGGTGCAGGGGTTAGGGCGCGGCCTAGTGTTTAGGGTACAGGGGTTAGGGCGCGGCGTTTGGTTTAGGGTGCAGGGTTTAGGGCACGGCCAAGGGTTTTGGGAGGGGGCCTTAGGGTGCGGTCTAGGGTTTAGGGTGCAGGGGTTAGGGCGCGGCCTAGGGTGTAGGGTGCAGGGGTTAGGGCGCGTCCTAGGGTTTTGGGTCCAGGGGTAAGGGCGCGGCCTAGGGTTTAGGGTGCTGGTGTAAGGGCGCGGCCTAGGGTTTATGGTGGAGCGGTTAGGGCGCTGCCTAGGGTTTAGGGTGCAGGGGTTAGGGCGCGGCCTAGGTTTTAGGATGCAAGGGTTAGGGCGCGGCCAAGGGTACAGGGCGCAGGGGTTAGGGCGCGGCCTAGCGTTTAGGGTGCAGGTGTTAGGGAGCACACTTGGGTTTAGGGTGCAGGGGTTAGGGCGCGTCCTAGGGTTTTGGGTGCAGAAGTTAGGGCGCGGCCTAGGGTTTAGGGTGCAGGGGTTAGGGCACGGCCGAGGGTTTTGGGTGACGGCCTTAGGGCGCGGTCTAGGGTTCAGGGTGCAGTGGTTAGGGCGCGTCCTAGGGTTTGGGGTGCTGGTGTAAGGGCGCGGCCTAGGGTTTATGGTGCAGGGGATAGGGCGCGGCCTAGGGTTTTGGGTCCAGGGGTTAGGGCGCGGTCTAGGGTTCAGGGTGCTGGTGTAAGGGCGCGGTCTAGGGTTTATGGTGCGGGGGTTCGGGTGCGGCATAGGGTTTAGGGTGCAAGGGTTAGGGCGCGGCCTAGGGTACAGGGTGCAGGGGTTAAGGCGCGGCCTAGGGTACAGGGCGCAGGGGTTAGGGCGCGGCCTAGGGTACAGGGCGCAGGGGTTAGGGCGCGGCCTAGGGTGTAGGGTGCAGGGGTTTGTGCGCGTCGTAGGGTTTTGGGTCCAGGGGTAAGGGCGCGGCCTAGGGGTTAGGGTGCTGGTTTAAGGGCGCGGCCTAGGGTTTATGGTGCAGCGGTTAGGGCACGGCCTAGGGTTTAGGGTGCAGGGGTTAGGGCGCGGCCTGCGGTTTAGGGTGCTGGTGTAAGGGCGCGGCCTAGGGTTTATGGTGCAGGGGTTAGGGCGCGGCCTAGGGTTTAGGGTGCAGGGGTTAGGGCGCGGCCTAGGGTTTAGGGTGCAGGTGTTAGGGAGCAGACTTGGGTTTAGGGTACAGGGGTTAGGGCGTGTCCTAGGGTTTAGGGTGCAAGGGTTAGGGCGTGGCGTAGGGTTTAGAGTGGGTGCCATAGGGCGCGGCCTAGGGTTTAGGGTGCAGGGGTTAGGGTGCGGCCGAGTGTTTAGGGTGCAGGGTTTAGGGCACGGCCGAGGGTTTTGGGTGGGGGCCTTAGGGCGCGGCCTATGGTTTAGGGTACAGGGTTTAGGGCGCGACCTATGGTTTAGGGTGCAGGGGTTAGGGCGCGGCCTAGGGTTTTGGGTGCAGAAGTTAGGGCGCGGCCTAGGGTTTAGGGTGCAGGGGTTAGGGCACGGCCGAGGGTTTTGGGTGGGGGCCTTAGGGCGCGGTCTATGGTTTAGGGTGCAGGGGTTAGGGCACGGCCTAGGGTTTAGAGTGGGTGCCTTAGGGCGCGGCCTAGGGTTTAGGGTGCAGGGGTTAGGGTGCGGCCTAGTGTTTAGGGTGCAGGGTTTAGGGCACGGCCTAGGGTTTAGGGTACAGGGGTTAGGGCGCGGCCTATGGTTTAGGGTGCAGGGGTTAGGGCGTGGCCTAGGGTTTAGGGTGCAGGGGTTTGGGCACGGCCGAGGGTTTTGGGTGGGGGCCTTAGGGCGCGGTCTAGGGTTTAGGGTGAAGGTGCTAGGGCGCTGCCTAGGATACAGTGCGCAGGGGTTAGGGCGCGGCCTAGGGTTTTGGGTCCAGGGGTTAGGGCGCGACCTAGGGTTTAGGGTGCTGGTGTAAGGGCGCGGGCTTGGTTTTATGGTGCCGGGGTTAGGGCGCGGCCTAAGGTTTAGGGTGCAGGGGCTAGGGCGCGGCCTAGGGTTTAGGGTGCAGGGGTTCGGTTGCGGCATAGGGTTTAGGGTGCAAGGGTTAGGGCGCGGCCTAGGGTACAGGGCGCAGGGGTTAGGGCGTGGCCTAGGGTACAGGGCGCAGGGGTTAGGGCGCGGCTTAGCGTTTAGGGTGCAGGTGTTAGGGAGTAGACTTGGGTTTAGGGTGCAGGGGTTAGGGCGCATCCTCGGGTTAAGGGTGCAGGGGTTAGGGCGTGGCCTAGGGTTTACAGTGGGTGCCTTAGGGCGCGGCGTAGGGTTTAGGGTGCAGGGGTTAGGGCGCGGCCTACGGTTTAGGGTACAAGGGTTAGGGCGCGGCCTATGGTTTAGGGTGCAGGGGTTAGGGCACGGCCTAGGGTTTAGGGTGCATGGGTTAGGGCACGGCCGAGGGTTTTGGGTGGGGGCCTTAGGGCGCGGCCTAGGGTTTAGGGTGCAGGTGTTAGGGAGCTGCCTAGGGTGTAGGGTGCAGGGGTTAGGGCGCGGCCTAGGGTTTTGGGTCCAGGGGTTAGGGTGCGGCCTAGGGTTTAGGGTGCTGGTGTAAGGGCGCGGTCTAGGGTTTAGGGTGCAGGGGTTCGGGCGCGGTCTAGGGTTTAGGGTGCAGGGGTTCGGGCGCGGCATAGGGTTAAGGGTGCAAGGGTTCGGGCGCGGCCTAGGTTACAGGGCGCAGGGGTTAGGGCGCGGCCTAGGGTACAGGGCGCAGGGGTTAGGGCGCGGCCTAGCGTTTAGGGTGCAGGTGTTAGGGAGCAGACTTGTGTTTAGGGTGCAGGGGTTAGGGCGCATCCTAGGGTTTAGGGTGCAGGCGTTAGGGCGTGGCCTAGGGTTTAGAGCGGGTGCCTTAGGGCGCGGCCTAGGGTTTAGGGTGCAGGGGTTAGGCAGCGGCCGAGTGTTTAAGGTGCAGGGGCTAGGGCGCGGCCTATGGTTTAGGGTGTAGGGGTTAGGGCGCGGCCTAGGGTTTTGGGTGCAGAAGTTAGGGCTCGGCATAGGGTTTAGGGTGCAGGGGTTAGGGCACGACCAAGGGTTTTGTGTGGGGGCCTCAGGGCGCGGTCTCGGGTTTAGGGTGCAGGGGTTAGGGCGCTGCCGAGGGTGTAGGGTGCAGGGGTCAGGGCGCGGCCTAGGGTTTTGGGTCCAGGGGTTAGGGCGCGGCCTAGGGTTTAGGGTGCTGGTGTAAGGGCGCGGCCTAGGGTTTATGGTGCAGGGGTTAGGGCGTGGCCTAGGATTTAGGGTGCAGGAGTTAGCGCGCGGCCTAGGGTTTAGGGCGCAGGGGTTCAGGCGCGGCAGAGGGTTTAGGGTGCGAGGGTTAGGGCGCGGCCGAGGGTACAGGGCTCAGGGGTTAGGGCGCGGCCTAGGGTACAGGGCGCAGGGGTTAGGGCGCGGCCTAGCGTTTAGGGTGCAGGGGTTAGGGAGCAGACTTGGGTTTAGGGTGCAGGGGTTTGGGCGCGTCCAAGGGTTTAGGGTGCAGGTGTTTGGGCGTGGCCTAGGGTTTTGGGTGCAGGGGGTAGGGTACGGCCGAGGGTTTAGAGTACAGGGGTTAGGGCGCGGCCTAGGGTGTAGGGTGCAGGGGTTAGGGCGCGGCCTGGGGTTTTGGGTGAAGGGGATAGGGCGCGGCCTAGGGTTTAGTGTGCAGGGGTTAGGGCACGGCCTAGGGTTTAGGGTGCAGGGTTTCGGGCGCGGCATAGGGTTTAGGGTGCAAGGGTTAGGGCGCGGCCTAGGGTACAGGGCGCAGGGGTTAGGGCGCGGCCTAGGGTACAGGGCGCAGGGGTTAGGGCGCGGCCTAGCGTTTAGGGTGCAGGTGTTAGGGAGCAGACTTGGGTTTAGGGTGCAGGGGTTATGGCGCATCCTAGGGTTTAGGGTACAGGGGTTAGGGCGTGGCCAGGGGTTTAGAGTGGGTGCCTTAGGGCGCGGCCTAGGGTTTAGGGTGCAGGGGTTAGGGTGCGGCCTAGTGTTTAGGGTGCAGGGGTTAGGGCACGGCCTAGGGTTTAGGGTGCAGGGGTTAGGGCGCGACCTAGGGTTTTGGGTGCTGAAGTTAGGGCGCGGCCTAGGGTTTAGGGTGCAGGGTTAGGGCACGGCCGAGGGTTTTGGGTGGGGGCCTTAGGGCGCGGTCCAGGGTTTATGGTGCAGGGGTTAGGGCGCGGCCTAGGGTGTAGGGTGCAGGGGTTAGGGCGCGGCCTAGGGTTTTGGGTCCAGGGGTTATGGCGCGGCCAAGGGTTTAGGGTGCTGGTGTAAGGGCGCGGCCGAGGGTTTATGGTGCAGTGGTTAGGGCGCGGCCTAAGGTTTAGGGTGCAGGGGTTAGGGCGCGGCCTAGGGTTTAGGGTGCAGGGGTTAGGGCGCGGCCTAGGGTACAGGACGCAGGGGTTAGGGCGCGGCCTAGGGTACAGGGCGCAGGGGTTAGGGAGCGGCCTAGCGTTTAGGGTGCACGTGTTAGGGAGCAGACTTGGGTTTAGGGTGCAGGGTTTAGGGCGCGGCCTAGGGTTTAGGGTACAGGGGTCAGGGCGCGGCCTAGGGTTTAGGGTGCAGAAGTTAGGGCGCGGCCTAGGGTTTAGGGTGCAGGGGTTAGGGCACGGCTGAGGGTTTTGGGTGGGGGCCTTAGGGCGCGGTCTAGGGTTTAGGGTGCAGAGGTTAGGGCGTGGCCTAGGGTGTAGGGTGCAGGGGTTTGGGCGCAGCGTAGGGTTTTGGGTCCAGGGGTTAGGGCGCGGCCTAGGGTTTAGGTTGCTGGTGTAAGGGCGCGTCCTAGGGTTTAGGGTGCAGGGGTTAGGGCGTGGCCTCGGGTTTAGAGTGGGTGCCTTAGGGCGCGGCCTAGGGTTTAGGGTGCAGGGGTTAGGGTGTGGCCTAGTGTTTAGGGTGCAGGGGTTAGGGCGCGGCCTAGGGTGTAGGGTGCAGGGGTTAGGGCGCGGCCGAGGGTTTTGGTTCCAGGGGTTAGGGCGCGGCCTAGGGTTTAGGGTGCTGGTGTAGGGGCGCGGCGTAGGGTTTTTGGTGCAGGGGTTAGGGCACGACCTAGGGTATAGGGTGCAGGGGTTAGGGCGCGGCCTAGGGTGTAGGGTGCCGGGGTTCGGGCGCGGCCTAGGGTTTAGGGCGCAGGGGTTAGGGCATGGCCTAGGGTTTATGGTTCAGGGGTTCGGGCGCGTCATAGGGTTTAGGGTGCAGGGGTTAGGGCGTGGCCTAGGGTTTAGAATGGGTGCCTTAGTGCGCGGCCTAAGGTTTAGGGTGCATGTTTTCAGGTGCGGCCTAGTGTTCAGGGTGCAGGGGTTAGGGCGCGGCCTAGGGTTTAGGGTACAGGGGTTAGGTCGCGGCCTATGGTTTAGGGTGCAGGGGTTAGGGCGCGGCCTAGGGTTTTGGGTGCAGAAGTTAGGGCGCGGCCTAGGGTTTAGGGTGCAGGGGTTAGGGCGCGGCCTATGGTTTAGGGTACAGGGGTTAGGGCGCGACCTATGGTTTAGGGTGCAGGGGTTAGGGCGCGGCCTAGGGTTTTGGGTGCAGAAGTTACGGCGCGGCCTAGGGTTTAGGGTGCAGGGGTTAGGGCACGGCCTAGGGTGTAGGGTGCAGGGGTTAGGGCGCGGCCTAGGGTTTAGGGTGCAGGGGTTCGGGCGCGGCATAGGGTTTAGGGTGCAAGGGTTAGGACGCGGCCGAGGGTACAGGGCGCAGGGGTTAGGGCGCGGCCTAGCGTTTAGGGTGCAGGTGTTAGGGAGCAGACTTGGGTTTAGAGTGCAGGTGTTAGGGCGCGACCTAGGGTTTAGGGTACAGGGGTTAGGGCGCGGCCTAGGGTTTAGGGTACAGGGGTTAGGGCGCGGCCTATGGTTTAGGGTGCAGGGGTTAGGGCGCGGCCTAGGGTTTTGGGAGCAGAAGTTAGGGCGCGGCCTAGGGTTTAGGGTGCAGGGGTTTAGGCACGGCCGAGGGTTTTGGGTGGGGGCCTTAGGGCGCGGTCTAGGGTTTAGGGTGAAGGTGTTAGGGCGCTGCCTAGGGTACAGTGCGCAGGGGTTAGGGCGCGGCCTAGGGTTTTGGGTCCATGGGTTAGGGCGCGACCTAGGGTTTAGGGTTCTGGTGTAAGGGCGCGGGCTAGGTTTTATGGTGCCATGGTTAGGGCGCGGCCTAAGGTTTAGGGTGCAGGGGTTACAGCGCGGCCTAGGGTGCAGGGCGCAGGGGTTAGGGCGCGGCCTAGGGTACAGGGCGCAGGGGTAAGGCCACGGCCTAGCGTTTACGGTGCAGGTGTTAGGGAGCAGACTTGGGTTTAGGGTGCAGGGGTTATGGCGTGGCCTAGGGTTTAGAGTGGGTGCCTTAGGGCGCAGCCTAGGGATTAGGGTACAGGGGTTAGGGTGAGGCCTAGAGTTTAGGGTGCAGGGGTTAGGGCGCGGCCTAGGGTTTAGGGTACAGGGGTTAGGGCGCGGCCTATGGTTCAGGGTGCAGGGGTTAGGGCACGGCCGAGGGTTTTGGGTGGGGGCCTAGGGGGCGCGGCCTAGGGTTTAGGGTGCAGGTGTTAGGGAGCGGCCTAGGGTGTAGGGTGCAGTGGTTAGGGCGCGGCCTAGGGTTTTGGGTCCAGGGGTTAGGGCGCGGTCTAGGGTTTAGTGTGCAGGGGTTCGGGCGCGGTCTAGGGTTAAGGGTTCAGGGGTTAGGGCGCGGCATAGGGTTTAGGGTGCAAGGGTTAGGGCGCGGCCTAGGTTACAGGGCGCATGGGTTAGGGAGCAGACTTGGGTTTAGGGTGCAGGGGTTAGGGCGCGTCCTAGGGTTTAGGGTGCAGGGGTTAGGGCGTGTCCTAGGGTTTAGAGTGGGTGCCTTAGGGCGTGGCCTAGGGTTTAGGGTGCAGGGGTTAGGGTGCGGCCTAGTGTTTAATGTGCAGGGGTTAGGGCGCGGCCTAGGGTTTAGGGTGCAGGGGTTAAGGGGCGGCCTATTGTTTAGGGTGTAGGGGTCAGGGCGCGGCCTAGGGTTTTGGGTGCAGAAGTTAGGGCTCGGCCTATGGTTTAGGGTGCAGGTGTAGGGCGCGGCCTAGGGTTTTAGGTCCAGGGGTTAGGGCGCGGCCTAGGGTTTAGGGTGCTGGTGTAAGGGCGCGGCCTAGGGTTTATGGTGCAGGGGTTAGGGCGCGGCCTAGGATTTAGGGTGCAGGAGTTAGCGCGCGGCCTAGGGTTTAGGGCGCAGGGGTTCGGGCGCGGCATAGGGTTTAGGGTGCAAGGGTTAGGGCGCGGCCGAGGGCACAGGGCTCAGGGGTTAGGGCGCGGCCTAGGGTACAGGGCGCAGGGGTTAGGGCGCGGCCTAGGGTTTAGGGTGTAGGGGTTAGGGAGCAGACTTGGGTTTAGGGTGCAGGGGTTAGGGCGCGTCCTAGGGTTTAGGGTGCAGGTGTTTGGGCGTGGCCTAGGGTTTAAAGTGGGTGCCTTAGGGCGCGGCCTAGGGTTTAGGGTGCAGGGGTTAGGGCACGGCCGAGGGTTTAGGGTACAGGGGTTAGGGCGCGGCCTAGGGTGTAGGGTGCAGGGGTTAGGGCGCGGCCTAGGGTTTTGGGTGCAGGGGATAGGGCGCGGCCTAGGGTTTATTGTGCAGGGGTTAGCGCACGGCCTAGGGTTTAGGGTGCAGGCGTTCGGGCGCGGCATAGGGTTTAGGGTGCAAGGGTTAGGGCGCGGCCTAGGGTACAGGACGCAGGGGTTAGGGCGCGGCCTAGGGTACAGGGCGCAGGGGTAGGGCGCGGCCTAGCGTTTAGCGTGCAGGTGTTAGGGAGCAGACTTGGGTTTAGGGTGCAGGGGTTAGGGCGCGTCCTAGGGTTTAGGATGCAGGGGTTAGGGTGCGGCCTAGTGTTTAGGGTGCAGGGGTTAGGGCGCGGCCTAGGGTTTAGGGTACAGGGGTTAGAGCGCGGCCTATGGTTTAGGGTGCAGCGGTTAGGGGGCGGCCTAGGGTTTAGAGTGCAGAAGCTAGGGCGCGGCCTAGGGTTTAAGGGCGCAGGGGTTCGTGCGCGGCATAGGGATTAGGGTGCAAGGTTTAGAGCGCGGCCGAGGGTACAGGGCGCAGGGGTTAGGGCGCGGCCTAGGGTACAGGGCGCAGGGGTTCTGGCGCGGCCTAGCGTTTAGGGTGCAGGTGTTAGGGAGCAGACTTGGGTTTAGGGTGCAGGGGTTAGGGCGCGTCCTAGGGTTTAGGGTGCAGGGGTTAGGGCGTGGCCAGGGGTTTAGAGTGGGTGCCTTAGGGCGCGGCCTAGGGTTTAGGGTGCAGGGGTTAGAGTGCGGCCTAGTGTTTAGGGTCCAGGGGTTAGGGTACGGCCTAGGGTTTAGGGTGCAGGGGTTAGGGCGCGGCCTAGGGTTTTGGGTGCTGAAGTTAGGGCGCGGCCTAGGGTTTAGGGTGCAGGGTTAGGGCACGGCCGAGGGTTTTGGGTGGGGGCCTTAGGGTGCGGTCTAGGGTTTATGGTGCAGGGGTTAGGGCGCGGCCTAGGGTGTAGGGTGCAGGGGTTAGGGCGCGGCCTAGGGTTTTGGGTCCAGGAGTTAGGGCGCGGCCTACCGTTTAGGGTGCAGGTGTTAGGGAGCAGACTTGGGTTTAGGGTGCAGGGGTTAGGGCGCGTCCTAGGGTTTAGGGTGCAAAGGTTAGGGTGCGGACTAATGTTTAGGGTGCAGGGGTTAGGGCGCGGCCTAGGGTTTAGGGTACAGGGGTTAGGGCGCGGCCTAGGGTTTAGGGTGCAGGGGTTAGGGCGCGGCCTAGGGTTTAAGGTGCAGGTGTTAGGGAGCAGACTTGGGTTTAGGGTGCAGGGGTTAGGGCGCGGCCTAGGGTTTAGGGTGCAGGAGTTAGGGTGCGGCCTAGTGTTTAGGGTGCAGGGGTTAGGGCGCGGCCTAGGGTTTTGGGTGCAGAAGTTAGGGCGCGGCCTGGTGTTTAGGGTGCAGGGGTTAGGGCACGGCCGAGGGTTTTGGGTGGGGGCCTTAGGGCGCGGTCTAAAGTTTAGGGTGCAGGGGTTAGGGCGCTGCCTAGGGTGTAGGGTGCAGGGGTTAGTGCGCGGCCTAGGGTTTTGGGTCCAGGGGTTAGGGCGTGGCCTAGGGTTTTGGGTGCTGGTGTAAGGGCGCGGCCTAGGGTTTATGGTGCAGGGGTTAGGGCGCGGCCTAGGGTTTAGGGTGCAGGGGTTAGGGCGCGGCCTAGGGTGTAGGGTGCAGGGGTTAGGGCGCGGCCTAGGGTTTTGGGTCCAGGAGTTAGGGCGCGGCCTACCGTTTAGGGTGCAGGTGTTAGGGAGCAGACTTGGGTTTAGGGTGCAGGGGTTAGGGCGCGTCCTAGGGTTTAGGGTGCAAAGGTTAGGGTGCGGACTAATGTTTAGGGTGCAGGGGTTAGGGCGCGGCCTAGGGTTTAGGGTACAGGGGTTAGGGCGCGGCCTAGGGTTTAGGGTGCAGGGGTTAGGGCGCGGCCTAGGGTTTAAGGTGCAGGTGTTAGGGAGCAGACTTGGGTTTAGGGTGCAGGGGTTAGGGCGCGGCCTAGGGTTTAGGGTGCAGGAGTTAGGGTGCGGCCTAGTGTTTAGGGTGCAGGGGTTAGGGCGCGGCCTAGGGTTTTGGGTGCAGAAGTTAGGGCGCGGCCTGGGGTTTAGGGTGCAGGGGTTAGGGCACGGCCGAGGGTTTTGGGTGGGGGCCTTAGGGCGCGGTCTAAAGTTTAGGGTGCAGGGGTTAGGGCGCTGCCTAGGGTGTAGGGTGCAGGGGTTAGTGCGCGGCCTAGGGTTTTGGGTCCAGGGGTTAGGGCGTGGCCTAGGGTTTTGGGTGCTGGTGTAAGGGCGCGGCCTAGGGTTTATGGTGCAGGGGTTAGGGCGCGGCCTAGGGTTTAGGGTGCAGGGGTTAGGGCGCGGCCTAGGGTTTAGGGTGCAGGGGTTAGGGCGCGGCCTAGCGTTTAGGGTGCAGTTGTTAAGGAGCAGACTTGGGTTTTGGGTGCAGGGGTTAGGGCGCGTCCTAGGGTTTAGGGTACAGGGGTTAGGGCGTGGCCTAGGGTTTAGAGTGGGTGCCTTTGGGCGCGGCCTAGGGTTTAGGGTGCAGGGGTTAGGGCACGGCCTAGGGTTTAGGGTTCAGGGGTTAGGGCGCGGCCTATGGTTTTGGGTGCAGGGGTTCTGGCGCGGCCTAGGGTTTTGGGTGCAGAAGTTAGGGCACGGCCTAGGGTTTAGGGTCCAGGGGTTAGGGCACGGCCGAGGGTTTTGCGTGGGGGCCTTAGGGCGCGGTCTAAAGTTAAGGGTGCAGGGGTTAGGGCGCTGCCTAGGGTGTAGGGTGCTGTGTGAGGGCGCGGCCTATGGTTTATGGTGCAGGGGTTAGGGCGCGGCCTAGGGTTTAGGTTGCAGGGGTTAGGGCGCGGCCTAGGGTTTAGGGTACAGGGGTTAGGGCGCAGCATAGGGTTTAGGGTGCAAGGGTTAGGGCGCGGCCTAGGGTACAGGGCGCAGGAGTTAGGGCGCGGCCTAGCGTTTAGGGTGCAGGTGTTAGGGAGCAGACTTGGGTTTAGGGTGCAGGGGTTAGGGCGCGTCCTAGGGTTTAGGGTGCAAGGGTTAGTGCGCGGCCTATGGTTTCGGGTGCTGGTGTAAGGGCACGGCCTAGGGTTTATGGTGCAGGGGTTAGGGCGCGGCCTAGCGTTTAGGATGCAGGGGTTAGGGCGCGGCATAGGGCTTAGGCTGCAGGGGTTAGGGCGCGGCATCGGGTTTAGGGTGCAAGGGTTGGGGCGTGGCCTAGGGTACAGGGCGCAGGGGTAGGGGCGCGGCCTAGTGTTTTGGGTGCAAAAGTTAGGGCGCGGCCTAGGGTTTAGGGTGCAGGGTTTAGGGCACGGCCAAGGGTTTTGGGTGGGGGCCTTAGGACGCGGTCTAGGGTTTAGGGTGCAGGGGTTAGGGCGCTGCCTTGGGTTTAGGGTGCAGGGGTTAGGGCGCGGCCTAGGGTTTTGGGTGCAGGGGTTAGGGCGCGGCCTAGGGTTTAGGGTGCTGGTGTAAGGGCGCGGCCTAGGGTTTATGGTGCAGCGGTTAGGGCGTGGCCTATGGTTTAGGGTGCAGAGGTCAGGGCGCGGCCTAGGGTTTAGGGTGCAGGGTTTCGGGCGCGGCATAGGGTTTAGGGTGCAAGGGTTAGGGCGCGGCCCAGGGTACAGGGCGCAGGGGTTAGGGCGCAACCTAGGGTACAGGGCGCAGGGGTTAAGGCGCGCCCTAGGGTTTCGGGCGCAGGGGTTCGGGCGCGGCATAGGGTTTAGGGTGCATGGGTTAGGGCGCGGCCGAGGGCACAGGGTGCAGGGGTTAGGGCGCGGCCTCGGGTACAGGGCGCAGGGGTTAGGGCGCGTCCTAGCGTTTCGGGTGCAGGTGTTAGGGAGCCAACTTGGGTTTAGGGTGCAGGGGTTAGGGCGCGTCCTAGGGTTTAGGGTGCAGGGGTTAGGGCGTGGCCTAGGGTTCAGAGTGGGTGCCTTAAAGCGCGGCCTAGGGTTTAGGGTTCAGGGTTTAGGGCGCAGCCTAGGGTTTAGCGTACAGGGGTTAGGGCGCGGCCTATGGTTTAGGGTGCAGGGGTAAGGGCGCGGCCTAGGGTTTTGGGTGCAGAAGTTAGGGCGCGGCCTAGGGTTTAGGGTGCAGGGGTTAGGGCACGGCCGAGGGTTTTGGGTGGGGGTCTTAGGGCGCGGTCTAGGGTTTAGGGTGCAGGGGTTAGGGCACGGTCTAGGGTGTAGGGTGCAGGGGTTAGGGCGCGGCCTAGGGTTTTGGGTGCAGAAGTTAGGGCGCGGCCTAGGGTTTAGGGTGCTGGTGTAAGGGCGCGGCCTAGGGTTTATGGTGCAGGGGTTAGGGCACGGCCTAGGGTTTCTGGTGCAGGGGTTAGGGCGCGGCCTAGGGTTTAGGGTGCACGGGTTCGGGCGCGGCATAGGGTTTAGGGTGCAAGGGTTAGGGCGCGGCCGAGGGTACAGGGCGCAGGGGTTAGGGCACGCCCTAGGGTACAGGGCGCAGGGGTTAGGGCGCGGCCTAGCGTTTAGGGTGCAGGTCTTAGGGAGCAGACTTGGGTTTAGGGTGCAGGGGTGAGGGCGTGTCCTAGGGTTTAGGGTGCAGGGGTTAGGGTGCGGCCTAGTGTTTAGAGTGCAGGGGTTAGGGCGCGGCCTAGGGATTAGGGTGCAGGGTTTAGGGCGCGGCCTATGGTTTAGGGTGCAGGGGTTAGGGCGCGGCCTTGGGTTTTGGGTGCAGAAGTTAGGGCGCGGCCTAGGGTTTAGGGTGCAGGGGTTAGGGCACGGCCGTGGGTTTTGGGTGGGGGCCTTAGGGCGCGGTCTAGGTTTTAGGCTGCAGGGGTTAGGTCGCTGCCTAGGGTACAGGGCGCAGGGGTTAGGGCGCGGCCTAGGGTTTTGGGTCCAGGGGTTAGGGCGCGGCCTATGGTTTAGGGTGCTGGTGTAAGAGCGCGGCCTAGGGTTTATGGTGCAGGGGTTAGGGCGCGGCCTAGGGTTTAGGGTGCAGGGTTTAGGGCGCGGCCTAGGGTTTAGGGTGCAGGGGTTTGGGCGCGGCATAGGGTTTAGGGTGCAAGTGTTAGGGCGCGGCCTAGGGTACAGGGCGCAGGGGTTAGGGCGCGGCCTAGAGTACAGGGCGCAGGGGTTAGGGCGCGGCCTAGCGTTTAGGGTGCAAGGGTTAGGGCGCGGCCTAGGGTTTAGGGTGCTGGTGTAAGGGTGCGGCCTAGGGCTTATGGTGCAGGGGTTAGGGCGCGGCCTAGCGTTTAGGGTGCAGGGGTTAGGGCGCGGCCTAGGGTTTAGGGTGCAGGGGTTCGGGCGCGGCCTAGGGTTTTGGGTGCAGAAGTTAGGCGCGGCCGAGGGTGTAGGGTGCAGGGTTTAGGGCACGACAAGGGTTTTGGGTGGGGGCCTTAGGACGCGGTCTAGGGTTTAGGGTGCAGGGGTTAGGGCGCGGCCTAGGGTGTAGGGTGCAGGGGTTAGGGCGCGGCCTAAGGTTTTTGGTCCAGGGGTAAGGGCGCGGCCTAGGGTTTAGGGTGCTGGTGTAAGGGCGCGGCCTAGGGTTTATGGTGCAGCGGTTAGGGCGCGGCCTAGGGTTTCGGGTGCAGGGGTTAGGGCGCGGCCTACCGTTTAGGGTGCAGGTGTTAGGGAGCAGATTTGGGTTTAGGGTGCAGGGGTTAGGGCGCGTCCTAGGGTTTAGGGTGCAAAGGTTAGGGTGCGGACTAGTGTTTAGGGTGTAGGGGTTAGGGAGCGGCCTAGGGTTTAGGGTACAGGGGTAAGGGCGCGGCCTACGGTTTAGGGTGCAGGGGTTAGGGCGCGGCCTAGGGTTTAGGGTGCAGGGGTTAGGGCGCGGCCTAGGGTTTAGGGTGCAGGTGTTAGGGAGCCGACTTGGGTTTAGGGTGCAGGGGTTAGGGCGCTGCCTAGGGTTTAGGGTGCAGGAGTTAGGGTGCGGCCTAGTGTTTAGGTTGCAGGGGTTAGGGCGCGGCCTAGGGTTTTGGGTGCAGAAGTTAGGGCGCGGCCTGGGGTTTAGGGTGCAGGGGTTAGGGCGCGGCCTAGGGTTTTGTGTAGGGGCCTTGGGCGCGGTCTAAAGTTTAGGGTGCAGGGATTAGGGCGCTGCCTAGGGTGTAAGGGGCAGGGGTTAGTGCGCAGCCTAGGGTTTTGGGTCCAGGGGTTAGGGCGTGGCCTAGGGTTTAGGGTGCTGGTGTAAGGGCGCGGCCTAGGGTTTATGGTGCAGGGATTAGGGCGCGGCCTAGGGTTTAGGGTGCAGGGGTTAGGGCACGGCCGAGGGTTTTGGGTGGGGGCCTTAGGGCGCGGTCTAAAGTTTAGGGTGCAGGGGTTAGGGCGCTGCATAGGGTGTAGGGTGCAGAGGTTAGTGCGCGGCCTAGGGTTTTGGGTCCAGGGGTTAGGGCGTGGCCTAGGGTTTAGGGTGCTGGTGTAAGGGCGCGGCCTAGGGTTTATGGTGCAGGGGTTAGGGCGCAGCCTAGGGTTTAGGGTGCAGGTCTTAGGGCGCGGTCTAGGGTTTAGGGTGCAGGGGTTCGGGCGCGGCATAGGGTTTAGGGTGCAAGGGTTAGGGCGCGGCCTAGGGTACAGGGCGCAGGGGTTAGGGCGCGGAATAGGGTACAGGGCGCAGGGTTTAGGGCGCGGCCTGGCGTTTAGGGTGCAGGTGTTAAGGAGCAGACTTGGGTTTAGGGTGCAGGGGTTAGGGCGCGTCCTAGGGATTAGGGTGCAAGGGTTAAGGCGCGGCCTAGGGTTTAGGGTGCTGGTGTAAGGGCGCGGCCTATGGTTTATGGTGCAGGGGTTAGGGCGCGGCCTAGCGTTTAGGGTGCAGGGGTTAGGGCGCGGCCTAGGGTTTAGGGTGCAGGGGTTAGGGCGCGGCCTAGGGTACAGGGCGCAGGGGTAGGGGCGCGGCCTAGGGTTTTGGGTGCAGAAGTTAGGGCGCGGACTAGGGTTTAGGGTGCAGGGTTTAGGGTACGGCCAAGGGTTTTGGGTGGGGGCCTTAGGACGCGGTCTAAGGTTTAGGGTGCAGGGGTTAGGGCGCGGCCTAGGGTGTAGGGTGCAAGGGTTAGGGCACGTCCTAGGGTTTTGGGTCCAGGGGTTAGGGCGCGGCCTAGGGTTTAGGGTGCTGGTGTAAGGGCGCGGCCTAGGGTTTATGGTGCAGGGGTTAGGGCGCGGCCTAGGGTTTAGGGTGCAGGGGTTAGGGCGCGGCCGAGGGTTTAGGGTGCAGGGGTTCGGACGCGGCATAGGGTTTAGGGAGCAAGGGTTAGGGCGCGGCGTAGGGTACAGGGTGCAGGGGTTAGGGCGCAGCCTAGGTTACAGGGCGCAGGGGTTAGGGCACGGCCTAGCGTTTAGGGTGCAGGTGTTAGGGAGCAGATTTAAGTTTAGGGTGCAGGGGTTAGGGCGCGTCCTAGGGTTTAGGGTGCAAGGGTTAGGGTGCGGCCTAGTGTTAAGGGTGTAGGGGTTAGGGCGCGGCCTAGGGTTTAGGGTACAGGAGTAAGGGCGCGGCCTATGGTTTAGGGTGCAGGGGTTAAGGCGCGGCCTAGGGTTTTGGGTGCAGAAATTAGGGCGCGGCCTAGGGTTTAGGGTGCAGGGGTTGGGGCACGGCCGAGGGTTTTGGGTGGGGGTCTTAGGGCGCGGTCTAGGGTTTAGGGTGCAGGTGTTAGGGCGCGGCCTAGGGTACAGGGCGCAGGGGTTAGGGCGCGGCCTAGGGTTTTGGGTCCAGGGGTTAGGGCGCGACCTAGGGTTTAGGGTGCAGGGGTTAGGGCGCAGCCTAGGGTTTAGGGTGCAGGGGTTAGGGCGCGGCCTAGGGTTTAGAGTGCAGGGGTTCGGGCGCGGCATAGGGTTTAGGGTGCATGGGTTAGGGCGCGGCTTAGGGTACAGGGTGCAGGGGTTAAGGCGCGGCCTAGGGTACAGGGCACAGGGGTTAGGGCACGGCCTAGGGTACAGGGCGCAGGGGTTAGGGCGCGGCCTAGCGTTTAGGGTGCAGTTGTTAAGGAGCAGACTTGGGTTTTGGGTGCAGGGGTTAGGGCGCGTCCTAGGGTTTAGGGTACAGGGGTTAGGGCGTGACCTAGGGTTTAGAGTGCAGGGGTTAGGGCACGGCCTAGGGTTTAGGGTACAGGGGTTAGGGCGCGGCCTGTGGTTTTGGGTGCAGGGGTTAGGGCGCGGCCTAGGGTTTTGGGTGCAGGGGTTAGGGCACGGCCTAGGGTTTAGGGTACAGGGGTTAGGGCGCGGCCTATGGTTTTGGGTGCAGGGGTTAGGGCGCGGCCTAGGGTTTTGGGTTCAGAAGTTAGGGCACGGCCTAGGGTTTAGGGTCCAGGGGTTAGGGCACGGCCGAGGGTTTTGCGAGGGGGCCTTAGGGCGCGATCTAAAGATAAGGGTGCAGGGGTTAGGGCGCTGCCTAGGGTGTAGGGTGCAGGGGAGAGGGCGCGGCCTAGGGTTTTGGGTCCAGGGGTTAGGGCGCGTCCTAGGGTTTAGGGTGCTGTGTGAGGGCGCGGCCTATGGTTTATGGTGCAGGGGTTAGGGCGCGGCCTAGGGTTTTGGGTGCAGAAGTTAGGGCGCGGCCTAGGGTTTAGGGTGCTGGTGTAAGGGCGCGGCCTAGGGTTTATGGTGCAGGGGTTAGGGCGCGGCCTAGGGTTTTGGGTGCAGAAGTTAGGGCGCGGCCTAGGGTTTAGGGTGCTGGTGTAAGGGCGCGGCCTAGGGTTTATGGTGCAGGGGTTCGGGCGCGGCATAGGGTTTAGGGTGCAAGGGTTAGGGCGCGGCCGAGGGTACAGGGCGCAGGGGTTAGGGCACGCCCTAGGGTACAGGGCGCAGGGGTTAGGGCGCGGCCTAGCGTTTAGGGTGCAGGTGTTAGGGAGCAGACTTGGGTTTAGGGTGCAGGGGTGAGGGCGTGTCCTAGGGTTTAGGGTGCAGGGGTTAGGGTGCGGCCTAGTGTTTAGAGTGCAGGGGTTAGGGCGCGGCCTAGGGATTAGGGTGCAGGGTTTAGGGCGCGGCCTATGGTTTAGGGTGCAGGGGTTAGGGCGCGGCCTTGGGTTTTGGGTGCAGAAGTTAGGGCGCGGCCTAGGGTTTAGGGTGCAGGGGTTAGGGCACGGCCGTGGGTTTTGGGTGGGGGCCTTAGGGCGCGGTCTAGGTTTTAGGCTGCAGGGGTTAGGTCGCTGCCTAGGGTACAGGGCGCAGGGGTTAGGGCGCGGCCTAGGGTTTTGGGTCCAGGGGTTAGGGCGCGGCCTATGGTTTAGGGTGCTGGTGTAAGGGCGCGGCCTAGGGTTTATGGTGCAGGGGTTAGGGCGCGGCCTAGGGTTTAGGGTGCAGGGTTTAGGGCGCGGCCTAGGGTTTAGGGTGCAGGGGTTTGGGCGCGGCATAGGGTTTAGGGTGCAAGTGTTAGGGCGCGGCCTAGGGTACAGGGCGCAGGGGTTAGGGCGCGGCCTAGAGTACAGGGCGCAGGGGTTAGGGCGCGGCCTAGCGATTAGGGTGCAAGGGTTAGGGCGCGGCCTAGGGTTTAGGGTGCTGGTGTAAGGGTGCGGCCTAGGGTTTATGGTGCAGGGGTTAGGGCGCGGCCTACGTTTAGGGTGCAGGGGTTAGGGCGCGGCCTAGGGTTTAGGGTGCAGGGGTTCGGGCGCGGCCTAGGGTTTAGGGTGCAAGGGTTAGGGCGCGGCCTAGGGTTTAGGGTGCAGGGGTTAGGGCGCGGCCTAGGGTTTTGGGTGCAGAAGTTAGGGCGCGGCCTAGGGTTTAGGGTGCAGGGGTTAGGGAACGGCCGAGGGTTTTCGGTGGGGGCCTTAGGGCGCGGTCTAGGGTTTAGGGTGCAGGGTTTAGGGCGCGGCCTAGGGTTTAGGGTGCAGGGGTTAGGGCGCTGCCTAGGGTTTAGGGTGCTGGTGTAAGGGCACGGCCAAGGGTTTATGGTGCAGGAGTTAGGGCGCGGCCTAGGGTTTAGAGTGCAGGGGTTAGGGCGTGGCCTAGGGTTTAGGGTGCAGGGGTTAGGGCGCGTCCTAGGGTTTAGGGTGCAGGGGTTAGGGCGTGGCCTAGGGTTTAGAGTGGGTGCCTTAGGGCGCGGCCTAGGGTTTGGAGTGCATGGGTTCGGGTGCGGCCTAGGGTTTAGGGTGCAGGGGTTAGGGCGCGGCCTAGGGTGTAGGGTGCAGGGGTTAGGGCGCGGCCTAAGGTTTAGGGTTCTGGTGTAAGGGCGCGGCCTAGGGTTTAGGGTACAGGGGTTCGGGCGCGGCATAGGATTTAGGGTGCAAGGGTGAGGGCGCGGCCTCGGGTACAGGGCGCAGGGGTTAGAGCGCGGCCTAGGGAACAGGGCGCAGGGGTTAGGGCGCGGCCTAGCGTTTAGGGTGCAGGTGTTAGGGAGCAGACTTGGGTTTAGGGTGCAGGGGTTTGGGCGCGTCCTAGGGTTTAAGGTGCAGGGGTTAGGGCGTGGCCTAGGGTTTAGAGTGGGTGCCTTAGGGCGCGGCCTAGGGTTTAGGGTGCAGGGTTTAGGGCACGGACGAGGGTTTTGGGTGGGGGCCTTAAGGCGCGGTCGAGGGTTTAGGGTGCAGGGTTTAGGGTGCGGCCTAGGGTTTAGGGTGTAGGGGTTAGGGCGTGGCCTAGAGTTTAGAGTGGGTGCCTTAGGGCGCTGCCTCTGGTTTAGGGTGCAGGGGTTAGGGCGCGGCCTAGGGTTTAGGGTGCATGGGTTAGGGCACGGCCGAGGGTTTTGGGTGGGGGCCTTAGGGCGCGGTCTAGGGTTTAGGGTGCAGGGATAAGGGCGCGGCCGAGGGTGTAGGGTGCAGGGGTTAGGGCGCGGCCTAGGGTTTTGGGTCCAGGGGTTAGAGCACGGCCTAGGGTTTAGGGTGCTGGTGTAAGGGCGCGGTCTAGGGTTTATGGTGCAGGGGTTAGGGCGCGGCCTAGGGTTTAGGGTGCCGGGGTTAGGGCGCGGCCTAGGGTTTAGGGCGCAGGGGTTCGGGCGCGGCATAGGGTTTAGGGTACAAGGGTTAGGGTGCGGCCTAGGGTACAGGGCACAGGGGTTAGGGCGCAGCCTAGGGTACAGGGTGCAGGGGTTAGGGCGCGGCCTAGCGTTTAGGGTGCAGGTGTTTGGGAGCAGACTTGGATTTAGGGTGCAGGGGTTAGGGCGCGTCCTAGGGTTTAGGGTGCAGGGATTAGGGCGCGGCCTAGGGTTTAAGGTACAGGGGTTAGGGGGCGGCCTATGATTTAGAGTGCAGGGGTTAGGGCGCGGCCTAGGGTTTTGGGTGCAGAAGTTAGGGCGCGGCCTAGGGTTTAGGGTGCAGGGGTTAGGGAACGGCCGAGGGTTTTTGGTGGGGGCCTTAGGGCGCGGTCTAGGGTTTAGGGTGCAGGGGTTAGGGCGCGGCCTAGGGTTTAGGGTCCAGGGGTTAGGGCGCGGCCTAGGGTTTAGGGTGCTGGTGTAAGGGCGCGGCCTAGGGTTTATGGTGCAGGAGTTAGGGCGCGGCCTAGGGTTTAGAGTGCAGGGGTTAGGGCGTGGCCTAGGGTTTAGAGTGGGTGCCTTAGGGCGCGGCCTAGGGTTTGGAGTGCATGGGTTCGGGTGCGGCCTAGGGTTTAGGGTGCAGGGGTTAGGGCGCGGCCTAGGGTTTAGGGTACAGGGGTTAGGGCGCGGCATATGGTTTAGGGTGCAGGGGTTAGGGCGCGGCCTAGGGTTTTGGGTGCAGAAGTTAGGGCGCGGCCTAGGGTTTAGGGTGCAGGGGTTAGGGCACGGCCGAGGGTTTAGGGTGGGGGCCTTAGGGCGCGGTCTAGGGTTTAGCGTGCAGGGGTTAGGGCGCGGCCTAGGGTGTAGGGTGCAGGGGTTAGGGCGCGGCCGAGGGTACAGGGCGCAGGGGTTAGGGCGCGGCCTAGGGTACAGGGCTCAGGGGTTAGGGCGCGGCCTAGCGTTTAGGGTGCAGGTGTTAGGGAGCAGACTTGGGTTTAGGGTGCAGGGGTTAGGGCGCGTCCTAGGGTTTAGGGTGCAGGGGTTAGGGCGTCGCCTAGAGTTTAGAGTGGGTGCCTTAGGGCGCGGCCTAGGGTTTAGGGTGCAGGGGTTAGGGCACGGCCTAGGGTTTAGGGTACAAGGATCAGGGGACAGCCTATGGTTTAGGGTGCAGGGGTTAGGGCACGGCCGAGGGTTTAGGGTACAGGGGTAAGGGCGCGGCCTATGGTTTAGGGTGCAGGGGTTAGGGCGCGGCCTAGGGTTTTGGGTGGAGAAATTAGGGCGCGGCCTAGGGTTTAGGGTGCAGGGGTTAGGGCTCGGCCGAGGGATTTGGGTGGGGGCCTTAGGGCGCGGTCTAGGGTTTATGGTGCAGGGGTTAGGGCGCGGCCTAGGGTTTAGGGTGCAGGGGTTCGGGCGCGGCATAGGGTTTAGGGTGCAAGGGTTAGGGCGCGGCCTAGGGTACAGGGCGCAGGGGTTAGGGCGCGCCCTAGCGTTTAGGATGCAGGTGTTAGGGAGCGGACTTGGGTTTAGGGTGCAGGGGTTAGGGCGCGTCCTAGGGTTTAGGGTGCAGGGGTTAGGGCGCGACCTAGGGTTTAGGGTACAGGGTTTAGGGCGCGGCCTAGGATTTAGGGTGCAGAAGCTAGGGCGCGGCCTAGGGTTTAGGGTGCAGGGGATCGGGCGCGGCATAGGGTTTAGGGTGCAAGGTTTAGGGCGCGGCCTAGGGTACTGGGCGCAGGGGTTAGGGTGCGGCCTAGGGTTCAGGGTGCAGGGGTTAGGGCGCGGCCTAGCGTTTAGGGTGCAGGTGTTAGGGAGCTGATTTGGGTTTAGGGTGCAGGGGTTAGGGCGCGTCCTAGGGTTTAAGGTTCAGGGGTTTGGGCGTGGCCTAGGGTTTAGAGTGGTTGCCTTAGGGCGCGTCCTAGGGTTTAGGGTGCAGGGGTTAGGGCGCGGCCTAGGGTTTTGGGTCCAGGGGTTAGGGCGCGGCCTAGGGTTTAGGGTGCTGGTGTAAGGGCGCGGCCTAGGGTTTATGGTGCAGGGGTTAGGGCGCGGCCTAGGGTTTAGGGTACAGGGGTTAGGGCGCGGAATAGGGTTTAGGGTGCAAGGGTGAGGGCGCGGCCTCGGGTACAGGGCTCAGGGGTTAGGGCGCGGCCAAGGGTTTTGGGCGCAGAAGTTAGGGCGCGGCCAAGGTTTAGGGTGCAGGGATTAGGGCATGGCCTAGGGTGTAGGGTGCAGGGGTTAGGGCGCGGCCTAGGGTTTTGGGTCCAGGGGTTAGGGCGCGGCCTAAGGTTTAGGGTGCTGGTGTAAGGGCGCGGCCTAGGGTTTATGGTGCAGGGGTTAGGGCACGGCCTAGGGTTTAGGGTGCAGGGGTTAGGGCGCGTCCTAGGGTTTAGTGAGCAGGGGTTAGGGCGTGGCCTAGGGTTTAGAGTGGGTGCCTTATGGCGCGGCCTAGGGTTTAGGGTGCAGGGGTTAGGGCGCGGCCTAGGGTTTAGGGTGCAGGGGTTCGGGCGCGGAGTAGGGTTTAGGGTGCAAGGGTTAGGGCGCGGCCTAGGGTACAGGGGTCAGGGGTTAGGGCGCGGCCTAGGTTTTAGGGTACAGGGGTTAGGGCGCGGCCTATGGTTTAGGGTGAAGGGGTTAGGGCGCGGCCTAGGGTTTAGGGTGCAGAAGTTAGGGCACGGCCTAGGGTTTAGGGTGCATGGGTTAGGGCACCGCCGAGGGTTTTGCGTGGGGGCCTTAGGGCGCGGTCTAGGGTTTAGGGTGCAGGGGTTAGGGCGCGGCCGAGGGTGTAGGGTGCAGGGGTTAGGGCGCGGCCTAGGGTTTTGGGTCCAGGGGTTAGGGTGCGGCCTAGGGTATAGGGTGCTGGTGTAAGGGCGCGGTCTAGGGTTTAGGGTGCAGGGGTTAGGGCGCGGCCTAGGGTTTAGGGCGCAGGGGTTCGGGCGCGGCATAGGGTTTAGAGTGCAAGGGTTAGGGTGCGGCCTAGGGTGCACGGCGCAGGGGTTAGGGCGTGGCTTAGGGTACAGGGCGCAGGGGTTAGGGCGCGGCCTAGCGTTTAGCGTGCAGGTGTTAGGGAGCAGACTTGGGTTTCGGGTGCAGGGGTTAGGGCGCATCCTAGGGCTTAGGGTGCAGGGGTTAGGACGTGGCCTAGGGTTTAGAGTGGGTGCCTTAGGGCGCGGCCTAGGGTTTAGGGTGCAGGGGTTAGGGTGCGGCCTAGTGTTTAGGGTGCAGGGGTTAGTGCGCGGCCTAGGGTTTAGGGTACAGGGGTTAGGGCGCGGCCTAGGGTTTTGGGTGCAGAAGTTAGGGCGCGGCATAGGGTTTAGGGTGCAGGGGTGAGGGCACGGCCGAGGGTTTAGGGTGGGGGCCTTAGGGCGCGGTCTAGGGTTTAGGGTGCCGGGGTTAGGGCGCGGCCTAGGGTGTAGGGTGCAGGGGTTAGGGCGCGGCCTAGCGTTTTGGGTCCAGGGGTTAGGGCGCGGGCTTGGGTTTAGGGTGCTGGTGTAAGGGCGCGGCCTAGGGTTTATGGTGCAGGGGTTAGGGCGCGGCCTAGGGTTTAGGGTGCAGGGGTTAGGGCGCGGCCTAGGGTTTAGAGTGGGTGCCTTAGGGCGCGGCCTAGGGTTTGGAGTGCATGGGTTCGGGTGCGGCCTAGGGTTTAGGGTGCAGGGGTTAGGGCGCGGCCTAGGGTTTAGGGTACAGGGGTTAGGGCGCGGCATATGGTTTAGGGTGCAGGGGTTAGGGCGCGGCCTAGGGTTTTGGGTGCAGAAGTTAGGGCGCGGCCTAGGGTTTAGGGTGCAGGGGTTAGGGCACGGCCGAGGGTTTAGGGTGGGGGCCTTAGGGCGCGGTCTAGGGTTTAGCGTGCAGGGGTTAGGGCGCGGCCTAGGGTGTAGGGTGCAGGGGTTAGGGCGCGGCCGAGGGTACAGGGCGCAGGGGTTAGGGCGCGGCCTAGGGTACAGGGCTCAGGGGTTAGGGCGCGGCCTAGCGTTTAGGGTGCAGGTGTTAGGGAGCAGACTTGGGTTTAGGGTGCAGGGGTTAGGGCGCGTCCTAGGGTTTAGGGTGCAGGGGTTAGGGCGTCGCCTAGAGTTTAGAGTGGGTGCCTTAGGGCGCGGCCTAGGGTTTAGGGTGCAGGGGTTAGGGCACGGCCTAGGGTTTAGGGTACAAGGATCAGGGGACAGCCTATGGTTTAGGGTGCAGGGGTTAGGGCACGGCCGAGGGTTTAGGGTACAGGGGTAAGGGCGCGGCCTATGGTTTAGGGTGCAGGGGTTAGGGCGCGGCCTAGGGTTTTGGGTGGAGAAATTAGGGCGCGGCCTAGGGTTTAGGGTGCAGGGGTTAGGGCTCGGCCGAGGGATTTGGGTGGGGGCCTTAGGGCGCGGTCTAGGGTTTATGGTGCAGGGGTTAGGGCGCGGCCTAGGGTTTAGGGTGCAGGGGTTCGGGCGCGGCATAGGGTTTAGGGTGCAAGGGTTAGGGCGCGGCCTAGGGTACAGGGCGCAGGGGTTAGGGCGCGCCCTAGCGTTTAGGATGCAGGTGTTAGGGAGCGGACTTGGGTTTAGGGTGCAGGGGTTAGGGCGCGTCCTAGGGTTTAGGGTGCAGGGGTTAGGGCGCGACCTAGGGTTTAGGGTACAGGGTTTAGGGCGCGGCCTAGGATTTAGGGTGCAGAAGCTAGGGCGCGGCCTAGGGTTTAGGGTGCAGGGGATCGGGCGCGGCATAGGGTTTAGGGTGCAAGGTTTAGGGCGCGGCCTAGGGTACTGGGCGCAGGGGTTAGGGTGCGGCCTAGGGTTCAGGGTGCAGGGGTTAGGGCGCGGCCTAGCGTTTAGGGTGCAGGTGTTAGGGAGCTGATTTGGGTTTAGGGTGCAGGGGTTAGGGCGCGTCCTAGGGTTTAAGGTTCAGGGGTTTGGGCGTGGCCTAGGGTTTAGAGTGGTTGCCTTAGGGCGCGTCCTAGGGTTTAGGGTGCAGGGGTTAGGGCGCGGCCTAGGGTTTTGGGTCCAGGGGTTAGGGCGCGGCCTAGGGTTTAGGGTGCTGGTGTAAGGGCGCGGCCTAGGGTTTATGGTGCAGGGGTTAGGGCGCGGCCTAGGGTTTAGGGTACAGGGGTTAGGGCGCGGAATAGGGTTTAGGGTGCAAGGGTGAGGGCGCGGCCTCGGGTACAGGGCTCAGGGGTTAGGGCGCGGCCAAGGGTTTTGGGCGCAGAAGTTAGGGCGCGGCCAAGGTTTAGGGTGCAGGGATTAGGGCATGGCCTAGGGTGTAGGGTGCAGGGGTTAGGGCGCGGCCTAGGGTTTTGGGTCCAGGGGTTAGGGCGCGGCCTAAGGTTTAGGGTGCTGGTGTAAGGGCGCGGCCTAGGGTTTATGGTGCAGGGGTTAGGGCACGGCCTAGGGTTTAGGGTGCAGGGGTTAGGGCGCGTCCTAGGGTTTAGTGAGCAGGGGTTAGGGCGTGGCCTAGGGTTTAGAGTGGGTGCCTTATGGCGCGGCCTAGGGTTTAGGGTGCAGGGGTTAGGGCGCGGCCTAGGGTTTAGGGTGCAGGGGTTCGGGCGCGGAGTAGGGTTTAGGGTGCAAGGGTTAGGGCGCGGCCTAGGGTACAGGGGTCAGGGGTTAGGGCGCGGCCTAGGTTTTAGGGTACAGGGGTTAGGGCGCGGCCTATGGTTTAGGGTGAAGGGGTTAGGGCGCGGCCTAGGGTTTAGGGTGCAGAAGTTAGGGCACGGCCTAGGGTTTAGGGTGCATGGGTTAGGGCACCGCCGAGGGTTTTGCGTGGGGGCCTTAGGGCGCGGTCTAGGGTTTAGGGTGCAGGGGTTAGGGCGCGGCCGAGGGTGTAGGGTGCAGGGGTTAGTGCGCGGCCTAGGGTTTTGGGTCCAGGGGTTAGGGTGCGGCCTAGGGTATAGGGTGCTGGTGTAAGGGCGCGGTCTAGGGTTTAGGGTGCAGGGGTTAGGGCGCGGCCTAGGGTTTAGGGCGCAGGGGTTCGGGCGCGGCATAGGGTTTAGAGTGCAAGGGTTAGGGCGCGGCCTAGGGTGCACGGCGCAGGGGTTAGGGCGTGGCTTAGGGTACAGGGCGCAGGGGTTAGGGCGCGGCCTAGCGTTTAGCGTGCAGGTGTTAGGGAGCAGACTTGGGTTTCGGGTGCAGGGGTTAGGGCGCATCCTAGGGCTTAGGGTGCAGGGGTTAGGACGTGGCCTAGGGTTTAGAGTGGGTGCCTTAGGGCGCGGCCTAGGGTTTAGGGTGCAGGGGTTAGGGTGCGGCCTAGTGTTTAGGGTGCAGGGGTTAGTGCGCGGCCTAGGGTTTAGGGTACAGGGGTTAGGGCGCGGCCTAGGGTTTTGGGTGCAGAAGTTAGGGCGCGGCATAGGGTTTAGGGTGCAGGGGTGAGGGCACGGCCGAGGGTTTAGGGTGGGGGCCTTAGGGCGCGGTCTAGGGTTTAGGGTGCCGGGGTTAGGGCGCGGCCTAGGGTGTAGGGTGCAGGGGTTAGGGCGCGGCCTAGCGTTTTGGGTCCAGGGGTTAGGGCGCGGGCTTGGGTTTAGGGTGCTGGTGTAAGGGCGCGGCCTAGGGTTTATGGTGCAGGGGTTAGGGCGCGGCCTAGGGTTTAGGGTGCAGGGGTTAGGGCGCGGCCTAGGGTTTAGGGTACAGGGGTTCAGGCGCGGCATAGGGTTTAGGGTGCAGGGGTTAGGGCACGCCCTAGGGTACAGGGCGCAGGGGTTAGGGCGCGGCCTAGGGTACAGGGCGCTGGGGTTAGGGCGCGGCCTAGCGTTTAGGGTGCAGGTGTTAGGGAGCAGACTTGGATTTAGGGTGCATGGGTTAGGGCACGGCCGAGGGTTTTGGGTGGGGGCCTTAGGGCGCGGTCTTGGGTTTAGGGTGCAGGGGTTAGGGCGCGGCCTATGGTGTAGGGTGCAGGGGTTAGGGCGCGGCCTAGGGTTTTGGGTCCAGGGGTTAGGGCGCGGCCTAGGGTTTAGGGTGCTGGTGTAAGTGCGCGGTCTAGGGTTTAGGGTGCAGGGGTTAGGGCTCGGCCTAGGGTTTAGGGTGCAGGGGTTAGGGCGCGGCCTAGGGTTTAGGGTCCAGGCGTTAGGGCGCGGCCTAGGGTTTAGGGTGCAAGGGTTAGGGCGCGGCTTAGGGTATAGGGTGCAGGGGTTAGGGCGCGGCCTAGGGTTTATGGTGCAGGGGTTAGGGCGCGGCCTAGGGTTTAGGGTACAGGGGTTAGGGCGCGGCATAGGGTTTAGGGTGCAAGGGTTAGGGCGCGGCCTAGGGTACAGGGCGCAGGGGTTAGGGCGCGGCCTAGGGTACAGGGCGCAGAGGTTAGGGCGCGGCCTAGCGTTTAGTGTGCAGGTGTTAGGGAGCAGACTTGGGTTTAGGGTGCAGGGGTCAGGGCGCGTCCTAGGGTTTAGGGTGCAGGGGTTAGGGCGTGGCCTAGGTTTTAGAGTGGGTGCCTTAGGGCGCGGCCTAGTGTTTAGGGTACAGGGGTTAGGGTGCGGCCTAGTGTTTAGGGTGCAGGGGTTAGGGCGCGGCCAAAGGTTTAGGGTACAGGGGGTAGGGCGCGGCCTATGGTTTAGGGTGCAGGGGTTAGGGCGCGGCCTAGGGTTTTGGGTGCAGAAGTTAGTTCACGGCCTAGGGTTTAGGGTGCAGGGGTTAGGGCGCGGCCTAGGGTTTTGGGTGGGGGCCTTAGGGCGCGGTCTTGGGTTTAGGGTGCAGGGGTTAGGGCACGGCCTAGGGTACAGGGCGCGGGGGTTAGGGCGCGGCCTAGCGTTTAGGGTGTAGGTGTTAGGGGGCAGACTTGGGTTTAGGGTGCAGGGGTTAGGGCGTGGCCTAGGGTTTAGGGTGCAGGGGTTAGGGCGTGGCCTAGGGTTTAGAGTGGGTGCCTTAGGGCGCGGCCTAGGGTTTAGGGTGCAGGGGTTAGGGCACGGCCTAGGGTTTAGGGTACAGGGGTTAGGGCGCGGCCTATGGTTTAGGGTGCAGGGGTTAGGGCGCGGCCTAGGGTTTAGGGTGCAGGGGTTAGGGCACAGCCGAGGGTTTTGGGTGGGGGCCTTAGGGCTCGGCCTAGGGTTTAGGGTAGAGGGGTTAGGGCGTGGCCTAGGGTTTAGAGAGGGTGCCTTAGGGCGCGGCCTAGGGTTTAGGGTGCAGGGGTTAGGGTGCGGCCTAGTGTTTAGGGTGCAGGGGTTAGGGCGCGGCCTAGGGTTTAGGGTGCAGGGGTGAGGGCGCGGCCTAGGGTTTTGGGTCCAAGGGTTAGGGCGCGGCCTAGGGTTTTGGGTGCAGAAGTTAGGGCGCGGCCGAGTGTTTAGGGTGCAGGGGTTAGGGCACGGCCGAGGGTTTTGGGTGGAGGCCTTAGGGCGCAGTCTAGGGTTTAGGGTGCAGGGGTTAGGGCGCGGCCGAGGGTGTAGGGTGCAGGGGTTCGGGCGCGGCCTAGGGTTTATGGTGCAGGGGTTAGCGCGCGGCCTATGGTTTAGGGTGCTGGTGTAAGGGCGCGGCCTAGGGTTTATGGTGCAGGAGTTAGGGCGCGGCCTAGGGTTTAGAGTGCAGGGGTTAGGGCGTAGCCTAGGGTTTAGGGTGCAGGGGTTCGGGCGCGTCCTAGGGTTTAGGGTGCAGGGGTTAGGGCGCGGCCTAGGGTACAGGGCGCAGGGGTTAGGGCGCGGCCTAGGGTACAGGGCGCAGGGGTTAGGGCGCGGCCTAGCGTTTAGGGTGCAGGTGTTAGGGAGCAGACTTGGGTTTAGGGTGCAGGGGTTAGGGCGCGTCCTAGGGTTTAGAGTGCAGGAAGTTAGGGCGTGGCCTTGGGTTTAGAGTGCAGGGGTTCGGGTGCGGCCTAGTGTTTAGGGTGCAGGGGTTAGGGCACGGCCTAGGGTTTAGGGTACAGGGGTTAGGGCGCGGCCTATGGTTTAGAGTGAAGGGGTTGGGGCGCGGCCTAGGGTTTTGGGAGCAGATGTTAGGGCGCGGCCTAGGGTTTAGGGTGCAGGGGTTAGGGCACGGCCGAGGTTTTTGGGTTGGGGCCTTAGGGCGCGGTTTTGGGTTTAGGGTGCAGGGGTTAGGTCGCGGCCTAGGGTGTAGGGTGCAGGGGTTAGGGCGCGGCCTAGGGTACAGGGCGCAGGGGTTAGGGCGCGGCCTAGCGTTTACGGTGCACTGTTAGGGAGCAGACTTGGGTTTAGGGTTCAGGGGTTAGGGCGCGTCATAGGGTTTAGGGTGCAGGGGTTAGGGCGTGGCCTAGGGTTTAGAGTGGGTGCCTTAGGGCGCGGCCTAGGGTTTAGGGTGCAGGGGTTAGGGCACGGCTTAGGGTTTAGGGTACAAGGGTTAGGGCGCGGACTATGGTTTAGGGTGCATGGGTTAGGGCGCGGCCTAGGGTTTAGAGTGGGTCCCTTAGGGCGCGGCCTAGGGCTTAGGGTACAGGGGTTGGGGTGCGGCCAAGTGTTTAGGGTGCAGGGGTTAGGGCGCGGCCAAAGGTTTAAGGTACAGGGGTTAGGGCGCGGCCTATGATTTAGGGTGCAGGGGTTAGGGCGCGGCCTAGGGTTTTGGGTGCAGAAGTTAGTGCACGGCCTAGGGTTTAGGGCACAGCGGTTAGGGCGCGGCCTAGGGTTTTGGGTGGGGGCCTTAGGGCGCGGTCTTGGGTTTAGGGTGCAGGGGTTAGGGCGCGGCCTAGGGTACAGGGCGCAGGGGTTAGGGCGCGGCATAGGGTTTAGGGTGCAAGGGTTAGGGCGCGGCCTAGCGTTTAGGGTGTAGGTGTTAGGGAGCAGACTTGGGTTTAGGGTGCAGGGGTTAGGGCGTGGCCTAGGGTTTAGCGTGCAGGGGTTAGGGCGTGGCCAAGGGTTTAGAGTGGGTGCCTTAGGGCGCGGCCTAGGGTTTAGGGTGCAGGGGTTAGGGCGCGGCCTATGGTTTAGGGTGCAGGGGTTAGGGCGCGGCCTAGGGTTTTGGGTGCAGAAGTTAGGGCGCGGCCTAGGGTTTAGGGTGCAGGGGTTAGGGCACAGCCGAGGGTTTAGGGTGCAGGGGTTAGGGCACGGCCGAGGGTTTTGGGTGGGGGCCTTAGGGCGCGGTCTATGGTTTAGGGTGCAGGGGTTAGGGCGCAGCCTAGGGTGTAGGGTGCAGGGGTTCCGGCGCGGCCTAGGGTTTTGGGTCCAGGGGTTAGCGCGCGGCCTATGGTTTAGGGTGCTGGTGTAAGGGCGCGGCCTAGGGTTTATGGTGCAGGAGTTAGGGCGCGGCCTAGGGTTTAGAGTGCAGGCGTTGGGGCGTAGCCTAGGGTTTAGGGTGCAGGGGTTCGTGCGCATCCTAGGGTTTAGGGTGCAGCGGTTAGGGCGTGGCCTAGGGTTTAGTGTGGGTGCCTTAGGGCGCGGCCTAGGGTTTAGGGTACAGGGGTTAGGGTGCGGCCTAGTGTTTAGGGTGCAGGGGTTAGGGCGCGGCCAAAGGTTTAGGGTACAGGGCTTAGGGCGCGGCCTATGGTTTAGGGTGCAGGGGTTAGGGCGCGGCCTAGGGTTTTGGGTGCAGAAGTTAGTGCACGGCCTAGGGTTTAGGGTACAGGGGTTAGGGCGCGGCCTAGGGTTTTGGGTGGGGGCCTTAGGGCGCGGTCTTGGGTTTAGGGTGCAGGGGTTAGGGCGCGGCCTAGGGTACAGGGCGCGGGGGTTAGGGTGCGGCCTAGCGTTTAGGGTGTAGGTGTTAGGGAGCAGACTTGGGTTTAGGGTGCAGGGGTTAGGGCGTGGCCTAGGGTTTAGGGTGCAGGGGTTAGGGCGTGGCCTAGGGTTTAGAGTGGGTGCCTTAGGGCGCGGCCTAGGGTTTAGGGTGCAGGGGTTAGGGCGTGGCCTAGGGTTTAGAGTGGGTGCCTTAGGGCGCGGCCTAGGGTTTAGGGTACAGGGGTTAGGGTGCGGCCTAGTGTTTAGGGTGCAGGGGTTAGGGCGCGGCCTAGGGTTTAGGGTGCAGGGGTTAGGGCGCGGCCTAGGGTTTTGGGTCCAAGGGTTAGGGCGCGGCCTAGGGTTTTGGGTGCAGAAGTTAGGGCGCGGCCGAGGGTTTAGGGTGCAGGGGTTAGGGCACGGCCGAGGGTTTTGGGTGGGGGCCTTAGGGCGCGGTCTATGGTTTAAGGTGCAGGGGGTAGGGCGCAGCCTAGGGTGTAGGGTACAGGGGTTCGGGCGCGGCCTAGGGTTTTGGGTCCAGGGGTTAGCGCGCGGCCTATGGTTTAGGGTGCTGGTGTAAGGGCGCGGCCTAGGGTTTATGGTGCAGGAGTTAGGGCGCGGCCTAGGGTTTAGAGTGCATGGGTTAGGGCGTAGCCTAGGGTTTAGGGTGCAAGGGTTCGGGCGCGTCCTAGGGTTTAGGGTGCAGGGGTTAGGGCGCGGCCTAGGGTACAGGGCGCAGGGGTTAGGGCGCGGCCTAGGGTACAGGGCGCAGGGGTTAGGGCGCGGCCTAGCGTTTAGGGTGCAGGTGTTAGGGAGCAGACTTGGGTTTAGGGTGCAGGGGTTAGGGCGCGTCCTAGGTTTAGGGTGCAGGGGTTAGGGCGTGGCGTCGGGTTTAGAGTGGGTGCCTTAGGGCGCGGCCTAGGGTTTAGAGTGCAGGGGTTAGGGTGTGGCCTAGTGTTTAGGGTGCAGGGGTTAGGGCGCGGCCTAGGGTTTAGGGTACAGGGGTTAGGGCGCGGCCTATGGTTTAGAGTGCAGGGGGTTAGGGCGCGGCCTAGGGTTTAGGGTACAGGGGTTAGGGCGCGGCCTAGGGTTTAGGGTGCAGGGGTTAGGGCACGGCCGAGGGTTTTGGGTTGGGGTTTAGGGCGCGGTCTAGGGTTTAGGGTGCAGGGGTTAGGTCGCGGCCTAGGGTGTAGGGTGCAGGGGTTAAAGCGCGGCCTAGGGTTTTGGGTCCAGGGGTTAGGGTGCGGCCTAGGGTTTAGGGTGCTGGCGTAAGGGCGCGGCCTATGGTTTAGGGTCTAGGGGTTAGGGCGCGGCCTAGGGTTTCGGGTGCAGGGGTTAGGGCGCGGCCGAGGGTACAGGGCGCAGGGGTTAGGGCGCGGCATAGGGTTTAGGGTGCAAGGGTTAGGGCGCGGCCTAGCGTTTAGGGTGCAGGTTTTAGGGAGCAGACTTGGGTTTAGGGTTCAGGGGTTAGGGCGCGTCATAGGGTTTAGGGTGCAGGGGTTAGGGCGTGGCCTAGGGTTTAGAGTGGGTGCCTTAGGGCGCGGCCTAGGGTTTAGGGTGCAGGGGTTAGGGCACGGCTTAGGGTTTAGGGTACAAGGGTTAGGGCGCGGACTATGGTTTAGGGTGCATGGGTTAGGGCGCGGCCTAGGGTTTTGGGTGCAGGGGTTAGGGCGCGGCCTAGGGTTTAGGGTGCAGGGGTTAGGGCACGGCCGAGGGTACAGGGCGCAGGGGTTAGGGCGTGGCATAGGGTTTAGGGTGCAAGGGTTAGGGCGCGGCCTAGCGTTTAGGCTGCAGGTTTTAGGCAGCAGACTTGGGTTTAGGGTGCAGGGGTTAGGGCGCGACCTAGGGTTTAGGGTGCAGGGGTTAGGGCGTGGCCTAGGGTTTAGAGTGGGTGCCTTAGGGCGCGGCCTAGGGTTTAGGGTGCAGGGGTTAGGGCACAGCCGCGGGTTTTGGTGAGGGCCTTAGGGCGCGGCCTAGGGTTTATGGTGCAGGGGGTAGGGCGCGGCCTAGGGTTTAGGGTGCAGGTGTTCGGGCGCGGCATAGGGTTTAGGGTGCAAGGGTAGGGCGCGGCCTAGGGTACAGGGCGCAGGGGTTAGGGCGCGGCCTAGCGTTTAAGGTGGAGGTGTTAGGTAGCAGACTTGGGTTTAGTTTGCAGGGGTTAGGGCGCGTCCTAGGGTTTAGGGTGCAGGGGTTAGGGGCGCGGCCTAGGGTGTAGGGTGCAGGGGTTAGGGCGCGGCCCTAGGGTTTATTGTGCAGGGGTTAGGGCGCGGCCTAGGGTTTAGGGAAGGGGTTAGGGCGCGGCATAGGGTTTAGGGTGCAAGGGTTAGGGCGCGGCCTAGGGTACAGGGCGCAGGGGTTAGGGCGCGGCCTAGGGTACAGGGCGCAGGGGTTAGGGCGCGGCCTAGCGTTTACGGTGCAGGTGTTAGGGAGCAGACTTGGGTTTAGGGTGCTGGAGTTAGGGCGCGTCCTAGGGTTTAGGGTGCAGGGGTTAGGGCGTGGCCTAGGGTTTAGGGTACAGGGGTTAGGGCGCGGCCTATGGTTTAGAGTGCAGGGGTTAGGGCGCGGCCTAGGGTTTAGGGTACAGGGGTTAGGGCGCGGCCTAGGGTTTAGGGTGCAGGGGTTAGGGCACGGCCGAGGGTTTTGGGTTGGGGCCTTAGGGCGCGGTCTAGGGTTTAGGGTGCAGGGGTTAGGTCGCGGCCTAGGGTGTAGGGTGCAGGGGTTAAAGCGCGGCCTAGGGTTTTGGGTCCAGGGGTTAGGGCGCGGCCTAGGGTTTAGGGTGCTGGCGTAAGGGCGCGGCCTATGGTTTAGGGTCTAGGGGTTAGGGCGCGGCCTAGGGTTTCGGGTGCAGGGGTTAGGGCGCGGCCGAGGGTACAGGGCGCAGGGGTTAGGGCGCGGCATAGGGTTTAGGGTGCAAGGGTTAGGGCGCGGCCTAGCGTTTAGGGTGCAGGTTTTAGGGAGCAGACTTGGGTTTAGGGTTCAGGGGTTAGGGCGCGTCATAGGGTTTAGGGTGCAGGGGTTAGGGCGTGGCCTAGGGTTTAGAGTGGGTGCCTTAGGGCGCGGCCTAGGGTTTAGGGTGCAGGGGTTAGGGCACGGCTTAGGGTTTAGGGTACAAGGGTTAGGGCGCGGACTATGGTTTAGGGTGCATGGGTTAGGGCGCGGCCTAGGGTTTTGGGTGCAGGGGTTAGGGCGCGGCCTAGGGTTTAGGGTGCAGGGGTTAGGGCACGGTCGAGGGTACAGGGCGCAGGGGTTAGGGCGTGGCATAGGGTTTAGGGTGCAAGGGTTAGGGCGCGGCCTAGCGTTTAGGCTGCAGGTTTTAGGCAGCAGACTTGGGTTTAGGGTGCAGGGGTTAGGGCGCGACCTAGGGTTTAGGGTGCAGGGGTTAGGGCGTGGCCTAGGGTTTAGAGTGGGTGCCTTAGGGCGCGGCCTAGGGTTTAGGGTGCAGGGGTTAGGGCACAGCCGCGGGTTTTGGGTGAGGGCCTTAGGGCGCGGCCTAGGGTTTATGGTGCAGGGGGTAGGGCGCGGCCTAGGGTTTAGGGTGCAGGTGTTCGGGCGCGGCATAGGGTTTAGGGTGCAAGGGTTAGGGCGCGGCCTAGGGTACAGGGCTCAGGGGTTAGGGCGCGGCCTAGCGTTTAAGGTGGAGGTGTTAGGTAGCAGACTTGGGTTTAGTTTGCAGGGGTTAGGGCGCGTCCTAGGGTTTAGGGTGCAGGGGTTAGGGCGCGGCCTAGGGTGTAGGGTGCAGGGGTTAGGGCGCGGCCTAGGGTTTATTGTGCAGGGGTTAGGGCGCGGCCTAGGGTTTAGGGTACAGGGGTTAGGGCGCGGCATAGGGTTTAGGGTGCAAGGGTTAGGGCGCGGCCTAGGGTACAGGGCGCAGGGGTTAGGGCGCGGCCTAGGGTACAGGGCGCAGGGGTTAGGGCGCGGCCTAGCGTTTACGGTGCAGGTGTTAGGGAGCAGACTTGGGTTTAGGGTGCTGGAGTTAGGGCGCGTCCTAGGGTTTAGGGTGCAGGGGTTAGGGCGTGGCCTAGGGTTTAGAGTGGGTGCCTTAGTGCGCGGCCTAGGGCTTAGGGTACAGGGGTTAGGATGCGGACTAGTGTTTAGGGACCAGGGGTTAGGGCGCGGCCAAAGGTTTAGGGTACAGCGGTTAGGGCGCGGCCTATGGTTTAGGGTGCAGGCGTTGGGGCGTAGCCTAGGGTTTAGGGTGCAGGGGTTCGTGCGCGTCCTAGGGTTTAGGGTGCAGGGGTTAGGGCGCGGGCTAGGGTACAGGACGTTGGGGTTAGGGCGCGGCCTAGGGTACAGGGCGCAGGGGTTAGGGCGCGGCCTAGCGTTTAGGGTGCAGGTGTTAGGGAGCAGACTTGGGTTTAGGGTGCAGGGGTTAGGGCGCGTCCTAGGGTTTAGGGTGCAGGGGTTAGGGCGCGGCCTAGGGTTTAGGGTACAGGGGTTAGGGCGCGGCCTATGGTTTAGAGTGCAGGGGTTAGGGCGCGGCCTAGGGGTTTGGGATCAGAAGTTAGGGCGCGGCCTAGCGTTTAGGGTGCAGGGGTTAGGGCACGGCCGAGGGTTTTGGGTTGGGGCCTTAGGGCGCGGTCTAGGGTTTAGGGTGCAGGGGTTAGGTCGCGGCCTAGGGTGTAGGGTGCAGGGGTTAGGGCGCGGCGTAGGGTTTTGGGTCCAGGGGTTAGGGCGCGGCCTAGGGTTTAGGGTGCTGGCGTAAGGGCGCGGCCTAGGGTTTAGGGTGCAGGGGTTAGGGCGCGGCCTAGGGTTTCGGGTGCAGGGATTAGGGCGCGGCCGAGGGTACAGGGCGCAGGGGTTAGGGCGCGGCATAGGGTTTAGGGTGCAAGGTTTAGGGCGCGGCCTAGCGTTTAGGGTGCAGGTTTTAGGGAGCAGACTTGGGTTTAGGGTGCAGGGGTTAGGGCACAGCCGAGGGTTTTGGGTGAGGGCCTTATGGCGCAGCCTAGGGTTTATGGTGCAGGGGGTAGTGCGCGGCCTAGGGTTTAGGGTGCAGGGGTTCGGGCGCGGCATAGGGTTTAGGGTGCAAGGGTTAGGGCGCAGCCTAGGGTACAGGGCTCAGGGGTTAGGGCGCGGCCTAGCGTTTAGGGTGGAGGTGTTAGGGAGCAGACTTGGGTTTAGGTTGCAGGGGTTAGGGCGCGTCCCAGGGTTTAGGGTGCAGGGGTTAGGGTGCGGCCTAGGGTGTAGGGTGCAGGGGTTAGGGCGCGGCCTAGCGTTTTGGGTCCAGTGGTTAGGGCGCGGCCTAGGGTTTAGGGTGCTGGTGTAAGGGCGCGGAACAGGGTTTATGGTGCAGGGGTTAGGGCGCGGCCTAGGGTTTAGGGTGCAAGGGTGAGGGCGCGGCCTCGGGTACAGGGCTCAGGGGTTAGGGCGCGGCCTAGGGTTTTGGGTGCAGAAGTTAGGGCGCGGCTTAGGGTTTAGGGTGCAGGGGTTAGGGCGCGGCCTAGGGTTTAGGGTGCTGGTGTAAGGGCACGGCCTAGGTTTTATGGTGCAGGGGTTAGGGCACGGCCTAGGGTTTAGGGTGCAGGGGTTAGGGCGCGGCATAGGGTTTAGGGTGCAAGGGTTAGGGCGCAGCCGAGGGGACAGGGCACAGGGGTTAGGGCGCGGCCTAGGGTACAGGGCGCAGGGGTTAGGGCGCGGCCTAGCGTTTAGGGTGCACGTGTTAGGGAGCAGACTTGGGTTTAGGGTGCAGGGGTTAGGGCGCGTCCTAGGGTTTAGGGTGCAGGGGTTAGGGCGTGGCCTAGGGTTTGGAGTGGGTGCCTTATGGCGCGGCCTAGAGTTTAGGGTGCAGGGGTTAGGGCGCGGCCTAGGGTTTAGGGTGCAGGGGTTCGGGCACGGAATAGGGTTTACGGTGCAAGGGTTAGGGCGCGGCCTAGGGTACAGGGCGCAGGGGTTAGGGCGCTGCCTAGCGTTTAGGGTGCAGGTGTTAGGGAGCAGTCTTGGGTTTTGGGTGCAGGGGTTAGGGCGCGTCCTAGGGTTTAGGGTGCAGGGGTTAGGGCGTGGCCTAGGGTTTAGAGTGGGTGCCTTAGTGCGCGGCCTAGGGTTTAGGGTGCAGGGGTTAGGGTGCGGCCTAGTGTTTAGGGTGCAGGGGTTAGGGCGCGGCCTAGGGTGTAGGGTGCAGGGGTTAGGGCGCGGCCTAGGGTTTTGGGTCCAAGGGTTGAAGTGCGGCTTAGGGTTTTGGGTGCAGAAGTTAGGGCGTGGCCTAGGTTTTAGGGTGCAGGGGTTAGGGAACGGCCGAGGGTTTATGGTGGGGGCCTTAGGGCGCGGTCTAGGGTTTAGGGTGCAGGGGTTAGGGCGCGGCCTAGGGTGTAGGGTGCAGGGGTTCGGGCGCGGCATAGGGTTTTGGGTCCAGCGGTTAGGGCGCGGCCTAGGGTTTAGGGTCCTAGTGTAAGGGCGCGGCCTAGGGTTTATGGTGCAGGGGTTAGGGCGCGGCCTAGGGTTTAGGGTGCAGGGGTAAGGGCGCGGCCGAGGGTACAGGGCGCAGGGGTTCGGGCGCGGCATAGGGTTTAGCGTGCAACGGTTAGGGCGCGGCCGAGGGTACAGGGCGCAGGGGTTAGGGCGCGGTCTAGGGTACAGGGCGCAGGGGTTAGGGCGCGGACTAGCGTTTAGGGTGCAGGTGTTAGGGAGCAGACTTGGGTTTAGGGTGCAGGGGTTAGGGCGCGTCCTAGGGTTTAGGGTGCAGGGTTTAGGGCACGGCCTAGGGTTTAGGGTACAAGGGTTAGGGCGCGGACTATGGTTTAGGGTGCACGGGTTAGGGCGCGGCCTAGGGTTTTGGGTGCAGATGTTAGGGCACGGCCTAGGGTTTAGGGTGCAGGGGTTAGGGCACAGTCGAGGGTTTTGTGTGAGGGCCTTAGGGCGCGGCCTTGGGTTTATGGTGCAGGGGGTAGGGCGCGGCCTAGGGTTTAGGGTGCAGGGGTTCGGGCGCGGCATAGGGTTTGGGGTGCAAGGGTTAGGGCGCGGCCTAGGGTACAGGGCTCAGGGGTTAGGGCGCGGCCTAGCGTTTAGGGTGGAGGTGATAGGGAGCAGACTTGGGTTTAGGTTGCAGGGGTTAGGGCGCGTCCTAGGGTTTAGGGTGCAGGGGTTAGGGCGCAACCTAGGGTGTAGGGTGCAGGGGTTAGGGCGCGGCTTAAGGTTTATGGTGCAGGGGTTAGGGCGCGGCCTAGGGTTTAGGGTACAAGGGTTAGGGCGCGGCATAGGGTTTAGGGTGCAAGGGTTAGGGCGCGGCCTAGGGTACAGGGCGCAGGGGTTAGGGCGCGGCCTAGGGTACAGGGCGCAGGGGTTAGGGCGCGGCCTAGCGTTTACGGTGCAGGTGTTAGGGAGCAGACTTGGGTTTAGGGTGCAGGGGTTAGGGCGCGTCCTAGGGTTTAGGGTGCAGGGGTTAGGGCGTGGCCTAAGCTTTAGAGTGGGTGCCTTAGGGCGCGGCCTAGGGTTTAGGGTACAGGGGTTAGGGTGCGGCCTAGTGTTTAGGGTGCAGGGTTAGGGCGCGGCCAAAGGTTTAGGGTACAGGGGTTAGGGCGCGACCTATGGTTTAGGGTGCAGGGGTTCGGGCGCGGCCTAGGGTTTTGGGTGCAGAAGTTAGTGCACGGCCTAGGGTTTAGGGTACAGGGGTTAGGGCGCGGCCTAGGGTTTTGGGTGGGGGCCTTAGGGCGCGGTCTTTGGTTTAGGGTGCAGGGGTTAGGGCGCGGCCTAGGGTACAGGGCGCGGGGGTTAGGGCGCGGCCTAGCGTTTAGGGTGTAGTTGTTAGGGAGCAGACTTGGGTTTAGGGTGCAGGGGTTAGGGCGTGGCCTAGGGTTTAGGGTGCAGGGGTTAGGGCGTGGCCTAGGGTTTAGAGTGGGTGCCTTAGGGCGCGGCCTAGGGTTTAGGGTGCAGGGGTTAGGGCACGGCCTAGGGTTTAGGGTACAGGGGTTAGGGCGCGGCCTATGGTTTAGGGTGCAGGGGTTAGGGCGCGGCCTAGGGTTTTGGGTGCAGAAGTTAGGGTGCGGCCTAGGGTTTAGGGTGCAGGGGTTAGGGCGTGGCCTAGGGTTTAGAGTGGGTGCCTTAGGGCGCGGCCTTGGGTTTAGGGTGCAGGGGTTAGGGTGCGGCCTAGTGTTTAGGGTGCAGGGGTTAGGGCGCGGCCTAGGGTTTAGGGGTGCAGTGGTTAGGGCGCGGCCTAGGGTTTTGGGTCCAAGGGTTAGGGCGCGGCCTAGGGTTTTGGGTGCAGAAGTTAGGGCGCGGCCGAGGGTTTAGGGTGCAGGGGTTAGGGCACGGCCGAGGGTTTTGGGTGGGGGCCTTAGGGCGCGGTCTAGGGTTTAGGGTGCAGGGGTTAGGGCGCGGCCTAGGGTGTAGGGTGCAGGGGTTCGGGCGCGGCCTAGGGTTTTCGGTCCAGGGGTTAGCGCGCGGCCTATGGTTTAGGGTGCTCGTGTAAGGGCGCGGCCTAGGGTTTATGGTGCAGGGGTTAGGGCGCGGCCTAGGGTTTAGAGTGCAGGGGTTAGGGCGTAGCCTAGGGTTTAGGGTGCAGGGGTTCAGGCGCGTCCTAGGGTTTAGGGTGCAGGGGTTAGGGCGCGGCCTATGGTACAGGGCGCAGGGGTTAGGGCGCGGCCTAACGTTTAGGGTGCAGGTGTTAGGGAGCAGACATGGGTTTAGGGTGCAGGGGTTAGGGCGTGGCGTAGGGTTTAGAGTGGGTGCCTTAGGGCGCGGCCTAGGGTTTAGAGTGCAGGGGTTCGGGTGCGGCCTAGTGTTTAGGGTGCAGGGGTTAGGGCACGGCCGAGGGTTTTGGGTTGGGGCCTTAGGGCGCGGTCTAGGGTTTAGGGTGCAGGTGTTAGGTCGCGGCCTAGGGTGTAGGGTGCAGGGGTTAGGGCGCGGCCTAGGGTTTTGGGTCCAGGGGTTAGGGCGCGGCCTAGGGTTTAGGGTGCTGGCGCAAGGGCGCGGCCTAGGGTTTAGGGTCTAGGGGGTAGGGCGCGGCCTAGGGTTTCGGGTGCAGGGGTTAGGGCGCGGCCGAGGGTACAGGGCGCAGGGGTTAGGGCGCGGCATAGGGTTTAGGGTGCAAGGGTTAGGGCGCAGCCTAGTGTTTAGGGTGCAGGTTTTAGGGAGCAGACTTGGGTTTAGGGTTCAGGGGTTAGGGCGCGTCATAGGGTTTAGGGTGCAGGGGTTAGGGCGTGGCCTAGGGTTTAGAGTGGGTGCCTTAGGGCGCGGCCTAGGGTTTAGGGTGCAGGGGTTAGGGCACGGCTTTGGGTTTAGGGTACAAGGGTTAGGGCGCGGAATATGGTTTAAGGTTCACGGGTTAGGGCGCGGCCTAGGGTTTTGGGTGCAGGGGTTAGGGCGCGGCCTAGGGTTTAGGGTGCAGGGGTTAGGGCACGGCCGAGGGTTTTGGGTTGGGGCCTTAGGGCGCGGTCTAGGGTTTAGGGTGCAGGTGTTAGGGCGCGGCCTAGGGTGTAGGGTGCAGGGGTTAGGGCGCGGCCTAGGGTTTAGGGTGCAGGGGTTAGGGCACGGCCGAGGGTTTTGGGTTGGGGCCTTAGGGCGCGGTCTAGGGTTTAGGGTGCAGGTGTTAGGGCGCGGCCTAGGGTGTAGGGTGCAGGCGTTAGGGCGCGGCCTAGGGTTTTGGGTCCAGGGGTTAGGGCGCGGCCTAAGGTTTAGGGTGCTGGCGAAAGGGCGCGGCCTAGGGTTTAGGGTGCAGGGGTTAGGGCGCGGCCTAGGGTTTCGGGTGCAGGGGTTAGGGCGCGGCCGAGGGTACAGGGCGCAGGGTTTAGGGCGCGGCATAGGGTTTAGGGTGCAAGGGTTAGGGCGCGGCCTAGCGTTTAGGGTGCAGGTTTTAGGGAGCAGACTTGGGTTTAGGGTGCAGGGGTTAGGGCGCGACCTAGGGTTTAGGGTGCAGGGGTTAGGGCGTGGCCTAGGGTTTAGAGTGGGTGCCTTAGGGCGCGGCCTAGGGTTTAGGGTGCAGGGGTTAGGGCACAGCCGAGGGTTTTGGGTGAGGGCCTTAGGGCGCGGCCTAGGGTTTATGGTGCAGGAGGTAGGGCGCGGCCTAGGGTTTAGGGTGCAGGGGTTCGGGCGCGGCATAGGGTTTAGGGTGCAAGGGTTAGGGCGCGGCCGAGGGTACAGGGCTCAGGGGTTAGGGCGCGGCCTAGCTTTTAGGGTGCAGGTGTTAGGGAGCAGACTTGGGTTTAGGTTGCAGGGGTTAGGGCGCGTCCTAGGGTTTAGGGTGCAGGGGTTAGGGCGCGGCCTAGGGTGTAGGGTGCAGGGGTTAGGGCGCGGCCTAGGGTTTATGGTGCAGGGGTTAGGGCGCGGCCTAGGGTTTAGGGTACAAGGGTTAGGGCGCGGCATAGGGTTTAGGGTGCAAGGGTTAGGGCGCGGCCTAGGGTACAGGGCGCAGGGGTTAGGGCGCGGCCTAGGGTACAGGGCGCAGGGGTTAGGGCGCGGCCTAGCGTTTACGGTGCAGGTGTTAGGGAGCAGACTTGGGTTTAGGGTGCTGGCGTTAGGGCGCGTCCTAGGGTTTAGGGTGCAGGGGTTAGGGCGTGGCCTAGGGTTTAGAGTGGGTGCCTTAGTGCGCGGCCTAGGGCTTAGGGTACAGGGGTTAGGGTGCGGACTAGTGTTTAGGGAGCAGGGGTAAGGGCGCGGCCAAAGGTTTAGGGTACAGGGGTTAGGGCGCGGCCTATGGTTTACGGTGCAGGGGTTAGGGCGTGGCCTAGGGTTTTGGGTGCAGAAGTTAGTGCACGGCCTAGGGTTTAGGGTACAGGGGTTAGGGCGCGGCCCAGGGTTTTGGGTGGGGGCCTTAGGGCGCGGTCTTGGGTTTAGGGTGCAGGGGTTAGGGCGCGGCCTAGGGTACAGGGCGCGGGGGTTAGGGCGCGGCCTAGCGTTTAGGGTGTAGGTGTTAGGGAGCAGACTTGGGTTTAGGGTGCAGGGGTTAGGGCGTGGCCTAGGGTTTAAGGTGCAGGGGTTAGGGCGTGGCCTAGGGTTTAGAGTGGGTGCCTTAGGGCGCGGCCTAGGGTTTAGGGTGCAGGGGTTAGGGCACGGCCTAGGGTTTAGGGTACAAGGGTTAGGGCGCGGACTATGGTTTAGGGTGCACGGGTTAGGGCGCGGCCTAGGGTTTTGGGTGCAGAAGTTAGGGCGCGGCCTAGGGTTTAGGGTGCAGGGGTTAGGGCACAGCCGAGGGTTTTGGGTGAGGGCCTTAGGGCGCGGCCTAGGGTTTATGGTGCAGGGGTAGGGCGCGGCCTAGGGTTTAGGGTGCAGGGGTTCGGGCGCGGCATAGGGTTTAGGGTGCAAGGGTTAGGGCGCGGCCTAGGGTACATGGCTCAGGGGTTAGGGCGCGGCTTAGCGTTTAGGGTGGAGGTGTTAGGGAGCAGACTTGGGTTTAGGTTGCAAGGGTTAGGGCGCGTCCTTGGGTTTTGGGTGCAGGGGTTAGGGCGCGGCCTAGGGTGTAGGGTGCAGGGGTTAGGGCGCGGCCTAGGGTTTATGGTGCAGGGGTTAGGGCGCGGCCTAGGGTTTAGGGTACAGGGGTTAGGGCGCGGCATAGGGTTTAGGGTGCAAGGGTTAGGGCGCGGCCTAGGGTACAGGGCGCAGGGGTTAGGGCGCGGCCTAGGGTACAGGGCGCAGGGGTTAGGGCGCGGCCTAGCGTTTATGGTGCAGGTGTTAGGGAGCAGACTTGGGTTTAGGGTGCAGGGGTTAGGGCGCGTCCTAGGGTTTAGGGTGCAGGGGTTAGGGCGTGGCCTAGGGTTTAGAGTGGGTCCCTTAGGGCGCGGCCTAGGGCTTAGGGTACAGGGGTTGGGGTGCGGCCAAGTGTTTAGGGTGCAGGGGTTAGGGCGCGGCCAAAGGTTTAAGGTACAGGGGTTAGGGCGCGGCCTATGATTTAGGGTGCAGGGGTTAGGGCGCGGCCTAGGGTTTTGGGTGCAGAAGTTAGTGCACGGCCTAGGGTTTAGGGCACAGCGGTTAGGGCGCGGCCTAGGGTTTTGGGTGGGGGCCTTAGGGCGCGGTCTTGGGTTTAGGGTGCAGGGGTTAGGGCGCGGCCTAGGGTACAGGGCGCGGGGGTTAGGGCGCGGCCTAGCGTTTAGGGTGTAGGTGTTAGGGAGCAGACTTGGGTTTAGGGTGCAGGGGTTAGGGCGTGGCCTAGGGTTTAGCGTGCAGGGGTTAGGGCGTGGCCAAGGGTTTAGAGTGGGTGCCTTAGGGCGCGGCCTAGGGTTTAGGGTGCAGGGGTTAGGGCGCGGCCTATGGTTTAGGGTGCAGGGGTTAGGGCGCGGCCTAGGGTTTTGGGTGCAGAAGTTAGGGCGCGGCCTAGGGTTTAGGGTGCAGGGGTTAGGGCACAGCCGAGGGTTTAGGGTGCAGGGGTTAGGGCACGGCCGAGGGTTTTGGGTGGGGGCCTTAGGGCGCGGTCTATGGTTTAGGGTGCAGGGGTTAGGGCGCAGCCTAGGGTGTAGGGTGCAGGGGTTCCGGCGCGGCCTAGGGTTTTGGGTCCAGGGGTTAGCGCGTGGCCTATGGTTTAGGGTGCTGGTGTAAGGGCGCGGCCTAGGGTTTATGGTGCAGGAGTTAGGGCGCGGCCTAGGGTTTAGAGTGCAGGCGTTGGGGCGTAGCCTAGGGTTTAGGGTGCAGGGGTTCGTGCGCATCCTAGGGTTTAGGGTGCAGCGGTTAGGGCGTGGCCTAGGGTTTAGTGTGGGTGCCTTAGGGCGCGGCCTAGGGTTTAGGGTACAGGGGTTAGGGTGCGGCCTAGTGTTTAGGGTGCAGGGGTTAGGGCGCGGCCAAAGGTTTAGGGTACAGGGCTTAGGGCGCGGCCTATGGTTTAGGGTGCAGGGGTTAGGGCGCGGCCTAGGGTTTTGGGTGCAGAAGTTAGTGCACGGCCTAGGGTTTAGGGTACAGGGGTTAGGGCGCGGCCTAGGGTTTTGGGTGGGGGCCTTAGGGCGCGGTCTTGGGTTTAGGGTGCAGGGGTTAGGGCGCGGCCTAGGGTACAGGGCGCGGGGGTTAGGGTGCGGCCTAGCGTTTAGGGTGTAGGTGTTAGGGAGCAGACTTGGGTTTAGGGTGCAGGGGTTAGGGCGTGGCCTAGGGTTTAGGGTGCAGGGGTTAGGGCGTGGCCTAGGGTTTAGAGTGGGTGCCTTAGGGCGCGGCCTAGGGTTTAGGGTGCAGGGGTTAGGGCGTGGCCTAGGGTTTAGAGTGGGTGCCTTAGGGCGCGGCCAAGGGTTTAGGGTACAGGGGTTAGGGTGCGGTCTAGTGTTTAGGGTGCAGGGGTTAGGGCGCGGCCTAGGGTTTAGGGTGCAGGGGTTAGGGCGCGGCCTAGGGTTTTGGGTCCAAGGGTTAGGGCGCGGCCTAGGGTTTTGGGTGCAGAAGTTAGGGCGCGGCCGAGGGTTTAGGGTGCAGGGGTTAGGGCACGGCCGAGGGTTTTGGGTGGGGGCCTTAGGGCGCGGTCTATGGTTTAAGGTGCAGGGGGTAGGGCGCAGCCTAGGGTGTAGGGTACAGGGGTTCGGGCGCGGCCTAGGGTTTTGGGTCCAGGGGTTAGCGCGCGGCCTATGGTTTAGGGTGCTGGTGTAAGGGCGCGGCCTAGGGTTTATGGTGCAGGAGTTAGGGCGCGGCCTAGGGTTTAGAGTGCATGGGTTAGGGCGTAGCCTAGGGTTTAGGGTACAAGGGTTCGGGCGCGTCCTAGGGTTTAGGGTGCAGGGGTTAGGGCGCGGCCTAGGGTACAGGGCGCAGGGGTTAGGGCGCGGCCTAGGGTACAGGGCGCAGGGGTTAGGGCGCGGCCTAGTGTTTAGGGTGCAGGTGTTAGGGAGCAGACTTGGGTTTATGGTGCAGGGGTTAGGGCGCGTCCTAGGGTTTAGGGTGCAGGGGTTAGGGCGTGGCGTCGGGTTTAGAGTGGGTGCCTTAGGGCGCGGCCTAGGGTTTAGAGTGCAGGGGTTAGGGTGTGGCCTAGTGTTTAGGGTGCAGGGGTTAGGGCACGGCCTAGGGTTTAGGGTACAGGGGTTAGGGCGCGGCCTATGGTTTAGAGTGCAGGGGTTAGGGCGCGGCCTAGGGTTTAGGGTACAGGGGTTAGGGCGCGGCCTAGGGTTTAGGGTGCAGGGGTTAGGGCACGGCCGAGGGTTTTGGGTTGGGGCCTTAGGGCGCGGTCTAGGGTTTAGGGTGCAGGGGTTAGGTCGCGGCCTAGGGTGTAGGGTGCAGGGGTTAGGGCGCGGCCTAGGGTTTTGGGTCCAGGGGTTAGGGCGCGGCCTAGGGTTTAGGATGCTGGCGTAAGGGCGCAGCCTATGGTTTAGGGTCTAGGGGTTAGGGCGCGGCCTAGGGTTTCGGGTGCAGGGGTTAGGGCGCGGCCGAGGGTACAGGGCGCAGGGGTTAGGGCGCGGCATAGGGTTTAGGGTGCAAGGGTTAGGGCGCGGCCTAGCGTTTAGGGTGCAGGTTTTAGGGAGCAGACTTGGGTTTAGGGTTCAGGGGTTAGGGCGCGTCATAGGGTTTAGGGTGCAGGGGTTAGGGCGTGGCCTAGGGTTTAGAGTGGGTGCCTTAGGGCGCGGCCTAGGGTTTAGGGTGCAGGGGTTAGGGCACGGCTTAGGGTTTAGGGTACAAGGGTTAGGGCGCGGACTATGGTTTAGGGTGCATGGGTTAGGGCGCGGCCTAGGGTTTAGAGTGGGTCCCTTAGGGCGCGGCCTAGGGCTTAGGGTACAGGGGTTGGGGTGCGGCCAAGTGTTTAGGGTGCAGGGGTTAGGGCGCGGCCAAAGGTTTAAGGTACAGGGGTTAGGGCGCGGCCTATGATTTAGGGTGCAGGGGTTAGGGCGCGGCCTAGGGTTTTGGGTGCAGAAGTTAGTGCACGGCCTAGGGTTTAGGGCACAGCGGTTAGGGCGCGGCCTAGGGTTTTGGGTGGGGGCCTTAGGGCGCGGTCTTGGGTTTAGGGTGCAGGGGTTAGGGCGCGGCCTAGGGTACAGGGCGCGGGGGTTAGGGCGCGGCCTAGCGTTTAGGGTGTAGGTGTTAGGGAGCAGACTTGGGTTTAGGGTGCAGGGGTTAGGGCGTGGCCTAGGGTTTAGCGTGCAGGGGTTAGGGCGTGGCCAAGGGTTTAGAGTGGGTGCCTTAGGGCGCGGCCTAGGGTTTAGGGTGCAGGGGTTAGGGCGCGGCCTATGGTTTAGGGTGCAGGGGTTAGGGCGCGGCCTAGGGTTTTGGGTGCAGAAGTTAGGGCGCGGCCTAGGGTTTAGGGTGCAGGGGTTAGGGCACAGCCGAGGGTTTAGGGTGCAGGGGTTAGGGCACGGCCGAGGGTTTTGGGTGGGGGCCTTAGGGCGCGGTCTATGGTTTAGGGTGCAGGGGTTAGGGCGCAGCCTAGGGTGTAGGGTGCAGGGGTTCCGGCGCGGCCTAGGGTTTTGGGTCCAGGGGTTAGCGCGCGGCCTATGGTTTAGGGTGCTGGTGTAAGGGCGCGGCCTAGGGTTTATGGTGCAGGGGTTAGGGCGCGGCCTAGGGTTTAGAGTGCAGGCGTTGGGGCGTAGCCTAGGGTTTAGGGTGCAGGGGTTCGTGCGCATCCTAGGGTTTAGGGTGCAGCGGTTAGGGCGTGGCCTAGGGTTTAGTGTGGGTGCCTTAGGGCGCGGCCTAGGGTTTAGGGTACAGGGGTTAGGGTGCGGCCTAGTGTTTAGGGTGCAGGGGTTAGGGCGCGGCCAAAGGTTTAGGGTACAGGGCTTAGGGCGCGGCCTATGGTTTAGGGTGCAGGGGTTAGGGCGTGGCCTAGCGTTTTGGGTGCAGAAGTTAGTGCACGGCCTAGGGTTTAGGGTACAGGGGTTAGGGCGCGGCCTAGGGTTTTGGGTGGGGGCCTTAGGGCGCGGTCTTGGGTTTAGGGTGCAGGGGTTAGGGCGCGGCCTAGGGTACAGGGCGCGGGGGTTAGGGTGCGGCCTAGCGTTTAGGGTGTAGGTGTTAGGGAGCAGACTTGGGTTTAGGGTGCAGGGGTTAGGGCGTGGCCTAGGGTTTAGGGTGCAGGGGTTAGGGCGTGGCCTAGGGTTTAGAGTGGGTGCCTTAGGGCGCGGCCTAGGGTTTAGGGTGCAGGGGTTAGGGCGTGGCCTAGGGTTTAGAGTGGGTGCCTTAGGGCGCGGCCAAGGGTTTAGGGTACAGGGGTTAGGGTGCGGCCTAGTGTTTAGGGTGCAGGGGTTAGGGCGCGGCCTAGGGTTTAGGGTGCAGGGGTTAGGGCGCGGCCTAGGGTTTTGGGTCCAAGGGTTAGGGCGCGGCCTAGGGTTTTGGGTGCAGAAGTTAGGGCGCGGCCGAGGGTTTAGGGTGCAGGGGTTAGGGCACGGCCGAGGGTTTTGGGTGGGGGCCTTAGGGCGCGGTCTATGGTTTAAGGTGCAGGGGGTAGGGCGCAGCCTAGGGTGTAGGGTACAGGGGTTCGGGCGCGGCCTAGGGTTTTGGGTCCAGGGGTTAGCGCGCGGCCTATGGTTTAGGGTGCTGCTGTAAGGGCGCGGCCTAGGGTTTATGGTGCAGGAGTTAGGGCGCGGCCTAGGGTTTAGAGTGCATGGGTTAGGGCGTAGCCTAGGGTTTAGGGTGCAAGGGTTCGGGCGCGTCCTAGGGTTTAGGGTGCAGGGGTTAGGGCGCGGCCTAGGGTACAGGGCGCAGGGGTTAGGGCGCGGCCTAGGGTACAGGGCGCAGGGGTTAGGGCGCGGCCTAGCGTTTAGGGTGCAGGTGTTAGGGAGCAGACTTGGGTTTAGGGTGCAGGGGTTAGGGCGCGTCCTAGGGTTTAGGGTGCAGGGGTTAGGGCGTGGCGTCGGGTTTAGAGTGGGTGCCTTAGGGCGCGGCCTAGGGTTTAGAGTGCAGGGGTTAGGGTGTGGCCTAGTGTTTAGGGTGCAGGGGTTAGGGCGCGGCCTAGGGTTTAGGGTACAGGGGTTAGGGCGCGGCCTATGGTTTAGAGTGCAGGGGTTAGGGCGCGGCCTAGGGTTTAGGGTACAGGGGTTAGGGCGCGGCCTAGGGTTTAGGGTGCAGGGGTTAGGGCACGGCCGAGGGTTTTGGGTTGGGGCCTTAGGGCGCGGTCTAGGGTTTAGGGTGCAGGGGTTAGGTCGCGGCCTAGGGTGTAGGGTGCAGGGGTTAAAGCGCGGCCTAGGGTTTTGGGTCCAGGGGTTAGGGCGCGGCCTAGGGTTTAGGGTGCTGGCGTAAGGGCGCGGCCTATGGTTTAGGGTCTAGGGGTTAGGGCGCGGCCTAGGGTTTCGGGTGCAGGGGTTAGGGCGCGGCCGAGGGTACAGGGCGCAGGGGTTAGGGCGCGGCATAGGGTTTAGGGTGCAAGGGTTAGGGCGCGGCCTAGCGTTTAGGGTGCAGGTTTTAGGGAGCAGACTTGGGTTTAGGGTTCAGGGGTTAGGGCGCGTCATAGGGTTTAGGGTGCAGGGGTTAGGGCGTGGCCTAGGGTTTAGGGTGCAGGGGTTAGGGCGTGGCCTAGGGTTTAGAGTGGGTGCCTTAGGGCGCGGCCTAGGGTTTAGGGTGCAGGGGTTAGGGCGTGGCCTAGGGTTTAGAGTGGGTGCCTTAGGGCGCGGCCAAGGGTTTAGGGTACAGGGGTTAGGGTGCGGCCTAATGTTTAGGGTGCAGGGGTTAGGGCGCGGCCTAGGGTTTAGGGTGCAGGGGTTAGTGCGCGGCCTAGGGTTCTGGGTCCAAGGGTTAGGGCGCGGCCTAGGGTTTTGGGTTCAGAAGTTAGGGCGCGGCCGAGGGTTTAGGGTGCAGGGGTTAGGGCACGGCCGAGGGTTTTGGGTGGGGGCCTTAGGGCGCGGTCTATGGTTTAAGGTGCAGGGGGTAGGGCGCAGCCTAGGGTGTAGGGTACAGGGGTTCGGGCGCGGCCTAGGGTTTTGGGTCCAGGGGTTAGCGCGCGGCCTATGGTTTAGGGTGCTGGTGTAAGGGCGCGGCCTAGGGTTTATGGTGCAGGAGTTAGGGCGCGGCCTAGGGTTTAGAGTGCATGGGTTAGGGCGTAGCCTAGGGTTTAGGGTGCAAGGGTTCGGGCGTGTCCTAGGGTTTAGGGTGCAGGGGTTAGGGCGCGGCCTAGGGTACAGGGCGCAGGGGTTAGGGCGCGGCCTAGGGTACAGGGCGCAGGGGTTAGGGCGCGGCCTAGCGTTTAGGGTGCAGGTGTTAGGGAGCAGACTTGGGTTTAGGGTGCAGGGGTTAGGGCGCGTCCTAGGGTTTAGGGTGCAGGGGTTAGGGCGTGGCGTCGGGTTTAGAGTGGGTGCCTTAGGGCGCGGCCTAGGGCTTAGAGTGCAGGGGTTAGGGTGTGGCCTAGTGTTTAGGGTGCAGGGGTTAGGGCGCGGCCTAGGGTTTAGGGTACAGGGGTTAGGGCGCGGCCTATGGTTTAGAGTGCAGGGGTTAGGGCGCGGCCTAGGGTTTAGGGTACAGGGGTTAGGGCGCGGCCTATGGTTTAGAGTGCAGGGGTTAGGGTGTGGCCTAGTGTTTAGGGTGCAGGGGTTAGGGCGCGGCCTAGGGTTTAGGGTACAGGGGTTAGGGCGCGGCCTAGGGTTTAGGGTGCAGGGGTTAGGGCACGGCCGAGGGTTTTGGGTTGGGGCCTTAGGGCGCGGTCTAGGGTTTAGGGTGCAGGCGTTAGGTCGCGGCCTAGGGTGTAGGGTGCAGGGGTTAAAGCGCGGCCTAGGGTTTTGGGTCCAGGGGTTAGGGCGCGGCCTAGGGTTTAGGGTGCTGGCGTAAGGGCGCGGCCTATGGTTTAGGGTCTAGGGGTTAGGGCGCGGCCTAGGGTTTCGGGTGCAGGGGTTAGGGCGCGGCCGAGGGTACAGGGCGCAGGGGTTAGGGCGCGGCATAGGGTTTAGGGTGCAAGGGTTAGGGCGCGGCCTAGCGTTTAGGGTGCAGGTTTTAGGGAGCAGACTTGGGTTTAGGGTTCAGGGGTTAGGGCGCGTCATAGGGTTTAGGGTGCAGGGGTTAGGGCGTGGCCTAGGGTTTAGAGTGGGTGCCTTAGGGCGCGGCCTAGGGTTTAGGGTGCAGGGGTTAGGGCACGGCTTAGGGTTTAGGGTACAAGGGTTAGGGCGCGGACTATGGTTTAGGGTGCATGGGTTAGGGCGCGGCCTAGGGTTTTGGGTGCAGGGGTTAGGGCGCGGCCTAGGGTTTAGGGTGCAGGGGTTAGGGCACGGCCGAGGGTACAGGGCGCAGGGGTTAGGGCGTGGCATAGGGTTTAGGGTGCAAGGGTTAGGGCGCAGCCTAGGGTACAGGGCTCAGGGGTTAGGGCGCGGCCTAGCGTTTAGGGTGGAGGTGTTAGGGAGCAGACTTGGGTTTAGGTTGCAGGGGTTAGGGCGCGTCCCAGGGTTTAGGGTGCAGGGGTTAGGGTACGGCCTAGGGTGTAGGGTGCAGGGGTTAGGGCGCGGCCTAGCGTTTTGGGTCCAGTGGTTAGGGCGCGGCCTAGGGTTTAGGGTGCTGGTGTAAGGGCGCGGACCAGGGTTTATGGTGCAGGGGTTAGGGCGCGGCCTAGGGTTTAGGGTGCAAGGGTGAGGGCGCGGCCTCGGGTACAGGGCTCAGGGGTTAGGGCGCGGCCTAGGGTTTTGGGTGCAGAAGTTAGGGCGCGGCTTAGGGTTTAGGGTGCAGGGGTTAGGGCGCGGCCTAGGGTTTAGGGTGCTGGTGTAAGGGCACGGCCTAGGTTTTATGGTGCAGGGGTTAGGGCACGGCCTAGGGTTTAGGGTGCAGGGGTTAGGGCGCGGCATAGGGTTTAGGGTGCAAGGGTTAGGGCGCAGCCGAGGGGACAGGGCACAGGGGTTAGGGCGCGGCCTAGGGTACAGGGCGCAGGGGTTAGGGCGCGGCCTAGCGTTTAGGGTGCACGTGTTAGGGAGCAGACTTGGGTTTAGGGTGCTGGCGTTAGGGCGCGTCCTAGGGTTTAGGGGGCAGGGGTTAGGGCGTGGCCTAGGGTTTGGAGTGGGTGCCTTATGGCGCGGCCTAGAGTTTAGGGTGCAGGGGTTAGGGCGCGGCCTAGGGTTTAGGGTGCAGGGGTTCGGGCACGGAATAGGGTTTACGGTGCAAGGGTTAGGGCGCGGCCTAGGGTACAGGGCGCAGGGGTTAGGGCGCTGCCTAGCGTTTAGGGTGCAGGTGTTAGGGAGCAGTCTTGGGTTTTGGGTGCAGGGGTTAGGGCGCGTCCTAGGGTTTAGGGTGCAGGGGTTAGGGCGTGGCCTAGGGTTTAGAGTGGGTGCCTTTGTGCGCGGCCTAGGGTTTAGGGTGCAGGGGTTAGGGTGCGGCCTAGTGTTTAGGGTGCAGGGGTTAGGGCGCGGCCTAGGGTGTAGGGTGCAGGGGTTAGGGCGCGGCCTAGGGTTTTGGGTCCAAGGGTTGAAGTGCGGCTTAGGGTTTTGGGTGCAGAAGTTAGGGCGTGGCCTAGGTTTTAGGGTGCAGGGGTTAGGGAACGGCCGAGGGTTTATGGTGGGGGCCTTAGGGCGCGGTCTAGGGTTTAGGGTGCAGGGGTTAGGGCGCGGCCTAGGGTGTAGGGTGCAGGGGTTCGGGCGCGGCATAGGGTTTTGGGTCCAGCGGTTAGGGCGCGGCCTAGGGTTTAGGGTCCTAGTGTAAGGGCGCGGCCTAGGGTTTATGGTGCAGGGGTTAGGGCGCGGCCTAGGGTTTAGGGTGCAGGGGTAAGGGCGCGGCCGAGGGTACAGGGCGCAGGGGTTCGGGCGCGGCATAGGGTTTAGGGTGCAACGGTTAGGGCGCGGCCGAGGGTACAGGGCGCAGGGGTTAGGGCGCGGTCTAGGGTACAGGGCGCAGGGGTTAGGGCGCGGACTAGCGTTTAGGGTGCAGGTGTTAGGGAGCAGACTTGGGTTTAGGGTGCAGGGGTTAGGGCGCGTCCTAGGGTTTAGGGTGCAGGGGTTAGGGCACGGCCTAGGGTTTAGGGTACAAGGGTTAGGGCGCGGACTATGGTTTAGGGTGCACGGGTTAGGGCGCGGCCTAGGGTTTTGGGTGCAGATGTTAGGGCACGGCCTAGGGTTTAGGGTGCAGGGGTTAGGGCACAGCCGAGGGTTTTGTGTGAGGGCCTTAGGGCGCGGCCTCGGGTTTATGGTGCAGGGGGTAGGGCGCGGCCTAGGGTTTAGGGTGCAGGGGTTCGGGCGCGGCATAGGGTTTAGGGTGCAAGGGTTAGGGCGCGGCCTAGGGTACAGGGCTCAGGGGTTAGGGCGCGGCCTAGCGTTTAGGGTGGAGGTGATAGGGAGCAGACTTGGGTTTAGGTTGCAGGGGTTAGGGCGCGTCCTAGGGTTTAGGGTGCAGGGGTTAGGGCGCAACCTAGGGTGTAGGGTGCAGGGGTTAGGGCGCGGCTTAAGGTTTATGGTGCAGGGGTTAGGGCGCGGCCTAGGGTTTAGGGTACAAGGGTTAGGGCGCGGCATAGGGTTTAGGGTGCAAGGGTTAGGGCGCGGCCTAGGGTACAGGGCGCAGGGGTTAGGGCGCGGCCTAGGGTACAGGGCGCAGGGGTTAGGGCGCGGCCTAGCGTTTACGGTGCAGGTGTTAGGGAGCAGACTTGGGTTTAGGGTGCAGGGGTTAGGGCGCGTCCTAGGGTTTAGGGTGCAGGGGTTAGGGCGTGGCCTAAGCTATAGAGTGGGTGCCTTAGGGCGCGGCCTAGGGTTTAGGGTACAGGGGTTAGGGTGCGGCCTAGTGTTTAGGGTGCAGGGGTTAGGGCGCGGCCAAAGGTTTAGGGTACAGGGGTTAGGGCGCGGCCTATGGTTTAGGGTGCAGGGGTTCGGGCGCGGCCTAGGGTTTTGGGTGCAGAAGTTAGTGCACGGCCTAGGGTTTAGGGTACAGGGGTTAGGGCGCGGCCTAGGGTTTTGGGTTGGGGCCTTAGGGCGCGGTCTTGGGTTTAGGGTGCAGGGGTTAGGGCGCGGCCTAGGGTACAGGGCGCGGGGGTTAGGGCGCGGCCTAGCGTTTAGGGTGTAGTTGTTAGGGAGCAGACTTGGGTTTAGGGTGCAGGGGTTAGGGCGCGTCCCAGGGTTTAGGGTGCAGGGGTTAGGGTGCGGCCTAGGGTGTAGGGTGCAGGGGTTAGGGCGCGGCCTAGCGTTTTGGGTCCAGTGGTTAGGGCGCGGCCTAGGGTTTAGGGTGCTGGTGTAAGGGCGCGGACCAGGGTTTATGGTGCAGGGGTTAGGGCGCGGCCTAGGGTTTAGGGTGCAAGGGTGAGGGCGCGGCCTCGGGTACAGGGCTCAGGGGTTAGGGCGCGGCCTAGGGTTTTGGGTGCAGAAGTTAGGGCGCGGCTTAGGGTTTAGGGTGCAGGGGTTAGGGCGCGGCCTAGGGTTTAGGGTGCTGGTGTAAGGGCACGGCCTAGGTTTTATGGTGCAGGGGTTAGGGCACGGCCTAGGGTTTAGGGTGCAGGGGTTAGGGCGCGGCATAGGGTTTAGGGTGCAAGGGTTAGGGCGCAGCCGAGGGGACAGGGCACAGGGGTTAGGGCGCGGCCTAGGGTACAGGGCGCAGGGGTTAGGGCGCGGCCTAGCGTTTAGGGTGCACGTGTTAGGGAGCAGACTTGGGTTTAGGGTGCTGGCGTTAGGGCGCGTCCTAGGGTTTAGGGTGCAGGGGTTAGGGCGTGGCCTAGGGTTTGGAGTGGGTGCCTTATGGCGCGGCCTAGAGTTTAGGGTGCAGGGGTTAGGGCGCGGCCTAGGGTTTAGGGTGCAGGGGTTCGGGCACGGAATAGGGTTTACGGTGCAAGGGTTAGGGCGCGGCCTAGGGTACAGGGCGCAGGGGTTAGGGCGCTGCCTAGCGTTTAGGGTGCAGGTGTTAGGGAGCAGTCTTGGGTTTTGGGTGCAGGGGTTCGGGCGCGTCCTAGGGTTTAGGGTGCAGGGGTTAGGGCGTGGCCTAGGGTTTAGAGTGGGTGCCTTAGTGCGCGGCCTAGGGTTTAGGGTGCAGGGGTTAGGGTGCGGCCTAGTGTTTAGGGTGCAGGGGTTAGGGCGCGGCCTAGGGTGTAGGGTGCAGGGGTTAGGGCGCGGCCTAGGGTTTTGGGTCCAAGGGTTGAAGTGCGGCTTAGGGTTTTGGGTGCAGAAGTTAGGGCGTGGCCTAGGTTTTAGGGTGCAGGGGTTAGGGAACGGCCGAGGGTTTATGGTGGGGGCCTTAGGGCGCGGTCTAGGGTTTAGGGTGCAGGGGTTAGGGCGCGGCCTAGGGTGTAGGGTGCAGGGGTTCGGGCGCGGCATAGGGTTTTGGGTCCAGCGGTTAGGGCGCGGCCTAGGGTTTAGGGTCCTAGTGTAAGGGCGCGGCCTAGGGTTTATGGTGCAGGGGTTAGGGCGCGGCCTAGGGTTTAGGGTGCAGGGGTAAGGGCGCGGCCGAGGGTACAGGGCGCAGGGGTTCGGGCGCGGCATAGGGTTTAGGGTGCAACGGTTAGGGCGCGGCCGAGGGTACAGGGCGCAGGGGTTAGGGCGCGGTCTAGGGTACAGGGCGCAGGGGTTAGGGCGCGGACTAGCGTTTAGGGTGCAGGTGTTAGGGAGCAGACTTGGGTTTAGGGTGCAGGGGTTAGGGCGCGTCCTAGGGTTTAGGGTGCAGGGGTTAGGGCACGGCCTAGGGTTTAGGGTACAAGGGTTAGGGCGCGGACTATGGTTTAGGGTGCACGGGTTAGGGCGCGGCCTAGGGTTTTGGGTGCAGATGTTAGGGCACGGCCTAGGGTTTAGGGTGCAGGGGTTAGGGCACAGCCGAGGGTTTTGTGTGAGGGCCTTAGGGCGCGGCCTAGGGTTTATGGTGCAGGGGGTAGGGCGCGGCCTAGGGTTTAGGGTGCAGGGGTTCGGGCGCGGCATAGGGTTTAGGGTGCAAGGGTTAGGGCGCGGCCTAGGGTACAGGGCTCAGGGGTTAGGGCGCGGCCTAGCGTTTAGGGTGGAGGTGATAGGGAGCAGACTTGGGTTTAGGTTGCAGGGGTTAGGGCGCGTCCTAGGGTTTAGGGTGCAGGGGTTAGGGCGCAACCTAGGGTGTAGGGTGCAGGGGTTAGGGCGCGGCTTAAGGTTTATGGTGCAGGGGTTAGGGCGCGGCCTAGGGTTTAGGGTACAAGGGTTAGGGCGCGGCATAGGGTTTAGGGTGCAAGGGTTAGGGCGCGGCCTAGGGTACAGGGCGCAGGGGTTAGGGCGCGGCCTAGGGTACAGGGCGCAGGGGTTAGGGCGTGGCCTAGCGTTTACGGTGCAGGTGTTAGGGAGCAGACTTGGGTTTAGGGTGCAGGGGTTAGGGCGCGTCCTAGGGTTTAGGGTGCAGGGGTTAGGGCGTGGCCTAAGCTATAGAGTGGGTGCCTTAGGGCGCGGCCTAGGGTTTAGGGTACAGGGGTTAGGGTGCGGCCTAGTGTTTAGGGTGCAGGGGTTAGGGCGCGGCCAAAGGTTTAGGGTACAGGGGTTAGGGCGCGGCCTATGGTTTAGGGTGCAGGGGTTCGGGCGCGGCCTAGGGTTTTGGGTGCAGAAGTTAGTGCACGGCCTAGGGTTTAGGGTACAGGGGTTAGGGCGCGGCCTAGGGTTTTGGGTGGGGGCCTTAGGGCGCGGTCTTGGGTTTAGGGTGCAGGGGTTAGGGCGCGGCCTAGGGTACAGGGCGCGGGGGTTAGGGCGCGGCCTAGCGTTTAGGGTGTAGTTGTTAGGGAGCAGATTTGGGTTTAGGGTGCAGGGGTTAGGGCGTGGCCTAGGGTTTAGGGTGCAGGGGTTAGGGCGTGGCCTAGGGTTTAGAGTGGGTGCCTTAGGGCGCGGCCTAGGGTTTAGGGTGCAGGGGTTAGGGCACGGCCTAGGGTTTAGGGTACAGGGGTTAGGGCGCGGCCTATGGTTTAGGGTGCAGGGGTTAGGGCGCGGCCTAGGGTTTTGGGTGCAGAAGTTAGGGTGCGGCCTAGGGTTTAGGGTGCAGGGGTTAGGGCGTGGCCTAGGGTTTAGAGTGGGTGCCTTAGGGCGCGGCCTTGGGTTTAGGGTGCAGGGGTTAGGGTGCGGCCTAGTGTTTAGGGTGCAGGGGTTAGGGCGCGGCCTAGGGTTTAGGGTGCAGTGGTTAGGGCGCGGCCTAGGGTTTTGGGTCCAAGGGTTAGGGCGCGGCCTAGGGTTTTGGGTGCAGAAGTTAGGGCGCGGCCGAGGGTTTAGGGTGCAGGGGTTAGGGCACGGCCGAGGGTTTTGGGTGGGGGCCTTAGGGCGCGGTCTATGGTTTAGGGTGCAGGGGTTAGGGCGCGGCCGAGGGTGTAGGGTGCAGGGGTTCGGGCGCGGCCTAGGGTTTTCGGTCCAGGGGTTAGCGCGCGGCCTATAGTTTAGGGTGCTCGTGTAAGGGCGCGGCCTAGGGTTTATGGTGCAGGGGTTAGGGCGCGGCCTAGGGTTTAGAGTGCAGGGGTTAGGGCGTAGCCTAGGGTTTAGGGTGCAGGGGTTCAGGCGCGTCCTACGGTTTAGGGTGCAGGGGTTAGCGCGCGGCCTATGGTACAGGGCGCAGGGGTTAGGGCGCGGCCTAACGTTTAGGGTGCAGGTGTTAGGGAGCAGACATGGGTTTAGGGTGCAGGGGTTAGGGCGCGTCCTAGGGTTTAGGGTGCAGGGGTTAGGGCGTGGCGTAGGGTTTAGAGTGGGTGCCTTAGGGCGCGGCCTAGGGTTTAGAGTGCAGGGGTTCGGGTGCGGCCTAGTGTTTAGGGTGCAGGGGTTAGGGCACGGCCGAGGGTTTTGGGTTGGGGCCTTAGGGCGCGGTCTAGGGTTTAGGGTGCAGGGGTTAGGTCGCGGCCTAGGGTGTAGGGTGCAGGGGTTAGGGCGCGGCCTAGGGTTTTGGGTCCAGGGGTTAGGGCGCGGCCTAGGGTTTAGGGTGCTGGCGCAAGGGCGCGGCCTAGGGTTTAGGGTCTAGGGGTTAGGGCGCGGCCTAGGGTTTCGGGTGCAGGGGTTAGGGCGCGGCCGAGGGTACAGGGCGCAGGGGTTAGGGCGCGGCATAGGGTTTAGGGTGCAAGGGTTAGGGCGCGGCCTAGTGTTTAGGGTGCAGGTTTTAGGGAGCAGACTTGGGTTTAGGGTTCAGGGGTTAGGGCGCGTCATAGGGTTTAGGGTGCAGGGGTTAGGGCGTGGCCTAGGGTTTAGAGTGGGTGCCTTAGGGCGCGGCCTAGAGTTTAGGGTGCAGGGGTTAGGGCACGGCTTAGGGTTTAGGGTACAAGGGTTAGGGCGCGGACTATGGTTTAAGGTTCACGGGTTAGGGCGCGGCCTAGGGTTTTGGGTGCAGGGGTTAGGGCGCGGCCTAGGGTTTAGGGTGCAGGGGTTAGGGCACGGCCGAGGGTTTTGGGTTGGGGCCTTAGGGCGCGGTCTAGGGTTTAGGGTGCAGGTGTTAGGGCGCGGCCTAGGGTGTAGGGTGCAGGGGTTAGGGCGCGGCCTAGGGTTTAGGGTGCAGGGGTTAGGGCACGGCCGAGGGTTTTGGGTTGGGGCCTTAGGGCGCGGTCTAGGGTTTAGGGTGCAGGTGTTAGGGCGCGGCCTAGGGTGTAGGGTGCAGGGGTTAGGGCGCGGCCTAGGGTTTTGGGTCCAGGGGTTAGGGCGCGGCCTAAGGTTTAGGGTGCTGGCGAAAGGGCGCGGCCTAGGGTTTAGGGTGCAGGGGTTAGGGCGCGGCCTAGGGTTTCGGGTGCAGGGGTTAGGGCGCGGCCGAGGGTACAGGGCGCAGGGTTTAGGGCGCGGCATAGGGTTTAGGGTGCAAGGGTTAGGGCGCGGCCTAGCGTTTAGGGTGCAGGTTTTAGGGAGCAGACTTGGGTTTAGGGTGCAGGGGTTAGGGCGCGACCTAGGGTTTAGGGTGCAGGGGTTAGGGCGTGGCCTAGGGTTTAGAGTGGGTGCCTTAGGGCGCGGCCTAGGGTTTAGGGTGCAGGGGTTAGGGCACAGCCGAGGGTTTTGGGTGAGGGCCTTAGGGCGCGGCCTAGGGTTTATGGTGCAGGGGGTAGGGCGCGGCCTAGGGTTTAGGGTGCAGGGGTTCGGGCGCGGCATAGGGTTTAGGGTGCAAGGGTTAGGGCGCGGCCGAGGGTACAGGGCGCAGGGGTTAGGGCGCGGCCTAGCTTTTAGGGTGCAGGTGTTAGGGAGCAGACTTGGGTTTAGGTTGCAGGGGTTAGGGCGCGTCCTAGGGTTTAGGGTACAGGGGTTAGGGCGCGGCCTAGGGTGTAGGGTGCAGGGGTTAGGGCGCGGCCTAGGGTTTATGGTGCAGGGGTTAGGGCGCGGCCTAGGGTTTAGGGTACAGGGGTTTGGGCGCGGCATAGGGTTTAGGGTGCAAGGGTTAGGGCGCGGCCTAGGGTACAGGGCGCAGGGGTTAGGGCGCGGCCTAGGGTACAGGGCGCAGGGGTTAGGGCGCGGCCTAGCGTTTACGGTGCAGGTGTTAGGGAGCAGACTTGGGTTTAGGGTGCTGGCGTTAGGGCGCGTCCTAGGGTTTAGGGTGCAGGGGTTAGGGCGTGGCCTAGGGTTTAGAGTGGGTGCCTTAGTGCGCGGCCTAGGGCTTAGGGTACAGGGGTTAGGGTGCGGACTAGTGTTTAGGGAGCAGGGGTAAGGGCGCGGCCAAAGGTTTAGGGTACAGGGGTTAGGGCGCGGCCTATGGTTTACGGTGCAGGGGTTAGGGCGTGGCCTAGGGTTTTGGGTGCAGAAGTTAGTGCACGGCCTAGGGTTTAGGGTACAGGGGTTAGGGCGCGGCCCAGGGTTTTGGGTGGGGGCCTTAGGGCGCGGTCTTGGGTTTAGGGTGCAGGGGTTAGGGCGCGGCCTAGGGTACAGGGCGCGGGGGTTAGGGCGCGGCCTAGCGTTTAGGGTGTAGGTGTTAGGGAGCAGACTTGGGTTTAGGGTGCAGGGGTTAGGGCGTGGCCTAGGGTTTAAGGTGCAGGGGTTAGGGCGTGGCCTAGGGTTTAGAGTGGGTGCCTTAGGGCGCGGCCTAGGGTTTAGGGTGCAGGGGTTAGGGCACGGCCTAGGGTTTAGGGTACAAGGGTTAGGGCGCGGACTATGGTTTAGGGTGCACGGGTTAGGGCGCGGCCTAGGGTTTTGGGTGCAGAAGTTAGGGCGCGGCCTAGGGTTTAGGGTGCAGGGGTTAGGGCACAGCCGAGGGTTTTGGGTGAGGGCCTTAGGGCGCGGCCTAGGGTTTATGGTGCAGGGGTAGGGCGCGGCCTAGGGTTTAGGGTGCAGGGGTTCGGGCGCGGCATAGGGTTTAGGGTGCAAGGGTTAGGGCGCGGCCTAGGGTACAGGGCTCAGGGGTTAGGGCGCGGCTTAGCGTTTAGGGTGGAGGTGTTAGGGAACAGACTTGGGTTTAGGTTGCAAGGGTTAGGGCGCGTCCTAGGGTTTTGGGTGCAGGGGTTAGGGCGCGGCCTAGGGTGTAGGGTGCAGGGGTTAGGGCGCGGCCTAGGGTTTATGGTGCAGGGGTTAGGGCGCGGCCTAGGGTTTAGGGTACAGGGGTTAGGGCGCGGCATAGGGTTTAGGGTGCAAGGGTTAGGGCGCGGCCTAGGGTACAGGGCGCAGGGGTTAGGGCGCGGCCTAGGGTACAGGGCGCAGGGGTTAGGGCGCGGCCTAGCGTTTACGGTGCAGGTGTTAGGGAGCAGACTTGGGTTTAGGGTGCAGGGGTTAGGGCGCGTCCTAGGGTTTAGGGTGCAGGGGTTAGGGCGTGGCCTAGGGTTTAGAGTGGGTCCCTTAGGGCGCGGCCTAGGGCTTAGGGTACAGGGGTTGGGGTGCGGCCAAGTGTTTAGGGTGCAGGGGTTAGGGCGCGGCCAAAAGTTTAAGGTACAGGGGTTAGGGCGCGGCCTATGATTTAGGGTGCAGGGGTTAGGGCGCGGCCTAGGGTTTTGGGTGCAGAAGTTAGTGCACGGCCTAGGGTTTAGGGCACAGCGGTTAGGGCGCGGCCTAGGGTTTTGGGTGGGGGCCTTAGGGCGCGGTCTTGGGTTTAGGGTGCAGGGGTTAGGGCGCGGCCTAGGGTACAGGGCGCGGGGGTTAGGGCGCGGCCTAGCGTTTAGGGTGTAGGTGTTAGGGAGCAGACTTGGGTTTAGGGTGCAGGGGTTAGGGCGTGGCCTAGGGTTTAGCGTGCAGGGGTTAGGGCGTGGCCAAGGGTTTAGAGTGGGTGCCTTAGGGCGCGGCCTAGGGTTTAGGGTGCAGGGGTTAGGGCGCGGCCTATGGTTTAGGGTGCAGGGGTTAGGGCGCGGCCTAGGGTTTTGGGTGCAGAAGTTAGGGCGCGGCCTAGGGTTTAGGGTGCAGGGGTTAGGGCACAGCCGAGGGTTTAGGGTGCAGGGGTTAGGGCACGGCCGAGGGTTTTGGGTGGGGGCCTTAGGGCGCGGTCTATGGTTTAGGGTGCAGGGGTTCCGGCGCGGCCTAGGGTTTTGGGTCCAGGGGTTAGCGCGCGGCCTATGGTTTAGGGTGCTGGTGTAAGGGCGCGGCCTAGGGTTTATGGTGCAGGAGTTAGGGCGCGGCCTAGGGTTTAGAGTGCAGGCGTTGGGGCGTGGCCTAGGGTTTAGGGTGCAGGGGTTCGTGCGCATCCTAGGGTTTAGGGTGCAGCGGTTAGGGCGTGGCCTAGGGTTTAGTGTGGGTGCCTTAGGGCGCGGCCTAGGGTTTAGGGTACAGGGGTTAGGGTGCGGCCTAGTGTTTAGGGTGCAGGGGTTAGGGCGCGGCCAAAGGTTTAGGGTACAGGGCTTAGGGCGCGGCCTATGGTTTAGGGTGCAGGGGTTAGGGCGCGGCCTAGGGTTTTGGGTGCAGAAGTTAGTGCACGGCCTAGGGTTTAGGGTACAGGGGTTAGGGCGCGGCCTAGGGTTTTGGGTGGGGGCCTTAGGGCGCGGTCTTGGGTTTAGGGTGCAGGGGTTAGGGCGCGGCCTAGGGTACAGGGCGCGGGGGTTAGGGTGCGGCCTAGCGTTTAGGGTGTAGGTGTTAGGGAGCAGACTTGGGTTTAGGGTGCAGGGGTTAGGGCGTGGCCTAGGGTTTAGGGTGCAGGGGTTAGGGCGTGGCCTAGGGTTTAGAGTGGGTGCCTTAGGGCGCGGCCTAGGGTTTAGGGTGCAGGGGTTAGGGCGTGGCCTAGGGTTTAGAGTGGGTGCCTTAGTGCGCGGCCAAGGGTTTAGGGTACAGGGGTTAGGGTGCGGCCTAGTGTTTAGGGTGCAGGGGTTAGGGCGCGGCCTAGGGTTTAGGGTGCAGGGGTTAGGGCGCGGCCTAGGGTTTTGGGTCCAAGGGTTAGGGCGCGGCCTAGGGTTTTGGGTGCAGAAGTTAGGGCGCGGCCGAGGGTATAGGGTGCAGGGGTTAGGGCACGGCCGAGGGTTTTGGGTGGGGGCCTTAGGGCGCGGTCTATGGTTTAAGGTGCAGGGGGTAGGGCGCAGCCTAGGGTGTAGGGTACAGGGGTTCGGGCGCGGCCTAGGGTTTTGGGTCCAGGGGTTAGCGCGCGGCCTATGGTTTAGGGTGCTGGTGTAAGGGCGCGGCCTAGTGTTTATGGTGCAGGAGTTAGGGCGCGGCCTAGGGTTTAGAGTGCATGGGTTAGGGCGTAGCCTAGGGTTTAGGGTACAAGGGTTCGGGCGCGTCCTAGGGTTTAGGGTGCAGGGGTTAGGGCGCGGCCTAGGGTACAGGGCGCAGGGGTTAGGGCGCGGCCTAGGGTACAGGGCGCAGGGGTTAGGGCGCGGCCTAGCGTTTAGGGTGCAGGTGTTAGGGAGCAGACTTGGGTTTATGGTGCAGGGGTTAGGGCGCGTCCTAGGGTTTAGGGTGCAGGGGTTAGGGCGTGGCGTCGGGTTTAGAGTGGGTGCCTTAGGGCGCGGACTAGGGTTTAGAGTGCAGGGGTTAGGGTGTGGCCTAGTGTTTAGGGTGCAGGGGTTAGGGCGCGGCCTAGGGTTTAGGGTACAGGGGTTAGGGCGCGGCCTATGGTTTAGAGTGCAGGGGTTTGGGCGCGGCCTAGGGTTTAGGGTACAGGGGTTAGGGCGCGGCCTAGGGTTTAGGGTGCAGGGGTTAGGGCACGGCCGAGGGTTTTGGGTTGGGGCCTTAGGGCGCGGTCTAGGGTTTAGGGTGCAGGGGTTAGGTCGCGGCCTAGGGTGTAGGGTGCAGGGGTTAGGGCGCGGCCTAGGGTTTTGGGTCCAGGGGTTAGGGCGCGGCCTAGGGTTTAGGGTGCTGGCGTAAGGGCGCGGCCTATGGTTTAGGGTCTAAGGGTTAGGGCGCGGCCTAGGGTTTCGGGTGCAGGGGTTAGGGCGCGGCCGAGGGTACAGGGCGCAGGGGTTAGGGCGCGGCATAGGGTTTAGGGTGCAAGGGTTAGGGCGCGGCCTAGCGTTTAGGGTGCAGGTTTTAGGGAGCAGACTTGGGTTTAGGGTTCAGGGGTTAGGGCGCGTCATAGGGTTTAGGGTGCAGGGGTTAGGGCGTGGCCTAGGGTTTAGAGTGGGTGCCTTAGGGCGCGGCCTAGGGTTTAGGGTGCAGGGGTTAGGGCACGGCTTAGGGTTTAGGGTACAAGGGTTAGGGCGCGGACTATGGTTTAGGGTGCATGGGTTAGGGCGCGGCCTAGGGTTTTGGGTGCAGGGGTTAGGGCGCGGCCTAGGGTTTAGGGTGCAGGGGTTAGGGCACGGCCGAGGGTTTTGGGTTGGGGCCTTAGGGCGCGGTCTAGGGTTTAGGGTGCAGGGGTTAGGGCGCGGCCTAGGGTGTAGGGTGCAGGGGTTCGGGCGCGGCGTAGGGTTTTGGGTCCAGGGGTTAGGGCGCGGCCTAGGGTTTAGGGTGCTGGCGAAAGGGCGCGGCCTAGGGTTTAGGGTGCAGGGGTTAGGGCGCGGCCTAGGGTTTCGGGTGCAGGGGTTAGGGCGCGGCCGAGGGTACAGGGCGCAGGGGTTAGGGCGTGGCATAGGGTTTAGGGTGCAAGGGTTAGGGCGCGGCCTAGCGTTTAGGCTGCAGGTTTTAGGCAGCAGACTTGGGTTTAGGGTGCAGGGGTTAGGGCGCGACCTAGGGTTTAGGGTGCAGGGGTTAGGGCGTGGCCTAGGGTTTAGAGTGGGTGCCTTAGGGCGCGGCCTAGGGTTTAGGGTGCAGGGGTTAGGGCGCGGCCTAGGGTTTATGGTGCAGGGGTTAGGGCGCGGCCTAGGGTTTAGGGTACAGGGGTTTGGGCGCGGCATAGGGTTTAGGGTGCAAGGGTTAGGGCGCGGCCTAGGGTACAGGGCGCAGGGGTTAGGGCGCGGCCTAGGGTACAGGGCGCAGGGGTTAGGGCGTGGCCTAGCGTTTACGGTGCAGGTGTTAGGGAGCAGACTTGGGTTTAGGGTGCTGGAGTTAGGGCGCGTCCTAGGGTTTAGGGTGCAGGGGTTAGGGCGTGGCCTAGGGTTTAGAGTGGGTGCCTTAGTGCGCGGCCTAGGGCTTAGGGTACAGGGGTTAGGATGCGGACTAGTGTTTAGGGACCAGGGGTTAGGGCGCGGCCAAAGGTTTAGGGTACAGCGGTTAGGGCGCGGCCTATGGTTTAGGGTGCAGGCGTTGGGGCGTAGCCTAGGGTTTAGGGTGCAGGGGTTCGTGCGCGTCCTAGGGTTTAGGGTGCAGGGGTTAGGGCGCGGCCTAGGGTACAGGACGCAGGGGTTAGGGCGCGGCCTAGGGTACAGGGCGCAGGGGTTAGGGCGCGGCCTAGCGTTTAGGGTGCAGGTGTTAGGGAGCAGACTTGGGTTTAGGGTGCAGGGGTTAGGGCGCGTCCTAGGGTTTAGGGTGCAGGGGTTAGGGCGCGGCCTAGGGTTTAGGGTACAGGGGTTAGGGCGCGGCCTATGGTTTAGAGTGCAGGGGTTAGGGCGCGGCCTAGGGGTTTGGGATCAGAAGTTAGGGCGCGGCCTAGCGTTTAGGGTGCAGGGGTTAGGGCACGGCCGAGGGTTTTGGGTTGGGGCCTTAGGGCGCGGTCTAGGGTTTAGGGTGCAGGGGTTAGGTCGCGGCCTAGGGTGTAGGGTGCAGGGGTTAGGGCGCGGCGTAGGGTTTTGGGTCCAGGGGTTAGGGCGCGGCCTAGGGTTTAGGGTGCTGGCGTAAGGGCGCGGCCTAGGGTTTAGGGTGCAGGGGTTAGGGCGCGGCCTAGGGTTTCGGGTGCAGGGGTTAGGGCGCGGCCGAGGGTACAGGGCGCAGGGGTTAGGGCGCGGCATAGGGTTTAGGGTGCAAGGTTTAGGGCGCGGCCTAGCGTTTAGGGTGCAGGTTTTAGGGAGCAGACTTGGGTTTAGGGTGCAGGGGTTAGGGCACAGCCGAGGGTTTTGGGTGAGGGCCTTAGGGCGCGGCCTAGGGTTTATGGTGCAGGGGGTAGGGCGCGGCCTAGGGTTTAGGGTGCAGGGGTTCGGGCGCGGCATAGGGTTTAGGGTGCAAGGGTTAGGGCGCGGCCTAGGGTACAGGGCTCAGGGGTTAGGGCGCGGCCTAGCGTTTAGGGTGGAGGTGATAGGGAGCAGACTTGGGTTTAGGTTGCAGGGGTTAGGGCGCGTCCTAGGGTTTAGGGTGCAGGGGTTAGGGCGCAACCTAGGGTGTAGGGTGCAGGGGTTAGGGCGCGGCTTATGGTTTATGGTGCAGGGGTAAGGGCGCGGCCTAGGGTTTAGGGTACAAGGGTTAGGGCGCGGCATAGGGTTTAGGGTGCAAGGGTTAGGGCGCGGCCTAGGGTACAGGGCGCAGGGGTTAGGGCGCGGCCTAGGGTACAGGGCGCAGGGGTTAGGGCGCGGCCTAGCGTTTACGGTGCAGGTGTTAGGGAGCAGACTTGGGTTTAGGGTGCAGGGGTTAGGGCGCGTCCTAGGGTTTAGGGGGCAGGGGTTAGGGCGTGGCCTAAGCTTTAGAGTGGGTGCCTTAGGGCGCGGCCTAGGGTTTAGGGTACAGGGGTTAGGGTGCGGCCTAGTGTTTAGGGTGCAGGGGTTAGGGCGCGGCCAAAGGTTTAGGGTACAGGGGTTAGGGCGCGGCCTATGGTTTAGGGTGCAGGGGTTCGGGCGCGGCCTAGGGTTTTGGGTGCAGAAGTTAGTGCACGGCCTAGGGTTTAGGGTACAGGGGTTAGGGCGCGGCCTAGGGTTTTGGGTGGGGGCCTTAGGGCGCGGTCTTGGGTTTAGGGTGCAGGGGTTAGGGCGCGGCCTAGGGTACAGGGCGCGGGGGTTAGGGCGCGGCCTAGCGTTTAGGGTGTAGTTGTTAGGGAGCAGACTTGGGTTTAGGGTGCAGGGGTTAGGGCGTGGCCTAGGGTTTAGGGTGCAGGGGTTAGGGCGTGGCCTAGGGTTTAGAGTGGGTGCCTTAGGGCGCGGCCTAGGGTTTAGGGTGCAGGGGTTAGGGCACGGCCTAGGGTTTAGGGTACAGGGGTTAGGGCGCGGCCTATGGTTTAGGGTGCAGGGGTTAGGGCGCGGCCTAGGGTTTTGGGTGCAGAAGTTAGGTTGCGGCCTAGGGTTTAGGGTGCAGGGGTTAGGGCGTGGCCTAGGGTTTAGAGTGGGTGCCTTAGGGCGCGGCCTTGGGTTTAGGGTGCAGGGGTTAGGGTGCGGCCTAGTGTTTAGGGTGCAGGGGTTAGGGCGCGGCCTAGGGTTTAGGGTGCAGTGGTTAGGGCGCGGCCTAGGGTTTTGGGTCCAAGGGTTAGGGCGCGGCCTAGGGTTTTGGGTGCAGAAGTTAGGGCGCGGCCGAGGGTTTAGGGTGCAGGGGTTAGGGCACGGCCGAGGGTTTTGGGTGGGGGCCTTAGGGCGCGGTCTATGGTTTAGGGTGCAGGGGTTAGGGCGCGGCCTAGGGTGTAGGGTGCAGGGGTTCGGGCGCGGCCTAGGGTTTTCGGTCCAGGGGTTAGCGCGCGGCCTATGGTTTAGGGTGCTCGTGTAAGGGCGCGGCCTAGGGTTTATGGTGCAGGGGTTAGGGCGCGGCCTAGGGTTTAGAGTGCAGGGGTTAGGGCGCGGCTTAACGTTTAGGGTGCAGGTGTTAGGGAGCAGACATGGGTTTAGGGTGCAGGGGTTAGGGCGCGTCCTAGGGTTTAGGGTGCAGGGGTTAGGGCGTGGCGTAGGGTTTAGAGTGGGTGCCTTAGGGCGCGGCCTAGGGTTTAGAGTGCAGGGGTTCGGGTGCGGCCTAGTGTTTAGGGTGCAGGGGTTAGGGCGCGGCCTAGGGTTTAGGGTACAGGGGTTAGGGCGCGGCCTATGGTTTAGAGTGCAGGGGTTAGGGCGCGGCCTAGGGTTTTGGGTGCAGAAGTTAGGGCGCGGCCTAGGGTTTAGGGTGCAGGGGTTAGGGCACGGCCGAGGGTTTTGGGTTGGGGACTTAGGGCGCGGTCTAGGGTTTACGGTGCAGGGGTTAGGTCGCGGCCTAGGGTGTAGGGTGCAGGGGTTAGGGTGCGGCCTAGGGTTTTGGGTCCAGGGGTTAGGGCGCGGCCTAGGGTTTAGGGTGCTGGCGTAAGGGCGCGGCCTAGGGTTTAGGGTGCAGGTGTTAGGGTGCGGCCTAGGGTTTCGGGTGCAGGGGTTAGGGCGCGGCCGAGGGTACAGGGCGCAGGGGTTAGGGCGCGGCATAGGGTTTAGGGTGCAAGGGTTAGGGCGCGGCCTAGCGTTTATGGTGCAGGTTTTAGGGAGCAGACTTGGGTTTAGGGAGCAGGGGTTAGGGCGCGTCCTAGGGTTTAGGGTGCAGGGGTTAGGGCGTGGCCTAGGGTTTAGAGTGGGTGCCTTAGGACGCGGCCTAGGGTTTAGGGTGCAGGGGTTAGGGCACGGCCTAGGGTTTAGGGTACAAGGGTTAGGGCGCGGACTATGGTTTAGGGTGCACGGGTTAGGGCGCGGCCTAGGGTTTTGGGTGCAGAATTTAGGGCACGGCCTAGGGTTTAGGGTGCAGGGGTTAGGGCACAGCCGAGGGTTTTGGGTGAGGGCCTTAGGGCGCGGCCTAGGGTTTAGGGTGCAGGGGGTAGTGCGCGGCCTAGGGTTTAGGGTGCAGGGGTTCGGGCGCGGCCTAGGGTTTAGGGTGCAAGGGTTAGGGAGCGGCCTTGGGTACAGGGCTCAGGGGTTAGGGCGCGGCCTAGCGTTTAGGGTGGAGGTGTTAGGGAGCAGACTTGGGTTTAGGTTTCAGGGGTTAGGGCGCGTCCTAGGGTTTAGGGTGCAGGGGTAAGGGCGCAGCCTAGGGTGTAGTGTGCAGGGGTTAGGGCGTGGCCTAGGGTTTATGGTGCAGGGGTTAGGGCGCGGCCTAGGGTTTAGGGTACAGGGGTCAGGGCGCGGCATAGGGTTTAGGGTGCAAGGGTTAGGGCGCGGCCTAGGGTACAGGGCGCAGGGGTTAGGGCGCGGCCTAGGGTACAGGGCGCAGGGGTTAGGGCGCGGCCTAGCGTTTACGGTGCAGGTGTTAGGGAGCAGACTTGGGTTTAGGGTGCAGGGGTTAGGGCGCGTCCTAGGGTTTAGGGTGCAGGGGTTAGGGCGTGGCCTAGGGTTTAGAGTGGGTGCCTTAGGGCGCGGCCTAGGGCTTAGGGTACAGGGGTTAGGGTGCGGCCTAGTGTTTAGGGTGCAGGGGTTAGGGCGCGGTCAATGGTTTAGGGTACAGGGGTTAGGGCGCGGCCTATGGTTTAGGGTGCAGGGGTTAGGGCGCGGCCTAGGGTTTTGGGTGCAGAAGTTAGTGCACGGCCTAGGGTTTAGGGTATAGGGGTTAGGGCGCGGCCTAAGGTTTTGGGTGGGGGCCTTAGGGCGCGGTCTTGGGTTTAGGGTGCAGGGGTTAGGGCGCGGCCTAGGGTACAGGGCGCGGGGGTTAGGGCGCGGCATAGGGTTTAGGGTGTAGGTGTTAGGGAGCAGACTTGGGTTTAGGGTGCAAGGGTTAGGGCGTGGCCTAGGGTTTAGGGTGCAGGGGTTAGGGCGTGGCCTAGGGTTTAGAGTGGGTGCCTTAGGGCGCGGTCTAGGGTTTAGGGTGCAGGGGTTAGGGCGCGGCCTAGGGTGTAGGGTGCAGGGGTTCGGGCGCGGCATAGGGTTTTGGGTCCAGCGGTTAGGGCGCGGCCTAGGGTTTAGGGTCCTAGTGTAAGGGCGCGGCCTAGGGTTTATGGTGCAGGGGTTAGGGCGCGGCCTAGGGTTTATGGTGCAGGGGTAAGGGCGCGGCCGAGGGTACAGGGCGCAGGGCTTCGGGCGCGGCATAGGGTTTAGGGTGCAACGGTTAGGGCGCGGCCGAGGGTACAGGGCGCAGGGGTTAGGGCGCGGTCTAGGCTACAGGGCGCAGGGGTTAGGGCGCGGACTAGCGTTTAGGGTGCAGGTGTTAGGGAGCAGACTTGGGTTTTGGGTGCAGGGGTTAGGGCGCGTCCTAGGGTTTAGGGTGCAGGGGTTAGGGCACGGCCTAGGGTTTAGGGTACAAGGGTTAGGGCGCGGACTATGGTTTAGGGTGCACGGGTTAGGGCGCGGCCTAGGGTTTTGGGTGCAGATGTTAGGGCACGGCCTAGGGTTTAGGGTGCAGGGGTTAGGGCACAGCCGAGGGTTTTGTGTGAGGGCCTTAGGGCGCGGCCTAGGGTTTATGGTGCAGGGGGTAGGGCGCGGCCTAGGGTTTAGGGTGCAGGGGTTTGGGCGCGGCATAGGGTTTAGGGTGCAAGGGTTAGGGCGCGGCCTAGGGTACAGGGCTCAGGGGTTAGGGCGCGGCCTAGCGTTTAGGGTGGAGGTGATAGGGAGCAGACTTGGGTTTAGGTTGCAGGGGTTAGGGCGCGTCCTAGGGTTTAGGGTGCAGGGGTTAGGGCGCAACCTAGGGTGTAGGGTGCAGGGGTTAGGGCGCGGCTTAAGGTTTATGGTGCAGGGGTAAGGGCGCGGCCTAGGGTTTAGGGTACAAGGGTTAGGGCGCGGCATAGGGTTTAGGGTGCAAGGGTTAGGGCGCGGCCTAGGGTACAGGGTACAAGGGTTAGGGCGCGGCATAGGGTTTAGGGTGCAAGGGTTAGGGCGCGGCCTAGGGTACAGGGCGCAGGGGTTAGGGCGCGGCCTAGGGTACAGGGCGCAGGGGTTAGGGCGCGGCCTAGCGTTTACGGTGCAGGTGTTAGGGAGCAGACTTGGGTTTAGGGTGCAGGGGTTAGGGCGCGTCCTAGGGTTTAGGGTGCAGGGGTTAGGGCGTGGCCTAGGGTTTAGAGTGGGTGCCTTAGGGCGCGGCCTAGGGCTTAGGGTACAGGGGTTAGGGTGCGGCCTAGTGTTTAGGGTGCAGGGGTTAGGGCGCGGTCAATGGTTTAGGGTACAGGGGTTAGGGCGCGGCCTATGGTTTAGGGTGCAGGGGTTAGGGCGCGGCCTAGGGTTTTGGGTGCAGAAGTTAGTGCACGGCCTAGGGTTTAGGGTATAGGGGTTAGGGCGCGGCCTAAGGTTTTGGGTGGGGGCCTTAGGGCGCGGTCTTGGGTTTAGGGTGCAGGGGTTAGGGCGCGGCCTAGGGTACAGGGCGCGGGGGTTAGGGCGCGGCATAGGGTTTAGGGTGTAGGTGTTAGGGAGCAGACTTGGGTTTAGGGTGCAAGGGTTAGGGCGTGGCCTAGGGTTTAGGGTGCAGGGGTTAGGGCGTGGCCTAGGGTTTAGAGTGGGTGCCTTAGGGCGCGGTCTAGGGTTTAGGGTGCAGGGGTTAGGGCGCGGCCTAGGGTGTAGGGTGCAGGGGTTCGGGCGCGGCATAGGGTTTTGGGTCCAGCGGTTAGGGCGCGGCCTAGGGTTTAGGGTCCTAGTGTAAGGGCGCGGCCTAGGGTTTATGGTGCAGGGGTTAGGGCGCGGCCTAGGGTTTATGGTGCAGGGGTAAGGGCGCGGCCGAGGGTACAGGGCGCAGGGCTTCGGGCGCGGCATAGGGTTTAGGGTGCAACGGTTAGGGCGCGGCCGAGGGTACAGGGCGCAGGGGTTAGGGCGCGGTCTAGGCTACAGGGCGCAGGGGTTAGGGCGCGGACTAGCGTTTAGGGTGCAGGTGTTAGGGAGCAGACTTGGGTTTTGGGTGCAGGGGTTAGGGCGCGTCCTAGGGTTTAGGGTGCAGGGGTTAGGGCACGGCCTAGGGTTTAGGGTACAAGGGTTAGGGCGCGGACTATGGTTTAGGGTGCACGGGTTAGGGCGCGGCCTAGGGTTTTGGGTGCAGATGTTAGGGCACGGCCTAGGGTTTAGGGTGCAGGGGTTAGGGCACAGCCGAGGGTTTTGTGTGAGGGCCTTAGGGCGCGGCCTAGGGTTTATGGTGCAGGGGGTAGGGCGCGGCCTAGGGTTTAGGGTGCAGGGGTTTGGGCGCGGCATAGGGTTTAGGGTGCAAGGGTTAGGGCGCGGCCTAGGGTACAGGGCTCAGGGGTTAGGGCGCGGCCTAGCGTTTAGGGTGGAGGTGATAGGGAGCAGACTTGGGTTTAGGTTGCAGGGGTTAGGGCGCGTCCTAGGGTTTAGGGTGCAGGGGTTAGGGCGCAACCTAGGGTGTAGGGTGCAGGGGTTAGGGCGCGGCTTAAGGTTTATGGTGCAGGGGTAAGGGCGCGGCCTAGGGTTTAGGGTACAAGGGTTAGGGCGCGGCATAGGGTTTAGGGTGCAAGGGTTAGGGCGCGGCCTAGGGTACAGGGCGCAGGGGTTAGGGCGCGGCCTAGGGTACAGGGCGCAGGGGTTAGGGCGCGGCCTAGCGTTTACGGTGCAGGTGTTAGGGAGCAGACTTGGGTTTAGGGTGCAGGGGTTAGGGCGCGTCCTAGGGTTTAGGGGGCAGGGGTTAGGGCGTGGCCTAAGCTTTAGAGTGGGTGCCTTAGGGCGCGGCCTAGGGTTTAGGGTACAGGGGTTAGGGTGCGGCCTAGTGTTTAGGGTGCAGGGGTTAGGGCGCGGCCAAAGGTTTAGGGTACAGGGGTTAGGGCGCGGCCTATGGTTTAGGGTGCAGGGGTTCGGGCGCGGCCTAGGGTTTTGGGTGCAGAAGTTAGTGTACGGCCTAGGGTTTAGGGTACAGGGGTTAGGGCGCGGCCTAGGGTTTTGGGTGGGGGCCTTAGGGCGCGGTCTTGGGTTTAGGGTGCAGGGGTTAGGGCGCGGCCTAGGGTACAGGGCGCGGGGGTTAGGGCGCGGCCTAGCGTTTAGGGTGTAGTTGTTAGGGAGCAGACTTGGGTTTAGGGTGCAGGGGTTAGGGCGTGGCCTAGGGTTTAGGGTGCAGGGGTTAGGGCGTGGCCTAGGGTTTAGAGTGGGTGCCTTAGGGCGCGGCCTAGGGTTTAGGGTGCAGGGGTTAGGGCACGGCCTAGGGTTTAGGGTACAGGGGTTAGGGCGCGGCCTATGGTTTAGGGTGCAGGGGTTAGGGCGCGGCCTAGGGTTTTGGGTGCAGAAGTTAGGGTGCGGCCTAGGGTTTAGGGTGCAGGGGTTAGGGCGTGGCCTAGGGTTTAGAGTGGGTGCCTTAGGGCGCGGCCTAGGGTTTAGGGTGCAGGGGTTAGGGCGCGGCCTAGGGTTTAGGGTGCAGTGGTTAGGGCGCGGCCTAGGGTTTTGGGTCCAAGGGTTAGGGCGCGGCCTAGGGTTTTGGGTGCAGAAGTTAGGGCGCGGCCGAGTGTTTAGGGTGCAGGGGTTAGGGCACGGCCGAGGGTTTTGGGTGGGGGCCTTAGGGCGCGGTCTATGGTTTAGGGTGCAGGGGTTAGGGCGCGGCCTAGGGTGTAGGGTGCAGGGGTTCGGGCGCGGCCTAGGGTTTTCGGTCCAGGGGTTAGCGCGCGGCCTATGGTTTAGGGTGCTCGTGTAAGGGCGCGGCCTAGGGTTTATGGTGCAGGGGTTAGGGCGCGGCCTAGGGTTTAGAGTGCAGGGGTTAGGGCGTAGCCTAGGGTTTAGGGTGCAGGGGTTCAGGCGCGTCCTAGGGTTTAGGGTGCAGGGGTTAGGGCGCGGCCTATGGTACAGGGCGCAGGGGTTAGGGCGCGGCCTAACGTTTAGGGTGCAGGTGTTAGGGAGCAGACTTGGGTTTAGGGTGCAGGGGTTAGGGCGCGTCCTAGGGTTTAGGGTGCAGGGGTTAGGGCGTGGCGTAGGGTTTAGAGTGGGTGCCTTAGGGCGCGGCCTAGGGTTTAGAGTGCAGGGGTTCGGGTGCGGCCTAGTGTTTAGGGTGCAGGGGTTAGGGCGCGGCCTAGGGTTTAGGGTACAGGGCTTAGGGCGCGGCCTATGGTTTAGAGTGCAGGGGTTAGGGCGCGGCCTAGGGTTTTGGGTGCAGAAGTTAGGGCGCGGCCTAGGGTTTAGGGTGCAGGGGTTAGGGCACGGCCGAGGGTTTTGGGTTGGGGACTTAGGGCGCGGTCTAGGGTTTACGGTGCAGGGGTTAGGTCGCGGCCTAGGGTGTAGGGTGCAGGGGTTAGGGTGCGGCCTAGGGTTTTGGGTCCAGGGGTTAGGGCGCGGCCTAGGGTTTAGGGTGCTGGCGTAAGGGCACGGCCTAGGGTTTAGGGTGCAGGTGTTAGGGTGCGGCCTAGGGTTTTGGGTGCAGGGGTTAGGGCGCGGCCGAGGGTACAGGGCGCAGGGGTTAGGGCGCGGCATAGGGTTTAGGGTGCAAGGGTTAGGGCGCGGCCTAGCGTTTATGGTGCAGGTTTTAGGGAGCAGACTTGGGTTTAGGGAGCAGGGGTTAGGGCGCGTCCTAGGGTTTAGGGTGCAGGGGTTAGGGCGTGGCCTAGGGTTTAGAGTGGGTGCCTTAGGGCGCGGCCTAGGGTTTAGGGTGCAGGGGTTAGGGTACGGCCTAGGGTTTAGGGTACAAGGGTTAGGGCGCGGACTATGGTTTAGGGTGCACGGGTTAGGGCGCGGCCTAGGGTTTTGGGTGCAGAATTTAGGGCACGGCCTAGGGTTTAGGGTGCAGGGGTTAGGGCACAGCCGAGGGTTTTGGGTGAGGGCCTTAGGGCGCGGCCTAGGGTTTAGGGTGCAGGGGGTAGTGCGCGGCCTAGGGTTTAGGGTGCAGGGGTTCGGGCGCGGCCTAGGGTTTAGGGTGCAAGGGTTAGGGAGCGGCCTTGGGTACAGGGCTCAGGGGTTAGGGCGCGGCCTAGCGTTTAGGGTGGAGGTGTTAGGGAGCAGACTTGGGTTTAGGTTTCAGGGGTTAGGGCGCGTCCTAGGGTTTAGGGTGCAGGGGTAAGGGCGCAGCCTAGGGTGTAGTGTGCAGGGGTTAGGGCGTGGCCTAGGGTTTATGGTGCAGGGGTTAGGGCGCGGCCTAGGGTTTAGGGTACAGGGGTCAGGGCGCGGCATAGGGTTTAGGGTGCAAGGGTTAGGGCGCGGCCTAGGGTACAGGGCGCAGGGGTTAGGGCGCGGCCTAGGGTACAGGGCGCAGGGGTTAGGGCGCGGCCTAGCGTTTACGGTGCAGGTGTTAGGGAGCAGACTTGGGTTTAGGGTACAGGGGTTAGGGCGCGGCCTAGGGTTTAGGGTGCAGGGGTTAGGGCGTGGCCTAGGGTTTAGAGTGGGTGCCTTAGGGCGCGGTCTAGGGCTTAGGGTACAGGGGTTAGGGCGCGGTCAATGGTTTAGGGTACAGGGGTTAGGGCGCGGCCTATGGTTTAGGGTGCAGGGGTTAGGGCGCGGCCTAGGGTTTTGGGTGCAGAAGTTAGTGCACGGCCTAGGGTTTAGGGTATAGGGGTTAGGGCGCGGCCTAGGGTTTTGGGTGGGGGCCTTAGGGCGCGGTCTTGGGTTTAGGGTGCAGGGGTTAGGGCGCGGCCTAGGGTACAGGGCGCGGGGGTTAGGGCGCGGCATAGGGTTTAGGGTGTAGGTGTTAGGGAGCAGACTTGGGTTTAGGGTGCAAGGGTTAGGGCGTGGCCTAGGGTTTAGGGTGCAGGGGTTAGGGCGTGGCCTAGGGTTTAGAGTGGGTGCCTTAGGGCGCGGCCTAGGGTTTAGGGTGCAGGGGTTAGGGCACGGCCTAGGGTTTAGGGTACAGGGGTTAGGGCGCGGCCTATGGTTTAGGGTGCAAGTGTTAGGGCGCGGCCTAGGGTTTTGGGTGCAGAAGTTAGGGCGCGGCCTAGGGTTTAGGGTGCAGGGGTTAGGGCACAGCCGAGGGTTTTGGGTGGGGGCCTTAGGGCGCGGCCTAGGGTTTAGGGTGCAGGCGTTAGGGCGTGGCCTAGGGTTTAGAGTGGGTGCCTTAGGGCGCGGCCTAGGGTTTAGGGTGCAGGGGTTAGGGTGCGGCCTAGTGTTTAGGGTGCAGGGGTTAGGACGCGGCCTAGGGTTTAGGGTGCAGGGGTTAGGGCGCGGCCTAGGGTTTTGGGTCCAAGGGTTAGGGCGCGGCCTAGGGTTTTGGGTGCAGAAGTTAGGGCGCGGCCGAGGGTTTAGGGTGCAGGGGTTAGGGCACGGCCGAGGGTTTTGGGTGGGGGCCTTAGGGTGTGGTCTAGGGTTTAGGGTGCAGGGGTTAGGGCGCGGCCTAGGGTGTAGGGTGCAGGGGTTCGGGCGCGGCCTAGGGTTTTGGGTCCAGGGGTTAGCGCGCGGCCTATGGTTTAGGGTTCTGGTGTAAGGGCGCGGCCTAGGGTTTATGGTGCAGGAGTTAGGGCGTAGCCTAGGGTTTAGGGTGCAGGGGTTCGGGCGCGTCCTAGGGTTTTGGGTGCAGGGGTTAGGGCGCGGCCTAGGGTTTAGGGTGCAGGGGTTAGGGCGCGGAATACGGTTTAGGGTGTAAGGGTGAGGGCGCGGCCTCGAGTACAGGACTCAGGGGTTAGGGCGCAGCCTAGGGTTTTGGGTGCAGAAGTTAGGGCGCGGCTTAGGGTTTAGGGTGCAGGGGTTAGGGCACGGCCGAGGGTGTAAGGTGCAGGGGTTAGGGCGCGGCCTAGGGTTTTGGGTCCAGGGGTTAAGGCGCGGCCTTGGGTTTAGGGTGCAGGGGTTAGGGCGCGGCCTAGGGTTTAGGGTGCAGGGGTTAGGGCACGGCCTAGGGTTTAGGGTACAAGGGTTAGGGCGCGGACTATGGTCTAGGGTGCACGGGTTAGGGCGCGGCCTAGGGTTTTGGGTGCAGAAGTTAGGGCACGGCCTAGGGTTTAGGGTGCAGGGGTTAGGGGACAGCCGAGGGTTTTGGGTGGGGGCCTTAGGGCGCGGCCTAGGGTTTATGGTGCAGGGGTTAGGGCGCGGCCTAGGGTACAGGGCTCAGGGGTTAGGGCGCGGCCTGGCGTTTAGGGTGGAGGTGTTAGGGAGCAGACTTGGGTTTAGGTTGCAGGGGTTAGGGCGCGTCCTAGGGTTTAGGGTGCAGGGGTTAGGGCGCGGAATAGGGTTTAGGGTGCAAGGGTGAGGGCGCGGCCTCGGGTACAGGGCTCAGGGGTTAGGGCGCGGCCTAGGGTTTTGGGTGCAGAAGTTAGGGCGCGGCTTAGGGTTTAGGGTACAGGGGTTAGGGCACTGCCTAGGGTGTAGGGTGCAGGGGTTAGGGCGCGGCCTAGGGTTTAGGGTGCTGGTGTAAGGGCACGGCCTAGGGTTTATGGTGCAGGGGTTAGGGCGCGGCCTAGGGTACAGGGCGCAGGGGTTAGGGGCGCGGCCTAACGTTTAGGGTGCAGGTGTTAGGGAGCATACTTGGGTTTAGGGTGCAGGGGTTAGGGCGCATCCTAGGGTTTAGGGTGCAGGGGTTAGGGCGTGGCCTAGGGTTTTGGGTCCAAAGGTTGAAGCGCGGCTTAGGGTTTTGGGTGCAGAAGTTAGGGCGCGGCCTAGGTTTTAGGGTGCAGGGGTTAGGGAACGGCCGAGGGTTTATGGTGGGGGCCTTAGGGCGCGGTTTTGGGTTTAGGGTGCAGGGGTTAGGGCGCGGCCTAGGGTGTAGGGTGCTGGGGTTCGGGCGCGGCATAGGGTTTTGGGTCCAGGTGTTAGGGAGCAGACTTGGGTTTAGGGCGCAGGGGTTAGGGCGCGTCCTAGGGTTTACGGTGCAGGGGTTAGGGCGTGGCCTAGGGTTTAGAGTTGGTGCCTTAGGGCGCGGCCTAGGGTTTAGGGTGCAGGGGTTAGGGCACGGCCGAGGGTTTAGGGTACAGGGGTTAGGGCGCGACCTATGGTTTAGGGTGCAGGGGTTAGGGCGCGGCCTAGGGTTTTGGGTGCAGAAGTTAGGGCGCGGCCTAGGGTTTAGGGTACAGGGGTTAGGGCACGGCCGAGGGTTTTGGGTGGGGGCCTTAGGGCGCGGTCTAGGGTTTATGGTGCAGGGGTTAGGGCGCGGCCTAGGGTTTAGGGTGCAGGGGTTAGGGCGCGTCCTTGGGTTTTGGGTCCAGGGGGTAGGGCGCGGCCAAGGGTTTAGGGTTCTGGTGTAAGGGCGCGGCCTAGGGTTTATGGTCCAGGGGTTAGGGCATGGCCTAGGGTTTAGGGTGCAGGGGTTAGGGCGCGTCCTAGGGTTTAGGGTGCAGGGGTTCGGGCGCGGCATAGGGTTTACGGTGCAAGGGTTAGGGCGCAGCCGAGGGTACAGGGCACAGGGGTTAGGGCGCGGCCTAGGGTACAGGGCGCAGGGGTTAGGGCGCGGCCTAGCGTTTAGGGTGCACGTGTTAGGGAGCAGACTTGGGTTTAGGGTGCAGGGGTTAGGGCGCGTCCTAGGGTTTAGGGTGCAGGGGTTAGGGCGCGGCCTAGCGTTTAGGGTGCAGGTGTTAGGGAGCAGACTTGGGTTTAGGGTGCAGGGGTTAGGGTGCGTCCTAGGGTTTAGGGTGCAGGGGTTAGGGCGTGGCCTAGGGTTTAAAGTGGGTTCCTTAGGGCGCGGCCTAGGGTTTAGGGTGTAGGGGTTAGGGTGCGGACTAGTGATTAGGGTTCTGGGGTTAGGGTACAGCCTAGCGTTTAGGGTACAGGGGTTAGGGCGCGGCCAATGGTTTAGGGTTCAGAGGTTAGGGCGCGGCCTAGGGTTTTGGGTGCAGAAGTTAGGGCGCGGCCTAGGGATTAGGGTGCAGGGGTTAGCGCACGGCCGAGGGTTTTGGGTGGGGGCCTTAGGGCGCGGTCTAGGATTTAGGGTGAAGGGGTTAGGGCGCTGCCTAGGGGACAGGGCGCAGGGGTTAGGGCGCGGCCTGGCGTTTAGGGTGGAGGTGTTAGGGAGCAGACTTGGGTTTAGGTTGCAGGGGTTAGGGCGCGTCCTAGGGTTTAGGGTGCAGGGGTTAGGGCGCGGAATAGGGTTTAGGGTGCAAGGGTGAGGGCGCGGCCTCGGGTACAGGGCTCAGGGGCTAGGGCGCGGCATAGAGTTTAGGGTGCACGGGTTAGGGTGCGGCCTAGGGTACAGGGCGCAGGGGTTAGGGCGCGGCTTAGGGTACAGGGCGCAGGGGTTAGGGCGCGGCCTAGCGTTTAGGGTGCAGGTGTTAGGGAGCAGACTTGGGTTTCGGGTGCAGGGGTTAGGGCGCGTCCTAGGGTTTAGGGTGCAGGGGTTAGGGCGTGGCCTAGGGTTTAGAGTGGGTGCCTTAGGGCGCGGCCTAGGGTTTAGGGTGCAGGGGTTATGGCGCGGCCTAGTGTTTAGGGTGCAGGGGTTAGGGTGCGGCCTAGGGTTTAGGGTACAGGGGTTAGTGCGCGGCCTAGGGTTTTGGATGCAGAAGTTAGGGCGTGGCCTAGGGTTTAGGGTGCAGGGGTTAGGGCACGGCCGAGGGTTTTGGGTGGGGGCCTTAGGGCGCGGTCTAGGGTTTAGGGTGCAGGAGTTAGGGCGCGGCCTAGGGTGTAGGGTGCAGGGGTCAGGGCGCTGCCTAGGGTTTTGGGTCCAGGGGTTAGGGCGCGTCCTAGGGTTTAGGGTGCTGCTGTAAGGGCGCGGCCTAGGGTTTATGGTGCAGGGGTTAGGGCGCGGCCTAGGGTTTAGTGTGCAGGGGTTAGGGCGCGGCCGAGGGTTTAGGGTACATGGGTTCGGGCGCGGCATAGGGTTTAGGGTGCAAGGGTTAGGGCGCGGCCTAGGGTACAGGGCGCAGGGGTTAGGGCGCGGCCTAGGGTTTAGGGTGCAGGGGTTAGGGCGCGGCCTAGGGTTTAGGGTGCAGGGGTTCGGGCGCGGAATAGGGTTTAGGGTGCAAGGGTTAGGGCGCGGCCTAGGGTACAGAGCTCAGGGGTTAGGGCGCGGCCTAGGGTTTAGGGTACGGGGGTTCGGGCGCGGCATAGGGTTTAGGGTGCAAGGGTGAGGGCGCGGCCTAGGGTACAGGGCGCAAGGGTTAGGGCGCGACCTAGGGTACAGGGCGCAGGGGTTAGGGCGCGGCCTAGCGTTTAGGGTGCAGGTGTTAGGGAGCAGACTTGGGTTTAGGGTGCAGGGGTTAGGGCGCGTCCTAGGGTTTAGGGTGCAGGGGTTAGGGTGCGGCCTAGTGTTTAGGGTGCAGGGGTTAGCGCGCGACCTAGGGTTTAGGGTACAGGGTTTAGGGCGCGGCCTATGGTTTAGGGTGCAGGGGTTAGGGCGCGGCCTAGGGTTTTGGGTGCAGAAGCTAGGGCGCGGCCTAGGGTTTAGGGTGCAGGGGTTCGGGCGCGGCATAGGGTTTAGGGTGCAAGGTTTAGGGCGCGGCCTAGGGTACAGGGCGCAGGGGTTAGGGCGCGGTCTAGGGTTTAGGGTGAAGGGGTTAGGGCGCTGCCTAGGGAACAGGGCGCAGGGGTTAGGGCGCGGCCCAGGGTTTTGGGTCCAGGGGTTAGGGCGCGGCCTAGGGTTTAGGGTGCTGGTGTAAGGGCGCGGTCTAGGGTTTAGGGTGCAGGGGTTAGGGCGCAGCCTAGTGTTTAGGGTGCAGGGGTTAGGGCGCGGTCTAGGGTTTAGGGTGAAGGGGTTCGGGCGCAGCATAGGGTTTAGAGTGCAAGGGTTAGGGCGCGGCCTAAGGTACAGGGCGCAGGTGTTAGGGCGCGGCCTAGCGTTTAGGGCGCAGGTGTTAGGGAGCAGACTTGGGTTTAGGGTGCAGGGGTTAGGGCGTGGCCTAGGGTTTAGAGTGGGTGCCTTAGGGCGCGGCCTGGGGTGTAGGGTGCAGGGGTTCGGGTGCGGCCTATGGTTTAGTTTGCAGGGGTTAGGGCACGGCCTAGGGTTTAGGGTACAGGGGTTAGGGCGCGGCCTAGGGTTTTGGGTGCAGAAGTTAGGGCGCGGCCTAGGGTTTAGGGTGCAGGGGTTAGGGCACGGCCGAGGGTTTAGGGTGGGGGCCTTAGGGCGCGGTCTACGGTTTAGGGTGCAGGGGTTAGGGCGCGGCCTAGGGTGTAGGGTGCAGGGGTTAAAGCGCGGCCTAGGGTTTTGGGTCCAGGGGTTAGGGCGCGGCATAGGGTTTAGGGGGCTAGTGTAAGGGCGCGGCCTAGGGTTTATGGTGCAGGGGTTAGGGCGCGGCCTAGGGTTTAGGGTGCAGGGGTTAGGGCGCGGCCTGGGGTACAGGGCGCAGGGGTTAGGGCGCGGCCTAGGGTACAGGGTGCAGGGGTTAGGGCGTGGCCTAGCGTTTAGGGTGCAGGTGTTAGGGAGCCGACTTGGGTTTAGGGTGCAGGGGTTAGGGCGCGTCCTAGGGTTTAGGGTGCAGGGGTTAGGGCGTGGCCTAGGGTTTAGGGTGGGTGCCTTAGGGCGCGGCCTAGGGTTTAGGGTACTGGGGTTAGGGTGCGGCCTAGTGTTTAGGGTTCCGGGGTTAGGGCGCGGCCTCTGGTTTAGCGTACACGGGTTAGGGCGCGGCCTATGGTTTAGGGTGCAGGGGTTAGGGCGCGGCCTAGGGTTTAGGGTGCTGGTGTAAGGGCGCGGCCTAGGGTTTAGGGTGCAGGGGTTAGGGCGCGGCCTAGGGTACAGGGCGCAGGGGTTAGGGCGCGGCCTAGCGTTTAGGGTGCAGGTGTTCGGGAGTAGACTTGGGTTTAGGGTGCAGGGGTTAGGGCGCGTCCTAGGGTTTAGGGTGCAGGGGTTATGGTGCGGCCTAGTGTTTAGGGTGCAGGTGTTAGGGCGCGGCCTAGGGTTTAGGGTACAGGGGTTAGGGCGTGGCCTATGGTTTAGGGTGCAGGGGTTAAGGCGCGGCCTAGCGTTTAGGGTGCAGGTGTTAGGGAGCAGACTTGGGTTTAGGGTGCAGGGGTTAGGGCGCGTCCTAGGGTTTAGGGTGCTGGTGTAAGGGCGCGGCCTAGGGTTTATGGTGCAGGGGTTAGGGCGCGGCCTAGGGTTTAGGGTGCAGGGGTTAGGGCGCGGCCTAGGGTTTAGGGTGCAGGGGTTCCGGCGCGGCATTGGGTTTAGGGTGCAAGGGTTAGGGAGCAGACTTGGGTTTAGGGTGGAGGGGTTAGGGCGCGTCCTCGGGTTTAGGGTGCAGGGGTTAGGGCGTGGCGTAGGGTTTAGAGTGGGTGCCTTAGGGCGCGGCCTAGGGTGTAGGGTGCAGGGGTTAGGGTGCGGCCTAGTGTTTAGGGTGCAGGGGTTAGGGCGCGGCCTAGTGTTTAGGGTGCAGGGGTTAGGGCGCGGCCTAGAGTTTAGGGTGCAGGGGTTCCGGCTCGGCATTGGGTTTAGGGTGCAAGGGTTAGGGCGCGGCCTAGGGTACAGGGCGCAGGGGTTAGGGCGCGGCCTAGGGTACAGGGCGCAGGGGTTTGGGTGCGGCCTAGCGTTTAGGGTGCAGGTGTTAGGGAGCAGACTTGGGTTTAGGGTGGAGGGGTTATGTCGCGTCCTCGGGTTTAGGGTGCAGGGGTTAGGGCGTGGCGTAGGGTTTAGAGTGGGTGCCTTAGGGCGCGGCCTAGGGTGTAGGGTGCAGGGGTTAGGGTGCGGCCTAGTGTTTAGGGTGCAGGGGTTAGGGCGCGGCCTAGAGTTTAGGGAACAGGGGTGAGGGCGCGGCCTAGGATTTCGAGTGGGTGCCTTAGGGCGCGTCCTAGGGTGTAGGGTGCTGGTGTAAGGGCGCGGCCTAGGGTTTATGGTGCAGGGGTTAGGGCGCGGAATGGGGTTTAGGGTGCAAGGGTTAGGGCGCGGCCGAGGGTACAGGGCTCAGGGGTTAGGGCGCGGCCTAGGGTTTAGGGTACAGGGGTTAGGGCGCGGCCTATGGTTTAGGGTGCAGGGGTTAGGACGCGGCCTAGGGTTTAGGGTGCAGAAGTTAGGGCGCGGCCTAGGGTTTAGGGTGCATGGGTTAGGGCACGGCCGAGGGTTTTGGGTGGGGGCCTTAGGACGCGGTGTAGGGTTTAGGGTGCCAGGGTTAGGGCGCGGCCTAGGGTTTATTATGCAGGGGTTTGGGCGCGGCATAAGGTTTAGGGTGCAGGGGTTAGGGCGCGGCCTAGGGCACAGGGCGTAGGGGTTAGGGCGCGGCCTAGGGTACAGGGCGTAGGGGTTAGGGCGCGGCCTAGCGTTTAGGGTGCAGGTGTTAGGGAGTAGACTTGGGTTTAGGGTGCAGGGGTTATGGTGCGGCCTAGTGTTTAGGGTGTAGGGGTTAGGGCGCGTCATAGGGTTTAGCGTACAGGGGTTAGGGCGCGGCCTATGGTTTAGGGTGCAGGGGTTAGGGCGCGGCCTAGGGTTTTGGGTGCAGAAGTTAGGGCACGGCCTAGGGTTTCGGGCTCAGGGGTTCGGGCGCGGCATAGGGTTTAGGGTGCAAGGGTTAGGGCGCGGCCTAGGGTACAGGGCGCAGGGGTTAGGGCGCGGCCTAGCGTTTAGGGTGCAGGTGTTAGGGAGTAGACTTGGGTTTAGGGTGCAGGGGTTAGGGCGCGTCCTAGGGTTTAGGGTGCAGGGGTTATGGTGCGGCCTAGTGTTTAGGGTGCAGGGGTTAGGGCGCGGCCTAGGGTTTAGGGTACAGGGGTTAGGGCGCGGCCTATGGTTTAGGGTGCAGGGGTTAGGGCGCGACCTAGCGTTTAGGGTGCAGGTGTTAGGGAGCAGACTTGGGTTTAGCGTGCAGGGGTTCGGGCGTGTCCTAGGGTTTAGGGTGCTGGTGTACGGGCGCGGCCTAGGGTTTATGGTGCAGGGGTTAGGGCGCGGCCTAGGGTTTAGGGTGCAGGGTTTAGGGCGCGGCCTAGCGTTTAGGGTGCAGTTGTTAAGGAGCAGACTTGGGTTTTGGGTGCAGGGGTTAGGGCGCGTCCTAGGGTTTAGGGTACAGGGGTTAGGGCGTGGCCTAGGGTTTAGAGTGGGTGCCTTAGGGCGCGGCCTAGGGTTTAGGGTGCAGGGGTTAGGGCACGGCCTAGGGTTTAGGGTTCAGGGGTTAGGGCGCGGCCTATGGTTTTGGGTGCAGGGGTTCTGGCGCGGCCTAGGGTTTTGGGTGCAGAAGTTAGGGCACGGCCTAGGGTTTAGGGTCCAGGGGTTAGGGCACGGCCGAGGGTTTTGGGTGGGGGTCTTAGGGCGCGGTCTAGGGTTTAGGGTGCAGGGGTTAGGGCACGGTCTAGGGTGTAGGGTGCAGGGGTTAGGGCGCGGCCTATGGTTTATGGTGCAGGGGTTAGGGCGCGGCCTAGGGTTTAGGTTGCAGGGGTTAGGGCGCGGCCTAGGGTTTAGGGTACAGGGGTTAGGGCGCAGCATAGGGTTTAGGGTGCAAGGGTTAGGGCGCGGCCTAGGGTACAGGGCGCAGGAGTTAGGGCGCGGCCTAGCGTTTAGGGTGCAGGGGTTAGGGAGCGTCTTAGGGTTTAGGGTGCAAGGGTTAGTGCGCGGCCTATGGTTTCGGGTGCTGGTGTAAGGACGCGGCCTAGGGTTTATGGTGCAGGGGTTAGGGCGCGGCCTAGCGTTTAGGATGCAGGGGTTAGGGCGCGGCATAGGGCTTAGGCTGCAGGGGTTAGGGCGCGGCATCGGGTTTAGGGTGCAAGGGTTGGGGCGCGGCCTAGGGTACAGGGCGCAGGGGTAGGGGCGCGGCCTAGTGTTTTGGGTGCAAAAGTTAGGGCGCGGCCTAGGGTTTAGGGTGCAGGGTTTAGGGCACGGCCAAGGGTTTTGGGTGGGGGCCTTAGGACGCGGTCTAGGGTTTAGGGTGCAGGGGTTAGGGCGCGTCCTAGGGTTTAGGGTGCAGGGGTTAGGGCGCGGCCTAGGGTTTTGGGTGCAGGGGTTAGGGCGCGGCCTAGGGTTTAGGGTGCTGGTGTAAGGGCGCGGCCTAGGGTTTATGGTGCAGCGGTTAGGGCGAGGCCTATGGTTTAGGGTGCAGAGGTCAGGGCGCGGCCTAGGGTTTAGGGTGCAGGGTTTCGGGCGCGGCATAGGGTTTAGGGTGCAAGGGTTAGGGCGCGGCCTAGGGTACAGGGCGCAGGGGTTAGGGCGCAACCTAGGGTACAGGGCGCAGGAGTTAAGGCGCGGCCTAGGGTTTCGGGCGCAGGGGTTCGGGCGCGGCTTAGGGTTTAGGGTGCATGGGTTAGGGCGCGGCCGAGGGCACAGGGTGCAGGGGTTAGGGCGCGGCCTCGGGTACAGGGCGCAGGGGTTAGGGCGCGTCCTAGCGTTTCGGGTGCAGGTGTTAGGGAGCCAACTTGGGTTTAGGGTGCAGGGGTTAGGGCGCGTCCTAGGGTTTAGGGTGCAGGGGTTAGGGCGTGGCCTAGGGTTCAGAGTGGGTGCCTTAAAGCGCGGCCTAGGGTTTAGGGTTCAGGGTTTAGGGCGCAGCCTAGGGTTTAGCGTACAGGGGTTAGGGCGCGGCCTATGGTTTAGGGTGCAGGGGTAAGGGCGCGGCCTAGGGTTTTGGGTGCAGAAGTTAGGGCGCGGCCTAGGGTTTAGGGTGCAGGGGTTAGGGCACGGCCGAGGGTTTTGGGTGGGGGTCTTAGGGCGCGGTCTAGGGTTTAGGGAGCAGGGATTAGGGCACGGTCTAGGGTGTAGGGTGCAGGGGTTAGGGCGCGGCCTAGGGTTTTGGGTGCAGAAGTTAGGGCGCGGCCTAGGGTTTAGGGTGCTGGTGTAAGGGCGCGGCCTAGGGTTTATGGTGCAGGGGTTAGGGCGCGGCCTAGGGTTTCGGGTGCAGGGGTTAGGGCGCGGCCTAGGGTTTAGGGTGCACGGGTTCGGGCGCGGCATAGGGTCTAGGGTGCAAGGGTTAGGGCGCGGCCGAGGGTACAGGGCGCAGGGGTTAGGGCACGCCCTAGGGTACAGGGCGCAGGGGTTAGGGCGCGGCCTAGCGTTTAGGGTGCAGGTCTTAGGGAGCAGACTTGGGTTTAGGGTGCAGGGGTGAGGGCGTGTCCTAGGGTTTAGGGTGCAGGGGTTAGGGTGCGGCCTAGTGTTTAGAGTGCAGGGGTTAGGGCGCGGCCTAGGGATTAGGGTGCAGGGTTTAGGGCGCGGCCTATGGTTTAGGGTGCAGGGGTTAGGGCGCGGCCTTGGATTTTGGGTGCAGAAGTTAGGGCGCGGCCTAGGGTTTAGGGTGCAGGGGTTAGGGCACGGCCGTGGGTTTTGGGTGGGGGCCTTAGGGCGCGGTCTAGGTTTTAGGCTGCAGGGGTTAGGTCGCTGCCTAGGGTACAGGGCGCAGGGGTTAGGGCGCGGCCTAGGGTTTTGGGTCCAGGGGTTAGGGCGCGGCCTATGGTTTAGGGTGCTGGTGTAAGAGCGCGGCCTAGGGTTTATGGTGCAGGGGTTAGGGCGCGGCCTAGGGTTTAGGGTGCAGGGTTTAGGGCGTGGCCTAGGGTTTAGGGTGCAGGGGTTTGGGCGCGGCATAGGGTTTAGGGTGCAAGTGTTAGGGCGCGGCCTAGGGTACAGGGCGCAGGGGTTAGGGCGCGGCCTAGAGTACAGGGCGCAGGGGTTAGGGCGCGGCCTAGCGTTTAGGGTGCAAGGGTTAGGGCGCGGCCTAGGGTTTAGGGTGCTGGTGTAAGGGTGCGGCCTAGGGCTTATGGTGCAGGGGTTAGGGCGCGGCCTAGCGTTTAGGGTGCAGGGGTTCGGGCGCGGCCTAGGGTTTAGGGTGCAAGGGTTAGGGCGCGGCCTAGGGTACAGGGCGCAGGGGTAGGGGCGCGGCCTAGGGTTTTGGGTGCAGAAGTTAGGCGCGGCCGAGGGTGTAGGGTGCAGGGTTTTCGGGCACGACAAGGGTTTTGGGTGGGGGCCTTAGGACGCGGTCTAGGGTTTAGGGTGCAGGGGTTAGGGCGCGGCCTAGGGTGTAGGGTGCAGGGGTTAGGGCGCGGCCTAAGGTTTTTGGTCCAGGGGTAAGGGCGCGGCCTAGGGTTTAGGGTGCTGGTGTAAGGGCGCGGCCTAGGGTTTATGGTGCAGCGGTTAGGGCGCGGCCTAGGGTTTAGGGTGCAGGGGTTAGGGCGCGGCCGTGGGTTTTGGGTGGGGGCCTTAGGGCGCGGTCTAGGTTTTAGGCTGCAGGGGTTAGGTCGCTGCCTAGGGTACAGGGCGCAGGGGTTAGGGCGCGGCCTAGGGTTTTGGGTCCAGGGGTTAGGGCGCGGCCTATGGTTTAGGGTGCTGGTGTAAGAGCGCGGCCTAGGGTTTATGGTGCAGGGGTTAGGGCGCGGCCTAGGGTTTAGGGTGCAGGGTTTAGGGCGCGGCCTAGGGTTTAGGGTGCAGGGGTTTGGGCGCGGCATAGGGTTTAGGGTGCAAGTGTTAGGGCGCGGCCTAGGGTACAGGGCGCAGGGGTTAGGGCGCGGCCTAGAGTACAGGGCGCAGGGGTTAGGGCGCGGCCTAGCGTTTAGGGTGCAAGGGTTAGGGCGCGGCCTAGGGTTTAGGGTGCTGGTGTAAGGGTGCGGCCTAGGGCTTATGGTGCAGGGGTTAGGGCGCGGCCTAGCGTTTAGGGTGCAGGGGTTCGGGCGCGGCCTAGGGTTTAGGGTGCAAGGGTTAGGGCGCGGCCTAGGGTACAGGGCGCAGGGGTAGGGGCGCGGCCTAGGGTTTTGGGTGCAGAAGTTAGGCGCGGCCGAGGGTGTAGGGTGCAGGGTTTAGGGCACGACAAGGGTTTTGGGTGGGGGCCTTAGGACGCGGTCTAGGGTTTAGGGTGCAGGGGTTAGGGCGCGGCCTAGGGTGTAGGGTGCAGGGGTTAGGGCGCGGCCTAAGGTTTTTGGTCCAGGGGTAAGGGCGCGGCCTAGGGTTTAGGGTGCTGGTGTAAGGGCGCGGCCTAGGGTTTATGGTGCAGCGGTTAGGGCGCGGCCTAGGGTTTAGGGTGCAGGGGTTAGGGCGCGGCCGAGGGTTTAAGGTGCAGGGGTTCGGGTGCGGCATTGGGTTTAGGGTGCAAGGGTTAGGGCGCGGCCTAGGGTACAGGGCGCAGGGGTTAGGTCGCGGCCTAGGGTACAGGGCGCAGGGGTTAGGGCGCGGCCTACCGTTTAGGGTGCAGGTGTTAGGGAGCAGATTTGGGTTTAGGGTGCAGGGGTTAGGGCGCGTCCTAGGGTTTAGGGTGCAAAGGTTAGGGTGCGGACTAGTGTTTAGGGTGTAGGGGTTAGGGAGCGGCCTAGGGTTTAGGGTACAGGGGTAAGGGCGCGGCCTACGGTTTAGGGTGCAGGGGTTAGGGCGCGGCCTAGGGTTTAGGGTGCAGGGGTTAGGGCGCGGCCTAGGGTTTAGGGTGCAGGTGTTAGGGAGCCGACTTGGGTTTAGGGTGCAGGGGTTAGGGCGCTGCCTAGGGTTTAGGGTGCAGGAGTTAGGGTGCGGCCTAGTGTTTAGGGTGCAGGGGTTAGGGCGCGGCCTAGGGTTTTGGGTGCAGAAGTTAGGGCGCGGCCTGGGGTTTAGGGTGCAGGGGTTAGGGCGCGGCCTAGGGTTTTGTGTAGGGGCCTTGGGCGCGGTCTAAAGTTTAGGGTGCAGGGATTAGGGCGCTGCCTAGGGTGTAAGGGGCAGGGGTTAGTGCGCAGCCTAGGGTTTTGGGTCCAGGGGTTAGGGCGTGGCCTAGGGTTTAGGGTGCTGGTGTAAGGGCGCGGCCTAGGGTTTATGGTGCAGGGATTAGGGCGCGGCCTAGGGTTTAGGGTGCAGGGGTTAGGGCACGGCCGAGGGTTTTGGGTGGGGGCCTTAGGGCGCGGTCTAAAGTTTAGGGTGCAGGGGTTAGGGCGCTGCATAGGGTGTAGGGTGCAGAGGTTAGTGCACGGCCTAGGGTTTTGGGTCCAGGGGTTAGGGCGTGGCCTAGGGTTTAGGGTGCTGGTGTAAGGGCGCGGCCTAGGGTTTATGGTGCAGGGGTTAGGGCGCAGCCTAGGGTTTAGGGTGCAGGTCTTAGGGCGCGGTCTAGGGTTTAGGGTGCAGGGGTTCGGGCGCGGCATAGGGTTTAGGGTGCAAGGGTTAGGGCGCGGCCTAGGGTACAGGGCGCAGGGGTTAGGGCGCGGAATAGGGTACAGGGCCCAGGGTTTAGGGCGCGGCCTGGCGTTTAGGGTGCAGGTGTTAAGGAGCAGACTTGGGTTTAGGGTGCAGGGGTTAGGGCGCGTCCTAGGTATTAGGGTGCAAGGGTTAAGGCGCGGCCTAGGGTTTAGGGTGCAGGTGTAAGGGCGCGGCCTATGGTTTATGGTGCAGGGGTTAGGGCGCGGCCTAGCGTTTAGGGTGCAGCGGTTAGGGCGCGGCCTAGGGTTTAGGGTGCAGGGGTTAGGGCGCGGCCTAGGGTACAGGGCGCAGGGGTAGGGGCGCGGCCTAGGGTTTTGGGTGCAGAAGTTAGGGCGCGGACTAGGGTTTAGGGTGCAGGGTTTAGGGTACGGCCAAGGGTTTTGGGTGGGGGCCTTAGGACGCGGTCTAAGGTTTAGGGTGCAGGGGTTAGGGCGCGGCCTAGGGTGTAGGGTGCAGGGGTTAGGGCGTGGCCTAGGGTTTAAAGTGGGTTCCTTAGGGCGCGGCCTAGGGTTTAGGGTGTAGGGGTTAGGGTGCGGACTAGTGATTAGGGTTCTGGGGTTAGGGTACAGCCTAGCGTTTAGGGTACAGGGGTTAGGGCGCGGCCAATGGTTTAGGGTTCAGAGGTTAGGGCGCGGCCTAGGGTTTTGGGTGCAGAAGTTAGGGCGCGGCCTAGGGATTAGGGTGCAGGGGTTAGCGCACGGCCGAGGGTTTTGGGTGGGGGCCTTAGGGCGCGGTCTAGGATTTAGGGTGAAGGGGTTAGGGCGCTGCCTAGGGGACAGGGCGCAGGGGTTAGGGCGCGGCCTGGCGTTTAGGGTGGAGGTGTTAGGGAGCAGACTTGGGTTTAGGTTGCAGGGGTTAGGGCGCGTCCTAGGGTTTAGGGTGCAGGGGTTAGGGCGCGGAATAGGGTTTAGGGTGCAAGGGTGAGGGCGCGGCCTCGGGTACAGGGCTCAGGGGTTAGGGCGCGGCATAGGGTTTAGGGTGCACGGGTTAGGGTGCGGCCTAGGGTACAGGGCGCAGGGGTTAGGGCGCGGCTTAGGGTACAGGGCGCAGGGGTTAGGGCGCGGCCTAGCGTTTAGGGTGCAGGTGTTAGGGAGCAGACTTGGGTTTCGGGTGCAGGGGTTAGGGCGCGTCCTAGGGTTTAGGGTGCAGGGGTTAGGGCGTGGCCTAGGGTTTAGAGTGGGTGCCTTAGGGCGCGGCCTAGGGTTTAGGGTGCAGGGGTTATGGCGCGGCCTAGTGTTTAGGGTGCAGGGGTTAGGGTGCGGCCTAGGGTTTAGGGTACAGGGGTTAGTGCGCGGCCTAGGGTTTTGGATGCAGAAGTTAGGGCGTGGCCTAGGGTTTAGGGTGCAGGGGTTAGGGCACGGCCGAGGGTTTTGGGTGGGGGCCTTAGGGCGCGGTCTAGGGTTTAGGGTGCAGGAGTTAGGGCGCGGCCTAGGGTGTAGGGTGCAGGGGTCAGGGCGCTGCCTAGGGTTTTGGGTCCAGGGGTTAGGGCGCGTCCTAGGGTTTAGGGTGCTGCTGTAAGGGCGCGGCCTAGGGTTTATGGTGCAGGGGTTAGGGCGCGGCCTAGGGTTTAGTGTGCAGGGGTTAGGGCGCGGCCGAGGGTTTAGGGTACATGGGTTCGGGCGCGGCATAGGGTTTAGGGTGCAAGGGTTAGGGCGCGGCCTAGGGTACAGGGCGCAGGGGTTAGGGCGCGGCCTAGGGTTTAGGGTGCAGGGGTTAGGGCGCGGCCTAGGGTTTAGGGTGCAGGGGTTCGGGCGCGGAATAGGGTTTAGGGTGCAAGGGTTAGGGCGCGGCCTAGGGTACAGAGCTCAGGGGTTAGGGCGCGGCCTAGGGTTTAGGGTACGGGGGTTCGGGCGCGGCATAGGGTTTAGGGTGCAAGGGTGAGGGCGCGGCCTAGGGTACAGGGCGCAGGGGTTAGGGCGCGACCTAGGGTACAGGGCGCAGGGGTTAGGGCGCGGCCTAGCGTTTAGGGTGCAGGTGTTAGGGAGCAGACTTGGGTTTAGGGTGCAGGGGTTAGGGCGCGTCCTAGGGTTTAGGGTGCAGGGGTTAGGGTGCGGCCTAGTGTTTAGGGTGCAGGGGTTAGCGCGCGACCTAGGGTTTAGGGTACAGGGTTTAGGGCGCGGCCTATGGTTTAGGGTGCAGGGGTTAGGGCGCGGCCTAGGGTTTTGGGTGCAGAAGCTAGGGCGCGGCCTAGGGTTTAGGGTGCAGGGGTTCGGGCGCGGCATAGGGTTTAGGGTGCAAGGTTTAGGGCGCGGCCTAGGGTACAGGGCGCAGGGGTTAGGGCGCGGTCTAGGGTTTAGGGTGAAGGGGTTAGGGCGCTGCCTAGGGAACAGGGCGCAGGGGTTAGGGCGCGGCCCAGGGTTTTGGGTCCAGGGGTTAGGGCGCGGCCTAGGGTTTAGGGTGCTGGTGTAAGGGCGCGGTCTAGGGTTTAGGGTGCAGGGGTTAGGGCGCAGCCTAGGGTTTAGGGTGCAGGGGTTAGGGCGCGGTCTAGGGTTTAGGGTGAAGGGGTTCGGGCGCAGCATAGGGTTTAGAGTGCAAGGGTTAGGGCGCGGCCTAAGGTACAGGGCGCAGGTGTTAGGGCGCGGCCTAGCGTTTAGGGCGCAGGTGTTAGGGAGCAGACTTGGGTTTAGGGTGCAGGGGTTAGGGCGTGGCCTAGGGTTTAGAGTGGGTGCCTTAGGGCGCGGCCTGGGGTGTAGGGTGCAAGGGTTCGGGTGCGGCCTATGGTTTAGTTTGCAGGGGTTAGGGCACGGCCTAGGGTTTAGGGTACAGGGGTTAGGGCGCGGCCTAGGGTTTTGGGTGCAGAAGTTAGGGCGCGGCCTAGGGTTTAGGGTGCAGGGGTTAGGGCACGGCCGAGGGTTTAGGGTGGGGGCCTTAGGGCGCGGTCTACGGTTTAGGGTGCAGGGGTTAGGGCGCGGCCTAGGGTGTAGGGTGCAGGGGTTAAAGCGCGGCCTAGGGTTTTGGGTCCAGGGGTTAGGGCGCGGCATAGGGTTTAGGGGGCTAGTGTAAGGGCGCGGCCTAGGGTTTATGGTGCAGGGGTTAGGGCGCGGCCTAGGGTTTAGGGTGCAGGGGTTAGGGCGCGGCCTGGGGTACAGGGCGCAGGGGTTAGGGCGCGGCCTAGGGTACAGGGTGCAGGGGTTAGGGCGTGGCCTAGCGTTTAGGGTGCAGGTGTTAGGGAGCCGACTTGGGTTTAGGGTGCAGGGGTTAGGGCGCGTCCTAGGGTTTAGGGTGCAGGGGTTAGGGCGTGGCCTAGGGTTTAGGGTGGGTGCCTTAGGGCGCGGCCTAGGGTTTAGGGTACTGGGGTTAGGGTGCGGCCTAGTGTTTAGGGTTCCGGGGTTAGGGCGCGGCCTCTGGTTTAGCGTACACGGGTTAGGGCGCGGCCTATGGTTTAGGGTGCAGGGGTTAGGGCGCGGCCTAGGGTTTAGGGTGCTGGTGTAAGGGTGCGGCCTAGGGTTTAGGGTGCAGGGGTTAGGGCGCGGCCTAGGGTACAGGGCGCAGGGGTTAGGGCGCGGCCTAGCGTTTAGGGTGCAGGTGTTCGGGAGTAGACTTGGGTTTAGGGTGCAGGGGTTAGGGCGCGTCCTAGGGTTTAGGGTGCAGGGGTTATGGTGCGGCCTAGTGTTTAGGGTGCAGGGGTTAGGGCGCGGCCTAGGGTTTAGGGTACAGGGGTTAGGGCGTGGCCTATGGTTTAGGGTGCAGGGGTTAAGGCGCGGCCTAGCGTTTAGGGTGCAGGTGTTAGGGAGCAGACTTGGGTTTAGGGTGCAGGGGTTAGGGCGCGTCCTAGGGTTTAGGGTGCTGGTGTAAGGGCGCGGCCTAGGGTTTATGGTGCAGGGGTTAGGGCGCGGCCTAGGGTTTAGGGTGCAGGGGTTAGGGCGCGGCCTAGAGTTTAGGGTGCAGGGGTTCCGGCGCGGCATTGGGTTTAGGGTGCAAGGGTTAGGGAGCAGACTTGGGTTTAGGGTGGAGGGGTTAGGGCGCGTCCTCGGGTTTAGGGTGCAGGGGTTAGGGCGTGGCGTAGGGTTTAGAGTGGGTGCCTTAGGGCGCGGCCTAGGGTGTAGGGTGCAGGGGTTAGGGTGCGGCCTAGTGTTTAGGGTGCAGGGGTTAGGGCGCGGCCTAGTGTTTAGGGTGCAGGGGTTAGGGCGCGGCCTAGAGTTTAGGGTGCAGGGGTTCCGGCTCGGCATTGGGTTTAGGGTGCAAGGGTTAGGGCGCGGCCTAGGGTACAGGGCGCAGGGGTTAGGGCGCGGCCTAGGGTACAGGGCGCAGGGGTTTGGGTGCGGCCTAGCGTTTAGGGTGCAGGTGTTAGGGAGCAGACTTGGGTTTAGGGTGGAGGGGTTATGTCGCGTCCTCGGGTTTAGGGTGCAGGGGTTAGGGCGTGGCGTAGGGTTTAGAGTGGGTGCCTTAGGGCGCGGCCTAGGGTGTAGGGTGCAGGGGTTAGGGTGCGGCCTAGTGTTTAGGGTGCAGGGGTTAGGGCGCGGCCTAGAGTTTAGGGAACAGGGGTGAGGGCGCGGCCTAGGATTTCGAGTGGGTGCCTTAGGGCGCGTCCTAGGGTGTAGGGTGCTGGTGTAAGGGCGCGGCCTAGGGTTTATGGTGCAGGGGTTAGGGCGCGGAATGGGGTTTAGGGTGCAAGGGTTAGGGCGCGGCCGAGGGTACAGGGCTCAGGAGTTAGGACGCGGCCTAGGGTTTAGGGTGCAGAAGTTAGGGCGCGGCCTAGGGTTTAGGGTGCATGGGTTAGGGCACGGCCGAGGGTTTTGGGTGGGGGCCTTAGGACGCGGTGTAGGGTTTAGGGTGCCAGGGTTAGGGCGCGGCCTAGGGTTTATTATGCAGGGGTTTGGGCGCGGCATAAGGTTTAGGGTGCAGGGGTTAGGGCGCGGCCTAGGGCACAGGGCGTAGGGGTTAGGGCGCGGCCTAGGGTACAGGGCGTAGGGGTTAGGGCGCGGCCTAGCGTTTAGGGTGCAGGTGTTAGGGAGTAGACTTGGGTTTAGGGTGCAGGGGTTATGGTGCGGCCTAGTGTTTAGGGTGTAGGGGTTAGGGCGTGTCATAGGGTTTAGCGTACAGGGGTTAGGGCGCGGCCTATGGTTTAGGGTGCAGGGGTTAGGGCGCGGCCTAGGGTTTTGGGTGCAGAAGTTAGGGCACGGCCTAGGGTTTCGGGCTCAGGGGTTCGGGCGCGGCATAGGGTTTAGGGTGCAAGGGTTAGGGCGCGGCCTAGGGTACAGGGCGCAGGGGTTAGGGCGCGGCCTAGCGTTTAGGGTGCAGGTGTTAGGGAGTAGACTTGGGTTTAGGGTGCAGGGGTTAGGGCGCGTCCTAGGGTTTAGGGTGCAGGGGTTATGGTGCGGCCTAGTGTTTAGGGTGCAGGGGTTAGGGCGCGGCCTAGGGTTTAGGGTACAGGGGTTAGGGCGCGGCCTATGGTTTAGGGTGCAGGGGTTAGGGCGCGACCTAGCGTTTAGGGTGCAGGTGTTAGGGAGCAGACTTGGGTTTAGGGTGCAGGGGTTAGGGCGTGTCCTAGGGTTTAGGGTGCTGGTGTACGGGCGCGGCCTAGGGTTTATGGTGCAGGGGTTAGGGCGCGGCCTAGGGTTTAGGGTGCAGGGTTTAGGGCGCGGCCTAGCGTTTAGGGTGCAGTTGTTAAGGAGCAGACTTGGGTTTTGGGTGCAGGGGTTAGGGCGCGTCCTAGGGTTTAGGGTACAGGGGTTAGGGCGTGGCCTAGGGTTTAGAGTGGGTGCCTTAGGGCGCGGCCTAGGGTTTAGGGTGCAGGGGTTAGGGCACGGCCTAGGGTTTAGGGTTCAGGGGTTAGGGCGCGGCCTATGGTTTTGGGTGCAGGGGTTCTGGCGCGGCCTAGGGTTTTGGGTGCAGAAGTTAGGGCACGGCCTAGGGTTTAGGGTCCAGGGGTTAGGGCACGGCCGAGGGTTTTGGGTGGGGGTCTTAGGGCGCGGTCTAGGGTTTAGGGTGCAGGGGTTAGGGCACGGTCTAGGGTGTAGGGTGCAGGGGTTAGGGCGCGGCCTATGGTTTATGGTGCAGGGGTTAGGGCGCGGCCTAGGGTTTAGGTTGCAGGGGTTAGGGCGCGGCCTAGGGTTTAGGGTACAGGGGTTAGGGCGCAGCATAGGGTTTAGGGTGCAAGGGTTAGGGCGCGGCCTAGGGTACAGGGCGCAGGAGTTAGGGCGCGGCCTAGCGTTTAGGGTGCAGGGGTTAGGGAGCGTCTTAGGGTTTAGGGTGCAAGGGTTAGTGCGCGGCCTATGGTTTCGGGTGCTGGTGTAAGGACGCGGCCTAGGGTTTATGGTGCAGGGGTTAGGGCGCGGCCTAGCGTTTAGGATGCAGGGGTTAGGGCGCGGCATAGGGCTTAGGCTGCAGGGGTTAGGGCGCGGCATCGGGTTTAGGGTGCAAGGGTTGGGGCGCGGCCTAGGGTACAGGGCGCTGGGGTAGGGGCGCGGCCTAGTATTTTGGGTGCAAAAGTTAGGGCGCGGCCTAGGGTTTAGGGTGCAGGGTTTAGGGCACGGCCAAGGGTTTTGGGTGGGGGCCTTAGGACGCGGTCTAGGGTTTAGGGTGCAGGGGTTAGGGCGCGTCCTAGGGTTTAGGGTGCAGGGGTTAGGGCGCGGCCTAGGGTTTTGGGTGCAGGGGTTAGGGCGCGGCCTAGGGTTTAGGGTGCTGGTGTAAGGGCGCGGCCTAGGGTTTATGGTGCAGCGGTTAGGGCGTGGCCTATGGTTTAGGGTGCAGAGGTCAGGGCGCGGCCTAGGGTTTAGGGTGCAGGGTTTCGGGCGCGGCATAGGGTTTAGGGTGCAAGGGTTAGGGCGCGGCCTAGGGTACAGGGCGCAGGGGTTAGGGCGCAACCTAGGGTACAGGGCGCAGGAGTTAAGGCGCGGCCTAGGGTTTCGGGCGCAGGGGTTCGGGCGCGGCTTAGGGTTTAGGGTGCATGGGTTAGGGCGCGGCCGAGGGCACAGGGTGCAGGGGTTAGGGCGCGGCCTCGGGTACAGGGCGCAGGGGTTAGGGCGCGTCCTAGCGTTTCGGGTGCAGGTGTTAGGGAGCCAACTTGGGTTTAGGGTGCAGGGGTTAGGGCGCGTCCTAGGGTTTAGGGTGCAGGGGTTAGGGCGTGGCCTAGGGTTCAGAGTGGGTGCCTTAAAGCGCGGCCTAGGGTTTAGGGTTCAGGGTTTAGGGCGCAGCCTAGGGTTTAGCGTACAGGGGTTAGGGCGCGGCCTATGGTTTAGGGTGCAGGGGTAAGGGCGCGGCCTAGGGTTTTGGGTGCAGAAGTTAGGGCGCGGCCTAGGGTTTAGGGTGCAGGGGTTAGGGCACGGCCGAGGGTTTTGGGTGGGGGTCTTAGGGCGCGGTCTAGGGTTTAGGGTGCAGGGGTTAGGGCACGGTCTAGGGTGTAGGGTGCAGGGGTTAGGGCGCGGCCTAGGGTTTTGGGTGCAGAAGTTAGGGCGCGGCCTAGGGTTTAGGGTGCTGGTGTAAGGGCGCGGCCTAGGGTTTATGGTGCAGGGGTTAGGGCGCGGCCTAGGGTTTCGGGTGCAGGGGTTAGGGCGCGGCCTAGGGTTTAGGGTGCACGGGTTCGGGCGCGGCATAGGGTTTAGGGTGCAAGGGTTAGGGCGCGGCCGAGGGTACAGGGCGCAGGGGTTAGGGCACGCCCTAGGGTACAGGGCGCAGGGGTTAGGGCGCGGCCTAGCGTTTAGGGTGCAGGTCTTAGGGAGCAGACTTGGGTTTAGGGTGCAGGGGTGAGGGCGTGTCCTAGGGTTTAGGGTGCAGGGGTTAGGGTGCGGCCTAGTGTTTAGAGTGCAGGGGTTAGGGCGCGGCCTAGGGATTAGGGTGCAGGGTTTAGGGCGCGGCCTATGGTTTAGGGTGCAGGGGTTAGGGCGCGGCCTTGGATTTTGGGTGCAGAAGTTAGGGCGCGGCCTAGGGTTTAGGGTGCAGGGGTTAGGGCACGGCCGTGGGTTTTGGGTGGGGGCCTTAGGGCGCGGTCTAGGTTTTAGGCTGCAGGGGTTAGGTCGCTGCCTAGGGTACAGGGCGCAGGGGTTAGGGCGCGGCCTAGGGTTTTGGGTCCAGGGGTTAGGGCGCGGCCTATGGTTTAGGGTGCTGGTGTAAGAGCGCGGCCTAGGGTTTATGGTGCAGGGGTTAGGGCGCGGCCTAGGGTTTAGGGTGCAGGGTTTAGGGCGCGGCCTAGGGTTTAGGGTGCAGGGGTTTGGGCGCGGCATAGGGTTTAGGGTGCAAGTGTTAGGGCGCGGCCTAGGGTACAGGGCGCAGGGGTTAGGGCGCGGCCTAGAGTACAGGGCGCAGGGGTTAGGGCGCGGCCTAGCGTTTAGGGTGCAAGGGTTAGGGCGCGGCCTAGGGTTTAGGGTGCTGGTGTAAGGGTGCGGCCTAGGGCTTATGGTGCAGGGGTTAGGGCGCGGCCTAGCGTTTAGGGTGCAGGGGTTCGGGCGCGGCCTAGGGTTTAGGGTGCAAGGGTTAGGGCGCGGCCTAGGGTACAGGGCGCAGGGGTAGGGGCGCGGCCTAGGGTTTTGGGTGCAGAAGTTAGGCGCGGCCGAGGGTGTAGGGTGCAGGGTTTAGGGCACGACAAGGGTTTTGGGTGGGGGCCTTAGGACGCGGTCTAGGGTTTAGGGTGCAGGGGTTAGGGCGCGGCCTAGGGTGTAGGGTGCAGGGGTTAGGGCGCGGCCTAAGGTTTTTGGTCCAGGGGTAAGGGCGCGGCCTAGGGTTTAGGGTGCTGGTGTAAGGGCGCGGCCTAGGGTTTATGGTGCAGCGGTTAGGGCGCGGCCTAGGGTTTAGGGTGCAGGGGTTAGGGCGCGGCCGAGGGTTTAAGGTGCAGGGGTTCGGGTGCGGCATTGGGTTTAGGGTGCAAGGGTTAGGGCGCGGCCTAGGGTACAGGGCGCAGGGGTTAGGTCGCGGCCTAGGGTACAGGGCGCAGGGGTTAGGGCGCGGCCTACCGTTTAGGGTGCAGGTGTTAGGGAGCAGATTTGGGTTTAGGGTGCAGGGGTTAGGGCGCGTCCTAGGGTTTAGGGTGCAAAGGTTAGGGTGCGGACTAGTGTTTAGGGTGTAGGGGTTAGGGAGCGGCCTAGGGTTTAGGGTACAGGGGTAAGGGCGCGGCCTACGGTTTAGGGTGCAGGGGTTAGGGCGCGGCCTAGGGTTTAGGGTGCAGGGGTTAGGGCGCGGCCTAGGGTTTAGGGTGCAGGTGTTAGGGAGCCGACTTGGGTTTAGGGTGCAGGGGTTAGGGCGCTGCCTAGGGTTTAGGGTGCAGGAGTTAGGGTGCGGCCTAGTGTTTAGGGTGCAGGGGTTAGGGCGCGGCCTAGGGTTTTGGGTGCAGAAGTTAGGGCGCGGCCTGGGGTTTAGGGTGCAGGGGTTAGGGCGCGGCCTAGGGTTTTGTGTAGGGGCCTTGGGCGCGGTCTAAAGTTTAGGGTGCAGGGATTAGGGCGCTGCCTAGGGTGTAAGGGGCAGGGGTTAGTGCGCAGCCTAGGGTTTTGGGTCCAGGGGTTAGGGCGTGGCCTAGGGTTTAGGGTGCTGGTGTAAGGGCGCGGCCTAGGGTTTATGGTGCAGGGATTAGGGCGCGGCCTAGGGTTTAGGGTGCAGGGGTTAGGGCACGGCCGAGGGTTTTGGGTGGGGGCCTTAGGGCGCGGTCTAAAGTTTAGGGTGCAGGGGTTAGGGCGCTGCATAGGGTGTAGGGTGCAGAGGTTAGTGCGCGGCCTAGGGTTTTGGGTCCAGGGGTTAGGGCGTGGCCTAGGGTTTAGGGTGCTGGTGTAAGGGCGCGGCCTAGGGTTTATGGTGCAGGGGTTAGGGCGCAGCCTAGGGTTTAGGGTGCAGGTCTTAGGGCGCGGTCTAGGGTTTAGGGTGCAGGGGTTCGGGCGCGGCATAGGGTTTAGGGTGCAAGGGTTAGGGCGCGGCCTAGGGTACAGGGCGCAGGGGTTAGGGCGCGGAATAGGGTACAGGGCCCAGGGTTTAGGGCGCGGCCTGGCGTTTAGGGTGCAGGTGTTAAGGAGCAGACTTGGGTTTAGGGTGCAGGGGTTAGGGCGCGTCCTAGGTATTAGGGTGCAAGGGTTAAGGCGCGGCCTAGGGTTTAGGGTGCAGGTGTAAGGGCGCGGCCTATGGTTTATGGTGCAGGGGTTAGGGCGCGGCCTAGCGTTTAGGGTGCAGCGGTTAGGGCGCGGCCTAGGGTTTAGGGTGCAGGGGTTAGGGCGCGGCCTAGGGTACAGGGCGCAGGGGTAGGGGCGCGGCCTAGGGTTTTGGGTGCAGAAGTTAGGGCGCGGACTAGGGTTTAGGGTGCAGGGTTTAGGGTACGGCCAAGGGTTTTGGGTGGGGGCCTTAGGACGCGGTCTAAGGTTTAGGGTGCAGGGGTTAGGGCGCGGCCTAGGGTTTTGGGTGCAGGGGTTAGGGCGCGGCCTAGGGTTTAGGGTGCTGGTGTAAGGGCGCGGCCTAGGGTTTATGGTGCAGCGGTTAGGGCGTGGCCTATGGTTTAGGGTGCAGAGGTCAGGGCGCGGCCTAGGGTTTAGGGTGCAGGGTTTCGGGCGCGGCATAGGGTTTAGGGTGCAAGGGTTAGGGCGCGGCCTAGGGTACAGGGCGCAGGGGTTAGGGCGCAACCTAGGGTACAGGGCGCAGGAGTTAAGGCGCGGCCTAGGGTTTCGGGCGCAGGGGTTCGGGCGCGGCTTAGGGTTTAGGGTGCATGGGTTAGGGCGCGGCCGAGGGCACAGGGTGCAGGGGTTAGGGCGCGGCCTCGGGTACAGGGCGCAGGGGTTAGGGCGCGTCCTAGCGTTTCGGGTGCAGGTGTTAGGGAGCCAACTTGGGTTTAGGGTGCAGGGGTTAGGGCGCGTCCTAGGGTTTAGGGTGCAGGGGTTAGGGCGTGGCCTAGGGTTCAGAGTGGGTGCCTTAAAGCGCGGCCTAGGGTTTAGGGTTCAGGGTTTAGGGCGCAGCCTAGGGTTTAGCGTACAGGGGTTAGGGCGCGGCCTATGGTTTAGGGTGCAGGGGTAAGGGCGCGGCCTAGGGTTTTGGGTGCAGAAGTTAGGGCGCGGCCTAGGGTTTAGGGTGCAGGGGTTAGGGCACGGCCGAGGGTTTTGGGTGGGGGTCTTAGGGCGCGGTCTAGGGTTTAGGGTGCAGGGGTTAGGGCACGGTCTAGGGTGTAGGGTGCAGGGGTTAGGGCGCGGCCTAGGGTTTTGGGTGCAGAAGTTAGGGCGCGGCCTAGGGTTTAGGGTGCTGGTGTAAGGGCGCGGCCTAGGGTTTATGGTGCAGGGGTTAGGGCGCGGCCTAGGGTTTCGGGTGCAGGGGTTAGGGCGCGGCCTAGGGTTTAGGGTGCACGGGTTCGGGCGCGGCATAGGGTTTAGGGTGCAAGGGTTAGGGCGCGGCCGAGGGTACAGGGCGCAGGGGTTAGGGCACGCCCTAGGGTACAGGGCGCAGGGGTTAGGGCGCGGCCTAGCGTTTAGGGTGCAGGTCTTAGGGAGCAGACTTGGGTTTAGGGTGCAGGGGTGAGGGCGTGTCCTAGGGTTTAGGGTGCAGGGGTTAGGGTGCGGCCTAGTGTTTAGAGTGCAGGGGTTAGGGCGCGGCCTAGGGATTAGGGTGCAGGGTTTAGGGCGCGGCCTATGGTTTAGGGTGCAGGGGTTAGGGCGCGGCCTTGGATTTTGGGTGCAGAAGTTAGGGCGCGGCCTAGGGTTTAGGGTGCAGGGGTTAGGGCACGGCCGTGGGTTTTGGGTGGGGGCCTTAGGGCGCGGTCTAGGTTTTAGGCTGCAGGGGTTAGGTCGCTGCCTAGGGTACAGGGCGCAGGGGTTAGGGCGCGGCCTAGGGTTTTGGGTCCAGGGGTTAGGGCGCGGCCTATGGTTTAGGGTGCTGGTGTAAGAGCGCGGCCTAGGGTTTATGGTGCAGGGGTTAGGGCGCGGCCTAGGGTTTAGGGTGCAGGGTTTAGGGCGCGGCCTAGGGTTTAGGGTGCAGGGGTTTGGGCGCGGCATAGGGTTTAGGGTGCAAGTGTTAGGGCGCGGCCTAGGGTACAGGGCGCAGGGGTTAGGGCGCGGCCTAGAGTACAGGGCGCAGGGGTTAGGGCGCGGCCTAGCGTTTAGGGTGCAAGGGTTAGGGCGCGGCCTAGGGTTTAGGGTGCTGGTGTAAGGGTGCGGCCTAGGGCTTATGGTGCAGGGGTTAGGGCGCGGCCTAGCGTTTAGGGTGCAGGGGTTCGGGCGCGGCCTAGGGTTTAGGGTGCAAGGGTTAGGGCGCGGCCTAGGGTACAGGGCGCAGGGGTAGGGGCGCGGCCTAGGGTTTTGGGTGCAGAAGTTAGGCGCGGCCGAGGGTGTAGGGTGCAGGGTTTAGGGCACGACAAGGGTTTTGGGTGGGGGCCTTAGGACGCGGTCTAGGGTTTAGGGTGCAGGGGTTAGGGCGCGGCCTAGGGTGTAGGGTGCAGGGGTTAGGGCGCGGCCTAAGGTTTTTGGTCCAGGGGTAAGGGCGCGGCCTAGGGTTTAGGGTGCTGGTGTAAGGGCGCGGCCTAGGGTTTATGGTGCAGCGGTTAGGGCGCGGCCTAGGGTTTAGGGTGCAGGGGTTAGGGCGCGGCCGAGGGTTTAAGGTGCAGGGGTTCGGGTGCGGCATTGGGTTTAGGGTGCAAGGGTTAGGGCGCGGCCTAGGGTACAGGGCGCAGGGGTTAGGTCGCGGCCTAGGGTACAGGGCGCAGGGGTTAGGGCGCGGCCTACCGTTTAGGGTGCAGGTGTTAGGGAGCAGATTTGGGTTTAGGGTGCAGGGGTTAGGGCGCGTCCTAGGGTTTAGGGTGCAAAGGTTAGGGTGCGGACTAGTGTTTAGGGTGTAGGGGTTAGGGAGCGGCCTAGGGTTTAGGGTACAGGGGTAAGGGCGCGGCCTACGGTTTAGGGTGCAGGGGTTAGGGCGCGGCCTAGGGTTTAGGGTGCAGGGGTTAGGGCGCGGCCTAGGGTTTAGGGTGCAGGTGTTAGGGAGCCGACTTGAGTTTAGGGTGCAGGGGTTAGGGCGCGGCCTAGGGTTTAGGGTGCAGGGGTTAGGGCGCTGCCTAGGGTTTAGGGTGCAGGAGTTAGGGTGCGGCCTAGTGTTTAGGGTGCAGGGGTTAGGGCGCGGCCTAGGGTTTTGGGTGCAGAAGTTAGGGCGCGGCCTGGGGTTTAGGGTGCAGGGGTTAGGGCGCGGCCTAGGGTTTTGTGTAGGGGCCTTGGGCGCGGTCTAAAGTTTAGGGTGCAGGGATTAGGGCGCTGCCTAGGGTGTAAGGGGCAGGGGTTAGTGCGCAGCCTAGGGTTTTGGGTCCAGGGGTTAGGGCGTGGCCTAGGGTTTAGGGTGCTGGTGTAAGGGCGCGGCCTAGGGTTTATGGTGCAGGGATTAGGGCGCGGCCTAGGGTTTAGGGTGCAGGGGTTAGGGCACGGCCGAGGGTTTTGGGTGGGGGCCTTAGGGCGCGGTCTAAAGTTTAGGGTGCAGGGGTTAGGGCGCTGCATAGGGTGTAGGGTGCAGAGGTTAGTGCGCGGCCTAGGGTTTTGGGTCCAGGGGTTAGGGCGTGGCCTAGGGTTTAGGGTGCTGGTGTAGGGGCGCGGCCTAGGGTTTATGGTGCAGGGGTTAGGGCGCAGCCTAGGGTTTAGGGTGCAGGTCTTAGGGCGCGGTCTAGGGTTTAGGGTGCAGGGGTTCGGGCGCGGCATAGGGTTTAGGGTGCAAGGGTTAGGGCGCGGCCCAGGGTACAGGGCGCAGGGGTTAGGGCGCGGAATAGGGTACAGGGCCCAGGGTTTAGGGCGCGGCCTGGCGTTTAGGGTGCAGGTGTTAAGGAGCAGACTTGGGTTTAGGGTGCAGGGGTTAGGGCGCGTCCTAGGTATTAGGGTGCAAGGGTTAAGGCGCGGCCTAGGGTTTAGGGTGCAGGTGTAAGGGCGCGGCCTATGGTTTATGGTGCAGGGGTTAGGGCGCGGCCTAGCGTTTAGGGTGCAGCGGTTAGGGCGCGGCCTAGGGTTTAGGGTGCAGGGGTTAGGGCGCGGCCTAGGGTACAGGGCGCAGGGGTAGGGGCGCGGCCTAGGGTTTTGGGTGCAGAAGTTAGGGCGCGGACTAGGGTTTAGGGTGCAGGGTTTAGGGTACGGCCAAGGGTTTTGGGTGGGGGCCTTAGGACGCGGTCTAAGGTTTAGGGTGCAGGGGTTAGGGCGCGGCCTAGGGTGTAGGGTGCAAGGGTTAGGGCACGTCCTAGGGTTTTGGGTCCAGGGGTTAGGGCGCGGCCTAGGGTTTAGGGTGCTGGTGTAAGGGCGCGGCCTAGGGTTTATGGTGCAGGGGTTAGGGCGCGGCCTAGGGTTTAGGGTGCAGGGGTTAGGGCGCGGCCGAGGGTTTCGGGTGCAGGGGTTCGGGCGCGGCATAGGGTTTAGGGTGCAAGGGTTAGGGCGCGGCGTAGGGTACAGGGTGCAGGGGTTAGGGCGCAGCCTAGGGTACAGGGCGCAGGGGTTAGGGCACGGCCTAGCGTTTAGGGTGCAGGTGTTAGGGAGCAGATTTAAGTTTAGGGTGCAGGGGTTAGGGCGCGTCCTAGGGTTTAGGGTGCAAGGGTTAGGGTGCGGCCTAGTGTTAAGGGTGTAGGGGTTAGGGCGCGGCCTAGGGTTTAGAATACAGGGGTAAGGGCGCGGCCTATGGTTTAGGGTGCAGGGGTTAAGGCGCGGCCTAGGGTTTTGGGTGCAGAAATTAGGGCGCGGCCTAGGGTTTAGGGTGCAGGGGTTGGGGCACGGCCGAGGGTTTTGGGTGGGGGTCTTAGGGCGCGGTCTAGGGTTTAGGGTGCAGGTGTTAGGGCGCGGCCTAGGGTACAGGGCGCAGGGGTTAGGGCGCGGCCTCGGGTTTTGGGTCCAGGGGTTAGGGCGCGACCTAGGGTTTAGGGTGCAGGGGTTAGGGCGCAGCCTAGGGTTTAGGGTGCAGGGGTTAGGGCGCGGCCTAGGGTTTAGAGTGCAGGGGTTCGGGCGCGGCATAGGGTTTAGGGTGCATGGGTTAGGGCGCGGCTTAGGGTACAGGGTGCAGGGGTTAAGGCGCGGCCTAGGGTACAGGGCACAGGGGTTAGGGCACGGCCTAGGGTACAGGGCGCAGGGGTTAGGGCGCGGCCTAGCGTTTAGGGTGCAGTTGTTAAGGAGCAGACTTGGGTTTTGGGTGCAGGGGTTAGGGCGCGTCCTAGGGTTTAGGGTACAGGGGTTAGGGCATGACCTAGGGTTTAGAGTGCAGGGGTTAGGGCACGGCCTAGGGTTTAGGGTACAGGGGTTAGGGCGCGGCCTGTGGTTTTGGGTGCAGGGGTTAGGGCGCGGCCTAGGGTTTTGGGTGCAGGGGCTAGGGCACGGCCTAGGGTTTAGGGTACAGGGGTTAGGGCGCGGCCTATGGTTTTGGGTGCAGGGGTTAGGGCGCGGCCTAGGGTTTTGGGTTCAGAAGTTAGGGCACGGCCTAGGGTTTAGGGTCCAGGGGTAAGGGCACGGCCGAGGGTTTTGCGAGGGGGCCTTAGGGCGCGATCTAAAGATAAGGGTGCAGGGGTTAGGGCGCTGCCTAGGGTGTAGGGTGCAGGGGAGAGGGCGCGGCCTAGGGTTTTGGGTCCAGGGGTTAGGGCGCGTCCTAGGGTTTAGGGTGCTGTGTGAGGGCGCGGCCTATGGTTTATGGTGCAGGGGTTAGGGCGCGGCCTAGGGTTTTGGGTGCAGAAGTTAGGGCGCGGCCTAGGGTTTAGGGTGCTGGTGTAAGGGCGCGGCCTAGGGTTTATGGTGCAGGGGTTAGGGCGCGGCCTAGGGTTTTGGGTGCAGAAGTTAGGGCGCGGCCAAGGGTTTAGGGTGCTGGTGTAAGGGCGCGGCCTAGGGTTTATGGTGCAGGGGTTCGGGCGCGGCATAGGGTTTAGGGTGCAAGGGTTAGGGCGCGGCCGAGGGTACAGGGCGCAGGGGTTAGGGCACGCCCTAGGGTACAGGGCGCAGGGGTTAGGGCGCGGCCTAGCGTTTAGGGTGCAGGTGTTAGGGAGCAGACTTGGGTTTAGGGTGCAGGGGTGAGGGCGTGTCCTAGGGTTTAGGGTGCAGGGGTTAGGGTGCGGCCTAGTGTTTAGAGTGCAGGGGTTAGGGCGCGGCCTAGGGATTAGGGTGCAGGGTTTAGGGCGCGGCCTATGGTTTAGGGTGCAGGGGTTAGGGCGCGGCCTTGGGTTTTGGGTGCAGAAGTTAGGGCGCGGCCTAGGGTTTAGGGTGCAGGGGTTAGGGCACGGCCGTGGGTTTTGGGTGGGGGCCTTAGGGCGCGGTCTAGGTTTTAGGCTGCAGGGGTTAGGTCGCTGCCTAGGGTACAGGGCGCAGGGGTTAGGGCGCGGCCTAGGGTTTTGGGTCCAGGGGTTAGGGCGCGGCCTATGGTTTAGGGTGCTGGTGTAAGAGCGCGGCCTAGGGTTTATGGTGCAGGGGTTAAGGCGCGGCCTAGGGTTTAGGGTGCAGGGTTTAGGGCGCGGCCTAGGGTTTAGGGTGCAGGGGTTTGGGCGCGGCATAGGGTTTAGGGTGCAAGTGTTAGGGCGCGGCCTAGGGTACAGGGCGCAGGGGTTAGGGCGCGGCCTAGAGTACAGGGCGCAGGGGTTAGGGCGCGGCCTAGCGTTTAGGGTGCAAGGGTTAGGGCGCGGCCTAGGGTTTAGGGTGCTGGTGTAAGGGTGCGGCCTAGGGTTTATGGTGCCGGGGTTAGGGCGCGGCCTAGCGTTTAGGGTGCAGGGGTTAGGGCGCGGCCTAAAGTTTAGGGTGCAGGGGTTCGGGCGCGGCCTAGGGTTTAGGGTGCAAGGGTTAGGGCGCGGCCTAGGGTTTAGGGTGCAGGGGTTAGGGCGCGGCCTAGGGTTTTGGGTGCAGGGGTTAGGGAACGGCCGAGGGTTTTCGGTGGGGGCCTTAGGGCGCGGTCTAGGGTTTAGGGTGCAGGGTTTAGGGCGCGGCCTAGGGTTTAGGGTGCAGGGGTTAGGGCGCTGCCTAGGGTTTAGGGTGCTGGTGTAAGGGCGCGGTCAAGGGTTTATGGTGCAGGAGTTAGGGCGCGGCCTAGGGTTTAGAGTGCAGGGGTTAGGGCGTGGCCTAGGGTTTAGGGTGCAGGGGTTAGGGCGCGTCCTAGGGTTTAGGGTGCAGGGGTTAGGGCGTGGCCTAGGGTTTAGAGTGGGTGCCTTAGGGCGCGGCCTAGGGTTTGGAGTGCATGGGTTCGGGTGCGGCCTAGGGTTTAGGGTGCAGGGGTTAGGGCGCGGCCTAGGGTGTAGGGTGCAGGGGTTAGGGCGCGGCCTAAGGTTTAGGGTTCTGGTGTAAGGGCGCGGCCTAGGGTTTAGGGTACAGGGGTTAGGGCGCGTCCTAGGGTTTAGGGTGCAGGGGTTAGGGCGCGGCATAGGATTTAGGGTGCAAGGGTGAGGGCGCGGCCTCGGGTACAGGGCGCAGGGGTTAGAGCGCGGCCTAGGGAACAGGGCGCAGGGGTTAGGGCGCGGCCTAGCGTTTAGGGTGCAGGTGTTAGGGAGCAGACTTGGGTTTAGGGTGCAGGGGTTTGGGCGCGTCCTAGGGTTTAAGGTGCAGGGGTTAGGGCGTGGCCTAGGGTTTAGAGTGGGTGCCTTAGGGCGCGGCCTAGGGTTTAGGGTGCAGGGTTTAGGGCACGGACGAGGGTTTTGGGTGGGGGCCTTAAGGCGCGGTCGAGGGTTTAGGGTGCAGGGTTTAGGGTGCGGCCTAGGGTTTAGGGTGTAGGGGTTAGGGCGTGGCCTAGAGTTTAGAGTGGGTGCCTTAGGGCGCTGCCTCTGGTTTAGGGTGCAGGGGTTAGGGCGCGGCCTTGGGTTTTGGGCGCAAAAGTTAGGGCGCGGCCTAGGGTTTAGGGTGCATGGGTTAGGGCACGGCCGAGGGTTTTGGGTGGGGGCCTTAGGGCGCGGTCTAGGGTTTAGGGTGCAGGGATAAGGGCGCGGCCGAGGGTGTAGGGTGCAGGGGTTAGGGCGCGGCCTAGGGTTTTGGGTCCAGGGGTTAGAGCACGGCCTAGGGTTTAGGGTGCTGGTGTAAGGGCGCGGTCTAGGGTTTATGGTGCAGGGGTTAGGGCGCGGCCTAGGGTTTAGGGTGCCGGGGTTAGGGCGCGGCCTAGGGTTTAGGGCGCAGGGGTTCGGGCGCGGCATAGGGTTTAGGGTACAAGGGTTAGGGTGCGGCCTAGGGTACAGGGCACTGGGGTTAGGGCGCAGCCTAGGGTACAGGGTGCAGGGGTTAGGGCGCGGCCTAGCGTTTAGGGTGCAGGTGTTTGGGAGCAGACTTGGGTTTAGGGTGCAGGGGTTAGGGCGCGTCCTAGGGTTTAGGGTGCAGGGATTAGGGCGCGGCCTAGGGTTTAAGGTACAGGGGTTAGGGGGCGGCCTATGATTTAGAGTGCAGGGGTTAGGGCGCGGCCTAGGGTTTTGGGTGCAGAAGTTAGGGCGCGGCCTAGGGTTTAGGGTGCAGGGGTTAGGGAACGGCCGAGGGTTTTTGGTGGGGGCCTTAGGGCGCGGTCTAGGGTTTAGGGTGCAGGGGTTAGGGCGCGGCCTAGGGTTTAGGGTGCAGGGGTTAGGGCGCGGCCTAGGGTTTAGGGTGCTGGTGTAAGGGCGCGGCCTAGGGTTTATGGTGCAGGAGTTAGGGCGCGGCCTAGGGTTTAGAGTGCAGGGGTTAGGGCGTGGCCTAGGGTTTAGAGTGCAGGGGTTAGGGCGCGGCGTAGCGTTTAGGGTGCAGTTGTTAGGGAGCAGACTTGGGTTTAGGGTGCAGGGGTTAGGGCGCGTCCTAGGGTTTAGGGTGCAGGGGTTAGGGCGTGGCCTAGGGTTTAGAGTGGGTGCCTTAGGGCGCGGCCTAGGGTTTGGAGTGCATGGGTTCGGGTGCGGCCTAGGGTTTAGGGTGCAGGGGTTAGGGCGCGGCCTAGGGTTTAGGGTACAGGGGTTAGGGCGCGGCCTATGGTTTAGGGTGCACGGGTTAGGGCGCGGCCTAGGGTTTTGGGTGCAGAAGTTAGGGCGCGGCCTAGGGTTTAGGGTGCAGGGGTTAGGGCACGGCCGAGGGTTTAGGGTGGGGGCCTTAGGGCGCGGTCTAGGGTTTAGCGTGCAGGGGTTAGGGCGCGGCCTAGGGTGTAGGGTGCAGGGGTTAGGGCGCGGCCGAGGGTACAGGGCGCAGGGGTTAGGGCGCGGCCTAGGGTACAGGGCTCAGGGGTTAGGGCGCGGCCTAGCGTTTAGGGTGCAGGTGTTAGGGAGCAGACTTGGGTTTAGGGTGCAGGGGTTAGGGCGCGTCCTAGGGTTTAGGGTGCAGGGGTTAGGGCGCGGCCTATGGTTTAGGGTGCAGGTGTTAGGGAGCAGACTTGGGTTTAGGGTGCAGGGGTTAGGGCGCGTCCTAGGGTTTAGGGTGCAGGGGTTAGGGCGTCGCCTAGAGTTTAGAGTGGGTGCCTTAGGGCGCGGCCTAGGGTTTAGGGTGCAGGGGTTAGGGCACGGCCTAGGGTTTAGGGTACAAGGATCAGGGGACAGCCTATGGTTTAGGGTGCAGGGGTTAGGGCACGGCCGAGGGTTTAGGGTACAGGGGTAAGGGCGCGGCCTATGGTTTAGGGTGCAGGGGTTAGGGCGCGGCCTAGGGTTTTGGGTGGAGAAATTAGGGCGCGGCCTAGGGTTTAGGGTGCAGGGGTTAGGGCTCGGCCGAGGGATTTGGGTGGGGGCCTTAGGGCGCGGTCTAGGGTTTATGGTGCAGGGGTTAGGGCGCGGCCTAGGGTTTAGGGTGCAGGGGTTCGGGCGCGGCATAGGGTTTAGGGTGCAAGGGTTAGGGCGCGGCCTAGGGTACAGGGCGCAGGGGTTAGGGCGCGCCCTAGCGTTTAGGATGCAGGTGTTAGGGAGCGGACTTGGGTTTAGGGTGCAGGGGTTAGGGCGCGTCCTAGGGTTTAGGGTGCAGGGGTTAGGGCGCGACCTAGGGTTTAGGGTACAGGGTTTAGGGCGCGGCCTAGGATTTAGGGTGCAGAAGCTAGGGCGCGGCCTAGGGTTTAGGGTGCAGGGGATCGGGCGCGGCATAGGGTTTAGGGTGCAAGGTTTAGGGCGCGGCCTAGGGTACTGGGCGCAGGGGTTAGGGTGCGGCCTAGGGTTCAGGGTGCAGGGGTTAGGGCGCGGCCTATCGTTTAGGGTGCAGGTGTTAGGGAGCAGATTTGGGTTTAGGGTGCAGGGGTTATGGCGCGTCCTAGGGTTTAAGGTTCAGGGGTTTGGGCGTGGCCTAGGGTTTAGAGTGGTTGCCTTAGGGCGCGTCCTAGGGTTTAGGGTGCAGGGGTTAGGGCGCGGCCTAGGGTTTTGGGTCCAGGGGTTAGGGCGCGGCCTAGGGTTTAGGGTGCTGGTGTAAGGGCGCGGCCTAGGGTTTATGGTGCAGGGGTTAGGGCGCGGCCTAGGGTTTAGGGTGCAGGGGTTAGGGCGCGGAATAGGGTTTAGGGTGCAAGGGTGAGGGCGCGGCCTCGGGTACAGGGCTCAGGGGTTAGGGCGCGGCCAAGGGTTTTGGGCGCAGAAGTTAGGGCGCGGCCAAGGTTTAGGGTGCAGGGATTAGGGCATGGCCTAGGGTGTAGGGTGCAGGGGTTAGGGCGCGGCCTAGGGTTTTGGGTCCAGGGGTTAGGGCGCGGCCTAAGGTTAAGGGTGCTGGTGTAAGGGCGCGGCCTAGGGTTTATGGTGCAGGGGTTAGGGCACGGCCTGGGGTTTAGGGTGCAGGGGTTAGGGCGCATCCTAGGGTTTAGGGAGCAGGGGTTAGGGCGTGGCCTAGGGTTTAGAGTGGGTGCCTTATGGCGCGGCCTAGGGTTTAGGGTGCAGGGGTTAGGGCGCGGCCTAGGGTTTAGGGTGCAGGGGTTCGGGCGCGGAGTAGGGTTTAGGGTGCAAGGGTTAGGGCGCGGCCTAGGGTACAGGGGTCAGGGGTTAGGGCGCGGCCTAGGTTTTAGGGTACAGGGGTTAGGGCGCGGCCTATGGTTTAGGGTGAAGGGGTTAGGGCGCGGCCTAGGGTTTAGGGTGCAGAAGTTAGGGCACGGCCTAGGGTTTAGGGTGCATGGGTTAGGGCACCGCCGAGGGTTTTGCGTGGGGGCCTTAGGGCGCGGTCTAGGGTTTAGGGTGCAGGGGTTAGGGCGCGGCCGAGGGTGTAGGGTGCAGGGGTTAGGGCGCGGCCTAGGGTTTTGGGTCCAGGGGTTAGGGTGCGGCCTAGGGTATAGGGTGCTGGTGTAAGGGCGCGGTCTAGGGTTTAGGGTGCAGGGGTTAGGGCGCGGCCTAGGGTTTAGGGCGCAGGGGTTCGGGCGCGGCATAGGGTTTAGAGTGCAAGGGTTAGGGTGCGGCCTAGGGTGCACGGCGCAGGGGTTAGGGCGTGGCTTAGGGTACAGGGCGCAGGGGTTAGGGCGCGGCCTAGCGTTTAGCGTGCAGGTGTTAGGGAGCAGACTTGGGTTTCGGGTGCAGGGGTTAGGGCGCATCCTAGGGTTTAGGGTGCAGGGGTTAGGACGTGGCCTAGGGTTTAGAGTGGGTGCCTTAGGGCGCGGCCTAGGGTTTAGGGTGCAGGGGTTAGGGTGCGGCCTAGTGTTTAGGGTGCAGGGGTTAGTGCGCGGCCTAGGGTTTAGGGTACAGGGGTTAGGGCGCGGCCTAGGGTTTTGGGTGCAGAAGTTAGGGCGCGGCATAGGATTTAGGGTGCAGGGGTTAGGGCACGGCCGAGGGTTTAGGGTGGGGGCCTTAGGGCGCGGTCTAGGGTTTAGGGTGCCGGGGTTAGGGCGCGGCCTAGGGTGTAGGGTGCAGGGGTTAGGGCGCGGCCTAGCGTTTTGGGTCCAGGGGTTAGGGCGCGGGCTTGGGTTTAGGGTGCTGGTGTAAGGGCGCGGCCTAGGGTTTATGGTGCAGGGGTTAGGGCGCGGCCTAGGGTTTAGGGTGCAGGGGTTAGGGCGCGGCCTAGGGTTTAGGGTACAGGGGTTCAGGCGCGGCATAAGGTTTAGGGTGCAGGGGTTAGGGCACGCCCTAGGGTACAGGGCGCAGGGGTTAGGGCGCGGCCTAGGGTACAGGGCGCTGGGGTTAGGGCGCGGCCTAGCGTTTAGGGTGCAGGTGTTAGGGAGCAGACTTGGATTTAGGGTGCATGGGTTAGGGCACGGCCGAGGGTTTTGGGTGGGGGCCTTAGGGCGCGGTCTTGGGTTTAGGGTGCAGGGGTTAGGGCGCGGCCTAGGGTTTAGGGTGCAAGGGTTAGGGCGCGGCTTAGAGTACAGGGTGCAGGGGTTAGGGCGCGGCCTAGGGTTTATGGTGCAGGGGTTAGGGCGCGGCCTAGGGTTTAGGGTACAGGGGTTAGGGCGCGGCATAGGGTTTAGGGTGCAAGGGTTAGGGCGCGGCCTAGGGTACAGGGCGCAGGGGTTAGGGCGTGGCCTAGGGTACAGGGCGCAGAGGTTAGGGCGCGGCCTAGCGTTTACGGTGCAGGTGTTAGGGAGCAGACTTGGGTTTAGGGTGCAGGGGTCAGGGCGCGTCCTAGGGTTTAGGGTGCAGGGGTTAGGGCGTGGCCTAGGTTTTAGAGTGGGTGCCTTAGGGCGCGGCCTAGTGTTTAGGGTACAGGGGTTAGGGTGCGGCCTAGTGTTTAGGGTGCAGGGGTTAGGGCGCGGCCTAGGGTTTAGAGTGCAGGGGTTAGGGCGTAGCCTAGGGTTTAGGGTGCAGGGGTTCGGGCGCGTCCTAGGGTTTAGGGTGCAGGGGTTAGGGCGCGGCCTAGGGTACAGGGCGCAGGGGTTAGGGCGCGGCCTAGGGTACAGGGCGCAGGGGTTAGGGCGCGGCCTAGCGTTTAGGGTGCAGGTGTTAGGGAGCAGACTTGGGTTTAGGGTGCAGGGGTTAGGGCGCGTCCTAGGGTTTAGAGTGCAGGAGTTAGGGCGTGGCCTAGGGTTTAGAGTGCAGGGGTTCGGGTGCGGCCTAGTGTTTAGGGTGCAGGGGTTAGGGCGCGGCCTAGGGTTTAGGGTACAGGGGTTAGGGCGCGGCCTATGGTTTAGAGTGAAGGGGTTGGGGCGCGGCCTAGGGTTTTGGGAGCAGATGTTAGGGCGCGGCCTAGGGTTTAGGGTGCAGGGGTTAGGGCACGGCCGAGGGTTTTGGGTTGGGGCCTTAGGGCGCGGTTTTGGGTTTAGGGTGCAGGGGTTAGGTCGCGGCCTAGGGTGTAGGGTTCAGGGGTTAGGGCGCGGCCTAGGGTTTTGGGTCCAGGGGTTAGGGCGCGGCGTAGGGTTTAGGGTGCTGGCGTAAGGGCGCGGCCTAGGGTTTAGGGTGCAGGGGTTAGGGCGCGGCCTAGGGTTTCGGGTGCAGGGGTTAGGGCGCGGCCGAGGGTACAGGGCGCAGTGGTTAGGGCGCGGCCTAGGGTTTAGGGTGCAAGGGTTAGGGCGCGGCCTAGAGTACAGGGCTCAGGGGTTAGGGCGCGGCCTAGCGTTTAGGGTGGAGGTGTTAGGGGGGAGACTTGGGTTTAGGTTGCAGGGGTTAGGGCGCGTCCTAGGGTTTAGGGTGCAGGGGTTAGGGCGCGGCCTAGGGTGTAGGGTGCAGGGGTTAGGGCGCGGCCTAGGGTTTATGGTGCAAGGGTTAGGGCGCGGCCTAGGGTACAGGGCGCAGGGGTTAGGGCGCGGCCTAGGGTACAGGGCGCAGGGGTTAGGGCGCGGCCTAGCGTTTACGGTGCAGCTGTTAGGGAGCAGACTTGGGTTTAGGGTGCAGGGGTTAGGGCGCGTCCTAGGGTTTAGGGTGCAGGGGTTAGGGCGTGGCCTAGGGTTTAGAGTGGGTGCCTTAGGGCGCGGCCTAGGGTTTAGGGTGCGCGGGTTAGGGTGCGGCCTAGTGTTTAGGGTGCAGGGGTTAGGGCGCGGCCAAAGGTTTAGGGTACAGGGGTTAGGGCGCGGCCTATGGTTTAGGGTGCAGGGGTTAGGGCGCGGCCTAGGGTTTTGGGTGCAGAAGTTAGTGCACGGCCTAGGGTTTAGGGTACAGGGGTTAGGGCGCGGCCTAGGGTTTTGGGTGGGGGCCTTAGGGCGCGGTTTTGGGTTTAGGGTGCAGGGGTTAGGGCGCGGCCTAGGGTACAGGGCGCGGGGGTTAGGGCGCGGCCTAGCGTTTAGGGTGTAGGTGTTAGGGAGCAGACTTGGGTTTAGGGTGCAGGGGTTAGGGCGTGTCCTAGGGTTTAGGGTGCAGGGGTTAGGGCGTGGCCTAGGGTTTAGAGTGGGTGCCTTAGGGCGCGGCCTAGGGTTTAGGGTGCAGGGGTTAGGGCACGGCCTAGGGTTTAGGGTACAGGGGTTAGGGCGCGGCCTATGGTTTAGGGTGCAGGGGTTAGGGCGCGGCCTAGGGTTTTGGGTGCAGAAGTTAGGGCGCGGCCTAGGGTTTAGGGTGCAGGAGTTAGGGCACAGCCGAGGGTTTTGGGTGGGGGCCTTAGGGTGCGGCCTAGGGTTTAGGGTGCAGGGGTTAGGGCGTGGCCTAGGGTTTAAAGTGGGTGCCTTAGGGCGCGGTCTAGGGTTTAGGGTGCAGGGGTTAGGGTGCGGCCTAGTGTTTAGGGTGCAGGGGTTAGGGCGCGGCCTAGGGTTTAGGGTGCAGGGGTTAGGGCGCGGCCTAGGGTTTTGGGTCCAAGGGTTAGGGCGCGGCCTAGGGTTTTGGGTGCAGAAGTTAGGGGGCGGCCGAGGGTTTAGGGTGCAGGGGTTAGGGCACAGCCGAGGGTTTTGGGTGAGAGCCTTAGGGTGCGGCCTAGAATTTATGGTGCAGGGCGTAGGGCGCGGCCTAGGGTTTAGGGTGCAGGGGTTCGGGCGCGGCATAGGGTTTAGGGTGCAAGGGTTAGGGCACGGCCTAGGGTACAGGGCTCAGGGGTTAGGGCGCGGCCTAGCGTTTAGGGTGGAGGTGTTAGGGAGCAGACTTGAGTTTAGGTTGCAGGCGTTAGGGCGCGTCCTAGGGTACAGGGCGCAGGGGTTAGGGCGCGGCCTAGGGTGTAGGGTGCAGGGGGTAGGGCGCGGCCTAGCGTTTACAATGCAGCTGTTAGGGAGCAGACTTGGGTTTAGTGTGCAGGGGTTAGGGCGCGTCCTAGGGTTTAGGGTGCAGGGGTTAGGGCGTGGCCTAGGGTTTAGAGTGGGTGCCTTGGGGCGCGGCCTAGGGTTTAGGGTGCAGGGGTTAGGGTGCGGCCTAGTGTTTAGGGTGCAGGGATTCGGGCGCGGCCTAGGGTTTAGGGTGCAGGGGTTAGGGCGCGGCCTAGGGTTTTGGGTCCAAGGGTTATGGCGCGGCCTAGGGTTTTGGGTGCAGAAGTTAGGGCGCGGCCGAGGGTTTAGGGTGCAGGGGTTAGGGCACGGTCGAGGGTTTTGGGTGGGGGCCTTAGGGCGCGGTCTAGGGTTTAGGGTGCAGGGGTTCGGGCGCGTCCTAGGGTTTAGGGTGCAGGGGTTAGGGCGCGGCCTAGGGTACAGGGCGCAGGGGTTAGGGCGCGGCCTAGGGTACAGGGCGCAGGTGTTAGGGCGCGGCCTAGCGTTTAGGGTGCAGGTTTTAGGGAGCAGACTTGGGTCTAGGGTGCAGGGGTTAGGGCGCGTCCTAGGGTTTAGGGTGCAGGGGTTAGGGCGTGGCCTAGGGTTTAGAGTGGGTGCCTTCGGGCGCGGCCTAGGGTTTAGAGTGCAGGGGTTCGGGTGCGGCCTAGTGTTTAGGGTGCAGGGGTTAGGGCGCGGCCTAGGGTTTAGGCTACAGGGGTTAGGGCGCGGCCTATGGTTTAGAGTGCAGGGGTTAGGGCGCGGCCTAGGGTTTTGGGTGCAGAAGTTAGGGCGCGGCCTAGGGTTTAGGGTGCAGGGGTTAGGGCGCGGCCGAGGGTACAGGGCGCAGGGGTTAGGGCGCGGCATAGGGTTTAGGATGTAAGGGTTAGGGCGCGGCCTAGCGTTTCGGGTGCAGGTTTTAGGGAGCAGACTTGGGTTTAGGGTGTAGGGGTTATGGCGCGTCCTAGGGTTTAGGGTGCAGGGGTTAGGGCGTGGCCTAGGGTTTAGAGTGGGTGCCTTAGGGCGCGGCCTAGGGTTTAGGGTGCAGGGGTTAGGGCACGGCCTAGGGTTTTAGGGTACAAGGGTTAGGGCGCGGACTATGGTTTAGGGTGCACGGGTTAGGGCGCGGCCTAGGGTTTTGGGTGCAGAAGTTAGGGCACGGCCTAGGGTTTAGGGTGCAGAAGTTAGGGCGCGGCCTAGGGTTTATGGTGCAGGGGGTAGGGCGTGGCCTAGGGTTTAGGGTGCAGGGGTTCGGGCGCGGCATAGGGTTTAGGGTGCAAGGGTTAGGGCGCGGCCTAGGGTACAGGGCTCAGGGGTTAGGGCGCGGCCTAGCGTTTAGGGTGGAGGTGTTAGGGAGCAGACTTGGGTTTAGGTTGCAGGGGTTAGGGCGCGTCCTAGGGTTTAGGGTACAGGGGTTAGGGCGCGGCCTAGGGTGTAGGGTGCAGGGGTTAGGGCGCGGCCTAGGGTTTATGGTGCAGGGGTTAGGGCGCGGCCTAGGGTTTAGGGTACAGGGGTTAGGGCGCGGCATAGGGTTTAGGGTGCAAGGGTTAGGGCGCGGCCTAGGGTACAGGGCGCAGGGGTTAGGGCGCGGCCTAGGGTACAGGGCGCAGGGGTTAGGGCGTGGCCTAGCGTTTACGGTGCAGGTGTTAGGAAGCAGACTTGGGTTTAGGGTGCAGGGTTTAGGGCGCGTCCTAGGGTTTAGGGTGCAGGGGTTAGGGCGTGGCGTAGGGTTTAGTGTGGGTGCCTTAGGGCGCGGCCTAGGGTTTAGGGTACAGGGGTTAGGGTGCGGCCTAGTGTTTAGGGTGCAGGGGTTAGGGCGCGGCCAAAGGTTTAGGGTACAGAGGTTAGGGCGCGGCCTATGGTTTAGGGTGCAGGGGTTAGGGCGCGGCCTAGGGTTTTGGGTGCAGAAGTTAGTGTACGGCCTAGGGTTTAGGGTACAGGGGTTAGGGCGCGGCCTAGGGTTTTGGGTGGGGGCCTTAGGGCGCGGTCTTGGGTTTAGGGTGCAGGGGTTAGGGCGCGGCCTAGGGTACAGGGCGCGGGGGTTAGGGTGCGGCCTAGCGTTTAGGGTGTAGGTGTTAGGGAGCAGACTTGGGTTTAGGGTGCAGGGGTTAGGGCGTGGCCTAGGGTTTAGGGTGCAGGGATTAGGGCGTGGCCTAGGGTTTAGAGTGGGTGTCTTAGGGCGCGGCCTAGGGTTTAGGGTGCAGGGGTTAGGGCGTGGCCTAGGGTTTAGAGTGGGTGCCTTAGGGCGCGGCCAAGGGTTTAGGGTGCAGGGGTTAGGGTGCGGCCTAGTGTTTAGGGTGCAGGGGTTAGGGCGCGGCCTAGGGTTTAGGGTGCAGGGGTTAGGGCGCGGCCTAGGGTTTTGGGTCCAAGGGTTAGGGCGCGGCCTAGGGTTTTGGGTGCAGAAGTTAGGGCGCGGCAGAGTGTTTAGGGTGCAGGGGTTAGGGCACGGCCGAGGGTTTTGGGTGGGGGCCTTAGGGCGCGGTCTATGGTTTAGGGTGCAGGGGGTAGGGCGCGGCCTAGGGTGTAGGGTACAGGGGTTCGGGCGCGGCCTAGGGTTTTGGGTCCAGGGGTTAGCGCGCGGCCTATGGTTTAGGGTGCTGGTGTAAGGGCGCGGCCTAGGGTTTATGGTGCAGGAGTTAGGGCGCGGCCTAGGGTTTAGAGTGCATGGGTTAGGGCGTAGCCTAGGGTTTAGGGTGCAGGGGTTCGGGCGCGTCCTAGGGTTTAGGGTGCAGGGGTTAGGGCGCGGCCTCGGGTACAGGGCGCAGGGGTTAGGGCGCGGCCTAGGGTACAGGGCGCAGGGGTTAGGGCGCGGCCTAGCGTTTAGGGTGCAGGTGTTAGGGAGCAGACTTGGGTTTAGGGTGCAGGGGTTAGGGCGCGTCCTAGGGTTTAGGGTGCAGGGGTTAGGGGGTGGCGTCGGGTTTAGAGTGGGTGCCTTAGGGCGCGGACTAGGGTTTAGAGTGCAGGGGTTAGGGTGTGGCCTAGTGTTTATGGTGCAGGGGTTAGGGGGTGGCGTCGGGTTTAGAGTGGGTGCCTTAGGGCGCGGACTAGGGTTTAGAGTGCAGGGGTTAGGGTGTGGCCTAGGGTTTAGGGTACAGGGGTTAGGGCGCGGCCTATGGTTTAGAGTGCAGGGGTTAGGGCGCGGCCTAGGATTTTGGGTGCAGGGGTTAGGGCGCGGCCTAGGGTTTAGGGTGCAGGGGTTAGGGCACGGCCGAGGGTTTTGGGTTGGGGCCTTAGGGCGCGGTCTTGGGTTTAGGGTGCAGGGGTTAGGTCGCGGCCTAGGGTGTAGGGTGCAGGGGTTAGGGCGCGGCCTAGGGTTTTGGGTCCAGGGGTTAGGGCGCGGCCTAGGGTTTAGGGTGCTGGCGCAAGGGCGCGGCCTAGGGTTTAGGGTCTAGGGGTTAGGGCGCGGCCTAGGGTTTCGGGTGCAGGGGTTAGGGCGCGGCCGAGGGTACAGGGCGCAGGGGTTAGGGCGCGGCATAGGGTTTAGGGTGCAAGAGTTAGGGCGCGGCCTAGCGTTTAGGGTGCAGGTTTTAGGGAGCAGACTTGGGTTTAGGGTTCAGGGGTTAGGGCGCGTCATAGGGTTTAGGGTGCAGGGGTTAGGGCGTGGCCTAGGGTTTAGAGTGGGTGCCTTAGGGCGCGGCCTAGGGTTTAGGGTGCAGGGGTTAGGGCACGGCTTAGGGTTTAGGGTACAAGGGTTAGGGCGCGGACTATGGTTTAGGGTGCACGGGTTAGGGCGCGGCCTAGGGTTTTGGGTGCAGGGGTTAGGGCGCGGCCTAGGGTTTAGGGTGCAGGGGTTAGGGCACGGCCGAGGGTTTTGGGTTGGGGCCTTAGGTCGCGGCCTAGGGTGTAGGGTGCAGGGGTTAGGGCGCGGCCTAGGGTTTTGGGTCCAGGGGTTAGGGCGCGGCCTAGGGTTTAGGGTGCTGGCGAAAGTGCGCGGCCTAGGGTTTAGGGTGCAGGGGTTAGGGCGCGGCCTAGGGTTTCGGGTGCAGGGGTTAGGGCGCGGCCGAGGGTACAGGGCGCAGGGTTTAGGGCGCGGCATAGGGTTTAGGGTGCAAGGGTTAGGGCGCGGCCTAGCTTTTAGGGTGCAGGTTTTAGGGAGCAGACTTGGGTTTAGGGTGCAGGGGTTAGGGCGCGACCTAGGGTTTAGGGTGCAGGGGTTAGGGCGTGGCCTAGGGTTTAGAGTGGGTGCCTTAGGGCGCGGCCTAGGGTTTAGGGTGCAGGGGTTAGGGCACAGCCGAGGGTTTTGGTTGAGGGCCTTAGGGCGCGGCCTAGGGTTTATGGTGCAGGGGGTAGGGCGCGGCCTAGGGTTTAGGGTGCAGGGGTTCGGGCGCGGCATAGGGTTTAGGGTGCAAGGGTTAGGGCGCGGCCTAGGGTACAGGGCTCAGGGGTTAGGGCGCGGCCTAGCGTTTAGGGTGCAGGTGTTAGGGAGCAGACTTGGGTTTAGGTTGCAGGGGTTAGGGCGCGTCCTAGGGTTTAGGGTGCAGGGGTTAGGGCGCGGCCTAGGGTGTAGGGTGCAGGGGTTAGGGCGCGGCCTAGGGTTTATGGTGCAGGGGTTAGGGCGCGGCCTAGGGTTTAGGGTACAGGGGTTAGGGCGCGGCATAGGGTTTAAGGTGCAAGGGTTAGGGCGCGGCCTAGGGTACAGGGCGCAGGGGTTAGGGCGCGGCCTAGGGTACAGGGCGCAGGGGTTAGGGCGCGGCCTAGCGTTTACGGTGCAGGTGTTAGGGAGCAGACTTGGGTTTAGGGTGCTGGCGTTAGGGCGCGTCCTAGGGTTTAGGGTGCAGGGGTTAGGGCGTGGCCTAGGGTGTAGAGTGGGTGCCTTAGTGCGCGGCCTAGGGCTTAGGGTACAGGGGTTAGGGTGCGGCCTAGTGTTTAGGGAGCAGGGGTTAGGGCGCGGCCAAAGGTTTAGGGTACAGGGGTTAGGGCGCGGCCTATGGTTTACGGTGCAGGGGTTAGGGCGTGGTCTAGGGTTTTGGGTGCAGAAGTTAGTGCACGGCCTAGGGTTTAGGGTACAGGGGTTAGGGCGCGGCCTAGGGTTTTGGGTGGGGGCCTTAGGGCGCGGTCTAGGGTTTAGGGTGCAGGGGTTAGGGCGCGGCCGAGGGTGTAGGGTGCAGGGGTTAGGGCGCGGCCTAGGGTTTTGGGTCCAGGGGTTAGGGTGCGGCCTAGGGTATAGGGTGCTGGTGTAAGGGCGCGGTCTTGGGTTTAGGGTGCAGGGGTTAGGGCGCGGCCTAGGGTACAGGGCGCGGGGGTTAGGGCGCGGCCTAGCGTTTAGGGTGTAGGTGTTAGGGAGCAGACTTGGGTTTAGGGTGCAGGGGTTAGGGCGTGGCCTAGGGTTTAGGGTGCAGGGGTTAGGGCGTGGCCTAGGGTTTAGAGTGGGTGCCTTAGGGCGCGGCCTAGGGTTTAGGGTGCAGGGGTTAGGGCACGGCCTAGGGTTTAGGGTACAAGGGTTAGGGCGCGGACTATGGTTTAGGGTGCACGGGTTAGGGCGCGGCCTAGGGTTTTGGGTGCAGAAGTTAGGGCGCGGCCTAGGGTTTAGGGTGCAGGGGTTAGGGCACAGCCGAGGGTTTTGGGTGAGGGCCTTAGGGCGCGGCCTAGGGTTTATGGTGCAGGGGTAGGGCGCGGCCTAGGGTTTAGGGTGCAGGGGTTCGGGCGCGGCATAGGGTTTAGGGTGCAAGGGTTAGGGCGCGGCCTAGGGTACAGGGCTCAGGGGTTAGGGCGCGGCTTAGCGTTTAGGGTGGAGGTGTTAGGGAGCAGAATTGGGTTTAGGTTGCAGGGGTTAGGGCGCGTCCTAGGGTTTTGGGTGCAGGGGTTAGGGCGCAGCCTAGGGTGTAGGGTGCAGGGGTTAGGGCGCGGCCTAGGGTTTATGGTGCAGGGGTTAGGGCGCGGCCTAGGGTTTAGGGTACAGGGGTTAGGGCGCGGCATAGGGTTTAGGGTGCAAGGGTTAGGGCGCGGCCTAGGGTACAGGGCGCAGGGGTTAGGGCGCGGCCAAGGGTACAGGGCGCAGGGGTTAGGGCGCGGCCTAGCGTTTACGGTGCAGGTGTTAGGGAGCAGACTTGGGTTTAGGGTGCAGGGGTTAGGGCGCGTCCTAGGGTTTAGGGTGCAGGGGTTAGGGCGTGGCCTAGGGTTTAGAGTGGGTGCCTTAGGGCGCGGCCTAGGGCTTAGGGTACAGGGGTTGGGGTGCGGCCTAGTGTTTAGGGTGCAGGGGTTAGGGCGCGGCCAAAGGTTTAAGGTACAGGGGTTAGGGCGCGGCCTATGATTTAGGGTGCAGGGGTTAGGGCGCGGCCTAGGGTTTTGGGTGCAGAAGTTAGTGCACGGCCTAGGGTTTAGGGCACAGCGGTTAGGGCGCGGCCTAGGGTTTTGGGGGGGGGCCTTAGGGGGCGGTCTTGGGTTTAGGGTGCAGGGGTTAGGGCGCGGCCTAGGGTTTAGGGTGCAGGGGTTAGGGCGCGGCCTAGGGTTTTGGGTCCAAGGGTTAGGGCGCGGCCTAGGGTTTTGGGTGCAGAAGTTAGGGCGCGGCCGAGGGTTTAGGGTGCAGGGGTTAGGGCACGGCCGAGGGTTTTGGGTGGGGGCCTTAGGGCGCGGTCTAGGGTTTAGGGTGCAGGGGTGAGGGCGTGGCCTAGGGTTTAGGGTGCAGGGGTTCGGGCGCGTCCTAGGGTTTAGGGTGCAGGGGTTAGGGCGCGGCCTAGGGTACAGGGCGCAGGGGTTAGGGCGCGGCCTAGGGTACAGGGCGCAGGTGTTAGGGCGCGGCCTAGCGTTTAGGGTGCAGGTTTTAGGGAGCAGACTTGGGTCTAGGGTGCAGGGGTTAGGGCGCGTCCTAGGGTTTAGGGTGCAGGGGTTAGGGCGTGGCCTAGGGTTTAGAGTGGGTGCCTTAGGGCGCGGCCTAGGGTTTAGAGTGCAGGGGTTCGGGTGCGGCCTAGTGTTTAGGGTGCAGGGGTTAGGGCGCGGCCTAGGGTTTAGGCTACAGGGGTTAGGGCGCGGCCTATGGTTTAGAGTGCAGGGGTTAGGGCGCGGCCTAGGGTTTTGGGTGCAGAAGTTAGGGCGTGGCCTAGGGTTTAGGGTGCAGGGGTTAGGGCGCGGCCGAGGGTACAGGGCGCAGGGGTTAGGGCGCGGCATAGGGTTTAGGGTGTAAGGGTTAGGGCGCGGCCTAGCGTTTAGGGTGCAGGTTTTAGGGAGCAGACTTGGGTTTAGGGTGTAGTGGTTAGGGCGCGTCCTAGGGTTTAGGGTGCAGGGGTTAGGGCGTGGCCTAGGGTTTAGAGTGGGTGCCTTAGGGCGCGGCCTAGGGTTTAGGGTGCAGGGGTTAGGGCACGGCCTAGGGTTTTAGGGTACAAGGGTTAGGGCGCGGACTATGGTTTAGGGTGCACGGGTTAGGGCGCGGCCTAGGGTTTTGGGTGCAGAAGTTAGGGTGCGGCCTAGGGTTTAGGGTGCAGGGGTTGGGGCACAGCCGAGGGTGTTGGGTGAGGGCCTTAGGGCGCGGCCTAGGATTTATGGTGCAGGGGGTAGGGCGTGGCCTAGGGTTTAGGGTGCAGGGGTTCGGGCGCGGCATAGGGTTTAGGGTGCAAGGGTTAGGGCGCGGCCTAGGGTACAGGGCTCAGGGGTTAGGGCGCGGCCTAGCGTTTAGGGTGGAGGTGTTAGGGAGCAGACTTGGGTTTAGGTTGCAGGGGTTAGGGCGCGTCCTAGGGTTTAGGGTACAGGGGTTAGGGCGCGGCCTAGGGTGTAGGGTGCAGGGGTTAGGGCGCGGCCTAGGGTTTATGGTGCAGGGGTTAGGGCGCGGCCTAGGGTTTAGGGTACAGGGGTTAGGGCGCGGCCTAGGGTTTAGCGTGCAAGGGTTAGGGCGCGGCCTAGGGTACAGGGCGAAGGGGTTAGGGCGCGGCCTAGGGTACAGGGCGCAGGGGTTAGGGCGTGGCCTAGCGTTTACGGTGCAGGTGTTAGGAAGCAGACATGGGTTTAGGGTGCAGGGTTTAGGGCGCGTCCTAGGGTTTAGGGTGCAGGGGTTAGGGCGTGGCGTAGGGTTTAGTGTGGGTGCCTTAGGGCGCGGCCTAGGGTTTAGGGTACAGGGGTTAGGGTGCGGCCTAGTGTTTAGGGTGCAGGGGTTAGGGCGCGGCCAAAGGTTTAGGGTACAGAGGTTAGGGCGCGGCCTATGGTTTAGGGTGCAGGGGTTAGGGCGCGGCCTAGGGTATTGGGTGCAGAAGTTAGTGTACGGCCTAGGGTTTAGGGTACAGGGGTTAGGGCGCGGCCTAGGGTTTTGGGTGGGGGCCTTAGGGCGCGGTCTTGGGTTTAGGGTGCAGGGGTTAGGGCGCGGCCTAGGGTACAGGGCGCGGGGGTTAGGGTGCGGCCTAGCGTTTAGGGTGTAGGTGTTAGGGAGCAGACTTGGGTTTAGGGTGCAGGGGTTAGGGCGTGGCCTAGGGTTTAGGGTGCAGGGGTTAGGGCGTGGCCTAGGGTTTAGAGTGGGTGCCTTAGGGCGCGGCCTAGGGTTTAGGGTGCAGGGGTTAGGGCGTGGCCTAGGGTTTAGAGTGGGTGCCTTAGGGCGCGGCCAAGGGTTTAGGGTGCAGGGGTTAGGGTGCGGCCTAGTGTTTAGGGTGCAGGGGTTAGGGCGCGGCCTAGGGTTTAGGGTGCAGGGGTTAGGGCGCGGCCTAGGGTTTTGGGTCCAAGGGTTAGGGCGCGGCCTAGGGTTTTGGGTGCAGAAGTTAGGGCGCGGCAGAGGGTTTAGGGTGCAGGGGTTAGGGCACGGCCGAGGGTTTTGGGTGGGGGCCTTAGGGCGCGGTCTATGGTTTAGGGTGCAGGGGGTAGGGCGCGGCCTAGGGTGTAGGGTACAGGGGTTCGGGCGCGGCCTAGGGTTTTGGGTCCAGGGGTTAGCGCGCGGCCTATGGTTTAGGGTGCTGGTGTAAGGGTGCGGCCTAGGGTTTATGGTGCAGGAGTTAGGGCGCGGCCTAGGGTTTAGAGTGCATGGGTTAGGGCGTAGCCTAGGGTTTAGGGTGCAGGGGTTCGGGCGCGTCCTAGGGTTTAGGGTGCAGGGGTTAGGGCGCGGCCTCGGGTACAGGGCGCAGGGGTTAGGGCGCGGCCTAGGGTACAGGGCGCAGGGGTTAGGGCGCGGCGTAACGTTTAGGGTGCAGGTGTTAGGGAGCAGACTTGGGTTTAGGGTGCAGGGGTTAGGGCGCGTCCTAGGGTTTAGGGTGCAGGGGTTAGGGCGTGGCGTCGGGTTTAGAGTGGGTGCCTTAGGGCGCGGACTAGGGTTTAGAGTGCAGGGGTTAGGGTGTGGCCTAGTGTTTAGGGTGCAGGGGTTAGGGCGCGGCCTAGGGTTTAGGGTACAGGGGTTAGGGCGCGGCCTATGGTTTAGAGTGCAGGGGTTAGGGCGCGGCCTAGGATTTAGGGTGCAGGGGTTAGGGCACGGCCGAGGGTTTTGGGTTGGGGCCTTAGGGCGCGGTCTAGGGTTTAGGGTGCAGGGGTTAGGTCGCGGCCTAGGGTGTAGGGTGCAGCGCTTAGGGCGCGGCCTAGGGTTTTGGGTCCAGGGGTTAGGGCGCGGCCTAGGGTTTAGGGTGCTGGCGCAAGGGCGCGGCCTAGGGTTTAGGGTCTAGGGGTTAGGGCGCGGCCTAGGGTTTCGGGTGCAGGGGTTAGGGCGCGGCCGAGGGTACAGGGCGCAGGGGTTAGGGCGAGGCATAGGGTTTAGGGTGCAAGGGTTAGGGCGCGGCCTAGTGTTTAGGGTGCAGGTTTTAGGGAGCAGACTTGTGTTTAGGGTTCAGGGGTTAGGGCGCGTCATAGGGTTTAGGGTGCAGGGGTTAGGGCGTGGCCTAGGGTTTAGAGTGGGTGCCTTAGGGCGCGGCCTAGGGTTTAGGGTGCAGGGGTTAGGGCACGGCTTAGGGTTTAGGGTACAAGGGTTAGGGCGCGGACTATGGTTTAGGGTGCACGGGTTACGGCGCGGCCTAGGGTTTTGGGTGCAGGGGTTAGGGCGCAACCTAGGGTTTAGGGTGCAGGGGTTAGGGCACGGCCGAGGGTTTTTGGTTGGGGCCTTAGGGCGCGGTCTAGGGTTTAGGGTGCAGGTGTTAGGGAGCGGCCTAGGGTGTAGGGTGCAGGGGTTAGGGCGCGGCCTAGGGTTTAGGGTGCAGGGGTTAGGGCACGGCCGAGGGTTTTGGGTTGGGGCCTTAGGGCGCGGTCTAGGGTTTAGGGTGCAGGTGTTAGGGCGCGGCCTAGGGTGTAGGGTGCAGGGGTTAGGGCGCGGCCTAGGGTTTTGGGTCCAGGGGTTAGGGCGCGGCCTAGGGTTTAGGGTGCTGGCGAAAGGGCGCGGCCTAGGGTTTAGGGTGCAGGGGTTAGGGCGCGGCCTAGGGTTTCGGGTGCAGGGGTTAGGGCGCGGCCGAGGGTACAGGGCGCAGGGTTTAGGGCGCGGCATAGGGTTTAGGGTGCAAGGGTTAGGGCGCGGCCTAGCGTTTAGGGTGCAGGTTTTAGGGAGCAGACTTGGGTTTAGGGTGCAGGGGTTAGGGCGCGACCTAGGGTTTAGGGTGCAGGGGTTAGGGCGTGGCCTAGGGTTTAGAGTGGGTGCCTTAGGGCGCGGCCTAGGGTTTAGGGTGCAGGGGTTAGGGCACAGCCGAGGGTTTTGGGTGAGGGCCTTAGGGCGCGGCCTAGGGTTTATGGTGCAGGGGGTAGGGCGCGGCCTAGGGTTTAGGGTGCAGGGGTTCGGGCGCGGCATAGGGTTTAGGGTGCAAGGGTTAGGGCGCGGCCTAGGGTACAGGGCTCAGGGGTTAGGGCGCGGCCTAGCGTTTAGGGTGCAGGTGTTAGGGAGCAGACTTGGGTTTAGGTTGCAGGGGTTAGGGCGCGTCCAAGGGTTTAGGGTGCAGGGGTTAGGGCGCGGCCTAGGGTGTAGGGTGCAGGGGTTAGGGCGCGGCCTAGGGTTTATGGTGCAGGGGTTAGGGCGCGGCCTAGGGTTTAGGGTACAGGGGTTTGGGCGCGGCATAGGGTTTAGGGTGCAAGGGTTAGGGCGCGGCTTAGGGTACAGGGCGCAGGGGTTAGGGCGCGGCCTAGGGTACAGGGCGCAGGGGTTAGGGCGCGGCCTAGCGTTTACGGTGCAGGTGTTAGGGAGCAGACTTGGGTTTAGGGTGCTGGCGTTAGGGCGCGTCCTAGGGTTTAGGGTGCAGGGGTTAGGGCGTGGCCTAGGGTTTAGAGTGGGTGCCTTAGTGCGCGGCCTAGGGCTTAGGGTACAGGGGTTAGGGTGCGGACTAGTGTTTAGGGAGCAGGGGTAAGGGCGCGGCCAAAGGTTTAGGGTACAGGGGTTAGGGCACGGCCTATGGTTTACGGTGCAGGGGTTAGGGCGTGGCCTAGGGTTTTGGGTGCAGAAGTTAGTGCACGGCCTAGGGTTTAGGGTACAGGGGTTAGGGCGCGGCCTAGGGTTTTGGGTGGGGGCCTTAGTGCGCGGTCTTGGGTTTATGGTGCAGGGGTTAGGGCGCGGCCTAGGGTACAGGGCGCGGGGGTTAGGGCGCGGCCTAGCGTTTAGGGTGTAGGTGTTAGGGAGCAGACTTGGGTTTAGGGTGCAGGGGTTAGGGCGTGGCCTAGGGTTTAAGGTGCAGGGGTTAGGGCGTGGCCTAGGGTTTAGAGTGGGTGCCTTAGGGCGCGGCATAGGGTTAAGGGTGCAGGGGTTAGGGCACGGCCTAGGGTTTTGGGTGCAGAAGTTAGGGCGCGGCCTAGGGTTTAGGGTGCAGGGGTTAGGGCACAGCCGAGGGTTTTGGGTGAGGGCCTTAGGGCGCGGCCTAGGGTTTATGGTGCAGGGGTTAGGGCGCGGCCTAGGGTTTAGGGTACAGGGGTTAGGGCGCGGCATAGGGTTTAGCGTGCAAGGGTTAGGGCGCGGCCTAGGGTACAGGGCGCAGGGGTTAGGGCGCGGCCTAGGGTACAGGGCGCAGGGGTTAGGGCGTGGCCTAGCGTTTACGGTGCAGGTGTTAGGAAGCAGACATGGGTTTAGGGTGCAGGGTTTAGGGCGCGTCCTAGGGTTTAGGGTGCAGGGGTTAGGGCGTGGCGTAGGGTTTAGTGTGGGTGCCTTAGGGCGCGGCCTAGGGTTTAGGGTACAGGGGTTAGGGTGCGGCCTAGTGTTTAGGGTGCAGGGGTTAGGGCGCGGCCAAAGGTTTAGGGTACAGAGGTTAGGGCGCGGCCTATGGTTTAGGGTGCAGGGGTTAGGGCGCGGCCTAGGGTATTGGGTGCAGAAGTTAGTGTACGGCCTAGGGTTTAGGGTACAGGGGTTAGGGCGCGGCCTAGGGTTTTGGGTGGGGGCCTTAGGGCGCGGTCTTGGGTTTAGGGTGCAGGGGTTAGGGCGCGGCCTAGGGTACAGGGCGCGGGGGTTAGGGTGCGGCCTAGCGTTTAGGGTGTAGGTGTTAGGGAGCAGACTTGGGTTTAGGGTGCAGGGGTTAGGGCGTGGCCTAGGGTTTAGGGTGCAGGGGTTAGGGCGTGGCCTAGGGTTTAGAGTGGGTGCCTTAGGGCGCGGCCTAGGGTTTAGGGTGCAGGGGTTAGGGCGTGGCCTAGGGTTTAGAGTGGGTGCCTTAGGGCGCGGCCAAGGGTTTAGGGTGCAGGGGTTAGGGTGCGGCCTAGTGTTTAGGGTGCAGGGGTTAGGGCGCGGCCTAGGGTTTAGGGTGCAGGGGTTAGGGCGCGGCCTAGGGTTTTGGGTCCAAGGGTTAGGGCGCGGCCTAGGGTTTTGGGTGCAGAAGTTAGGGCGCGGCAGAGGGTTTAGGGTGCAGGGGTTAGGGCACGGCCGAGGGTTTTGGGTGGGGGCCTTAGGGCGCGGTCTATGGTTTAGGGTGCAGGGGGTAGGGCGCGGCCTAGGGTGTAGGGTACAGGGGTTCGGGCGCGGCCTAGGGTTTTGGGTCCAGGGGTTAGCGCGCGGCCTATGGTTTAGGGTGCTGGTGTAAGGGTGCGGCCTAGGGTTTATGGTGCAGGAGTTAGGGCGCGGCCTAGGGTTTAGAGTGCATGGGTTAGGGCGTAGCCTAGGGTTTAGGGTGCAGGGGTTCGGGCGCGTCCTAGGGTTTAGGGTGCAGGGGTTAGGGCGCGGCCTCGGGTACAGGGCGCAGGGGTTAGGGCGCGGCCTAGGGTACAGGGCGCAGGGGTTAGGGCGCGGCGTAACGTTTAGGGTGCAGGTGTTAGGGAGCAGACTTGGGTTTAGGGTGCAGGGGTTAGGGCGCGTCCTAGGGTTTAGGGTGCAGGGGTTAGGGCGTGGCGTCGGGTTTAGAGTGGGTGCCTTAGGGCGCGGACTAGGGTTTAGAGTGCAGGGGTTAGGGTGTGGCCTAGTGTTTAGGGTGCAGGGGTTAGGGCGCGGCCTAGGGTTTAGGGTACAGGGGTTAGGGCGCGGCCTATGGTTTAGAGTGCAGGGGTTAGGGCGCGGCCTAGGATTTTGGGTGCAGGGGTTAGGGCGCGGCCTAGGGTTTAGGGTGCAGGGGTTAGGGCACGGCCGAGGGTTTTGGGTTGGGGCCTTAGGGCGCGGTCTAGGGTTTAGGGTGCAGGGGTTAGGTCGCGGCCTAGGGTGTAGGGTGCAGCGCTTAGGGCGCGGCCTAGGGTTTTGGGTCCAGGGGTTAGGGCGCGGCCTAGGGTTTAGGGTGCTGGCGCAAGGGCGCGGCCTAGGGTTTAGGGTCTAGGGGTTAGGGCGCGGCCTAGGGTTTCGGGTGCAGGGGTTAGGGCGCGGCCGAGGGTACAGGGCGCAGGGGTTAGGGCGAGGCATAGGGTTTAGGGTGCAAGGGTTAGGGCGCGGCCTAGTGTTTAGGGTGCAGGTTTTAGGGAGCAGACTTGTGTTTAGGGTTCAGGGGTTAGGGCGCGTCATAGGGTTTAGGGTGCAGGGGTTAGGGCGTGGCCTAGGGTTTAGAGTGGGTGCCTTAGGGCGCGGCCTAGGGTTTAGGGTGCAGGGGTTAGGGCACGGCTTAGGGTTTAGGGTACAAGGGTTAGGGCGCGGACTATGGTTTAGGGTGCACGGGTTACGGCGCGGCCTAGGGTTTTGGGTGCAGGGGTTAGGGCGCAACCTAGGGTTTAGGGTGCAGGGGTTAGGGCACGGCCGAGGGTTTTGGGTTGGGGCCTTAGGGCGCGGTCTAGGGTTTAGGGTGCAGGTGTTAGGGAGCGGCCTAGGGTGTAGGGTGCAGGGGTTAGGGCGCGGCCTAGGGTTTAGGGTGCAGGGGTTAGGGCACGGCCGAGGGTTTTGGGTTGGGGCCTTAGGGCGCGGTCTAGGGTTTAGGGTGCAGGTGTTAGGGCGCGGCCTAGGGTGTAGGGTGCAGGGGTTAGGGCGCGGCCTAGGGTTTTGGGTCCAGGGGTTAGGGCGCGGCCTAGGGTTTAGGGTGCTGGCGAAAGGGCGCGGCCTAGGGTTTAGGGTGCAGGGGTTAGGGCGCGGCCTAGGGTTTCGGGTGCAGGGGTTAGGGCGCGGCCGAGGGTACAGGGCGCAGGGTTTAGGGCGCGGCATAGGGTTTAGGGTGCAAGGGTTAGGGCGCGGCCTAGCGTTTAGGGTGCAGGTTTTAGGGAGCAGACTTGGGTTTAGGGTGCAGGGGTTAGGGCGCGACCTAGGGTTTAGGGTGCAGGGGTTAGGGCGTGGCCTAGGGTTTAGAGTGGGTGCCTTAGGGCGCGGCCTAGGGTTTAGGGTGCAGGGGTTAGGGCACAGCCGAGGGTTTTGGGTGAGGGCCTTAGGGCGCGGCCTAGGGTTTATGGTGCAGGGGGTAGGGCGCGGCCTAGGGTTTAGGGTGCAGGGGTTCGGGCGCGGCATAGGGTTTAGGGTGCAAGGGTTAGGGCGCGGCCTAGGGTACAGGGCTCAGGGGTTAGGGCGCGGCCTAGCGTTTAGGGTGCAGGTGTTAGGGAGCAGACTTGGGTTTAGGTTGCAGGGGTTAGGGCGCGTCCAAGGGTTTAGGGTGCAGGGGTTAGGGCGCGGCCTAGGGTGTAGGGTGCAGGGGTTAGGGCGCGGCCTAGGGTTTATGGTGCAGGGGTTAGGGCGCGGCCTAGGGTTTAGGGTACAGGGGTTTGGGCGCGGCATAGGGTTTAGGGTGCAAGGGTTAGGGCGCGGCTTAGGGTACAGGGCGCAGGGGTTAGGGCGCGGCCTAGGGTACAGGGCGCAGGGGTTAGGGCGCGGCCTAGCGTTTACGGTGCAGGTGTTAGGGAGCAGACTTGGGTTTAGGGTGCTGGCGTTAGGGCGCGTCCTAGGGTTTAGGGTGCAGGGGTTAGGGCGTGGCCTAGGGTTTAGAGTGGGTGCCTTAGTGCGCGGCCTAGGGCTTAGGGTACAGGGGTTAGGGTGCGGACTAGTGTTTAGGGAGCAGGGGTAAGGGCGCGGCCAAAGGTTTAGGGTACAGGGGTTAGGGCACGGCCTATGGTTTACGGTGCAGGGGTTAGGGCGTGGCCTAGGGTTTTGGGTGCAGAAGTTAGTGCACGGCCTAGGGTTTAGGGTACAGGGGTTAGGGCGCGGCCTAGGGTTTTGGGTGGGGGCCTTAGTGCGCGGTCTTGGGTTTATGGTGCAGGGGTTAGGGCGCGGCCTAGGGTACAGGGCGCGGGGGTTAGGGCGCGGCCTAGCGTTTAGGGTGTAGGTGTTAGGGAGCAGACTTGGGTTTAGGGTGCAGGGGTTAGGGCGTGGCCTAGGGTTTAAGGTGCAGGGGTTAGGGCGTGGCCTAGGGTTTAGAGTGGGTGCCTTAGGGCGCGGCCTAGGGTTTAGGGTGCAGGGGTTAGGGCACGGCCTAGGGTTTTGGGTGCAGAAGTTAGGGCGCGGCCTAGGGTTTAGGGTGCAGGGGTTAGGGCACAGCCGAGGGTTTTGGGTGAGGGCCTTAGGGCGCGGCCTAGGGTTTATGGTGCAGGGGTAGGGCGCGGCCTAGGGTTTAGGGTGCAGGGGTTCGGGCGCGGCATAGGGTTTAGGGTGCAAGGGTTAGGGCGCGGCCTAGGGTACATGGCTCAGGGGTTAGGGCGCGGCTTAGCGTTTAGGGTGGAGGTGTTAGGGAGCAGACTTGGGTTTAGGTTGCAAGGGTTAGGGCGCGTCCTAGGGTTTTGGGTGCAGGGGTTAGGGCGCGGCCTAGGGTGTAGGGTGCAGGGGTTAGGGCGCGGCCTAGGGTTTATGGTGCAGGGGTTAGGGCGCGGCCTAGGGTTTAGGGTACAGGGGTTAGGGCGCGGCATAGGGTTTAGGGTGCAAGGGTTAGGGCGCGGCCTAGGGTACAGGGCGCAGGGGTTAGGGCGCGGCCTAGCGTTTACGGTGCAGGTGTTAGGGAGCAGACTTGGGTTTAGGGTGCAGGGGTTAGGGCGCGTCCTAGGGTTTAGGGTGCAGGGGTTAGGGCGTGGCCTAGGGTTTAGAGTGGGTCCCTTAGGGCGCGGCCTAGGGCTTAGGGTACAGGGGTTGGGGTGCGGCCAAGTGTTTAGGGTGCAGGGGTTAGGGCGCGGCCAAAGGTTTAAGGTACAGGGGTTAGGGCGCGGCCTATGATTTAGGGTGCAGGGGTTAGGGCGCGGCCTAGGGTTTTGGGTGCAGAAGTTAGTGCACGGCCTAGGGTTTAGGGCACAGCGGTTAGGGCGCGGCCTAGGGTTTTGGGTGGGGGCCTTAGGGCGCGGTCTTGGGTTTAGGGTGCAGGGGTTAGGGCGCGGCCTAGGGTACAGGGCGCGGGGGTTAGGGCGCGGCCTAGCGTTTAGGGTGTAGGTGTTAGGGAGCAGACTTGGGTTTAGGGTGCAGGGGTTAGGGCGTGGCCTAGGGTTTAGCGTGCAGGGGTTAGGGCGTGGCCAAGGGTTTAGAGTGGGTGCCTTAGGGCGCGGCCTAGGGTTTAGGGTGCAGGGGTTAGGGCGCGGCCTATGGTTTAGGGTGCAGGGGTTAGGGCGCGGCCTAGGGTTTTGGGTGCAGAAGTTAGGGCGCGGCCTAGGGTTTAGGGTGCAGGGGTTAGGGCACGGCCGAGGGTTTTGGGTGGGGGCCTTAGGGCGCGGTCTATGGTTTAGGGTGCAGGGGTTAGGGCGCAGCCTAGGGTGTAGGGTGCAGGGGTTCCGGCGCGGCCTAGGGTTTTGGGTCCAGGGGTTAGCGCGCGGCCTATGGTTTAGGGTGCTGGTGTAAGGGCGCGGCCTAGGGTTTATGGTGCAGGAGTTAGGGCGCGGCCTAGGGTTTAGAGTGCAGGCGTTGGGGCGTAGCCTAGGGTTTAGGGTGCAGGGGTTCGTGCGCATCCTAGGGTTTAGGGTGCAGCGGTTAGGGCGTGGCCTAGGGTTTAGTGTGGGTGCCTTAGGGCGCGGCCTAGGGTTTAGGGTACAGGGGTTAGGGTGCGGCCTAGTGTTTAGGGTGCAGGGGTTAGGGCGCGGCCAAAGGTTTAGGGTACAGGGCTTAGGGCGCGGCCTATGGTTTAGGGTGCAGGGGTTAGGGCGCGGCCTAGGGTTTTGGGTGCAGAAGTTAGTGCACGGCCTAGGGTTTAGGGTACAGGGGTTAGGGCGCGGCCTAGGGTTTTGGGTGGGGGCCTTAGGGCGCGGTCTTGGGTTTCGGGTGCAGGGGTTAGGGCGCGGCCTAGGGTACAGGGCGCGGGGGTTAGGGTGCGGCCTAGCGTTTAGGGTGTAGGTGTTAGGGAGCAGACTTGGGTTTAGGGTGCAGGGGTTAGGGCGTGGCCTAGGGTTTAGGGTGCAGGGGTTAGGGCGTGGCCTAGGGTTTAGAGTGGGTGCCTTAGGGCGCGGCCTAGGGTTTAGGGTGCAGGGGTTAGGGCGTGGCCTAGGGTTTAGAGTGGGTGCCTTAGGGCGCGGCCAAGGGTTTAGGGTACAGGGGTTAGGGTGCGGCCTAGTGTTTAGGGTGCAGGGGTTAGGGCGCGGCCTAGGGTTTAGGGTGCAGGGGTTAGGGCGCGGCCTCGGGTTTTGGGTCCAAGGGTTAGGGCGCGGCCTAGGGTTTTGGGTGCAGAAGTTAGGGCGCGGCCGAGGGTTTAGGGTGCAGGGGTTAGGGCACGGCCGAGGGTTTTGGGTGGGGGCCTTAGGGCGCGGTCTATGGTTTAAGGTGCAGGGGGTAGGGCGCAGCCTAGGGTGTAGGGTACAGGGGTTCGGGCGCGGCCTAGGGTTTTGGGTCCAGGGGTTAGCGCGCGGCCTATGGTTTAGGGTGCTGGTGTAAGGGCGCGGCCTAGGGTTTATGGTGCAGGAGTTAGGGCGCGGCCTAGGGTTTAGAGTGCATGGGTTAGGGCGTAGCCTAGGGTTTAGGGTGCAAGGGTTCGGGCGCGTCCTAGGGTTTAGGGTGCAGGGGTTAGGGCGCGGCCTAGGGTACAGGGCGAAGGGGTTAGGGCGCGGCCTAGGGTACAGGGCGCAGGGGTTAGGGCGCGGCCTAGCGTTTAGGGTGCAGGTGTTAGGGAGCAGACTTGGGTTTAGGGTGTAGGGGTTAGGGCGCGTCCTTGGGTTTAGGGTGCAGGGGTTAGGGCGTGGCGTCGGGTTTAGAGTGGGTGCCTTAGGGCGCGGCCTAGGGTTTAGAGTGCAGGGGTTAGGGTGTGGCCTAGTGTTTAGGGTGCAGGGGTTAGAGCGCGGCCTAGGGTTTAGGGTACAGGGGTTAGGGCGCGGCCTATGGTTTAGAGTGCAGGGGTTAGGGCGCGGCCTAGGGTTTAGGGTACAGGGGTTAGGGCGCGGCCTAGGGTTTAGGGTGCAGGGGTAAGGGCACGGCCGAGGGTTTTGGGTTGGGGCCTTAGGGCGCGGTCTAGGGTTTAGGGTGCAGGGGTTAGGTCGCGGCCTAGGGTGTAGGGTGCAGGGGTTAGGGCGCGGCCTAGGGTTTTGGGTCCAGGGGTTAGGGCGCGGCCTAGGGTTTAGGGTGCTGGCGCAAGGGCGCGGCCTAGGGTTTAGGGTCTAGGGGTTAGGGCGCGGCCTAGGGTTTCGGGTGCAGGGGTTAGGGCGCGGCCGAGGGTACAGGGCGCAGGGGTTAGGGCGCGGCATAGGGTTTAGAGTGCATGGGTTAGGGCGTAGCCTAGGGTTTAGGGTGCAAGGGTTCGGGCGCGTCCTAGGGTTTAGGGTGCTGGTGTAAGGGCGCGGCCTAGGGTTTATGGTGCAGGAGTTAGGGCGCGGCCTAGGGTTTAGAGTGCATGGGTTATTGCGTAGCCTAGGGTTTAGGGTGCAAGGGTTCGGGCGCGTCCTAGGGTTTAGGGTGCAGGGGTTAGGGCGCGGCCTAGGGTACAGGGCGAAGGGGTTAGGGCGCGGCCTAGGGTACAGGGCGCAGGGGTTAGGGCGCGGCCTAGCGTTTAGGGTGCAGGTGTTAGGGAGCAGACTTGGGTTTAAGGTGCAGGGGTTAGGGCGCGTCCTAGGGTTTAGGGTGCAGGGGTTAGGGCGTGGCGTCGGGTTTAGAGTGGGTGCCTTAGGGCGCGGCCTAGGGTTTAGAGTGCAGGGGTTAGGGTGTGGCCTAGTGTTTAGGGTGCAGGGGTTAGGGCGCGGCCTAGGGTTTAGGGTACAGGGGTTAGGGCGCGGCCTATGGTTTAGAGTGCAGGGGTTAGGGCGCGGCCTAGGGTTTAGGGTACAGGGGTTAGGGCGCGGCCTAGGGTTTAGGGTGCAGGGGTTAGGGCACGGCCGAGGGTTTTGGGTTGGGGCCTTAGGGCGCGGTCTAGGGTTTAGGGTGCAGGGGTTAGGTCGCGGCCTAGGGTGTAGGGTGCAGGGGTTAGGGCGCGGCCTAGGGTTTTGGGTCCAGGGGTTAGGGCGCGGCCTAGGGTTTAGGGTGCTGGCGCAAGGGCGCGGCCTAGGGTTTAGGGTCTAGGGGTTAGGGCGCGGCCTAGGGTTTCGGGTGCAGGGGTTAGGGCGCGGCCGAGGGTACAGGGCGCAGGGGTTAGGGCGCGGCATAGGGTTTAGGGTGCAAGGGTTAGGGCGCGGCCTAGCGTTTAGGGTGCAGGTTTTAGGGAGCAGACTTGGGTTTAGGGTCCAGGGGTTAGGGCGCGTCATAGGGTTTAGGGTGCAGGGGTTAGGGCGTGGCCTAGGGTTTAGAGTGGGTGCCTTAGGGCGCGGCCTATGGTTTAGGGTGCAGGGGTTAGGGCACGGCTTAGGGTTTAGGGTACAAGGGTTAGGGCGCGGACTATGGTTTAGGGTGCACGGGTTAGGGCGCGGCCTAGGGTTTTGGGTGCAGGGGTTAGGGCGCAACCTAGGGTTTAGGGTGCAGGGGTTAGGGCACGGCCGAGGGTTTTGGGTTGGGGCCTTAGGGCGCGGTCTAGGGTTTAGGGTGCAGGTGTTAGGGCGCGGCCTAGGGTGTAGGGTGCAGGGGTTAGGGCGCGGCCTAGGGTTTAGGGTGCAGGGGTTAGGGCACGGCCGAGGGTTTTGGGTGGGGGCCTTAGGGCGCGGTCTATGGTTTAAGGTGCAGGGGGTAGGGCGCAGCCTAGGGTGTAGGGTACAGGGGTTCGGGCGCGGCCTAGGGTTTTGGGTCCAGGGGTTAGCGCGCGGCCTATGGTTTAGGGTGCTGGTGTAAGGGCGCGGCCTAGGGTTTATGGTGCAGGAGTTAGGGCGCGGCCTAGGGTTTAGAGTGCATGGGTTAGGGCGTAGCCTAGGGTTTAGGGTGCAAGGGTTCGGGCGCGTCCTAGGGTTTAGGGTGCAGGGGTTAGGGCGCGGCCTAGGGTACAGGGCGCAGGGGTTAGGGCGCGGCCTAGGGTACAGGGCGCAGGGGTTAGAGCGCGGCCTAGCGTTTAGGGTGCAGGTGTTAGGGAGCAGACTTGGGTTTAGGGTGCAGGGGTTAGGGCGCGTCCTAGGGTTTAGGGTGCAGGGGTTAGGGCGTGGCGTCGGGTTTAGAGTGGGTGCCTTAGGGCGCGGCCTAGGGTTTAGAGTGCAGGGGTTAGGGTGTGGCCTAGTGTTTAGGGTGCAGGGGTTAGGGCGCGGCCTAGGGTTTAGGGTACAGGGGTTAGGGCGCGGCCTATGGTTTAGAGTGCAGGGGTTAGGGCGCGGCCTAGGGTTTAGGGTACAGGGGTTAGGGCACGGCCGAGGGTTTTGGGTTGGGGCCTTAGGGCGCGGTCTAGGGTTTAGGGTGCAGGGGTTAGGTCGCGGCCTAGGGTGTAGGGTGCAGGGGTTAGGGCGCGGCCTAGGGTTTTGGGTCCAGGGGTTAGGGCGCGGCCTAGGGTTTAGGGTGCTGGCGTAAGGGCGCGGCCTATGGTTTAGGGTCTAGGGGTTAGGGCGCGGCCTAGGGTTTCGGGTGCAGGGGTTAGGGCGCGGCCGAGGGTACAGGGCGCAGGGGTTAGGGCGCGGCATAGGGTTTAGGGTGCAAGGGTTAGGGCGCGGCCTAGCGTTTAGGGTGCAGGTTTTAGGGAGCAGACTTGGGTTTAGGGTTCAGGGGTTAGGGCGCGTCATAGGGTTTAGGGTGCAGGGGTTAGGGCGTGGCCTAGGGTTTAGAGTGGGTGCCTTAGGGCGCGGCCTAGGGTTTAGGGTGCAGGGGTTAGGGCACGGCTTAGGGTTTAGGGTACAAGGGTTAGGGCGCGGACTATGGTTTAGGGTGCATGGGTTAGGGCGCGGCCTAGGGTTTTGGGTGCAGGGGTTAGGGCGCGGCCTAGGGTTTAGGGTGCAGGGGTTAGGGCACGGCCGAGGGTTTTGGGTTGGGGCCTTAGGGCGCGGTCTAGGGTTTAGGGTGCAGGGGTTAGGGCGCGGCCTAGGGTGTAGGGTGCAGGGGTTCGGGCGCGGCGTAGGGTTTTGGGTCCAGGGGTTAGGGCGCGGCCTAGGGTTTAGGGTGCTGGCGAAAGGGCGCGGCCTAGGGTTTAGGGTGCAGGGGTTAGGGCGCGGCCTAGGGTTTCGGGTGCAGGGGTTAGGGCGCGGCCGAGGGTACAGGGCGCAGGGGTTAGGGCGTGGCATAGGGTTTAGGCTGCAAGGGTTAGGGCGCGGCCTAGCGTTTAGGCTGCAGGTTTTAGGCAGCAGACTTGGGTTTAGGGTGCAGGGGTTAGGGCGCGACCTAGGGTTTAGGGTGCAGGGGTTAGGGCGTGGCCTAGGGTTTAGAGTGGGTGCCTTAGGGCGCGGCCTAGGGTTTAGGGTGCAGGGGTTAGGGCACAGCCGCGGGTTTTGGGTGAGGGCCTTAGGGCGCGGCCTAGGGTTTATGGTGCAGGGGGTAGGGCGCGGCCTAGGGTTTAGGGTGCAGGTGTTCGGGCGCGGCATAGGGTTTAGGGTGCAAGGGTTAGGGCGCGGCCTAGGGTACAGGGCTCAGGGGTTAGGGCGCGGCCTAGCGTTTAGGGTGGAGGTGTTAGGTAACAGACTTGGGTTTAGTTTGCAGGGGTTAGGGCGCGTCCTAGGGTTTAGGGTGCAGGGGTTAGGGCGCGACCTAGGGTGTAGGGTGCAGGGGTTAGGGCGCGTCCTAGGGTTTAGGGTGCAGGGGTTAGGGCGCGGCCTAGGGTTTAGGGTACAGGGGTTAGGGCGCGGCATAGGGTTTAGGGTGCAAGGGTTAGGGCGCGGCCTAGGGTACAGGGCGCAGGGGTTAGGGCGCGGCCTAGGGTACAGGGCGCAGGGGTTAGGGCGCGGCCTAGCGTTTACGGTGCAGGTGTTAGGGAGCAGACTTGGGTTTAGGGTGCTGGAGTTAGGGCGCGTCCTAGGGTTTAGGGTGCAGGGGTTAGGGCGTGGCCTAGGGTTTAGAGTGGGTGCCTTAGTGCGCGGCCTAGGGCTTAGGGTACAGGGGTTAGGATGCGGACTAGTGTTTAGGGACCAGGGGTTAGGGCGCGGCCAAAGGTTTAGGGTACAGCGGTTAGGGCGCGGCCTATGGTTTAGGGTGCAGGCGTTGGGGCGTAGCCAAGGGTTTAGGGTGCAGGGGTTCGTGCGCGTCCTAGGGTTTAGGGTGCAGGGGTTAGGGCGCGGCCTAGGGTACAGGACGCAGGGGTTAGGGCGCGGCCTAGGGTACAGGGCGCAGGGGTTAGGGCGCGGCCTAGCGTTTAGGGTGCAGGTGTTAGGGAGCAGACTTGGGTTTAGGGTGCAGGGGTTAGGGCGCGTCCTAGGGTTTAGGGTGCAGGGGTTAGGGCGCGGCCTAGGGTTTAGGGTACAGGGGTTAGGGCGCGGCCTATGGTTTAGAGTGCAGGGGTTAGGGCGCGGCCTAGGGGTTTGGGATCAGAAGTTAGGGCGCGGCCTAGCGTTTAGGGTGCAGGGGTTAGGGCACGGCCGAGGGTTTTGGGTTGGGGCCTTAGGGCGCGGTCTAGGGTTTAGGGTGCAGGGGTTAGGTCGCGGCCTAGGGTGTAGGGTGCAGGGGTTAGGGCGCGGCATAGGGTTTTGGGTTCAGGGGTTAGGGCGCGGCATAGGGTTTAGGGTGCTAGTGTAAGGGCGCGGCCTAGGGTTTATGGTGCAGGGGTTAGGGCGCGGCCTAGGGTTTAGGGTGCAGGGGTTAGGGCGCGGCCTGGGGTACAGGGCGCAGAGGTTAGGGCGCGGCCTAGGGTACAGGGCGCAGGGGTTAGGGCGTGGCCTAGCGTTTAGGGTGCAGGTGTTAGGGAGCAGACTTGGGTTTAGGGTGCAGGGGTTAGGGCGCGTCCTAGGGTTTAGGGTGCAGGGGTTAGGGCGTGGCCTAGGGTTTAGGGTGGGTGCCTTAGGGCGCGGCCTAGGGTTTAGGGTACTGGGGTTAGGGTGCGGCCTAGTGTTTAGGGTTCCGGGGTTAGGGCGCGGCCTCTGGTTTAGGGTACAGGGGTTAGGGCGCAGCCTATGGTTTAGGGTGCAGGGGTTAGGGCGCGGCCTAGGGTTTAGGGTGCTGGTGTAAGGGCGCGGCCTAGGGTTTAGCGTGCAGGGGTTAGGGCGCGGCCTAGGGTTTAGGGTGCAGGGGTTAGGGCGCGGCCTAGGGTTTAGGGTGCAGGGGTTCGGGCGCGGCTTAGGGTTTAGGGTGCAAGGGATAGGGCGCGGCCTAGGGTACAGGGCTCAGGGGTTAGGGCGCGGCCGAGGGTTTAGGGTAAAGTGGTTAGGGCGCGGCCTATGGTTTAGGGTGCAGGGGTTAGGGCGCGGCCTAGGGTTTAGGGTGCATGGGTTAGGGCGTGGCCTAGGGTTTAGAGTGGGTGCCTTAGGGCACGGCCTAGGGTTTGGGGTGCAGGGGTTAGGGTGCGGCCTAGTGTTTAGGGTGCAGGGGTTCGGGTGCGGCCTAGGTTTTAGGGTACAGGGGTTAGGGCGTGGCCTAGGGTTTTGGGTGCAGAAGTTAGGGCGTGGCCTAGGGTTTAGGGTGCAGGGGTTAGGGCACGGCTGAGGGCTTAGGGTGGGGGCCTTAGGGCGCTGTCTAGGGTTTAGGGTGCAGGGGTTAGGGCGCGGCCTAGTGTGTAGGGTGTAGGGGTTAGGGCGCGGCCTAGGGTTTTGGGTCCAGGGGTGAGGGCGCGGCCCAGGGTTTTGGGTGCAGAAGTTTGGGAGCGGCCTTGGGTTTATGGTGCAGGGGTTAGGGCGCGGCCAAGGGTTTATGGTGCAGGGGTTAGGGCGCGGCCTAGGGTTTAGGGTACAGGGGTTAGGGCGCGGCATAGGGTTTAGGGTGCAAGGGTTAGAGCGCGGCCTATGGTACAGGGCGCAGGGGTTAGGGCGCGTCCTAAGGTACAGGGCGCAGGGGTTAGGGCGCGGCCTAGCGTTTACGGTGCAGGTGTTAGGGAGCAGACTTGGGTTCAGGGTGCAGGGTTTAGGGCGCGTCCTAGGGTTTAGGGTGCAGGGGTTAGGGCGTGGCCTAGGGTTTAGAGAGGGTGCCTTAGGGCGCGGCCCAAGGTTTAGGATGCCGGGGTTAGGGTGCGGCCTAGTGTTTAGGGTGCAGGGGTTAGTGCGCGGCCTAGGGTTTAGGGTGCAGGTGTTAGGGAGCGTACTTGGGTTTAGGGTGCAGGGGTTAGGGCGCGTCCTAGGGTTTAGGGTGCAGGGGTTAGGGCGTGGCCTAGGGTTCAGAGTGGGTGCCTTAGGGCGCGGCCAAAGGTTTAGGGTGCAGGGGTTAGGGTGCGGCCTAGTGTTTAGGATGCAGGGGTTAGGGCGCGGCCTAGTGTTTAGGGTGCAAGGGTTAGGGCGCGGCCTAGGGTTTATGGTGCAGGAGTTAGGGCGTGGCCTAGGGTTTAGAGTGCAGGGCTTAGGGCGTGGCCTAGGGTTTTGGGTCCAGGGGTTCGGAAGTGTCCAAGGGTTTATGGTGCAGGGGCTAGGGCGCGGCCTAGCGTTTAGGGTGCAGGTGTTAGGGAGCAGACTTGGGTTTAGGGTGCAGGGGTTAGGGTGCGTCCTATGGTTTAGGGTGCAGGGGTTGGGGCGCGGCCTAGGGTTTATGGTGCAGGGGTTAGGGCGCGGCCTAGGGTGTAGGGTGCAGGGGTTAGGGTGCGGCCTAGGGTTTTGGGTCCAGGGGTTCGGGCGCGGCCTAAGGTTTAGGGTGCTGGTGTAAGGGCGCGTCCTAGGGTTTATGATGCAGTTGTTAGGGCGCGGCCTGGGTTTAAGGTGCAGGGGTTAGGGCGCGGCCTAGGGTTTAGGGTTCAGGGGATCGGGCGCGGCATAGGGTTTAGGGTGCAAGGGTTAGGTTGCGGCCTAGGGTACAGGGCGCAGGGGTTAGGGCGCGGCCTAGGGTACCGGGCGCAGGGTTTAGGGCCCGGCCTAGCGTTTAGGGTGCAAGTATTAGGGAGCAGACTTGGGTTTAGGGTGCAGGGGTTAGGGCGCGTCCTAGGGTTTAGGGTGCAGGGGTTAGGGCGTGGCCTCGGATTTAGAGTGGGTGCCTTAGGGCGCGGCCTAGGGTTTAGGGTGCAGGGGTTAGGGCACGGCCTAATGTTTAGGGTACAGGGGTTAGGGCGCGGCCTATGGTTTAGGGTGCAGGGGTTATGGCGCGGCCTAGGGTTTTGGGTGCAGAAGTTAGGGCGCGGCCTAGGGTTTAGGGTGCCGGGGTTAGGGCACGGCCGAGGGTTTTGGGTGGGGGCCTTAGGACACGGTGTAGGGTTTAGGGTGCCAGGGTTAGGGCGCGGCCTAGGGTATAGGATGCAGGGGTTCGGGCGCGGCATAAGGTTTAGGGTGCAGGGGTTAGGGCGTGGAATAGGGTACAGGGCGCAGGTGTTAGGGCGCGGCCTAGGGTACAGGGCGTAGGGGTTAGGGCGCGGCCTAGCGTTTAGGGTGCAGGTGTTAGGGAGTAGACTTGGGTGTAGGGTGCAGGGGTTATGGTGCGGCCTAGTGTTTAGGGTGCAGGGGTTAGGGCGCGTCATAGGGTTTAGGGTAGAGGGGTTAGGGCGCGGCCTATGGTTTAGGGTGCAGGGGTTAGGGCGCGGCCTAGGGTTTTGGGTGCAGAAGTTAGGGCACGGCCTAGGGTTTCGGGCGCAGGGGTTCGGGCGCGGCATAGGGTTTAGGGTGCAAGGGTTAGGGCGCGGCCTTGGGTACAGGGCGCAGGGGTTAGGGCGCGGCCTAGCGTTTAGGGTGCAGGTGTTAGGGAGTAGACTTGGGTTTAGGGTGCAGGGGTTAGGGCGCGTCCTAGGGTTTAGGGTGCAGAAGTTAGGGCGCGGCCTAGGGTTTAGGGTGCATGGGTTAGGGCACGGCCGAGGGTTTTGCGTGGGGGCCTAAGGGCGCGGTCTAGGGTTTAGGGTGCAGGGGTTACGGCGCGGCCTAGGGTGTAGGGTGCAGGAGTTAGGGCGCGGCCTAGGGTTTTCGCTCCAGGGGTTAGGGCGCGGCCTAGGGTTTAGGGTGCTGGTATAAGGGCGCGGTCTAGGGTTTAGGGTGCAGGGGTTAGGGCGCGGCCTAGGGTTTAGAGTGCAGGGGTTAGGGCGCGGCCTAGGGTTTTGGGTGCAGAAGTTAGGGCACGGCCTAGGGTTTCGGGCGCAGGGGTTCCGGCGCGGCATAGGGATTAGGGTGCAAGGGTTAGGGCGCGGCCTAGGGTACAGGGCGCAGGGGTTAGGGCGCGGCCTAGCGTTTAGGGTGCAGGTGTTAGGGAGCAGACTTGGGTTTAGAGTGCAGGTGTTAGGGCGCGACCTAGGGTTTAGGGTGCAGGGGTTAGGGCGTGGCCTCGGATTTAGAGTGGGTGCCTTAGGGCGCGGCCTAGGGTTTAGTATGCAGGGGTTAGGGCACGGCCTAATGTTTAGGGTACAGGGGTTAGGGCGCGGCCTATGGTTTAGGGTGCAGGGGTTAGGGCGCGGCCTAGGGTTTTGGGTGCAGAAGTTAGGGCGCGGCCTAGGGTTTAGGGTGCAGGGGTTAGGGCACGGCCGAGGGTTTTGGGTGGGGGCCTTAGGACGCTGTGTAGGGTTTAGGGTGCCAGGGTTCGGGCGCGGCCTAGGGTTTAGGATGCAGGGGTTTGGGCGCGGCATAAGGTTTAGGGTGCAGGGGTTAGGGCGCGGCCTAGGGCACAGGGCGCAGGGGTTAGGGCGCGGCCTAGGGTACAGGGCGTAGGGGTTAGGGCGCGGCCTAGCGTTTAGGGTGCAGGTGTTAGGGAGTAGACTTGGGTATAGGGTGCAGGGGTTAGGGCGCGTCATAGGGTTTAGGGTACAGGGGTTAGGGCGCGGCCTATGGTTTAGGGTGCAGGGGTTAGGGCGCGGCCTAGGGTTTTGGGTGCAGAAGTTAGGGCACGGCCTAGGGTTTCGGGCGCAGGGGTTCAGGCGCGGCATAGGGTTTAGGGTGCAAGGGTTAGGGCGCGGCCTAGGGTACAGGGCGCAGGGGTTAGGGCGCGGCCTAGCGTTTCGGGTGCAGGCGTTAGGGAGTAGACTTGGGTTTAGGGTGCAGGGGTTAGGGCGCGTCCTAGGGTTTAGGCTGCAGGGGTTATGGTGCGCCTAGTGTTTAGGGTGCAGGGGTTAGGGCGCGGCCTAGGGTTTAGGGTACAGGGGTTAGGGCGCGGCCTATGGTTTAGGGTGCAGGGGTTAGGGCGCGGCCTAGCGTTTAGGGTGCAGGTGTTAGGGAGCAGAATTGGGTTTAGGGTGCAGGGGTTAGGGCGCGTCCTAGGGTTTAGGGTGCTGGTGTACGGGCGCAACCTAGGGTTTATGGTGCAGGGGTTAGGGCGCGGCCTAGGGTTTAGGGTGCAGGGGTTAGGGCGCGGCCTAGAGTTTAGGGTGCAGGGGTTCAGGCGCGGCATAGGGTTTAGGGTGCAAGGGTTAGGGCGCGGCCTAGGGTACAGGGCGCAGGGGTTAGGGCGCGGCCTAGGGTACAGGGCGCAGGGGTTAGGGTGCGGCCTAGTGTTTAGGGTGCAGGGGTTAGTGCGCGGCCTAGAGTTTAGGGAACAGGGGTGAGGGGGTGGCCTAGGATTTCGAGTGGGTGCCTTAGGGCGCGTCCTAGGGTTTAGGGTGCAGGGGTTTGGGTGCGGCCTAGTGTTTAGGGTGCTGGGGTTAGGGCGCGGCCTAGGGTGTAGTGTGCAGGGGTTAGGGCGCGTCCTACGGTTTTGGGTCCAGGGGTTAGGGCGCGGCCTAGGGTTTAGGGTGCTGGTGTAAGGGCGCGGCCTAGGGTTTATGGTGCAGGGGTTAGGGCGCGGAATGGGGTTTAGGGTGCAAGGGTTAGGGCGCGGCCTAGGGTACAGGGCTCAGGGGTTTGGGCGCGGCCTAGGGTTTAGGGTACAGGGGTTAGGGCGCGGCTATGGTTTAGGGTGCAGGGGTTAGGACGCGGCCTAGGGTTTAGGGTGCAGAAGTTAGGGCGCGGCCTAGGGTTTAGGGTGCCTGGGTTAGGGCACGGCCGAGGGTTTTGCGTGGGGGCCTTAGGGCGCGGTCTAGGGTTTAGGGTGCAAAGGTTACGGCGCGGCCTAGGGTGTAGGGTGCAGGGGTTAGGGCGCGGCCTAGGGTTTTCTCTCCAGGGGTTAGGGCGCGGCCTGGGGTTTAGGGTGCTGGTATAAGGCCGCGGTCTAGGGTTTAGGGTGCAGGGGTTAGGGCGCGGCCTAGGGTTTAGGGTGCAGGGGTTAGGGCGCGGCCTAGGGTTTAGAACGCAGGGGTTCGGGCGCGGCATAGGGTTTAGGGTGCAAGGGTTAGGGTGCGGCCTAGGGTACAGGACGCAGGGGTTAGGGCGTGGCTTAGGGTACAGGGCGCAGGGGTTAGGGCGCGGCCTAGCGTTTAGGGTACAGGGGTTAGGGAGCAGACTTGGGTTTAGGGTGCAGGGGTTAGGGCGCGTCCCAGGGTTTAGGGTGCAGGGGTTAGGGCGTGGCCTAGGGTTTAGAGTGGGTGCCTTAGGGCGCGGCCTCGGGTTTAGGGTGACGGGGTTCGGGTGCGGCCTAGTGTTTAGGGTGCAGGGGTTAGGGCACGGCCTAGGGTTTAGGGTACAGGGGTTAGGGCGCGGCCTAGGGTTTTGGGTGCAGAATTTAGGGCGCGGCCTAGGGTTAAGGGTGCAGGGGTTAGGGCACGGCCGAGGGTTTTGGGTGGGGGCCTTAGGGCGCGGTCTACGGTTTAGGGTGCAGGGGTTAGGGCGCGGCCTAGGGTGTAGGGTGCAGGGGTTAGGGCGCGGCCTAGGGTTTTGGGTCTAGGGGTTAGGGCGCGGCATAGGGTTTAGGGTTCAAGGGTTAGGGCGCGGCCTAGGGTACAGGGCGCAGGGGTTAGGGCGCGACCTAGGGTACAGGGCGCAGGGGTTAGGGCGCGGCCTAGCGTTTAGGGTGCAGGTGTTAGGGAGCAGACTTGGGTTTAGGGTGCAGGGGTTAGGGCGCGTCCTAGGGTTTAGGGCGCAGGGGTTAGGGCGTGGCCTAGGGTTTAGGGTGGGTGCCTTAGGGCGCGGCCTAGGGTTTAGGGTACTGGGGTTAGGGTGCGGCCTAGTGTTTAGGGTGCCGGGGTTAGGGCGCGGCCTATGGTTTAGCGTACAGGGGTTAGGGCGCATCCTATGGTTTAGGGTGCAGGGGTTAGGGCGCGGCCTAGGGTTTAGGGTGCTGGTGTAAGGGCGCGGCCTAGGGTTTAGGGTGCAGGGGTTAGGGCGCGGCCTAGGGTTTAGGGTTCAGGTGTTAGGGCGCGGCCTAGGGTTTAGGGTGCAGGGGTTCGGGCGCGGAATAGGGTTTAGGGTGCAAGGGTTAGGGCGCGTCCTAGGGAACAGGGCTCAGGGGTTAGGGCGCGGCCTAGGGTTTAGGGTAAAGGGGTTAGGGCGCGGCCTATGGTTTAGGGTGCAGGGGCTAGTGCGCGGCCTAGGGTTTACGGTGCAGAAGTTAGGGCGCGGCCTAGGGTTTAGGGTGCATGGGTTAGGGCGTGGCCTAGGGTTTAGAGTGGGTGCCTTAGGGCGCGGCCTAGGGTTTAGGGTGCAGGGGTTAGGGTGCGGCCTAGTGTTTAGGGTGCAGGGGTCAGGGCGCGGCCTAGGGTTTAGGGTGCATGGGTTAGGGCGTGGCCTAGGGTTTAGAGTGGGTGCCTTAGGGCGCGGCCTAGGGTTTATGGTGCAGGGGTAAGGGCGCGGCCTAGGGTTTATGGTGCAGAGGTTAGGGCGCGGCCTAGGGTGTAGGGTGCAGGGGTTAGGGTGCGGCCTAGGGTTTTGGGTCCAGGGGTTCGGGCGCGGCCTAAGGTTTAGGGTGCTGGTATAAGCGCGCGGCCTAGGGTTTATGATGCAGTTGTTAAGGCGCGGCCTGGGTTTAGGGTGCAGGGGTTAGGGCGCAGGCTAGGGTTTAGGGTTCAGGGGTTCGGGCGCGGCATAGGTTTTAGGGTGCAAGGGTTAGGTTGCCGCCTAGGGTACAGGGCGCAGGGGTTAGGGCCCGGCCTAGCGTTTAGGGTGCAAGTATTAGGGAGCAGACTTGGGATTAGGGTGCAGGGGTTAGGGCGCGTCCTATGGTTTAGGGTGCAGGGGTTAGGGCGTGGCCTCGGATTTAGAGTGGGTGCCTTAGGGCGCGGCCTAGGGTTTAGGGTGCAGGGGTTAGGGCACGGCCTAATGTTTAGGGTGCAGGGGTTAGGGCGCGGCCTATGGTTTAGGGTGCAGGGGTTAGGGCGCGGCCTAGGGTTTTGGGTGCAGAAGTTAGGGCGCGGCCTAGGGTTTAGGGTGCAGGGGTTAGGGCACGGCCGAGGGTTTTGGGTGGGGGCCTTAGGACGCGGTGTAGGGTTTAGGGTGCCAGGGTTAGGGTGCGGCCTAGGGTTTAGGATGCAGGGGTTCGGGCGCGGCATAAGGTTTAGGGTGCAGGGGTTAGGGCGTGGAATAGGGTACAGGGCGCAGGGGTTAGGGCGCGGCCTAGGGTACAGGGCGTAGGGGTTAGGGCGCGGCTTAGCACTTAGGGTGCAGGTGTTAGGGAGTAGACTTGGGTTTAGGGTGCAGGGGTTATGGTGCGGCCTAGTGTTTAGGGTGCAGGGGTTAGGGCGCAGCCTAGGGTTTTGGGTGCAGAAGTTAGGGCACGGCCTTGGGTTTCGGGCGCAGGGGTTCGGGCGCGGCATAGGGTTTAGGGTGCAAGGGTTAGGGCGCGGCCTAGGGTACAGGGCGCAGGGGTTAGGGCGCGGCCTAGCGTTTAGGGTGCAGGTGTTCGGGAGTAGACTTGGGTTTAGGGTGCAGGGGTTAGGGCGCGTCCTAGGGTTTAGGGTGCAGGGGTTATGGTGCGGCCTAGTGTTTAGGGTGCAGGGGTTAGGGCGCGGCCTAGGGTTTAGGGTACAGGGGTTAGGGCGTGGCCTATGGTTTAGGGTGCAGGGGTTAGGGCGCGGCCTAGCATTTAGGGTGCAGGTGTTAGGGAGCAGACTTGGGTTTAGGGTGCAGGGGTTAGGGCGCGTCCTAGGGTTTAGGGTGCTGGTGTAAGGGCGCGGCCTAGGGTTTATGGTGCAGGGGTTAGGGCGCGGCCTAGGGTTTAGGGTGCAGGGGTTAGGGCGCGGCCTAGAGTTTAGGGTGCAGGGGTTACGGCGCGGCATTGGGTTTAGGGTGCAAGGGTTAGGGCGCGGCCTAGGGTACAGGGCGCAGGGGTTAGGGCGCGGCCTAGGGTACAGGGCGCAGGGGTTTGGGCGCGGCCTAGCGTTTAGGGTGCAGGTGTTAGGGAGCAGACTTGGGTTTAGGGTGGAGGGGTTAGGGCGCGTCCTCGGGTTTAGGGTGCAGGGGTTAGGGCGTGGCGTAGGGTTTAGAGTGGGTGCCTTAGGGCGCGGCCTAGGGTTTAGGGTGCAGGGGTTAGGGTGCGGCCTAGTGTTTAGGGTGCAGGGGTTAGGGCGCGGCCTAGAGTTTAGGGTGCAGGGGTTCCGGCGTGGCATTGGGTTTAGGGTGCAAGGGTTAGGGCGCGGCCTAGGGTACAGGGCGCAGGGGTTAGGGCGCGGCCTAGGGTACAGGGTGCAGGGGTTTGGGCGCGGCCTAGCGTTTAGGGTGCAGTTGTTAGGGAGCAGACTTGGGTTTAGGGTGGAGGGGTTAGGGCGCGTCCTCGGGTTTAGGGTGCAGGGGTTAGGGCGTGGCGTAGGGTTTAGAGTGGGTGCCTTAGGGCGCGACCTAGGGTGTAGGGTGCAGGGGTTAGGGTGCGGCCTAGTGTTTAGGGTGCAGGGGTTAGGGCGCGGCCTAGAGTTTAGGGAACAGGGGTGAGGGCGTGGCCTAGGATTTCGAGTGGGTGCCTTAGGGCGCGTCCTAGGGTTTAGGGTGCTGGTGTAAGGGCGCGGCCTAGGGTTTATGGTGCAAGGGTTAGGGCGCGGAATGGGGTTTAGGGTGCAAGGGTTAGGGCGCGGCCGAGGGTACAGGGCTCAGGGGTTAGGGCGCGGCCTAGGGTTTAGGGTACAGGGGTTAGGGCGCGGCCTATGGTTTAGGGTGCAGGGGTTAGGACGCGGCCTAGGGTTTAGGGTGCAGAAGTTAGGGCGCGGCCTAGGGTTTAGGGTGCATGGGTTAGGGCACGGCCGAGGGTTTTGGGTGGGGGCCTTAGGACGCGGTGTAGGGTTTAGGGTGCCAGGGTTAGGGCGCGGCCTAGGGTTTATTATGCAGGGGTTTGGGCGCGGCATAAGGTTTAGGGTGCAGGGGTTAGGGCGCGGCCTAGGGCACAGGGCGTAGGGGTTAGGGCGCGGCCTAGGGTACAGGGCGTAGGGGTTAGGGCGCGGCCTAGCGTTTAGGGTGCAGGTGTTAGGGAGTAGACTTGGGTTTAGGGTGCAGGGGTTATGGTGCGGCCTAGTGTTTAGGGTGCAGGGGTTAGGGCGCGTCATAGGGTTTAGCGTACAGGGGTTACGGCGCGGCCTATGGTTTAGGGTGCAGGGGTTAGGGCGCGGCCTAGGGTTTTGGGTGCAGAAGTTAGGGCACGGCCTAGGGATTCGGGCTCAGGGGTTCGGGCGCGGCATAGGGTTTAGGGTGCAAGGGTTAGGGCGCGGCCTAGGGTACAGGGCGCAGGGGTTAGGGCGCGGCCTAGCGTTTAGGGTGCAGGTGTTAGGGAGTAGACTTGGGTTTAGGGTGCAGGGGTTAGGGCGCGTCCTAGGGTTTAGGGTGCAGGGGTTATGGTGCGGCCTAGTGTTTAGGGTGCAGGGGTTAGGGCGCGGCCTAGGGTTTAGGGTACAGGGGTTAGGGCGCGGCCTATGGTTTAGGGTGCAGGGGTTAGGGTGCGGCCTAGCGTTTAGGGTGCAGGTGTTAGGGAGCAGACTTGGGTTTAGGGTGCAGGGGTTAGGGCGCGTCCTAGGGTTTAGGGAGCTGGTGTGCGGGCGCGGCCTAGGGTTTATGGTGCAGGGGTTAGGGCGCGGCCTAGGGTTTAGGGTGCAGGGGTTAGGGCGCGGCCTAGAGTTTAGGGTGCAGGGGTTCGGGCGCGGCATAGGGTTTAGGGTGCAAGGGTTAGGGCGCGGCCTAGGGTACAGGGCGCAGGGGTTAGGGCGCGGCCTAGGGTACAGGGCGCAGGGGTTAGTGCGCGGCCTAGCGTTTAGGGTGCAGGTGTTAGGGAGCAGACTTGGGTTTAGGGTGGAGGGGTTAGGGCGCGTCCTCGGGTTTAGGGTGCAGGGGTTAGGGCGTGGCGTAGGGTTTAGAGTGGGTGCCTTAGGGCGCGGCCTAGGGTGTAGGGTGCAGGGGTTAGGGTGCGGCCTAGTGTTTAGGGTGCAGGGGTTAGGGCGCGGCCTAGAGTTTAGGGAACAGTGGTGAGGGCGTGGCCTAGGATTTCGAGTGGGTGCCTTAGGGCGCGTCCTAGGGTTTAGGGTGCAGGGGTTTGGGTGCGGCCTAGTGTTTAGGGTGCAGGGGTTAGGGCGCGGCCTAGGGTGTAGGGTGCAGGGGTTAGGGCACGTCCTAGGGTTTTGGGTCCAGGGGTTAGGGCGCGGCCTAGGGTTTAGGGTGCTGGTGTAAGGGCGCGGCCTAGGGTTTATGGTGCAGGGGTTAGGGCGCGGAATGGGGTTTAGGGTGCAAGGGTTAGGGCGCGGCCTAGGGTACAGGGCTCAGGGGTTAAGGCGCGGCCTAGGGTTTAGGGTACAGGGGTTAGGGCGCGGCCTATGGTTTAGGGTGCAGGGGTTAGGACGCGGCCTAGGGTTTAGGGTGCAGAAGTTAGGGCGCGGCCTAGGGTTTAGGGTGCATGGGTTAGGGCACGGCCGAGGGTTTTGCGTGGGGGCCTTAGGGCGCGGTCTAGGGTTTAGGGTGCAGGGGTTACGGCGCGGCCTAGGGTGTAGGGTGCAGGGGTTAGGGCGCGGCCTAGGGTTTTCGCTCCAGGGGTTAGGGCGCGGCCTAGGGTTTAGGGTGCTGGTATAAGGGCGCGGTCTAGGGTTTAGGGTGCAGGGGTTAGGGCGCGGCCTAGGGTTTAGGGTGCAGGGGTTAGGGCGCGGCCTAGGGTTTAGGACGCAGGGGTTCGGGCGCGGCATAGTGTCTAGGGTGCAAGGGTTAGGGTGCGGCCTAGGGTACAGGGCGCAGGGGTTAGGGCGTGGCTTAGGGTACAGGGCGCAGGGGTTAGGGCGCGGCCTAGCGTTTAGGGTACAGGGGTTAGGGAGCACACTTGGGTTTAGAGTGCAGGGGTTAGGGCGCGTCCCAGGGTTTAGGGTGCAGGGGTTAGGGCGTGGCCTAGGGTTTAGAGTGGGTGCCTTAGTGCGCGGCCTCGGGTTTAGGGTGCAGGGGTTCGGGTGCGGCCTAGTGTTTAGGGTGCAGGGGTTAGGGCACGGCCTAGGGTTTAGGGTACAAGGGTTAGGGCGCGGCCTAGGGTTTTGGGTGCAGAAGTTAGGGCGCGGCCTAGGGTTTAGGGTGCAGGGGTGAGGGCACGGCCGAGGGTTTAGGGTGGGGGCCTTAGGGCGCGGTCTACGGTTTAGGGTGCAGGGGTTAGGGCGCGGCCTAGCGTTTAGGGTGCAGGTGTTAGGGAGCAGACTTGGGTTTAGGGTGCAGGGGTTAGGGCGCGTCCTTAACTTTAGGGTGCAGGGGTTAGGGCGTGGCCTAGGGTTTAGGGTGGGTGCCTTAGGGCGCGGCCTAGGGTTTAGGGTACTGGGGTTAGGGTGCGGCCTAGTGTTTAGGGTGCAGGGGTTAGGGCGCGGCCTATGGTTTAGCGTACAGTGGTTAGGGCGCGGCCTATGGTTTAGGGTGCAGGGGTTAGGGCGCGGCCTAGGGTTCAGGGTGCTGGTGTAAGGGCGCGGCCTAGGGTTTAGGGTGCAGGGGTTAGGGCGCAGCCTAGGGTACAGGGCTCAGGGGTTAGGGCGCGGCCTAGGGTTTAGGGTAAAGGGGTTAGGGCGCGGCCTATGGTTTAGGGTGCAGGGGTTAGGGCGCGGCCTAGGGTTTAGGGTGCAGAAGTTAGGGCGCGGCCTAGGGTTTAGGGTGCATGGGTTAGGGCGTGGCCTAGGGTTTAGAGTGGGTGCCTTAGGGCGTGGCCTAGGGTTTAGGGTGCAAGGGTTACGGTGCGGCCTAGTGTTTAGGGTGCAGGGGTTAGGGCGCGGCCTAGGGTTTAGGGTGCATGGGTTAGGGCGTGGCCTAGGGTTTAGAGTGGGTGCCTTAGGGCGCGGCCTAGGGTTTAGGGTTCAGGGGTAAGGGCGCGACCTAGGGTTTATGGTGCAGGGGTTAGGGCGCGGCCTAGGGTGTAGGGTGCAGGGGTTAGGGTGCGGCCTAGGGTTTTGGGTCCAGGGGTTCGGGCGCGGCCTAAGGTTTAGGGTGCTGGTGTAAGGGCGCGGCCTAGGGTTTATGATGCAGTTGTTAAGGCGCGGCCTGGGTTTCGGGTGCAGGGGTTAGGGCGCGGCCTAGGGTTTAGGGTTCAGGGGTTCGGGCGCGGCATAGGGTTTAGGGTGCAAGGGTTAGGTTGCGGCCTAGGGTACAGGGCGCAGGGGTAAGGGCGCGGCCTAGGGTACAGGGCGCAGGGGTTAGGGCCCGGCCTAGCGTTTAGGGTGCAAGTATTAGGGAGCAGACTTGGGTTTAGGGTGCAGGGGTTAGGGCGCGTCCTATGGTTTAGGGTGCAGGGGTTAGGGCGTGGCCTCGGATTTAGAGTGGGTGCCTTAGGGCGCGGCCTAGGGTTTAGGGTGCAGGGGTTAGGGCACGGCCTAATGTTTAGGGTACAGGGGTTAGGGCGCGGCCTAGGGTTTAGGGTACAGGGGTTAGGGCGTGGCCTATGGTTTAGGGTGCAGGGGTTAGGGCGCGGCCTAGCGTTTAGGGTGCAGGTTTTAGGGAGCAGACTTGGGTTTAGGGTGCAGGGGTTAGGGCGCGTCCTAGGGTTTAGGGTGCAGGGGTTATGGTGCGGCCTAGTGTTTAGGGTGCAGGGGTTAGGGCGCGGCCTAGGGTTTAGGGTACAGGGGTTAGGGCGTGGCCTATGGTTTAGGGTGTAGGGGTTAGGGCGCGGCCTAGCGTTTAGGGTGCAGGTTTTAGGGAGCAGACTTGGGTTTAGGGTGCAGGGGTTAGGGCGCGTCCTAGGGTTTAGGGTGCTGGTGTAAGGGCGCGGCCTAGGGTTTATGGTGCAGGGGTTAGGGCGCGGCCTAGGGTTTAGGGTGCAGGGGTTAGGGCGCGGCCTAGAGTTTAGGGTGCAGGGGTTCGGGCGCGGCATTGGGTTTAGGGTGGAGGGGTTAGGGCGCGTCCTCGGGTTTAGGGTGCAGGGGTTAGGGCGTGGCGTAGGGTTTAGAGTGGGTGCCTTAGGGCGCGGCCTAGGGTGTAGGGTGCAGGGGTTAGGGTGCGGCCTAGTGTTTAGGGTGCAGGGGTTAGGGCGCGGCCTAGAGTTTAGGGAACAGGGTTGAGGGCGTGGCCTAGGATTTCGAGTGGGTGCCTTAGGGCGCGTCCTAGGGTTTAGGGTGCAGGGGTTTGGGTGCGGCCTAGTGTTTAGGGTGCAGGGGTTAGGGCGCGGCCTAGGGTGTAGGGTGCAGGGGTTAGGGCGCGGCCTAGGGTTTAGGGCGCTGGTGTAAGGGCGCGGCCTAGGGTTTATGGTGCAGGGGTTAGGGCGCGGAATGGGGTTTAGGGTGCAAGGGTTAGGGCGCGGCCAAGGGTACAGGGCTCAGGGGTTAGGGCGCGGCCTAGGGTTTAGGGTACAGGGGTTAGGGCGCGGCCTATGGTTTAGGGTGCAGGGGTTAGGACGCGGCCTAGGGTTTAGGGTGCAGAAGTTAGGGCGCGGCCTAGGGTTTAGGGTGCATGGGTTAGGGCACGGCCGAGGGTTTTTGTGGGGGCCTTAGGGCGCGGTCTAGGGTTTAGGGTGCAGGGGTTAGGGCGCGGCCTAGGGTGTAGGGTGCAGGGGTTAGGGCGCGGCCTAGGGTTTTTGGTCCAGGGGTTAGGGCGCGGCCTAGGGTTTAGGGTGCTGGTGTAAGGGCGCGGTCTAGGGTTTAGGGTGCAGGGGTTAGGGCGCGGCCTAGGGTTTAGGGTGCAGGGGTTAGGGCGCGGCCTAGGGTTTAGGACGCACGGGTTCGGGCGCAGCATAGGGTTTAGGGTGCAAGGGTTAGGGCGCGGCCTAGGGTACAGGGCGCAGGGGTTAGGGCGTGGCTTAGGGTACAGGGCGCAGGGGTTAGGGCGCGGCCTAGCGTTTAGGGTGCAGGGGTTAGGGAGGAGACTTGGGTTTAGGGTGCAGGGGTTAGGGCGCGTCCCAGGGTTTAGGGTGCAAAGGTTAGGGCGTGGCCTAGGGTTTAGAGTGGGTGCCTTAGGGCGTGGCCTCGGGTTTAGGGTGCAGGGGTTCGGGTGCGGCCTCGTGTTTAGGGTGCAGGGGTTAGGGCACGGCCTAGGGTTTAGGGTACAGGGGTTAGGGCGCGGCCTAGGGTTTTGGGTGCAGAAGTTAGGGCGCGGCCTAGGGTTTAGGGTGCAGGGGTTAGGGCACGGCCGATGGTTTAGGGTGGGGGCCTTAGGGCGCGGTCTACGGTTTAGGGTGCAGGGGTTAGGGCGCAGCCTAGAGTGTAGGGTGCAGGGGTTAGGGCGCGGCCTAGGGTTTTGGGTCCAGGGGTTAGGGCGCGGCATAGGGTTTAGGGTTCAAGGGTTAGGGCGCGGCCTAGGGTACAGGGCGCAGGGGTTGGGGCGCGACCTATGGTACAGGGCGCAGGGGTTAGGGCGCGGCCTAGAGTTTAGGGTGCAGGTGTTAGGGAGCAGACTTGGGTTTAGGGTGCAGGGGTTAGGGCGCGTCCTAGGGTTTAGGGTGCTGGTGTAAGGGCGCGGCCTAGGGTTTATGGTGCAGGGGTTAGGGCGCGGCCTAGGGTTTAGGGTGCAGGGGTTAGGGCGCGGCCTAGAGTTTAGGGTGCAGGGGTTACGGCGCGGCATTGGGTTTAGGGTGCAAGGGTTAGGGCGCGGCCTAGGGTACAGGGCGCAGGGGTTAGGGCGCGGCCTAGGGTACAGGGCGCAGGGGTTTGGGCGCGGCCTAGCGTTTAGGGTGCAGGTGTTAGGGAGCAGACTTGGGTTTAGGGTGGAGGGGTTAGGGCGCGTCCTCGGGTTTAGGGTGCAGGGGTTAGGGCGTGGCGTAGGGTTTAGAGTGGGTGCCTTAGGGCGCGGCCTAGGGTTTAGGGTGCAGGGGTTAGGGTGCGGCCTAGTGTTTAGGGTGCAGGGGTTAGGGCGCGGCCTAGAGTTTAGGGTGCAGGGGTTCCGGCGTGGCATTGGGTTTAGGGTGCAAGGGTTAGGGCGCGGCCTAGGGTACAGGGCGCAGGGGTTAGGGCGCGGCCTAGGGTACAGGGTGCAGGGGTTTGGGCGCGGCCTAGCGTTTAGGGTGCAGTTGTTAGGGAGCAGACTTGGGTTTAGGGTGGAGGGGTTAGGGCGCGTCCTCGGGTTTAGGGTGCAGGGGTTAGGGCGTGGCGTAGGGTTTAGAGTGGGTGCCTTAGGGCGCGACCTAGGGTGTAGGGTGCAGGGGTTAGGGTGCGGCCTAGTGTTTAGGGTGCAGGGGTTAGGGCGCGGCCTAGAGTTTAGGGAACAGGGGTGAGGGCGTGGCCTAGGATTTCGAGTGGGTGCCTTAGGGCGCGTCCTAGGGTTTAGGGTGCTGGTGTAAGGGCGCGGCCTAGGGTTTATGGTGCAAGGGTTAGGGCGCGGAATGGGGTTTAGGGTGCAAGGGTTAGGGCGCGGCCGAGGGTACAGGGCTCAGGGGTTAGGGCGCGGCCTAGGGTTTAGGGTACAGGGGTTAGGGCGCGGCCTATGGTTTAGGGTGCAGGGGTTAGGACGCGGCCTAGGGTTTAGGGTGCAGAAGTTAGGGCGCGGCCTAGGGTTTAGGGTGCATGGGTTAGGGCACGGCCGAGGGTTTTGGGTGGGGGCCTTAGGACGCGGTGTAGGGTTTAGGGTGCCAGGGTTAGGGCGCGGCCTAGGGTTTATTATGCAGGGGTTTGGGCGCGGCATAAGGTTTAGGGTGCAGGGGTTAGGGCGCGGCCTAGGGCACAGGGCGTAGGGGTTAGGGCGCGGCCTAGGGTACAGGGCGTAGGGGTTAGGGCGCGGCCTAGCGTTTAGGGTGCAGGTGTTAGGGAGTAGACTTGGGTTTAGGGTGCAGGGGTTATGGTGCGGCCTAGTGTTTAGGGTGCAGGGGTTAGGGCGCGTCATAGGGTTTAGCGTACAGGGGTTACGGCGCGGCCTATGGTTTAGGGTGCAGGGGTTAGGGCGCGGCCTAGGGTTTTGGGTGCAGAAGTTAGGGCACGGCCTAGGGATTCGGGCTCAGGGGTTCGGGCGCGGCATAGGGTTTAGGGTGCAAGGGTTAGGGCGCGGCCTAGGGTACAGGGCGCAGGGGTTAGGGCGCGGCCTAGCGTTTAGGGTGCAGGTGTTAGGGAGTAGACTTGGGTTTAGGGTGCAGGGGTTAGGGCGCGTCCTAGGGTTTAGGGTGCAGGGGTTATGGTGCGGCCTAGTGTTTAGGGTGCAGGGGTTAGGGCGCGGCCTAGGGTTTAGGGTACAGGGGTTAGGGCGCGGCCTATGGTTTAGGGTGCAGGGGTTAGGGTGCGGCCTAGCGTTTAGGGTGCAGGTGTTAGGGAGCAGACTTGGGTTTAGGGTGCAGGGGTTAGGGCGCGTCCTAGGGTTTAGGGAGCTGGTGTGCGGGCGCGGCCTAGGGTTTATGGTGCAGGGGTTAGGGCGCGGCCTAGGGTTTAGGGTGCAGGGGTTAGGGCGCGGCCTAGAGTTTAGGGTGCAGGGGTTCGGGCGCGGCATAGGGTTTAGGGTGCAAGGGTTAGGGCGCGGCCTAGGGTACAGGGCGCAGGGGTTAGGGCGCGGCCTAGGGTACAGGGCGCAGGGGTTAGTGCGCGGCCTAGCGTTTAGGGTGCAGGTGTTAGGGAGCAGACTTGGGTTTAGGGTGGAGGGGTTAGGGCGCGTCCTCGGGTTTAGGGTGCAGGGGTTAGGGCGTGGCGTAGGGTTTAGAGTGGGTGCCTTAGGGCGCGGCCTAGGGTGTAGGGTGCAGGGGTTAGGGTGCGGCCTAGTGTTTAGGGTGCAGGGGTTAGGGCGCGGCCTAGAGTTTAGGGAACAGTGGTGAGGGCGTGGCCTAGGATTTCGAGTGGGTGCCTTAGGGCGCGTCCTAGGGTTTAGGGTGCAGGGGTTTGGGTGCGGCCTAGTGTTTAGGGTGCAGGGGTTAGGGCGCGGCCTAGGGTGTAGGGTGCAGGGGTTAGGGCACGTCCTAGGGTTTTGGGTCCAGGGGTTAGGGCGCGGCCTAGGGTTTAGGGTGCTGGTGTAAGGGCGCGGCCTAGGGTTTATGGTGCAGGGGTTAGGGCGCGGAATGGGGTTTAGGGTGCAAGGGTTAGGGCGCGGCCTAGGGTACAGGGCTCAGGGGTTAAGGCGCGGCCTAGGGTTTAGGGTACAGGGGTTAGGGCGCGGCCTATGGTTTAGGGTGCAGGGGTTAGGACGCGGCCTAGGGTTTAGGGTGCAGAAGTTAGGGCGCGGCCTAGGGTTTAGGGTGCATGGGTTAGGGCACGGCCGAGGGTTTTGCGTGGGGGCCTTAGGGCGCGGTCTAGGGTTTAGGGTGCAGGGGTTACGGCGCGGCCTAGGGTGTAGGGTGCAGGGGTTAGGGCGCGGCCTAGGGTTTTCGCTCCAGGGGTTAGGGCGCGGCCTAGGGTTTAGGGTGCTGGTATAAGGGCGCGGTCTAGGGTTTAGGGTGCAGGGGTTAGGGCGCGGCCTAGGGTTTAGGGTGCAGGGGTTAGGGCGCGGCCTAGGGTTTAGGACGCAGGGGTTCGGGCGCGGCATAGTGTCTAGGGTGCAAGGGTTAGGGTGCGGCCTAGGGTACAGGGCGCAGGGGTTAGGGCGTGGCTTAGGGTACAGGGCGCAGGGGTTAGGGCGCGGCCTAGCGTTTAGGGTACAGGGGTTAGGGAGCACACTTGGGTTTAGAGTGCAGGGGTTAGGGCGCGTCCCAGGGTTTAGGGTGCAGGGGTTAGGGCGTGGCCTAGGGTTTAGAGTGGGTGCCTTAGTGCGCGGCCTCGGGTTTAGGGTGCAGGGGTTCGGGTGCGGCCTAGTGTTTAGGGTGCAGGGGTTAGGGCACGGCCTAGGGTTTAGGGTACAAGGGTTAGGGCGCGGCCTAGGGTTTTGGGTGCAGAAGTTAGGGCGCGGCCTAGGGTTTAGGGTGCAGGGGTGAGGGCACGGCCGAGGGTTTAGGGTGGGGGCCTTAGGGCGCGGTCTACGGTTTAGGGTGCAGGGGTTAGGGCGCGGCCTAGCGTTTAGGGTGCAGGTGTTAGGGAGCAGACTTGGGTTTAGGGTGCAGGGGTTAGGGCGCGTCCTTAACTTTAGGGTGCAGGGGTTAGGGCGTGGCCTAGGGTTTAGGGTGGGTGCCTTAGGGCGCGGCCTAGGGTTTAGGGTACTGGGGTTAGGGTGCGGCCTAGTGTTTAGGGTGCAGGGGTTAGGGCGCGGCCTATGGTTTAGCGTACAGTGGTTAGGGCGCGGCCTATGGTTTAGGGTGCAGGGGTTAGGGCGCGGCCTAGGGTTCAGGGTGCTGGTGTAAGGGCGCGGCCTAGGGTTTAGGGTGCAGGGGTTAGGGCGCAGCCTAGGGTACAGGGCTCAGGGGTTAGGGCGCGGCCTAGGGTTTAGGGTAAAGGGGTTAGGGCGCGGCCTATGGTTTAGGGTGCAGGGGTTAGGGCGCGGCCTAGGGTTTAGGGTGCAGAAGTTAGGGCGCGGCCTAGGGTTTAGGGTGCATGGGTTAGGGCGTGGCCTAGGGTTTAGAGTGGGTGCCTTAGGGCGTGGCCTAGGGTTTAGGGTGCAAGGGTTACGGTGCGGCCTAGTGTTTAGGGTGCAGGGGTTAGGGCGCGGCCTAGGGTTTAGGGTGCATGGGTTAGGGCGTGGCCTAGGGTTTAGAGTGGGTGCCTTAGGGCGCGGCCTAGGGTTTAGGGTTCAGGGGTAAGGGCGCGACCTAGGGTTTATGGTGCAGGGGTTAGGGCGCGGCCTAGGGTGTAGGGTGCAGGGGTTAGGGTGCGGCCTAGGGTTTTGGGTCCAGGGGTTCGGGCGCGGCCTAAGGTTTAGGGTGCTGGTGTAAGGGCGCGGCCTAGGGTTTATGATGCAGTTGTTAAGGCGCGGCCTGGGTTTCGGGTGCAGGGGTTAGGGCGCGGCCTAGGGTTTAGGGTTCAGGGGTTCGGGCGCGGCATAGGGTTTAGGGTGCAAGGGTTAGGTTGCGGCCTAGGGTACAGGGCGCAGGGGTAAGGGCGCGGCCTAGGGTACAGGGCGCAGGGGTTAGGGCCCGGCCTAGCGTTTAGGGTGCAAGTATTAGGGAGCAGACTTGGGTTTAGGGTGCAGGGGTTAGGGCGCGTCCTATGGTTTAGGGTGCAGGGGTTAGGGCGTGGCCTCGGATTTAGAGTGGGTGCCTTAGGGCGCGGCCTAGGGTTTAGGGTGCAGGGGTTAGGGCACGGCCTAATGTTTAGGGTACAGGGGTTAGGGCGCGGCCTAGGGTTTAGGGTACAGGGGTTAGGGCGTGGCCTATGGTTTAGGGTGCAGGGGTTAGGGCGCGGCCTAGCGTTTAGGGTGCAGGTTTTAGGGAGCAGACTTGGGTTTAGGGTGCAGGGGTTAGGGCGCGTCCTAGGGTTTAGGGTGCAGGGGTTATGGTGCGGCCTAGTGTTTAGGGTGCAGGGGTTAGGGCGCGGCCTAGGGTTTAGGGTACAGGGGTTAGGGCGTGGCCTATGGTTTAGGGTGTAGGGGTTAGGGCGCGGCCTAGCGTTTAGGGTGCAGGTTTTAGGGAGCAGACTTGGGTTTAGGGTGCAGGGGTTAGGGCGCGTCCTAGGGTTTAGGGTGCTGGTGTAAGGGCGCGGCCTAGGGTTTATGGTGCAGGGGTTAGGGCGCGGCCTAGGGTTTAGGGTGCAGGGGTTAGGGCGCGGCCTAGAGTTTAGGGTGCAGGGGTTCGGGCGCGGCATTGGGTTTAGGGTGGAGGGGTTAGGGCGCGTCCTCGGGTTTAGGGTGCAGGGGTTAGGGCGTGGCGTAGGGTTTAGAGTGGGTGCCTTAGGGCGCGGCCTAGGGTGTAGGGTGCAGGGGTTAGGGTGCGGCCTAGTGTTTAGGGTGCAGGGGTTAGGGCGCGGCCTAGAGTTTAGGGAACAGGGTTGAGGGCGTGGCCTAGGATTTCGAGTGGGTGCCTTAGGGCGCGTCCTAGGGTTTAGGGTGCAGGGGTTTGGGTGCGGCCTAGTGTTTAGGGTGCAGGGGTTAGGGCGCGGCCTAGGGTGTAGGGTGCAGGGGTTAGGGCGCGGCCTAGGGTTTAGGGCGCTGGTGTAAGGGCGCGGCCTAGGGTTTATGGTGCAGGGGTTAGGGCGCGGAATGGGGTTTAGGGTGCAAGGGTTAGGGCGCGGCCAAGGGTACAGGGCTCAGGGGTTAGGGCGCGGCCTAGGGTTTAGGGTACAGGGGTTAGGGCGCGGCCTATGGTTTAGGGTGCAGGGGTTAGGACGCGGCCTAGGGTTTAGGGTGCAGAAGTTAGGGCGCGGCCTAGGGTTTAGGGTGCATGGGTTAGGGCACGGCCGAGGGTTTTTGTGGGGGCCTTAGGGCGCGGTCTAGGGTTTAGGGTGCAGGGGTTAGGGCGCGGCCTAGGGTGTAGGGTGCAGGGGTTAGGGCGCGGCCTAGGGTTTTTGGTCCAGGGGTTAGGGCGCGGCCTAGGGTTTAGGGTGCTGGTGTAAGGGCGCGGTCTAGGGTTTAGGGTGCAGGGGTTAGGGCGCGGCCTAGGGTTTAGGGTGCAGGGGTTAGGGCGCGGCCTAGGGTTTAGGACGCACGGGTTCGGGCGCAGCATAGGGTTTAGGGTGCAAGGGTTAGGGCGCGGCCTAGGGTACAGGGCGCAGGGGTTAGGGCGTGGCTTAGGGTACAGGGCGCAGGGGTTAGGGCGCGGCCTAGCGTTTAGGGTGCAGGGGTTAGGGAGGAGACTTGGGTTTAGGGTGCAGGGGTTAGGGCGCGTCCCAGGGTTTAGGGTGCAAAGGTTAGGGCGTGGCCTAGGGTTTAGAGTGGGTGCCTTAGGGCGTGGCCTCGGGTTTAGGGTGCAGGGGTTCGGGTGCGGCCTCGTGTTTAGGGTGCAGGGGTTAGGGCACGGCCTAGGGTTTAGGGTACAGGGGTTAGGGCGCGGCCTAGGGTTTTGGGTGCAGAAGTTAGGGCGCGGCCTAGGGTTTAGGGTGCAGGGGTTAGGGCACGGCCGATGGTTTAGGGTGGGGGCCTTAGGGCGCGGTCTACGGTTTAGGGTGCAGGGGTTAGGGCGCAGCCTAGAGTGTAGGGTGCAGGGGTTAGGGCGCGGCCTAGGGTTTTGGGTCCAGGGGTTAGGGCGCGGCATAGGGTTTAGGGTTCAAGGGTTAGGGCGCGGCCTAGGGTACAGGGCGCAGGGGTTGGGGCGCGACCTATGGTACAGGGCGCAGGGGTTAGGGCGCGGCCTAGAGTTTAGGGTGCAGGTGTTAGGGAGCAGACTTGGGTTTAGGGTGCAGGGGTTAGGGCGTGGCCTAGGGTTTAGGGTGGGAGCCTTAGGGCGCGGCCTACGGTTTAGGGTACTGGGGTTAGGGTGCGACCTAGGGTTTAGGGTGCTGGTGTAAGGGCGCGGCCTAGGGTTTAGGGTGCAGGGGTTCGGGCGCGGCCTAGGGTTTAGGGTGCAGGTGTTAGGGCGCGGCCTAGGGTTTAGGGTGCAGGGGTTCGGGCGCGGAATAGGGTTTAGGGTGCAAGGGTTAGGGCGCGTCCTAGGGTATAGGGCTCAGGGGTTAGGGCGCGGCCTAGGGTTTAGGGTAAAGGGGTTAGGGCGCGGCCTATGGTTTAGGGTGCAGGGGTTAGGGCGCGGCTTACGGTTTAGGGTGCAGAAGTTAGGGCACGGCCTTGGGTTTCGGGCGCAGGGGTTCGGGCGCGGCATAGGGTTTAGGGTGCAAGGGTTAGGGCGCGGCCTAGGGTACAGGGCGCAGGGGTTAGGGCGCGGCCTAGCGTTTAGGGTGCAGGTGTTCGGGAGTAGACTTGGGTTTAGGGTGCAGGGGTTAGGGCGCGTCCTAGGGTTTAGGGTGCAGGGGTTATGGTGCGGCCTAGTGTTTAGGGTGCAGGGGTTAGGGCGCGGCCTAGGGTTTAGGGTACAGGGGTTAGGGCGTGGCCTATGGTTTAGGGTGCAGGGGTTAAGGCGCGGCCTAGCGTTTAGGGTGCAGGTGTTAGGGAGCAGACTTGGGTTTAGGGTGCAGGGGTTAGGGCGCGTCCTAGGGTTTAGGGTGCTGGTGTAAGGGCGCGGCCTAGGGTTTATGGTGCAGGGGTTAGGGCGCGGCCTAGGGTTTAGGGTGCAGGGGTTAGGGCGCGGCCTAGAGTTTAGGGTGCAGGGGTTCCGGCGCGGCATTGGGTTTAGGGTGCAAGGGTTAGGGAGCAGACTTGGGTTTAGGGTGGAGGGGTTAGGGCGCGTCCTCGGGTTTAGGGTGCAGGGGTTAGGGCGTGGCGTAGGGTTTAGAGTGGGTGCCTTAGGGCGCGGCCTAGGGTGTAGGGTGCAGGGGTTAGGGTGCGGCCTAGTGTTTAGGGTGCAGGGGTTAGGGCGCCGCCTAGTGTTTAGGGTGCAGGGGTTAGGGCGCGGCCTAGAGTTTAGGGTGCAGGGGTTCCGGCTCGGCATTGGGTTTAGGGTGCAAGGGTTAGGGCGCGGCCTAGGGTACAGGGCGCAGGGGTTAGGGCGCGGCCTAGCGTTTAGGGTGCAGGTGTTAGGGAGTAGACTTGGGTTTAGGGTGCAGGGGTTAGGGCGCGTCCTAGGGTTTAGGGTGCAGGGGTTATGGTGCGGCCTAGTGTTTAGGGTGCAGGGGTTAGGGCGCGGCCTAGGGTTTAGGGTACAGGGATTAGGGCGCGGCCTATGGTTTAGGGTGCAGGGGTTAGGGCGCGACCTAGCGTTTAGGGTGCAGGTGTTAGGGAGCAGACTTGGGTTTAGGGTGCAGGGGTTAGGGCGCGTCCTAGGGTTTAGGGTGCTGGTGTACGGGCGCGGCCTAGGGTTTATGGTGCAGGGGTTAGGACGCGGCCTAGGGTTTAGGGTGCAGGGGTTAGGGCGCGGCCTAGAGTTTAGGGTGCAGGGGTTCGGGCGCAGCATAGGGTTTAGGGTGCAAGGGTTAGGGCGCGGCCTAGGGTACAGGGCGCAGGGGTTAGGGCGCGGCCTAGGGTACAGGGCGCAGGGGTTAGGGCGCGGCCTAGCGTTTAGGGTGCAGGTGTTAGGGAGCAGACTTGGGTTTAGGGTGGAGGGGTTAGGGCGCGTCCTCGGGTTTAGGGTGCAGGGGTTAGGGCGTGGCGTAGGGTTTAGAGTGGGTGCCTTAGGGCGCGGCCTAGGGTGTAGGGTGCAGGGGTTAGGGTGCGGCCTAGTGTTTAGGGTGCAGGGCTTAGGGCGCGGCCTAGAATTTAGGGAACAGGGGTGAGGGCGTGGCCTAGGATTTCGAGTGGGTGCCTTAGGGCGCGTCCTAGGGTTTAGGGTGCTGGGGTTTGGGTGCGGCCTAGTGTTTAGGGTGCAGGGTTTAGGGCGCGGCCTAGGGTGTAGGGTGCAGGGGTTAGGGCGCGTCCTAGGGTTTTGGGTCCAGGGGTTAGGGCGCGGCCTAGGGTTTAGGGTGCTGGTGTAAGGGCGCGGCCTAGGGTTTATGTTGCAGGGGTTAGGGCGCGGAATGGGGTTTAGGGTGCAAGGGTTAGGGCGCGGCCTAGGGTACAGGGCTCAGGGGTTAGGGCGCGGCCTAGGGTTTAGGGTACAGGGGTTAGGGCGCGGCCTATGGTTTAGGGTGCAGGGGTTAAAACGCGGCCTAGGGTTTAGGGTGCAGAAGTTAGGGCGCGGCCGAGGGTTTAGGGTGCAGGGGTTAGGGCACGGCCGAGGGTTTTGCGTGGGGGCCTTAGGGCGCGGTCTAGGGTTTAGGGTGCAGGGGTTACGGCGCGGCCTAGGGTGTAGGGTGCAGGGGTTAGGGCGCGGCCTAGGGTTTTCGCTCCAGGGGTTAGTGCGCGGCCTAGGGTTTAGGGTGCTGGTATAAGGGCGCGGTCTAGGGTTTAGGGTGCAGGGGTTAGGGCGCGGCCTAGGGTTTAGGACGCAGGGGTTCGGGCGCGGCATAGGGTCTAGGGTGCAAGGGTTAGGGTGCGGCCTAGGGTACAGGGCGCAGGGGTTAGGGCGTGGCTTAGGGTACAGGGCGCAGGGGTTAGGGCGCGGCCTAGCGTTTAGGGTACAGGGGTTAGGGAGCACACTTGGGTTTAGAGTGCAGGGGTTAGGGCGCGTCCCAGGGTTTAGGGTGCAGGGGTTAGGGCGTGGCCTAGGGTTTAGAGTGGGTGCCTTAGTGCGCGGCCTCGGGTTTTGGGTGCAGGGGTTCGGGTGCGGCCTAGTGTTTAGGGTGCAGGGGTTAGGGCACGGCCTAGGGTTTAGGGTACAGGGGTTAGGGCGCGGCCTAGGGTTTTGGGTGCAGAAGTTAGGGCGCGGCCTAGGGTTCAGGGTGCAGGGGTTAGGGCACGGCCGAGGGTTTAGGGTGGGGGCCTTAGGGCGCGGTCTACGGTTTAGGGTGCAGGGGTGTGAGCGCGGCCTAGCGTTTAGGGTGCAGGTGTTAGGGAGCAGACTTGGGTTTAGGGTGCAGGGGTTAGGGCGCGTCCTAAACTTTAGGGTGCAGGGGTTAGGGCGTGGCCTAGGGTTTAGGGTGGGTGCCTTAGGGCGCGGCCTAGGGTTTAGGGTACTGGGGTTAGGGTGCGGCCTAGTTTTTAGGGTGCAGGGGTTAGGGTGCGGCCTATGGTTTAGCGTACAGTGGTTAGGGCGCGGCCTATGGTTTAGGGTGCAGGGGTTAGGGCGCGGCCTAGGGTTCAGGGTGCTGGTGTAAGGGCGCGGCCTAGGGTTTAGGGTGCAGGGGTTAGGGCGCAGCCTAGGGTTTAGGGTGCAGGTGTTAGGGCGCGGCCTAGGGTTTAGGGTGCAGGGGTTCGGGCGCGGAATAGGGTTTAGGGTGCAAGGGTTAGGGCGCGTCCTAGGGTACAGGGCTCAGGGGTTAGGGCGCGGCCTAGGGTTTAGGGTAAAGGGGTTAGGGCGCGGCCTATGGTTTAGGGTGCAGGGGTTAGGGCGCGGCCTAGGGTTTAGGGTGCAGAAGTTAGGGCGCGGCCTAGGGTTTAGGGTGCATGGGTTAGGGCGTGGCCTAGGGTTTAGAGTGGGTGCCTTAGGGCGTGGCCTAGGGTTTAGGGTGCAGGGGTTAGGGTGCGGCCTAGTGTTTAGGGTGCAGGGGTTAGGGCGCGGCCTAGGGTTTAGGGTGCATGGGTTAGGGCGTGGCCTAGGGTTTAGAGTGGGTGCCTTAGGGCACGGCCTAGGGTTTAGAGTGGGTGCCTTAGGGCGTGGCCTAGGGTTTAGGGTGCAGGGGTTAGGGTGCGGCCTAGTGTTTAGGGTGCAGGGGTTAGGGCGCGGCCTAGGGTTTAGGGTGCATGGGTTAGGGCGTGGCCTAGGGTTTAGAGTGGGTGCCTTAGGGCGCGGCCTAGGGTTTATGGTGCAGGGGTAAGGGCGCGGCCTAGGGTTTATGGTGCAGGGGTTAGGGCGCGGCCTAGGGTGTAGGGTGCAGGGGTTAGGGTGCGGCCTAGGGTTTTGGGTCCAGGGGTTCGGGCGCGGCCTAAGGTTTAGGGTGCTGGTGTAAGGGCGCGGCCTAGGGTTTATGATGCAGTTGTTAAGGCGCGGCCTGGGTTTCGGGTGCAGGGGTTAGGGCGCGGCCTAGGGTTTAGGGTTCAGGGGTTCGGGCGCGGCATAGGGTTTAGGGTGCAAGGGTTAGGTTGCGGCCTAGGGTACAGGGCACAGGGGTTAGGGCGCGGCCTAGGGTACAGGGCGCAGGGGTTAGGGCCCGGCCTAGCTTTTAGGGTGCAAGTATTAGGGAGCAGACTTGGGTTTAGGGTGCAGGGGTTAGGGCGCGTCCTATGGTTTAGGGTGCAGGGGTTAGGGCGTGGCCTCGGATTTAGAGTGGGTGCCTTAGGGCGCGGCCTAGGGTTTAGGGTGCAGGGGTTAGGGCACGGCCTAATGTTTAGGGTACAGGGGTTAGGGCGCGGCCTATGGTTTAGGGTGCAGGGGTTAGGGCGCGGCCTAGGGTTTTAGGTGCAGAAGTTAGGGCGCGGCCTAGGGTTTAGGGTGCAGGGTTTAGGGCACGGCCGAGGGTTTTGGGTGGGGGCCTTAGGACGCGGTGTAGGGTTTAGGGTGCCAGGGTTAGGGCGCGGCCTAGGGTTTAGGATGCAGGGGTTCGGGCGCGGCATAAGGTTTAGGGTGCAGGGGTTAGGGCGTGGCCTAGAGTACAGGGCGCAGGGGTTAGGGCGCGGCCTATGGTACAGGGCGTAGGGGTTAGGGCGCGGCCTAGCGTTTAGGGTGCAGGTGTTAGGGAGTAGACTTGGGTTTAGGGTGCAGGGGTTATGGTGCGGCCTAGTGTTTAGGGTGCAGGGGTTAGGGCGCAGCCTAGGGTTTTGGCTGCAGAAGTTAGGGCGCGGCTTCGGGTTTAGGGTGCAGGGGTTCGGGTGCGGCCTAGTGTTTAGGGTGCAGGGGTTAGGGCACGGACTAGGGTTTAGAGTGGGTGCCTTAGGGCGCGGTCTAGGGTTTAGGGTGCAGGGGTTAGGGTGCGGCCTAGTGTTTAGGGTGCAGGGGTTAGGGCACGGCCTAGGGTTTAGGGTACAGGGGTTAGGGCGTGGCCTAGGGTTTTGTGTGCAGAAGATAGGGCGCGGCCTAGGGTTTAGGGTGCAGGGGTTAGGGCACGGCCGAGGGCTTAGGGTGGGGGCCTTAGGGCGCGGTTTAGGGTTTAGGGTGCAGGGGTTAGGGCGCGGCCTAGTGTGTAGGGCGCAGGGGTTAGGGCGCGGCCTAGGGTTTTTGGTCCAGGGGTTAGGGCGCGGCCTACGGTTTAGGGTGCTGGTGTAAGGGCGCGGCCTAGTGTTTATGGTGCAGGGGTTAGGGCACGGCCTAGGGTTTATGGTGCAGGGGTTAGGGCGCGGCCTAGGGTTTAGGGTACAGGGGTTAGGGCGCGGCCTAGGGTTTAGGACGCAGGGGTTCGGGCGCGGCATAGGGTTTAGGGTGCAAGGGTTAGGGTGCGGCCTAGGGTACAGGGCGCAGGGGTTAGGGCGTGGCTTAGGGTACAGGGCGCAGGGGTTAGGGCGCGGCCTAGCGTTTAGGGTACAGGGGTTAGGGAGCAGACTTGGGTTTAGGGTGCAGGGGTTAGGGCGCGTCCCAGGGTTTAGGGTGAAGGGGTTAGGGCGTGGCCTAGGGTTTAGAGTGGGTGCCTTAGGGCGCGGCTTCGGGTTTAGGGTGCAGGGGTTCGGGTGCGGCCTAGTGTTTAGGGTGCAGGGGTTAGGGCACGGCCTAGGGTTTAGGGTACAGGGGTTAGGGCGCGGCCTAGGGTTTTGGGTGCAGAAGTTAGGGCGCGGCCTAGGGTTTAGGGTGCAGGGGTTAGGGCACGGCCGAGGGTTTAGGGTGGGGGCCTTAGGGCGCGGTCTACGAATTAGGGTGCAGGGGTTAGGGCGCGGCCTAGGGTGTAGGGTGCAGGGGTTAGGGCGCGGCCTAGGGTTTTGGGTCCAGGGGTTAGGGCGCGGCATAGGGTTTAGGGTTCAAGGGTTAGGGCGCGGCCTAGGGTACAGGGCGCAGGGGTTAGGGCGCGACCTAGGGTACAGGGCGCAGGGGTTAGGGCGCGGCCTAGCGTTTAGGGTGCAGGTGTTAGGGAGCAGACTTGGGTTTAGGGTGCAGGGGTTAGGGCGCGTCCTAAAGTTTAGGGTGCAGGGGTTAGGGCGTGGCCTAGGGTTTAGGGTGGGTGCCTTAGGGCGCGGCCTAGGGTTTAGGGTACTAGGGTTAGGGTGCGGCCTAGTGTTTAGGGCGCAGGGGTTAGGGCGCGGACTATGGTTTAGCGTACAGGGGTTAGGGCGCGGCCTACGGTTTAGGGTGCAGGGGTTAGGGCGCGGCCTAGGGTTTAGGGTGCTGGTGTAAGGGCGCGGCCTAGGGTTTAGGGTGCAGGGGTTAGGGCGCGGCCTAGGGTTTAGGGTGCAGGTGTTAGGGCGCGGCCTAGGGTTTAGGGTGCAGGGGTTCGGGCGCGGAATAGGGTTTAGAGTGGGTGCCTTAGGGCGCGGCCTAGGGTTTAGGGTGCAGGGGTTAGGGTGCGGCCTAGTGTTTAGGGTGCAGAGGTTAGGGCGCGGCCTAGGGTTTAGGGTACAGGGGTTAGGGCGCGGCCTAGGGTACAGGGCGCAGGGGTTTGGGCGCGGCCTAGCGTTTAGGGTGCAGGTGTTAGGGAGCAGACTTGGGTTTAGGGTGGAGGGGTTAGGGCGCGTCCTCGGGTTTAGGGTGCAGGGGTTAGGGCGTGGCGTAGGGTTTAGAGTGGGTGCCTTAGGGCGCGGCCTAGGGTGTAGGGTGCAGGGGTTAGGGTGCGGCCTAGTGTTTAGGGTGCAGGGGTTAGGGCGCGGCCTAGAGTTTAGGGTGCAGGGGTTCCGGCGCGGCATTGGGTTTAGGGTTCAAGGGTTAGGGCGCGGCCTAGGGTACAGGGCGCAGGGGTTAGGGCACGGCCTAGGGTACAGGGCGCAGGGGTTTGGGCGCGGCCTAGCGTTTAGGGTGCAGGTGTTAGGGAGCAGACTTGGGTTTAGGGTGGAGGGGTTAGGGCGCGTCCTCGGGTTTAGGGTGCAGGGGTTAGGGCGTGGCGTAGGGTTTAGAGTGGGTGCCTTAGGGCGCGGCCTAGGGTGTAGGGTGCAGGGGTTAGGGTGCGGCCTAGTGTTTAGGGTGCAGGGGTTAGGGCGCGGCCTAGAGTTTAGGGAACAGGGGTGAGGGCGTGGCCTAGGATTTCGAGTGGGTGCCTTAGGGCGCGTCCTAGGGTTTAGGGTGCTGGTGTAAGGGCGCGGCCTAGGGTTTAGGGTACAGGGGTTAGGGCGCAGCCTATGGTTTAGGGTACAGGGGTTAGGACGCGGCCTAGGGTTTAGGGTGCAGAAGTTAGGGCGCGGCCTAGGGTTTAGGGTGCATGGGTTAGGGCACGGCCGAGGGTTTTGGGTGGGGGCCTTAGGACGCGGTGTAGGGTTTAGGGTGCCAGGGTTAGGGCGCGGCCTAGGGTTTATTATGCAGGGGTTTGGGCGCGGCATAAGGTTTAGGGTGCAGGGGTTAGGGCGCGGCCTAGGGCACAGTGCGTAGGGGTTAGGGCGCGGCCTAGGGTACAGGGCGTAGGGGTTAGGGCGCGGCCTAGCGTTTAGGGTGCAGGTGTTAGGGAGTAGACTTGGGTTTAGGGTGCAGGGGTTATGGTGCGGCCTAGTGTTTAGGGTGCAGGGGTTAGGGCGCGTCATAGTGTTTAGCGTACAGGGGTTAGGGCGCGGCCTATGGTTTAGGGTGCAGGGGTTAGGGCGCGGCCTAGGGTTTTGGGTGCAGAAGTTAGGGCACGGCCTAGGGTTTCGGGCTCAGGGGTTCGGGCGCGGCATAGGGTTTAGGGTGCAAGGGTTAGGGCGCGGCCTAGGGTACAGGGCGCAGGGGTTAGGGCGCGGCCTAGCGTTTAGGGTGCAGGTGTTAGGGAGTAGACTTGGGTTTAGGGTGGAGGGGTTAGGGCGCGTCCTCGGGTTTAGGGTGCAGGGGTTAGGGCGTGGCGTAGGGTTTATGGTGCAGGGGTTAGGGCGCGGCCTAAGGTTTAGGGTGCAGGGGTTAGGGCGCGGCCTAGAGTTTAGGGTGCAGGGGTTCGGGCGCGGCATAGGGTTTAGGGTGCAAGTGTTAGGGCGCGGCCTAGGGTACAGGGCGCCGGGGTTAGGGCGCGGCCTAGGGTACAGGGCGCAGGGGTTAGGGCGCGGCCTAGCGTTTAGGGTGCAGGTGTTAGGGAGCAGACTTGGGTTTAGGGTGGAGGGGTTAGGGCGCGTCCTCGGGTTTAGGGTGCAGGGGTTAGGGCGTGGCGTAGGGTTTAGAGTGGGTGCCTTAGGGCGCGGCCTAGGGTGTAGGGTGCAGGGGTTAGGGAGCGGCCTAGTGTTTAGGGTGCAGGGGTTAGGGCGCGGCCTAGAGTTTAGGGAACAGTGGTGAGGGCGTGGCCTAGGATTTCGAGTGGGTGCCTTAGGGCGCGTCCTAGGGTTTAGGGTGCAGGGCTTTGGGTGCGGCCTTGTGTTTAGGGTGCAGGGGTTAGGGCGCGGCCTAGGGTGTAGGGTGCAGGGGTTAGGGCGCGTCCTAGGGTTTTGGGTCCAGGGGTTAGGGCGCGGCCTAGGGTTTAGGGTGCTGGTGTAAGGGCGCGGCCTAGGGTTTATGGAGCAGGGGTTAGGGCGCGGAATGGGGTTTAGGGTGCAAGGGTTAGGGCGCGGCCTAGGGTACAGGGCTCAGGGGTTAGGGCGCGGCCTAGGGTTTAGGGTACAGGGGTTAGGGCGCGGCCTATGGTTTAGGGTGCAGGGGTTAGGACGCGGCCTAGGGTTTAGGGTGCAGAAGTTAGGGCGCGGCCTAGGGTTTAGGGTGCATGGGTTAGGGCACGGCCGAGGGTTTTGCGTGGGGGCCTTAGGGCGCGGTCTAGGTTTTAGGGTGCAGGGGTTACGGCGCGGCCTAGGGTGTAGGGTGCAGGGGTTAGGGCGCGGCCTAGGGTTTTCGCTCCAGGGGTTAGGGCGCGGCCTAGGGTTTAGGGTGCTGGTATAAGGGCGCGGTCTAGGGTTTAGGGTGCAGGGGTTAGGGCGCGGCCTAGGGTTTAGGGTGCAGGGGTTAGGGCGCGGCCTAGGGTTTAGGGCGCAGGGGTTCGGGCGCGGCATAGGGTCTAGGGTGCAAGGGTTATGGTGCGGCCTAGGGTACAGGGCGCAGGGGTTAGGGCGTGGCTTAGGGTACAGGGCGCAGGGGTTAGGGCGCGGCCTAGCGTTTAGGGTACAGGGGTTAGGGAGCACACTTGGGTTTAGAGTGCAGGGGTTAGGGCGCGTCCCAGGGTTTAGGGTGCAGGGGTTAGGGCGTGGCCTAGGGTTTAGAGTGGGTGCCTTAGTGCGCGGCCTCGGGTTTAGGGTGCAGGGGTTCGGGTGCGGCCTAGTGTTTAGGGTGCAGGGGTTAGGGCACGGCCTAGGGTTTAGGGCACAGGGGTTAGGGCGCGGCCTAGGGTTTTGGGTGCAGAAGTTAGGGCGCGGCCTAGGGTTCAGGGTGCAGGGGTTAGGGCACGGCCGAGGGTTTAGGGTGGGGGCCTTAGGGCGCGGTCTACGGTTTAGGGTGCAGGGGTTAGGGCGCGGCCTAGCGTTTAGGGTGCAGGTGTTAGGGAGCAGACTTGGGTTTAGGGTGCAGGGGTTAGGGCGCGTCCTAAACTTTAGGGTGCAGGGGTTAGGGCGTGGCCTAGGGTTTAGGGTGGGTGCCTTAGGGCGCGGCCTAGGGTTTAGGGTACTGGGGTTAGGGTGCGGCCTAGTGTTTAGGGTGCAGGGGTTAGGGCGCGGCCTATGGTTTAGCGTACAGTGGTTAGGGCGCGGCCTATGGTTTAGGGTGCAGGGGTTAGGGCGCGGCCTAGGGTTCAGGGTGCTGGTGTAAGGGCGCGGCCTAGGGTTTAGGGTGCAGGGGTTAGGGCGCAGCCTAGGGTTTAGGGTGCAGGTGTTAGGGCGCGGCCTAGGGTTTAGGGTGCAGGGGTTCGGGCGCGGAATAGGGTTTAGGGTGCAAGGGTTAGGGCGCGTCCTAGGGTACAGGGCTCAGGGGTTAGGGCGCGGCCTAGGGTTTAGGGTAAAGGGGTTAGGGCGCGGCCTATGGTTTAGGGTGCAGGGGTTAGGGCGCGGCCTAGGGTTTAGGGTGCAGAAGTTAGGGCGCGGCCTAGGGTTTAGGGTGCATGGGTTAGGGCGTGGCCTAGGGTTTAGAGTGGGTGCCTTAGGGCGTGGCCTAGGCTATAGGGTGCAGGGGTTAGGGTGCGGCCTAGTGTTTAGGGTGCAGGGGTTAGGGCGTGGCCTAGGGTTTAGGGTGCATGGGTTAGGGCGTGGCCTAGGGTTTAGAGTGGGTGCCTTAGGGCGCGGCCTAGGGTTTATGGTGCAGGGGTTAGGGCGCGGCCTAGGGTGTAGGGTGCAGGGGTTAGGGTGCGGCCTAGGGTTTTGGGTCCAGGGGTTCGGGCGCGGCCTAAGGTTTAGGGTGCTGGTGTAAGGGCGCGGCCTAGGGTTTATGATGCAGTTGTTAAGGCGCGGCCTGGGTTTCGGGTGCAGGGGTTAGGGCGCGGCCTAGGGTTTAGGGTTCAGGGGTTCGGGCGCGGCATAGGGTTTAGGGTGCAAGGGTTAGGTTGCGGCCTAGGGTACAGGGCGCAGGGGTTAGGGCGCGGCCTAGGGTACAGGGCGCAGGGGTTAGGGCGCGGCCTAGCATTTACGGTGCAGGTGTTAGGAAGCAGACTTGGGTTTAAGGTGCAGGGGTTAGGGCGCGTCCTACGGTTTAGGGTGCAGGGGTTAGGGCGTGGCCTAGGGTTTAGAGTGTGTGCCTTAGGGCGCGGCCTAGGGTTTAGGGTGCCGGGGTTAGGGTGCGGCCTAGTGTTTAGGGTACAGGGGTTAGGGCGCGGCCTAGGGTTTAGGGTGCAGGTGTTAGGGAGCAGACTTGGGTTTAGGGTGCAGGGGTTAGGGCGCGTCCTAGGGTTTAGGGTGCAGGGGTTAGGGCGTGGCCTAGGGTTCAGAGTGGGTGCCTTAGGGCGCGGCCAAGGGTTTAGGGTGCAGGGGTTAGGGTGCGGCCTAGTGTTTAGGATGCAGGGGTTAGGGCGCGGCCTAGTGTTTAGGGTGCAGTGGTTAGGGCGCGGCCTAGGGTTTAGGGTACAGGGGTTAGGGCGCGGCCTAAGGTTTAGGGCTCAGGGGTTAGGGCGCGGCCTAGGGTTTATGGTGCAGAAGTTAGGGCGCGGTCTAGGGTTTAGGGTGCAGGGGTTAGGGCACGGCCGAGGGTTTTGGGTGGGGGCCTTCGGGCGCGGTCTATGGTTTAGGGTGCAGGGGTTAGGGCGCGGCCTAGGGTGTAGGGTGCAGGGGTTAGGGCGTGGCCAAGGGTTTTGGGTCCAGGGGTTAGGGCGCGGCCTAGGGTTTATGGTGCAGGAGTTAGGGCGTGGCCTAGGGTTTATAGTGCAGGGCTTAGGGCGTGGCCTAGGGTTTTGGGTCCAGGGGTTCGGAAGTGTCCGAGGGTTTATGGTGCAGGGGCTAGGTCGCGGCCTAGCGTTTAGGGTGCAGGTGTTAGGGAGCAGACTTGGGTTTAGGGTGCAGGGGTTAGGGTGCGTCCTAGGGTTTAGGGTGCAGGGGTTAGGGCGTGCCCTAGGGTTTAGAGTGGGTGCCTTAGGGCGCGGCCTAGGGTTTAGGGTGTAGGGGTTCGGGTGCGGCCTAGGGTTTAGGGTACAGGGGTTAGGGCGTGGCCTATGGTTTAGGGTGCAGGGGTTAGGGCGCGGCCTAGCGTTTAGGGTGCAGGTGTTAGGGAGCAGACTTGGGTTTAGGGTGCAGGGGTTAGGGCGCGTCCTAGGGTTTAGGGTGCTGGTGTAAGGGCGCGGCCTAGGGTTTATGGTGCAGGGGTTTGGGCGCGGCCTAGGGTTTAGGGTGCAGGGGTTAGGGCGCGGCCTAGAGTTTAGGGTGCAGGGGTTCCGGCGCGGCATTGGGTTTAGGGTGCGAGGGTTAGGGCGCGGCCTAGGGTACAGGGCACACGGGTTAGGGCGCGGCCTAGGGTACAGGGCGCAGGGGTTTGGGCGCGGCCTAGCGTTTAGGGTGCAGGTGTTAGGGAGCAGACTTGGGTTTAGGGTGGAGGGGTTAGGGCGCGTCCTCGGGTTTAGGGTGCAGGGGTTAGGGCGTGGCGTAGGGTTTAGAGTGGGTGCCTTAGGGCGCGGCCTAGGGTGTAGGGTGCAGGGGTTAGGGTGCGGCCTAGTGTTTAGGGTGCAGGGGTTAGGGCGCGGCCTAGAGTTTAGGGTGCAGGGGTTCCGGCGCGGCATTGGGTTTAGGGTGCAAGGGTTAGGGCGCGGCCTAGGGTACAGGGTGCAGGGGTTAGGGCACGGCCTAGGGTACAGGGCGCAGGGGTTTGGGCGCGGCCTAGCGTTTAGGGTGCAGGTGTTAGGGAGCAGACTTGGGTTTAGGGTGGAGGGGTTAGGGCGCGTCCTCGGGTTTAGGGTGCAGGGGTTAGGGCGTGGCGTAGGGTTTAGAGTGGGTGCCTTAGGGCGCGGCCTAGGGTGTAGGGTGCAGGGGTTAGGGTGCGGCCTAGTGTTTAGGGTGCAGGGGTTAGGGCGCGGCCTAGAGTTTAGGGAACAGGGGTGAGGGCGTGGCCTAGGATTTCGAGTGGGTGCCTTAGGGCGCGTCCTAGGGTTTAGGGTGCTGGTGTAAGGGCGCGGCCTAGGGTTTATGGTGCAGGGGTTAGGGGGCGGAATGGGGTTTAGGGTGCAAGGGTTAGGGCGCGGCCGAGGGTACAGGGCTCAGGGGTTAGGGCGCGGCCTAGGGTTTAGGGTACAGGGGTTAGGGCGCGGCCTATGGTTTAGGGTGCAGGGGTTAGGACGCGGCCTAGGGTTTAGGGTGCAGAAGTTAGGGCGCGGCCTAGGGTTTAGGGTGCAGGGGTTAGGGCACGGCCGAGGGTTTTGGGTGGGGGCCTTAGGACGCGGTGTAGGGTTTAGGGTGCCAGGGTTAGGGCGCGGCCTAGGGTTTATTATGCAGGGGTTTGGGCGCGGCATAAGGTTTAGGGTGCAGGGGTTAGGGCGCGGCCTAGGGCACAGTGCGTAGGGGTTAGGGCGCGGCCTAGGGTACAGGGCGTAGGGGTTAGGGCGCGGCCTAGCGTTTAGGGTGCAGGTGTTAGGGAGTAGACTTGGGTTTAGGGTGCAGGGGTTATGGTGCGGCCTAGTGTTTAGGGTGCAGGGGTTAGGGCGCGTCATAGTGTTTAGCGTACAGGGGTTAGGGCGCGGCCTATGGTTTAGGGTGCAGGGGTTAGGGCGCGGCCTAGGGTTTTGGGTGCAGAAGTTAGGGCACGGCCTAGGGTTTCGGGCTCAGGGGTTCGGGCGCGGCATAGGGTTTAGGGTGCAAGGGTTAGGGCGCGGCCTAGGGTACAGGGCGCAGGGGTTAGGGCGCGGCCTAGTGTTTAGGGTGCAGGTGTTAGGGAGTAGACTTGGGTTTAGGGTGGAGGGGTTAGGGCGCGTCCTAGGGTTTAGGGTGCAGGGGTTATGGTGCGGCCTAGTGTTTAGGGTGCAGGGGTTAGGGCGCGGCCTAGGGTTTAGGGTGCAGGGGTTAGGGCGCGGCCTATGGTTTAGGGTGCAGGGGTTAGGGCGCGGCCTAGCGTTTAGGGTGCAGGTGTTAGGGAGCAGACTTGGGTTTAGGGTGCAGGGGTTAGGGCGCGTCCTAGGGTTTAGGGTGCTGGTGTGCGGGCGCGGCCTAGGGTTTATGGTGCAGGGGTTAGGGCGCGGCCGAAGGTTTAGGGTGCAGGGGTTAGGGCGCGGCCTAGAGTTTAGGGTGCAGGGGTTCGGGCGCGGCATAGGGTTTAGGGTGCAAGTGTTAGGGCGCGGCCTAGGGTACAGGGCGCAGGGGTTAGGGCGCGGCCTAGGGTACAGGGCGCAGGGGTTAGGGCGCGGCCTAGCGTTTAGGGTGCAGGTGTTAGGGAGCAGACTTGGGTTTAGGGTGCAGGGGTTAGGGCGCGTCCTCGGGTTTAGGGTGCAGGGGTTAGGGCGTGGCGTAGGGTTTAGAGTGGGTGCCTTAGGGCGCGGCCTAGGGTGTAGGGTGCAGGGGTTAGGGTGCGGCCTAGTGTTTAGGGTGCAGGGGTTAGGGCGCGGCCTAGAGTTTAGGGAACAGTGGTGAGGGCGTGGCCTAGGATTTCGAGTGGGTGCCTTAGGGCGCGTCCTAGGGTTTAGGGTGCAGGGCTTTGGGTGCGGCCTAGTGTTTAGGGTGCAGGGGTTAGGGCGCGGCCTAGGGTGTAGGGTGCAGGGGTTAGGGCGCGTCCTAGGGTTTTGGGTCCAGGGGTTAGGGCGCGGCCTAGGGTTTAGGGTGCTGGTGTAAGGGCGCGGCCTAGGGTTTATGGTGCAGGGGTTAGGGCGCGGAATGGGGTTTAGGGTGCAAGGGTTAGGGCGCGGCCTAGGGTACAGGGCTCAGGGGTTAGGGCGCGGCCTAGGGTTTAGGGTACAGGGGTTAGGGCGCGGCCTATGGTTTAGGGTGCAGGGGTTAGGACGCGGCCTGGGGTTTAGGGTGCAGAAGTTAGGGCGCGGCCTAGGGTTTAGGGTGCATGGGTTAGGGCACGGCCGAGGGTTTTGCGTGGGGGCCTTAGGGCGCGGTCTAGGGTTTAGGGTGCAGGGGTTACGGCGCGGCCTAGGGTGTAGGGTGCAGGGGTTAGGGCGCGGCCTAGGGTTTTCGCTCCAGGGGTTAGGGCGCGGCCTAGGGTTTAGGGTGCTGGTATAAGGGCGCGGTCTAGGGTTTAGGGTGCAGGGGTTAGGGCGCGGCCTAGGGTTTAGGGTGCAGGGGTTAGGGCGCGGCCTAGGGTTTAGGACGCAGGGGTTCGGGCGCGGCATAGGGTCTAGGGTGCAAGGGTTAGGGTGCGGCCTAGGGTACAGGGCGCAGGGGTTAGGGCGTGGCTTAGGGTACAGGGCGCAGGGGTTAGGGCGCGGCCTAGCGTTTAGGGTACAGGGGTTAGGGAGCACACTTGGGTTTAGAGTGCAGGGGTTAGGGCGCGTCCCAGGGTTTAGGGTGCAGGGGTTAGGGCGTGGCCTAGGGTTTAGAGTGGGTGCCTTAGTGCGCGGCCTCGGGTTTAGGGTGCAGGGGTTCGGGTGCGGCCTAGTGTTTAGGGTGCAGGGGTTAGGGCACGGCCTAGGGTTTAGGGTACAGGGGTTAGGGCGCGGCCTAGGGTTTTGGGTGCAGAAGTTAGGGCGCGGCCTAGGGTTCAGGGTGCAGGGGTTAGGGCACGGCCGAGGGTTTAGGGTGGGGGCCTTAGGGCGCGGTCTACGGTTTAGGGTGCAGGGGTTAGGGCGCGGCCTAGCGTTTAGGGTGCAGGTGTTAGGGAGCAGACTTGGGTTTAGGGTGCAGGGGTTAGGGCGCGTCCTAAACTTTAGGGTGCAGGGGTTAGGGCGTGGCCTAGGGTTTAGGGTGGGTGCCTTAGGGCGCGGCCTAGGGTTTAGGGTACTGGGGTTAGGGTGCGGCCTAGTGTTTAGGGTGCAGGGGTTAGGGCGCGGCCTATGGTTTAGCGTACAGTGGTTAGGGCGCGGCCTATGGTTTAGGGTGCAGGGGTTAGGGCGCGGCCTAGGGTTCAGGGTGCTGGTGTAAGGGCGCGGCCTAGGGTTTAGGGTGCAGGGGTTAGGGCGCAGCCTAGGGTTTAGGGTGCAGGTGTTAGGGCGCGGCCTAGGGTTTAGGGTGCAGGGGTTCGGGCGCGGAATAGGGTTTAGGGTGCAAGGGTTAGGGCGCGTCCTAGGGTTCAGGGCTCAGGGGTTAGGGCGCGGCCTAGGGTTTAGGGTAAAGGGGTTAGGGCGCGGCCTATGGTTTAGGGTGCAGGGGTTAAGGCGCGGCCTAGAGTTTAGGGTGCAGAAGTTAGGGCGCGGCCTAGGGTTTAGGGTGCATGGGTTAGGGCGTGGCCTAGGGTTTAGAGTGGGTGCCTTAGGGCGTGGCCTAGGGTATAGGGTGCAGGGGTTAGGGTGCGGCCTAGTGTTTAGGGTGCAGGGGTTAGGGCGTGGCCTAGGGTTTAGGGTGCATGGGTTAGGGCGTGGCCTAGGGTTTAGAGTGGGTGCCTTAGGGGGCGGCCTAGGGTTTATGGTGCAGGGGTTAGGGCGCGGCCTAGGGTGTAGGGTGCAGGGGTTAGGGTGCGGCCTAGGGTTTTGGGTCCAGGGGTTCGGGCGCGGCCTAAGGTTTAGGGTGCTGGTGTAAGGGCGCGGCCTAGGGTTTATGATGCAGTTGTTAAGGCGCGGCCTGGGTTTCGGGTGCAGGGGTTAGGGCGCGGCCTAGGGTTTAGGGTTCAGGGGTTCGGGCGCGGCATAGGGTTTAGGGTGCAAGGGTTAGGTTGCGGCCTAGGGTACAGGGCGCAGGGGTTAGGGCGCGGCCTAGGGTACAGGGCGCAGGGGTTAGGGCGCGGCCTAGCATTTACGGTGCAGGTGTTAGGAAGCAGACTTGGGTTTAAGGTGCAGGGGTTAGGGCGCGTCCTACGGTTTAGGGTGCAGGGGTTAGGGCGTGGCCTAGGGTTTAGAGTGTGTGCCTTAGGGCGCGGCCTAGGGTTTAGGGTGCCGGGGTTAGGGTGCGGCCTAGTGTTTAGGGTACAGGGGTTAGGGCGCGGCCTAGGGTTTAGGGTGCAGGTGTTAGGGAGCAGACTTGGGTTTAGGGTGCAGGGGTTAGGGCGCGTCCTAGGGTTTAGGGTGCAGGGGTTAGGGCGTGGCCTAGGGTTCAGAGTGGGTGCCTTAGGGCGCGGCCAAGGGTTTAGGGTGCAGGGGTTAGGGTGCGGCCTAGTGTTTAGGATGCAGGGGTTAGGGCGCGGCCTAGTGTTTAGGGTGCAGTGGTTAGGGCGCGGCCTAGGGTTTAGGGTACAGGGGTTAGGGCGCGGCCTAAGGTTTAGGGCTCAGGGGTTAGGGCGCGGCCTAGGGTTTATGGTGCAGAAGTTAGGGCGCGGTCTAGGGTTTAGGGTGCAGGGGTTAGGGCACGGCCGAGGGTTTTGGGTGGGGGCCTTCGGGCGCGGTCTATGGTTTAGGGTGCAGGGGTTAGGGCGCGGCCTAGGGTGTAGGGTGCAGGGGTTAGGGCGTGGCCAAGGGTTTTGGGTCCAGGGGTTAGGGCGCGGCCTAGGGTTTATGGTGCAGGAGTTAGGGCGTGGCCTAGGGTTTATAGTGCAGGGCTTAGGGCGTGGCCTAGGGTTTTGGGTCCAGGGGTTCGGAAGTGTCCGAGGGTTTATGGTGCAGGGGCTAGGTCGCGGCCTAGCGTTTAGGGTGCAGGTGTTAGGGAGCAGACTTGGGTTTAGGGTGCAGGGGTTAGGGTGCGTCCTAGGGTTTAGGGTGCAGGGGTTAGGGCGTGGCCTAGGGTTTAGAGTGGGTGCCTTAGGGCGCGGCCTAGGGTTTAGGGTGTAGGGGTTCGGGTGCGGCCTAGGGTTTAGGGTACAGGGGTTAGGGCGTGGCCTATGGTTTAGGGTGCAGGGGTTAGGGCGCGGCCTAGCGTTTAGGGTGCAGGTGTTAGGGAGCAGACTTGGGTTTAGGGTGCAGGGGTTAGGGCGCGTCCTAGGGTTTAGGGTGCTGGTGTAAGGGCGCGGCCTAGGGTTTATGGTGCAGGGGTTTGTGCGCGGCCTAGGGTTTAGGGTGCAGGGGTTAGGGCGCGGCCTAGAGTTTAGGGTGCAGGGGTTCCGGCGCGGCATTGGGTTTAGGGTGCAAGGGTTAGGGCGCGGCCTAGGGTACAGGGCGCAGGGGTTAGGGCGCGGCCTAGGGTACAGGGCGCAGGGGTTTGGGCGCGGCCTAGCGTTTAGGGTGCAGGTGTTAGGGAGCAGACTTGGGTTTAGGGTGGAGGGGTTAGGGCGCGTCCTCGGGTTTAGGGTGCAGGGGTTAGGGCGTGGCGTAGGGTTTAGAGTGGGTGCCTTAGGGCGCGGCCTAGGGTGTAGGGTGCAGGGGTTAGGGTGCGGCCTAGTGTTTAGGGTGCAGGGGTTAGGGCGCGGCCTAGAGTTTAGGGTGCAGGGGTTCCGGCGCGGCATTGGGTTTAGGGTGCAAGGGTTAGGGCGCGGCCTAGGGTACAGGGCGCAGGGGTTAGGGCACGGCCTAGGGTACAGGGCGCAGGGGTTTGGGCGCGGCCTAGCGTTTAGGGTGCAGGTGTTAGGGAGCAGACTTGGGTTTAGGGTGGAGGGGTTAGGGCGCGTCCTAGGGTTTAGGGTGCAGGGGTTAGGGCGTGGCGTAGGGTTTAGAGTGGGTGCCTTAGGGCGCGGCCTAGGGTGTAGGGTGCAGGGGTTAGGGTGCGGCCTAGTGTTTAGGGTGCAGGGGTTAGGGCGCGGCCTAGAGTTTAGGGAACAGGGGTGAGGGCGTGGCCTAGGATTTCGAGTGGGTGCCTTAGGGCGCGTCCTAGGGTTTAGGGTGCTGGTGTAAGGGCGCGGCCTAGGGTTTATGGTGCAGGGGTTAGGGGGCGGAATGGGGTTTAGGGTGCAAGGGTTAGGGCGCGGCCGAGGGTACAGGGCTCAGGGGTTAGGGCGCGGCCTAGGGTTTAGGGTACAGGGGTTAGGGCGCGGCCTATGGTTTAGGGTGCAGGGGTTAGGACGCGGCCTAGGGTTTAGGGTGCAGAAGTTAGGGCGCGGCCTAGGGTTTAGGGTGCATGGGTTAGGGCACGGCCGAGGGTTTTGGGTGGGGGCCTTAGGACGCGGTGTAGGGTTTAGGGTGCCAGGGTTAGGGCGCGGCCTAGGGTTTATTATGCAGGGGTTTGGGCGCGGCATAAGGTTTAGGGTGCAGGGGTTAGGGCGCGGCCTAGGGCACAGTGCGTAGGGGTTAGGGCGCGGCCTAGGGTACAGGGCGTAGGGGTTAGGGCGCGGCCTAGCGTTTAGGGTGCAGGTGTTAGGGAGTAGACTTGGGTTTAGGGTGCAGGGGTTATGGTGCGGCCTAGTGTTTAGGGTGCAGGGGTTAGGGCGTGTCATAGTGTTTAGCGTACAGGGGTTAGGGCGCGGCCTATGGTTTAGGGTGCAGGGGTTAGGGCGCGGCCTAGGGTTTTGGGTGCAGAAGTTAGGGCACGGCCTAGGGTTTCGGGCTCAGGGGTTCGGGCGCGGCATAGGGTTTAGGGTGCAAGGGTTAGGGCGCGGCCTAGGGTACAGGGCGCAGGGGTTAGGGCGCGGCCTAGCGTTTAGGGTGCAGGTGTTAGGGAGTAGACTTGGGTTTAGGGTGGAGGGGTTAGGGCGCGTCCTAGGGTTTAGGGTGCAGGGGTTATGGTGCGGCCTAGTGTTTAGGGTGCAGGGGTTAGGGCGCGGCCTAGGGTTTAGGGTGCAGGGGTTAGGGCGCGGCCTATGGTTTAGGGTGCAGGGGTTAGGGCGCGGCCTAGCGTTTAGGGTGCAGGTGTTAGGGAGCAGACTTGGGTTTAGGGTGCAGGGGTTAGGGCGCGTCCTAGGGTTTAGGGTGCTGGTGTGCGGGCGCGGCCTAGGGTTTATGGTGCAGGGGTTAGGGCGCGGCCGAAGGTTTAGGGTGCAGGGGTTAGGGCGCGGCCTAGAGTTTATGGTGCAGGGGTTCGGGCGCGGCATAGGGTTTAGGGTGCAAGTGTTAGGGCGCGGCCTAGGGTACAGGGCGCAGGGGTTAGGGCGCGGCCTAGGGTACAGGGCGCAGGGGTTAGGGCGCGGCCTACCGTTTAGGGTGCAGGTGTTAGGGAGCAGACTTGGGTTTAGGGTGGAGGGGTTAGGGCGCGTCCTCGGGTTTAGGGTGCAGGGGTTAGGGCGTGGCGTAGGGTTTAGAGTGGGTGCCTTAGGGCGCGGCCTAGGGTGTAGGGTGCAGGGTTTAGGGTGCGGTCTAGTGTTTAGGGTGCAGGGGTTAGGGCGCGGCCTAGAGTTTAGGGAACAGTGGTGAGGGCGTGGCCTAGGATTTCGAGTGGGTGCCTTAGGGCGCGTCCTAGGGTTTAGGGTGCAGGGCTTTGGGTGCGGCCTAGTGTTTAGGGTGCAGGGGTTAGGGCGCGGCCTAGGGTGTAGGGTGCAGGGGTTAGGGCGCGTCCTAGGGTTTTGGGTCCAGGGGTTAGGGCGCGGCCTAGGGTTTAGGGTGCTTGTGTAAGGGCGCGGCCTAGGGTTTATGGTGCAGGGGTTAGGGCGCGGAATGGGGTTTAGGGTGCAAGGGTTAGGGCGCGGCCTAGGGTACAGGGCTCAGGGGTTAGGGCGCGGCCTAGGGTTTAGGGTACAGGGGTTAGGGCGCGGCCTATGGTTTAGGGTGCAGGGGTTAGGACGCGGCCTAGGGTTTAGGGTGCAGAAGTTAGGGCGCGGCCTAGGGTTTAGGGTGCATGGGTTAGGGCACGGCCGAGGGTTTTGCGTGGGGGCCTTAGGGCGCGGTCTAGGGTTTAGGGTGCAGGGGTTACGGCGCGGCCTAGGGTGTAGGGTGCAGGGGTTAGGGCGCGGCCTAGGGTTTTCGCTCCAGGGGTTAGGGCGCGGCCTAGGGTTTAGGGTGCTGGTATAAGGGCGCGGTCTAGGGTTTAGGGTGCAGGGGTTAGGGCGCGGCCTAGGGTTTAGGGTGCAGGGGTTAGGGCGCGGCCTAGGGTTTAGGACGCAGGGGTTCGGGCGCGGCATAGGGTCTAGGGTGCAAGGGTTAGGGTGCGGCCTAGGGTACAGGGCGCAGGGGTTAGGGCGTGGCTTAGGGTACAGGGCGCAGGGGTTAGGGCGCGGCCTAGCGTTTAGGGTACAGGGGTTAGGGAGCACACTTGGGTTTAGAGTGCAGGGGTTAGGGCGCGTCCCAGGGTTTAGGGTGCAGGGGTTAGGGCGTGGCCTAGGGTTTAGAGTGGGTGCCTTAGTGCGCGGCCTCGGGTTTAGGGTGCAGGGGTTCGGGTGCGGCCTAGTGTTTAGGGTGCAGGGGTTAGGGCACGGCCTAGGGTTTAGGGTACAGGGGTAAGGGCGCGGCCTAGGGTTTTGGGTGCAGAAGTTAGGGCGCGGCCTAGGGTTCAGGGTGCAGGGGTTAGGGCACGGCCGAGGGTTTAGGGTGGGGGCCTTAGGGCGCGGTCTACGGTTTAGGGTGCAGGGGTTAGGGCGCGGCCTAGCGTTTAGGGTGCAGGTGTTAGGGAGCAGACTTGGGTTTAGGGTGCAGGGGTTAGGGCGCGTCCTAAACTTTAGGGTGCAGGGGTTAGGGCGTGGCCTAGGGTTTAGGGTGGGTGCCTTAGGGCGCGGCCTAGGGTTTAGGGTACTGGGGTTAGGGTGCGGCCTAGTGTTTAGGGTGCAGGGGTTAGGGCGCGGCCTATGGTTTAGCGTACAGTGGTTAGGGCGCGGCCTATGGTTTAGGGTGCAGGGGTTAGGGCGCGGCCTAGGGTTCAGGGTGCTGGTGTAAGGGCGCGGCCTAGGGTTTAGGGTGCAGGGGTTAGGGCGCAGCCTAGGGTTTAGGGTGCAGGTGTTAGGGCGCGGCCTAGGGTTTAGGGTGCAGGGGTTCGGGCGCGGAATAGGGTTTAGGGTGCAAGGGTTAGGGCGCGTCCTAGGGTACAGGGCTCAGGGGTTAGGGCGCGGCCTAGGGTTTAGGGTGCAGGGGTTAGGGCGCGGCCTAGGGTTTAGGGTGCAGAAGTTAGGGCGCGGCCTAGGGTTTAGGGTGCATGGGTTAGGGCGTGGCCTAGGGTTTAGAGTGGGTGCCTTAGGGCGTGGCCTAGGGTATAGGGTGCAGGGGTTAGGGTGCGGCCTAGTGTTTAGGGTGCAGGGGTTAGGGCGTGGCCTAGGGTTTAGGGTGCATGGGTTAGGGCGTGGCCTAGGGTTTAGAGTGGGTGCCTTAGGGGGCGGCCTAGGGTTTATGGTGCAGGGGTTAGGGCGCGGCCTAGGGTGTAGGGTGCAGAGGTTAGGGTGCGGCCTAGGGTTTTGGGTCCAGGGGTTCGGGCGCGGCCTAAGGTTTAGGGTGCTGGTGTAAGGGCGCGGCCTAGGGTTTATGATGCAGTTGCTAAGGCGCGGCCTGGGTTTCGGGTGCAGGGGTTAGGGCGCGGCCTAGGGTTTAGGGTTCAGGGGTTCGGGCGCGGCATAGGGTTTAGGGTGCAAGGGTTAGGTTGCGGCCTAGGGTACAGGGCGCAGGGGTTAGGGCGCGGCCTAGGGTACAGGGCGCAGGGGTTAGGGCCCGGCCTAGCTTTTAGGGTGCAAGTATTAGGGAGCAGACTTGGGTTTAGGGTGCAGGGGTTAGGGCGCGTCCTATGGTTTAGGGTGCAGGGGTTAGGGCGCGGCCTAGGGTTTTGGGTGCAGAAGTTAGGGCGCGGCCTAGGGTTTAGGGTGCAGGGTTTAGGGCACGGCCGAGGGTTTTGGGTGGGGGCCTTAGGACGCGGTGTAGGGTTTAGGGTGCCAGGGTTAGGCCGCGGCCTAGGGTTTAGGATGCAGGGGTTCGGGCGCGGCATACGGTTTAGGGTGCAGGGGTTAGGGCGTGGCCTAGGGTACAGGGCGCAGGGGTTAGGGCGCGGCCTAGGGTACAGGGCGTAGGGGTTAGGGCGCGGCCTAGCGTTTAGGGTGCAGGTGTTAGGGAGTAGACTTGGGTTTAGGGTGCAGGGGTTATGGTGCGGCCTAGTGTTTAGGGTGCAGGGGTTAGGGCGCAGCCTAGGGTTTTGGCTGCAGAAGTTAGGGCACGGCCTAGGGTTTCGGGCGCAGGGGTTCGGGCGCGGCATAGGGTTTAGGGTGCAAGGTTTAGGGCGCGGCCTAGGGTACAGGGCGCAGGGGTTAGGGCGCGGCCTAGCGTTTAGGGTGCAGGTGTTCGGGAGTAGACTTGGGTTTAGGGTGCAGGGGTTAGGGCGCGTCCTAGGGTTTAGGGTGCAGGGGTTATGGTGCGGCCTAGTGTTTAGGGTGCAGGGGTTAGGGCGCGGCCTAGGCTTTAGGGTACAGGGGTTAGGGCGTGGCCTATGGTTTAGGGTGCAGGGGTTAGGGCGCGGCCTAGCGTTTAGGGTGCAGGTTTTAGGGAGCAGACTTGGGTTTAGGGTGCAGGGGTTAGGGCGCGTCCTAGGGTTTAGGGTGCTGGTGTAAGGGCGCGGCCTAGGGTTTATGGTGCAGGGGTTAGGGCGCGGCCTAGGGTTTAGGGTGCAGTGGTTAGGGCGCGGCCTAGGGTTTAGGGTGCAGGGGTTAGGGCGCGGCCTAGAGTTTAGGGTTCAGGGGTTCGGGCGCGGCATTGGGTTTAGGGTGCAAGGGTTAGGGCGCGGCCTAGGGTACAGGGCGCAGTGGTTAGGGCGCGGCCTAGGGTACAGGGCGCAGGGGTTTGGGCGCGGCCTAGCGTTTAGGGTGCAGGTGTTAGGGAGCAGACTTGGGTTTAGGGTGGAGGGGTTAGGGCGCGTCCTCGGGTTTAGGGTGCAGGGGTTAGGGCGTGGCGTAGGGTTTAGAGTGGGAGCCTTAGGGCGCGGCCTAGGGTGTAGGGTGCAGGGGTTAGGGTGCGGCCTAGTGTTTAGGGTGCAGGGGTTAGGGCGCGGCCTAGAGTTTAGGGAACAGGGATGAGGGCGTGGCCTAAAATTTCGAGTGGGTGCCTTAGGGCGCGTCCTAGGGTTTAGGGTGCAGGGGTTTGTGTGCGGCCTAGTGTTTAGGGTGCAGGGGTTATGGCGCGGCCTAGGGTGTAGGGTGCAGGGGTTAGGGCGCGGCCTAGGGTTTAGGGTGCTGGTGTAAGGGCGCGGCCTAGGGTTTATGGTGCAGGGGTTAGGGCGCGGAATGGGGTTTAGGGTGCAAGGGTTAGGGCGCGGCCAAGGGTACAGGGCTCAGGGGTTAGGGCGCGGCCTAGGGTTTAGGGTACAGGGGTTAGGGCGCGGCCTATGGTTTAGGGTGCAGGGGTTGGGACGCGGCCTAGGGTTTAGGGTGCAGAAGTTAGGGCGCGGCCTAGGGTTTAGGGTGCATGGGTTAGGGCACGGCCGAGGGTTTTTGTGGGGGCCTTAGGGCGCGGTCTAGGATTTAGGGTGCAGGGGTTAGGGCGCGGCCTAGGGTGTAGGGTGCAGGGGTTAGGGCGCGGCCTAGGGTTTTTGGTCCAGGGGTTAGGGCGCGGCCTAGGGTTTAGGGTGCTGGTGTAAGGGCGCGGCCTAGGGTTTAGGGTGCAGGGGTTAGGGCGCGGCCTAGGGTTTAGGACGCAGGGGTTCGGACGCAGCATAGGGTTTAGGGTGCAAGGGTTAGGGTGCGGCCTAGGGTACAGGGCGCAGGGGTTAGGGCGTGGCTTAGGGTACAGGGCGCAGGGGTTAGGGCGCGGCCTAGCGTTTAGGGTACAGGGGTTAGGGAGGAGACTTGGGTTTAGGGTGCAGGGGTTAGGGCGCGTCCCAGGGTTTAGGGTGCAGGGGTTAGGGCGTGGCCTAGGGTTTAGAGTGGGTGCCTTAGGGCGTGGCCTCGGGTTTAGGGTGCAGGGGTTCGGGTGCGGCCTCGTGTTTAGGGTGCAGGGGTTAGGGCACGGCCTAGGGTTTAGGGTACAGGGGTTAGGGCGCGGCCTAGGGTTTTGGGTGCAGAAGTTAGGGCGCGGCCTAGGGTTTAGGGTGCATGGGTTAGGGCACGGCCGATGGTTTAGGGTGGGGGCCATAGGGCGCGGTCTACGGTTTAGGGTGCAGGGGTTAGGGCGCAGCCTAGTGTGTAGGGTGCAGGGGTTAGGGCGCGGCCTAGGGTTTTGGGTCCAGGGGTTAGGGCGCGGCATAGGGTTTAGGGTTCAAGGGTTAGGGCGCGGCCTAGGGTACAGGGCGCAGGGGTTGGGGCGCGACCTAGGGTACAGGGCGCAGGGGTTAGGGCGCGGCCTAGAGTTTAGGGTGCAGGTGTTAGGGAGCAGACTTGGGTTTAGGGTGCAGGGGTTAGGGCGTGGCCTCGGATTTAGGGTGGGTGCCTTAGGGCGCGGCCTAGGGTTTAGGGTGCAGGGGTTAGGGCACGGCCTAATGTTTAGGGTACAGGGGTTAGGGCGCGGCCTATGGTTTAGGGTGCAGGGGTTAGGGCGCGGCCTAGGGTTTTGGGTGCAGAAGTTAGGGCGCGGCCTAGGGTTTAGGGTGCAGGGGTTAGGGCACGGCCGGGGGTTTTGGGTGGGGGCCTTAGGACGCGGTGTAGGGTTTAGGGTGCCAGGGTTAGGGCGCGGCCTAGGGTTTAGGATGCAGGGGTTTGGGCGCGGCATAAGGTTTAGGGTGCAGGGGTTAGGGCGCGGCCTAGGGCACAAGGCGCAGGGGTTAGGGCGCGGCCTAGGGTACAGGGCGTAGGGGTTAGGGCGCGGCCTAGCGTTTAGGGTGCAGGTGTTAGGGAGTAGACTTGGGTTTAGGGTACAGGGGTTATGGTGCGGCCTAGTGTTTAGGGTGCAGGGGTTAGGGCGCGTCATAGGGTTTAGGGTACAGGGGTTAGGGCGTGGCCTATGGTTTAGGGTGCAGGGGTTAGGGCGCGGCCTAGGGTTTTGGGTGCAGAAGTTAGGGCACGGCCTAGGGTTTCGGGCTCAGGGGTTCGGGCGCGGCATTGGGTTTCGGGTGCAAGGGTTAGGGCGCGGCCTTGCGTTTAGGGTGCAGGTGTTAGGGAGTAGACTTGGGTTTAGGGTGCAGGGGTTAGGGCGCGTCCTAGGGTTTAGGGTGCAGGGGTTATGGTGCGGCCTAGTGTTTAGGGTGCAGGGGTTAGGGCGCGGCCTAGGGTTTAGGGTACAGGGGTTAGGGCGCGGCCTATGGTTTAGGGTGCAGGGGTTAGGGCGCGGCCTAGCGTTTAGGGTGCAGGTGTTAGGGAGCAGACTTGGGTTTAGGGTGCAGGGGTTAGAGCGCGTCCTAGGGTTTAGGGTGCTGGTGTAAGGGCGCGGCCTAGGGTTTATGGTGCAGGGGTTAGGGCGCGGAATGGGGTTTAGGGTGCAAGGGTTAGGGCGCGGCCTAGGGTACAGGGCTCAGGGGTTAGGGCGCGGCCTAGGGTTTAGGGTACAGGGGTTAGGGCGCGGAATGGGGTTTAGGGTGCAAGGGTTAGGGCGCGGCCTAGGGTACAGGGCTCAGGGGTTAGGGCGCGGCCTAGGGTTTAGGGTACAGGGGTTAGGACGCGGCCTATGGTTTAGGGTGCAGGTTTTAGGGAGCAGACTTGGGTTTAGGGTGCAGGGGTTAGGGCGCGTCCTAGGGTTTAGGGTGCTGGTGTAAGGGCGCGGCCTAGGGTTTATGGTGCAGGGGTTAGGGCGCGGCCTAGGGTTTAGGGTACAGGGGTTAGGGCGCGGCCTAGAGTTTAGGGTGCAGGGGTTCGGGCGCGGCATTGGGTTTAGGGTGCAAGGGTTAGGGCGCGGCCTAGGGTACAGGGCGCAGGGGTTAGGGCGCGGCCTAGGGTACAGGGCGCAGGGGTTTGGGCGCGGCCTAGCGTTTAGGGTGCAGGTGTTAGGGAGCAGACTTGGGTTTAGGATGGAGGGGTTAGGGCGCGTCCTCGGGTTTAGGGTGCAGGGGTTAGGGCGTGGCGTAGGGTTTAGAGTGGGTGCCTTAGGGCGCGGCCTAGGGTGTAGGGTGCAGGGGTTAAGGTGCGGCCTAGTGTTTAGGGTGCAGGGGTTAGGGCGCGGCCTAGAGTTTAGGGAACAGGGGTGAGGGCGTGGCCTTGGATTTCGAGTGGGTGCCTTAGGGCGCGTCCTAGGGTTTAGGGTGCAGGGGTTTGGGTGCGGCCTAGTGTTTAGGGTGCAGGGGTTAGGGCGCGGCCTAGGGTATAGGGTGCAGGGGTTAGGGCGCGGCCTAGGGTTTAGGGTGCTGGTGTAAGGGCGCGGCCTAGGGTTTATGGTGCAGGGGTTAGGGCGCGGAATGGGGTTTAGGGTTCAAGGGTTAGGGCGCGGCCTAGGGTACAGGGATCAGGGGTTAGGGCGCGGCCGAGGGTTTAGGGTACAGGGGTTAGGGCGCGGCCTATGGTTTAGGGTGCAGGGGTTAGGACGCGGCCTAGGGTTTAGGGTGCAGAAGTTAGGGCGCGGCCTAGGGTTTAGGGTGCATGGGTTAGGGCACGGCCGAGGGTTTTTGTGGGGGCCTTAGGGCGCGGTCTAGGGTTTAGGGCGCAGGGGTTAGGGCGCGGCCTAGGGTGTAGGGTGCAGGGGTTAGGGCGCGGCCTAGGGTTTTTGGTCCAGGGGTTAGGGCGCGGCCTAGGGTTTAGGGTGCTGGTGTAAGGGCGCGGTCTAGGGTTTAGGGTGCAGGGGTTAGGGCGCGGCCTAGGGTTTAGGGTGCAGGGGTTAGGGCGCGGCCTAGGGTTTAGGACGCAGGGGTTCAGGCGCAGCATAGGGTTTAGGGTGCAAGGGTTAGGGTGCGGGCTACGGTACAGGGCGCAGGGGTTAGGGCGTGGCTTAGGGTACAGGGCGCAGGGGTTAGGGCGCGGCCTAGCGTTTAGGGTACAGGGGTTAGGGAGGAGACTTGGGTTTAGGGTGCAGGGGTTAGGGCACGTCCCAGGGTTTAGGGTGCAGGGGTTAGGGCGTGGCCTAGGGTTTAGAGTGGGTGCCTTAGGGCGTGGCCTCGGGTTTAGGGTGCAGGGGTTCGGGTGCGGCCTCGTGTTTAGGGTGCAGGGGTTAGGGCACGGCCTAGGGTTTAGGGTACAGGGGTTAGGGCGCGGCCTAGGGTTTTGGGTGCAGAAGTTAGGGCGCGGCCTAGGGTTTAGGGTGCAGGGGTTAGGGCACGGCCGAGGGTTTAGGGTGGGGGCCTTAGGGCGCGGTCTATGGTTTAGGGTGCAGGGGTTAGGGCGCAGCCTAGTGTGTAGGGTGCAGGGGTTAGGGCGCCGCCTAGGGTTTTGGGTCCAGGGGTTAGGGCGCGGCATAGGGTTTAGGGTTCAAGGGTTAGGGCGCGGCCTAGGGTACAGGGCGCAGGGGTTGGGGCGCGGCCTAGGGTACAGGGCGCAGGGGTTAGGGCGCGGCCTAGAGTTTAGGGTGCAGGTGTTAGGGAGCAGACATGGGTTTAGGGTGCAGGGGTTAGGGCGCGTCCTAGGGTTTAGGGTGCAGGGGTTAGGGCGTGGCCTAGGGTTTAGGGTGGGAGCCTTAGGGCGCGGCCTAGGGTTTAGGGTATTGGGGTTAGGGTGCGGCCTAGGGTTTAGGGTGCTGGTGTAAGGGCGCGGCCTAGGGTTTAGGGTGCAGGGGTTAGGGCGCGGAATAGGGTTTAGGGTGCAAGGGTTAGGGCGCGTCCTAGGGTACAGGGCTCAGGGGTTAGGGCGCGGCCTAGGGTTTAGGGTAAAGGGGTTAGGGCGCGGCCTATGGTTTAGGGTGCAGGGGTTAGGGCGCGGCCTACGGTTTAGGGTGCAGAAGTTAGGGCGCGGCCTAGGGTTTAGGGTGCATGGGTTAGGGCGTGGCCTAGGGTTTAGAGTGGGTGCCTTAGGGCGCGGCCTAGGGTTTAGGGTGCAGGGGTTAGGGTGCGGCCTAGTGTTTAGGGTGCAGGGTTTAGGGCACGGCCTAGGGTTTAGGGTACAGGGGTTAGGGCGTGGCCTAGGGTTTTGTGTGCAGAAGTTAGTTCGCGGCCTAGGGTTTAGGGTGCAGGGGTTAGGGCACGGCCGAGGGCTTAGGGTGGGGGCCTTAGGGCGCGGTTTAGGGTTTAGGGTGCAGAGGTTAGGGCGCGGCCTAGTGTGTAGGGCGCAGGGGTTAGGGCGCGGCCTAGGGTTTTGGGTCCAGGGGTTAGGGCGCGGCCTACGGTTTAGGGTCCTGGTGTAAGGGCGCGGCCTAGTGTTTATGGTGCAGGGGTTAGGGCGCGGCCTAGGGTTTAGGGTGCAGGGGTTCGGGCGCGGCATAGGGTTTAGGCTGCAAGGGTTAGGGCGCGGCCTAGGGTACAGGGCGCAGGGGTTAGGGCGCGGCCTAGCGTTTAGGGTGCAGGTGTTAGGGAGTAGACTTGGGTTTAGTGTGCAGGGGTTATGGTGCGGCCTTGTGTTTAGGGTGCAGGGGTTAGTTCGCGTCATAGGGTTTAGGGTACAGGGGTTAGGGCGCGGCCTATGATTTAGGGTGCAGGGGCTAGGGCGCGGCCTAGGGTTTTGGGTGCAGAAGTTAGGGCACGGCCTATGGTTTCGAGCGCAGGGTTTCGGGCGCGGCATAGGGTTTAGGGTGCAAGGGTTAGGGCGCGGCCTAGGGTACAGGGCCAGGGGTTTGGGTGCGGCCTAGCGTTTAGGGTGCAGGTGTTAGGGAGTAGACTTGGGTTTAGGGTGCAGGGGTTAGGGCGCGTCCTAGGGTTTAGGGTGCAGGGGTTATGGTGCGGCCTATTGTTTAGGGTGCAGGGGTTAGGGCGCGGCCTAGGGTTTAGGGTACAGGGGTTAGGGCGCGGCCTATGGTTTAGGGTGCAGGGGTTAGGGCGCGGCCTAGCGTTTAGGGTGCAGGTGTTAGGGAGCAGACTTGGGTTTAGGGTGCAGGGGTTAGGGCGCGTCCTAGGGTTTAGGGTGCTGGTGTAAGGGCGCGGCCTAGGGTTTATGGTGCAGGGGTTAGGGCACGGCCTAAGGTTTAGGGTTCAGGGGTTAGGGCGCGGCCTAGAGTTTAGGGTGCAGGGGTTCGTGCGCGGCATAGGGTTTAGGGTGCAAGGGTTAGGGCGCGGCCGAGGGTACAGGGCGCAGGGGTTAGGGCACGGCTTAGGGTACAGGGCGCAGGGGTTAGGGCGCGGCCTAGCGTTTAGGGTGCAGGTGTTAGGGAGCAGACTTGGGTTTAGGGTGGAGGGGTTAGGGCGCGTCCTCGGGTTTAGGGTGCAGGGGTTAGGGCGTGGCGTAGGGTTTAGAGTGGGTGCCTTAGGGCGCGGCCTAGGGTGTAGGGTTCCGGGGTTAGGGTGCGGCCTTGTGTTTAGGGTGCAGGGGTTAGGGCGCGGCCTAGGGTTTAGGGTACAGAGGTTAGGGCGCGGCCTATGGTTTAGGGTGCAGAATTTAGGGCGCGGCCTAGGGTTTAGGGTGCAGGGGTTAGGGCACGGCCGCGGGTTTAGGGTGCAGGGGTTCGGGCGAGTCCTAGGGTTTAGGGTGCAGGGGTTAGGGCGCGGACTAGGGTACAGGGCGCAAAGTTAAGGGCGCGGCCTAGGGTACAGGGCGCAGGGGTTAGGGCGCGTCCTAGCGTTTAGGGTGCAGGGGTTAGGGCACGGCCGAGGGTTTAGGGTGCTGGTGTAAGGGCGCGGCCTAGGGTTTATGGTGCAGGGGTTAGGGCGCGGCCTAGGGTTTAGGGTGCAGGGGTTAAGGCGCGGCCTAGGGTTTAGGGTGCAGGGGTTCGGGCGAGTCCTAGGGTTTAGGGTGCAGGGGTTCGGGCGAGTCCTAGGGTTTAGGGTGCAGGGGTTAGGGCTTGGCCTAGGGTTTAGGGTGCAGGGGTTCGGGCGAGTCCTAGGGTTTAGGGTGCAGGGGTTAGGGCGCGGCCTGGGGTACAGGGCGCAAAGTTTAGGGCGCGGCCTAGGGTACAGGGCGCAGGGGTTAGGTCGCGTTCTAGCGTTTAGGGTGCAGGTGTTAGGGAGCAGACTTGGGTTTAGGGTGCAGGGGTTAGGGCGCGTCCTAGGGTTTAGGGTGCAGGGATTAGGGCGTGGCCTAGGGTTTAGAGTGGGTGCCTTACGGCGCGGCCTAGGGTATAGGGTGCAGGGGTTAGGGGGCGGCCTAGTGTTTAGGGTGCAGGGGTTAGGGCGCGGCCTAGGATTTAGGGTACAGGGGTTAGGGCGCGGCCTATGGTTTAGGGTGCAGGGGTTAGGGCGCGGCCTAGGGTTTTGGGTGCAGAAGTTAGGGCGCGGCCTAGGGTTTAGGGTGCAGGGGTTAGGGCACGGCCTAGGGTTTAGAGTGGGTGCCTTAGGGCGCGGTCTAGGGTTTAGGGTGCAGGGGTTAGGGCACGGCCTAGGGTGTAGAGTGCAGGGGTTAGGGCGCGGCCTAGGGTTTTGGGTCCAGGGGTTAGGGCGCGGCCTAGGGTTTAGGGTGCTGGTGTAAGGGCGCGGCCTAGGGTTTATGGTGCAGGGGTTAGGGCGCGGCCTAGGGTTTAGGGTGCACGGGTTAGGGCGCGGCCCAGGGTTTAGGGTGCAGGGGTTAAGGCGCGGCATAGGGTTTAGGGTGCAAGGGTTAGGGCGCGGCCGAGGTTACAGGGCGCAGGGGTTAGGGCACGGCCTAGGGTACAGGGCGCAGTGGTTAGGGCGCGGCCTAGCGTTTAGGGTGCAGGTGTTAGGGAGCAGACTTGGGTTTAGGGTGCAGGGGTTAGGGCGCGTCCTAGGGTTTAGGGTACAGGGGTTAGGGCGCGGCCTAGGGTTTAGGGTGCAGAAGTTAGGGCGCGGCCTAGGGTTTAGGGTGCAGGGGTTAGGGCACTGCCGAGGGTTTTGGGTTGGGGCCTTAGGGCGCGGTCTAGGGTTTAGGGTGCAGGGGTTAGGGCGCGGCCTAGGGTGTAGGGTGCAGGGGTTAGTGCGCGGCCTTGGGTTTTGGGTCCAGGGGTTAGGGCGCGGCCTAGGGTTTAGGGTGCAGGGGTTAGGGCGTGGCCTAGGGTTTAGAGTGGGTGCCTTAGGGCGCGGCCTCGGGTTTATGGTGCAGGTGTTAGGGCGGTGCCTAGGGTGTAGGGTGCAGGGGTTAGGGCGCGGCCGAGGGTTTTGGGTCCTGGGGTTAGGGCGCGGCCTAGGGTTTAGGGTGCTGGTGTGAGGGCGCGGCCTAGGGTTTATGGTGCAGGGGTTAGGGCGCGGCCTAGGGTTTAGGGTGCAGGGGCTAGGGCACGGACGTGGGTTTAGGGTGCAGGGGTTCGGGCGCGGCATAGGGTTTAGGGTGCAAGTGTTAGGGCGCGGCCTGGGGTACAGGGCGCAGGGGTTAGGGCGCGGCCTAGGGTACAGGGCGCAGGGGTTAAGGAGCGGCCTAGCGTTTAGGGTGCAGGTGTTACGGAGCAGACTTGGGTTTAGGGTGCAGGGGTTAGGACGCGTCCTAGGGTTTACGGTGCAAGGGTTAGGGCGCGGCCTAGGGTTTAGGGTGCTGGTGTAAGGGCGCTACCTAGGGTTTATGGTGCAGGGGTAGGAGCGCGGCCTAGGGTTTTGGGTGCAGAAGTTAGGGCCCGGCCTAGGGTTTAGGGTGCAGTGTTTAGGGCACGGCCAAGGGTTTTGGGTGGGGGCCTTAGGACGCGGTCTAGGGTTTAGGGTGCAGGGGTTAGGGCGCGGCCTAGGGTGTAGGGTGCAGGGGTTAGGGCGCGGCCTAGGGTTTTGGGTCCAGGGGTTAGGGCGCGGCCTAGGGTTTAGGGTGCTGGTGTAAGGGTGCGGCCTAGAGTTTATGGTGCAGCGGTTAGGGCGCGGCCTAGGGTTTAGGGTGCAGGGGTTAGGGCGCGGCCTAGGGTTTAGGGTTCAGGGGTTCGGGCGCGGCATAGGGTTTAGGGTGCAAGGGTTAGGGCGCGGCCTAGGGTACAGGGCGCAGGGGTTAGGGCGCGGCCTAGGGTACAGGGCGCAGAGGTTAGGGCGCGGCCTAGCGTTTAGGGTGCAGGTGTTATGGAGCAGACTTGGGTTTAGGGTGCAGGGGTTAGGGCGCGGCCTATGGTTTAGGGTGCAGGGGTTAGGGCGCGGCCTAGGGTTTTGGGTGCAGAAGTTAGGGCGCAGCCTATGGTTTAGGGTGCAGGGGTTAGGGCACAACCGAGGGTTTTGGGTGGGGGTCATAAGGCGCGGTCTAGGGTTTAGCGTGCAGGTGTTCGGGCGCGGCCTAGGGTACAGGGCGAAGGGGTTAGGGCGCGGCCTACTGTTTTGGGCCCAGGGGTTAGGGCGCGACCTAGGGTTTAGGGTGCTGGTGTAAGGGCGCGGCCTAGGGTTTATGGTGCAGGGGTTAGAGCACGGCCTAGGGTTTAGGGTGCATGGGTTAGGGCGCGGCCTAGGGTTTAGGGTGCAGGGGTTCTGGCGCGTCCTAGGGTTTAGGGTGCAAGGGTTAGGGCGCGGCCTAGGGTATAGGGCGCAGGGGTTAGGGCGCAACCTAGGGTACAGGGCGCAAGGGTTAGGGCGCGGCCTAGCGTTTAGGGTGCAGGTGTTAGGGAGCAGACTTGGGTTTAGGGTGCAGGGTTTAGGGCGCGGCCTAGGGTTTAGGGTACAGGGCTTAGGGCGCGGCCTAGGGTTTAGGGTGCAGAAGTTAGGGCGCGGCCTAGGGTTTAGGGCGCAGGGGTTAGGGCACGGCTGAGGGTTTTGGGTTGGGGCCTTAGGGCGCGGCCTAGGGTGTGGGGTGCAGGAATTAGGGCGCGGCCTAGGGTTTTGGGTCCAGGGCTTAGGGTGCGGCCTAGGGTTTAGGGTGCTGGTGTAAGGGCGCGGCCTAGGGTCTATGGTGCAGGGATTAGGGCGCGGCCTAGGGTTTAGGGTGCAGGGGTTAGGGCACGGCCGAGGGTTTTGGGTGGGGGCCTTAGGGCGCGGTCTAGGGTTTAGGGTGCAGGGGTTAGGACGCGGCATAGGGTTTAGGGTGCAGGGGTTTGGGCGCGGCCCAGGGTTTAGGGTGCAGGGGTTCGGGCGCGGCATAGGGTTTAGGGTGCAGGGGTTCGGGCGCGGCATAGGGTTTAGGGTACAGGGGTTAGGGCACGGCCTAGGGTACAGGGCACAGGGGTTAAGGCGCGGCCTAGCGTTTAGGGTGCAGGTGTTAGGGAGCAGACTTGGGTTTAGGGTGCAGGGGTTAGGGCGCGTCCTAGGGTTTAGGGTGCAGGGGTTAAGGCGTGGCCTAGGGTTTAGAGTGGGTGCCTTAGGGCGCGGCCTAGGGTTTAGGGTGCAGGGGTTAGGGTGCGTCCGAGTGTTTGGGGTGCAGGGGTTAGGGCGCGGCCTAGGGTTTAGGGTACAGGGGTTAGTGCGCAGCCTATGGTTTAGGGTGCAGGGGTGAGGGCGTGGCCTAGGGTTTTGGGTGCAGAAGTTAGGGCGCGGCCTAGGGTTTAGTGTGCAGGGGTTAGGGCACGGCCGAGAGTTTTGGGTGGGGGCCTTAGGGCGCGGTCTATGGTTTAGGGTGCAGGGGTTAGGGGGCGGCCTAGGGTGTAGGGTGCAGGGGTTAGGGCGCGGCCTAGGGTTTAGGGTGCAGGGGTTAGGGCGTGGCTTAGGGTTTAGGGTGCAGGGGTTCGGGCGAGTCCTAGGGTTTAGGGTGCAGGGGTTAGGGCGCGGCCGAGGGTACGGGGCGCAAAGTTTAGGGCGCGGCCTAGGGTACAGGGCGCAGGGGTTAGGGCGCGGCCTAGCGTTTAGGGTGCACGTGTTAGGGAGCAGACTTGGGTATAGGGTGCAGGGGTTAGGGCGCGTCCTAGGGTTTAGGGTGCAGGGGTTAGGGCGTGGCCTAGGGTTTAGAGTGCGTGCCTTACGGCGCGGCCTAGGGTTTAGGGTGCAGGGGTTCGGGCGCGGCATATGGTTTAGGGTGCAAGGGTTAGGGCGCGGCCTAGGGTACAGGGCGCAGGGGTTAGGGCGCGGCCTAGGGTACAGGGCGCAGGGGTTAGGGCGCAGCCTAGCGTTTATGGTGCAGGTGTTAGGGAGCAGACTTGGGTTTAGGGTGCCGGGGTTAGGGCGCGGCGTAGGGTTTAGGGTGCAGGGGTTAGGGTGCGGCCTAGTGTTTAGGGTGCAGGGGTTAGGGCGCGGCCTAGGGTTTAGGGTACAGGGGTTAGGGCGCGGCCTATGGTTTAGGGTGCAGGGGTTAGGACGCGGCCTAGGGTTTATGGTGCAGAAGTTAGGGCGCGGCCTAGGGTTTAGGGTGCAGGGGTTAGGGCACGGCCGAGGGTTTTGGGTGGGGGCCTTAGGGCGCGGTCTAGGGTTTAGGGTGAAGGTGTTAGGGTGCTGCCTAGGGTACAGGGCGCAGGGTTTAGGGCGCGGCCTAGGGTTTTGGGTCCAGGGGTTAGGGCGCGACGTAGGGTTTAGGGTGCTGGTGTAAGGGCGCGGCCTAGGGTTTATGGTGCAGGGGTTAGGGCGCGGCCTAGGGTTTAGGGTGCAGGGGTTAGGGCGCGGCCTAGGGTTTAGGGTGCAGGGGTTAGGGTGCGGCCTAGTGTTTAGGGTGCAGGGGTTAGGGCGCGGCCTAGGCTTTATGGTACAGGGGTTAGGGCGCGGCCTATGGTTTAGGGTGCAGCGGTTAGGGCGCGGCCTAGGGTTTTGGGTGCAGAAGCTAGGGCGCGGCCTAGGGTTTAAGGGCGCAGGGGTTCGGGCGCGGCATAGGGTTTAGGGTGCAAGGTTTAGGGCGCGGCCTAGGGTACAGGGCGCAGGGGTTACGGCGCGGCCTAGGGTACAGGGCGCAGGGGTTAGGGCGCGGCGTAGCGTTTAGGGTGCAGGTGTTAGGTAGCAGACTTGGGTTTAGGGTGCAGGGGTTAGGGCGCGTCCTAGGGTTTAGGGTGCAGGGGTTAGGGCGTGGCCTAGGGTTTAGAGTGCGTGCCTTAGGGCGCGGCCTAGGGTTTAGGGTGCAGGGGTTAGGGTGCGGCCTAGTGTTTAGGGTGCAGGGGTTAGGGCGCGGCCTATGGTTTAGGGTGCAGGGGTTAGGGCGTGGCCTAAGGTTTTGGGTGCAGAAGTTAGGGCGCGGCCTAGGGTTTAGGGTGCAGGGGTTAGGGCACGGCCGAGGGTTTTGGGTGGGGGCCTTAGGGCGCGGTCTTGGGTTTAGGGTGCAGGTGTTCGGGCGCGGCCTAGGGTGTAGGGTGCAGGGGTTAGGGCGCGGCCTAGGGCATTGGGTCCAGGGGTTAGGGCGCGGCCTAGGGTTTTGGGTGCTGGTGTAAGGGCGCGTCTTAGGGTTTAGGGTGCAGGGGATAGGGCGTGGCCTAGGGTTAAGGGTGCAGGTGTTAGGGCGCGGCCTAAAGTACAGGGTGCCAAGGTTCGGGCGCGGCCTAGGGTTTAAGGTACAAGGGTTAGGGCGCGGCCTAGGGTTTAGGGTGCTGGTGTAAGGGCGCGGCCTAAGGTTTATGGTGCACGGGTTAGGGCGCGGCCTAGGGTTTAGGGTGCAGGGTTTAGGGCTCGGCCTAGGGTTTAGGGTGCAGGGGTTCGGGCGCGGCATAGGGTTTAGGGTGCAGGGGTTCGGGCACGGCCTAGGGTTTAGGGTTCAGGGGTTAGGGCGCGGCCTATGGTTTAGGGTGCAGAAGTTAGGGCGCGGCCTAGGGTTTAGGGTGCAGGGGTTAGCGCACGGCCGAGGGTTTTGGGTGGGGGCCTTAGGGTGCGGTCTAGGGTTTATGGTGCAGGGGTTAGGGCGCGGCCTAGGGTGTAGGGTGCAGGGGTTAGGGCGCGGCCTAGGGTTTAGGGTGCAGGGGTTAGGGCGCGGCCTAGGGTTTATGGTGCAGGGGATAGGGCGTGGCCTAGGGTTAAGGGTGCAGGGGTTAGGGCGCGGCCTAAAGTTTAGGGTGCAGGGGTTCGGGCGCGGCATATGGTTTAGGGTGCAAGGGTTAGGGCGCGGCCTAGGGTACAGGGCGCAGGGGTTAGGGCGCGGCCTAGGGTACAGGGCGCAGAGGTTAGGGCGTGGCCTAGCGTTTAGGGTGCAGGTGTTAGGGAGCAGACTTGAGTTTAGGGTGCAGGGGTTAGGGCGCGTCCTAGGGTTTAGGGTGCAGGGGTTAGGGTGTGGCCTAGGGTTCAGAGTGGGTGCCTTAGGGCGCGGCCTAGGGTTTAGGGTGCAGGGGTTAGGGTGCGGCCTAGTGTTCAGGGTGTAGGGGTTAGGGCGCGCCCTAGGGTTTAGGGTGCAGGGGTTAGGGCGCGGCCTAGGGCTTTGGGTGCAGAAGTTAGGGCGCGGCCTAGGGTTTAGGGTGCAGGGGTTAGGGCACGGCCGAGGGTTTTGGGTGGGGGCCTAAGGGGGCGGTCTAGGGTTTTGGGTCCAGGGGTTAGGGCGTGGCCTAGGGTACAGGGCGCAGGGGTTAGGGCGCGGCCAAGGGTACAGATCGCAGGGGTTAGGGCGCGGCCTAGGGTTTAGGGTGCAGAAGTTAGGGCGCGGCCTAGGGTTTAGGGTGCAGGGGTTAGGGCACGGCCGAGGGTTTTGGGTCCAGGGGTTAGGGCGCGGCCTAGGGTTTAGGGTGCTGGTGTAAGGGCGCGGTCTAGGGTTTAGGGTGCAGGGGTTAGGGCGCGGCCTAGGGTTTAGGGGGCAGGGGTTAGGGCGCGGCCTAGGGTTTAGGGCGCAGGGGTTCGGGCGCGGCATAGGGTTTGGAGTGGGCGCCTTAGGGCGCGGCCTAGGGTTTAGGGTGCAGGGGTTAGGGTGTGGCCTAGTGTTTAGGGGGCAGGGGTTAGGGCGCGGCCTAGGGTGTAGGGTGCAGGGGTTAGGGCGCGGCCGAGGGTTTTGGTTCCAGGGGTTAGGGCGCGGCGTAGGGTTTAGGGTGCTGGTGTAAGGGCGCGGCCTAGGGTTTATGGTGCAGGGGTTAGGGCGCGGACTAGGGTTTAGGGTGCAGGGGTTAGGTCGCGGCCTAGGGTTTAGGGTGCAGGGGTTCGGGCGCGGCATAGGGTTTAGGGTGCAAGGGTTAGGGCGCGGCCGAGGGTACAGGGCGCAGGGGTTAGTGCGCGGCCTAGGGTACAGGGCGCAGGGGTTATGGCGCGGCCTAGCGTTTAGGGTGCAGGTGTTCGGGGCAGACTTGGGTTTAGGGTGCAGGGTTTAGGGCGTGGCCTAGGGTTTAGGGTACAGGGGTTAGGGCGCGGCCTGGGGTTTAGGGTGCAGAAGTTAGGGCGCGGCCTAGGGTTTAGGGTGCAGGGGTTAGGGCACGGCCGAGGGTTTTGGGTTGGTGCCTTAGGGCGCGGCCTAGGATTTAGCGTGCAGGGGTTACGGCGCGGCCTAGGGTGTAGGGTGCAGGGGTTAGGGCGCGGCCTAGGGTTTTGGGTCCAGGGGTTAGGGCGCGACCTAGGGTTTAGGGTGCTGGTGCAAGGGCGCGGCCTAGGGTTTAGGGTGCAGGGGTTAGGGCGTGGCCTAGGGTTTAGAGTGGGTGCCTTAGGGCGCGGCCTCGGGTTTAGGGTGCAGGGGTTAGCGTGCGGCCTAGTGTTTAGGGTACAGGGGTTAGGGCGCGGCCTATGGTTTAGGGTGCAGGGGTTAGGGCGCGGCCTAGGGTTTTGGGTGCAGAAGTTAGGGCATGGCCTAAGGTTTAGGGTGCAGGGTTAGGGCACGGCCGAGGGTTTTGGGTGGGGGCCTTAGGGCGCGGTCGAGGGTTTATGGTGCAGGGGTTAGGGCGCGGCCTAGGGTGTAGGGTGCAGGGGTTAGGGTGCGGCCTAGGGTTTAGGGTACTGGTGTAAGGGCGCGGCCTAGGGTTTATGGTGCAGGGGTTAGGGTGTGGCCTAGGGTTTAGGGTGCAGGGGTTCGGGCGCGGCATAGGGTTTAGGGTGCAAGTGTTAATGCGCGGCCTAGGGTACAGGGCGCAGGGGTTAGGGCGCGGCGTATGGTACAGGGCGCAGGGATTAGGGCGCGGCATAGCGTTTAGGGTTCAGGTGTTATGGAGCAGACTTGGGTTTAGGGTGCAGGGTTTATGGCGCGGCCTAGGGTTTAGGTTCCTGGGGTTAGGGCGCGGCCTAGGGTTTAGGGTGCTGGTGTAAGGGCGCGGCCTAGGGTTTAGGGTGCAGGGGTTAGGGTGCGGCCTAGTGTTTAGGGTGCAGGGGTTAGGGCGCGGCCTATGGTTTAGGGTGCAGGGGTTAGGGATTGGCCTAAGGTTTCGGGTGCAGGGGTTAGGGCGTGGCCTAGGGTTTAGGGTGCAGGGGTTAGGGCACGGCCGAGGGTTTTGGGTGCTGGTGTAAGGGCGCGTCCTAGGGTTTATGGTGCAGCGGTTAGGGCGCGGCCTAGGGTTTATGGTGCAGGGGTTAGGGCGCGGCCTAGCATTTAGGGTACAGGGGTTCGGGCGCGGCATATGGTTTAGGGTGCAAGGGTTAGGGCGCGGCCTAGGGTACAGGGCGCAGGGGTTAGGGCGCGGCCTAGGGTACAGGGCGCAGGGGTTAGGGCGCAGCCTTGCGTTTATGGTGCAGGTGTTAGGGAGCAGACTTGGGTTTAGGGTGCCGGGGTTAGGGCGCGGCGTAGGGTTTAGGGTGCAGGGGTTAGGGTGCGGCCTAGTGTTTAGGGTGCAGGGGTTAGGGCGCGGCCTAGAGTTTAGGGAACAGGGGTTAGGGCGCGGCCTATGCTTTAGGGTGCAGGGGTTAGGGCGCGGCCTAGGGTTTATGGTGCAGAAGTTAGGGCGCGGCCTAGGGTTTAGGGTGCAGGGGTTAGGGCACGGCCGAGGGTTTTGGGTGGGGGCCTTAGGGCGCTGTCTAGGGTTTAGGGTGAAGGTGTTAGGGTGCTGCCTAGGGTACAGGGCGCAGGGGTTAGGGCGCGGCCTAGGGTTTTGGGTCCAGGGGTTAGGGCGCGGCGTATGGTTTAGGGTGCTGGTGTAAGGGCGCGGCCTAGGGTTTATGGTGCAGGGGTTAGGGCGCGGCCTAGGGTTTAGGGTGCAGGGGTTAGGGCGCGGCCTAGGGTTTAGGGTGCAGGGGTTCGGGCGCGGCATAAGGTTTAGGGTGCAAGGGTTAGGGCGCGGCCTAGGGTACAGGGCGCAGGGGTTAGGGCGCGGCCTAGAGTTTTGGGTGCAGGTGTTAGGGAGCAGACTTGGGTTTAGGGTGCAGGGGTTAGGGCGCATCCTCGGGTATAGGGTGCAGGGGATAGGGCGTGGCCTAGGGTTTAGAGTGGGTGCCTTAGGGCGCGGCCTAGCGTTTAGGGTGCAGGGGTTAGGGTGCGGCCTAGTGTTTAGGGTGCAGGGGTTAGGGCGCGGCCTAGGGTTTAGGGTACAGGGGTTAGGGCGCGGCCTATGGTTTAGGGTGCAGGGGTTAGGGCGCGGCCTAGGGTTTAGGGTGCAGAAGTTAGGGCGCGGCCTAGGGTTTATGGTGCATGGGTTAGGGCACGGCCGTGGTTTTTGGGTGGGGGCCTTAGGGCGCGGTCTAGGGTTTAGGGTGCAGGGGTTAGGGTGCTGCCGAGGGTGTAGGGTGCAGGGGTTAGGGCGCGGCCTAGGGTTTTGGGTCCAGGGGTTAGGGCGCGGCCTAGGGTTTAGGGTGCTGGTGTAAGGGCGCGGCCTAGGGTTTATGGTGCGGGGGTTAGGGCGCGACCTATGGTACAGGGCGCAGGGGTTAGGGCGCTGCCTAGGGTTTAGGGCGCAGGGGTTCGGGCGCGGCATAGGGTTTAGGGTGCAAGGGTTAGGGCGCGGCCGAGGGTACAGGGCGCAGGGGTTAGGGCGCGGCCTAGGGTACAGGGCGCAGGGGTTAGGGCGCGGCCTAGCGTTTAGGGTGCAGGTGTTCGGGAGCAGACTTGGGTTTAGGGTGCAGGGGTTAGGGCGTGGCCTAGGGTTTAGAGTGGGTGCCTTAGGGCGCGGCCTAGGGTTTAGGGTCCAGGGGTTAGGGCGCGGCCTAGGGTTTAGGTTGCAGGGGTTAGGGCGTGGCCTAGGGTTTAGAGTGGGTGCCTTAGGGCGCGGTCTAGAGTTTATGCTGCAGGGGTTCGGGTGCGGCATAGGGTTTAGGGTGCAAGGGTTCGGGCGTGGCCTAGGGTACAGGGCGCAGGGGTTAGGGCGCGGCCTAGGGTACAGGGCGCAGGGGTTAAGCGCGGCCTAGCGTTTAGGGTGCAGGTGTTAGGGAGCAGACTTGGGTTTAGGGTGCAGGGGTTAGGGCGCGTCCTAGGGTTTAGGGTGCAGGGGTTAGGGTGCGGCCTAGTGTTTAGGGTGCAGGGGTTAGGGCGCGGCCTAGGCTTTATGGTACAGGGGTTAGGGCGCGGCCTATGGTTTAGGGTGCAGCGGATATTGAGCGGCCTAGGGTTTTGGGTGCAGAAGCTAGGGCGCGGCCTAGGGTTTTAGGGCGCAGGGGTTCGGGCGCAGCATAGGGTTTAGGGTGCAAGGTTTAGGGCGCGGCCTAGGGTACAGGGCGCAGGGGTTAGGGCGCGGCCTAGGGTACAGGGCGCAGAGGTTAGGGCGTGGCCTAGCGTTTAGGGTGCAGGTGTTAGGGAGCAGACTTGAGTTTAGGGTGCAGGGGTTAGGGCGCGTCCTAGGGTTTAGGGTGCAGGGGTTAGGGTGTGGCCTAGGGTTCAGAGTGGGTGCCTTAGGGCGCTGGCTAGGGTTTAGGGTGCAGGGGTTAGGGTGCGGCCTAGTGTTCAGGGTGTAGGGGTTAGGGCGCGCCCTAGGGTTTAGGGTGCAGGGGTTAGGGCGCGGCCTAGGGCTTTGGGTGCAGAAGTTAGGGCGCGGCCTAGGGTTTAGGGTGCAGGGGTTAGGGCACGGCCGAGGGTTTTGGGTGGGGGCCTAAGGGGGCGGTCTAGGGTTTAGGGTGCAGGGGTTAGGGCGCAGCCTAGGGTGTAGGGTGCAGGGGTTAGGGCGCGGCCTAGGGTTTTGGGTCCAGGGGTTAGGGCGTGGCCTAGGGTACAGGGCGCAGGGGTTAGGGCGCGGCCAAGGGTACAGATCGCAGGGGTTAGGGCGCGGCCTAGGGTTTAGGGTGCAGAAGTTAGGGCGCGGCCTAGGGTTTAGGGTGCAGGGGTTAGGGCACGGCCGAGGGTTTTGGGTCCAGGGGTTAGGGCGCGGCCTAGGGTTTAGGGTGCTGGTGTAAGGGCGCGGTCTAGGGTTTAGGGTGCAGGGGTTAGGGCGCGGCCTAGGGTTTAGGGTGCAGGGGTTAGGGCGCGGCCTAGGGTTTAGGGCGCAGGGGTTCGGGCGCGGCATAGGGTTTGGAGTGGGCGCCTTAGGGCGCGTCCTAGGGTTTAGGGTGCAGGGGTTAGGGTGTGGCCTAGTGTTTAGGGGGCAGGGGTTAGGGCGCGGCCTAGGGTGTAGGGTGCAGGGGTTAGGGCGCGGCCGAGGGTTTTGGTTCCAGGGGTTAGGGCGCGGCGTAGGGTTTAGGGTGCTGGTGTAAGGGCGCGGCCTAGGGTTTATGGTGCAGGGGTTAGGGCGCGGACTAGGGTTTAGGGTGCAGGGGTTAGGGCGCGGCCTAGGGTTTAGGGTGCAGGGGTTCGGGCGCGGCCTAGGGTTTAGGGTGCAGGGGAGAGGGCGCGGCCTAGGGTTTATGGTGCAGCGGTTAGGGCGCTGCCTAGGGTTTAGGGTGCTGGTGTTAGGGCGCGGCCTAGGGTTTATGGTGCAGGGGTTAGGGCGCGGCCTAGGGTTTAGGGTGCAGGGGTTAGGGCGCGGCCTAGGGTTTATGGTGCAGGGGATAGGGCGTGGCCTAGGGTTAAGGGTGCAGGGGTTAGGGCGCGGCCTAAAGTTTAGGGTGCAGGGGTTCGGGCGCGGCATATGGTTTAGGGTGCAAGGGTTAGGGCACGGCCTAGGGTACAGGGCGCAGGGGTTAGGGCGCGGCCTAGGGTATAGGGCGCAGAGGTTATGGCGTGGCCTAGCGTTTAGGGTGCAGGTGTTAGGGAGCAGACTTGAGTTTAGGGTGCAGGGGTTAGGGCGCGTCCTAGGGTTTAGGGTGCAGGGGTTAGGGTGTGGCCTAGGGTTCAGAGTGGGTGCCTTAGGGCGCGGCCTAGGCTTTAGGGTGCAGGGGTTAGGGTGCGGCCTAGTGTTCAGGGTGTAGGGGTTAGGGTGCGCCCTAGGGTTTAGGGTGCAGGGGTTAAGGCGCGGCCTAGGGCTTTGGGTGCAGAAGTTAGGGCGCGGCCTAGGGTTTAGGGTGCAGGGGTTAGGGCACGGCCGAGGGTTTTGGGTGGGGGCCTAAGGGGGCGGTCTAGGGTTTAGGGTGCAGGGGTTAGGGCGCAGCCTAGGGCGTAGGGTGCAGGGGTTAGGGCGCGGCCTAGGGTTTTGGGTCCAGGGGTTAGGGCGTGGCCTAGGGTACAGGGCGCAGGGGTTAGGGCGCGGCCAAGGGTACAGATCGCAGGGGTTAGGGCGCGGCCTAGGGTTTAGGGTGCAGAAGTTAGGGCGCGGCCTAGGGTTTAGGGTGCAGGGGTTAGGGCACGGCCGAGGGTTTTGGGTCCAGGGGTTAGGGCGCGGCCTAGGGTTTAGGGTGCTGGTGTAAGGGCGCGGTCTAGGGTTTAGGGTGCAGGGGTTAGGGCGCGGCCTAGGGTTTAGGGTGCAGGGGTTAGGGCGCGGCCTAGGGTTTAGGGCGCAGGGGTTCGGGCGCGGCATAGGGTTTGGAGTGGGCGCCTTAGGGCGCGGCCTAGGGTTTAGGGTGCAGGGGTTAGGGTGTGGCCTAGTGTTTAGGGGGCAGGGGTTAGGGCGCGGCCTAGGGTGTAGGGTGCAGGGGTTAGGGCGCGGCCGAGGGTTTTGGTTCCAGGGGTTAGGGCGCGGCGTAGGGTTTAGGGTGCTGGTGTAAGGGCGCGGCCTAGGGTTTATGGTGCAGGGGTTAGGGCGCGGACTAGGGTTTAGGGTGCAGGGGTTAGGGCGCGGCCTAGGGTTTAGGGTGCAGGGGTTCGGGCGCGGCATAGGGTTTAGGGTGCAAGGGTTAGGGCGCGGCCGAGGGTACAGGGCGCAGGGGTTAGTGCGCGGCCTAGGGTACAGGGCGCAGGGGTTATGGCGCGGCCTAGCGTTTAGGGTGCAGGTGTTCGGGGCAGACTTGGGTTTAGGGTGCAGGGTTTAGGGCGTGGCCTAGGGTTTAGGGTACAGGGGTTAGGGCGCGGCCTGGGGTTTAGGGTGCAGAAGTTAGGGCGCGGCCTAGGGTTTAGGGTGCAGGGGTTAGGGCACGGCCGAGGGTTTTGGGTTGGAGCCTTAGGGCGCGGTCTAGGATTTAGCGTGCAGGGGTTAGGGCGCGGCCTAGGGTGTAGGGTGCAGGGGTTAGGGCGCGGCCTAGGGTTTTGGGTCCAGGGGTTAGGGCGCGACCTAGGGTTTAGGGTGCTGGTGCAAGGGCGCGGCCTAGGGTTTAGGGTGCAGGGGTTAGGGCGTGGCCTAGGGTTTAGAGTGGGTGCCTTAGGGCGCGGCCTCGGGTTTAGGGTGCAGGGGTTAGCGTGCGGCCTAGTGTTTAGGGTACAGGGGTTAGGGCGCGGCCTATGGTTTAGGGTGCAGGGGTTAGGGCGCGGCCTAGGGTTTTGGGTGCAGAAGTTAGGGCATGGCCTAAGGTTTAGGGTGCAGGGTTAGGGCACGGCCGAGGGTTTTGGGTGGGGGCCTTAGGGCGCGGTCGAGGGTTTATGGTGCAGGGGTTAGGGCGCGGCCTAGGGTGTAGGGTGCAGGGGTTAGGGTGCGGCCTAGGGTTTAGGGTACTGGTGTAAGGGCGCGGCCTAGGGTTTATGGTGCAGCGGTTAGGGCGCGGCCTACGGTTTAGGGTGCAGGGGTTAGGGTGTGGCCTAGGGTTTAGGGTGCAGGGGTTCGGGCGCGGCATAGGGTTTAGGGTGCAAGTGTTAGGGCGCGGCCTAGGGTACAGGGCGCAGGGGTTAGGGCGCGGCGTATGGTACAGGGCGCAGGGGTTAGGGCGCGGCATAGCGTTTAGGGTTCAGGTGTTATGGAGCAGACTTGGGTTTAGGGTGCAGGGTTTATGGCGCGGCCTAGGGTTTAGGGTCCTGGGGTTAGGGCGCGGCCTAGGGTTTAGGGTGCTGGTGTAAGGGCGCGGCCTAGGGTTTAGGGTGCAGGGGTTAGGGTGCGGCCTAGTGTTTAGGGTGCAGGGGTTAGGGCGCGGCCTATGGTTTAGGGTGCAGGGGTTAGGGATTGGCCTAAGGTTTCGGGTGCAGGGGTTAGGGCGTGGCCTAGGGTTTAGGGTGCAGGGGTTAGGGCACGGCCGAGGGTTTTGGGTGCCGGTGTAAGGGCGTGTCCTAGGGTTTATGGTGCAGGGGTTAGGGCGCGGCCTAGGGTTTATGGTGCAGGGGTTAGGGCGCGGCCTAGCGTTTAGGGTACAGGGGTTCGGGCGCGGCATATGGTTTAGGGTGCAAGGGTTAGGGCGCGGCCTAGGGTACAGGGCGCAGTGGTTAGGGCGCGGCCTAGGGTACAGGGCGCAGGGGTTAGGGCGCAGCCTAGCGTTTATGGTGCAGGTGTTAGGGAGCAGACTTGGGTTAAGGGTGCCGGGGTTAGGGCGCGGCGTAGGGTTTAGGGTGCTGGTGTAAGGGCGCGGCCTAGGGTTTATGGTGCGGGGGTTAGGGCGCGACCTATGGTACAGGGCGCAGGGGTTAGGGCGCTGCCTAGGGTTTAGGGCGCAGGGGTTCGGGCGCGGCATAGGGTTTAGGGTGCAAGGGTTAGGGCGCGGCCGAGGGTACAGGGCGCAGGGGTTAGGGCGCGGCCTAGGGTACAGGGCGCAGGGGTTAGGGCGCGGCCTAGCGTTTAGGGTGCAGGTGTTCGGGAGCAGACTTGGGTTTAGGGTGCAGGGGTTAGGGCGTGGCCTAGGGTTTAGAGTGGGTGCCTTAGGGCGCGGCCTAAGGTTTAGGGTCCAGGGGTTAGGGCGCGGCCTAGGGTTTAGGGTGCAGGGGTTAGGGCGTGGCCTAGGGTTTAGAGTGGGTGCCTTAGGGCGCGGTCTAGAGTTTATGCTGCAGGGGTTCGGGCGCGGCATAGGGTTTAGGGTGCAAGGGTTCGGGCGTGGCCTAGGGTACAGGGCGCAGGGGTTAGGGCGCGGCCTAGGGTACAGGGCGCAGGGGTTAAGCGCGGCCTAGCGTTTAGGGTGCAGGTGTTAGGGAGCAGACTTGGGTTTAGGGTGCAGGGGTTAGGGCGCGTCCTAGGGTTTAGGGTGCAGGGGTTAGGGTGCGGCCTAGTGTTTAGGGCGCAGGGGTTAGGGCGCGGCCTAGGCTTTATGGTACAGGGGTTAGGGCGCGGCCTATGGTTTAGGGTGCAGCGGATAGGGAGCGGCCTAGGGTTTTGGGTGCAGAAGCTAGGGCGCGGCCTAGGGTTTAAGGGCGCAGGGGTTCGGGCGCGGCATAGGGTTTAGGGTGCAAGGTTTAGGGCGCGGCCTAGGGTACAGGGCGCAGGGGTTAGGGCGCGGCCTAGGGTACAGGGCGCAGGGCTTAGGGCGCGGCCTAGCGTTTAGGGTGCAGGTGTTAGGTAGCAGACTTGGGTTTAGGGTGCAGGGGTTAGGGCGCGTCCTAGGGTTTAGGGTGCAGGGGTTAGGGCGTGGCCTAGGGTTTAGAGTGCGTGCCTTAGGGCGCGGCCTAGGGTTTAGGGTGCAGGGGTTAGGGTGCGGCCTAGTTTTTAGGGTGCAGGGGTTAGGGCGCGGCCTATGGTTTAGGGTGCAGGGTTTAGGGTGCGGCCTATGGTTTTGGGTGCAGAAGTTAGGGCGCGGCCTAGGGTTTAGTCTGCAGGGGTTAGGGCACGGCCGAGGGTTTTGGGTGGGGGCCTTAGGGCGCGGTCTTGGGTTTAGGGTGCAGGGGTTAGGGCGCGGCCTAGGGTGTAGGGTGCAGGGGTTAGGGCGCGGCCTAGGGCTTTGGGTCCAGGGGTTAGGGCGCGGCCTAGGGTTTTGGGTGCTGGTGTAAGGGCGCGTCCTAGGGTTTAGGGTGCAGGGGATAGGGCGTGGCCTAGGGTTAAGGCTGCAGGTATTAGGGCGCGGCCTAAAGTTCAGGGTGCCGGGGTTCGGGCGCGGCCTAGGGTTTAGGGTGCAAGGGTTAGGGCGCGGCCTAGGGTTTAGGGTGCTGGTGTAAGGGCGCGGCCTAGGGTTTATGGTGCATGGGTTAGAGCGCGGCCTAGGGTTTAGGGTGCAGGGGTTAGGGCTCGGCCTCGGGTTTAGGGTGCAGGGGTTCGGGCACGGCCTAGGGTTTAGGGTACAGGGGTCAGGGCGCGGCCTATGGTTTAGGGTGCAGGGGTTCGGGCGCGGCCTAGGGTTTAGGGTGCAGAAGTTAGGGCGCGGCCTAGGGTTTAGGGTGCAGGGGTTAGCGCACGGCCGAGGGTTTTGGGTGGGGGCCTTAGGGCGCGGTCTATGGTTTATGGTGCAGGGGTTAGGGCGCGGCCTAGGGTGTAGGGTGCAGGGGTTAGGGCGCGGCCTAGGGTTTAGGGTGCAGGGGAGAGGGCGCGGCCTAGGGTTTATGGTGCAGCGGTTAGGGCGCGGCCTAGGGTTTAGGGTGCTGGTGTTAGGGCGCGGCCTAGGGTTTATGGTGCAGGGGTTAGGGCGCGGCCTAGGGTTTAGGGTGCAGGGGTTAGGGCGCGGCCTAGGGTTTATGGTGCAGGGGATAGGGCGTGGCCTAGGGTTAAGGGTGCAGGGGTTAGGGCGCGGCCTAAAGTTTAGGGTGCAGGGGTTCGGGCGCGGCATATGGTTTAGGGTGCAAGGGTTAGGGCACGGCCTAGGGTACAGGGCGCAGGGGTTAGGGCGCGGCCTAGGGTATAGGGCGCAGAGGTTATGGCGTGGCCTAGCGTTTAGGGTGCAGGTGTTAGGGAGCAGACTTGAGTTTAGGGTGCAGGGGTTAGGGCGCGTCCTAGGGTTTAGGGTGCAGGGGTTAGGGTGTGGCCTAGGGTTCAGAGTGGGTGCCTTAGGGCGCGGCCTAGGCTTTAGGGTGCAGGGGTTAGGGTGCGGCCTAGTGTTCAGGGTGTAGGGGTTAGGGCGCGCCCTAGGGTTTAGGGTGCAGGGGTTAGGGCGCGGCCTAGGGTTTTGGGTGCAGAAGTTAGGGCGCGGCCTAGGCTTTAGGGTGCAGGGGTTAGGGCACGGCCGAGGGTTTTGGGTGGGGGCCTAAGGGGGCGGTCTAGGGTTTAGGGTGCAGGGGTTAGGGCGCAGCCTAGGGTGTAGGGTGCAGGGGTTAGGGCGCGGCCTAGGGTTTTGGGTCCAGGGGTTAGGGCGCGGCCTAGGGTACAGGGCGCAGGGGTTAGGGCGCGGCCAAGGGTACAGATCGCAGGGGTTAGGGCGCGGCCTACGGTTTTGGGTGCATTAGTTAGGGCGCGGCCTAGGGTTTAGTCTGCAGTGGTTAGGGCACGGCCGAGGGTTTTGGGTCCAGGGGTTAGGGCGCGGCCTAGGGTTTAGGGTGCTGGTGTAAGGGCTCGGTCTAGGGTTTAGGGTGCAGGGGTTAGGGCGCGACCTAGGGTTTAGGGTGCAGTGGTTAGGGCGCGGCCTAGGGTTTAGGGCGCAGGGGTTCGGGCGCGGCATAGGGTTTGGAGTGGGTGCCTTAGGGCGCGGCCTAGGGTTTAGGGTGCAGGGGTTAGGGTGTGGCCTAGTGTTTAGGGGGCAGGGGTTAGGGCGCGGCCTAGGGTGTAGGGTGCAGGGGTTAGGGCGCAGCCGAGGGTTTTGGTTCCAGGGGTTAGGGCGCGGCGTAGGGTTTAGGGTGCTGGTGTAAGGGCGCGGCCTAGGGTTTATGGTACAGGGGTTAGGGCGCGGCCTAGCGTTTAGGGTGCAGGGGTTAGGGCGCGGCCTAGGGTTTAGGGTGCAGGGGTTCGGGCGCGGCATAGGGTTTAGGGTGCAAGGGTTAGGGCGCGGCCTAGGGTACAGGGCGCAGGGGTTAGGGTGCGACCTAGGGTTTCGGGTGCAGAAGTTAGGGCGTGGCCTAGGGTTTACGGTGCAGGGTTTAGAGCACGGCCGAGGGTTTTGGGTGGGGGCCTTAGGGCGCGGTCTAGGGTTTAGGGTGCAGGGGTTAGGGCGCGGCGTAGGGTTTAGGGTGCAGGGGTTAGGGCGCGGCCTAGTGTTTAGGGTGCAGGGGTTCGGGCACGGCCTAGGGTTTAGGGTACAGGGGTTAGGGCGCGGCCTATGGTTTAGGGTGCAGGGGTTCGGGCGCGGCCTAGGGTTTAGGGTGCAGAAGTTAGGGCGCGGCCTAGGGTTTAGGGTGCAGGGGTTAGGGCAGGGCCGAGGGTTTTGGGTGCTGGCCTTAGGGCGCGGTCTAGGGTTTATGGTGAAGGGGTTAGGGCGCGGCCTAGGGTTTAGGGTGCTGGTGTAAGGGCGCGGCCTAGGGTTTAGGGAGCAGGGGTTCGGGCGCGGCATAGGGTTTAGGGTGCAAGGTTTAGGGCGCGGCCTAGGGTTTAGGGCGCAGGGGTTCGTGCCCGGCATATGGTTTAGGGTGCAAGGGTTAGGGCGCGGCCGAGGGTACAGGGCTCAGGGGTTAGGGCGCGGCCAAGGGTACAGGGCGCAGGGGTTAGGGCGCGGCCTAGCGTTTAGGGTGCACGTGTTAGGGAGCAGACTTGGGTTTAGGGTGCAGGAGTTAGGGTGCGTCCTAGGGTTTAGGGTGCAGGGGTTAGGGCGTGGCCTAGGGTTTGGAGTGGGTGCCTTAGGGCGCGGCCTAGGGTTTAGGGTGCAGGGGTTAGGGTGCGACCTAGTGTTTAGGGTGCAGGGGTTAGGGTGTGGCCTAGGGTTCAGAGTGGGTGCCTTAGGGCGCGGCCTAGGCTTTAGGGTGCAGGGGTTAGGGTGCGGCCTAGTGTTCAGGGTGTAGGGGTTAGGGCGCGCCCTAGGGTTTAGGGTGCAGGGGTTTGGGCGCGGCCTAGGGTTTTGGGTGCAGAAGTTAGGGCGCGGCCTAGGCTTTAGGGTGCAGGGGTTAGGGCACGGCCGAGGGTTTTGGGTGGGGGCCTAAGGGGGCGGTCTAGGGTTTAGGGTGCAGGGGTTAGGGCGCAGCCTAGGGTGTAGGGTGCAGGGGTTAGGGCGCGGCCTAGGGTTTTGGGTCCAGGGGTTAGGGCGCGGCCTAGGGTACAGGGCGCAGGGGTTAGGGCGCGGCCAAGGGTACAGATCGCAGGGGTTAGGGCGCGGCCTACGGTTTTGGGTGCATTAGTTAGGGCGCGGCCTAGGGTTTAGTCTGCAGGGTTTAGGGCACGGCCGAGGGTTTTGGGTCCAGGGGTTAGGGCGCGGCCTAGGGTTTAGGGTGCTGGTGTAAGGGCTCGGTCTAGGGTTTAGGGTGCAGGGGTTAGGGCGCGACCTAGGGTTTAGGGTGCAGGGGTTAGGGCGCGGCCTAGGGTTTAGGGCGCAGGGGTTCGGGCGCGGCATAGGGTTTGGAGTGGGTGCCTTAGGGCGCGGCCTAGGGTTTAGGGTGCAGGGGTTAGGGTGTGGCCTAGTGTTTAGGGGGCAGGGGTTAGGGCGCGGCCTAGGGTGTAGGGTGCAGGGGTTAGGGCGCAGCCGAGGGTTTTGGTTCCAGGGGTTAGGGCGCGGCGTAGGGTTTAGGGTGCAGGTGTAAGGGCGCGGCCTAGGGTTTATGGTACAGGGGTTAGGGCGCGGCCTAGCGTTTAGGGTGCAGGGGTTAGGGCGCGGCCTAGGGTTTAGGGTGCAGGGGTTCGGGCGCGGCATAGGGTTTAGGGTGCAAGGGTTAGGGCGCGGCCTAGGGTACAGGGCGCAGGGGTTAGGGTGCGACCTAGGGTTTCGGGTGCAGAAGTTAGGGCGTGGCCTAGGGTTTACGGTGCAGGGTTTAGAGCACGGCCGAGGGTTTTGGGTGGGGCCTTAGGGCGCGGTCTAGGGTTTAGGGTGCAGGGGTTAGGGCGCGGCGTAGGGTTTAGGGTGCTGGTGTAAGGGCTCGGTCTAGGGTTTAGGGTGCAGGGGTTAGGGCGCGACCTAGGGTTTAGGGTGCAGTGGTTAGGGCGCGGCCTAGGGTTTAGGGCGCAGGGGTTCGGGCGCGGCATAGGGTTTGGAGTGGGTGCCTTAGGGCGCGGCCTAGGGTTTAGGGTGCAGGGGTTAGGGTGTGGCCTAGTGTTTAGGGGGCAGGGGTTAGGGCGCGGCCTAGGGTGTAGGGTGCAGGGGTTAGGGCGCAGCCGAGGGTTTTGGTTCCAGGGGTTAGGGCGCGGCGTAGGGTTTAGGGTGCTGGTGTAAGGGCGCGGCCTAGGGTTTATGGTACAGGGGTTAGGGCGCGGCCTAGCGTTTAGGGTGCAGGGGTTAGGGCGCGGCCTTGGGTTTAGGGTGCAGGGGTTCGGGCGCGGCATAGGGTTTAGGGTGCAAGGGTTAGGGCGCGGCCTAGGGTACAGGGCGCAGGGGTTAGGGTGCGACCTAGGGTTTCGGGTGCAGAAGTTAGGGCGTGGCCTAGGGTTTACGGTGCAGGGTTTAGAGCACGGCCGAGGGTTTTGGGTGGGGGCCTTAGGGCGCGGTCTAGGGTTTAGGGTGCAGGGGTTAGGGCGCGACCTAGGGTGTAGGGTGCAGGGGTTAGGGCGCGGCCTAGGGTTTTGGGTCCAGGGGTTAGGGCGCGGCCTAGGGTACAGGGCGCAGGGGTTAGGGCGCGGCCAAGGGTACAGATCGCAGGGGTTAGGGCGCGGCCTACGGTTTTGGGTGCATTAGTTAGGGCGCGGCCTAGGGTTTAGTCTGCAGGGGTTAGGGCACGGCCGAGGGTTTTGGGTCCAGGGGTTAGGGCGCGGCCTAGGGTTTAGGGTGCTGGTGTAAGGGCTCGGTCTAGGGTTTAGGGTGCAGGGGTTAGGGCGCGGCGTAGGGTTTAGGGTGCAGGGGTTAGGGCGCGGCCTAGGGTTTAGGGCGCAGGGGTTCGGGCGCGGCATAGGGTTTGGAGTGGGTGCCTTAGGGCGCGGCCTAGGGTTTAGGGCGCAGGGGTTAGGGTGCGACCTAGTGTTAAGGGTGTAGGGGTTAGGGGGCGCCCTAGGGTTTAGGGTGCAGGGGTTAGGGCGCGGCCTAGGGTTTTGGGTGCAGAAGTTAGGGCGCGGCCTAGGGTTTAGGGTGCAGGGGTTAGGGCGTGGCCTAGGGTTCAGAGTGGGTGCCTTAGGGCGCGGCCTAGGGTTTAGGGTACAGGGGTTAGGGTGCGACCTAGTGTTAAGGGTGTAGGGGTTAGGGCGCGCCATAGGGTTTAGGGTGCAGGGGTTAGGGCACGGCCGAGGGTTTTGGGTGGGGGCCTAAGGGCGCGGTCTAGGGTTTAGGGTGCAGGGGTTAGGGCGCAGCCTAGGGTGGAGGGTGCAGGGGTTAGGGCGCGGCCTAGGGTTTTGGGTCCAGGGGTTAGGGCGCGGCCTAGGGTACAGGGCGCAGGGGTTAGGGCGCGGCCAAGGGTACAGGGCGCACGGGTTAGTGCGCGGCCTAGGGTTTTGGGTGCAGAAGTTAGGGCGCGGCCTAGGGTTTAGGGTGCAGGGGTTAGGGCACGGCCGAGGGTTTATGGTCCAGGGGTTAGGGCGCGGCCTAGGGTTTAGGGTGCTGGTGTAAGGGCGCGGTCTAGGGTTTAGGGTGCAGGGGTTAGGGCGCGGCCTAGGGTTTGGAGTGGGCGCCTTAGGGCGCGGCCTAGGGTTTAGGGTGCAGGGGTTAGGGTGTGGCCTAGTGTTTAGGGGGCAGGGGTTAGGGCGCGGCCTAGGGTGTAGGGTGCAGGGGTTAGGGCGCGGCCGAGGGTTTTGGTTCCAGGGGTTAGGGCGCGGCGTAGGGTTTAGGGTGCTGGTGTAAGGGCGCGGCCTAGGGTTTATGGTGCAGGGGTTAGGGCGCGGACTAGGGTTTAGGGTGCAGGGGTTAGGGCGCGGCCTAGGGTTTAGGGTGCAGGGGTTCGGGCGCGGCATAGGGTTTAGGGTGCAGGGGTTAGGGCGCGGCCTAGGGTTTAGGGCGCAGGGGTTCGGGCGCGGCATAGGGTTTGGAGTGGGCGCCTTAGGGCGCGGCCTAGGGTTTAGGGTGCAGGGGTTAGGGTGTGGCCTAGTGTTTAGGGGGCAGGGGTTAGGGCGCGGCCTAGGGTGTAGGGTGCAGGGGTTAGGGCGCGGCCGAGGGTTTTGGTTCCAGGGGTTAGGGCGCGGCGTAGGGTTTAGGGTGCTGGTGTAAGGGCGCGGCCTAGGGTTTATGGTGCAGGGGTTAGGGCGCGGACTAGGGTTTAGGGTGCAGGGGTTAGGGCGCGGCCTAGGGTTTAGGGTGCAGGGGTTCGGGCGCGGCATAGGGTTTAGGGTGCAAGGGTTAGGGCGCGGCCGAGGGTACAGGGCGCAGGGGTTAGTGCGCGGCCTAGGGTACAGGGCGCAGGGGTTATGGCGCGGCCTAGCGTTTAGGGTGCAGGTGTTCGGGGCAGACTTGGGTTTAGGGTGCAGGGTTTAGGGCGTGGCCTAGGGTTTAGGGTACAGGGGTTAGGGCGCGGCCTGGGGTTTAGGGTGCAGAAGTTAGGGCGCGGCCTAGGGTTTAGGGTGCAGGGGTTAGGGCACGGCCGAGGGTTTTGGGTTGGAGCCTTAGGGCGCGGTCTAGGATTTAGCGTGCAGGGGTTAGGGCGCGGCCTAGGGTGTAGGGTGCAGGGGTTAGGGCGCGGCCTAGGGTTTTGGGTCCAGGGGTTAGGGCGCGACCTAGGGTTTAGGGTGCTGGTGCAAGGGCGCGGCCTAGGGTTTAGGGTGCAGGGGTTAGGGCGTGGCCTAGGGTTTAGAGTGGGTGCCTTAGGGCGCGGCCTCGGGTTTAGGGTGCAGGGGTTAGCGTGCGGCCTAGTGTTTAGGGTACAGGGGTTAGGGCGCGGCCTATGGTTTAGGGTGCAGGGGTTAGGGCGCGGCCTAGGGTTTTGGGTGCAGAAGTTAGGGCATGGCCTAAGGTTTAGGGTGCAGGGTTAGGGCACGGCCGAGGGTTTTGGGTGGGGGCCTTAGGGCGCGGTCGAGGGTTTATGGTGCAGGGGTTAGGGCGCGGCCTAGGGTGTAGGGTGCAGGGGTTAGGGTGCGGCCTAGGGTTTAGGGTACTGGTGTAAGGGCGCGGCCTAGGGTTTATGGTGCAGCGGTTAGGGCGCGGCCTAGGGTTTAGGGTGCAGGGGTTAGGGTGTGGCCTAGGGTTTAGGGTGCAGGGGTTCGGGCGCGGCATAGGGTTTAGGGTGCAAGTGTTAGGGCGCGGCCTAGGGTACAGGGCGCAGGGGTTAGGGCGCGGCGTATGGTACAGGGCGCAGGGGTTAGGGCGCGGCATAGCGTTTAGGGTTCAGGTGTTATGGAGCAGACTTGGGTTTAGGGTGCAGGGTTTATGGCGCGGCCTAGGGTTTAGGGTCCTGGGGTTAGGGCGCGGCCTAGGGTTTAGGGTGCTGGTGTAAGGGCGCGGCCTAGGGTTTAGGGTGCAGGGGTTAGGGTGCGGCCTAGTGTTTAGGGTGCAGGGGTTAGGGCGCGGCCTATGGTTTAGGGTGCAGGGGTTAGGGATTGGCCTAAGGTTTCGGGTGCAGGGGTTAGGGCGTGGCCTAGGGTTTAGGGTGCAGGGGTTAGGGCACGGCCGAGGGTTTTGGGTGCCGGTGTAAGGGCGTGTCCTAGGGTTTATGGTGCAGGGGTTAGGGCGCGGCCTAGGGTTTATGGTGCAGGGGTTAGGGCGCGGCCTAGCGTTTAGGGTACAGGGGTTCGGGCGCGGCATATGGTTTAGGGTGCAAGGGTTAGGGCGCGGCCTAGGGTACAGGGCGCAGTGGTTAGGGCGCGGCCTAGGGTACAGGGCGCAGGGGTTAGGGCGCAGCCTAGCGTTTATGGTGCAGGTGTTAGGGAGCAGACTTGGGTTAAGGGTGCCGGGGTTAGGGCGCGGCGTAGGGTTTAGGGTGCTGGTGTAAGGGCGCGGCCTAGGGTTTATGGTGCGGGGGTTAGGGCGCGACCTATGGTACAGGGCGCAGGGGTTAGGGCGCTGCCTAGGGTTTAGGGCGCAGGGGTTCGGGCGCGGCATAGGGTTTAGGGTGCAAGGGTTAGGGCGCGGCCGAGGGTACAGGGCGCAGGGGTTAGGGCGCGGCCTAGGGTACAGGGCGCAGGGGTTAGGGCGCGGCCTAGCGTTTAGGGTGCAGGTGTTCGGGAGCAGACTTGGGTTTAGGGTGCAGGGGTTAGGGCGTGGCCTAGGGTTTAGAGTGGGTGCCTTAGGGCGCGGCCTAAGGTTTAGGGTCCAGGGGTTAGGGCGCGGCCTAGGGTTTAGGGTGCAGGGGTTAGGGCGTGGCCTAGGGTTTAGAGTGGGTGCCTTAGGGCGCGGTCTAGAGTTTATGCTGCAGGGGTTCGGGCGCGGCATAGGGTTTAGGGTGCAAGGGTTCGGGCGTGGCCTAGGGTACAGGGCGCAGGGGTTAGGGCGCGGCCTAGGGTACAGGGCGCAGGGGTTAAGCGCGGCCTAGCGTTTAGGGTGCAGGTGTTAGGGAGCAGACTTGGGTTTAGGGTGCAGGGGTTAGGGCGCGTCCTAGGGTTTAGGGTGCAGGGGTTAGGGTGCGGCCTAGTGTTTAGGGCGCAGGGGTTAGGGCGCGGCCTAGGCTTTATGGTACAGGGGTTAGGGCGCGGCCTATGGTTTAGGGTGCAGCGGATAGGGAGCGGCCTAGGGTTTTGGGTGCAGAAGCTAGGGCGCGGCCTAGGGTTTAAGGGCGCAGGGGTTCGGGCGCGGCATAGGGTTTAGGGTGCAAGGTTTAGGGCGCGGCCTAGGGTACAGGGCGCAGGGGTTAGGGCGCGGCCTAGGGTACAGGGCGCAGGGCTTAGGGCGCGGCCTAGCGTTTAGGGTGCAGGTGTTAGGTAGCAGACTTGGGTTTAGGGTGCAGGGGTTAGGGCGCGTCCTAGGGTTTAGGGTGCAGGGGTTAGGGCGTGGCCTAGGGTTTAGAGTGCGTGCCTTAGGGCGCGGCCTAGGGTTTAGGGTGCAGGGGTTAGGGTGCGGCCTAGTTTTTAGGGTGCAGGGGTTAGGGCGCGGCCTATGGTTTAGGGTGCAGGGTTTAGGGTGCGGCCTATGGTTTTGGGTGCAGAAGTTAGGGCGCGGCCTAGGGTTTAGTCTGCAGGGGTTAGGGCACGGCCGAGGGTTTTGGGTGGGGGCCTTAGGGCGCGGTCTTGGGTTTAGGGTGCAGGGGTTAGGGCGCGGCCTAGGGTGTAGGGTGCAGGGGTTAGGGCGCGGCCTAGGGCTTTGGGTCCAGGGGTTAGGGCGCGGCCTAGGGTTTTGGGTGCTGGTGTAAGGGCGCGTCCTAGGGTTTAGGGTGCAGGGGATAGGGCGTGGCCTAGGGTTAAGGCTGCAGGTATTAGGGCGCGGCCTAAAGTTCAGGGTGCCGGGGTTCGGGCGCGGCCTAGGGTTTAGGGTGCAAGGGTTAGGGCGCGGCCTAGGGTTTAGGGTGCTGGTGTAAGGGCGCGGCCTAGGGTTTATGGTGCATGGGTTAGAGCGCGGCCTAGGGTTTAGGGTGCAGGGGTTAGGGCTCGGCCTCGGGTTTAGGGTGCAGGGGTTCGGGCACGGCCTAGGGTTTAGGGTACAGGGGTCAGGGCGCGGCCTATGGTTTAGGGTGCAGGGGTTCGGGCGCGGCCTAGGGTTTAGGGTGCAGAAGTTAGGGCGCGGCCTAGGGTTTAGGGTGCAGGGGTTAGCGCACGGCCGAGGGTTTTGGGTGGGGGCCTTAGGGCGCGGTCTATGGTTTATGGTGCAGGGGTTAGGGCGCGGCCTAGGGTGTAGGGTGCAGGGGTTAGGGCGCGGCCTAGGGTTTAGGGTGCAGGGGAGAGGGCGCGGCCTAGGGTTTATGGTGCAGCGGTTAGGGCGCGGCCTAGGGTTTAGGGTGCTGGTGTTAGGGCGCGGCCTAGGGTTTATGGTGCAGGGGTTAGGGCGCGGCCTAGGGTTTAGGGTGCAGGGGTTAGGGCGCGGCCTAGGGTTTATGGTGCAGGGGATAGGGCGTGGCCTAGGGTTAAGGGTGCAGGGGTTAGGGCGCGGCCTAAAGTTTAGGGTGCAGGGGTTCGGGCGCGGCATATGGTTTAGGGTGCAAGGGTTAGGGCACGGCCTAGGGTACAGGGCGCAGGGGTTAGGGCGCGGCCTAGGGTATAGGGCGCAGAGGTTATGGCGTGGCCTAGCGTTTAGGGTGCAGGTGTTAGGGAGCAGACTTGAGTTTAGGGTGCAGGGGTTAGGGCGCGTCCTAGGGTTTAGGGTGCAGGGGTTAGGGTGTGGCCTAGGGTTCAGAGTGGGTGCCTTAGGGCGCGGCCTAGGCTTTAGGGTGCAGGGGTTAGGGTGCGGCCTAGTGTTCAGGGTGTAGGGGTTAGGGCGCGCCCTAGGGTTTAGGGTGCAGGGGTTAGGGCGCGGCCTAGGGTTTTGGGTGCAGAAGTTAGGGCGCGGCCTAGGCTTTAGGGTGCAGGGGTTAGGGCACGGCCGAGGGTTTTGGGTGGGGGCCTAAGGGGGCGGTCTAGGGTTTAGGGTGCAGGGGTTAGGGCGCAGCCTAGGGTGTAGGGTGCAGGGGTTAGGGCGCGGCCTAGGGTTTTGGGTCCAGGGGTTAGGGCGCGGCCTAGGGTACAGGGCGCAGGGGTTAGGGCGCGGCCAAGGGTACAGATCGCAGGGGTTAGGGCGCGGCCTACGGTTTTGGGTGCATTAGTTAGGGCGCGGCCTAGGGTTTAGTCTGCAGTGGTTAGGGCACGGCCGAGGGTTTTGGATCCAGGGGTTAGGGCGCGGCCTAGGGTTTAGGGTGCTGGTGTAAGGGCTCGGTCTAGGGTTTAGGGTGCAGGGGTTAGGGCGCGACCTAGGGTTTAGGGTGCAGTGGTTAGGGCGCGGCCTAGGGTTTAGGGCGCAGGGGTTCGGGCGCGGCATAGGGTTTGGAGTGGGTGCCTTAGGGCGCGGCCTAGGGTTTAGGGTGCAGGGGTTAGGGTGTGGCCTAGTGTTTAGGGGGCAGGGGTTAGGGCGCGGCCTAGGGTGTAGGGTGCAGGGGTTAGGGCGCAGCCGAGGGTTTTGGTTCCAGGGGTTAGGGCGCGGCGTAGGGTTTAGGGTGCTGGTGTAAGGGCGCGGCCTAGGGTTTATGGTACAGGGGTTAGGGCGCGGCCTAGCGTTTAGGGTGCAGGGGTTAGGGCGCGGCATAGGGTTTAGGGTGCAAGGGTTAGGGCGCGGCCTAGGGTACAGGGCGCAGGGGTTAGGGTGCGACCTAGGGTTTCGGGTGCAGAAGTTAGGGCGTGGCCTAGGGTTTACGGTGCAGGGTTTAGAGCACGGCCGAGGGTTTTGGGTGGGGGCCTTAGGGCGCGGTCTAGGGTTTAGGGTGCAGGGGTTAGGGCGCGGCGTAGGGTTTAGGGTGCAGGGGTTAGGGCGCGGCCTAGTGTTTAGGGTGCAGGGGTTCGGGCACGGCCTAGGGTTTAGGGTACAGGGGTTAGGGCGCGGCCTATGGTTTAGGGTGCAGGGGTTCGGGCGCGGCCTAGGGTTTAGGGTGCAGAAGTTAGGGCGCGGCCTAGGGTTTAGGGTGCAGGGGTTAGGGCAGGGCCGAGGGTTTTGGGTGCTGGCCTTAGGGCGCGGTCTAGGGTTTATGGTGAAGGGGTTAGGGCGCGGCCTAGGGTTTAGGGTGCTGGTGTAAGGGCGCGGCCTAGGGTTTAGGGAGCAGGGGTTCGGGCGCGGCATAGGGTTTAGGGTGCAAGGTTTAGGGCGCGGCCTAGGGTTTAGGGCGCAGGGGTTCGTGCCCGGCATATGGTTTAGGGTGCAAGGGTTAGGGCGCGGCCGAGGGTACAGGGCTCAGGGGTTAGGGCGCGGCCAAGGGTACAGGGCGCAGGGGTTAGGGCGCGGCCTAGCGTTTAGGGTGCACGTGTTAGGGAGCAGACTTGGGTTTAGGGTGCAGGAGTTAGGGTGCGTCCTAGGGTTTAGGGTGCAGGGGTTAGGGCGTGGCCTAGGGTTTGGAGTGGGTGCCTTAGGGCGCGGCCTAGGGTTTAGGGTGCAGGGGTTAGGGTGCGACCTAGTGTTTAGGGTGCAGGGGTTAGGGTGTGGCCTAGGGTTCAGAGTGGGTGCCTTAGGGCGCGGCCTAGGCTTTAGGGTGCAGGGGTTAGGGTGCGGCCTAGTGTTCAGGGTGTAGGGGTTAGGGCGCGCCCTAGGGTTTAGGGTGCAGGGGTTTGGGCGCGGCCTAGGGTTTTGGGTGCAGAAGTTAGGGCGCGGCCTAGGCTTTAGGGTGCAGGGGTTAGGGCACGGCCGAGGGTTTTGGGTGGGGGCCTAAGGGGGCGGTCTAGGGTTTAGGGTGCAGGGGTTAGGGCGCAGCCTAGGGTGTAGGGTGCAGGGGTTAGGGCGCGGCCTAGGGTTTTGGGTCCAGGGGTTAGGGCGCGGCCTAGGGTACAGGGCGCAGGGGTTAGGGCGCGGCCAAGGGTACAGATCGCAGGGGTTAGGGCGCGGCCTACGGTTTTGGGTGCATTAGTTAGGGCGCGGCCTAGGGTTTAGTCTGCAGGGTTTAGGGCACGGCCGAGGGTTTTGGGTCCAGGGGTTAGGGCGCGGCCTAGGGTTTAGGGTGCTGGTGTAAGGGCTCGGTCTAGGGTTTAGGGTGCAGGGGTTAGGGCGCGACCTAGGGTTTAGGGTGCAGGGGTTAGGGCGCGGCCTAGGGTTTAGGGCGCAGGGGTTCGGGCGCGGCATAGGGTTTGGAGTGGGTGCCTTAGGGCGCGGCCTAGGGTTTAGGGTGCAGGGGTTAGGGTGTGGCCTAGTGTTTAGGGGGCAGGGGTTAGGGCGCGGCCTAGGGTGTAGGGTGCAGGGGTTAGGGCGCAGCCGAGGGTTTTGGTTCCAGGGGTTAGGGCGCGGCGTAGGGTTTAGGGTGCTGGTGTAAGGGCGCGGCCTAGGGTTTATGGTACAGGGGTTAGGGCGCGGCCTAGCGTTTAGGGTGCAGGGGTTAGGGCGCGGCCTAGGGTTTAGGGTGCAGGGGTTCGGGCGCGGCATAGGGTTTAGGGTGCAAGGGTTAGGGCGCGGCCTAGGGTACAGGGCGCAGGGGTTAGGGTGCGACCTAGGGTTTCGGGTGCAGAAGTTAGGGCGTGGCCTAGGGTTTACGGTGCAGGGTTTAGAGCACGGCCGAGGGTTTTGGGTGGGGGCCTTAGGGCGCGGTCTAGGGTTTAGGGTGCAGGGGTTAGGGCGCGGCGTAGGGTTTAGGGTGCTGGTGTAAGGGCTCGGTCTAGGGTTTAGGGTGCAGGGGTTAGGGCGCGACCTAGGGTTTAGGGTGCAGTGGTTAGGGCGCGGCCTAGGGTTTAGGGCGCAGGGGTTCGGGCGCGGCATAGGGTTTGGAGTGGGTGCCTTAGGGCGCGGCCTAGGGTTTAGGGTGCAGGGGTTAGGGTGTGGCCTAGTGTTTAGGGGGCAGGGGTTAGGGCGCGGCCTAGGGTGTAGGGTGCAGGGGTTAGGGCGCAGCCGAGGGTTTTGGTTCCAGGGGTTAGGGCGCGGCGTAGGGTTTAGGGTGCTGGTGTAAGGGCGCGGCCTAGGGTTTATGGTACAGGGGTTAGGGCGCGGCCTAGCGTTTAGGGTGCAGGGGTTAGGGCGCGGCCTTGGGTTTAGGGTGCAGGGGTTCGGGCGCGGCATAGGGTTTAGGGTGCAAGGGTTAGGGCGCGGCCTAGGGTACAGGGCGCAGGGGTTAGGGTGCGACCTAGGGTTTCGGGTGCAGAAGTTAGGGCGTGGCCTAGGGTTTACGGTGCAGGGTTTAGAGCACGGCCGAGGGTTTTGGGTGGGGGCCTTAGGGCGCGGTCTAGGGTTTAGGGTGCAGGGGTTAGGGCGCGACCTAGGGTGTAGGGTGCAGGGGTTAGGGCGCGGCCTAGGGTTTTGGGTCCAGGGGTTAGGGCGCGGCCTAGGGTACAGGGCGCAGGGGTTAGGGCGCGGCCAAGGGTACAGATCGCAGGGGTTAGGGCGCGGCCTACGGTTTTGGGTGCATTAGTTAGGGCGCGGCCAAGGGTTTAGTCTGCAGGGGTTAGGGCACGGCCGAGGGTTTTGGGTCCAGGGGTTAGGGCGCGGCCTAGGGTTTAGGGTGCTGGTGTAAGGGCTCGGTCTAGGGTTTAGGGTGCAGGGGTTAGGGCGCGGCGTAGGGTTTAGGGTGCAGGGGTTAGGGCGCGGCCTAGGGTTTAGGGCGCAGGGGTTCGGGCGCGGCATAGGGTTTGGAGTGGGTGCCTTAGGGCGCGGCCTAGGGTTTAGGGCGCAGGGGTTAGGGTGCGACCTAGTGTTAAGGGTGTAGGGGTTAGGGGGCGCCCTAGGGTTTAGGGTGCAGGGGTTAGGGCGCGGCCTAGGGTTTTGGGTGCAGAAGTTAGGGCGCGGCCTAGGGTTTAGGGTGCAGGGGTTAGGGCGTGGCCTAGGGTTCAGAGTGGGTGCCTTAGGGCGCGGCCTAGGGTTTAGGGTACAGGGGTTAGGGTGCGACCTAGTGTTAAGGGTGTAGGGGTTAGGGCGCGCCATAGGGTTTAGGGTGCAGGGGTTAGGGCACGGCCGAGGGTTTTGGGTGGGGGCCTAAGGGCGCGGTCTAGGGTTTAGGGTGCAGGGGTTAGGGCGCAGCCTAGGGTGGAGGGTGCAGGGGTTAGGGCGCGGCCTAGGGTTTTGGGTCCAGGGGTTAGGGCGCGGCCTAGGGTACAGGGCGCAGGGGTTAGGGCGCGGCCAAGGGTACAGGGCGCACGGGTTAGTGCGCGGCCTAGGGTTTTGGGTGCAGAAGTTAGGGCGCGGCCTAGGGTTTAGGGTGCAGGGGTTAGGGCACGGCCGAGGGTTTATGGTCCAGGGGTTAGGGCGCGGCCTAGGGTTTAGGGTGCTGGTGTAAGGGCGCGGTCTAGGGTTTAGGGTGCAGGGGTTAGGGCGCGGCCTAGGGTTTAGGGTGCAGGGGTTCGGGCGCGGCATAGGGTTTAGGGTGCAAGGGTTAGGGCGCGGCCTAGGGTACAGGGCGCAGGGGTTAGGGTGCGACCTAGGGTTTCGGGTGCAGAAGTTAGGGCGTGGCCTAGGGTTTAGGGTGCAGGGTTTAGGGCACGGCCGAGGGGTTTGGGTGGGGGCCTTAGGGCGCGGTCTAGGGTTTAGGGTGCAGGGGTTAGGGTGCGGCCTTGTGTTTAGTGTGCAGGGGTTGGGGCGCGGCCTAGGGTTTAGGGTACAGTGGTTAGGGCGCGGCCTATGGTTTAGGGTGCAGGGGTTAGGGCGCGGCCTAGGGTTTTGGGTGCAGAAGTTAGGGCTCGGCCTAGGGTTTAGGGTGCAGGGGTTCGGGCACGACTTAGGGTTTAGGGTACAGGGGTTAGGGCGCGGCCTATGGTTTCGGGTGCAGGGGTTCGGGCACGGCCTAGGGTTTAGGGTACAGGGGTTAGGGCGCGGCCTATGGTTTCGGGTGCAGGGGTTCGGGCGCGGCCTAGTGTTCAGGGTGCAGAAGTTAGGGCGCGGCCTAGGCTTTAGGGTGCAGGGGTTAGGGCACAGCCGAAGGTTTTGGGTGGGGGCCTTAGGGTGCGGTCTAGGGTTTATGGTGCAGGGGTTAGGGCGCAGCCTAGGGTGTAAGGTGCAGGGGTTAGGGGGCGGCCTAGGGTTTAGGGTGCAGGTGATAGGGCGCGGCCTAGGGTTTATGGTGCAGCGGTTAGGGCGCGGCCTAGGGTTCAGGGTGCTGGTGTAAGGGCGCGGCCTAGGGTTTATGGTGCAGGGGTTAGGGCGCGGCCTAGGGTTTAGGGCGCAGGGGTTTGGGCGTGGCCTAGGGTTCAGAGTGCGTGCCTTAGGGCGCGGCCTAGGGTTTAGGGTGCAGGGGTTAGGGTGCGGCCTAGTGTTCAGGGTGTAGGGGTTAGGGCTCGGCCTAGGGTTTATGGTGCAGGGGTAAGAGCGCGGCCTAGGGTTTAGGGCGCAGGGTTTCGGGCGCGGCATAGGGTTTAGCGTGCAAGGGTTAGGGCGCGGCCGAGGGTACAGGGCTCAGGGGTTAGGGCGCGGCCTAGGGTACAGGGCGCAGGGGTTAGGGCGCGGCCTAGTGTTTAGGGTGCACGTGTTAGGGAACAGACTTGAGTTTAGGGTGCAGGGGTTAGGGCGCGGCCTAGGGTTTAGGGTGCAGGGGTTAGGGCGCGGCCTAGGGTTTTGGGTGCAGAAGTTAGGGCGCGGCCTAGGGTTTAGGTTGCAGGGGTTAGGGCGCAGCCTAGGGTGTAGGGTGCAGGGGTTAGGGCGCGGCCTAGGGTTTTGGGTCCAGGGGTTGGGGCGCGGCCTAGGGTACAGGGCGCAGGAGTTCGGGCGCGGCCTAGGGTTTAGGGTGCAGAAGTTAGGGCGCGGCCTAGGGTTCAGGGTGCAGGGGTTAGGGCACGGCCGAGGGTTTTGGGTCCAGGGGTTAGGGCGCGGGCTAGGGTGTAGGGTTCAGAAGTTAGGGCGCGGCCTAGGGTTTAGGGTGCAGGGGTTAGGGCACGGCCGAAGGTTTTGGGTGGGGGCCTTAGGGCGCGGTCTAAGAATAAGGTTGCAGGGGTTCGGGCGCGGCATAGTGTTTAGGGTGCAAGGCTTAGGGCGCGGCCTAGGGTACAGGGCGCAGGGGTTAGGGCGCGGCCGAGCGTTTAGGGTGCGGGTGTTAGGGAGCAGACATCGGTTTAGGGTGCAGGGGTTAGGGCGCGTCCTAGGGTTTAGGGTACTGGGGTTAGGGTGCGGCCTAGTGTTTAGGGTGCAGGGGTTAGGGCGCAGCCTAGGGATTAGGGTACAGGGGTTAGGGCGCGGCCTATGGTTTAGGGTGCTGGTGTAAGGGCGCGGCCTAGGGTTTTGGGTGCATAAGCTAGGGCGCGGCCTAGGTTTTAAGGGCGCAGGTGTTCGGGCGCGGCATAGGGTTTAGGGTGCAAGGGTCAGGGCGCGGCCTAGGGTACAGGGCGCAGGGGTTAGGGCGCGGCCTAGGGTTTAGGGCGCAGGGGTTAGGGCACGGCCTAGCGTTTAGGGTGCAGGTGTTAGGGAGCAGACTTGGGTTTAGGGTGCAGGGTTTAGGGCGCGGCCTAGGGTTTAGGGTACAGGGGTTAGGGCGCGGCCTAGGGTTTGGGGTGGGGTCCTAAGGGCGCGGTCTAGGGTTTAGGGTGCAGGGGTTAGGGCGCGGCCTAGGGTGTAGGGTGCAAGGGTTAGGGCGCGGCCTAGTGTTTAGGGTGCAGGGGTTCGGGCACGGCCTAGCGTTTAGGGTATAGGGGTTAGGGCGCGGCCTATGGTTTAGGGTGCAGGGGTTCGGGCGCGGCCTAGGGTTTAGGCTGCAGAAGTTAGGGCGCGGCCTAGGGTTTAGGGTGCAGGGGTTAGGGCGCGGCCTAGGGTGTATGGTGCAGGGGTTAGGACGCGGCCTAGGGTTTAGGGTGCAGGGGATAGGGCGCGGCCTAGGGTTTATGGTGCAGCGGTTAGGGCGCGGCCTAGGGTTTAGGGTGCTGGTGTAAGGGCGCGGCCTAGGGTTTATGGTGCAGGGGTTAGGGCGCGGCCTAGGGTTTAGGGTGCAGGGGTTAGGGCGCGACATAGGGTTAAGGGTGCAGGGGTTCGGGCGCGGCATATGGTTTAGGGTGCAAGGGTTAGGGCGCGGCCTAGGGTACAGGGCGCAGGTGTTAGGGCGCGGCCTATGGTACAGGGCGCAGGGGTTAGGGCGCGGCCTAACGTTTAGGGTGCAGGTGTTAGGGAGCAGACTTGGGTTTAGGGTGCCGGGGTTAGGGCGCGGCGTAGGGTTTAGGGTGCAGGGGTTAGGGTGCGGCCTAGTGTTTAGGGAGCAGGGGTTAGGGCGCGGCCTAGAGTTTAGGGTACAGGGGTTAGGGCGCGGCCTACGGTTTAGGGTGCAGGGGTTAGGGCGCGGCCTAGGGTTTTGGGTGCAGAAGTTAGGGCGCGGCCTCGGGTTTAGGGTGCAGGGGTTAGGGCACGGCCGAGGGTTTTGGGTGGGGGCCTTAGGGCGCGGTCTAGGGTTTAGGGTGAAAGTGTTAGGGCGCTGCCTAGGGTACAGGGCGCAGGGGTTAGGGCGCGGCCTAGGGTTTTGGGTCCAGGGGTTAGGGCGCGACCTAGGGTTTAGGGTGCTGGTGTAAGGGCGCGACCTAGGTTTTATGGTGCAGGGGTTCGGGCGCGGCCTAGGGTTTAGGGTACAGGGGTTAGGGCGCGGCCTATGGTTTAGGGTGCAGGGGTTAGGGCGCTGCCGAGGGTGTAGGGTGCAGGGGTTAGGGCGCGGCCTAGGGGTTTGGGTCCAGGGGTTAGGGCGCGGCCTAGGGTTTAGGGTGCTGGTGTAAGGGCGCGGCCTAGGGTTTATGGTGCAGGGGTTAGGGCGCGGCCTAGGGTTTAGGGTGCAGGGGTTAGGGCGCGGCCTAGGGTTTAGGGCGCAGGCGTTCGGGCGCGGCATAGGGTTTTAGGTGCAAGGGTTAGGGCGCGGCCGAGGGTACAGGGCGCAGGGGTTAGGGCGCGGCCTAGGGTACAGGGCGCAGGGGTTAGGGTACGGCCTAGCGTTTAGGGTGAAGGTGTTAGGGAGCAGACTTGGGTTTAAGGTGCAGGGGTTAGGGCGCGTACTAGGGTTTAGGGTGCAGGGGTTAGGGCGTGGCCTAGGGTTTAGAGTGGGTGCCTTAGGGCGCGGCCTAGGGTTTAGGGTGCAGGGGTTAGGGCACGGCCTAGTGTTTAGGGTACAGGGGTTAGGGCGCGGCCTATGGTTTAGGGTGCAGGGGTTCGGGCGCGGCCTAGGGTTTAGGGTCCAGGGGTTAGGGCGCGGCCTAGGGTTTAGGGTGCTGGTGTAAGGGCGCGGATAAGGTTTATGGTGCAGCGGTTAGGGCGTGGCCTAGGGTTTAGGGTGCAGGGGTTAGGGCGCGGCCTAGGGTTTATGGTGCAGGGGTTAGGGCGTGGCCTAGGGTTTAGAGTGGGTGCCTTAGGGCGCGGCCTAGGGTTTAGGGTGCAGGGGTTAGGGCGCGGCCTAGGGTTTAGGGTATAGGGGTTTGGGCGCGGCCTATGGTTTAGGGTGCAGGGGTTAGGGCGCGGGCTAGGGTGTAGGGTTCAGAAGTTAGGGCGCGGCCTAGGGTTTAGGGTGCAGGGGTTAGGGCACGGCCGAAGGTTTTGGGTGGGGGCCTTAGGGCGCGGTCTAAGAATAAGGTTGCAGGGGTTCGGGCGCGGCATAGTGTTTAGGGTGCAAGGCTTAGGGCGCGGCCTAGGGTACAGGGCGCAGGGGTTAGGGCGCGGCCTAGCGTTTAGGGTGCGGGTGTTAGGGAGCAGACATCGGTTTAGGGTGCAGGGGTTAGGGCGCGTCCTAGGGTTTAGGGTACTGGGGTTAGGGTGCGGCCTAGTGTTTCGGGTGCAGGGGTTAGGGCGCAGCCTAGGGATTAGGGTACAGGGGTTAGGGCGCGGCCTATGGTTTAGGGTGCTGGTGTAAGGGCGCGGCCTAGGGTTTTGGATGCATAAGCTAGGGCGCGGCCTAGGTTTTAAGGGCGCAGGTGTTCGGGCGCGGCATAGGGTTTAGGGTGCAGGGGTTAGGGCGCGGCCTAGGGTTTAGGGTACAGGGGTTAGGGCGCGGCCTATGGTTTAGGGTGCAGGGGTTAGGGCGCTGCCGAGGGTTTAGGGTGCAGGGGTTAGGGCGCGGCCTAGGGGTTTGGGTCCAGGGGTTAGGGCGCGGCCTAGGGTTTAGGGTGCTGGTGTAAGGGCGCGGCCTAGGGTTTATGGTGCAGGGGTTAGGGCGCGGCCTAGGGTTTAGGGTGCAGGGGTTAGGGCGCGGCCTAGGGTTTAGGGCGCAGGGGTTCGGGCGCGGCATAGGGTTTTAGGTGCAAGGGTTAGGGCGCGGCCGAGGGTACAGGGCGCAGGGGTTAGGGCGCGGCCTAGGGTACAGGGCGCAGGGGTTAGGGTACGGCCTAGCGTTTAGGGTGAAGGTGTTAGGGAGCAGACTTGGGTTTAAGGTGCAGGGGTTAGGGCGCGTACTAGGGTTTAGGGTGCAGGGGTTAGGGCGTGGCCTAGGGTTTAGAGTGGGTGCCTTAGGGCGCGGCCTAGGGTTTAGGGTGCAGGGGTTAGGGCACGGCCTAGTGTTTAGGGTACAGGGGTTAGGGCGCGGCCTATGGTTTAGGGTGCAGGGGTTAGGGCGCGGCCTAGGGTTTAGGGTGCAGAAGTTAGGGCGCGGCCTAGGGTTTAGGGTGCAGGGGTTAGGGCACAGCCGAAGGTTTTGGGTGGGGGCCTTAGGGCGCGGTCTAGGGTTTATGGTGCAGGGGTTAGGGCGCGGCCTAGGGTTTAGGGTGCAGGGGTTCGGGCGCGGCATAGGGTTTAGGGTGCAAGGGTTAGGGCGCGGCGTAGGGTACAGGGCGCAGGGTTTAGGGCGCGGCCTAGGGTTTCAGGTGCAGAAGCTAGGGCGCGGCCTAGAATATAGGGCGCAGGGGTTCGGGCGTGGCATAGGGTATAGGGTGCAAGGTTTAGGGCGCGGCCGAGGGTACAAGGCGCAGGGGTTTGGACGCGGCCTAGGGTACAGGGCGCAGGGGTTAGGGCGCGGCCTAGCGTTTAGGGTGCAGGTGTTAGGGAGCAGACTTGGGTTTAGGGTGCGGGGGTTAGGGCGCGTCCTAGGGTTTAGGGTGCAGGGGTTAGGGCGTGGCCTAGGGTTTAGAGTGGGTGCCTTAGGGCGCGACCTAGGGTTTAGGGTGCAGGGGTTAGGGCGCGGCCTTGTGTTCAGGGTGTAGGGGTTAGGGCGCGCCCTAGGGTTTAGGGTGCAGGGGTTAGGGCGCGGCCTAGGGTTTTGGGTGCAGAAGTTAGGGCGCGGCCTAGGCTTTAGGGTGCAGGGGTTAGGGCACGGCCGAGGGTTTTGGGTGGGGGCCTAAGGGGGCGGTCTAGGGTTTAGGGTGCAGGGGTTAGGGCGCAGCCTAGGGTGTAGGGTGCAGGGGTTAGGGCGCGGCCTAGGGTTTTGGGTCCAGGGGTTAGGGCGCGGCCTAGGGTACAGGGCGCAGGGGTTAGGGCGCGGCCAAGGGTACAGATCGCAGGGGTTAGGGCGCGGCCTACGGTTTTGGGTGCATTAGTTAGGGCGCGGCCTAGGGTTTAGTCTGCAGGGGTTAGGGCACGGCCGAGGGTTTTGGGTCCAGGGGTTAGGGCGCGGCCTTGGGTTTAGGGTGCTGGTGTAAGGGCTCGGTCTAGGGTTTAGGGTGCAGGGGTTAGGGCGCGACCTAGCGTTTAGGGTGCAGGGGTTAGGGCGCGGCCTAGGGTTTAGGGCGCAGGGGTTCCGGCGCGGCATAGGGTTTGGAGTGGGTGCCTTAGGGCGCGGCCTAGGGTTTAGGGTGCAGGGGTTAGGGTGTGGCCTAGTGTTTAGGGGGCAGGGGTTTGGGCGCAGTCTAGGGATTAGGGTACAGGGGTTAGGGCGCGGCCTAGGGTTTAGGGTGCAGCGGTTAGGGCGCGGCCTAGGGTTTATGGTGCAGCGGTTAGGGCGCGGCCTAGGGTTTAGGGTGCTGGTGTAAGGGCGCGGCCTAGGGTTTATGGTGCAGGGGTTAGGGCGCGGCCTAGGGTTTAGGGCGCAGGGGTTAGGGCGTGGCCTAGGGTTCAGAGTGGGTGCCTTAGGGCGCGGCCTAGGGTTTAGGGTGCAGGGGTTAGGGCACGGCCGAGGGTTTTGGGTGGGGGCCTTAGGGCGCGGTCTTGGGTTTAGGGTGCAGGGGTTAGGGCGCGGCCTAGGGTGTAGGGTGCAGGGGTTAGGGCGCGGCCTAGGGCTTTGGGTCCAGGGGTTAGGGCGCGGCCTAGGGTTTTGGGTGCTGGTGTAAGGGCGCGTCCTAGGGTTTAGGGTGCAGGGGATAGGGCATGGCCTAGGGTTAAGGGTGCAGGTGTTAGGGCGCGGCCTAAAGTTCAGGGTGCCGGGGTTCGGGCGCGGCCTAGGGTTTAGGGTGCAAGGGTTAGGGCGCGGCCTAGGGTTTAGGGTGCTGGTGTAAGGGCGCGGCCTAAGGTTTATGGTGCATGGGTTAGGGCGCGGCCTAGGGTTTAGGGTGCAGGGGTTAGGGCTCGGCCTCGGGTTTAGGGTGCAGGGGTTCGGGCACGGCCTAGGGTTTAGGGTACAGGGGTTAGGGCGCGGCCTATGGTTTAGGGTGCAGGGGTTCGGGCGCGGCCTAGGGTTTAGGGTGCAGAAGTTAGGGCGCGGCCTAGGGTTTAGGGTGCAGGGGTTAGCGCACGGCCGAGGGTTTTGGGTGGGGGCCTTAGGGCGCGGTCTAGGGTTTATGGTGCAGGGGTTAGGGCGCGGCCTAGGGTGTAGGGTGCAGGGGTTAGGGCGCGGCCTAGGGTTTAGGGTGCAGGGGAGAGGGCGCGGCCTAGGGTTTATGGTGCAGCGGTTAGGGCGCGGCCTAGGGTTTAGGGTGCTGGTGTTAGGGCGCGGCCTAGGGTTTATGGTGCAGGGGTTAGGGCGCGGCCTAGGGTTTAGGGTGCAGGGGTTAGGGCGCGGCCTAGGGTTTATGGTGCAGGGGATAGGGCGTGGCCTAGGGTTAAGGGTGCAGGGGTTAGGGCGCGGCCTAAAGTTTAGGGTGCAGGGGTTAGGGCGCGGCATATGGTTTAGGGTGCAAGGGTTAGGGCACGGCCTAGGGTACAGGGCGCAGGGGTTAGGGCGCGGCCTAGGGTATAGGGCGCAGAGGTTATGGCGTGGCCTAGCGTTTAGGGTGCAGGTGTTAGGGAGCAGACTTGAGTTTAGGGTGCAGGGGTTAGGGCGCGTCCTAGGGTTTAGGGTGCAGGGGTTAGGGTGTGGCCTAGGGTTCAGAGTGGGTGCCTTAGGGCGCGGCCTAGGCTTTAGGGTGCAGGGGTTAGGGTGCGGCCTAGTGTTCAGGGTGTAGGGGTTAGGGCGCGCCCTAGGGTTTAGGGTGCAAGGGTTAGGGCGCGGCCTAGGGTTTTGGGTGCAGAAGTTAGGGCGCGGCCTAGGCTTTAGGGTGCAGGGGTTAGGGCACGGCCGAGGGTTTTGAATGGGGGCCTAAGGGGGCGGTCTAGGGTTTAGGGTGCAGGGGTTAGGGCGCAGCCTAGGGTGTAGGGTGCAGGGGTTAGGGCGCGGCCTAGGGTTTTGGGTCCAGGGGTTAGGGCGCGGCCTAGGGTACAGGGCGCAGGGGTTAGGGCGTGGCCAAGGGTACAGATCGCAGGGGTTAGGGCGCGGCCTACGGTTTTGGGTGCATTAGTTAGGGCGCGGCCTAGGGTTTAGTCTGCAGGGGTTAGGGCACGGCCGAGGGTTTTGGGTCCAGGGGTTAGGGCGCGGCCTAGGGTTTAGGGTGCTGGTGTAAGGGCTCGGTCTAGGGTTTAGGGTGCAGGGGTTAGGGCGCGACCTAGGGTTTAGGGTGCAGGGGTTAGGGCGCGGCCTAGGGTTTAGGGCGCAGGGGTTCGGGCGCGGCATAGAGTTTGGAGTGGGTGCCTTAGGGCGCGGCCTAGGGTTTAGGGTGCAGGGGTTAGGGTGTGGCCTAGTGTTTAGGGGGCAGGGGTTCGGGCGCGGCATAGGGTTTAGGGTGCAAGGGTTAGGGCGCGGCCTAGGGTACAGGGCGCAAGGGTTAGGGTGCGACCTAGGGTTTCGGGTGCAGAAGTTAGGGCGTGGCCTAGGGTTTAGGGTGCAGGGTTTAGAGCACGGACGAGGGTTTTGGGTGGGGGCCTTAGGGCGCGGTCTAGGGTTTAGGGTGCAGGGGTTAGGGCGCGGCGTAGGGTTTAGGGTGCAGGGGTTAGGGGGCGGCCTAGTGTTTAGGGTGCAGGGGTTCGGGCACGGCCTAGGGTTTAGGGTACAAGGGTTAGGGCGCGGCCTATGGTTTAGGGTGCAGGGGTTCGGGCGCCGCCTAGGGTTTAGGGTGCAGAAGTTAGGGCGCGGCCTAGGGTTTAGGGTGCAGGGGTTAGGGCAGGGCCGAGGGTTTTGGGTGGGGGCCTTAGGGCGCGGTCTAGGGTTTATGGTGCAGGGGTTAGGGCGCGGCCTAGGGTTTAGGGTGCTGGTGTAAGGGCGCGGCCTAGGGTTTAGGGAGCAGGGGTTCGGGCGCGGCATAGGGTTTAGGGTGCAAGGGTTAGGGCGCGGCCTAGGGTTTAGGGCGCAGGGGTTCGTGCGCGGCATATGGTTTAGGGTGCAAGGGTTAGGGCGCGGCCGAGGGTACAGGGCTCAGGGGTTAGGGCGCGGCCTAGGGTACAGGGCGCAGTGGTTAGGGCGCGGCCTAGCGTTTAGGGTACACGTGTTAGGGAGCAGACTTGGGTTTAGGGTGCAGGAGTTAGGGTGCGTCCTAGGGTTTAGGGTGCAGGGGTTAGGGCGTGGCCTAGGGTTTGGAGTGGGTGCCTTAGGGCGCCGCCTAGGGTTTAGGGTGCAGGGGTTAGGGTGCGACCTAGTGTTAAGGGTGTAGGGGTTAGGGGGCGCCCTAGGGTTTAGGGTGCAGGGGTTAGGGCGCGGCCTAGGGTTTTGGGTCCAGGGGTTAGGGCGCGGCCTAGGGTACAGGGCGCAGGGGTTAGGGCGCGGCCAAGGGTACAGGGCGCACGGGTTAGGGCGCGGCCTAGAGTTTTGGGTGCAGAAGTTAGGGCGCGGCCTAGGGTTTAGGGTGCCGGGGTTAGGGCACGGCCGAGGGTTTATGGTCCAGGGGTTAGGGCGCGGCCTAGGGTTTAGGGTGCTGGTTTAAGGGCGCGGTCTAGGGTTTAGGGTGCAGGGGTTAGGGCGCGGCCTAGGGTTTAGGGTGCAGGGGTTCGGGCGCGGCATAGGGTTTAGGGTGCAAGGGTTAGGGCGCGGCCTAGGGTACAGGGCGCAGGGGTTAGGGTGCGACCTAGGGTTTCGGGTGCAGAAGTTAGGGCGTGGCCTAGGGTTTAGGGTGCAGGGTTTAGGGCACGGCCGAGGGGTTTGGGTGGGGGCCTTAGGGCGCGGTCTAGGGTTTAGGGTGCAGGGGTTAGGGCGCAGCCAAGGGTGTAGGGTGCAGGGGTTAGGGCGCGGCCTATGGTTTCGGGTGCAGGGGTTCGGGCACGGCCTAGGGTTTAGGGTACAGGGGTTAGGGCGCGGCCTATGGTTTCGGGTGCAGGGGTTCGGGCGCGGCCTAGTGTTCAGGGTGCAGAAGTTAGGGCGCGGCCTAGGGTTTAGGGTGCAGGGGTTAGGGCACGGCCGAAGGTTTTGGGTGGGGGCCTTAGGGCGGGGTCTAGGGTTTATGGTGCAGGGGTTAGGGCGCAGCCTAGGGTGTAGGGTGCAGGGGTTAGGGGGCGGCCTAGGGTTTATGGTGCAGCGGTTAGGGCGCGGCCTAGGGTTTAGGGTGCTGGTGTAAGGGCGCGGCCTAGGGTTTATGGTGCAGGGGTTAGGGCGCGGCCTAGGGTTTAGGGCGCAGGGGTTAGGGCGTGGCCTAGGGTTCAGAGTGCGTACCTTAGGGCGCGGCCTAGGGTTTAGGGTGCAGGGGTTAGGGTGCGGCCTAGTGTTCAGGGTGTAGGGGTTAGGGCTCGGCCTAGGGTTTATGGTGCAGGGGTAAGAGCGCGGCCTAGGGTTTAGGGCGCAGGGTTTCGGGCGCGGCATAGGGTTTAGCGTGCAAGGGTTAGGGCGCGGCCGAGGGTACAGGGCGCAGGGGTTAGGGCGCGGCCTAGGGTACAGGGCGCAGGGGTTAGGGCGCGGCCTAGTGTTTAGGGTGCACGTGTTAGGGAACAGACTTGAGTTTAGGGTGCAGGGGTTAGGGCGCGGCCTAGGGTTCAGGGTGCAGGGGTTAGGGCGCGGCCTAGGGTTTTGGGTGCAGAAGTTAGGGCGCGGCCTAGGGTTTAGGGTGCAGGGGTTAGGGCGCAGCCTAGGGTGTAGGGTGCAGGGGTTAGGGCGCGGCCTAGGGTTTTGGGTCCAGGGGTTAGGGCGCGGCCTAGGGTACAGGGCGCAGGAGTTAGGGCGCGGCCTAGGGTTTAGGGTGCAGAAGTTAGGGCGCGGCCTAGGGTTCAGGGTGCAGGGGTTAGGGCACGGCCGAGGGTTTTGGGTCCAGGGGTTAGGGCGCGGCCGAGAGTTTAGGGTGCCGGGGTTAGGGCGCGGCCTAGGGTTTAGGGCGCAGGGGTTCGGGCGCGGCATAGGGTTTAGGGTGCAAGGGTTAGGGTGCTGCCTAGGTTACAGGGCGCATGGGTTAGGGCGCGGCCTAGGGTACAGGGCGCGGGGGTTAGGGCGCGGCGTAGCGTTTACGGTGCAGGTGTTAGGGAGCAGACTTGGGTTTAGGGTGCAGGGGTTAGGGCGCGTCCTAGGTTTTAGGGTGCAGGGGTTAGGGCGTGGCCTAGGGTTTAGAGTGGGTGCCTTAGGGCGCGGCCTAGTGTTTAGGGTGCAGGGGTTAGGGTGCGGCCTTGTGTTTAGGGTGCAGGGGTTGGGGCGCGGCCTAGGGTTTAGGGTACAGTGGTTAGGGCGCGGCCTATGGTTTAGGGTGCAGGGGTTAGGGCGCGGCCTAGGGTTTTGGGTGCAGAAGTTAGGGCTCGGCCTAGGGTTTAGGGTGCAGGGGTTAGGGCACGGCCGAGGGTTTTGGGTGGGGGCCTTAGGGCGCAGTCTAAGGGTTTAGGGTGCAGGGGTTAGAGCACTGCCGAGGGTGTAGGGTGCAGGGGTTAGGGCGCGGCCTAGCGTTTAGGGTGCAGGGGTTAGGGTGCGGCCTAGTGTTTAGGGTGCAGGGGTTAGGGCGCGGCCTAGAGTTTAGGGTACAGGGGTTAGGGCGCGGCCTATGGTTTAGGGTGCAGGGGTTAGGGCGCGGCCTCGGGGTTTGGGTGCAGAAGTTAGGACGCGGCCTAGGGTTTAGGGTGCAGGGGTTAGGGCACGGCCGAGGGTTTTGGGTGGGGGCCTTAGGGCGCGGTCTAGGGTTTAGGGTGAAAGTGTTAGGGCGCTGCCTAGGGTACAGGGCGCAGGGGTTAGGGCGCGGCCTAGGGTTTTGGGTCCAGGGGTTAGGGCACGACCTAGGGTTTAGGGTGCTGGTGTAAGGGCGCGGCCTAGGTTTTATGGTGCAGGGGTTCGGGCGCGGCCTAGAGTTTAGGGTGCATGGGTTTGGGCGCGGCCTAGGGTTTAGGGTGCAGGGGTTAGGGCGTGGCCTAGGGTTTAGAGTGGGTGCCTTAGGGCGCGGCCTAGTGTTTAGGGTGCAGGGGTTAGGGTGCGGCCTTGTGTTTAGGGTGCAGGGGTTGGGGCGCGGCCTAGGGTTTAGGGTACAGTGGTTAGGGCGCGGCCTATGGTTTAGGGTGCAGGGGTTAGGGCGCGGCCTAGGGTTTTGGGTGCAGAAGTTAGGGCTCGGCCTAGGGTTTAGGGTGCAGGGGTTAGGGCACGGCCGAGGGTTTTGGGTGGGGGCCTTAGGGCGCAGTCTAAGGGTTTAGGGTGCAGGGGTTAGAGCACTGCCGAGGGTGTAGGGTGCAGGGGTTAGGGCGCGGCCTAGCGTTTAGGGTGCAGGGGTTAGGGTGCGGCCTAGTGTTTAGGGTGCAGGGGTTAGGGCGCGGCCTAGAGTTTAGGGTACAGGGGTTAGGGCGCGGCCTATGGTTTAGGGTGCAGGGGTTAGGGCGCGGCCTCGGGTTTTGGGTGCAGAAGTTAGGACGCGGCCTAGGGTTTAGGGTGCAGGGGTTAGGGCACGGCCGAGGGTTTTGGGTGGGGGCCTTAGGGCGCGGTCTAGGGTTTAGGGTGAAAGTGTTAGGGCGCTGCCTAGGGTACAGGGCGCAGGGGTTAGGGCGCGGCCTAGGGTTTTGGGTCCAGGGGTTAGGGCACGACCTAGGGTTTAGGGTGCTGGTGTAAGGGCGCGGCCTAGGTTTTATGGTGCAGGGGTTCGGGCGCGGCCTAGAGTTTAGGGTGCATGGGTTTGGGCGCGGCCTAGGGTTTAGGGTGCAGGGGTTCAGGCGCGGCATAGGGTTTAGGGTGCAAGGGTTAGGGAGCAGACTTGGGTTTAGGGTGCAGGGGTTAGGGCGTGGCCTAGGGTTTAGGGTGCAGGGGTTAGGGCGTGGCCTAGGGTTTAGTGAGGGTGCCTTAGGGCGCTGCCAAGGTTTTAGGGTGCAGGGGTTAGGGTGCGGCCTAGTGTTTAGGGTGCAGGGGTTAGGGCGCGGCCTAGGGTTTAGGGTACAGGGGTTAGGGCGCGGCCTAGGGTTTAGGGTGCAGAAGTTAGGGCGCGGCCTAGGGTTTAGGGTGCATAGGTTAGGGCACGGCCTAGGGTTTTGGGTGGGGGCCTTAGGGCGCGGTCTAGGGTTTCGGGTGCAGGGGTTAGGGCGCTGCCGAGGGTGTAGGGTGCAGGGGTTAGGGCGCGGCCTAGGGGTTTGGGTCCCGGGGTTAGGGCGCGGCCTAGGGTTTAGGGTGCTGGTGTAAGGGCGCGGCCTAGGGTTTATGGTGCAGGGGTTAGGGCGCGGCCTAGGGTTTAGGGTGCAGGGGTTAGGGCGCGGCCTGGGGTTTAGGGCGCAGGGGTTCGGGCGCGGCATAGGGTTTTAGGTGCAAGGGTTAGGGCGCGGCCGAGGGTACAGGGCGCAGGGGTTAGGGCGCGGCCTAGGGTACAGGGCGCAGGGGTTAGGGTACGGCCTAGCGTTTAGGGTGAAGGTGTTAGGGAGCAGACTTGGGTTTAAGGTGCAGGGGTTAGGGCGCGTCCTAGGGTTTAGGGTGCAGGGGTTAGGGCGTGGCCTTGGGTTTAGAGTGGGTGCCTTAGGGCGCGGCCTAGGGTTTAGGGTGCAGGGGTTAGGGCACGGCCTAGTGTTTAGGGTACAGGGGTTAGGGCGCGGCCTATGGTTTAGCGTGCAGGGGTTAGGGCGCGGCCTAGGGTTTAGGGTGCAGAAGTTAGGGCGCGGCCTAGGGTTTAGGGTGCAGGGTTTAGGGCACAGCCGAAGGTTTTGGGTGGGGGCCTTAGGGCGCGGTCTAGGGTTTATGGTGCAGGGGTTAGGGCGCGGCCTAGGGTTTAGGGTGCAGGGGTTCGGGCGCGGCATAGGGTTTAGGGTGCAAGGGTTAGGGCGCGGCCTAGGGTTTCAGGTGCAGAAGCTAGGGCGCGGCCTAGGGTAAAGGGCGCAGGGGTTCGGGCGTGGCATAGGGTATAGGGTGCAAGGTTTAGGGCGCGGCCTAGGGTACAGGGCGCAGGGGTTTGGACGCGGCCTAGGGTACAGGGCGCAGGGGTTAGGGCGCGGCCTAGCGTTTAGGGTGCAGGTGTTAGGGAGCAGACTTGGCTTTAGGGTGCGGGGGTTAGGGCGCGTCCTAGGGTTTAGGGTGCAGGGGTTAGGGCGTGGCCTAGGGTTTAGAGTGGGTGCCTTAGGGCGCGACCTAGGGTTTAGGGTGCAGGGGTTAGGGTGCGGCCTAGTGTTTAGGGTGCAGGGGTTAGGGCGCGGCCTAGGGTTTAGGGTACAGGGGTTAGGGCGCGGCCTATGGTTTAGGGTGCAGGGGTTAGGGCGCGGCCTAGGGTTTAGGGTGCATAGGTTAGGGCACAGCCGAGGGTTTTGGGTGGGGGCCTTAGGGCGCGGCCTAGGGTTCAGGGTGCAGGGGTTAGGGCGCGGCCTAGGGTGTAGGGTGCAGGGGTTAAGGCGCGGCCAAGGGTTTTGGGTCCAGGGGTTAGGGCGTGGCCTAGGGTTTAGGGTGCTGGTGTGAGGGCACGGTCTAGGGTTTAGGGTGAAGGGGTTAGGGCGTGGCCTAGCATTTAGGGTGCAGGTGTTACGGAGCAGATTTGGGTTTAGGGTGCAGGGGTTAGGGCGCGTCCTAGGGTTTAGGGTGCAGGGGTTAGGGCGTGGCCTAGGGTTCAGAGTGGGTGCCTTAGGGCGCGGCCTGGGGTTTAGGGTGCAGGGGTTCGGGTGCGGCCTAGTGTTTAGGGTGCAGGGGTTTGGGTCCGCCCGAGGGTTTAGGGTGCAGGGGTTAGGGCGCGGCCTAAGGTTTATGGTGCATGGGTTAGGGCGCGGCCTAGGGTTTAGGGTGCAGGGGTTAGACCACGGCCTAGGGTTTAGGGTGCAGGGGTTCTGGCGCGGCATAGGGTTTAGGGTGCAAGGGTTAGGGCGCGTCCTAGGGTTTAGGGTGCAGGGGTTTGGGCGTGGACTAGGGTTTAGATTGGGTGCCTTAGGGCGCGGCCTAGGGTTTAGGGTGCAGGGGTTAGGGTGCGGCCTAGTGTTTAGGGTGCAGTGGTTAGGGCACGGCCTAGGGTTTAGGGTACAAGGCTTAGGGCGCGGCCTATGGTTTAGGGTGCAGGGGTTAGGGCGCGGCCTAGGTTTTATGGTGCAGAAGTTAGGGCGCGGCCTAGGGTTTAGGGTGCAGGGGTAAGAGCGCGGCCTAGGGTTTAGGGCGCAGGGTTTTGGGCGCGGCATAGGGTTTAGCGTGCAAGGGTTAGGGCGCGGCCGAGGGTACAGGGCGCAGGGGTTAGGGCGCGGCCTAGGGTACAGGGCGCAGGGGTTAGGACGCGGCCTAGTGTTTAGGGTGCGCGTGTTAGGGAACAGACTTGGGTTTAGGGTGCAGGGGTTAGGGCGCGTCCTAGGGTTTAGGGTGCAGGGGTTATGGCGCGGCCTAGCGTTTAGGGTGCAGGTTTTAGGGAGCAGACTTTGGTTTAGGGTGCCGGGGTTAGGGCGCGGCGTAGGGTTTAGGGTGCAGGGGTTAGGTTGCGGCCTATGGTTTAGGGTGCAGGGGTTAGGGCGCGGCCTAGAGTTTAGGGTACAGGGGTTAGGGCGCGGCCTATGGTTTAGGGTGCAGGGGTTAGGGCGCGGCCTAGGGTTTTGGGTGCAGAAGTTAGGGCGCGGCCTAGGGTTTAGGGTGCAGGGGTTAGGGCACGGCCGAGGGTTTTGGGTGGGGGCCTTAGGGCGCGGTCTAGGGTTTAGGGTGAAGGTGTTAGGGCGCTGCCTAGGGTACAGGGCGCAGGGGTTAGGACGCGGCCTAGGGTTTTGGGTCCAGGGGTTAGGGCGCGACCTAGGGTTTAGGGTGCTGGTGTAAGGGCGCGGACTAGGGTTTATGGTGCAGGGGTTCGGGCGCGGCCTAGAGTTTAGGGTGCATGGGTTAGGGCGCGGCCTAGGGTTTAGGGTGCAGGGGTTCGGGGACGGCATAGGGTTTAGGGTGCAAGGGTTAGGGAGCAGACTTGGGTTTAGGGTGCAGGGGTTAGGGCGTGGCCTAGGGTTTAGGGTGCAGGGGGTAGGGCGTGGCCTAGGGTTTAGAGTGGGTGCCTTAGGGTGCGGCCTAGGTTTTAGGGTGCAGGGGTTCGGGTGCGGCCTAGTGTTTAGGGTGCAGGGGTTAGGGCGCGGCCTAGGGTTTAGGGTACATGGGTTAGGGCGCGGCCTATGGTTTAGGGTGCAGGGGTTAGGGCGCTGCCTAGGGTTTAGGGTGCAGAAGTTAGGGCGCGGCCTAGGGTTTAGGGTGCATAGGTTAGGGCACGGCCGAGGGTTTTGGGTGGGGGCCTTAGGGCGCGGTCTACGGTTTAGGGTGCAGGGGTTAGGGCGCTGCCGAGGGTGTAGGGTGCAGGGGTTAGGGCGCGGCCTAGGGGTTTGGGTCCAGGGGTTAGGGCGCGGTGTAGGGTTTAGGGTGCTGGTGTAAGGGCGCGGCCTAGGGCTTATGGGGCAGGGGTTAGGGCGCGGCCTAGGGTTTAGGGTGCAGAGGTTAGGGCGCGGCCTAGGGTTTAGGGCGCAGGGGTTCGGGCGCGGCATAGGGTTTAGGGTGCAAGGGTTTGGGCGCGGCCGAGGGTACAGGGCGCAGGGGTTAGGGCGCGGCCTAGGGTGCAGGGCGCACGGGTTAGGGCACGGCCTAGCGTTTAGGGTGATGGTGTTAGGGAGCAGACTTGGGTTTAGGGTGCAGGGGTTAGGGCGCGACCAAGGGTTTAGGGTGCAGGGGTTAGGGCGTGGCCTAGGGTTTAGAGTGGGTGCCTTAGGGCGCGGCCTAGGGTTTAGGGTGCAGGGGTTAGGGCGCGGCCTAGGGTTTCGGGTGCAGAAGTTAGGGCGCGACCTAGGGTTTAGGGTGCAGGGTTTAGGGCACGGTCGAGGGTTTTGGGTGGGGGCCTTAGGGCGCGGTCTAGGGTTTAGGGTGCAGGGGTTAGGGCGCGGCCAAGGGTGTAAGGTGCAGGGGTTAGGGCGCTGGCTAGTGTTTAGGGTGCAGGGGTTCGGGCACGGCCTAGTGTTTAGGGTACAGGGGTTAGGGCGCGGCCTATGGTTTAGGGTCCTGGGGTTCGGGCGCGGCCTAGGGTTTAGGGTGCGGAAGTTAGGGCGCGGCCTACGGTTTAGGGTGCAGGTGTTAGGGCACGGCCGAGGGTTTTGGGTGGGGGCCTTAGGGCGCGGTCTAGGGTTTATGGTGCAGGGGTTAGGGCGCGGCCTAGGGTTTAGGGTGCTGGTGTAAGGACGCGGCCTAGGGTTTATGGTGCAGGGATTAGGGCGCGGCCTAGGGTTTAGGGTGCAGGGGTTAGGGCGCGGCCTAGGGTTTATGGTGCAGGGGATAGGGCGTGGCCTAGGGTTAAGGGTGCAGGGGTTAGGGCGCGGCCTAAAGTTTACTGTGCAGGGGTTCGGGCGCGGCATAGGGTTTAGGGTGCAACGGTTAGGGTGCGGCCTAGGTTACAGGGCTCAGGGGTTAGGGCGCGGCCTAGGGTACAGGGCGCAGGGGTTAGGGCGTGGCCTAGCGTTTACGGTGCAGGCGTTAGGGAGCAGACTTGGGTTTAGGGTGCAGGGGTTAGGGCGCGTCCTAGGGTTTAGGGTGCAGGGGTTAGGGCGTGGCCTAGGGTTTAGAGTGGGTGCCTTAGGGCGCGGCCTAGGGTTTAGGGTGCAGGGGTTAGGGTGCGGCCTAGTGTTTAGGGTGCAGGGGTTAGGGCGCGGACTAGGGTTTAGGGTGCAGGGGTTAGGGCGCGGCCTATGGTTTAGGGTGCAGGGGTTAGGGCGCGGCCTAGGGTTTTGGGTGCAGAAGTTTGGGCTCGGCCTAGGGTTTAGGGTGCAGGGGTTAGGGCACGGCCGAGAGTTTTGTGTGGGGGCCTTAGGGCGCGGTCTCGGGTTTAGGGTGCAGTGGTTAGGGCGCTGCCCAGGGAGTAGGGTGCAGGGGTTAGGGCGCGGCCTAGGGTTTTGGGTCCAGGGGTTAGGGCACGGCCTAGGGTACAGGGCGCAGGGGTTAGGGCGCGGCCTAGGGTACAGGGCGCAGGGGTTAGGGCGCGGCCTACGGTTTAGGGTACCGGGGTTAGGGCGCGGCCTATGGTTTAGGGTGCAGGGGTTAGGGTGTGGCCTAGGGTTTTGGGTGCAGAAGTTAGGGCGTGGCCTAGGGTTTAGGGTGCAGGGGTTAGGGCACGGCCGAGGGTTTTGGGTGGGGGCCTTAGGGCGCGGTCTAGGGTTTAGGGTGCAGGGGTTAGGGCGCGGTCTAGGGTTTAGGGTGCAGGGGTTCGGGCGCGGCATAGGGTTTAGGGTGCAAGGGTTAGGGTGCGGCCTAGGTTACAGGGCGCAGGGGTTAGGGCGCGGCCTAGGGTACAGGGCGCAGGGGTTTGGGCGCGGCCTAGCGTTTACGGCGCAGGTGTTAGGGAGCAGACTTGGGTTTAGGGTGCAGGGGTTAGGGCGCGTCCTAGGGTTTAGGGTGCAGGGGTTAGGGCGTGGCCTAGGGTTTAGAGTGGGTGCCTTAGGGCGCGGCCTAGGGTACAGGGTGCCGGGATTAGGGTGCGGCCTAGTGTTTAGGGTGCAGGGGTTAGGGCGCGGACTAGGGTTTAGGGTGCAGGGGTTAGGGCGCGGTCTATGGTTTAGGGTGCAGGGGTTAGGGCGCGGCCTAGGGTTTTGGGTGCAGAAGTTTGGGCTCGGCCTAGGGTTTAGGGTGCAGGGGTTAGGGCACGGCCGAGGGTGCAGGGTGTAGGGGTTAGGGCGCGGCCTAGGGTTTTGGGTCCAGGGGTTAGGGCGCGGCCTAGGGTTTAGGGTGCTGGTGTAAGGGCGCGGCCTAGGGTTTATGGTGCAGGGGTTAGGGCGCGGCCTAGGGTTTAGGGTGCAGGGGTTAGGGCGCGGCCTAGGGTTTAGGGCGCAGGGGTTCGGGCGCGGAATAGGGTTTAGGGTGCAAGGGTTAGGGCGCGGCCGAGGGTACAGGGCGCTAGGGTTAGGGAGCAGACTTGGGTTTAGGGTGCAGGGGTTAGGGCGCGTCCTAAGGTTTAGGGTGCAGGGGTTAGGGCGTGGCCTTGGGTTTAGAGTGGGTGCCTTAGGGCGCGGCCTAGGGTTTAGGGTGCAGGGGTTAGGGCGCGGCGTAGGGTTTAGGGTGCAGGGGTTAGGGCGCGGCCTAGTGTTTAGGGTGCAGGGGTTCGGGCACGGCCTAGGGTTTAGGGTACAGGGGTTAGGGCGCGGCCTATGGTTTAGGGTGCAGGGGTTCGGGCGCGGCCTAAGGTTTAGGGTGCAGAAGTTAGGGCGCGGCCTAGGGTTTAGGGTGCAGGGGTTAGGGCAGGGCCGAGGGTTTTGGGTGGGGGCCTTAGGGCGCGGTCTAGGGTTTATGGTGCAGGGGTTAGGGCGCGGCCTAGGGTTTAGGGTGCTGGTGTAAGGGCGCGGCCAAGGGTTTAGGGCGCAGGGGTTCGTGCGCGGCATATGGTTTAGTGTGCAAGGGTTAGGGCGCGGCCTAGGGTTTAGGGTGCTGGTGTAAGGGCGCGGCCTAGGGTTTAGGGAGCAGGGGTTCGGGCGCGGCATAGGGTTTAGGGTGCAAGGGTTAGGGCGCGGCCTAGGGTTTAGGGCGCAGGGGTTCGTGCGCGGCATATGGTTTAGGGTGCAAGGGTTAGGGCGCGGCCGAGGTTACAGGGCTCAGGGGTTAGGGCGCGGCCTAGGGTTTAGGGCGCAGGGGTTAGGGCGCGGCCTAGCATTTAGGGTGCACGTGTTAGGGAGCAGATTTGGGTTTAGGGTGCAGGAGTTAGGGTGCGTCCTAGGGTTTAGGGTGCAGGGGTTAGGGCGTGGCCTAGGGTTTGGAGTGGGTGCCTTAGGGCGCGGCCTAGGGTTTAGGGTGCAGGGGTTAGGGTGCGACCTAGTGTTAAGGGTGTAGGGGTTAGGGGGCGCCCTAGGGTTTAGGGTGCAGGGGTTAGGGCGCGGCCTAGGGTTTTGGGTGCAGAAGATAGGGCGCGGCCTAGGGTTTAGGGTGCAGGGGTTAGGGCGTGGCCTAGGGTTCAGAGTGGGTGCCTTAGGGCGCGGCCTAGGGTTTAGGGTGCAGGGGTTAGGGTGCGACCTAGTGTTAAGGGTTTAGGGGTTAGGGCGCGCCATAGGGTTTAGGGTGCAGGGGTTAGGGCACGGCCGAGGGTTTTGGGTGGGGGCCTAAGGGCGCGGTCTAGGGTTTAGGGTGCACGGGTTAGGGCGCAGCCTAGGGTGGAGGGTGCAGGGGTTAGGGCGCGGCCTATGGTTTTGGGTCCAGGGGTTAGGGCGCGGCCTAGGGTACAGGGCGCAGGGGTTAGGGCGCGGCCAAGGGTACAGGGCGCACGGGTTAGGGCGCAGCCTAGGGTTTTGGGTGCAGAAGTTAGGGCGCGGCCTAGGGTTTAGGGTGCAGGGGTTAGGGCACAGCCGAGGGTTTATGGTCCAGGGGTTAGGGCGCGGCCTAGGGTTTAGGGTGCTGGTGTAAGGGCGCGGTCTAGGGTTTAGGGTGCAGGGGTTAGTGCGCGGCCTAGGGTTTAGGGTGCAGGGGTTCGGGCGCGGCATAGGGTTTAGGGTGCAAGGGTTAGGGCGCGGCCTAGGGTACAGGGCGCAGGGGTTAGGGTGCGACCTAGGGTTTCGGGTGCAGAAGTTAGGGCGTGGCCTAGGGTTTAGGGTGCAGGGTTTAGGGCACGGCCGAGGGGTTTGGGTGGGGGCCTTAGGGCGCGGTCTAGGGTTTAGGGTGCAGGGGTTAGGGCGCGGCCAAGGGTGTAGGGTGCAGGGGTTAGGGCGCGGCCTAGTGTTTAGGGTGCAGGGGTTCGGGCACGGCCTAGGGTTTAGGGTACAGGGGTTAGGGCGCGGCCTATGGTTTCGGGTGCTGGGGTTCGGGCGCGGCCTAGTGTTCAGGGTGCAGAAGTTAGGGCGCGGCCTAGGGTTTAGGGTGCAGGGGTTAGGGCACGGCCGAAGGTTTTGGGTGGGGGCCTTAGGGCGCGGTCTAGGGTTTATGGTGCAGGGGTTAGGGCGCAGCCTAGGGTGTAGGGTGCAGGGGTTAGGGGGCGGCCTAGGGTTTAGGGTGCAGGGGATAGGGCGCGGCCTAGGGTTTATGGTGCAGCGGTTAGGGCGCGGCCTAGGGTTTAGGATGCTGGTGTAAGGGAGCGGCCTAGGGTTTATGGTGCAGGAGTTAGGGCGCGGCCTAGGGTTTAGGGCGCAGGGGTTAGGGCGTGGCCTAGGGTTCAGAGTGGGTGCCTTAGGGCGCGGCCTAGGGTTTAGGGTGCAGGGGTTAGGGTGCGGCCTAGTGTTAAGGGTGTAGGGGTTAGGGCTCGGCCTAGGGTTTATGGTGCAGGGGTAAGAGCGCGGCCTAGGGTTTAGGGCGCAGGGTTTCGGGCGCGGCATAGGGTTTAGCGTGCAAGGGTTAGGGCGCGGCCGAGGGTACAGGGCGCAGGGGTTCGGGTGCGGCCTAGGGTACAGGGCGCAGGGGTTAGGGCGCGGCCTAGTGTTTAGGGTGCACGTGTTAGGGAACAGACTTGAGTTTAGGGTGCAGGGGTTAGGGCGCGGCCTAGGGTTTAGGGTGCAGGGGTTAGGGCGCGGCCTAGGGTTTTGGGTGCAGAAATTAGGGCGCGGCCTAGGGTTTAGGGTGCAGGGGTTAGGGCGCAGCCTAGGGTGTAAGGTGCAGGGGTTAGGGCGCGGCCTAGGGTTTTGGGTCCAGGGGTTAGGGCGCGGCCTAGGGTACAGGGCGCAGGAGTTAGGGCGCGGCCTAGGGTTTAGGGTGCAGAAGTTAGGGCGCGGCCTAGGGTTCAGGGTGCAGGGGTTGGGGCAGGGCCGAGGGTTTTGGGTCCAGGGGTTAGGGCGCGGCCTAGGGTTTAGGGTGCCGGGGTTAGGGCGCGGCCTAGGGTTTAGGGCGCAGGGGTTCGGGCGCGGCATAGGGTTTAGGGTGCAAGGGTTAGGGTGCTGCCTAGGTTACAGGGCGCATGGGTTAGGGCGCGGCCTAGGGTACAGGGCGCGGGGGTTAGGGCGCGGCGTAGCGTTTACGGTGCAGGTGTTAGGGAGCAGACTTGGGTTTAGGGTGCAGGGGTTAGGGCGCGTCCTAGGTTTTAGGGTGCAGGGGTTAGGGCGTGGCCTAGGGTTTAGAGTGGGTGCCTTAGGGCGCGGCCTAGTGTTTAGGGTGCAGGGGTTAGGGTGCGGCCTTGTGTTTAGGGTGCAGGGGTTGGGGCGCGGCCTAGGGTTTAGGGTACAGTGGTTAGGGCGCGGCCTATGGTTTAGGGTGCAGGGGTTAGGGCGCGGCCTAGGGTTTTGGGTGCAGAAGTTAGGGCTCGGCCTAGGGTTTAGGGTGCAGGTTTTAGGGCACGGCCGAGGGTTTTGGGTGGGGGCCTTAGGGCGCAGTCTAAGGGTTTAGGGTGCAGTGGTTCGAGCGCTGCCGAGGGTGTAGGGTGCAGGGGTTAGGGCGCGGCCTAGGGTTTTGGGTCCAGGGGTTAGGGCGCGGCCTAGGGTTTAGGGTGCTGGTGTAAGGGCGCGGATAAGGTTTATGGTGCAGCGGTTAGGGCGTGGCCTAGGGTTTAGGGTGCAGGGGTTAGGGCGCGGCCTAGGGTTTATGGTGCAGGGGTTAGGGCGTGGCCTAGGGTTTAGAGTGGGTGCCTTAGGGCGCGGCCTAGGGTTTAGGGTGCAGGGGTTAGGGCGCGGCCTAGGGTTTAGGGTATAGGGGTTTGGGCGCGGCCTATGGTTTAGGGTGCAGGGGTTAGGGCGCGGCCTAGGGTGTAGGGTTCAGAAGTTAGGGCGCGGCCTAGGGTTTAGGGTGCAGGGGTTAGGGCACGGCCGAAGGTTTTGGGTGGGGGCCTTAGGGCGCGGTCTAAGAATAAGGGTGCAGGGGTTCGGGCGCGGCATAGTGTTTAGGGTGCAAGGCTTAGGGCGCGGCCTAGGGTACAGGGCGCAGGGGTTAGGGCGCGGCCTAGCGTTTAGGGTGCGGGTGTTAGGGAGCAGACATCGGTTTAGGGTGCAGGGGTTAGGGCGCGTCCTAGGGTTTAGGGTACTGGGGTTAGGGTGCGGCCTAGTGTTTAGGGTGCAGGGGTTAGGGCGCAGTCTAGGGATTAGGGTACAGGGGTTAGGGCGCGGCCTAGGGTTTAGGGTGCAGCGGTTAGGGCGCGGCCTAGGGTTTTGGGTGCAGAAGCTAGGGCGCGGCCTAGGTTTTAAGGGCGCAGGTGTTCGGGCGCGGCATAGGGTTTAGGGTGCAAGGGTCAGGGCGCGGCCTAGGGTACAGGGCGCAGGGGTTAGGGCGCGGCCTAGGGTTTAGGGCGCAGGGGTTAGGGCACGGCCTAGCGTTTAGGGTGCAGGTGTTACGGAGCAGACATGGGTTTAGGGTGCAGGGTTTAGGGCGCGGCCTAGGGTTTAGGGTACAGGGGTTAGGGCGCGGCCTAGGGTTTGGGGTGGGGTCCTAAGGGCGCGGTCTAGGGTTTAGGGTGCAAGGGTTAGGGCGCGGCCTAGGGTGTAGGGTGCAGGGGTTAGGGCGCGGCCTAGTGTTTAGGGTGCAGGGGTTCGGGCACGGCCTAGGGTTTAGGGTATAGGGGTTAGGGCGCGGCCTATGGTTTAGGGTGCAGTGGTTCGGGCGCGGCCTAGGGTTTAGGGTGCAGAAGTTAGGGCGCGGCCTAGGTTTTAGGGTGCAGGGGTTAGGGCGCGGCCTAGGGTGTAGGGTGCAGGGGTTAGGGCGCGGCCTAGGGTTTAGGGTGCAGGGGATAGGGCGCGGCCTTGGGTTTATGGTGCAGCGGTTAGGGCGCGGCCTAGGGTTTAGGGTGCTGGTGTAAGGGCGCGGCCTAGGGTTTATGGTGCAGGGGTTAGGGCGCGGCCTAGGGTTTAGGGTGCAGGGGTTAGGGCGCGACCTAGGGTTTAGGGTGCAGGGGTTAGGGCGCGGCATATGGTTTAGGGTGCAAGGGTTAGGGCGCGGCCTAGGGTACAGGGCGCAGGTGTTAGGGCGCGGCCAGGGGTACAGGGCGCAGGGGTTAGGGCGCGGCCTAGCGTTTAGGGTGCAGGTGTTAGGGAGCAGACTTGGGTTTAGGGTGCCGGGGTTAGGGCGCGGCGTAGGGTTTAGGGTGCAGGGGTTAGGGTGCGGCCTAGTGTTTAGGGTGCAGGGGTTAGGGCGCGGCCTAGAGTTTAGGGTACAGGGGTTAGGGCGCGGCCTAGGGTTTAGGGTGCAGGGGTTAGGGCGCGGCCTAGGGTTTTGGGTGCAGAAGTTAGGGCGCGGCCTAGGGTTTAGGGTGCAGGGGTTAGGGCACAGCCGAGTGTTTTGGGTGGGGGCCTTAGGTCGCGGTCTAGGGTTTAGGGTGAAAGTGTTAGGGCGCTGCCTAGGGTACAGGGCGCAGGGGTTAGGGCGCGGCCTAGGGTTTTGGGTCCAGGGGTTAGGGCGCGACCTAGGGTTTAGGGTGCTGGTGTAAGGGCGCGGCCTAGGTTTTATGGTGCAGGGGTTCGGGCGCGGCCTAGAGTTTAGGGTGCATGGGTTTGGGCGCGGCCTAGGTTTTGGGTGCAGGGGTTCGGGCGCGGCATAGGGTTTAGGGTGCAAGGGTTAGGGAGCAGACTTGGGTTTAGGGTGCAGGGGTTAGGGCGTGGCCTAGGGTTTAGGGTGCAGGGGTTAGGGCGTGGCCTAGGGTTTAGAGAGGGTGCCTTAGGGCGCTGCCAAGGTTTTAGGGTGCAGGGATTAGGGTGCGGCCTAGTGTTTAGGGTGCAGGGGTTAGGGCGCGGCCTAGGGTTTAGGGTACAGGGGTTAGGGCGCGGCCTATGGTTTAGGGTGCAGGGGTTAGGGCGCGGCCTAGGGTTTAGGGTGCAGAAGTTAGGGCGCGGCCTAGGGTTTAGGGTGCATAGGTTAGGGCACGGCCGAGGGTTTTGGGTGGGGGCCTTAGGGCGCGGTCTAGGGTTTCGGGTGCAGGGGTTAGGGCGCTGCCGAGGGTGTAGGGTGCAGGGGTTAGGGCGCGGCCTAGGGGTTTGGGTCCAGGGGTTAGGGCGCGGCCTAGGGTTTAGGGTGCTGGTGTAAGGGCGCGGCCTAGGGTTTATGGTGCAGGGGTTAGGGCGCGGCCTAGGGTTTAGGGTGCAGGGGTTAGGGCGCGGCCTAGGGTTTAGGGCGCAGGGGTTCGGGCGCGGCATAGGGTTTTAGGTGCAAGGGTTAGGGCGCGGCCGAGGGTACAGGGCGCAGGGGTTAGGGCGCGGCCTAGGGTACTGGGCGCAGGGGTTAGGGTACGGCCTAGCGTTTAGGGTGAAGGTGTTAGGGAGCAGACTTGGGTTTAAGGTGCAGGGGTTAGGGCGCGTCCTAGGGTTTAGGGTGCAGGGGTTAGGGCGTGGCCTAGGGTTTAGAGTGGGTGCCTTAGGGCGCGGCCTAGGGTTTAGGGTGCAGGGGTTAGGGCACGGCCTAGTGTTTAGGGTACAGGGGTTAGGGCGCGGCCTATGGTTTAGGGTGCAGGGGTTAGGGCGCGGCCTAGGGTTTAGGGTGCAGAAGTTAGGGTGCGGCCTAGGATTTAGGGTGCAGGGGTTAGGGCACAGCCGAAGGTTTTGGGTGGGGGCCTTAGGGCGCGGTCTAGGGTTTATGGTGCAGGGGTTAGGGCGCGGCCTAGGGTTTAGGGTGCAGGGGTTCGGGCGCGGCATAGGGTTTAGGGTGCAAGGGTTAGGGCGCGGCCTAGGGTACAGGGCGCAGGGTTTAGGGCGCGGCCTAGGGTTTCAGGTGCAGAAGCTAGGGCGCGGCCTAGGGTAAAGGGCGCAGGGGTTCGGGCGTGGCATAGGGTATAGGGTACAAGGTTTAGGGCGCGGCCTAGGGTACAGGGCGCAGGGGATTGGACGCGGCCTAGGGTACAGGGCGTAGGGGTTAGGGCGCGGCCTAGCGTTTAGGGTGCAGGTGTTAGGGAGCAGACTTGGGTTTAGGGTGCGGGGGTTAGGGCGCGTCCTAGGGTTTAGGGTGCAGGGGTTAGGGCGTGGCCTAGGGTTTAGAGTGGGTGCCTTAGGGCGCGACCTAGGGTTTAGGGTGCAGGGGTTAGGGCGCGGCCTAGGGTTTAGGGTACAGGGGTTAGGGCGCGGCCTATGGTTTAGGGTGCAGGGGTTAGGGCGCGGCCTAGGGTTTAGGGTACAGGGGTTAGGGCGCGGCCTATGGTTTAGGGTGCAGGGGTTAGGGCGCGGCCTAAAGTTTTGGGTGCAGAAGTTAGGGCGCGGCCTAGGGTTTAGGGTGCAGGGGTTAGGGCACGGCCGAGGGTTTTGGGTGGGGGCCTTAGGGCGCGGTCTAGGGTTTAGGGTGAAGGTGTTAGGGCGCTGCCTAGGGTACAGGGCGCAGGGGTTAGGACGCGGCCTAGGGTTTTGGGTCCAGGGGTTAGGGCGCGACCTAGGGTTTAGGGTGCTGGTGTAAGGGCGCGGACTAGGTTTTATGGTGCAGGGGTTCGGGCGCGGCCTAGAGTTTAGGGTGCATGGGTTAGGGCGCGGCCTAGGGTTTAGGGTGCAGGGGTTCGGGGACGGCATAGGGTTTAGGGTGCAAGGGTTAGGGAGCAGACTTGGGTTTAGGGTGCAGGGGTTAGGGCGTGGCCTAGGGTTTAGGGTGCAGGGGGTAGGGCGTGGCCTAGGGTTTAGAGTGGGTGCCTTAGGGCGCGGCCTAGGTTTTAGGGTGCAGGGGTTAGGGTGCGGCCTAGTGTTTAGGGTGCAGGGGTTAGGGCGCGGCCTAGGGTTTAGGGTACAGGGGTTAGGGCGCGGCCTATGGTTTAGGGTGCAGGGGTTAGGGCGCTGCCTAGGGTTTAGGGTGCAGAAGTTAGGGCGAGGCCTAGGGTTTAGCGTGCATAGGTTAGGGCACAGCCGAGGGTTTTGGGTGGGGGCCTTAGGGCGCGGTCTAGGGTTTAGGGTGCAGGGGTTAGGGCGCTGCCGAGGGTGTAGGGTGCAGGGGTTAGGGCGCGGCCTAGGGGTTTGGGTCCAGGGGTTAGGGCGCGGTCTAGGGTTTAGGGTGCTGGTGTAAGGGCGCGGCCTAAGGCTTATGGTGCAGGGGTTAGGGCGCGGCCTAGGGTTTAGGGTGCATGGGTTTGGGCGCGGCCTAGGGTTTAGGGTGCAGGGGTTAGGGCGCGGCATAGGGTTTAGGGTGCAAGGGTTAGGGAGCAGACTTGGGTTTAGGGTGCAGGGGTTAGGGCGTGGCCTAGGGTTTAGGGTGCAGGGGTTAGGGCGTGGCCTATGGTTTAGGGTGCAGGGGTTAGGGCGCGGCCTAGGGTTTAGGGTGCAGGGGTTAGGGCGCGGCCTAGGGTTTAGGGCGCAGGGGTTCGGGCGCGGCATGGGGTTTTAGGTGCAAGGGTTAGGGCGCGGCCGAGGGTACAGGGCGCAGGGGTTAGGGCGCGGCCTAGGGTACTGGGCGCAGGGGTTAGGGTACGGCCTAGCGTTTAGGGTGAAGGTGTTAGGGCGCTGCCTAGGGTACAGGGCGCAGGGGTTAGGACGCGGCCTAGGGTTTTGGGTCCAGGGGTTAGGGCGCGACCTAGGGTTTAGGGTGCTGGTGTAAGGGCGCGGACTAGGTTTTATGGTGCAGGGGTTCGGGCGCGGCCTAGAGTTTAGGGTGCATGGGTTAGGGCGCGGCCTAGGGTTTAGGGTGCAGGGGTTCGGGGACGGCATAGGGTTTAGGGTGCAAGGGTTAGGGAGCAGACTTGGGTTTAGGGTGCAGGGGTTAGGGCGTGGCCTAGGGTTTAGGGTGCAGGGGGTAGGGCGTGGCCTAGGGTTTAGAGTGGGTGCCTTAGGGCGCGGCCTAGGTTTTAGGGTGCAGGGGTTAGGGTGCGGCCTAGTGTTTAGGGTGCAGGGGTTAGGGCGCGGCCTAGGGTTTAGGGTACAGGGGTTAGGGCGCGGCCTATGGTTTAGGGTGCAGGGGTTAGGGCGCTGCCTAGGGTTTAGGGTGCAGAAGTTAGGGCGAGGCCTAGGGTTTAGCGTGCATAGGTTAGGGCACAGCCGAGGGTTTTGGGTGGGGGCCTTAGGGCGCGGTCTAGGGTTTAGGGTGCAGGGGTTAGGGCGCTGCCGAGGGTGTAGGGTGCAGGGGTTAGGGCGCGGCCTAGGGGTTTGGGTCCAGGGGTTAGGGCGCGGTCTAGGGTTTAGGGTGCTGGTGTAAGGGCGCGGCCTAAGGCTTATGGTGCAGGGGTTAGGGCGCGGCCTAGGGTTTAGGGTGCATGGGTTTGGGCGCGGCCTAGGGTTTAGGGTGCAGGGGTTAGGGCGCGGCATAGGGTTTAGGGTGCAAGGGTTAGGGAGCAGACTTGGGTTTAGGGTGCAGGGGTTAGGGCGTGGCCTAGGGTTTAGGGTGCAGGGGTTAGGGCGTGGCCTATGGTTTAGGGTGCAGGGGTTAGGGCGCGGCCTAGGGTTTAGGGTGCAGGGGTTAGGGCGCGGCCTAGGGTTTAGGGCGCAGGGGTTCGGGCGCGGCATGGGGTTTTAGGTGCAAGGGTTAGGGCGCGGCCGAGGGTACAGGGCGCAGGGGTTAGGGCGCGGCCTAGGGTACTGGGCGCAGGGGTTAGGGTACGGCCTAGCGTTTAGGGTGAAGGTGTTAGGGAGGAGACTTGGGTTTAAGGTGCAGGGGTTAGGGCGCGTCCTAGGGTTTAGGGTGCAGGGGTTAGGGCGTGGCCTAGGGTTTAGAGTGGGTGCCTTAGGGCGCGGCCTAGGGTTTAGGGTGCAGGGGTTAGGGCACGGCCTAGTGTTTAGGGTACAGGGGTTAGGGCGCGGCCTATGGTTTAGGGTGCAGGGGTTAGGGCGCGGCCTAGGGTTTAGGGTGCAGAAGTTAGGGCGCGGCCTAGGGTTTAGGGTGCAGGGGTTAGGGCACAGCCGAAGGTTTTGGGTGGGGGCCTTAGGGCGCGGTCTAGGGTTTATGGTGCAGGGGTTAGGGCGCGGCCTAGGGTTTAGGGTGCACGGGTTCGGGCGCGGCATAGGGTTTAGGGTGCAAGGGTTAGGGCGCGGCCTAGGGTACAGGGCGCAGGGTTTAGGGCGCGGCCTAGGGTTTCAGGTGCAGAAGCTAGGGCGCGGCCTAGGGTAAAGGGCGCAGGGGTTCGGGCGTGGCATAGGGTATAGGGTACAAGGTTTAGTGCGCGGCCTAGGGTACAGGGCGCAGGGGATTGGACGCGGCCTAGGGTACAGGGCGCAGGGGTTAGGGCGCGGCCTAGCGTTTAGGGTGCAGGTGTTAGGGAGCAGACTTGGGTTTAGGGTGCGGGGGTTAGGGCGCGTCCTAGGGTTTAGGGTGCAGGGGTTAGGGCGTGGCCTAGGGTTTAGAGTGGGTGCCTTAGGGCGCGACCTAGGGTTTAGGGTGCAGGGGTTAGGGCGCGGCCTAGGGTTTAGGGTACAGGGGTTAGGGCGCGGCCTATGGTTTAGGGTGCAGGGGTTAGGGCGCGGCCTAGGGTTTAGGGTACAGGGGTTCGGGCGCGGCCTATGGTTTAGGGTGCAGGGGTTAGGGCGCGGCCTAAAGTTTTGGGTGCAGAAGTTAGGGCGCGGCCTAGGGTTTAGGGTGCAGGGGTTAGGGCACGGCCGAGGGTTTTGGGTGGGGGCCTTAGGGCGCGGTCTAGGGTTTAGGGTGAAGGTGTTAGGGCGCTGCCTAGGGTACAGGGCGCAGGGGTTAGGACGCTGCCTAGGGTTTTGGGTCCAGGGGTTAGGGCGCGACCTAGGGTTTAGGGTGCTGGTGTAAGGGCGCGGACTAGGTTTTATGGTGCAGGGGTTCGGGCGCGGCCTAGAGTTTAGGGTGCATGGGTTAGGGCGTGGCCTAGGGTTTAGGGTGCAGGGGTTCGGGGACGGCATAGGGTTTAGGGTGCAAGGGTTAGGGAGCAGACTTGGGTTTAGGGTGCAGGGGTTAGGGCGTGGCCTAGGGTTTAGGGTGCAGGGGGTAGGGCGTGGCCTAGGGTTTAGAGTGGGTGCCTTGGGGCGCGGCCTAGGTTTTAGGGTGCAGGGGTTAGGGTGCGGCCTAGTGTTTAGGGTGCAGGGGTTAGGGCGCGGCCTAGGGTTTAGGGTACAGGGGTTAGGGCGCGGCCTATGGTTTAGGGTGCAGGGGTTAGGGCGCTGCCTAGGGTTTAGGGTGCAGAAGTTAGGGCGCGGCCTAGGGTTTAGGGTGCATAGGTTAGGGCACGGCCGAGGGTTTTGGGTGGGGGCCTTAGGGCGCGGCCTAGGGTTTAGGGTGCAGGGGTTAGGGTGCAGCCTAGTGTTTAGGGTGCAGGGGTTCGGGCGCGGCATAGGGTTTAGGGTGCAAGGGTTAGGGTGCGGCCTAGGTTACAGGGCTCAGGGGTTAGGGCGCGGCCTAGGGTACAGGGCGCAGGGGTTAGGGCGCGGCCTAGCATTTACGGTGCAGGCGTTAGGGAGCAGACTTGGGTTTAGGGTGCAGGGGTTAGGGCGCGTCCTAGGGTTTAGGGTGCAGGGGTTAGGGCGTGGCCTAGGGTTTAGAGTGGGTGCCTTAGGGCGCGGCCTAGGGTTTAGGGTGCAGGGGTTAGGGTGCGGCCTAGTGTTTAGGGTGCAGGGGTTAGGGCGCGGACTAGGGTTTAGGGTGCAGGGGTTAGGGCGCGGCCTATGGTTTAGGGTGCAGGGGTTAGGGCGCGGCCTAGGGTTTTGGGTGCAGAAGTTTGGGCTCGGCCTAGGGTTTAGGGTGCAGGGGTTAGGGCACGGCCGAGAGTTTTGGGTGGGGGCCTTAGGGCGCGGTCTAGGGTTTAGGGTGCAGGGGTTAGGGCGCTGCCCAGGGAGTAGGGTGCAGGGGTTAGGGCGCGGCCTAGGGTTTTGGGTCCATGGGTTAGGGCACGGCCTAGGGTACAGGGCGCAGGGGTTAGGGCGCGGCCTAGGGTACAGGGCGCAGGGGTTAGGGCGCGGCCTACGGTTTAGGGTACCGGGGTTAGGGCGCGGCCTATGGTTTAGGGTGCAGGGGTTAGGGTGTGGCCTAGGGTTTTGGGTGCAGAAGTTAGGGCGCGGCCTAGGGTTTAGGGTGCAGGGGTTAGGGCACGGCCGAGGGTTTTGGGTGGGGGCCTTAGGGCGCGGTCTAAGGTTTAGGGTGCAGGGGTTAGGGCGCGGTCTAGGGTTTAGGGCGCAGGGGTTCGGGCGCGGCATAGGGTTTAGGGTGCAAGGGTTAGGGTGCGGCCTAGGTTACAGGGCGCAGGGGTTAGGGCGCGGCCTAGGGTACAGGGCGCAGGGGTTTGGGCGCGGCCTAGCGTTTACGGCGCAGGTGTTAGGGAGCAGACTTGGGTTTAGGGTGCAGGGGTTAGGGCGCGTCCTAGGGTTTAGGGTGCAGGGGTTAGGGCGTGGCCTAGGGTTTAGAGTGGGTGCCTTAGGGCGCGGCCTAGGGTTTAGGGTGCAGGGGTTAGGGCGCGGACTAGGGTTTAGGGTGCAGGGGTTAGGGCGCGGACTAGGGTTTAGGGTGCAGGGGTTAGGGCGCGGCCTAGGGTTTAGGGTGCAGGGGTTAGGGCGCGGCCTAGGGTTTTGGGTGCAGAAGTTTGGGCTCGGCCTAGGGTTTAGGGTGCAGGGGTTAGGGCACGGCCGAGGGTGCAGGGTGTAGGGGTTAGGGCGCGGCCTAGGGTTTTGGGTCCAGGGGTTAGGGCGCGGCCTAGGGTTTAGGGTGCTGGTGTAAGGGCGCGGCCTAGGGTTTATGGTGCAGGGGTTAGCGCGCGGCCTAGGGTTTAGGGTGCAGGGGTTAGGGCGCGGCCGAGGGTTTAGGGCGCAGGGGTTCGGGCGCAGCATAGGGTTTAGGGTGCAAGGGTTAGGGCGCGGCCGAGGGTACAGGGCGCAGGGGTTAGGGCGCGGCCTAGGGTTTATGGCGCAGGGGTTAGGGCACGGCCTAGCGTTTAGGGTGCAGGTGTTAGGGAGCAGACTTGGGTTTAGGGTGCAGGGGTTAGGGCGCGTCCTAAGGTTTAGGGTGCAGGGGTTAGGGCGTGGCCTAGGGTTTAGAGTGGGTGCCTTAGGGCGCGGCCTAGGGTTTAGGGTGCAGGGGTTAGGGCACGGCCTAGGGTTTAGGGTACAGGGGTTAGGGCGCGGCCTATGGTTTAGGGTGCAGGGGTTAGGGTGCGGCCTAGGGCTTAGGGTGCAGAAGTTAGGGCGCGGCCTAGGGTTTAGGGTGCAGGGGTTAGGGCACAGCCGAAGGTTTTGGGTGGGGGCCTTAGGGCGGGGCCTAGGGTTTATGGTGCAGGGGTTAGGGCGCGGCCTAGGGTTTAGGGTGTAGGGTTCGGGCGCGGCATAGGGTTTAGTGTGCAAAGCTTAGGGCGCGGCCTAGGGTACAGGGCGCAGGGGTTAGGGCGCGGCCTAGGGTACAGGCGCACGGGTTAGTGCGCGGCCTAACGTTTAGGGTGCAGGTGTTAGGGAGCAGACTTGGGTTTAGGGTGCAGGGGTTAGGGCGCGTCCTAGGTTTTAGGGTACAGGGGTTAGGGTGCGGCCTAGTGTTTAGGGTGCAGGGGTTAGGGCGCGGCCAAGGGTTTAGGGTACAGGGGTTAGGGCACGGCCTATGGTTTAGGGTGCAGCGGTTAGGGCGCGGCCTAGGGTTTTGGGTGCAGAAGCTAGGGCGCGGCCTAGGGTAAAGGGCGCAGGGGTTCGGGCGCGGCATAGGGTTTAGGGTGCAAGGTTTAGGGCGCGGCCTAGGGTTTTGGTTGGGGGCCTTAGGGCGCGGTCTAGGGTTTATGGTGCAGGGGTTAGGGCGCGGCCTAGGGAGTATGGTGCAGGGGTTCGGGCGCGGCCTAGGGTTTAGGGTGCAGGGGATAGGGCGCGGCCTAGGGTTTATGGTGCAGCGGTTAGGGCGCGGCCTAGGGTTTAGGGTGCTGGTGTAAGGGCGCGGCCTAGGGTTTAGTGTGCAGGGGTTAGGGCACGGCCTAGGGTTTAGGGTGCAGGGGTTAGGGCGCGGCCTAGGGTTTATGGTGCAGGGGATAGGGCGTGGCCTAGGGTTAAGGGGGCCGGGGTTAGGGCGCGGCCTAAAGTTTAGGGTGCAGGGGTTCGGGCGCGGCATACGGTTTAGGGTGCAAGGGTTAGGACGCGGCCTAGGGTACAGGGCGCAGGGGTTAGGGTGCGCCCTAGGGTTTAGGGTGCAGGGGTTAGGGCGCGGCCTAGGGTTTTGGGGGCAGAAGTTAGGGCGCGGCCTAGGGTTTAGGGTGCAGGGGTTAGGGCACGGCCGAGGGTTTTGGGTGGGGGCCTATGGGCGCGATCTAGGGTTTAGGGTGCAGGGGTTAGGGCGCTGCCCAGGGAGTAGGGTGCAGGGGTTAGGGCGCGGCCTAGGGTTTTGGGTCCATGGGTTAGGGCACGGCCTAGGGTACAGGGCGCAGGGGTTAGGGCGCGGCCTAGGGTACAGGGCGCAGGGGTTAGGGCGCGGCCTACGGTTTAGGGTACCGGGGTTAGGGCGCGGCCTATGGTTTAGGGTGCAGGGGTTAGGGTGTGGCCTAGGGTTTTGGGTGCAGAAGTTAGGGCGCGGCCTAGGGTTTAGGGTGCAGGGGTTAGGGCACGGCCGAGGGTTTTGGGTGGGGGCCTTAGGGCGCGGTCTAAGGTTTAGGGTGCAGGGGTTAGGGCGCGGTCTAGGGTTTAGGGCGCAGGGGTTCGGGCGCGGCATAGGGTTTAGGGTGCAAGGGTTAGGGTGCGGCCTAGGTTACAGGGCGCAGGGGTTAGGGCGCGGCCTAGGGTACAGGGCGCAGGGGTTTGGGCGCGGCCTAGCGTTTACGGCGCAGGTGTTAGGGAGCAGACTTGGGTTTAGGGTGCAGGGGTTAGGGCGCGTCCTAGGGTTTAGGGTGCAGGGGTTAGGGCGTGGCCTAGGGTTTAGAGTGGGTGCCTTAGGTCGCGGCCTAGGGTTTAGGGTGCAGGGGTTAGGGCGCGGACTAGGGTTTAGGGTGCAGGGGTTAGGGCGCGGACTAGGGTTTAGGGTGCAGGGGTTAGGGCGCGGCCTAGGGTTTAGGGTGCAGGGGTTAGGGCGCGGCCTAGGGTTTTGGGTGCAGAAGTTTGGGCTCGGCCTAGGGTTTAGGGTGCAGGGGTTAGGGCACGGCCGAGGGTGCAGGGTGTAGGGGTTAGGGCGCGGCCTAGGGTTTTGGGTCCAGGGGTTAGGGCGCGGCCTAGGGTTTAGGGTGCTGGTGTAAGGGCGCGGCCTAGGGTTTATGGTGCAGGGGTTAGCGCGCGGCCTAGGGTTTAGGGTGCAGGGGTTAGGGCGCGGCCGAGGGTTTAGGGCGCAGGGGTTCGGGCGCAGCATAGGGTTTAGGGTGCAAGGGTTAGGGCGCGGCCGAGGGTACAGGGCGCAGGGGTTAGGGCGCGGCCTAGGGTTTATGGCGCAGGGGTTAGGGCACGGCCTAGCGTTTAGGGTGCAGGTGTTAGGGAGCAGACTTGGGTTTAGGGTGCAGGGGTTAGGGCGCGTCCTAAGGTTTAGGGTGCAGGGGTTAGGGCGTGGCCTAGGGTTTAGAGTGGGTGCCTTAGGGCGCGGCCTAGGGTTTAGGGTGCAGGGGTTAGGGCACGGCCTAGGGTTTAGGGTACAGGGGTTAGGGCGCGGCCTATGGTTTAGGGTGCAGGGGTTAGGGTGCGGCCTAGGGCTTAGGGTGCAGAAGTTAGGGCGCGGCCTAGGGTTTAGGGTGCAGGGGTTAGGGCACAGCCGAAGGTTTTGGGTGGGGGCCTTAGGGCGGGGCCTAGGGTTTATGGTGCAGGGGTTAGGGCGCGGCCTAGGGTTTAGGGTGTAGGGTTCGGGCGCGGCATAGGGTTTAGTGTGCAAAGCTTAGGGCGCGGCCTAGGGTACAGGGCGCAGGGGTTAGGGCGCGGCCTAGGGTACAGGCGCACGGGTTAGTGCGCGGCCTAACGTTTAGGGTGCAGGTGTTAGGGAGCAGACTTGGGTTTAGGGTGCAGGGGTTAGGGCGCGTCCTAGGTTTTAGGGTACAGGGGTTAGGGTGCGGCCTAGTGTTTAGGGTGCAGGGGTTAGGGCGCGGCCAAGGGTTTAGGGTACAGGGGTTAGGGCACGGCCTATGGTTTAGGGTGCAGCGGTTAGGGCGCGGCCTAGGGTTTTGGGTGCAGAAGCTAGGGCGCGGCCTAGGGTAAAGGGCGCAGGGGTTCGGGCGCGGCATAGGGTTTAGGGTGCAAGGTTTAGGGCGCGGCCTAGGGTTTTGGTTGGGGGCCTTAGGGCGCGGTCTAGGGTTTATGGTGCAGGGGTTAGGGCGCGGCCTAGGGAGTAGGGTGCAGGGGTTCGGGCGCGGCCTAGGGTTTAGGGTGCAGGGGATAGGGCGCGGCCTAGGGTTTATGGTGCAGCGGTTAGGGCGCGGCCTAGGGTTTAGGGTGCTGGTGTAAGGGCGCGGCCTAGGGTTTAGTGTGCAGGGGTTAGGGCACGGCCTAGGGTTTAGGGTGCAGGGGTTAGGGCGCGGCCTAGGGTTTATGGTGCAGGGGATAGGGCGTGGCCTAGGGTTAAGGGGGCCGGGGTTAGGGCGCGGCCTAAAGTTTAGGGTGCAGGGGTTCGGGCGCGGCATACGGTTTAGGGTGCAAGGGTTAGGACGCGGCCTAGGGTACAGGGCGCAGGGGTTAGGGTGCGCCCTAGGGTTTAGGGTGCAGGGGTTAGGGCGCGGCCTAGGGTTTTGGGGGCAGAAGTTAGGGCGCGGCCTAGGGTTTAGGGTGCAGGGGTTAGGGCACGGCCGAGGGTTTTGGGTGGGGGCCTATGGGCGCGATCTAGGGTTTAGGGTGCAGGGGTTAGGGCGCGGCCTAGGGTGTAGGGTGCAGGGGTTAGGGCGCAGCCTAGGGTACAGGGCGCAGGGGTTAGGGCGCGGCCTACGGTTTAGGGTACAGGGGTTAGGGCGCGGCCTATGGTTTAGGGTGCAGGGGTTAGGGCGTGGCCTAGGGTTTTGGGTGCAGAAGTTAGGGCGCGGCCTAGGGTTTAGGGTGCAGGGGTTAGGGCACGGCCGAGGGTTTTCGGTGGGGGCCTTAGGGCGCGGCCTAGGGTTTAGGGTGCAGGGGTTAGGGCGCGGCCTAGGGTTTAGGGTGCAGGGGTTAGGGCGCGGCCTCGTGTTTAGGGTGCAGGGGATAGGGCGCGGCCTCGTGTTTAGGGTGCAGGGGTTAGGGCGCGGCCTAGGGTTTAGGGTGCAGGGGTCAGGATGCAGCCTATGGTTTAGGGTGTAGGGGTTAGGGCGCGGCCTATGATTTAAGGTGGGTGCCTTTGGGCGCGGCCTAGGGTTTAGGGTGCAGGGGTTAGGGCGCAGCCTAGGGTTTAGGGTGCAGAGGTTAGTGTGCGGTATTAGGTTTAGGGTGCAGGGGTTAGGACGCGGCCTAGGGTTTTCTGTTCAGGCCTTAGGGCGCGGCCTAGGGTTTAGGGTGCAGGGGTTAGGGCGCGGCTTAGGGTTTAGGGAGCAGGGTTTAGGGCGCGGCCTAGGGTTTAGGGTGCAGGGGTTGGGGCGCGACTAAGGGTTTAGGGTGCGGGGGATACGGCGCATCCTAGGGTTTAGGGTGCAGGGGTTAGGGCGCAGCCTAGGGTTTAGGGTGCAGAGGTTAGTGTGCGGTATTAGGTTTAGGGTGCAGGGGTTAGGACGCGGCCTAGGGTTTTCTGTGCAGGCCTTAGGGCGCGGCCTAGGGTTTAGGGTGCAGGGGTTAGGGCGCGGCTTAGGGTTTAGGGAGCAGGGTTTAGGGCGCGGCCTAGGGTTTAGGGTGCAGGGGTTGGGGCGCGACTAAGGGTTTAGGGTGCGGGGGATACGGCGCATCCTAGGGTTTAGGGTGCAGGGGTTAGGGCGCGGTCTAGGGTTTTGTGTGCAGGGGTTAGGGCGCGGCATAGTGTTTAGGGTGCAGGGGTTAGGGCGCGGCCTACGGTTTAGGGTGCAGGGGTTAGGGCGCGGCATAGGGTTTAGGGTGCAGAAGTTAGGGCGCGGCCTAGGGTTTAGGGTGCAGGGGTTAGGGCGCGGCCCAGGGTTTAGGGTGCAGGGGTTAGGGCACGGACTAGAGATTAGGGTTGGGGCCTTAGGGCACGGCCTAGGGTTTAGGGTGCAGGGGTTAGGGCGCGACCGAGGGTTTAGGGTGCAGGGGTTTGGGTGCGGCCTAGGGTTTAGGGTGCAGGGGTTAGGGCGCGGCCAAGAGTTTTGGGTGGGGGCCTTAGGGCGCGGCCTAGGGTTTAGGGTGCAGGGGTTAGGGTGTGGCATAGGGTTTCGGGTGCAGGGTTTAGGGCTCGGCCAAGGGTTAAGGGTGCAGGGGTTAGGGCGCGGCCTAGGGTTTAAGGTGGGTGCCTTAGGGCGCAGCATATGGTTTAGGGTACAGGGTTTAGGGCGCGGGCCTGGGTTTAGGGTGCAGGCGTTAGGGCGCGGGCTAAGGTTTAGGGTGCAGGGGTTTGGGCGCGGCCTAAGGTTTAGGGTCCAGGGGTTGGGGCGCGGCCCAGTGTTTCGGTGCAGGGGTTAGGGTGCGGCCTAGGGTTTAGGGTGCCAAGGTTAGGGCGCGGCCTACGGTTTAGGGTGCAGGTGTGAGGGCGCGGCCTAGGGTTTAGGGTGCAGGGGCTAGGGTGCGGTATTAGGTTTTGGGTGCAGAGGTTAGGACGCGGTCTAGAGTTTTGTTTGCATGCCTTAGGGCGCGGCCTAGGGTTTAGGGTGCAGGGCTCAGGGCACAACCTAGGGTTTAGGTTGCAGGGGTTAGGGCGCGGCCTTGGGTTTACGGTGCAGTGGTTAGGGCGCAGCCCAGGGTTTAGGGTGCAGGGCTTGGGGCGCGGCCTAGGGTTTAGGGTGCAGGGGTTAGGGCGCGGCCTAGTGTTTAGGGTGCAGGGATTAGGGCGCGGCCTAGGGTTTAGGGTGCAGGGGTTAGGGCGCGGCCTAGGGTTTAGGGTGCAGGGGTTAGGCCGCAGCCTAGGGTTTAGGGTGCAGGTGTGAGAGCGCAGCCTAGGGTTTAGGGTGCAGGCCTTAGGGCGCGGCCTGGGGTTTAGAGTGCCGGCGTGAGAGCGCGAGCTTCGGTTTAGGGTGCAGGCCTTAGGGCGCGGTCAAGTGTTTAGGGTGCAGGCGTGAGGGCGCGGCCTAGGGTTTAAGGTGCAGGTGCTAGGGCATGGCCTATTATTTAGCGTGCAGGCCTTCGGGCGCGGCCTATGGTTTAGGGTGCAGGCTTTGTGGTGCATGCTACGGTTTAGGGTTCAGGCCCCAGGACACGGGGTAGGGTTTAAGGTGCCGGCCTTAGTTCACGGCCTAGGGTTTTGGGTGCAGGGGTTAGGGTACGGCCTAGGGTTTAGGGTGCAGGGGTTAGTGCGCGGCCTATGGTTTATTGTGCTGGGGTTAGGGCGCGGCCTATGGTTTAGGGTGCAGGGGTTAGTGCACGGCCGAGGGTTTAGGGTGCAGGCGCGAGGGCGAGGTCTAGGGTTTCGGGTGCAGGTCTTAGTGTGCGGCCTTGGGTTTACGGTGCAGGCGTTAGGGCGCGGCCTGGGGTTTAGTGTGCAGGACGTAGGGAGCGGCCTAGGGTTTAAGGTGCAGGCGTTAGGGCTCGGCCTAGGGTTTATTGTGGAGGGGTTAGGGCGCGGCCTAGAGTTTAGAATGCAGGCCTATGGGCTCGTACTAGGGTTTAGCGTGCAGGCATTAGGGCGCTGGCTAGGGTTTAGGGTGCAGGCCTTAGGGCACGGCTGAGTGTTTAGGGTGCAGGCGTGAGAGCGCGGCCTAGGGTTTAGGGTGCAGTCGTTAGGGCGCGGGCTAGGGTTTAGGTTGCAGCCATACGTGTGCGGGCTATGGCATAGGGTGCAGATGTTAGGGCACGGGCTTGGGTTTGGGGCGCAGGCCTTAGGGTGCGGCCTATGCTTTAGGGTGCAGGATGTATGGCGCGGCGTAGGGCTTAGGGTGCAGATGTTAGGGCGCGGGCTGGGGTTTAGGGTGCAGGCGTTAGGGCGCGGCCTAGGGTTTAGGGTGCAGGCATTATGGCGCGGCCTCGGGTTTATATTGTCTGTGTTAGGGGGTGGGCTAGGGTTTAGGGTGCAGGCCTTGTGGTGTTACCTACGGTTTAGCGTGCAGGCCTTACGGTGCGGCCTAGGGTTTAGGGTGCAGGTGTTAGGGCGCTGCCTAGACTTTAAGGTGCAGGCGTTAGGACAGAGCCTATGCTTTAAGGTCCAGGCGTTACGTCACAGCCTATGGTTTAGGGTGCAGGCGTTAGCATGCTGCCTAAGGTTTTGGGTGCAGGCGCTGGGGCGTGGCCTAGGGTTTAGGTCGCAGGTGTAAAGGTGCAGCCTAGGGTTTAGGTTGCAGTCATTAGGGTGCAAGCTAGGGTTTAAGGTGCAGGCATTATGGCGCGGGCTAGGGATTCGGATGCGTGCGTTAGGTTGCGGCGTAGGGTTTAGGTTGCAGGCGTTCGGGCGCAGGCTAGGGTGTAGGGTGCCGGCCTTACGGTGCGGACTGAGTTTTAGGTTGCAGGCGTTAGAGTGTGGGCTAGGGTTTAGGGTGCAGGCGTTAATGTGCGGCCTGGGGTTTAGGGTGCAGGCCTTCGGGCGCGGCCTAGAGTTTAGGGTGCAGGCGTTAGGGTGCAGGGTAGGGTTTAGGGTGCAGCCCTTATAGTGCGGCCCAGGGTTTAGGGTGCCAGCATTAGGGCGCAGCCATGGTTTTAGGGGTGAGGCGTTAGGGTGCGGTCTAGGGTTTAGGGTGCAGGCGTTAGGGTGTGGGCTAGTGATTACGGTGCAGGTGTTGGGGGGCGGCCTAGGGTTTAGGGTACAGCCTAACATGGTGCTAGCCCAGCCTGACCCAGCCTAGCATAACCTGGTTCTAGACGACCCTGGTGCTAGCCTAGCCTAGCCTAGGCTTGCACCAGGCTAGGCAGGGCTAGGCTAGCACCAGGCTAGGCTAGGCTAGGATATGGTAGGCTAGGTTCATCTAGGCTAGGCTAGCACCAGGCTAGGCTAGGCACGGCTACGCTAGACTAGGCATGCACACGGCTAGGCTAGGCTATGCTAGCACTAGGCTGGGTTCGGCTTGGCTAGGCTAGGTTAGCATCAGGCTAGGTTAGGCTAGGCTAGCATCAGGCTAAGGTTGGCTAGGTTAGCACTAGGCTAGGCTAGCACAAGGCTAGGCTAGGTTAAGCTAGGCTAGGCAAGGCTAGGCTATGCTAGGCTAGCACCAGTGCAGGCTGGTCTAGTCTAGGCTAGGCTAGGCTAGCAGCAGGCTAGGCTAGGCTATGCTAGTCTAGGCAATGCTAGTACCACACTAGGCTAGGCCAGGCTAGCACAAGCCTAGGCTAGGCTAGGGTAGGCTAGTCTAGGCAAGGCTAGCCTAGGGAAGGCGAGCACCAGGCTTGGCTAGGCTAGGCTTTGCTAGGATCAGGCTAGGGTCTTCTAAGCTAGTACCAGGCTAGGCTAGGAGAGACTAGGCTAGGCTAGGCTAGGCTCAGCTAGGCTCAGCTAGGCTCAGCTAGGCTAGGCTAGAACCTGGCTAAGCTAGGCTAGGCTAGGCTATGCTAGCACTGGGCTAGCACCAGGCTAGGCTAGGCTCAGCTAGCACCAGGCTTGGCTAGGCGAGGCTTGGCTTGGCTAGGAGAGGCTAGGCTAGGCTAGGCTCAGCTAGCACCAGGCTAGGCCAGGCTAGGATAGCCTAGGCTAAGCTAGCACCAGCCTAGGCTAGGCTAGGCTAGGCTAGCAGCAGGCTAGTCTAGGCAAGGCTAGGCTAGGGTAGGTTAGGCTTGTATCAGGAGAGGCTAGGGTCGGCTAGCACAAGGCTAGGCTAGGCTGGGCTAGGCTAGGCGAGGCTAGGCTAGGCGAGGCTAGGCTAGGCATGCACCAGGCTAGGCTAGGCTAGGGTAGCACCACGCTAGGTTAGTCATGGTTAGACTAAGCTTCCACCAGGCTAGCCGAGTCTAGGTGTCTCGGTTTGATAGACAGTTGTCTGCTAAGAAAGTTGGGAACCTTCCTTAGAACAGAGAATGTGAACTGCCTTCCCTCCTAACTATTATATGTTTGGAATCAAGGGCTCTCATGCAAAGGTGTGGGAAAAGGAATACGAGTTCTTTACTAGTATCTACAATGAGGTAAACAATCAGTAACAAAACCAGTAAACAAGGTAAAAAACAGTAAACAAAACCAAAAACCCAGCGGCAGATGTCCCTGGGCTGCCAGGCACTTTCCCCTTTGGTGCAGTCACGGTCACGGCCAGCAGGGGCACTGTTGGGCTCCTAGACCAGCAGGGCAGGTGTGATGACTCCTGGGAAGCTGCAGATGGTGCTATGGTGCGAGGTTGGATCTATGTCACGCGTAATGGCAGACGGGCTGGAGAAGCATGGCATGCAGCAGACAGCCCAGAGCCAGGAGATGGAGTGGCCGGGTCAGCCCACCCCGGCCAGCCAGCAGAGGAGGCAGCAGGAAACTCCGCAGTTGTGGCAGGCAGGGCGCGGGGCAGCAGCAGGCAGGGCGCAGGGTGGCGGTAGGCGGGGGTCCCGTTCTGCTGCAGCGCAGCTGGGAAACGTGCCCTTCCAGAGGGTAGAAGGGGCCGGAATCTCGTCCCCCTTTTCCCAAGTGAGAACTCACCCACCAGGTAGAGAGAAAAACCAGTGCAAAGCCAGGCTTTTCCTGCAGTTGAGGCCAAAAAAGCAGAGAGCCCCTTTTTTCCCCCTGCTCTCTCCTCCAAGACCTCTGAGGAAGTGTCCCCTTATCCAATCCTCCAATCTCTTGTTCCCGTGCCTGCCCAGCCAAAAGTCTTTGTCTCCTTTGTGAGCATCGATGGCCCTTAAGTACAGGTCGTTAATTGCCTAGGGACAGAATGGGAAAAATTCCACTTGCCCCCCTCATCCTTCAACATGTGCAAAAGTCCTCTTGCCCCCCTTTGGACGTGGGGGGGTTTAGCCTCAGTCCCCATAGATGATTGTGAGACAGATGAAGGGTCTTCAGACCATCTCTTACACCACCCCGTGGCTCATGATCATTGTTAAGAGCACTCAGCACGATTCCGTAGTATTGTTGTGAAATCTTCAGGACTCGCCAGTGTAGGTAGCGTAACCCTGAAAACAGAGACAGAAAGAGAGAAAAGAAAGAAAAGGAAAAAGAAAAGGGAAAGGAACAAAACTAAATCAACGATTTTAATTAACCAAAATTTCGATTAAATCCTGGTGAAGCAACAATTGCTTTACCAAAATAAAATTAGGCAAAGGTTGGTGAATAAGTGTATAATTGGATTACAAAAGGTGATAAAAACTAACTGGGGCTAAATAAAAAAAAATCACATCCAGTAATTTTAATAAAGTTACACACACAAAAATTTGAATGATTTTTAGTATCCACTGCTACATTGCCTATAAATACACTATCACAGGCAGTTCTTAAATATACACATCTATTGCCCATATACATAAGCACTGTTTTAGGATTCTCGTTAGGATGAATTTAAAAAATGACAGATATTCTGCTCTGTGTCTAAACAAATGTCTTGAGCTCTGATTGCATTACTTTCACAGATAAACCCTTGTTGTTCCTGGACAATACAAGTTTCCAAATTAACAGTGTGCCATTTGTCATCAATTTGACGGGCCCATTCCCTGTGCTTGAAAGGATAGAGAGTAGCTCCCTCATGGTTCAGTCCTAATAAAAAAAAAAAAAAGCCAGGATAAATTAAGAACACAGAAACATTATAAATAGTTAACACGTAAGCTGTAACAGTGTTATTAACAGGATCATAAGTAAAATTTACCAGCTTCTACCAGGATTGGAGGTTCTTTTCAAAATTGTTAGCACCATCCTAAATTATTTTTTTGGTTTTTGTTAAATGCTGTTGCATTTTTGCCAAATCAAAAATTATAACAGCTAATTTGTTCAATAATACCTTTGAATCAATGCTATTATAACCCCCAATCCAATTTTAAAAAGACTAGTTAGGTTTCTTGATATTCGCCTCTGGGAAGATCTACGGAAAAAGGGAGAACCGGCAGGTTGAATTTAAAAAGTACGAGTAACTTAATAAAAATTTTGTAGGCCATTTTCAGATTTGAGTCTTCAATTTTTATGTATGTTTCTTCTATAGAAATTCTTAAAGTCCCATAGGGTTCTTCTGCAAAACAAAAAACTTGCCCTTTTTTCAGGCAAAAAAGAGTTAAAATGATGGAACAATCCAGTAGGTATTACTCTTATGTTCCTTTCTCGGAGTATTGGTGGCTATCCATGCACCATAATTGGATGAGCTCTTTCTTGAACGGATGTTACAAGTTCTGCTAAATTTGGGACTGCGGCAGTCAGAAGTCGCCACTTCTCATTAGGCTTTTTTACTGGCCATACAGGGGAGTTGCCCAAAGCATTTAGCACAGATAGATTTCGCTTTAAGGGAAAAACTCCACACCTCTTGGCGTACTCCTCAGCGCAGAAATCTGTGCACACGTATCAATTTAAAAGGCCACTGCTGCTTGTTTAGGTCCCACGATAGCTGTAATTAGCACATCTCTTTTCTCTGTTTTAGTGAGCTGTGGAATAGAAATCCATTCTCCATTTCCCTGCCCACCATTAGGAAATGGAGATTCTAGTTTCCCTGTTTGGGGGGAAAAAGTTTGCTTTGATGTCTTGTCTGCACCGTCAATGAAAGAAGGTGGGGCAGAAACTGTGACTGGTGCACTTTCTCTCACAGGAGAAAAGGAATGTGGTTTTGGCACACGCCACTGGGTTACCAGTTCGCTCAATTCATCTAAAGGTGAACCATCCATTAAGTCACTAGGAATTCCTTTTTTAAGCCCAAAACGCCACCAATCAAGTTGGACTAAAACGGATTTAGGTTGTGACTGTTCTTTGGCAACATCTGTAGTTTCGCTGGGATGGAGGAGTGCATTTTTAACTCCTAGATGTTGGATGCCCCTTGATTTTTCTTTTAAAGGCTTCACAGGGCAGTATTTTTTACTGTAATCAATTAATTCTTGTGCTACCTCCTCCCATGCCCAGACTTTAGGTCTAGGGTGAGGTCTCTTACCTAGCAGGGCTGGTGTTGAAAAGTCAGAGAAATTTGTGTAAGAGTCTGTAACAGTATTGCTTGTATTCCTGCTATTGTCACCTCTGCACATGAAATTCTCTAACCCTTCCACAGGACCTATTGACTCTATGGTTTTCTGGAGACTTATCTCTGTGGCTTTAAGTGACTCGGGGAGCCCCCTAATTAAGGCAGTTGCAATTTCAGGGTTAACAGGCAACATCATTGGTGATTCACAGCCAGGAATTAATTTTCTTTCATGTATTATCTGTAGGCAAGCAGCTTTGTATACACTTCCTAGTAATTGGTCAGCTGTGCCTGTTATGGCCAAGGGATCTCCCGTGTCCATAGGATTTAACCCTCCAGCCCAGTAAACAGCACACTGAGTTAGGGACCATGGGGCCCAGCGATTGTCTGTTGTTAAGAAAACACCATGCCCCCAATATCGCTCAGCTTTCAATTGAATTTGTTCACTCCCAGTTAAAGACACACGGCACACATATTCTGTTTCAGATTCTTTGATAGGATGCCCATATTCCTTTTTTACATTAGCCAATTCAGTAGCAGTGAATGGTGTCTGTTTAGTGTTGATATGCGGGTCAGAATCCTCATCATTGACATAAAAGTATTCAGTTTTAATTAGGGGTCTCATATGAGGACAGCAATTTTCCCCACAGTATTTTAACAGGATCAAATCTTTCTGGGGGTATATTTGGTTAATGTGAGGTGTTTCCTTTTCCTCTGTCTCTTTTGGTGAGTCAGCATCCCCTGAATTCTTAAGATATTCATCTCTCAACACAGCTCGCAGCAAATGATTTTCATTTCTTTCTTGATCTAATTGTTTCTGCAGAATTTCTACTAGGTTTTGCAATGAGTCATTAATAGCTGTCTCCTCACTATACCGCTTAAAGTGGTGATCTATAGCTGCCGTAAGACATGCTCCTAAGACAGAGCAGGTTATGGATTTGTTAGGGTGAAGTTTGAATCTTGCCTCATGTTGTAAAGAACATATTCTATCAGTTACTCTCTCTAAATTAAACCAAATTTGTTGTGCTCACTCCAGCCCTGCCAGAGAGGGTCTGGCATTGTGTTTTGCTAGTAGAGCATAAAATGCAGCTTCACCTTTTGCACTAAGGTTTGAAGTCATGTTTGTGAAGGGACCAAGACCACTACAGGGAGGTTAAACTTAGTTACTCACTGACACACCCAGCAACTGGGCTGTGTCTCCCTTCGCTTCCCTGTGTGGTTGAAGGGACTAAAATCTGCTTGCAAGCCCCTCCTTAAGTTACTCACAGTTGTCTCTTCACTACACCAAGCCAACTAAACTTATCCACAGACACAACACTCCCCTTTTGCACTAAGAGATCCCTTCTTTTTATGAATTTGTGAAGACAGAGCCCTCAAATGAGTATAGGGGTACTTTTCACTTAGGCATGTGCAGTTTGTGGGAAATTCGCAAGTCACCCCCCTTGCTTTCTAGACACCGCTCACCCTTTTTGGGGTGTCAGGCTAGGTGCAGCTGGAGCGAAACGTCCTTCCCCTGATACAGACTGCACAGCGCCTGGTAACCCCTTCTGTCTGTCAGAAATCCTGTCACGATGACGCCAATTTAATGTCATGATCCGCTAAACATGAAGCGAGATTCGCGATGGTGTCTTAGGTTACATGGAAGGTGTAACCAAAAGTATGTATTCTATTACCATCTCCATAAGTTGTTAAAACTGGTGGGGCAGTGCTCTTTGTGCTCAGCATGACCCAGCCCTGATAACACCATCAGGGGGGCTATCTCTGCTAATGGGCCATCAAGGTCTGTGGAAGTGACCCAGCCCTGATAACACCACCGAGGGGCTATCGCTGCTAATGGGCCATCAAGGTCTCCGGGAGTGACTCATAGGAGTCCATCAGTCCATTGTGAGATGCCACGCCCAAAGGGGAAGAACTGAACATTCCCACCCGCATATAAGAGAGAGACTCTGGAACACTGGGCTACCTTTTCCACTGGATTCCCAGAGGGGAAGAGCTCAAGAGCCACCGCTGAACCTCCAGAGACCGATGAGATTTTTCTACAGGATCACCACTTCAACAAGACTACATCCATCGCTCCAACAGGACTGCAGCCACCATTGTTAACTGGACTGCTAGCACCACCCTAAAAGGGTGACAGGTTGTATTCTAGCTTTATCTGTCTGAACTGTTGTTTCTGTATTATTACCTTGCTCTAAATTTTAGTGTAAAAACTGTTATTCCTTCTCCCATATCTTTGCCTGAAAGCCCTTGATTCCGAAGTTATAATAATTCAGAGGGGAAGGGGATCACATTATCCATTCTAAGGGAAGCTCTCACCTTCCTTAGCAAGACACCTGTCTTTCAAACCAAGATAGATGGTTCGTTTCAGAATCTCAGAGTGCAAAAGAAACACGAATGCGAGGATTTTTAGTTTCAATCAAAATAATGTACTTTATTGCACACCAACACACAATTATTGCGATAGAGAGGAAGAGATATAAGAAACAAAGGATAGAGAGAAAAAGAGGGGGGGTTATAGCTACCAACGGCAGGCGGAGTCCTCGTGGTCTTCTGCCAATGGGTCCGTCTTCTTCCATGGGGAGATCTCCGTGGGGAGGGGTCTTCTCAGAAAGCTCCTTTATAGTCCTCTTCAAGGCGAAGGGCAGATAGCCGAAGGGGTGGGAGACGGGTGTAGACCTTTTTGAAGCGAAGGGCAGGTAGCCACAGGGTGGGAGAGTAAGTCCCATAGGCATAGGTGTATGGGACTTTCAGTCCCTTCTCGCTTGGGCAGCAGGAACGCTAGCGACCAGCTCCTTTGGCGTCTCCCAGCGAAGACACCTACAGGACTTGGCAGTCATCCCACCTCCATCCGGCCAGGACTCCTGTGCAAAATCCTCTGGCCTCCTTTTGAACATGGGAGGTTTAGCCTCAGTCCCCATAGATGATCGTGAGACAGATGAAGGCTCTTTGGACTGTCTCTTACAGCCCCTCACCACGCTCAGACACACACCTCAGCTGCCAGCCGTAACCAGGCTCAACCTTCATCCTCTCCAGCCACCCATCAGCAGGCTCAGCAACGCCCCTCACCAGCCACGCCATACCAGGCAGAGCAGCACACCTCAGCTGCCAGCAATCACCAGGTTCATCCACACCCTACATGAGCCAGCCCTAAGGAGGCTCAGCCATACACCTCAGCAGCCAGCCCTAACGAGGCTCAGTTGCACCCCTTACCAGCCACCCCTCTCCAGCCACAGACCTCAGCAGCCACACTTCCACGCCCCGCACCAGCCACCCCTCCCCAGGTTGAACCAGACACCTCAGCAGCTAGCCCTAAGGAGGCTCAGCCACACCCCTCACCAGCCACCCCTCACCAGGCTCAGGCACACACCACAGCAGCCAGCCCTAACAAGGCTCTGCGATGCCCCTCACCAGCCAGCTTTAACCAGGCAGAGCAGTACACCTCAGCAGCCAGCCATGAACAGGCTCAGCCACGCCTTTCACCAGCCACCCCTCACCAGGCCCAGCCACACATCTCAGTAGCCAGCCCTAACGAGGCTCACCTGTTGGGGAAGATGAAATAGGAAAGCCTTATAAATATTATTACCTGGCAAAAGATGCTGAGAATATGGAAACTATAAGCGAGATGGAAATGAAGACAAGCTTTGAGATACCAAACCCTAGTTACTGAACAACTGGAAAACAATGGTATGGCCGACTGAAGGTAATACCTTTTTAATTAAACAATACCCTCTGCTTGCAGACAGGTCCAAGGGTCAGAGCAGACCCTACCAACTTGGCATAGGGTCCAAAAAGCAGTTTTTAGGGTTTAAAATATAACGCCATATGGTAATGCAATGACTCTCATAGGCTGTATGTAAATGTTGTAGGATTTGTAGTTTCTTCTAGATTGGTTACTGAAAATTAGAATATTCAGCACAGAAAATGATTTATTGTATTTTAAACTGCAATCACGGTATTCTGTATTCTGTCTTCTTTCTTCTGTTACTTCTCTGACCTGCTTTGAGCTGCGTTTGGCAGCTCCTAGCAGGTCCCCTACACTCACGCCCTTTCACAACAAACCTCACGGTCTAAGACCAAACTTCAGAGATCTCTCGTCTCCGTCCTGACCATCCGAAACAAACCGACCCAACCACCACAGATGGCAATCCTACACTCACCCAGGCGCCGAACCAGCCACCCCGCACAAGCTCAGACACACACCTCATCAGCCAGCCCTAACAATGCTCAGCCATGCCCCTCACCAGGCTCAGGCACGCCCCTCACCAGCCACCCCTCACCAGGCTCACCCTCACACATCAGCGTTCAGCCCTAACGAGGCTCAGCAACGCCCCTCACCAGCTACCCCTCACCATGCTCAGGCACGCCCCTCACCAGCCACCGCTCACCAGCCTCAGCAACACACCTCAGCAGCCACCGCTGATGAAGCTCAGCCACGCTCCTGACCAGCGACCCTTCACCAGGCTCAGCCACACACCTCAGCTGCCATCCCTAACAATGCTCCACCTCACCCCTCTCCAACCACCCATCAGCAGGCTCAGCCATGCCCCTCACCAGCCACCCGTCATCAGGCTCAGCCTCACACCTCAATGTCCAGCCCTAACTAGGCTCAGCCACACCCCTCACCGGCCACACCTCACCAGGCTGAACAGCACACCTCGGCTGCCAGGCCTCACCAGGCTCAGCCACACACCTCAGCAGCCTGCCCTAACGAGGCTCAGGCATGCCCCTCACAACCCACCCCTCACCAGGCAGTGCCACACACCTCAGCTGCCAGCCTTAACGAGGCTCAGCCTCACCCCTTTCCAACCACCCTCACCAGGCTCACCCACACACCTCAGCAGCCACCCATCAGCAGGCTCAGCCACGCCCCTCACCAGCCACCCCACACCAGGCACACCTCACCAGGCTCAGCCAAACACCTCAGCAGTCAGCCCTCACCAGGCTCAGCATGCCCCTCACCAGCCATCCCCCACCAGGCTCGGATTTCAGAATTTTTTTGCTATTTTCGTCTCAACAACAGATATAATTTCCAAACACAGATAATTTAGAAACCTTTTCTTCCATGCCTTGTACACAGGGCAATGCCTCAGGAACATGTTTGGTTTTAAACCTATTAAATCTATTTTCAAGTTTCTCATTTGTCCTTTAACTACTTTTTCCTTTACATCCGCCCTTGAAAAATCTAACAATTTTCTATAAATTATTCTAATCACCATCTCCCAATACCTGAGCACAACCACTTAAACTCATGTTCTATTTATCAACAACAGGCATGGAGACATTACTTTAAAATCAAGGTTCCAGCATAATATCTGTCTTTTCGGCCACTCTACCTCGATAAAATTGTGCTAATTTCAGGGTTTTTTAGAGTTTTGTTGTGCTGAACAGTCTTCTAAGAACTCAAGGCCAGCAAATGTAATTAAAATATAAATACTGAAAGCTTTGTTAACACATAATGGGTGTCAAAGATCCCTGTAGGAATAGTCAAACTGAAACTACTCAATCAATCACGCAAAGGCCTGTGCCCTACTTACACTTTTGAGAACCTTTAAAATACAAACGGCTATTTTAATGATTAAGACAAACGTAGTTATTTAATCCATTGATGTAACCTTCAGAAGTTCAACATGTTATACATACATAGTACAAGGAAAAAAAGTTTTCATTATCTTTGCTTCATTTAACAAAAAATCAAAACAGTATTTCAAGACAGAATTCTCAAACACCCATATGAAGAAAATACTCTGAACAGTCTTAATATTTTTATGGCTTTTGATTAACTGAAGCCCTCAAATTTTATGGGCAGATGCAAAATTTACCACCTGAAAGGCAGCATAAAAAGTTTGTCCAACTCCAAGACCTTCTCTGATTGAGACAATTAAGCAAGAAATGTTACTTTTTCTTCCATGATCCAACTACTTTCAACTTCCCCCAAGTCAAGGCTTTCCTACTGCTCAGAAACACAGGATAGATATTTTGACACTCACATAAAATCATTGAAGAACAGAAATAAGTTGAGATGCAGATGGTAGCTGATAAGAGTGTGGATAGGCATCTAACAGGCTACAACACAAAATGGCTAAGGGTGGTGCAAAGTTTTTTAAGGCAATAACAACTAATGAGTGCCTGACTGCAGAATACCCTTTATTCTAAAGTCCTTTCAATTAACAAAAGAGAACTGCTTGGAACTACTGGTGAAGCCTCACTGCTCTTCCTTTGTAAACTCTATTTCTCCTCCCTTCCTCCCAAGTCCCTTTTTACTAATAGCAAAGCTCTTTCTGACAGAACCCTACTTCTTAGGAAAAGCAACTTAAAACTTTTAACTATTCAATTGTGTAAATCTCCTGCAATTCTCCCTCCTTTCAGAGGAAAACAACGTGCTATTACTGTTTTATGGTTCTGAGTGTGTACTTTTGGAGGACATCTTACAGAAATCAATCTTCCCTTTCCACATCTATTGAAGAGGCTTCTTGTCGAGCCAATACTCTAATGGAGACTGGGTGTTAATTTGTCTCCTAAACAAGAATGGCAGTCCCTATTTTATTTTTCTTTGTTTGCTTTTTTATAAATGCCTCACTTCTCCTATCTCAAGATCTTAAGAGTTGCTGCCAGGTGGTAGGATAGCATCACTGACATAGAGCCTTAGGTGAGTCAAAAATAAATACCACAAATGTGAGCAATCATTTCTCCATCCCTTCACCAGCCAGTAGCAGCAATAACTGGTATAGACCCACCAGTGCTCCACTACAAACCAGATTTTCAACAAACCCTAAGTGGTATCAATAAAGCACAGTTCAGTTGCTTTGTTGATCAAAGTGCATTAGAGTTCCTGCTTCGCTCCACCAGCCACAGCGGAGTCCAGCTCAACAGGGACTTTGCTACTTCCAGCAAAAACAGTTTCAAAAGCAGCCTCCTGCTCCTCTAAAGTCACAGCAGCAGGGGCTCCTCTAACAGATGTGTTGGGAAAGGCAGGCCGTTGCTCCGTAATCCTTTCCAGGTCCACTGTTCTCCTACCTCTTCTTTTGCCCAGGATTTTGATGTAATTAGCTGGCACAAGTCCTGTTGTTTGGCCATCATAACTAGCCAGAAGCCAACCACGGATCTTGGGTTGTTGTTCTAAAGCGGAGAATGCAAACGCATCAAGTTACAAAACAATTCAACAACATTGAACAAAACTATTCAGTAAATTTATTACAATGCCAGTAATCACTTAACGGGGAGAAAAAAAATCAGTGTGGATGAGGCATTTGGTCAAATGAGGTTTTTTTGTTTCAATTTTCACTTGACTTCATATGTGATTAGAAATAAACACAAAATTAAAAGTTTACCTTTGGGTGCTAATTTTAGCATGTCACCAGCACGGAAAGAAATTTCTTCTTCTGAGAGAGCATTGAAATCATATTCTGCTCTTCCAACCACATGGTCATCTTCTCCACTTGCCCAGTTACTAGACACTGTTTTCAAACACAAATTACAAGTTTATCTGCTTTGAGTTACAAAATTTGGTGTGGTTTCTTCAGAGGAAAATGAAGAAAACACCTTAACTTCCTTGTTAAAACTTTTCCACCAGAGAACTGACAGAAGTAACAAGCAAAGCATGATTTGTTGAGTTAATCCAATCAACACTTGTCCCACCCAACCCAAACTGCCAAGAACTCCCAACTGCTAATAGAAAGGAACCACAATTCTGGAATCCCAGCTTCAACATGAAACCACATCCTAACTTAACAACAGGCTACTTCAGCAGGCTGTCACTTGTATCACATGCCTAAAATTCAGCACTGTGTCCCAGTATCTATTAATTACCGCTGCTGTAGTGTGAGATTAATCACTATACAGACAGCAACAAAAGGAACAATGCACGCTGCACTTCTCTGGTGCTGCAGATCATCTTTACCTGCTTCTTCATCACTGTATGTAGACAGCAGCTTCCAAATCAGGTAGGGACCTCCCATTATGACAGCAAAGAACAAGAAAATGGGCCAGGATTTTGCAGAGTTAGCCACCTTGTCTTCAAGGCCAGCACGAGCTACTTTGCCCTCGCTCTCAGCCCACAAATCCTCATTTTCAGAGCTCTGCCGCAGACCCAGCAAGCGCTGCAGGCGCTGGTAGAGGTACCTTATAGTTCTCACTAGAGCAAAAGCTGAAAACACCTTGGTGAAGTGAATTTTGAGGCGGGAGAAGTGGTTGGCTACATCCAACACAGCTCTGAAGCTGTTGTAGACAGCTGAGAAGGTTGCATCCATCATCATGCTGACCGAGGCAAAGGCATGCACGATGCTTTCAATGGACTGAAAGGCACCTCTGCTGCTCTCTTCAGCCTGCTGGACAAACCTGCTGGGAGGAATGCTATCGGCACAGAAGCGGTTATAGCCCAAACCTCCATAGCCATAGCTGTAAGGACTATAGCTTCCATAGAAAGAGGTGCCATATGAACCATAGCCTGGAGAAAAAGAACTGCTATAGGCAGGCCTGAAAGTGCTCAGGCTGCTGCTTCCCGTTTGCTGGGATGGTCTTGGCAAAATGGGCGGAGGAATTCGTGCCACCACGGGTTGTCCGGGTCTGGTCAGGAGGTTGTCACCCAAGTCAGCAGACCTAAACAAATTCAGATAATCAAGATCAGCACCCAAAGTTTAAATTTTCATTTCCACAGAGCCCTTGGCTAACTACATAAATACTGCAGTGAGTTTCAGTAGTGCTGGGATGGGGAACCTGGGAGCCAAACACTCGGTATGTTGTACAAAGTTTATCAGAAGTAAAAGTCTGGCCAGGAAACACAGGTCTTTCAGGGGAAAAAAAATCCATCATGAGATATTCAGTGTAAATATGGAACTGGAATATATACATGGAAAAACTTTGCCTATTTATTGCATCAACACATGAAATAAACAACACAGAGCCATCAAACCCCTAACACCCAGGTCATTCTTCGGCACATGAAAGCCTCTCATGGGCTCTACCAAGAATACTTATGAACTTTCCAATCTGAAATCTTTATTCGTCCAACACTTGTTCCCAGCTCTTCTATAAAATGAGCCAATGATACAGCAGGAAGAAAGCTTGAGAGCTCCTTTGAATCCACCCCTAAAGGGTGGTGTGACCTAATTGAGAATCTAAGTAATTATGCAACAATATGTGCAACGGCTTTGGGGTCCTCAACTGCCCCCTCTACCCAAACTACCTGATTACCTTTGTGCAGGGTTGTCTAGGGATTGAATCTACTACTGACAAGTGTTGGCAGAAAGAGGTATTATGACTCCATTATTTGTACTTAATTTAGTATTTTTTTTCTTTGCATGCCCATAAGTTTAAGTCTTTTTACCAATGCCCTTTGTAATAAGACTCTGCAAGTACTCGGATGCTGTCAAGCAGCTTTTCTTCTAACTTCTAGTATTTAATTTAAAAATATACGTGTTTCATTCACCCTAAAAGTCAAGCACTTTATTTCCCATGTTTACTGCTTCATCCCATGACTTCCCACTTCTGTAGTCCGTTCAATTCACAGCAAAAGCAGTCAAATTGGAATTGCTATGGAGCTGCTGCATGCTCAACTACTTCCATACAAGGTAGGGAACAGCCTCCTCTCAGCAAAACTTACAGGTTTCCACAGCAAAGAATAATATTTGTATTTTTATACTGCTTGCTTTTTCCATCACAGACTGTAACTCTCTCAGCAGTTAAAAACAGGAGGAAAAATAAGTTATTATCCCAGCAAATAGAGGTACTGTAACTCAGTAAATCACACTAGAGTCCTCTCCCCAGTAGTCAACTTGGGACACCCCACTTTAAAGCAGCGTGAAGTCATTTAAGACCCGGTAAATAAACCCAGAATGAAAAATTAACACCATATTGCTGGCTCAGCAAGCTGCAGGCTGCAGAGAACGTAGGGAAGCTTCTGTTCAGTGTTTAGTGTTGGGCCAACCTTTTGCCCAGTTTCAGCTCCCTCTATTTGCAATCACCAGCACCAAGCGAAAAACAAAAAACAAGCGAAATATTCAGCCACCGAGCGAGCTTTCCTTGACTTCTCATAGAACGGAAGAAGTTTACAAACACTTTCCGTCCACGAGCAGGATGGGTTTTCTGGGAGAAGATGAGAATACACGCGAGACTGACAACACACAGGAATCTTCTCCAAGTCCTGGGGGTGACACGCAGCTCCCCCAGTGCTGCAGAGCCTCGGGGGCTCCCAGAGCTGCACAACCCCCAGGAATGGACTGAGTGCCCCCAGAACAGACTGCGAGTGCCCTCAGGAGCGGACTGTGAACTCACTCTATCCACCGCTTACAACACAGCTTTCCCCTCCCCACACCGCACACGCAGCTTCCCACTGACACCAGAGGGGTTAGAGCTCGGAGCCCCCCACGGGGACCCCCCCCGAGGCCGCCCCTCCCCGCCCGGCACAAACCCCTCACAGCGCGGGGGCGCCCCGGGCAGCCCACCCCGACCGACCGCCGGAGCCGCGCACAGCCCCGGCCGGGCCCGACCTTTGAGCCCGCCCCTGGGGAGCGGGCCCGGCCGGCCCGAGGGGCGCACACCCATGGCCGCCGCGGCGGGAACACCCGAGGAGGGACGCCCGCACTCACCGGAAGGCGGGCGCGGTGCCCGGCAGCCGCCGGGACTCCCAGGGCTTGGGCGGCGGCGTCGCCGCCATCGCGCCCCTTCGGCCCCGCTCGGCTTCGATTCGGCCTCGCTCGGCTCCGCTCGGGTGCGCTTCGGCCTCGCTCGACTCGGGTTCGACCCCAGCTCGGCCTCACTCGGCCCCGCTCGGTTCGGGCTCGGCCTCGCTCGGCCCCGTCCGATAGCAGGCACCACGAGGGAGCGCCGAGCTATTCCACCAGCTGCCCTGCGGGCACGGCGCCCCGCCGCGTCGGCCGAGCGATGCGCTCTGGTGCTCTGCTGAGTGATCCTGTGCCGGCTCCGCGGGCCGCCGAGCGAAGGGTGAGCGGGACCGGGAATGGGGAGTGGGAAATGGGAATGGGAGTGGGAATGGGAGTGGGAAATGGGAATGGGAGTGGGAATGGAGATGGAGCGGGAACGGCGCCCGTCTCTGGTGCCTCCGGCCTGCGGCGGGGCGGCGCTGTGCTGAGCGGGCCCCGTTCCTCCGCACCGGTCCGGCTCAGCCCGCGGTGTGGGGGGCAATGGGGCCCTTTTCTGACATGGCATCCTGAGGCTCAGGCCGGAGCGGGGATCCTGAGCTCCCTCCCCGCTTGGACATGGCATCCTGAGGCTCAGGCCGGGGCGGGGGTCCTGAGCTCCCTCCCCGCTTGGATATGAGGGGCCCTGAGCTCAGCCCTGAGGTGCTGGGCCGGAGCGGGGGCCCGGATTCCTCCCCCCCACATTGCCACAAAATATCACAAATATTGCCACATTTGCCCTAGTGTGTCACACAGTGCCACTGTTTCAGTCTCATGACAGTGAATTAAGGTTGCAGTTACCTGAAAGCATTTTCGTTTGTGTTTGCTGTTTCTTTTTGAAAACAGGTTTGAAGTTTTCCAGGTAGCCCTTGGTTTCTACAGCTTACCATAAAGAGTCCAAGCCCAGGACAAACGAAATTCATTGAGTTAATAACTGTTCCATGCTGTGGAGGTTTTCCATGGCTGCAGTATTTCTGTGCAGGGTACTCCTGAGCAGGATGGGATATTCCAGGTCTAACAGGCTGTGGTTGGCATGAAGAACATGGATATATCCCACCTCTAAATGGTCTCTAGGGACACAAAAACTAGGAGGGTGTCAAATGTTGTTTGCAGGAGCTAAGCCCAAACCAAAATCAGGTGGTTCGTCAGTGTGTAGATACTGTGGAATTCCTTGCCAAAGGATGCAGAGGCAAAAGAATTTTAAACACTGGAGGACGGATCTGTTAAGGTTCACCAACAGGCAAACCACACTTGGTCAAAGGATTCCCCAAAACCAGGAATAACTGGAGGCAGAGAGCACTTGGCATATACGTGTGCTCTGTACACACTTATTTTCCTGTGGCAGCAGTTTATTCCCACCTTGGGTGACAATGGACTAATTAAACCTTTGGTCTGAACAACTGTGGTTATTCTTATGTGCCTCCTGATGTTTCCTGGATGTCCAGTAAGGGTGAGCACCTCATTGGGAATCTCTCTTCTTCCAAATTTTTCAACAAAGTGCTGAGTTCTACCCCATTAAGAAATTTCAGCCAAAAAAAATCAGTCTGTTCTAAAGTTCTGGGCAGAGAGAATGACGGGAAATCAAATTAACCATGATATTTTAGAGGGGGGGAAGAAAGCATTATGAGATTTCTCCCAAAAACATGAGTCCTATATTGAGAGGGGAAATAAATCTTAACAAAATTGGAGGGGCTAATGGATAGAAAAGGCTTCCTTTGCCTTTAGGGCTTTGTCTGACAAAAGGAGATGGCATGGGTTGTTTGAGGCTCTGTTTTATTCCCTTCTAATTTTAACACACTGATTCTTAGTCACTGCAATTTTAGGAGGAATTTCCATTTTAAATTGGGCTTAACATGTCTTAGCTCCACCCTCCTTCATTCAGTGAAGATTAACATGTTACTTTTTGCAAGATAAAAATGGGCAAAAGCTCAGCATTCCCTTGTCAGAACATTTGAGTTCAGGTTTTCTAGGAAAATTCTAGGAAGTACAGGAGGTTTTCCCACAGTCAGTGGTCTTTTTGGGTTGGTTTTCCACTTCTCTTGTGCCTGTGATTTAAAACAAACACATATCCTAAATTTCCCCTAGAGGACAAAAAAAATTCCAATTAGTCTAAATATGGTGCAGTTAACTCTCAGTCGAGTCTTTTTATTGTTGAATTGCTGAACTGTGTTTATTCTAAGCTTTTTTTTTTTTTCCTTCTTTTCCTGTGTTGAATTTTAGAACTATCCAGCATGTCCTCACTAACAGAGAAGGACAGACCAATTGTTCAGCTGTTACTCAACGCTGGCACTTGCCCACGATGTATTTTGAGGTTCTGCTGCGTGGGATCACAGGTGCTTTATAGACATCCACACCAGGTTTGTCCTTTGTTGTGTCCTTGGCCTCTTTGCCTGAGAGGAAGAAGCTTTGCAAAACGAGTTACGAAAAACTGTGCTTTTTTCTTTAATGTAAAGGAAATTTACATTAAATGGTAAAACCCCCACCTATGTCTGCTCTCAATTTCTTTTTATACTACAGAGGCCAACTCTCTTCCTGGGCTAGGAATTAAATTCTAACATAATCTGAATGGCAAGAAGGCACCAAATATATCTTTTCATTGAATAGATATGGGGCAAAGATAAAAGTGTTTCAAGTCAGGTCTGGAAAATGTTTTCATTCCTGGTTGATAAACAAGTCTGTTCAGCTGCATTTTCTCTGTTTTGAGAGAAATGCAGCTTGGAGCTGTTTAATTGTGTCTTAAAGATGTCTTTGGGTATGAATTCCAAGTTGTTAATTACATGCACTAAGGCTCAACTGGAATGGGTAGTACTGCCTTATGGAACTGTGTTTGTTAAAGAGCAGAAAACAACCACAGTGTGATTCCTCTGTTTGTGTTAGGATTTGATGAAGGAATTGCAGGAATTTCTGAAGAACAATCAGGAAAAAGAAGACACAGTCTGTTTGGATGTGGCTGACCCACCTTGTAAGAGAATCAGACTTGAACACGGTGAAGAAGGCACTGATGATCTGAACCACAACGGAGCCATCCCGCAGATTCCCTCGGCTGGCGATGGCAATGCTGCAATGGAGAGCTCAGCTGTGAAGGTTTGCAACGTGTGTTTGGGAATTCTTCAGGAGTTCTGTGAGGCTGACTTTGTTAAAAAGGTAAATGCCTGTTCTTAGTGTTTTGGGATACTATTTTGGAGCTTGTTTATGTTGGGGCCTACAGTATAGAGCTGGTGACTAAAAACACAGTGCAGTTTTTTGGGTTTTTTGGAAGAGATGTTTTCTATTTCTTTTGAAAGAAAGAGACCAGAAAACAAACCAAAGCTTTTGCCTATTTTAAATATTTGAAATGCAGATGGCACCATTCAACTCCAACATCCCACACCTGTGCAGCTAGGAAGTTGCATCTGTGGTAGGACTGAATTTTGCCCAGACCTTATCAGAGTGGCACTTTAAAAAAAAAAAAACCAAAAAAACCCAGCAGTGCAGGTGCAATGGAATGACTGCAGGGAGCACACTTTCCTAAGGAAAGGACCAACAGATATGTGGTTACATGAATTTAGGAGATGACCTGAGGTTCAGCTGCTTTCAAGGAAAACCTCAGTGGAACTGGTGACCTCTCTTTACTTTTTTTAAGGTTCAGGAAAATGAGGAGTCATCAAGTGCTGTTCTCTAAACTCCATGTTTCTAATACAGCATGAACTTGTCTTTGTGAAGTACCACAGAGGAGGAAAATGTTTTAGTGATACAACAGGTTGTGGATAATGGAGAGAACGTGAGTTAGGAGAGAATGTGGGCACAGAATGTTGCAAACAGCATCTCTGAGCAATCGAATTGCTCATGTGACAAACTGAAATATCAGCTAGAAAATTCACACTGGCATCTGAGATGTTTAACAGAGTTTTAACAGAAAGGGATTTGGTTTAATAGCAAGAATGTACCAAAACTGGGACTGGACAGAAAGCACAGTATATATTTTCTGTTGTTGCAGAACATAATTGTTTCTTTTTTGTTTCCATTGGCAGAATATGTATCTTTTTACAGAATCCACTGCTAACACTTATTTCAGAGTTACCCTCTTCAGTAGCAATGGAAAATCTGACACCTCTCAATTAAGACACCACAAAACCATTTGGTGCATAAATTTCCTTTTCTGAGATGCTGATTTCACCTAAAACTTCAGTATACAATTGGTCTTGGCCTTAAAATAGTGAGTTTGGGTGTTTTCATAGCACTAAGGATACAGTTTATTAGTAACTTTTTGTAACAGGACAAAAAAGCTTATATTTCAGTAAGTTGTTAGTGATTCCTCTGGTTTGTATGTTGGGCACCTCTCTGAATGTGTATTAATATGAATTCACAGTGATTATGTAGAATAAATATTATCAAGATGATAAGATTTTAAAGGTTAATACTAAGCTCCTTCTCTTACAGGTGTGCCAGAAAGTTAATTCTGCTCACTACCAGTTCACTAGTTTTGTATTTTCTGTGTCACTACCCCCACAGCTGTCTGTCAGGGAGGTAAGGAACTTAAATAATTAAATACATATTTAAGAAAGTAACTGGAATGTACAAGCTGGTGGCAGTTTGATTTTTAATTGTTACTACTTAAAAAAAACAGAAACACATGCTGGAAGTGAAGTCTGCTCTCCCCTTCATTGTGGGTGAGTATTCTTGTAATTAATAAAGGATCTGAGTCACTTCAATTTTCAGTTAGCCCAGGACATCTAAAACATCTGAAAACCTAAAAGGAGTTTGTTTAAACCCTCAGTGAATTGTTCCCTTTGGTGCAGATGCCAGCCCTGCTTTGTGGATCTTCTCGGAGACAGAACTGCACAGCTGGTGCCTTTCCAGGGATAAATGATAATTGGTAGTGCAGAATACAAATCAAGGAATTTGAGGATGAATTCTTGAAATGTTCAGCATTTTAAATGATGGGAAAATACACTTAGTTGTGAGGTATTTTGCAATCTTCCCCTGCTTTCTGATATACAGCGATGCAAAAGTACTGTTCTAAAAGTGATGCAGAAGTGGTGTTTTAAAAGGCAGTATGTAAATCTGTACAATAGATGCCTGCTGTGGTTAAGATGTGGTGGAAGCTTCAGTGAACATGGCAGAAAGAAGTGTAGATGGTATTGGATTTATATGTAAAGCTGTGGTGAGGTCTCTTTTGCACCCACCCAGTTTGTTAAATAATCTGCTGCACTTGTAGTGGTGATTTGTGCTGTTAGTTCTGGCACCTTGGGCAAATGCTCACAAATATTCTACCCCTAAATCTTCTGGAGCACAAGATTCTTTACTTCCCATCTCAGATTGAGCAAAATTGGTGTGTTTGCTTTGTCCTTCTGGCTGCGTGAACTGCCTTTATTCCCATTTTGCTTTTTGATGCCTCCAAAAAATGAGGTATGTCAAAAAGCACTTTCAGGCTGGGTGAATATTGAGATGCCTGTGGTGCTCGGAAAAACCCCCAAACGTAGGTCAGGCTTTATCAAGTTTTACTCCAGCTTTAAGCCTGGTGTGAGCTGAGTGTTTAACAAGCACCTGGCGTTTGCAGGAAGCCTCGGTAGAGGGTGGTGTTGCCTTGCAGTTCAGGTGAGGGAATTCCTCACACTGCCCGGGCCTCGTGTTCCAGCAGAGCAGCGGAGCTGGGGACAGCCGAGGGAGTGAGAGTTGTGCTGTGGGGACAGGAATTAGGAGGGGGAGTGAAATCAGTGAGTAGGAAGCTCCACAGCTGGATCTGTTCCCTTTGGAAGCAGTTTGGTTTGACTGGGAAAAGGTTTGCGTTAAGAAGTTCCTGCTGTCCCTTCTGTCCCATCCCTCCAGTCTTGCCAAATGCTAAACCAGCTGTTTGCTCCAGCTGCAGGGGTAAAAAGGGGTGATAGTGGAAGAAGAACTTTAAAAATCATGGGGGTTTATTTACCTCCTATCTGTTTATCACTTAAAAAAAAAAAAAAAGTGGTGATACATTCCCTGTTTTACAGAAAAGTGGCAATATGATATGTAAAAATGCCTGAAAACGTCAAAATCAAAAAATCTCAGAATGCTTTGTGCTGAAAAGAGGTTGTTTGTTAAACTCTGCTTTTAATTCTTTGACCTGCTCTGTACAAGAACATGTCTAATCCTATCATCAAAGGACACCCAAAGGCAGCTTCCCTCCCCTTGCCCTCCGCCGTGACACATAGATTTTCTCCATCATCTTTTTAACAAAAAACCCAGAAACTGCCTTTCACTATTACCTTCAACTCATTTAATTATGACAGTTGTCATCCTGCCAAGTCTAAAATGTACGAGAGGAGCTGGAGAAGAGTGGGGCATAAAAATCTACATTTGCATAGTATTTGTATCTGTGATGCAAGGAAGCAATTGCCTCTTTCCACAAGTAGGAGATTTGATTGAAATAAATCATAACTACAGGAGTCCCAAGTTTATGTCAGACAACTCTATTAGAATATGAAGTGAGCCGTGCCCTTCAGAAGGGTGGCTGTTAACTCTGTGGTCTCAGTCGTGATCCATCATTGTGGTACTTGCTACAAGGACATTGATGCAAATAACATCTGTAGTCATTGCTCCCTGTAGGGCTGGCTGTGCCTCATCCTGGAATTCCCCATCTCCAAGCTCTTTTCTAACACAGTGAAACAATGCTGGGGCTGGGATTGCACATGGTATTTCAGCTGTTGCCACTGTGCTCCCTCAGATAGCACTGGAATAATATCCTGCAGCTTGTAATCAATACAGTGCCTGAGCTGCTGTATTCTGGAGATGTATTTGCTGCTAAGCATTGCCCTGCAGGCTTCAGCTCTGTAATGAACATTTTTCATTTTCAAACCACTTCACAAACATGAAGTAATTACGAAGTGGAGGGATCTGATCCCCTGCTCCGTGTACAGCTGGGAGAGAGTAGAGGGGTTTGGCTGGCTGGGTGGTTGAATGCGATTTGGAATTTGGGATCTTTTGGCTTCTGTGCTTGCAGTACCCTCATCTATTGTTTTCCCCTAATTGAAGGGGAAAAGTAATTTCTTTAGTTCTCTTTCAACTTGGAAGTCAAGAGAAAGGAGATGAAATTTGACCTGTGGTCTCATTTTAGCATAGCTACTCACGTGCAGAAGTTTTGTCTATTCTGCAGTTATATCCCCAGAAAACAGGAAAAAGGAGTGAGATTAGCCACCCCACTGAGTCCCAAGCCTGCATGTGCTCTAAATCAAGGCGTGGGAGAGGTTTTTTTGTAAATTGGCATTTGTCAAATGCAGGTTCCTAGGCCCAGTTGTATGGTTGTCATATCCTCTAGTTCAGAGCTACGTTCAAGGAATTTCAATTGAAGCTATTTTTATTTATGATTTTATCTGGGTTATTATGCAAGCGGGATTACAATATACTTGTGAAGCAGCCTTACTCATACTGTCTACAAATGCAGGATAATGAATCACAGTGAATTTGAGCAAACAGCATTCCATCACTACAACTGTATTTGTTTTGTTCAGCAGTGTGTGGGTTTGTGTCTCATGTATCTAACAAAGTTCACGTCCTCTCCCCACCATCCCTCTTCCCTCTTAATATTTCTAGCACTGTTTTTAGGGCTCCCTCATTCTTTTAGATGCACCAAAGGAAGGGTGATAGACTTATTTTTTTGATTGAGTTCCTTATCAGCATGGAAAAGAGATCTATGATGTGGTTCCTTCTGATATCCATGTGATCCTGGACCTACTCCTTGAAGTTTGAGACATGTTTTCATAGCTCTTCGTTAGAATTATTTCCTTGACAATGATCAGTAATTCTTTCGGCAGAGTTTGGGGAAGGTTATTTTTTAAGTATATGAAGAATGAAAGACAGGGAAGAGATTTAAAGGTCTGCAGCCTACGGACTGAAAACTGTTTCACTGGGGTTGTTTCAAATCCAACAACTTGATTTTTGGAATTAATCTTCAGAGGGGATGGTGACACAGACTGAATTGAGTGCACAGGTTCTGTTAGTTAAAGTGGTTTCCTGCCAGTCCTCATGTATTTTGTAGTTGATGTTAGTAGAGGAGAACTGAAAATGTTGTTGTGCTTCATTGTAGAAAGTTTGGAGGGGAGTTTCTCTCTTCTTATTTTTAGTGAACTCAAGTATTTGTACTCAAAGCTCCCCTTGATTTCTAGAATTATTCCTTCTGTTTCTCATCTTTCTCATATTCAGCCTATTCTTAACTAAGTGCTGTGCTTTAAATAAGGGGGCAATTCTGAGATTACCATAAGACCAAGTATATTTTTAATTTAATGCTTTTAATAATGGATTATAACTGAATTTGGGGTTTTATTAATTTATATGTCAACCAGTTTTCTTATAACATGAATTTAAACACTTTTCATTTCTCTGTGTGGTAGATAACTGATGACTTAGGCTGTCAGAGTCTTTTTGTAGTTACAGTATTAATAGCAAGTTCCAAAGTGTTTAATGATGCCTCTTTTTTTTTCTCTTTTTTTTTTTAAAACCAGATAGGATTTGAGGTGAAGAGCAAAGTGATGGCTTAGAAATAAAAACAAATACCAATTCCATCTTTCCACTTCTGAAGCAAAAGCTAAATTCCTGATACTTCCTTTCTGTCATGAGTTTTAAAAACACTTCCCCTTTTGCAAAGAGTCTCTCAGTTTGCTGGGAGTTTTGAGCCTTAATTTCACTTGCTTTTGTTTTTCCCTGTCTTTTCCATGGGCATGGCTGGTGACTGCAGCGTGCTGCTTGGCTGGGGCTGAAGCAGGAGATGAGGTGAGTGATGGCTTTTCTGTCTGTCTGACAGGAACTCTTCATAGAGACACATTTGTCTGTATAAATGTTGATTTTATAGTGCAATTTACCTGATGCTTACAAAGAATAAGATGGCAGCTAGTTTTCATGTGTTTTGTTTTTCCTTTTTTACCTGCTTTGACCTTTCTTGGGGTTTCTTATCTCTTTTGCTCTGTAAGTTCCCAAACAAGTGGCTTGAAATGCATCTCTCTCCTTCTCAGTTTTTCTCTGGGCAGGCTCTGGACTGACTTTTGTAACTTTTGATCTACCAAGAAGCTCTGGCATCAGTTTCCTCAGTGCACAGAAAAAAAATGAATCTGTTTTACTTGGCAGTTGTTACTTAAGTTCATCTTGAAATACTGTATGTCATGTATCTATTTTTGCCAGACCCCTGTGCAAGTTATTATTTCTTTGTGATTCAGAAATCTGGGCCTTCCCTTGGCAAAGGATGACATTGTTCAGCTGAAAGAAGCTTATAAGTGGATTATTCATCCCCAGTTGTCAGAAGAGTTGGGTGTTCCTGCTGATGGAAAGGTCTCGTATAAATAACAGAACACTTTTTTGTTTGTTTTTTTATTATTTTTTCATATGTGTTTGTGTGTGTATATTTATATACTTATACACATGTTGGGGAAGTAAAAGCTATCCTTTTTTCCTTATTAAGAGAGAAACAAGTTGAATTGTTCCTATATTCACTGTAGGGAAAAACAGGGGGGAAGTTCTTTTAACCAGAGATCTCCAAGTTTCCATCCTGAGGGGCCCAATCTTCATTTTTGTACACACAGATCATTGCATTTCCTGAAACCACCACAGGCTTGTGCTAAATCTCTTGTGCTGCCATCCTCCTTTTGTTAATGAGACTTTTTCAGTTGTCTCCTGTTCCAGGATCCCTGTTTTGCAGAGGGTAAGGAATGCTCACACATTCCTTCCTTGCTCTTCTGTCATTGCCAAAAGTTGCTGCTGCTCTGTGAGCTCAGTTGTTCAGGCTCTGTGGATAAAATATATTTCTGAAATGTACTGAAAGAGAAAAGACTGGTCCTTGTTCACTTTAATGAGCACTAGAAATGGGCTTCTCGGGACCTGCAATACCCCTAAGTAGGCAATAGAAATGTTTTTTTCAAACTTGCAGATTCTAACTAATATCCTTAAAATCTTTCTGAAAGGCATTGACTGAACATGGCAATCAGGTGTTGCCAAATTCAGAAGCCCCTTGAATCATCTTGAATATAAAATTTCTGCAATCATGGCTAAAATTCCTGCTGAGGACAAGGCAGCCTGTAGGTTTTACTTGTCACCAGCCATAGCACTGACCCCAGGATGAGATTCACTTAGTCTTTATGTTGATTTGTCAGCTTCCGTAATAATTACAGACTGTGCTTTCCCACGAGTGCTAATTGAAAGCATCCCTTTTGACTTAGTGAAGATAAAAATCACTCAGTTACTCTGAAGATGATCCAGAAAGAAACAAACTTCCTACATACCAACCTTGCAAAAGCTCTACAACACTTAAGCACCGAGCCACACCACACATCCCTGTACCATAAAAGTTGTTTTTCTGGTGCCCTTTATCTACAAGGCACTTGAATATTAGCCAATCTTTTCAATAGCCCTCCTGAGGTGTGCTGGTATCTGAGTAACAGAAGTAATGAGTGTTGTTTGCCCAAGGCCAGAGAGGGAATTGGGGGCAGAATTGAGATTACACTGGAGTTTATGGGTTAGCTGTCAATCCACGAGGACATGTTGCCTTTCTTTGCCCCAAGGCCATGCAGACATTGCAAAGGAAGCCCCTGACAAAATTTTACAGTGGTGACTACTGCAGAGTTTTTATCTCTGTTGCACTCCCGGGAGGGCTCTGGGGCTTAGTGACCATAATAGGCTTTGAGCCTGGGCTGCCTCTGCCTCAGCCCTGCACAGGATGGGACCAGTGCGGGTCACTCATGGCTGTGAAATGCTCTCACATCATCTTTGGTGACTTCAGAAAGGCAAATGCTGCTCTGGCACACATTTTAATGTGTGCAAAACATAAATAAATGGGTTACTCTCTCTGTTGTCTCTATTGTTTTCCTAAAACTACTGTGTGGGTGCTTGAGAATATCCTCCCTGCTTGTTTAAAAAACTATTACCACCTCATTGTTCTTTTTTCTTTTTTTTTTTAATCTAGAGTTTGTTTGAAGTTAGTGTGGTCTTTGCTCACCCAGAAACAGACGAGGAGTGCCATTTCCTGTAAGTTTTTTTACAAATAACAAAAGATCTTTATCTAAAAGTTGTGCAACATTGTTGGTTTGGATTTGTTTCAGATGAGAATATGCAGTGTTTATAAACTAGAATGGGGCTTGCATCTAGATTTCCTCATATCCACATAAAGTTGCAGAGTTTGAAGTTACACCATCTCTGGTTAATTCTGCACTTCAATGCCAATTAAAAAAAAAATCCAGAGTTTTGATTTTAACAGGAAGGAGAACATTCAGATAAATCATTCGATTTCAGCTCTTCTCAAAGTCATTCCCTGTATCATTTTAAAAAATCCAAACCATGTAATTGCAGGCGGGGGAATCTTTTGAGGTCGTACTGAGGTTTTCCTGCTCTTACAGGATGCATGAAAAGGAGGGAGGGCTTTGGAGTGAGTTAATCCAACGTAGCTGGTTGATTAAAACAAACAGAAGTTCCCTGGCCACTACACACAGCCTCTGGCCTGACCCAGTGGGGCATCTGCTGTACACAGAGAAGCAAAATAGTTCTGTGAATTCAGCTGCCATTTAATCTGATTTCTCAAAATCTAGCTGTAGTATGTTCTGGATAATTAGGGTAACACTCTTCCTGTTTGTTGATGCTTCCTGGAAAACTTAAAGTTTCACTCAGTTAATTTGCACCTACTGTGAGTTAAATCTTAGTATAGAAAGAGGCTTAGCAGAGACGTATCTGTTGACTAGTGAATTCATTTCTTGAGACTGGAAATTTATTTTGTGGCCTTTATTTATTTCCCTGATTTCTCTTCTGGCAATTTGTGATCTTTGAATGCTCAATCCACCACCTTCTTGCTTTTCCACAACTGCATCTTTCATTTGTCTTGAAATTCATTCCCTCATCTTGGGGGATGAGGGAATGGAAACTTGGGAAGGAACAGGTATTAGGAGCAATGATTACCAGTGTTTGCTGAACATCTTTCCTTTCCAGCTTCTTCAAGACTGGGCAAAAGAGGGGGAAAATTGTAGGGCCAAACTAGAGTTCTAAATAATGGTACCTTCAATCCTGTAAGAACTGAAGTGTTTCTGGATCCTGCACCCTTTTGATCTAATTTATTTTATTTTACTTCCTTCCTCTGAAACCTCTTCAATTCTATTTTCAGCTCATCCTTCCATCCTTTTTCTGGGATTTCAGGAATACTGATGTTGAACATGTTATGGTGCCAGTGTTAGTGCTCCAACCAGAGCATTTGTAGAGGTGAAAGGTGTAAAGAAGTTCCATTCCACATTCCAATTACTCAAGTTTATTCCATGTGACCTGACAATATCCCTTTATTTGCCTTCTCTTTGTAGAACACTTAAACAGCAATTAAGGTTTGAGACACTTTTCTGAACTAACAGCACATTACCTAATTTAATTACACAGTAGTTCCTGAGGTGCCAAGGCATTCTGCTTGTGTGAGTGGCTGGCTCTGGGCACATTCTGAGGCAGTGGTTTGGTTTTGATGTAAATATGATAAATTTGGCAGTCGTCACAGTAGTAGTGACAGTCATGTTTTTTTGTGGAGGCTTTATCTCAACCTGGAGAACTCCAGGTACGGTTTTGGATTGGATTTCCAAGTGTGGCATCTGCAGTTTCTCACCTCTCCAGCTGTTCTTACACAGTTGTGTGGAGGTTGCTGTGCTGAAATGACCCATGGTTTGATGTGGAAGATTGAATTAGCTCTTGTCAATTCATATTTGGAGATATTTAAGGGTAAGGTGATATTGAAATTCTGGAAGAGGGAATTTGTGTAGCTTTGGTCACAGACTGGCCAGGGAAGTTGTTTGTATAGAAAGCAAGATCTGCTTCCTTAGAGTCTGAAGTCATTACAGAGGTGTTGAAAAACACAGCAAGAAATGATAAATTGGGTTGGAGGTTAGAAATATCTCTGACTGCATACACAGAAATCCAGAAATCATCTCTGACTGCATACATAGAAATCCACTAATAGGAACAGCAACTTCCTCTATAGTACTCAGAAAAAGTGTTTCACTGACTTGGCTTTCACCTTCGTGAAACAGCCAATGGTTTCCTTTTGCAGAGGCAAAGCACAAGTGGTGGTGAACACCTGGGGTTACTTTTTTGGTAGGAAATTGAATTTTCCTATCCAGAAGGGACAGTTTGAATCTCAGGTTTGTAAGTGGGCGTTGTCTAAGAGCAGCAAGTACAGATTTCAAGGTGTCAGCAAATCTTGCATAGAACTTCACACATTAATCATGAGCTTTTATTGAGAAAGATTGGAAAGGACTGAAAGCTAAACTTGTTGTGTGCTTTTCCATCCCATCTCAAAGCTGAGACCTGGTGGTGTCGGTCAGAGCAGAAGAAGAGAGTTTTGTCCATGGTTTCTCTGGATCAAGCATCACACATCTTGCACCATTTGTGGTGTAGGATAAAGGGAATTTTAAAACCTGCTCTGAGCTAAGCTGTGGAAGTGAAACACAGATGTATTGGCACAAAAACCATTTACATGCTGTGCTTGTGAGTCTGTTTATTTCTCTCTCTGTAAGAGGAGCAGCTAATTTTCATTTCTGTGTTTAGAGCCACAGCCTGCCCAGACTGTTTCAAACCAGCAAAGAACAAACAGGTAAGATCTCATCATTGTATTTCTATTCTGACATTCAGAATTTCACAGCAGTATAAGTACAACTTATCTGGTTATTCAGTCAGTGTTCAATGTCTGGTTTTTCTTCATCAAAAAGCTTTCTAGTTTTCAATTGTCTGAAAATAAAGTTGTCTCCTTTATTCACTTCACAATTCTCAGCTTAGGAAAACCGAGAGCTTGGTGCTTTTCTTTAGGTCGTTCATTTTCCCGGCTGTCTAAAGACCATAATTTTAGGAATGTTCTCTGTAAATACCTCCCTTAAGATCTAGGAATTTGATTTTCATGCATTAAAAGTAGCATAAAAGATGATCCTCAAGCTCTCTGTGGGTGAAGCAGTTCAGATAAGTCACATTGTGAAGATGAGACTCGGCAGCCAAAAGGGAAATGATCACACTGCAGTTTTCATGTCCTCTGATCTGAATGAAAGCCAGGATTCATGGAGGATGGTTTTATCCTGTCTGCCTCTGGAGGAGGGGGGAAAAGAAAAGGGACCTTGCCACTTGTTGCAGACCCTGAGCACGCACACAACCATTGACGGAAAAGAGGACATGTGAGGATAAAAAACCAGTTGGAGGGAAACTGATACAAGTAGGACAGTTGATGTGATCAGAGGCAGAACAAGTAACTTCTATCAGAAGCCATTGCAAGGCTTTTTATTCTTTCTGCTGAAGAGTCTGCCAACGTTGGGCAGAGGCAGAGGCTGACCCGGGAATTCTGCTGACTCTACTCCACCTGACCAATAAACGCCACTCTTTTTTTATCAGGGTTGTATTGTTGTAACTCACTGCTTGCTGCATTGCTGTTCTTTAAAAGGGGGGAAATCCCACATAAGGAGCTAAACCAGCAGGGCCTGGCTGTTAAAACCACACAGGCAACAAAATGTAGGGGAATCTAAAGAAAAATACCAGCTCTGAAGAGCTGTCAGAGGTGCGTCCTCACAAAGAAGCTGGGCTTCAAGGGCTGTGTTAATCAGAGAAGTGGTGTAAAAACTGGCTTCTGAGGGAAAATTTCTGTGCTGTCTGCTGTAGATAGTTATTTAAACCTGCTGCTGCTTTCAGGGTTTTCCAGCTCATCTGTTCTATGAGGAAGGGAAGTGCTATTATCTCTAATTTATGTTTAGAAGGAGAAAGAGCAGCTTGCCTGAAGGCACCCAGGAACTCTCTTCAGAGCCAAGACTTGAATCGTCCCAAACAGTGACCCAGTTTTTTTGGTTTTGTTTTGTTTTTCCCAAATCCCCAATCCAGTTTGCAAAAAAGACACCATTAAATGGGAAATTCAGCAGAGAGCCATCAGGGCAGTCCCAGGGCTGGAGCACATTCCTGGCAGGAGAGGCTGAGGAACCTGGACTTCTTTGAGGTTCTTGGTGAAGGCTTTGGGGAGGATCCAAGTGAATCTCCTCCTAGTGCCAAAAGTGACTGTGGAGATCAGGCAGCCAGGCTGGGCCTCACAGAGCATGGTGGAAGGATGAGACACAGCAGGAATATGTTGAAGTGAGAAGTTCAGAGGAGATAGAAGAAAAGATGTTTTACCCTGAGGAGAGCTGACAGTGGAGAGACGGTGTGCAGGCTCCAGCCGTGGTGGATTTCAGGACCTGACCATGCTTTGATCAGGAGGTTCATTTAGAGACCTTCTCCTGTCCTGTGCCTTCCTAGAGCAGGATTTCACCTCCCCTGCTCCAACACTTGTTTCTCCTGTCCTGGGAGTGTAAATTCAGAGACCTTCTCCTGTCCTGTGCCTTCCTAGAGCAGGATTTCACCTCCCCTGCTCCAACACTTGTTTCTCCTGTCCTGGGAGTGCAAATTCTCACTGCAGCCATCCCCAGCAGCACCTGGCTGTGCACAGAGATTGGCTCCTGCTGTACTATCATTACTGCTTTTGCTGCAGCCTGGGAGTGGGAAGCTGCCTGCTTTCCACAGGAGGAACTGCCCAGCCCCACCGTTCAGAGCCCTCAGTTCTGAGAATCAATCAACTTTTGAACTTCAGGAACAGATTCCTACTCAACAGGCTTATTTTCAGCAGAACTACCTGCCTGCTGTCACTGACATAAAAGCTTAGGTATATTTAACGCCTGAAAATGAAACTGATTTGGGTTTCTGTTCATGGATTTAGGGTTCTGTTTTTAAACTGTTTTGCTAATTTGGGCCTGGGCTCCCAAGTGAGGAGTGACAAAACTACATACTGTAAGTTTCAGTGCTTTTTTCCTCCTTAGGCATGTCCTTTCTTTGCTTTTCTTAGTTCCTGACTAATTTTTTTTTATTTTACTGTGCAGTCTGTCTTCACCAGAATGGCAGTTATAAAAGCCCTGGAGAAGATAAAAGAAGAGGATTTTCTCAAGTAAGTATATACTGAAACTAGTTCTTAGTATTGCGCTTTTGTATAGAATCAAGGAGGGGAGGAAAACATTCAGCGGGTAAGTAGTGATAGGGTGGCTTTAAAAGAACTTTTGATTGTTTAAATCCTGCTGGTTTACTGGTTAAAATGTGTTATTTATTCTGGCAATAGAAAATCCTCCTCATCTTTTAATTAATGATTGTTTTGAACTTCAGAGTTTGTAAGGTAAGCTTCCCTTTACAAAGAAATATTCCCATATTTCATAAATTCTAAGAGTTGAATTTTAAGAAAACACCAAGTGCTGTTAATATGATAAAAATCACATGCAATGGGGGAAGCCAACAATAGACACTTCTTTACTGCTCTGGTGATGCTCCATCATGTTCTGGTATTGATAATGTGTTTTACTCTCTTTTTATTTTTAATGCAGGCATTTTCCATGTCCCCCAAGTTCACCAAAGAACCTCTGTGATGCTCTGGAAATTCAGTGCAATAATGGTGCAGTTTTTGTGGCTGGTAAAGTGATCCATTTATTTGCTGCTGTGTTGTCTTGAAGAGAACTTTGTAACACTCCAGAGGATTCTTGTTGTTTGTTAATTCCTGTAAAGAAGTGTAAGGAGCAAGGAAACAAATCTAGCTCCATCCAGGAGCGAGCTGCTTTGAAAGGGGAAGAAATGATATTTGCCTTTGCTATTATTTTGTCACAAGTTAGAAACTGCAGATCCCCTCGGAATAATGGTTTGGGAAAGGCACTTCCACATCAACAAGCTCCCAGCAGAGCTGTTCACTTCCTTGAGTTTTGATTTGGATTCAGAGGCTTTCATCGTGTGGATTTCTCTGCATATTGTCCCATCCAAAACTGCAAATCTTAATGGGATTTATGAAGGTTTGGGTGGGACAGGTAGTACAGCCACACTTGGGTGTCCCTGGGTTGAGATGATTTAACTTTTTTATCACCTGCCTGACAGAGTATCTACCCTTCTTCTAGTCTTTTGTATAAACAACTTATTTAAATACATGCAAACTGATTATTATTTTTTTAAAAATCCAACCTGTAATTTAAATCCAGCATACTCTGTTTAAAAGAATGATAAAAATCTTGAATATAGAGAAATGGAAAATGAAAAAAATGCAAAAGTGATTGGCAGGGTAGTTGATGTTCTACATATAAAAGTTTCTTCTTTTTAATGACAGTTCAATGTACATTTTTGTGAATCCAAGATATCCAGTTCCTTCTAGGCTTTTCCAAACACTGTTTTATTTTAGGTTGTTTTGTTGGATAATTTTATCAGAATTCAACTGTATAAAGAACAAAGCAGAAGGTTTGCTTTCTGCATGTCATTTAATACTTCTCTTGTCATATATTGTTTATATCTTGCTCCCAAAAAAAAAAAAAAAATCCAAGCAGGTGTTTAAGTTTTGAAGAACTAAATCCAGAATAGAATTATTGAGTGCAGTGCAGATATATTGCTTTTAATCAATGAGATGGGATCTTAATTTGTAAGCACAATATTGTCCTCTTGACCTTACCTTTGGTGTTTAGTGATCATTTCCCACCCCAACCTTTTTTAAGGATTCAGAGGCTGTCAAACCAAGAAACAACTTCTGTTTCTTTAAACCTACTCTTGTTCAGATCAAAAGTTAAAATTATTAGAATGGGGAGCTGAGAGGAAAAAAAAAAAAAGCAAATCTTACTCTCTTTTTTCCATTTTATGGGAAGAGAATTTAGCAGAGTGAAGCTGCATGTGCATGATGAGTCATCCTACTTTCATTATTTGCCCCAGTGAAACTGTGTTACTCAGTTTCCCCATTTGTTTGTGTCGCTTTTTCTGCAGATGGAGCTGCAAAGAAGGAAACATTGTTCGAGATAGGAAAAAATGATACAAAACCCCTGAGATGTCGGAGGCACAGAGTAATGCACAGAGCTACTCTGAACTCTTTTTATTCTCTATATGCAAAGTCTCAGGTTGAAAGTGGTTTGAGCAGGGGCCTGCTCTCTGTCCTTTACGAATTATTTCCTTGCTTTGGGAATATTTTCATTTATCAAACCTGCCCATAAAAAAGCTCGTGTTGGTCAGGCTTGTTCTCTGGTTATAGCCTGTCATGGATTTGCCATGAAAACATCACTGGGATCATCTAAGGATGCCAATCTCTTTACATGGCACCTTCTCAAGGTTCCTGCTGTTCCTCCTAATTTATTATTGGGACTCTTTTGCTCCTTGCATGGCTTTCCCTGTAGTGAGCCAAAGCATTTTAGTTGGAGTTTCTTTCCTTAAGTCTTCAGACAATGGCTGAACTTGGCTTGGAACCTGGATTATTTCATACAGGAGGGTTACACCTGAAGGCAGGACGGCAGCCACAGGCTCTCCAAGTCCACCTTTAAGGCCATCCTGGATCCTGCCACTCTCCTGGATGCAGCCACGTGTGTTCCTTAGTGCTGGTGTAATGCTCCTGCCATGAAACAAGCTCGAGCCTGTACATTTATTTTCACAAAGCTCCCATGGAAGTTAAATGTGTTGTGCAAGATGCAGCTTTTCCTCATGGTTTTAGAATGGTTACAAGTAACATGGTTGTCTTTCACAGGCAGATACAACAAATATTCCAGGAATTTACCTCAGACTCCCTGGATTATTGATGGGGAGCGGAAGCTGGAATCTTCAGTGGAAGAATTAATTTCAGAGCATCTCATGGCAGAATTCAAGGCAGACAGTAAGTATCCAGGAGATCTCCTACCATACATATTTTTCACCATTGCTAGAAGATTTTTTTCTTAGTAGCTACCCTCTTAATATGGGAATATAATGGAAAAAACAATGTTTCTTTATCTCTCTTATCCTTCCAAGTTAAAGCTTGTAAACTTTATTTAGCTGTGATCTGGGAGTAATTAGATCCTTTTATCCTCCCAAGTAACTCCTCAGTGGATCTGATGATGCAAATATGATGGTTTCATGTGGTAGTGTTTTTGCTTAACCAAACTCCTTAACAGTTGGTAATTCACAAAATGATTGTGCCCAAGAAGGTTTTTGCCACAGGTGTTTTATAATACCTGCCTGGCTTTCAACCCCTTCATGTTTCTTCTCTAGATTATTTTGTTTTCCTCGGTGCATAAAGTTCCACAAGATAAAGGCTTATTCAGGGATTATCCAGATGAAATAATCACTGCCCATCATTTGTCCTCTAACAGATGGGGAATTAGAGACATAGAAGGCCCAAGGAAAAATTGCATTAAATATTAGCTGGGGAAAAAACCCTGCTACTTCCCCCTCCTCTCCTCTCAGTGGATATGTTAGTCTGGGTGTAGTAGTCTCATTCAGGCCAAGGAATTGGGAGCGCTCTTCAAGAAACTTGGGAATAAATAAGAACTCACACAGTTTGCGAAGCGCAGGCTCCAGTTACGAAGACAACTCTTTAAAGTAGATTTTGCAAACAAGTTTAGAATGAAAATATTTTGCCTTTCAAAAGCTGTAGAGAGTATTAAAAATGTAAAATAAAAGTTCACCTGCCTTGTTCAAATCCGTTACAGGCTTTAATTTTTCCTCCTCTGGAAGAGAAGATGTGGATGTAAGGACACTAGGGAATGGTAAGGCTTGAAGACCCCTTGTGAAACACAGAGATGAAATGGTTGTGTGGAGCTCCTCTAACAGATTCCACTGAGTGCCAAGTGTGTCACTAGGCATGCTTTGAAATTTTATCTCAGAAGCATTTTAGTGAAATTTATATATTTATTCCCAAAGACCAAACAGCTTCATAAAACCAGCTCGAAACAGGGAGCCCTTTTTTCAATGGCCTTGGCTGCATGGGAAGGCAGAGCTAGTTAAGAGTTATTCACTCCCTACTTTTAGGCCATTTATGTCAGACTGATTCCTCTCTTGCTTTCTGTTGCATCCTCCTAACTCCCTCACTGTCACTGTTTTCTTGTTGACCTTGTGTCCCTTGTAAAGGTCAGCTGCTTTCCAACCTGCTGAAGCTGCTGTAGCCAAAGGAGGAGCGAAAGAAAAAGTAAAAATGAACAATTCTGTGTTTCAGTTGCTGCCTGATTTGTAGTGTGATTCTTGGCATTGCTTGTGCTGGGGATTGTCCTGGCCCTGAGCACAGAGTTACAACTCTGGCAACAGATGTTGAGCTGAGGGAGTGGGATTTAACATCGCCATGCACCTGGGCATTGCTGTAGGTGACAGAAAATAAGCTAATTAGCTTTTTTTTTCTTATTTTATTTTTTAATTAGCACAGACTTGTACAAGATGTCTTCTGGGAAGTCATAATTTGCACTTATTGCTGATACTGGGGTTTAGTAGCCAAAAAAAGTCCCTTGTTTCTTCCCTTCCATCTGATGCTCCATCCCTCAGCCTGCCAGTCCTCTCCCTGTTTGTGTAACAGCAGACAGTCTTCACACCTTCCAGCCTTGCCGTGTAAATTCCAGCATTAATTTAGAACAACATGTTTTTATGTTTTACGGCTGTGCCTGTTGCCAGGAAGGCCCTTTGCAATGGAGCTGGTGAATCCTCGTAGGATACATTTCACCACGGAGGAGATGAGGAGGCTTCAGCAGGTAAATCATCGGCACCTCACGGAACTCGTAAAGCATGTGCTGCCTCTCCAGCCCAGCAGCTTTGCTAACTGATTTCTTTTTTAAATATCACAGGCAATTAATGACTCTTCAGACAAAATACAGGTTCGAGATTTACAGCTTGTCACCAGGTCAGTGTTTATTGTCGCTGGCGAGGGATTTCAAAGCGACACTTGGGGAGTTGGGAAGTGTTCCTGCTCACAGCTTTGTGTAATTGTGCTTATGTTAAGAGAGTAATTAATTTCTTTTGTTTAGAGAGGCAATTGGTCGTATGAAGGAAGGTGAAGAGGAGAAGACAAAGACCTACAGTGCCTTAATATGGACAGATAAAGCAATACAGAGAGAAGACATTGCATTTCTAGATGATATCAAGGTATCAGGAGCTCTTGCTGATCATTTAAATAGTACCTGTCCTGGTGCCCTAGCAAAGAGTTAAATACATGGACCCATGGGCCTATCTCTTGCTCTGCTTTTGGGGCTTTTTAATCAGTTTCTCTTGCTACAGGGACTTCCATACCACCCTTCCTCCCTTCACCAGTCACTCCAGCTGGACAGGGAGCTGGCTCTTAGTAGAGACAGCAAATCCTTGTGTAAAGTTCATCATCCAGGAGACCAAATCATCAAAATCAGTGGATGGGAGAGAAGGAAATCTGGCACCTGCACCCCTTTTTTACCTTAGATAGTGTCTTGTGTGAGTGAAAGGGGCAGAGAAGCTCTTTTGTTCTGCTCTAAGGTGGTTCTCCCACAGCTGCAACAATTTGGAGATGGACATGTCTATGACAGAGTGCAGAGAGGCCTCAGGGAGGCTCAGCATGTGCAGGAATGAGAACTTTCTCCAGATGTTGGCCTGATGAAGAAGTGGGTTCAGTTTTTGGTGTGTTGCACCATTTCCTACAGGTCTTGCCCATGAGCTCATTCTCAAAATGAGGGTTTGAGTCATTACAGCTCAGGGAGACAACTGTTGGGAAACTCTTCCTTTAGCTTCCCTTGCTCCTGAGAAGTTGCCTTTCAAACTGCTGCATCTCCTTTGGGGAAGGGAGTTGGGAATGAACTTTTGAAAAGACTGTTCCGAGATCTAATCTCATTTAAGTTTTTTTTCCCTCACTTTTATTTCTAGGGGGTTGGCTGTAGTTTAGACAAAGCATTTTGTGGGTGGGATTTTTTTTTTCCTGATTGCCCTGAGGCTCTGAGTGAGCTGCTCAATCCTGGAGTCATTCCAGCAAAGGGCTATGGAGATTTCAAGGTTATTCCTCTGTATTTGTGATTCCATTAGTTTCTGTTCATGTGAGGCCTTGTTTGGCCTCTGAGAGGGCTGTCCTTTTTCCTTCGATAAACTTGGAAAAAACAGGTCTTGCCTTGAGATTACTCAACTACCAGAACACAAGATAAAAAAGATGAGCCTGGTTAACAACACACACAACTCCTACAACCTGCAGCATTTTCACATTTTCCTCCTCATTCCTTTCCTCTTGCACCAGGAATTAAAGCTGGAGCAGAAGACCCCACTGCGGGTTCTGCACCGGCGACCTCTGGCCGTGCGCTGCCGGCTCATCCACACCATGAAATCCGAGTACATCGACGAGCACCACTTCCGCCTGCACCTCAAGACTCAGGCAGGAACGTATCCTTGGGTGCCCTGACACAAGGCAGGTGCCAAACAGCCTCCTCTTTGGAGTGACTGGGATCCTGGGAGGCTTCCTGCTCTGGTCGCTGGGGTGTTTTGAAATCCCTGCTCTCCTGCAGTGGTGTTGTTGCATATTTGCTTTTAAGTCACAGTTTCATGCTGAGGTTTTCATCCAAAAATGCCACCTGCATGTGTGTGTGTTTTTGTATTGGCCACTGTGATAATTTTAAAGTATGTTAAAGGTATAAAAATGTACTGCTTAAAAATACACTTCAGCTTTTTCTAATTGAAGTGTAAATTTTTCACCTCCAAAAATGAGCTTTTCTACAATATTTAATGCAATGCAGTGCAGACTGGAGATTGCTGCCACTTGAAAGTTAGAGTTTGGTCCTAAAGTCACCACTCATTTTGGAATGAAACAGAAAATAAAGGTCAGCAGGTCAGTTTTTGGCACCAGAGTAAGAAGCTAGGAATTAGGAGCTCTCTTAAAGATAGGTATGGGCTTAACACGACATTAACTGAGAAATTACTTCGGAGGTTTTTCCTTTTGATTTCTTTCCTGTGAAATACACCTCTCCTTAGCCAGTAATCCAGCTACATTAAAGAGTTTGTGCACGGAGACTTTGGAAGAACAAAGCCCAACATTGGGTCCCTTCTGAACAGAACTGCTGACATTCTGGAGCTGGATGTAGAAGTAAGTTGTCTGCTGTTTGTCTTTCCTGGAAATTACTAAGGGAGTTGCCCTTGTGAGATGCTTTCTGTGGATTGCTCTAAGTGGATCAGCATTCCTTACCACAGGACACATTTCCTACTGCTCCTCTCCTTTGTGAATGCAGCCCGACAGTGAGTGATGCTGCCAAGTAGCAGCAAAAGGAGCTGTGATTCTTTGGTATCTGTAAAATACCAACTCTGCTGATTTTGCCTTTTCTACCCCCTCTGCTTCTCTAGTCTGTGGATGTTGACTGGCCTCCAAGCCTGGCTGATTAACTTGCGGAGTGGGGATGAGGAAGCAGCAGCTCCGTGGCAGCAGCTGGTGACCAGACACTGTGCAGTGCTACAGCCTGGGTGCAAAGGGTGTCCCTGGAACATTTGGATCATGTTGATCTGCCAAAGGACACCCTTGGACTCTACTTTAAACACTCTGGACCAGGTAGTGTTGGTTCAATCTCTAGCCTTACTTTTATTTCTTCTGTACATAAAAAGATTTTGAGAAGCCAGTGTATATAGCCCTCCATCAAGCCAGATTTTATTTTGAACTCTTTTTATATTGGATACTGCAGCTTTCCTTGTGTGGATGCAGGTAGCACTGAGTTACCTGAAACCCACTCCCAACTTTTGCTGAGCAGTTTGTGCAGGAAATCCCAAAAGGCAGGGAGACTGCAGCCAGCAGGACAGTGCCTGGAGCAAGTTTCCCTGACACACTGACTGCTTTTTGGTCAGTGGCAGTAGAGATGAGCAAATTTGTCTCTCAAAGTACTTTTCAAAGGGAAAAAAAAAAGTTTTCAGAGGAAAACTTTGCACTTAAACACAAATTTTTCTCATTTAAAAACATCAGGGATGCTTCCTAGAAACAACAGTTGAGGCCTCATCAGCCCTCTTGAGGAGTAGGAATTCCCCAGTGAGTCACCATATATAAAAAGATTGGGAACTCCTGGCAGTGGTGCATGATGGGAATCTAAAGAAAAACAGGAATACCAAGAATCTCAAAGTGCAGGCAGAAACAAAAGGTACCACAGGATGTTGGTATCGAGAGACAGAGACAGATAAAAAGCTGTGATTTAGCAGCATAATACATTTTTTCTAGTACCTCACCTTGGATGGATGCCTGGAAGAGTTGAACACAGCCTGGGAACTTGCCTGGAATAGGGAAGATCTGAGGTTTTCTCTTTCCTTACTTTAAATGTTTCATCCTAAGCACCACCTAGATCTTTAGGAAGTCATTTTTTTATACCTGTGTTGTGTTACTCCATTAGGAAGGTGCTTCCCTGAAGTATAGAAGAGAGTTAAACTACCAACAAGAAATTACAGTGTGGAATTTCAGAACTCTTTGTTAACATTTTGGAAATAAAGAGGGTAATATTTGCCAAGACAAGCCACTCTCTGGGCACAGGGAGGATGACTGGAATGTCTTTTGAATTCAGAGGTGCCAGGACCTCATGCTAGAACAGCTCCATGAGAACTTGAGCTAGAGGCTCTAAAAGTGTTAGAAACTACATTTTTAAGGAGCTCCCTTAAGGCTCTGCCTCTGCTAGGCTGTCAAAACTTGTCTGTAACATAAGTAATTCAGAAGCTCCTGTTTTTCTAACACAAAAATTTGTTTCAGACAGCAATTTTATTTTTGGTTTTAATATTAGAGCTCTTATGAGTAACAGATTCCACAAGTAGTTCTCAGATAATAACCTGCAGCTAGGAAGGAAGTGTCATTAATGATGGAAAAATAAGAAACTGAATTCAGAGAACAAACTTAAGAGAATTTCATATCTGTGTGATTTTTTAAAACTCAAAAGTGAGCTAAAATATTATTTATAAATTCCGTAAGCTGCAAGGGGAAAAAAAATGTAAACAAGACTGTGCACTCTGGACACAACAGGCATGGGAAGAGCTGTTCCAAGGGGAATGGAGCCAAAAGGGGGAAAGAGATAGTGCCAAGGACACACAAGGCGCTTCTCTCTGCAGCTCCTGCTGCACGGGGGGGATCCCAGGCAGAATCCAAGATAAACAAGGCTGTAGAGAGGACCCTCCATGTGCTGAGTCTGAGCTCTTCTCTGGGCAAGGCAGAGAGCTCCTCCCAAAATTCCCAAGCTGTTTATTTTTACGGTAAATCTGAAGTATCCAAACGGGGAGGGTGGGGGTGGAAGCTGATATGCAAATATCCCTGAGCTCTTGAGAGTTCCTAGGCACTCATCACGTGTGAATGTGAAACTGAGAGATGTAATCTGGGGCTTTGAACTTCGTTTCCAGTCCAGTTTCTGAACTGTCATGTACTGAGTATTGGAGCAATAATATTCATGGTGCACTTGGGCCTTCACCTTACTTTTAGGAGTATTTTTGTGAGTGCTCAGACTGGGTGTTCTGTGAGAGCGAGATTTCAGCTTCTATCTCTCCAGCTGGACACCTCTAATGCCTGCCCCCCTGCATTTTGGTTTTGCATCAGCTCAGCTGGGCCTGGAGAAAGCTGTATCAGCAGCACAGCACAGCACAGCCAAAAGCAGCTGTGCCCTTGTCCCCTCCACCTAAGAACTCAACAGCTCTGCCACAAAACCTGCTGAGGCCGATGAGCCCTCACATGCCTTGAGGTTTTATAGTGGCCACCAGCAAGGAGGAGTAGAAAAAACCCTAAAAAACCCAGGATAAGCAACCATAACCTACCTTCTCCCTTTTCCCCTGCCTTTCCTGTGGTGAGAGATGTAACGAAGCTGAGGAGGTTGCAGAAGATGAGCACTTGGTATAACCAGTTTTTTTTAATTACCAAACCAACTCGTTTACAAAGGAAAACAGAACTTTGAAAATATTTAATTATACAGTAAAAACAAATTGTACTATAAAGAGCTTTCTATGAAGTGAGTAAAATGTTTACATTTAATATACTTAAAACTGAGAACTTCAAAAAAAAAAGAACTGAATAAACAACACATTTCAAACTTTCTGTGTATTTCTTTGGTCTTTCTGTTGCTTAAGAGTGCAGAGGAGAGGTGCAGAAGTGAGGAAAAACTGCTCTTGAACAGGGAGAGTCAATTCATTTTGTTGTGCACCTGGAGTTTGGGGAAGCAGTTTTCCAAACTTCACCTGACTGCCAGGCCTGTGTGATGGAATTCCAGCAGGAGCAGCACCGGAGTGCTCCCAATGCAACGGATTCCTGCAGGGAAGGCATCCCTGCTTTCCTAGAAGCCAGAGGGGTTCTGGAGCTCCTTTCCTTGTGTACAACTCTACATCTTAAAGGGCTTTTTGTAGTTTGAGAGTGGGCTTTGGACTTTTTGTTGCTTTTTTTGTGCTGCTTTCATGGTGCAGCTTTCAATAACAATTTAAACCCTTAAACCTTATCTGACACAGCTATGTCACTGAAGAAATACACAGACATTTATTTCTCTGTGTTGCTTCTTAAAAAAGTATATGAAGTAGCCAAGGCCAGTGTCTTACCCACCCAGTTACCTCCAGCTGGTGTCAGGAACAGCTCCAGCTCAGGCTAAGAGCGAAGACTGGGAATCAAGTGGGAGGGAAGAAGCTCTGGTTCCTGATACAGAGGATAGAGGAGTGTTTTTAATTAGTACTGACTGAAATGCCTTTAAAAAGTTGTTAATAGAGATGAGGCTGCACCGAGGCAGCCTCTGGCTTTGCCCTCCTGGGAGGGGGTGGTGCTGGGGAGGCAGGATCTGAGCCTTCTTTTAAGCAGTCACTTGCATAGCAGGAAACTGCCTGGATACCTGAGGAAAGAGTAAGTGGATACTTCGGCTCCAGAGATTTCTGCCTTTCCAAATCTCACTCACATCGCAGCTACACACACACACACACAACTTGCAGAGCAATAACAGCTTCATTCCTAAAGCAACAGGGGCATGGCTTGTAAAATAGTGCACTCTGGATGAAGTGCAGACAAGTCCTTAGTTTCTGTTCCTTCTCTTGTGCAGTGATTTCCTTTACAACAGAGCTGGACTATTTAAAAACTCAAACCTTTCGGTCTTTTTAAATATATCTAACAATGACATAGTCATTAAAAAAAATTTATGAGTAAATTTGCCTTCAAAGCAAATGGAGTGTGGTGACAGCGTGGAAAAGCAATACATGCTCTCAATTTAGGAGAAGAATATTTATAGAAAGGGGGTTAGAAACCTAAACCTTTCAAGTAAGTTGAGCAGAACTTTGATGTCATTAAGATGAGACTGAACTAGAGTGCTCATGAACAGGATTTTTTTCTTAATTTTCATCCTATCAAAATTTAATTTCTATAGCAAAAATGGCTATTTCGAAACAACTTTAACCCTGTGAAGTAATTGAAATTTTAACCCTTCTGAAGATGCCAGCTTTTACAGTCCCCAAAGGTAAGGAAGCTTGAAGTGTTAACAGTTCCCGTTTCCAACAGCGCAAAAATATATCTACAAGGTACTTTTAAGGCACAGAACCCCAAATCCTACTCCCACCTCCCTCTTTTGGGCACCACTATGGGCTGCAATAAATAACCTTTAAGTTATATCATGAAACTTGCACACCAACATTCTGAAAGAGAAAGCAGGGACTCCAGAAGGGTAAATTCCTCCTCTCCACGCAGCGGCACCCGGGGAGCTCTACATACCCAGCGCTGGCTCACGGGTTATAGCTCTGTAAAATGTTATCAAAGGAGAAGGGCTGATAGAGCTCATCAGTGTGGACACCGTCGGCGTCATAGAACTGGCCGTCTGCCAGGCTGCCCTGGTGGCTGCTGGACAGTCTGGGTTCGCTCAGCACCTCCTGGTCGATGAAGCTGTAGACGGGGTCGGCCAAGCCAGGCTGCGACGCGAACGCCGCGGCGCCGCTGCCCGGGGTGGCCCCGGCCGGGGGCAGCTGCAGCTGCTGCCGGTGGCTGCCCGCGCCCAGCACGGCGTTGAACTTCTCCAGGCTGATGCTGGTGCAGTTCATGTCGTCCATGTCCATGCCCACCGTGCCGGCGCTGGAGGCACCGCCAGAATGCGCTGCGTGCAGGGCACTGCCGCCGGAAAGGCTCTGCAGCTCTGCAGCCACCGCTCCCAGCCCGTTCGTGCTGCTGTAGCTCCGGAAGAAGCTCGAATCCTTCTCCTCGGGCCAGCTCAGGGCGCTGTCATGGAAGGCCGGGAGGGAGCTGCTGCCTGGGGCAGCCGGCGGGGGCTCGGTGCAGAAGCTGGTGGGCGGGTGGGTGCCGAGCAGCCCGGCCGAGGACGTGGAGCCGTGCAGCCAGCACGGGGACAGCATGTCGTGCTTGCCCAGCCCCACCGGCGGCGTGTGCGCCAGCTGCGAGCAGCTAGAGTATATCTGACTCGTGTTGGCATGGGCTCCTGGCCCTGGCATCACCAGCGTGGATGAAAACATGTTTGGTTCTATGGAGAGAATGCCACTGTTCAGGTTTCTTTTCAAATTACAAATGGTAAAAAGCAAAGAAAACATAGCACAGTCTTTGTAAAACTGTATGTGCATTTTCACTGTCTGCTTGCTTCACTGCTCTCCAGGGTGGACCCCAGAGTTCTGGACAGCAGCAAGAGAGCAGCCTACCTCACCCCTACATGGCCCATACTGAGGGTGACATGAAGAACTGAGTTTTAAGTTCGTAATCAGAGGTATCACTAGCTTACAGGAAGAAACCCTCAAGAGATTGGAATTTCAAGCAAAGAGGGGGGACCTGTTTAAACCACTGTCAGATTGCAGGCAAAAACCTACCTTTCTTAATCAGCTTTCCTTCAGGAGTGACAACAGGGAATGAAGATACTTTGGGCCTCTCTGTCGTGTTTGTTCCTGCAAAGGAACAAAGTATGAGTCTGCAGCATTTGCTCTTACAGAAAACAGCTCCATCTAAATGTAAGTCCGCTCAAACAAGAAGAAAAAGACAAACGTCTTCCTTACCACAGTCCTGGATGAGTTTCTGCCAGGCCAACGTTGATCTTTGTCTTTTTGCTTTGTTGCCATATGGATCTACAGAGCGAAAGGGAAAAGGGTTATGTTTCTGTTTGATAAATGCCTAAAGAAACTTCCTAGTGGCACCAAGTTGTAGTGGGATTTATTTAAAGGCAAATATTTCAGGCATGGCAGCACTCACAAACCATGCTGGTGTTACCCAACAGTGATTCTTGATATTTTCACTGAAAGAGGGAACTGACTGTTTTAATATTTAAAACCCAAAACTCTGCTTTGCAGAAGCAGCGTTGTAGATTTTTTACTAATTAAGCCACTACCATGAGTCCTGCATTGATAATGGCTTCTCAGAAGGTCATTTCATTGGAACCATACCCTTTTCATCTGGCAGGTATCTGAAATCCATGGGTTCACTGACTTCCTGGTCAGAGGGCCTCCGCAGCTGCATCTTCACCGTGACGGGCTCGGTGATGTCCCTGAGGAACGGCGGCGTCCTGAACACGATTGCAACTTGGCGGTGAACGTCGGCTTGGGAGAAGGAACCTTTGGCCTCCCAGTTGTCCAGGACAAACCTGACTTCTATGTCATCTAGACCATGAGAAACAGAAGACGCTTGTTAAGGTGGAAAACTGAAAATTTGCAGCAGAAAAAAGGGGAGCAAAGTAAGGAGCCTGACTCAATTCAGATGCAAAGTAAATGGCTCAACTTTAAAGGCACGATGGGTGCCAAGATCCCACAAACCTGAAAGCTGTTCCAGCCAGCTACAAAAGCAAACCACTTTGAGGTGTGTGGTGAAGGGTTTCAGCCCCCCAACAGGAAAATGATCATGGGATGTGTCTGTTTGGGACAAAGGGAGAGAAAACACCTAGTCCAGGTTACCTTTCTGAACTTTGTCACACAGCAGGAATATTTCATCTCCTCCTTTGACGCTTCCACAGTTCTTGTTCACACGACAAATTCTCAATTCTGCGGTGTTGGGAGCTCCTGGAAACAAACAGGCAAATTTGATGACCAAGAATTACTGTGACTTTCTCACTATTGGACAGGAGGTGCTGGGAGTTAAGGCATATGAAGGGAAGGCAACAGCTGGAGGAGTGTGACACCCTAAAATCCACACAAAGCAAGTAGCTCCATACAGGAAATTCAGCAGCAGGGCCTGATATTCCATGATCCTACAGCTTATCTCCAAGCACAAGACACCTGCACTGCTGTGCTACTCTCTAACTATTCTAGAGCAGTCTCAAATACTTCCCCTAGTGAAGTGGCTGTGCTTGGCCCTGATGCCCTTCAAGCTGCAGAATTCAAAGCAGTTCTGTGAGTGACTGATTGCCAGGTACAGTCACACTTCTCTGGAAAGAGCTGGGCTAGCAAGTCATGAGAATTCCCCTCTGAGGATCTGGCTGTAGTTCTATTCACAGGGGTACTTGGCCACCCAGCCTCTCCTCTGTTCCCCTCTGCAGGTGTCCAAGAGCAGCTCTAGAACCACAATTTCATACCTTCACTGAAGGCAGCAGCTATCACCCAAACCCACTCAAATTTCAAGCTCCAGACTGTGGCTGTGCATGAACAGCCCTCAGGATTGCTGTGGACGGAGAACTGCCTCTCATTGTATGTCACCATGAATTGGCCACCATTGAGGCTGCACATTGCATTCCAAACAATCTCATGGCGATGGGCGACTCCAGTGGGATGGAGCCACGCTCTGCCTGGTGCCATCTAGCCCCGTTCTGGAGCAGCAGCTCCAAACACATTTAAAGTATCTGGAATGATCCAGCTGGTGCTGCTTTGACACCCTGAAACAGATCCTCCTATGGCCACAGCACCACGAGGCTCCACCACCAAAGGCTCCCTGTTCCAGACACAAAGAAATACAAAACCAAAGCGCATGGTGTCACCCTTTAAAAAAAAAAAAAAAAACTCAAAACCCAAACAAATCTGCTTCAGACTCTCAGTCTGAATCAATTCCTGCCCAAGTACAGGTACAGCACAACACAGACTACACCTAGAGCAGAGTTCCTGGTAACCTCTCACCAGACCCCAATTACGTAGTTACTCTCTGCAGTTATTACTGTTATTATTATAAGTGGGAGCTACAGCCTCGTGTAGTACATGACACATACCACTTCATTTGCTGAATGAATCAGAAACCTTCATGGGAGGGGAAACCAAACAAACCCAGAAACAGCACAGGGCCATGTGATTGACAGCGTCATGGTGCACTTTTCACAGGAAGGGTAAATTAAGAATTGTGAAGAAAAGCCTAATTTTACCATTGTTTCACTTCCGTGTGCTTGAATGGCACTCAATAGCAGAGAATCACAGAGTGGTCTGGCTTGGAAGAGATGTCAAAGATCATCCAGTGCCACCCCCTGCCATGGGCAGGGACACCTTCCACTATCCCAGGTTGCTCCAAGCCCCATCCAACCTACCCTTGGACACTTCCAGGGATCCACGGGCAGCCACAGCTCCTCTGGGCAACCTCTTCCAGAATCTCAGCACCCTCACAGGGGAGAATTTCTTCCTAATATCCAGTCTCACCCTTCCCTCTCAGTTTGAAGCCATCGCCCCCTGTCCTGTCACTGTGCACCCTTGTGAAAAGTCCCTCTCCTAGTTCTCTTGCAGTTCCCTTTAGGCCCTTGTAACAGATTTTTGGGATTGTCTCCCTCACTGGATTTTGTTGTTTTGTCTTTAGATGAGGGATTCAGAAGGGAAAGGAGCGCTGAGCCTGGCACTCACCTCAGAGGGAGATGTTCCTCACCCCATCACCTCAACTCCTGCCCAGTTCCTGTTCCTCGCTCCCCAATACCACGTCCCCAGTGACAAATCCCTAGAGAAACGAGCTCCTCACCAAAAATCACGTTGCTTTCAACCTCATTTCTCAGAAATGGTGAGCTGCTTCATCTGACTCTTCCCAAGCCTTTTTGATATGCAACTTGGGAAATTACTGTTCCAAACCAGTTAACTTTAGAAGCAACTGGAAACAGAAGGTGCCTGTAATACCGAATTTTAGACACTTGCAGCCTCTGCTAAAGGGGTTGCCTGTGCGATGTCAATATAATTTTTTTGCTTCTCACTATCCAAAGCAAGTGGACACTATGAAAGATGAGAAAGTGAAGAAAATAATGGATTTGAAGGGTGCAAACTGATTTTCAGAGTACTTCTTCGCTCCTAATCTGAGCAGATCTGTGAAGGCTCAGACCTCAGAGCCCAGGGCTCCCCAGCCTGCAGTCCGTGCTACCCGAAGGTCCACCCCGGCCGTACGACAGAGCAGCTTTAACCAGGCTGACGTTTCTAAAAGCAGCTCGGATCTGAAACCGAGCAACACCATTTTTTACGATTTGTGGTCGCAGCTCTGCACGGGTTTATTTACACGGCTGCTACGTTACAGGGAGGGTTTTGGGTGCCTCCAGTGCTGCCCACAGACGCCCCCAGCACCTGCCCCCGCTTCCCCCAGCGCGCACAGCCCGGGCCTCTCGCGGCTCCACCGGAACTGACGTCAGTCCACGGAGACGAGTAATCATGATTTGGCACATTTCTAAATGGCATCTGAGGCAGAGCTGCAAATCTGGTACATCAGTTTTTATCTCAGCCCTGATTACTTCAGTACAAGGGTTCTCAGTAATACAATGCTCGCAGCTCGAGCTTCTAGATCATTCTACAAGAGACCGTGAAAATATCACAGCCATCTGAGTTCATACTCAACGTTTTAAAAAAGTGGTTGTGCCCACATCAACACAGTTCTAACAACTTTAGGAAATGCAGATCTTGTTTTATTCAGTAGTTTCTGCTGAAATAAGGATCTCAAATATTTAGCATGGAAACACTCGTGCTGGAGAAGTGAAAACCACTGCAGGAAAGTTTTCCAGGACAAAGAGTTCTTTTGCTACTCCGCTCCAGTAGAGGAGTCCAGCACACACTGAGGGCTAAAATACTCAGCTGCCAATGCCCTATGGGTGTCTGGTTCTGTGGAATGTGGAAAACAGTCCCAAGAAGGGGTTTCATGTACTTCTGCACCCTCCTGGAGCACGATCGAAGATTCCCCCATCACCCACCTCTACAATGAAACAGACACTGACAGGGACACAGAAGGCCTTAAGACAGCTTCCCATTGGGATAAATCTCTCTCTTACAAGTTCCATTCCAGAGCCCTCACAAGGCAAAGGCAAGACTCCTCAAGAGCACAGGCAGGCTTCAGAGGGCTCCCTTGGAAAACAGATCATCCTTGAGGCAGCCATTCATCTCCCTACTACCACTTTAATCACTTAGCATGGCAGGAATGGGCCTTTCCTCGCAGTCACTGCTGCTGTGTGTGAACAAGGGCTGGAAACACACCTGTGTGAGCCCATGAACGCAATGGACAGTCCTTATTCCGACTGGCCAATGTTTCACCCAGGGATCATGTCTGAATACATGCTCCCTGTGAATTGCCATGTGACAGTCACGCCACAGAAGTGACCCAGAATTGGCACAGACCTCAGAAACCTGGCATTTCTCTTCCCAAGTTCAAGAGAAAAAAGCCAAAAGAAAAAAAAAAAAGACTTTTGGCTGAGCTGGTACTCACTGTTGTCATAGATGGGGTTGGAAATCAAAGGAGGAAGGGCTATCGTGTAGTTGCCGTGCTCGTCAGGAAGGAAAGCTTGGAAGCAGAGCCGGACGACATTGAGGTCATACTCGTCGATGTTGTGCAGCTGCTCCTCTGGCACTGAAGGAAAGACAACACTGAGGATCAGTCACGGAACCAGCAGGAATCCTTTACCAAACTGGGGATGACCCTCCACCAGTAAAAAAGATGGTGTTACACAGGCACACATGCCCATAGCCCCTGGCAGCTGGACAGGGCTGCATGAACGAATTCCTCATTCACAACAAATGATACAGAAGCCTTTAAGGCTTTCCCTGCACCCAGTAAGGCTCAACTGTCCAAGTTCTCCAGCGGATTCTTGTGTCTGACTTCCTCACCTTGCCTGCCACAACAGCTCCATGTATCTACAACTTTAAAGCCATTTTTCATTCTTCTTTGTGCATGGTAAATTTACAAAATTAATGTTGTTGCCTAAGAGAAACAAAGGGATCCTAGGATCTCATTAAAGGTTTTCTGCAGCAGTGAGAGCATAGTATCATGCAGTGGCTACATGGTATCATTATTTTCCTCTAGAAACTGAGATGGAAAAAGAGTCAGAAGGCAGCTCCTGGGGAAAGAATGAAGCTGAAACAATAGAAACCACCTCCCCACCCATCACCACCAGTGCCACTGCTGTCACCTTTCAGAACAGGGATTAGTGGAGTCATTAGGATACAGATTTGTAACACAAGGAAACCCTTGCTGGAAAGGATCCATTTCCTTGCATATTCCTCCCAGTGTAAAACACAGCAATGCATAACCTGAACTCAGCATTTCAACTTTCTTCACTTCTTATTTTAATTACAAGACACAGGACCTGGGATATCATTACTGAACATTTCAAATATTCCCAGCATAATGGATAATTCTAGGAAGAGCAGCCCCCTCTGAACTGGACATTTCCTTTAAGGCGTGACACTAAACCATTATGTTGACATTTAATGTTACCAAACTGAGAAACTGACATAATTTCACTTAAGTAGAAATACTGATAATTAAAATCATCGCAAGTGTTTCTGTTTCCCAAAACCACTCCAAGCAGCAGTTCAGCAGTTTCACACTCCTCACAATCACCTAAAGACAACAAGAGCCAAGTAACCAGATCACCAGCTCTCCATTCACTCCCTCCTCTGCCCTTTCAAAGGCCTCTTGCAAGAACGGAATATTAAACTTGGCTGTGATAAGAAGTCTGGGGACCATGCTGTACTGATTAGATTGCTTGCTCTGACCTTTAGCATTTATCACTGGCTCGGGTCTCCACCCTGCCACGAGTGAGACTCCACAATGCCCACTTGAGTGACTTCTTCCTTTACCTTTCCATAGTGTGAAAGAGTAAGTGTGATGAGCTCAGAATACTTTCCACTGGCATTTTGAGTCCTCCTGGTGCTCTGAATATCAGTTTCTCCTTGCCTCTACTGCAAAGGGAAATCAAGTCACCTGTCCCCTTTACAAGCCTGTGATCTGAAACATTTCAAGACAAATACAGCAGCGAGTGCAAAACTAAGCAACAACTGTGTGAACTTCAGAAGTGGTGAGGCCCAGGGGAGTTCTGCCCATGAACACTTTGCAGGCTGGTGCTGACTGTGTTACCAGACCCACGGAGCAAAGTTTTGGACTAAATGCACTTCATTAGTTCACCTGCTAACCTGAAATGGAATCTTCAGGAAACAGGCTTGGAACAGACAGCTCCTCCGCCTGATTCAGATTTGGCTGACTGCAGCCCAACTCTTCATACAGCCTGACTCAAAGAACACAGAAAGAAAAGTGCATTTTCCAAAGTGCACCTTGCAGAAGGGATATCAAGAGAGCAGCTCTAATCCATGCCCTGACATCATGGCCAGCTCCCAAGGACACCCTGACATCAGGCCTGATGCTCCTGTGCTGTGCTAGCCATTGGCAACCACACAGATCCTTCCAGCGACCCAAGGAGTGGTCAAATCTCAAACCTCTTTGCACTTAAACTGAGCACAGAGATTCAATACCGCTGCCTAAGTAAGCTGCCTGTAGATGGAAGCTGAGCACGAAATCTGGATCTGGCTTTTGACCCTAAATCAAAAGCGAGGAATTTGCGGTTGTGCAACCAAGTCTCTGTCTCACGCTAAAGGAGCCTCAGTTCTGCTCTGTTTTCCACAGGGAAACATGTCTCTTCCTCAGAAACAAGTAGCAGGAGAGCAAAGCATAAGAGAAGTCTATAAATGCAAAAATACTCTAGATATGGAGAAAACCAGCAATGTTAATGTTCAAATGACATCATTTCCTATGCTACAAACTTGCACAAATTCCCAATAAATCTGTTTAACACCTGACACAGGAGCGGTGTGCCAAGAAGGGCAAGGGACAGAATCACTGTGTACAGCTCACTCTGTTGCAGCAAAACCCACTGCTCCCGATTTGTGTGTTTTTATAAACGATTTAATAGAATTTTTAAAAGCTGTAGCTTGAAAGAGGAAGTGTTCAGTCAAGAGTGATTCCTCTTGGGCTATTTTTAACCAGACAAGAAGAACGTAACAGAGCAAAAAAAAAAAAGGAGAACAAGACAGCTGCAACTCCATTTTGTGATGACGTTTAAAAAAAAAAAGAAACACCAGATTCCATGTGCATATGAAGAAGCACACAGCTTTCACCAATTTCAAAACATAAAAGACAATCAGCCAAACAAAATAAAATGTTGTTATTTTTAACAAACATCTAATCCTGCTCCCTCTGAAGTCAATTTGAGAGCAGCCACTACCTTGGAATGGATGCTGGCTTACACCTTGGGAATATTAAAAGCAAACAAAGCCAAGGCAGACAAACACCCTGAGTAATGCCTGGAGCACGGCCGGATGGAGGATGGTCGTGTCACTCCGTGTTGTTCCACCAACTTCTGTGCAGAAGGACAACAGACGGGGTTAAACCTGACAAACCTGAAGTTATTAAAGTCAGGAAACGCTGTCGAAGATTTTGGGAACGCTATGTACTGGAGAGGAGAGGAGGAGCAGCCACTCCATCATACCCTGTGAGCTCCGCACGAGCAGCTCGACTGAAACCAAGGGCATCACACATGTGAAGCAAAATCGTCGCCTGATGTGGCACCTTGGGGGAAGGTATGGCAAAAAAAGGCTCCAAAACAACACATGAACCAAAAAAAAAAAAAAAAAAAAAAAAAAGGAAGAAGTTCTCTGGTTTTGGCAAGAGTTCAACTTCCTCTTTTGACTACTGCTCACTGTGTGATACCACACCTTAGTGTCTTCATCTGAATCCAGCTGAAAAGGCTGGAATCCAACCAAAAACCTGGTTATGTTCCTGTGATAGCCCAATCTAATTACAAAAAAATAGCCTTAACCTGGCAGAAATCCTTTAACTGCAGTTATTGCTGCACACAGGAACACATGAAGGACTACTTGTAAGCTTTAAAAGGAAGAGGAGAACTTTCAGAAGTAACTCATACAAATAATGTATATAAATTAAAATTGTATTTTAAAATAATTAAAATTCTAAGGTAAATATGGAATATTATGCTTTTAAAAATCCGTAATAATACTAGCAGCACCATGGTAAAAGAAATCCAACCCCACTCACCAAGATTCTGGCAATAGGGTTTCAAAAGGAGTACCTGGAGGAGTTACAGTCAAACCCGGGGAGGATTTACTGTTCATCTGGAAAGGGGTTACAATAACTAGTAAATAATTTGATTATAAATCTGTTACCAACTCTTCTGGACAAAATGCTGATTCCCCAACTAATAAATAATTATCTTGGAAGTAAATTCCCTAATCCATTATCTCCTAACAAGAAAAGCGACCATATCAGTCCCAGTGTGGGCAAAACACCCTCTATGAGCTAAACTGTGAACTCCTTCCAACCTGAGCTGGCCCATTGAGACAGCGCACAGGCATGAGGTTTGGGTTGTCCCTGACTCCAAGATTTTGTCTCTAAAATCCAGAGACACCCATTGAATGTCACTGAGAACCTGCTGGATTTGCTTCTGAAACACAAAATCGGAGGCTTTCTGAATCCAACCCATCACTGTGCAAGTCCAAGCTCAAACACAAAGAAGCTGGTAATATCAGGCCTCCTGTTTATTAATTTCTAATTATAGTTTTATTGGTTTTTATTATTTCAACAGGCTTTAACATCCAGCAAGGCCAATAAAATGCTATCTATCAGATTAAATTAATGGGGGATGAAGGGCTGTGATGCTCACTCATAAGGTGACGCTTCAGGGAAAATGAAAGTTTATTCTGAACACTGAAGAGAAATGATCAAGGGTTTGTTTTTTTGACTGAAAATGCGACACCTGATCAAACAGCAGATCCCTCACACAGAGCCCTCTACCCAGCTACTGATGTCAGCCCTCTGGAGTGGGCAGAGCTGGAGGTACTGGAGCATCTCAACTTAACCTGCATGGAAACTTCCAAGGCACGCGATGTGGTGTGACACAGAGAGGGTTTTGTGGGGAGCAGAACCCTCTCTGTTCACCCTGCAGAGGAAGATCCTGTGACCTTCCCCTCTTGGTGAGGGGCTGCAGGGGCACATGAGCCACAGGAGATGTCAAAGAGAATGACCTCCCACAAGTTAAAACACCCCAGAGATCACACATCATTAATAATCAGCACACATCACTCCCCACATGTGTGGGGAACACACATCATTAATAATCATCATGAGTTGTTTCTCTCTTACGCAGATGAGGGTTTTTAATTTAGGGATATGCTGGGAGCTCAGTTTCATTTAAGGGATGACACAGAGGTGGTTTGCCTCCAGGGTTTTGCTCCTGGAGTACAAAGATACCCCCCTTGGCCCTGATACCGACTGGGCAGTCTAACTCGGTCCTTGCCAGAGGTTTTCCTGCAAAAGGTGGCTCTGCCCAACCTTTCCAGTGCTGCTCAGGCTGGCTTAGCTCTCATGTGGTGAATCAGATCAAGGAACTGGTCTGGCTCAGAACTATCTTGCCAGAAGGGAAGAGGAAAAGGCTTGTTTTCAGCCAGCTGGTTCCCACGACAGGTAGCCCTGGCGCAGTGCGAGCAGAGCCTCTCCTAGAGCTGGTGCTGATTTACACCAGGTTCAGCCAGGCAGGACAATGGGTGTAAGTCACAGGTCCCTCTTGGTGCCCACGAGGTCCATTCCAGATCCAGCTTATCCCCCCAGCCTACACCCATGCTGCAGCCACAGCCGTGCTGGTGTAGCCTAGCACTTCCAGAGAGGCAGGATCACAGAATGGTTTGGGTAGGAAAGGACCTTAAGCATCATCCAGATCCAACCCCTGCCATGGGCAGGGACACCTTCCACTATCCCAGGCTGCTCTAAGCCCCAGTGTCCAGCCTGCCCTCGGACACTTCCAGGGATGGGGCAGCCACAGCGTCTCTGGGCACCCTGTGCCAATGCCTCACGCCATAACAGTAAAGAACTTCCTCTTTACATCCAACCTAACTTTCCCCTCTTTCTGTATGAATCCATTACTCCTCGTCCTATAACTACATTTCCTAATGAAGAGTCCTGGTGAAGTTGGAAACAAGAGGAGGGAAGGACTGTAGCAGCACTATGTTTCTCCTCCCGATACACCCACACCTGTTTTATATCACTGAGATCCACCAGGAGGTAGCTTTCAATCAATTCCGCAGGGACAAAAAAAAAAAAAACTTCTACATGTACCTTGAAACAGAATGTGAATCAGCAATACCCATTTTTTAAAAAGCAAAAACTCAGGGAGTTGATGAGTGCAAACAACTGGAATTTAGATGCCAATCTACAGTCAACAAATGCCCAAACTTCTACTGATCCATTTCCCTGTTTTACAGAAGAAAGAAATGCAGGGAAGGCGAATGGCATGGCCAAGGGAAGAAGTGGAAATACAAATAAAAGCTTTCAAAACTCAGCACTTGTTTTGTCTAGACAGTGTTTCTCTGGCTTCTTTTCCTGTTTCAAGTTCAATATGAAAAAGGTAAAGTTCGAACAGATTTAAATGTTCGAATACAGCCTCTGTACATTCCTAATACCTTTCTTTAGCAGTTTCTGTTTACATTATAAAAAAAATAAAGAAGTCAGCATTTTTGTCTCTCTATTTAGTGATTTTCCTTCTACTTTTTAATCAATTTGAAAGGGGGCTGCCCTTTAGATTAACATACACATTTTGGCATAAGCAGCAAGGAGCATTTGCATGAGAACAGAAGAACAAAGGGCTTTCCAAAGCTAGGGCTAAAGTCATGCCATGATCAGGACATGGAGCTTTCCTCAAGTGGGTTTGCTCTGTGCCTCAGCTGATGACTCTCACTTTCCAAGATTTTATACTTGAGAGTTTAGCTGGGGGCTTGCACATTTGTTTTATTTCAAGAAGAGAGGCTTGAAGGTCCTTGTGATATCTGAGGCACTCATTACAGTGGACACTTTCAACCCATTCCCAACTCAAAGATTCTTGCCAAGAGCCGCTCATGTAATCCATGGCTCCACAAAGCTCCATATAAAGCCAGCACAGGAGAGGGGGACCCAGGGAACACTGTGGGTGAGTGGCATCAGAGGGGAGGGGGGTTCTTGTGGATGCGGTGCTGGAGGAAGCTGTGGGGAGGGGAGCGCGCGTGGGCAGGAAGCGAGCGCGGCAGGGGTGCGGCGGGGGCGTCACGGAGGAGACGGTGACGAGTGCGGAGCCACCGCGGGGTCAGCTGCTCGCGGGTGGAAAGGGGAAACGGCAAAGGAAAGACTGCGGAGGCAAAGGCAGACGTGTTTAGGTGTGGGGCGCAGGGGAGAGCCTAAAAATGAACCGCACGCTCGTAAGCAAAAGCAATTGCAAAGGAGCAGGAAGCTTAAGCCTGTGTCAGGCTCCAGGGAAAGCCAATTTACCCCCTCTGATAAAAAACGCCTGGAATTGGGCGATTCTTTGGGTTTCTCACTCTAGGACAAGTCCGGGGTTTTCGTGCTGTCATGCGTTTGGCTAGAAAAAGGTCAGTCCTGTAACAATGCACTAAGTACAGTTTTTTCCCTAATTTAAAGAAAACACTTAGGCCTTTTCCTCATTGATAATTAACTCGAGTTGTTATTAAGTCAATTGTTGTCTCCATGTCAAGTCACACCCACTCACAAAAGCTCGTAACTGAAAACTGGCTCTTCTTTTAATTTGAGTTGGCTGTACATCAGACAGTGCATGGGAAGACAAGGATATGGCACAACTCAACAGCTACTAAAGAAAACAAACAGCATAGAAAGCAGACATGGACCAGCTCCACTGGAGGAGTAACTCTGCTCCTTCGATGCTGTGCTATTTATATCATCATCATCATCATCATCATCATCATGCCAAGGAGTCCTAGTTACGCTGACACTGCACCCCATTTCCCTGGAGTGCTCAGGGATGAGAGACAAAAAGGATTTCTAGAATTGTTTAGATTGTTAGAGGACAAAAATACATGGGATGTGCTTTGGGAACACAAGGGATCACAAACACGGTGTGGAAACAGCAATTCCTCTCTCTCTCTCTCTCTCAAACAAGGCTACAATGAGCGGAGCAATCTGAATTCAAGTCATCCTAGTGAATACAGAGCTCCTACAGCCTGTGCTGAACTTCACAAGGGATAAATGCTGCCAGCCAACACCGGGAAATCACAGGGAGACAGGTACACTTGCAGAGTAACTCCAGTGCAGACACCTCCAATGCAGCTGGGCACATGGCAGTGATCTGCAAACAGCTTGCAATCACCCACGGATTCTGAGGTTGGCATCAATTGTTTAGGGTCAATACTGAACCTCAAAAGGAGGCTCAAGACAGGAATTTTTGTTCCAGCAGAAAGTGGGAAAGAAAAAGAAAAGCCAACAAACACACAAGCACCCTGAAGGCTCGTTTTCCATGAAGTTGCTTTGATGATGTCATACAAGAAATGAGTAACACCAACTTGCGACCTGCTTAGAGGATGCACAGCTCCGGAATGTCTCTACACAGGGAAGTCAGATGCCTTTCTGAAGACACAGAGGTAAAGCATAATGCAGGATGGACTCAACACAGCCTGCAAAATCCTGCAAAATGCACCAATACTCTCCTGACCTCAAAAAACAAACTAAATCCACACATAAAACTTTCAGCCTTATCAAGCAGCGAATGCTGCAGTGAGTACTGCCCACAAAACCTTGTTCTGATCAACTAAATAAACATATAAAAATACTCCTGTCACTAATCCTGTTTTATTAGACCTTGGTCCCAGGCCTTCCTAGGCTCTGTTCAGCGTGGGACTGCCCTGGAGGCCCCTCTCAAGTGGCTCTGCTTTGTGCTGACATGTTAACACAAGCATAAGGGCAATGATGCAGATGGGGATTGCCAGCGGCCCCTACTCAGCACAGCCCCTGCCCAGAGCAGGTTGCTGCCCTGTGTGTCACCCAGGCAGGCTCTCCCTTGTTGCCAGGGCAGGAATGTGGCCTCCTCCACTGCTGGACTGGTGGGAAGGAGCCTGGAATCTGCCCAGATGCCACCAAGTGAGCCCCTCTGTTACCACCCAAAAATTACTAGTGAATGTGGAGTCAAGTGCCAACAACTGTAAAAATCTACTTCCTTCTACAGAAAAGTTCCCCTTTCATTGTTTGAAATCAAGGTAGAGCTGGCTGAGTCAAGGCAACATAATTCAAACCCTTGAATTGTTTAAATTGTGCTGGGGAACTGAACTCGTGTCAGAATACTATGTGCATACATGATCATAACTAGGATAATTGTTTAGATGGATCATCAGGACCATCAACTTGAATCCAAACAGCTGTTCTAAAATTAAGAAAAATATTTAAGACATTTCTCACTCTGTAATAAATTCAACATCCTTCTTTTTGTCCCAGTTCAGGGACGCGTATTTTAAAGCAGGCCAGAAATCCAGCTCTCAACTCTCTATAAAAGATCTTACCTGAATACAGCAAGAATTATGTGGGCATTACAAAACCCACAAAAATATCTGGAGAATCTCCAAGCTCCTACCACGCTTAGGGAAATACATGACTGCATTCACACTGCTTAGCTAATAATTTGGGAGTATTTATGCTTTTCATCTAATTCCCCCAATTGTGCCTGCATTCTGCATGTGTTGGTCCAACTCCAGTTGGCCCAAAAATTTGCAGCGTGTTCCCCACTCTCTCTGTGCACTGAAATTGGCAGTTCAATTGCTGTGAGAGGAGTTGGTTTAGCAAGTTGAGCTAAAGGGAAACCACTCTCCTTTTTGTTTTCAGGTTGGTTTTCCACTGGAGCAACTCACTGCTTTCATTCACCGTGTGGCCCCACGGCCCCTGCGAGGGGTGTGAGGAAAGTGGTGGGAGTGTGTGAGCAGGGATGGAGGGAAGAGCAGGATGACTCTTTTTGAGAGCAGCCCACAGCTCAGTCGTCCCATCAAACAAAACCCTGTGGGCAACCCCTCACAGGTGTGACTCTGCAGCAGCAGCTCCTGCCTCTGACTTGATGAGACCAGCCACAACATCACAGGATGGTTTGGGGTGGAGGGGACTTTAAAGATCATCTGTTCCAACCCCCTGCCATGGGCAGGGACACCTCCCACCAGACCGGGTTGCTCCAAGCCCTGTCCAGCCCAGCCCTGACATTGCAATCCTGCCGTGGATTTCTGAGCTCCCATGCTGTGAAATCAAGTGAGGGGCAGTTCCAAGGGGTCTATCAGCCCCCCTGAACTGATCACAAACACCAGGGTCACAGCAAGAGAAGAGATGAGAAAGTGGCAAGTGAGATTTGCACTGGCTTAAGTTGTTGTGGAGTTATGCTAATTCAGTCTTTTACTCTCATCGCTGCCAAGACTGGGGAATCCAATTCCCAAGACAGTGGTAGAAGTTTCCAGGAAAGGTTTCTGCTGCTATCCCATTGCTTCTGTCCAAACAGCAACTCAGATTGCTGCTGGGAATTAAAAAAAACAGTGAAATGAAAAAAAAAAAGGGCAATTATCCAAATAGATTCATCATGTGATGACTGGGAAGAAAGACTGGGAGGGATACAGAAGGGGAGGACTGTTTTCTCAGAAAGAGATTTTTGGAAAAAAAACCAAGGCTCCACCACAAAAGCAAAGGCAGGACAGGACAAACCAAACCCCATCACCTTGCCAAGAGAACCAGCTGATTTCCACTCACCATTGAAAGGGTTAATTTTCTTTGAGATTCGTAAAGAAATGGATTCCTTCAGGTCTTTCTTCTTCACACATTGAATGCCCAGGTTCTGAAAACTGAATCACATGTGGCAAAATTTCAGCAACTAATAACATCTTCAGTGTAGACTATTAAATAAATTATTCCTGTTAATTAGTGTGATAACATCCAGGGTAAGAAATGAAAAAAAGCTTATTTTGAGAAGGGTGTACAAGACCTAAAAAGCAGAGATGCTATTTTTCCTGAAGTAAGGGCAGACACAAAAGCAAAAAAAACCCCATTAAAATAAAATTCTAAATTATTTATCTTATTAAGAATATATATTTCTATATTAAAAATTATTACTCTGCAGTAAACCTACAGTGATTAAAAAGTTAGATATTCAGTCTTGGGTGATTTACAGTGACAATAATTTCTGTAATCAATAAACCTGGTAATTTGCATTAGTTACAGGATTTGCTCTCCTGATTTTATCAAGGAATATAAATCTTAAAACACTATTTTAAAGGCTTTTTTTTTAACAGGTCAAAACAGGTTTTTAAATCTCACATAGTTATGGAAAAGTTTTGAAGAGCTACAGCTCCTGTTATTTGCATAAAAGTGTAGGTCACCCTGATGGAGGAGGTGGGGGGAGTCCCAGGCAGGCTGACTCTTTCCCACATGGAAAAACCATGACATCATCAAAGCTGAGTGGATGTAAAGCAGGAAGTTTAAAAAAAAAAAAAAAAAAAATCGGTGTTTCATGATGTTACAATAAGCTCTGAAGATGGGTTGTGCCAGCAGGCATCTTTCTCCAGAAGTACCATCCATTTCCCTTCTTTTGAAACTCCACAACCTCCTTTGCTTTTGCAAAAGAGCATCTTATTGCACCTACAGATACTCCTTGTTCCTGCCAAGAGTAGCTCTACCCTTCTGAATGAGAATATCCTATGATGATAAGTTTTATTTCCTTAAACTCCCTTAGAGCCCAACACGCTCTGTTCAGAGGTTCCCAAACCTCTGCCATCAGGCTCCACTTCCAGAACTTCTGCTCACTAGAGGAAGGCACAGGCTTCCTTTTCAAACTCAACATGACATGACCTAGGGGAAAATAAAACACAGCAGCACCTCATAATTCACCAAGGCACTTTGCCTTCATATCGTGGCTACTGATATTCAGATTGGGACTGTACCAATTGATGAGCAATCCTATTTCCACCTGCTCCTGGAGGAAGTACTTTTTTAAGGGCTTGATCACAGCACACACTACTTTCCCCCCGCCCCGGAATTCCCACTGTATTCCACAGACTGTTTGAAGCACACTTCAAAGTCCACAAACAGGCCCGGTTCCATATTATACCCCCAAACAAAGCTTCTCATGGACTGGAGGCTTTTCAGCACCCCGAAATTCTCAGATTATCAATGTTCTCTAAGCCTGTGCTGTCACAGTGAAAGTGTGTGTTTAGCCATGGCTAAGCAGGGCTGGGTCAGAGGAGGAACTGCCGAGAGCCCCAGCAGGGCTGTGGGGTTTTACATCGACGCACACTGATAGGAAGCAAGCGAGATAACGAGAAGAGAGAGGGAGAAGTAGGAAGAGAGAGAAAAAATGAAAAACATCTAAAAAAACTATGATATCATCATCATAGAGAGGGGAAACTAGGAAGTAAGAATCTAAGTACACAGGCAGCCCCAGAAGCTCTGACATTCATACTCCTGCCTTGATGTCTCGGCCAGGGAGGGCTCTGATCAAGTTTGGGCAGCAGTACAAAGATCATTATACCACAGGCAGAACAAAATGCTTGGGAACTTTAAAACATGGGGAACTTTGAACAGCAGAAAGCAGAGTAATTACTCAGAGCAGCCCAAACTCTGTGATTAATAATTCCACTTCTACTGAGGAAAAAAAAATGGATTTTTGCTCAATTTGGGATGCTCAGCAAGAGTAAAGAGCCAGCAACACTATTGACAGAGGACATCTCCTGTTCACTAGTCCTGGATGAGGCTTTTCTCCAACACGGACTCGAAGAGAAGAATGTGAAGATTGAGTCACCAGCCACAAAAAGGAAAATGACTTTAAACATCCAGATCCAATTATGGATCATACTGTTCTTTCATCTTAAAGCAACCAATGATTTGTTAAAAAAAATGAGTGTACCGATGCTGGAAACATTTCAAAGGGAATGTGTCGAGCCTCCTCCCATCAGGATCTCCAATGTCAAACACAAAGCTCACAGTTTCACATTATCAATAAAATGAAAGCAGCCCACTTGCTATTCTGTAAGAAACTGAGAGGCTCATATCCTAAAAATATTGAGAAGAATTCATGGATGGAGCAAACAAGCACCAGTGCCTGAAGTGAAACAGAGGCATGGCATTATGCCAAGGGACAGGATTTGATGCAAACATATAATGGAGATGAAATCACAATCTGCAAATAAATATTTGCAGAACATCCCAGTGTTTCTTGGCATGACATCCTGTAATGGCCTCTCTAACAGGCTCGCCTCGTGCCTACACACTGAGCCTTGTGCAACAAAATGCCAAGAGGAGAAATAATCATCAGCGTCTTCCTGCTCTCAGTGATCGGAACACAGGGCCAGAAAAGGTGTTAAGCAATAGAGCTTTTCTGCTTCAGATCAGCAGGCACAAAGCTGAGGGGAGGATGTGGGATGGGTCACAACAGCAGACTTCCTTTGACCTTGGCTGAGGAAGCCAGGTCTGAGAAGACAAAGGGGAAGCTGGTGAATGGGTGGTCAGAGGAAGGTGCAAGGTCCCGTAACAGTTTAGGATGTTTGTAAGTCAGCGTGCCCCACACCACTGGAACACACTGCAGCACATTCATGATCCCCTGAGCCTGGGCTGGATGCTGAAGAAGCATCTCCACTGTTTATTTCACCATCAGGCAATCACTACCTTCAAACAGATGTGTCTTCAGCTCTTTCCTTTAATAGTGTCCTACTGACTAAACCCATGTAAACATGGAGTAATTTCACTAACACCAACAGAATCCCATTGGCCTGAGAGCTGTGTGTAAGAGCTACTCACACACTGAAATATTTACCTGATTTTCTTCCCAGCTCAGCTATGCTTACCCCAAAGCAATAGCCTGCTTCCGTATTTCCTACATTGCAAACTATTAACCACAAACAGCTTGGCAGTTCTAAATTCCCCTCTCCAGCAATAATCACTCAATGTTTGCTGCAGCTTTTTCTGCTTTTATTTTATTATACAGGACTTAGAGGAAACTTAGAGGAAACACCATCAAACACAACTGAATTTGAGATATTCTTAATAGCACTGAGAAACATCTTGTACACATCCCGAGTTTCCCTCACTGCACCTACAAGCAGATCCTTCCCAGGCACACTTGCTCTACAGAGCTGGGCTTGAGCACAATCTGTGTTTTCACTCAAAAAGCCCCAACCCAAACAACCAGCAACAACAGCGACAGCTACTAACATGTTTCTAGATGTGTCACAACCACTATCTTCCAGATTACATGATGCTCAGCCACTACAAACTTTCTCCAGAAAGTCCAAACACAATTTCCATGGAAGATGTGAACTTCGCTCATCACCATGAAGTACTAATTCTAATGTTGTTAACCATTCTATTACTCATCATTTTCAGATGTAGGTAAGAGTCATGCTCCAGAGTGAGATGTATTAATGAACAAGACTAAAAAAAGTAAGTGAGAGAAAGGAAAAGCCAGCAGACGCTGGGAGAATGGACAAAGGAAAGAAAAGAGTGACAGGAAAGAAAAAGCTCAAGTATAATATTTAAAAAATAAGGAAACACTTCAAAGAGAAGTTCCCTGAGATGGATTAGTAAACTACAGCAAAGACAGCATTCTAATTGCTCTTTTAATCATTAGTGTGAGTTTTAAAACACAAGATTAGCAAATCACTTGCATAATTAATCAAACTCCCAAGCAACACCATTACTCACGACAGGACTCGCCGTTCTGGCCCAAACTCAGCTTCGTAGTAGCCATCTCTGCAGTCTTTTCCAACCAGATCATGAGGGTGTGGCTTGTAGGGTTCATTCTTTGTTACCAACGTGGTTCTTATTTTGACTTTTCCAAAATAGTTCAGAATCTACAAAAAATTGCAAGACATTTTTAAGATTTTAGGTATCAGTCCCCACCTGCAACAGAAAATAAATTTTACCCTGAAATACTCTATGGAAGAGTATTTCTATGGAAGAAATACTCTTGGAAGAAACACCATAGCTACATAGGTGACCACATAGAAATGTTGCTTGAAGAACAAGTCTGCCTTCAAAGATCTTGGGAAAAACTCCTAAAGGCTCAGGGATGAGGATATCGGAACACTAAGTAGCGAAAGAGGATCTTAACAGATAGAGCATGACACAATCCCCTCTGAAGTTGTTGGGTTTTTTCCCCAACTAATTCTCAGATGAGTATTCATTCTTAAATTCAAGCTGGGGAGTACCAAATTCTCAAGCTCCTACCAGAGCTTTCACAGCACTCATCAGCCTAATTCAATGCTCCTTTCTCAGGTGCATAAAAGCAGCCTCGAGCTGACAGCTACCAGTGAAGTCACCAAGTGTGGGGGAGTTTAAAAGAGAAAAAAAAGGAGGAAAAACAGTTTGGCCTAAATTGTTTGACGCATAAAAACTTGAAAGCAAATACAAGACTTGCTCAGGCACACGTTTGTGGAGAGGTGAGCTCTCCTCCTCCATTTCCCCTGCCCTATAACACTCCTTCAACCATTTTTTTCCTCCTCCTGAGACTCCAACACCTCAAATCTTTGATTTGACCTGTGCACTTTTACCTTCCACCATCTGTTTGCTTCTCCAATCTCCAACATGGCTCTGCTGTCTTCATACAAGCCACGGTTACTTTTTACCCTTAAAATAATACTTCCACTACTCCCTCACTGTCTTCAACCATTACACCATTTCTCCCTCATTTCATACCCAGCTCCATGGACTTGAAGCCTGATCTATAACTGCTTTTAGTTCTTCAGTTCCTCCTTGATGTTCATCTTCATAACCACACCATGGAATTCAATCTCTTCCTGGCCCTTCTCATCCTCATTCATGTTTCCATCTCTAGAGGGGACTCCCCTGGCACCTAATCAGCACTAAAGCCTCCTACGGGCTTCAGGGAGGCAGGAATTCACCCAGAAATCACCTGCTATCGGTAAAATCAGCTCTGTCATCAACAGTCACCTTTCAAAAGAACAAATTGTGCCAGGATTGCATGGTCACCCACCCATGTCCCATCTACCCTTTGGGTTCTGCCTGGCCCTCATATGCAGCACAGTCCAAGAAAAGAGGAATCAAGGCTCGATTCAGCCCATTCAGCTTGTGCCCTGGTACAGACTTGGGCTGGGAGTCTGTGCAAGCCTCTACTCTTGCCAACAGCCTACACAGTTCCTTGTTCAATTGGCAGAGTGTTGAAAGAATAAGTCTGGCACCATCTCCGTTTCCTGCATTCCCTAACCAAATCTGGCACTGTGATAGTCAAAGGGAAACCTTCTTTGCTTCTTCCCTTAGTAATTCTGGCTCCGAGGCTGGACCAGCTTCCACAGTTGCTTTATGTGAGAGAGACTCACTCTGCCGCTCAACGCATGACTGCCAACACTCTCTTTCTCAAACCCTCCCTTCTTAAAGAGCTTTTATGCCTCAGCATAAAGCATCTCATATTTTTCACATTTCACAACCTCTCTATCTGTTCTTTTTCTGCTGTGATTCCAGAGACTCCATTTGTGGCTCCACATTGGTTTTTTGACACTTGTACACACTGCAAACGCAGCTACACAGCCTCTGTTCCTGGGCACTGCAGGACTAGATGGCAAGTGCTGCTCTTAACTTCCCATTTAAATTTGAGCTTTCTCCTCTAATCTCAGCTCTGAAAGACTGTCTCCAAACTGAAAGAGATCAAGGAAATGCTGGCAACTTAAAACATCAGCTAGGGGACCAGAAATTCTTTTCTCTTACCCTACCTGTCTGGGGTCTCCTTTGTCCAGCCTAGGAAAGCTACTCTCCAAGTGGTTCCATTGCACCTCTGCTGTCTCTTTGTCCCCAGCAGCTTTGATCACAGCAGCCAGGGCTCCTCTGAATCCCTTCGTTCTGGATTTCCCAACCTATCCAATAGTGCAATCACCCAACTCATCATCATTGCAGACGCTCTGAGAACACAATTCCCCTTTCTCCGCTCACCTTTAAGTTCTGTACCCCCTTCTGACTTCACACACTTCACGCTGGTGTCTTTTGCAGAGCCCACTCACCGCATCATGGGCGAATGTTTGCTCGTACAAAGCACATTCTTTCATGTTGCGCCCAGCAACTTTTCAAAGCCTTTCCACATTTTGTAGGCAAATTCCTTCAACACTCTCCCAAAATTCATGCTGCAGTCCAAACCGTAAAACCAAACCCACGTCACCTAACTAAGAAAGCAGAGCAAACGTGCGCACAGAAAAAGCAATTAATGAATGGCTCCCAGACCTTGAGTCTTCACTGAGTTCCCTCTAGCAGCACTTTGTTAACCACCTCTGTACCTTCTCCTCTTTTTGTAACCCAAATCTTTTCATGACCAGGAGCAAGTAGCTCTTTTCCCACTCTCCTGCAACTCCATTTGCATGCCAAGGAAAGAATCACAGAACACGAGATGAAAAGCACTGTATTTACTGTGCAGAGTCCAACACATAGCTAGGAGCACCACGTTAATGAGGGCAATGGTAATTCCCGGATAAAAGCCGTATTTACCTGGATGGAAGGGAAGGTCTTATTGTTTTCGGTACTGTGTTCTCCTGGAATGCTGCCTGCTGATCTTCCCTCACATTTGTATCTGAAACGCATGCCCCTTTGCCTGGGTTGCTCAAATATTTCAATGTAGGGCTCAGGGCCACCTTAAAAAGAAAATATTTTCAATGTTAAGACACAGGAGAGCTTAAAAAGCAGCAGAAGATGTAAGAATCAGAATTTCTAGACTTTCGATTTACATTACTATCTTTCCACTTGGTCCACCTTCTCAGACAATCTACTCTTTATTTTTATGTACATGCACACACTGAAGGTGGGGGACAAGGAAGGAGAACAGATTTGGATCCAACATCCATGGTATGGAAGAAATTAGCAAAAAAGATACCCTTCCCTCCTCCATCTCATCCAGAACTTAGCTTCTTTCAACCATCACAGAAGATGTGTCTGATGAAAGAAGATTTTATACAACAAAACCCAAATTATTATTTTGAGGAAACGGTTGATATTTTTAGGAGTAATACACTTTTAAGAAAGCCTGTCCTCTGCCAAGCACTGCTACTGTCAACTGCTATGCTATCTTAAGCACCCCATGAAAGTGAAGATGTTTGCTCAGAATTGATTGATTTAGTTCCTATTACAGTGCAGCAGAAACTATTCAAATTATGCAAAAAAACCCCCACCCTACTGGGTTGGATACTATCACTGTGAGCTCAGAAAATACCTGATTGCTTGTATTGAAATGAGCTGCCCATCTCCCACAGTCCCCAGACAATGAAACCTCAGAAAAAGCTATCGGGCAGTTGCCAAAAGGGAGGTTTTCAGGAAACACAGTGTGATAGATGAGAATAAGAGACAGCAGAACTCTTAAATGGGGGGGTTAGAAAGACATTAACTCAGCAAGAGCGTAAGTACTTTTCAAGTGATGTTTTATTGCCAGACAGTAACAAGTTATTTAATATATCTCACTGAGAACATCAAACAGGACAGTCAATCAAACAGTGACAACAGTGGGATGGCATGTGAAAAACAAACAGAGGCTAAGTAAATATTGTTGAAGTTGAATCATCACAGTGCTACACGATCAGAAGAACGTAGCTTATGGAAATGTCTACTGAGCTCTCTGTCATCTTCATATAATAGCATCCTCCTCAAGCAAGGCAGAGCATCACAAACAAACAGGACAGCCAATATCCTGTGGCACTGCACTGAAAAAAAGTGCTTGGACTTCAACATAACAAGCAAAACAGTTATTAAATATATTGAAAGTGCTAAAAGGGTAAAAGAACCCCTTACTTCCTTTTGCCCAAGGTCTATGCTGCCTGTGAGTCCACAGCACATGAGTTTTGGCAAAGAGGTGGATTCCAACCCTAACTCCATAATAAAGGCTTCTCTTTTGCTGCACCTACAATGGTTAAGGTACTCCTGCCAACACAAAGCTTGAACTTTATGCCTGGGATTTGTTGATCGCAAAACATTTCCAGTGCTGCAGCAGCTCATACCCAAAGTAGGAAAATATTATAACCTAAGAGATACAGTAATCAAGAGCAGCAGAGAAAGGATGGATGGAAAGAACGACATCTGAGACGTCACCTCAGCCTGACCCAAATGCACATTTATCTGTCACACCTACAGCCAGTGGTGGAACTGCAGCCACCGTGTGAGAGTAGCTCCTGTGCTGGGATTGTCTTCAACAACTGGAGTCTCTGCAAAACCTGAACGCCTGTTCAAAAGCACAATGCACTTCTACTCCAGGCTATGTTTGGGGTCACAGCTTTTTGGGAACTGTGGTTCAGGACTCTTTATAGACCTTTCTAACAATCAATCAAAATGCAGTTTCTAAACTGACCATCTCCTATCAGGTAGATTTTAAATAACTTTCTGATCGCCAGCAATGAGCTGCCACATTAAATACACATTAGCCACTAGTCTAGGTCCAGTTACTTAGAAGGATGGTCCCTTTTCCAGATACTTCCCAGCTCTTTATTTATATGAGCTTTGCATAATTTCTCTTTCTGGAAAACAATCAAGTCCAGCAAAAGGGAAGTGGCGGGGGACAGGCATTGATAACAAAGAAACCTAGAAATGACAAAAAGCTGGTTTCAGAGAGAGCAGAAGTCTGAACTTCTCACAAAACCACGCTCACACATCTGTGTATGGCTGTTTTAGCTTTCATACTTCAATTTACTTATGCTGTCGCATTGATCAGCACAGACATGCATCCGTATACGAAATTAAAAATCTGTTTTAGAAATTAAAATGACAAAATTGCAGCAAAGTGCCTACCAACCATCTGACTTGAAGGTTCTCATGCGTACACAGATGCTAACCAGACGTGCAGAACACCCACAGACATTATGTATTTGTCGAAACTAGCCAGAGCCTCGCCACTTGAACCTACAAGAGCACTATCACTTGAGGTCTTTAACTCTTGCTGCTTTAACCAACAATTTCCCTTCCCCTTCTATTAATACTCACTTGAGAGGGCTACTTTCTCACCTATTAAGAGCCCTTTATTTTAAAACTCTGGGCTCAGTGATCTTTGCAGGGCTGTGGTTGAAACAAATGCCATTGAAGGTAAACCCACCGCTCAGCAGCAGGTGTGTTTGCGGGAAAGTAAAGCTCAGTTATGCGGCAGCCTCCAGAGATTAAACATTAAACTTCATTTTATCTTGGCTTCCTCTCTATTTAAGAATCACGTTATCACCTCTGCTGATTATCAGTGTCATCACATTTTGTGTAGAGAGGAAACACACAGAAGTGTTTGTGCGAATGAGAGGTATTATCAGCACTCTGCAGCCAAGTGCAGGGCTGTCCAGTGTTCCCTATTTCTGTAAATCAGCAATCTGCTTGTGAAGTGGCACAACTTAACTCTTTCACAATTTACTCTCACACACACACAGAGGTCTGTTAGCTCCCGCACAGTCACTACAGATCTTCAGGTCTCGCTTTGTTTGTCAAACAAACGCAAGGTACGCCAAAACCCAAACTCTCACTGATTCTGGAAGAGAAATGCACAGCTACTCGTATTACCTGCCTGCCCACAACCACTCCATAAAGCATTTGAAATGGAAGAAAAGAAAAAAATCTAGCTAATCCTTCATCTAAGTTCTTAAGAGAGTTTAATTTGTCTTTGTAATTAATTCTAATTGCCTATACACATGCTAGCAATAGAAACATTGTGCTACCTGCCTGTCATTCTTTTTGTTATTAAATTGTTTTTCCCCCCCTCTTGCCCTGAATATAACACTGAATAATTTTAAAGAGAATATAGGAGATCAAGTGTCTCGATTACATATGCAAGGAAAAGAGGTAGAAGCAGTGACAGCTCCAAGAGTTCAGCAAGGAACAGAGGCAACAGCAGTGACAGCTCCGAGAGTTCAGCCAGTTTATGCTCATTCAAGAACTGAAGGGTGTTTTATTCTCACATTCTGAGCAATATGAAGAGGAACAAAAGGATAATCTCTAAAACTTGGAACATACTGCCATCAGACCTCTCAGTGACAAGAAACCCGGGACAGTTTAAAGTTTAACATAGCCTGTGCCATGAGGGAAGAAGTGTGACATGCTGCCACCAAGCAAAGCGACGCTATCAAGGGTTCTGTCTTGTTCCTTTGCTCCAAACAAGCAAGCTCTGGAGGAACTGCCCAATTTGTCATTTTCTTGCACAGTCAGGAGTGCCGGGTGAACAGTCTCCATCAACATCTGCATGTGAAAGCAGAGCAGCTGTGGGCCTTTGTGGAAGATGTGAAAGTATCACCCGAAACCCTCTGGCCTGAGGTGACTGCAGTCACAGAAGAGAGAAGCATCACCCTTTAACTCTAATGTCACTGCCCTGTGTAAATCCCTGGTGGCCCTAAGTCTGTCATTTCTAAAAAGCAAGAATCTATCCACTTATAATCTCCTGCAACACCTCAGGTAAAGAGGGATGATAGTGAAAGCTTCATTACAGCACATTCCAGTTTAAGCAAGAGCAACCAGAAAGATAAAACATTATTTGATTTGAAAAAGCAGTAATCTACCTATGGCTTCATAAACTGTACAGATTCTAACAGAGACCAAGAAATGCTCACGAACTTCCTCTTTATTATCGTGTTATATTACAAAACAGCAACTAAAAAAAAAAAAAACCCCAACGACGAAAACTAGCTAATACCAGGAAGTTATAAACTTCCCCCGCTGAAAAATTCCTTATCTGGTTCCTAATTACACTGAAAATACATAAAGACTTGAAGAAAAAAAACCCCTGAAACTGCTCTTTCCTGCTTCAGTTTTGCCACTTTAAAATACATCGTAACATTTAAAGTACAAACCCAGCTGTTTTCTCTCTATGTTGATAGTTAGCACACCTATATATTTACCAGGAGTGAAAGTTCATACCTTGCTAAGTGTGAACAGAACACACACACTCAGGTTTTGAAAAGCAGCTTTCCCTAGAAATACTATTCTAATTAGTATAGCCAAGTTTTAAATTGAGGGGTTTTTTTCTAACCCTAAGAAAGATACCAAAGAGACGCCTCCCGAAAGGATGACAAACTCGGTTTAACTTAGCCTCAAGAAACTTAATTGTGCTTTTTGTTGTAATTACTCAAAGCACGATCCCTTATCTGCGTTGCTTTGCATTTGTGCCATCACCATTTCTCATTCATTTGCATTCTCACAGCAGAGTTCCGATGTGAACAGGATCCCGATGAGCATCACCCAGCCTTCAAGCCTGCTGTCCCCAGCCCAGATACGAGACCCGCGTTCTTATTTACCACCCAAAGGCTTTAACGCCACAATTTTAACACTTAAGAGACCCATTAGAAACGTAACAACCTTACACTACCTCATCGCGACTCACCCGAGCAACCCACCGCTGCCTTAGCCTCGCAGTGTACCCACCCACCGCCACCAGCCAGGAAGGGCGGAGAGTGCTCGGAGCCCCCCGGGGCCGCCGCCCGCGCCCCCCGCCCAGCCCCGCCGCTCACCGGCCATGCTGACAGCTCCGCTCCGGCTCTGCGCCGCGGGGCTCCGGCCCGGGCCCGCACACCTCGCAGGGACGCACGGACGGCCGCGGCTGCCGGGCTCGCCGCCCTTTTCAGGGGGAATTTCCCGTGGGCCGGGCGGGCGGACGTGCGCTCTGCGGAGCCGCCCCCCGCCCGCCCCCGCCGCGCCCGCCCCGCCCTGCACCGGCACCGATCCCCCGCGGCACGGCCGGAGCCCCGCGCCGGGACACGGACCGGAGCTGCGCGGGGAAGGCAGGCACAGGTCTGTCCTGCGCTCCTGCCCTGCCCGGTAGCCAAAAGTACAAAGGAAAAAGTTAAACTCCGCTGATCTGAGAGCGCGGCGGATACACCTAGAGCGTGTTTCCTTCCATGTCCTCAGCCGTGCAGAGCATCACTCCTACACTCCGCTTTGAACAAGCGCTCTTACTGTCCATCTTTTTCTCGGCTGCATGGAGCCGGGGCGGGGGGTCAGCCCGGACAAGGGAAAGCTCCAGGGAGAGCCTTACTGCCGCCTTCCAGTGCCCATCTAAGCCCCTTAGGGGCTTTAAGAAGGACTAGGATAGACTTTTTACCAAGGCTTGTAGTGACAGGACAAGGAGGAATGGCTTTAAACTCGCAGAGGGCAGGGTTACATTAGATACTGATAAGGAACTCTTTACTGTGAGGGTGGTGAGGCACTGGAACAAGCCGACCCAGAGACGCTGGGTATGCTCCATCCCTGGAAGTGTTCAAGGCCAGGCTGGATAGAGCTTGGAGCAGCGTGGGATAGTGGAAAATGTTCCTGCCCAAAGCAGGAACGAGATGGGCTTTGAAGGCCCCTTCCAACCCATTCTGTGATTCAGTAACTAAGCTGCACATACTAGGGATAGACCAATATTGCAGGTAAGGAAAAAGATAATCACCAACAAGCTGATTAAGTCACAATGATCAGCTTTAAATCTACCAAACCTTCAGAGCATCCCAGATCCCAAATCTCACAGCTTGGCCCCGACATAGCAAAGATGAAGCGAAGGATTTGGACACTGGGAACAGCCCCACAACTCTAAGGTTGGATCAGGTGGAGGGGTCAATAACAAACAAGCCAGTCTGGGGGAGGAATGAAAAAACACCTGGAAAAAAAGAGGAACACAAACGAACAGGAAGGCCACACCTAGCTGTGGTGCAAGACTCTTTAGTTAACGACAAAATTTAAAGTTTTTTTTTTAAAATCTTTACTCTGAGAGTGGAATATACTGTCTCATGTGAAAATGCAGTTCAATGAATTAGTATCCCTGAAAAAGAAACAATAAAATAACAAGAAAAGCCTCAAAGAGCACTCAAGCAAGGTACTTCGCTTTTTTCCCCCCACTATCCTTTTTTTTAAAGCAAAGGCTATTAGAATGTACAGAAATGAACCACAGCTGAAAATGCTGTTCTGTAATCTCCCAATCCATGTACCAACCCATGTAACTAAGGACACGAGGTTGCCAAATGCCTATTATTCTTTCTGCTCTGTAGTCCATCTCATCTCAATGGGACTTTCCTTTACAACCTTAGTTTTGCTCAACTATCCTCATATTTCCTATAAACGGAAATTATCTTCCTCCACCCCAGAAGAAAACCTTTTCTTATTTAAGGCTCGTTGTTCATTACATGGTAGGATTGTAGCACTCCTGTCAATTTTACAACTGACATTGGAGTAGAAGAATCCTAGGGAGCACACAGGGTAATCAAAGTGTCTGTGACATTAGCCTTAGATCATTAAAGAAAAGCTACATTATTCAGATGCTATGATAAAATACTTCTATGGCTGTGGGTTAGTTTTTTGCCAGAAGAACATGATTTCTTATTTTCTTTCTCACAAAAAAACCCAAAACAAAACAACACAAAAGACATAAACCAGCAGTGCTCTAAAAGTATGAGAAATTTAGACTAGATTTTTACATCTTCAGGGATTTCCTGGATTCCCTGTCATTGATGATGGAAAATAAAGCAGGCAAGTGGGTCTAATATTCTAAATCAAACTTAGACTTTACCTACACAAACACACATGACTCCAAAGCACAAATGGACAAGGAGACAACAAACAAAATTGTGCTGCTCTATGGTAAAAGCAGCAAATTAGAAAACACACAACCTGAATTCTCTCTGCTAAGTGCCCCATCCAAACACAATCAGCTCATCAACATCTCTTATTAGAAGATACTTCAGTTTTTTAATTGATAACCTGGTGAAACAAGTTTTGGACAAGCCTTTCTTCACAGGGCTGAGCAGTCAGAGAAATGCTCCCAGTTTGAGGGCATCCCTGAAGATCACAGGAGTGACCTGGACAGGATTATTAAAAGGAAAAGGTACTATTCCTCTAGGACAGCTGAAGCTGTAGATGTGAGTTTTGAGTTTGGATGTAAAGCAACTTGTCAGTACAGATGTATGAAGTGACTAAATACTTTTCCTTACTTATCTTCAGACTGGTTTGCCAAATATCTAATAGTAAAAACTGTGACATTTCAGGAGCGTGAATTTGGGCGCTTCCCTAAATACAGTTTATATATACCTGGTTCCCAACTACTTCTCAAGCCCATGACACTACTGAGAAAACACTGACCAGGGCACCAGGGAGACTGTGGCTCAAAACAGAAGTATTTACTCATTTCTTCAGGAGGTAAGTGTTATTGTAGGGTATACAATCTAAACTAATGTGAAATTAAGGGCAATATTCCAGGCAATACAAATACCATGTTATGACTAAAACATAATAAACATTCCCTACTTTTCCCCAACTCTTTTGAACTCTAACTCTTAGGGCTTGCAGGAACAGGCTATTCAAAGATAATCCTTAAGACTGCACGTTCGAAATTGAGGTGGTATATTCACACGCCAGTGTCTTTCATATAAACTGCTCCTTGATATGATTTTTAAGAAAAAATAAGAATGGATTGCACTTTTTATAGCATACCCAAAGCTAACTCTATCTCTATCCCTTCCTTAAAATGAAAACCTGTAATAAGAGGACAACCAACCATATGAAGAGTTTCATTGTACCAGATCTATGTGCTCCCATCATCAGAATACATAGAATAGATCTGGCTCAGGAAGCTCCTGAACAAAGTGATTGGAGGAAGGACGGCATGAAAAGGAGGTGTTCTCTTGGTGCTTTTCCTCTAGCAGTAGCCATAAGCTAATGGCCAGGGAAAAGCACAACAGTGGGACAAAAGGAGCTTCTATTCTAAGATCAGCACAGCTGTTTTACAAAATATTCATATTCCTAAACTCTATGGAAACCAAGAAGTCTTCCCTAGAAAAAGGCAAAAACCTAAGCAAATGGAAAAGGCCTTCCTCAAAGTCACACAAGCATGTGGATAGTCCTCTATTCCTGACTACCCTGCATGCAAATCTGCTCTGCTGAGATCGGAATCTCTGGCACAGGGATTATCCCGGGAGAGTGAGGTGAACTAGGGGATTGCAGTAAAGCTTTGGCAATCACAGAAACCTTGTCAGCAACTGACATGAAGTGTAAGAACATGTCATAGCTTTGGGTATATGCAGATCTCTGCAAAAAGGACGGAATTCCCCTCCTGCAGCATTGCATAACAAAAGCCAGGTGCTTCACTATTATTTTTGTCAGCTGACTCTGGCTAGCCAGAGGCGAGATACCAGAATTCTTAGGCCAGTCTGATCCAGTGCTTCACTTCCTGTCTTCCAGTTAAAGCAAGTGTCTTAAGATCTCATTTCTCTCCACTTATCAAGTCCAAAGACAAGTCCTCCCCTCCTGATTTTCACTGGCTGCTGCACTAGCACAGTTAACACCTACTTTGGCATAAGGAATTAAGCTCTCTGCTCTGGCAGGGAATGTCATGGGGCAAGCAAGGGTAGAGTGGAGGGATAAAAAGCCAACACTAAAACCTCCTACAGCAAAGGACTGAGTGTTTGACATGGTATTTGTCAAGCCTAGGACGATGGCTCTTTAGTGGTGTTTAGCACAGGCATTGCCCAATGAAGCCTGCTGTGACAGGAGAGCAGCACAGGCAAACTGTTAAGTCTTTATTTCCTGTTCCCAGCTATCTGACTAACATCAAAGATAAGTCCCTTGTCACTGGCCTGGTTAAGCAGACACTAAGGTACTTTCAGCATGTGACTCTCCTAATAAGGTACATCGTACTAGGAGTAAAAATAATATTAACAAAATCATTCCCTTCTCTCCTTATGGACTAAAGTTAAGTCCTGTTTTCTTGTCCACTGTATCTCAAGCCTCACCTACTGCCAGATTAGAAATCCAATCCTCTATGCCTTAAGAAACCTTTTGCTGTTTGAAGTATGTTTTTTAATCTCAAAGGCATCTTATTTAAACACTGTCAGACCTTTTGGTGGTTGAAGTCTTTGTGGTTATTGGTCCTGAGGAAGGTTCTAACGCAGAAGCCATTCTCAAAAAAGTCATGGCTTCCAGATTAATGATAAACTCAAAGGTTGTTCAAGTCATTCTGCTGGAAGAGTTCCTGTACCATGCTTTGAGTTTGTTTGACATAGAACAATGCTACTGCGCCTCCCTCAAAACAGGGTGGAGAGAAAGGAAATGCTAATAGAGAAAGGTTGGTCTTGTGGATAAGGCACAAGGCTGTGATTCAGGAGACTGGAATTTGGCTCTTGGCAAGTCAGCCTTCCTACTCTTAGGCAAGTAGTTTAATTCTCTAAGCCTCAATTTCCCCAACAGAAATCAGAGAAGATAACTTCCTTGCTCCCACACTTCTGCCTTATTCTCTCATGATGCAACTTCTTCAGGGGATGAACCGCTCGTTACATGAAAGTGCCAAGCACACAGTGATGATAGTTAAATGAACACTGGAGAAGTGTCAAAAAAAGACAGCGTCCCCTCTTTGACTCCTTCCATCCAGGCAACTCACTCCTGTGTGTTCCTACACTGTTCCATGCATTCCTCTGGAGACACAGGACCGTGTAACCTGGAGGAAAAAAGATTATTTTTTTTCTGCTGGCTCAGCTTTGACTGAGCCAGTTCCATGTACAATCACAGAAGTGACTCTGCCAGCAGGAAGGAATGTGGTAGCACCAAGGCCAGAACAAATTTCTGGAAGACAAATCTGGGCAGAGGTGCCTGCTTCCTGACAGAGTGCTAACGTCATGGAACTGTAGCATAACACTATTTTTAGCATGAGAAATTGATAAACCTCCCTGAAATTTCTAATTCACACTCCTTCCTTCCTGGAGTTAGTGTTCAGAGCAGAACTTCTCAGGCACTTTCTCCCCCAGCCCTTTCAAGTGTTTCCTATTCCTTTCTCCTCATCCCAGTGCTATAAACACATACCACAGTTTGGGAGTTACGTTATTTTACAGACAAAAAGTTTTCATGTTTGTTAGCGGGCAAAGAAAAAGATAATGTACTATTTTCATTTTCCACTGTGCTACATAAAAGCCTCATATCACAGTGAAGCTGATTAGTGACCCCTGAGGCAGTCACTAAAACAGCAAACTCCTTCCTTATGCCACAGTCAAGATTCACCTGACACAGTAGAGAGGTAGGAGAGGACTTAGGGAAGAGATGAGCTCAAGCTGAGCAGAAGGAGCTAAGACAGCAGAAAACCTTTTTCTGCCCAGAATGATTTTTACAAAATAGATTACCTCTATAAGCACTGTTGTTGCTTTCAAAGGGAAGCAATAGAATTCCTCTACCTGCAGCCATGAAACAAATATAAGGAGGCAGAAGTAAGGATGGGAATTGTCCCTTTGGCAACACCAAGCTGTTAGAGTACCTCAGCTTATCATGAAAACTGCATATTAAAAATATACAGGCAATGTATGCCTAAAGTAATTCTGCTGCTCCCCAGAACCCTAGGATGTACCAGCCAGTCATCACGCACTGGGATCCACTAGAGGGGATAACAATCGCTCATCCAGGTTTTTATTACAAGACTTCCCTTTTTCCTCAGGGCTGACAAGGAGTTTAAGCTACTTAACACCACCATGAGCTTCAAGAATCTCACAAGACTGTATCTACAGCCAATAATCAGAATCAATTAGGCTGGAAAAGACCCTTGAGATCACTGAGTCTAATCTTGTCACCCATACCAGAGCAGTGAGTGCCACATCCAGTCTTTCCTTAGGACCTCGAGGGCTGGTGAATCCACCACCTCCCTGGGCAGCCCATTCCTACATCTAATCACCCTTTTTGTGAAGGTATTTTTCTTAATGTCCAACATAAACACCCCCTCATGCTGCTTAAGTCTGTGTCCTCCTGTCCTATCGCTGGCTGCATGGGAGAAGAGCCAAACTCCTACCTGGCTACTGATTCCTTTCAGGGAGTTGAAGAGATAAGGCCACCGTAAGGAAGTGAAAAACATACCTTGTTTCAGTACAGCCCCACCAGATATATCTCCTCTTAATTTGAAGTCTTACACCTTAATTTTCAACCTCTAGCCCAGTGAGTCCTGCAGTTCTGATTTGAACAGTTAAATGATTACACCCAGGAATGACAGAAAGTGACACCACTCTTCAGGCCAAAGGTAAACACGCAACACCTTCTGGGACAAGTTTACACATCAGGTCCTCCTACATATGCAAAGCAAACTTCCAGTTTGTAAGTTGGCCACTACACATCTTATCTGGCCCTGCATTAGCCCTTTCTTACAAATTGCCCTGGGCTGTGTGTCACAGGTGCCACCTCACCATGCAAAGTCTTACCGGCAGTAGTTGGCCACAATTAACTCCGAGTAAGTGACAATCACAGTGCTCACCCCGTTGCTGTCTGCATTTTGTGCCTATTCATCCAATTTACTGCCATGCTGCAATAAAATAATTTAGATTTATTAAAAAGGCCAACGTCCTAATAAGGCTACCGTTATTAGTCTGAGCTTTCTGAATTACAGTGTTGAAAGCCCTTGATTTCTCATCCAGAACAGCCATGAGTTTTGCTATTTCATTACCTTGTTCATTTGGCAGTTGCTACATGACTTGTCAATTTTGCTTTTAGGACATTTGGGGAAAGTTTGACATCGTTTTTTGTAATCAGTGTTGTGGTAAACCTCTCATATAACAGTGAGTTTGATAAATACTCATTCACCTGCACAGGATTTCCACTTGTGAGCCTTAATATTGCTGAAAACAGATGAAATCCAAACAACAACCGCTAGGTTTTCAATCTGAAATATTGTGCCTTAGGTATAGCAAAGGTGTCAGGCACCATGAGACTCAGAACTTTCTCAGATGCCTGAAAAAAATACTCTATGCACCTTACTCACTGTATGCAAATAAAGAACACACATATCAATATGAATTTTTTTTTAAAAATTAAAAAGAACACTAAGCCAAGAAGAAGAATAATTCCTTCAAGACCTCTCTTGTGCAATACAAATTTAAAAAAAAAGGAACTGAACAGAAATTTTGCTCTGTGCAGTGGAAATAACAGCTCTAGACCCAGCCTGTTGAATCGAAACACAACAGACACCACAAGCTACTTCTGGCAAGTATGTGCAGGAACCAGAGGAAGGAGAAGGCCTAACCCAAGAAAGACCTGACAGAAAGGAGCCAGGGCAAGAAGGATTAAATAGAACATGGGCTAGTGTTAGCTACAAGGGCAACAAGGTCATATATAAAGCTGAATATAAAGAAAAGGCAACTGCTTTATGGAAAGATTCCTTAACAGGAAGATGTAAAAAAGACAAATTATTAAAGCCACTGATGTCCCAGCTCCATTTTTGATTAGTCTCCATTGGAACCCTGGGGTGCAAGTCAAGTGAGCAGTGCTGGAAGTCAACCTGTTCAATTCTCTGTTTCTCAAAGGCTGAGATACGTACCCGCCACCTAAACTTTTCCATTGCACCAGTCCCATGGATTCTAAGATAAGCATTACAGGCTCCAGTATCAAAAGGGTAGAAAGTAAGGAATGGATGGCATTTGGAATAAAGTCCCTGAACACAGTTCCACTGATCTTACTCGTGGTTGTCACAACAGCTTGTCCCTTAAGGGCCTTGATACCACTGCCTCAGTGATTGTAACACCCTTGGGTTTGCGGTGTCTCAATAAAATGTCCCCTCATGGTGACCACCGTGATTTCCTGACAGGGCACACAAGTCCTGCTTCCTTCACTGCTCACGTTGTCTGCTTCTCCCAGAACAAGAAGGTCAAGATTTCCAAGTGCAAAGCAGAAAACCTTAGCCTCTGTGAGCTATCTTGAGCTCTCATGTCCATGAAGAGTAGCCAATGAGAGCTGACAGTGCCTTTTCCAGGAGTTTCCATTAAAAGGAAACCTGCATAAATAACTATCTGCATAACTGAAATTGAGACCAAAATTCCCACTTGAATTTGAGAAAGTATTTCTGTCCATATACAAAATAATTTGCTTTTAAAAAAAAAATCATACAAAAAGCCAAATCTATAGGTCTAAAGAAGTTTGTTACTTTTTAAAAACAATGCAGCTACTTCAGTTTTTCTTACCCTGTAAAAGCAAAATCCTGTGAGTAAACCAATCCAGATTCAATACCACTTCAAAGCTTTAGAGATACTAGAGACTCATAGTTCAGTAAGAGATACCAAATGCGTTCCCAAAGGCATGGATGCTGTCGAGAAATGAGTTCTGTAGCTGGCTGATTCCAGGAGACTCAGACATGGTAATGGCAGAGATACTTGCCTAAAGTAAAACTGGCTACCACACTTAATTAATATTCATTATGGGCCACACCCCCTATAAACAGCCTGCAGAGACTCTTGCAATTGTGAGATTGGTAGTGAGACCTGATTCACATCCGGAGACTTTTGCCTGGAGCATTTCAAACTTACCTGACCCACCAAATTTCTCCCAGGAGAAAGCTCTTGCTGCAAGAAAAACTTTAATTCCACTTTTCCTTAATTCCTTCTTAAATTCAATTTTTCTTTACCCAAGCGTTAGGCATTTTTGGTTTTCAGCTGGAAAGGGCACTGGGCCATCTTGTCTAGATTGTGCTTTTGCCAAGAAAGGTTGAACTGGATGATCCCTGATGTTCCCTTCCAACCTGGTATTCCATTCCATGAGAGGTGCTGTCTTGCAAATCATTGGTGCCATCCTGTTTCACCACCTTCAACTTTATTTTTAGACTGGCAGGGCTTCGGGGCAATCTGGGGGGGATTTTTCATCCTGCCTCCCCAGCACAATGGGGTGCTCTAAGACAATCCAAGCCTTACATGCGATGCACTGGTTTCTTTTAGGGGTTCCTGAGCTCTTTTATGCTACTGCTCCTAATTCTCTTTGCCCAACAGTGGGCAATGTCTGTGCTCTCAGGGGGCAAAAAGCCCATTAGGAAGTAGATCTGAAGTAATGACATTAATTCAAAAATCCACATTGCTTAGCTGCCGGATTTTTTTAAAACTAGATTTTGTATTCCTTTTACGTATCTTAATTACAAATGGTATTGTTTCTGCCTCCTGAATATGCATCTTTAAGTTTCAATGTCAACATAAATATTGGTACAGCTATGCAATTACAGCACTTTTGCTTCTGCAAATATTCCCATGACCTACATCACAAAAAACTCTGGCAGGTGACCCAGTTACTACAGACTTGGTCAGTTCAGGACTTCACACTTGCAACACAGTTAAAACCTTATTTGCAAAACAGAACTGCTGCAACTGGTCAAGTGGAAACCATGTGACCTGACATGTTTTTAATTGCAATGTAGGCAGAACTTTTAATTTACATAGCCTAGGACTAACATATACTTCTGTTCTGATGCCAGAGGACACCAGAAATGTAGGAAGTGAAAAAGAAGAAAGGCAGCCACTTGGATAATTTACTCAGACAATTACTGTCTCATCATTACTATCCCTGCTTGGAAGAATGCTTACTAGTGCCCCTAGAAGAAGAATGGAAAAATAAAATTAAATATATAGCTGAATGGAACCACAGAATAAATTACATTTAGCATAGCAATTACAGTTTCTCCCAGACTATATGTATTATGAACAGCCTATATTTGTGTGGTCAAGAACCCTGCCTCATAAACATCCCTGTAATTAATTTGAAATAACAAAAACCATGGGTAAATAAACATGGTGTTCTTTTTGCTCCCTTTAACAGTGTTTGGCTCCTTACCTACATACAGGGAGTCAATTCATTGCAGCTGATGAAGCAAAACTCTACAGCCAGGAAAGAAGGACGCAGGTGTGCCAGGGATGAAGGTGGTGGCAAGAACCTCCTGAAATGATAAAACCCCGAACTGACTGTGGTTTATAAAAACAACACATAACAAAGTAGCTACTGCTTAACCGTATGTTACTAAAGGGTTTTTTTTAGTCTCCTTAACAGCAACCATAGCCATTCTATGCTTTACCAATGCTGTCCACTTCTCTTTTGCAATATCCTCCCCTTCATAAGCCTCTAACCCCACCATTCTTTCAACTTTTGCAAAAGTTACTGGCTGTCTTCCAACCTAGAGCTTCCCAATGCCATGTGCACAGCACTGCTTCATGAACAGATGTTTGGTATCTTCATAAATTCCTGTCCTGACTCAGTAAGATGGAGGGGAGCCACAATTCTCTGTGGTTCCCTTTACAGTCTCTGTCTTGGCTCATAACACGCTCAAGCAGACTGATCAACAGCATTATTTGGGAAATTCAGGAAGATTCACGCTCCTAAAGCTGGAAGAGGGAAGGGGTATATGAGCTTCCTTCAGCTGAGTGCTTTCCCAGCTTTATTTGAGGGGCTTTGAGAAACTCATGAAGCAATAGCATATTCTTGGATGCTGGAGACATGCTCTTTGTGCATGTTCACTGCACTGAGCAAGCTTTGATTCCAGGAATAAGTTTATTAAATTTGGGGCCAGGCAATAACACATTCATAGCAATACAGTACAGTTAAGAGCCAAGAACCCAATCACACACCTCACTTTCAGACAATGCTTCCACTTGAGTTGACTGGAATTTTGAGTGATAAAATCCACGGCCCTGCAAACAGAACATTCAAGTAAGTATTTAAGTATCGTAAGGGAGACGGATCCCAGCAACTTGCTGTAAACTCTGGCATTCACTCAGAAAGCTATAACAATATACCAGTTCGCATACATAACATTAATAATTTTTTAATAAGGATGTATACTTAGCATCCATTCCTCTTCTGGAGAGACTAGTAGTAACTCCTTAGAAAATGTCACCCTGGTTTTTTTACAGTTCTATTATTTGGAGTTATTGGGATTCCTCCTTACTAATCTCACTCATCCCACAATAGTAGGACATAAGAACTTAACCTATGAGCACTTAATAAGGTTTTAACTCACATCTGGCAATCCTATGGCACTGTGTATTGTGCTAAAATTCTTAGTGAGATTTTTTTAATCGAGAAACAAAAATACACAGGAAACAAATCTGTGATTTTGTTGTTGTTATTCTTAGTAAGAGAGTCTGAAAGGAAGAGTTGTTTAATTAACAAACTTACAGAAAGCAACAAGAAAGAATATTGGGCTATTGGGTAAGTAATGGCTTAAAAATCAGTAGTTGGGTGTCAGCTGCAGTCTCTTGAAATAGTTACCAGAGCCCTTACAAGAGTCCTTAATCAGATACAGTAACTTATGCACTGGGAATCCCCACTGCAGGCATGGACAACCTCACCCTAAACAAAAGGGTCTCACATAGTCAGGGAACTTAATTTCAGTTTCTGGTCTTAGCCACAAAATTTCTGTCTGACCCTTCATAAACGATCAAACTCTATGCCTTAGATTTATCTGTTAAAGCAGAAGGAAAGCCTTGGAAAAAAAAAATACATGATACTTAATTCCAAAACTTAATACAAATAAGGAACTTTTGGTGGGCACTGTCCAATTATTTTGGATAAGAAGTAATTTTAAACATTGGTGTTAGTGATATCCATTACTTAACAAACAGATCATCCCATGTTTGTCAACAAAACATCTCCTTAATAAGTAGTTGAAAACCAAAACATTCTAAGCTAAAGGAACAGTGACTGAGAACAGACCGAAGTTCCCATACAAGCAGGAGCTGACGAAATAATGTGGTCTTGCTTAGAAGTCACTGAGAACCTGTGGTTAGTTTTTATACTGTAGCTTTAAACTCAGTTCTACGTAATTGCTTTGCTTTTGTCTGACATTTTTAGACCTTTGCAGGAGGACAGACAAAAGTGCAGCAGAGTTTCCCCAGTGACATCAAAGCCACTGAAATCAAGACTGACCTTTAAGGCTGAACACACACAAGATTTGAGTCTGAACATACAAACCTCTATTTGAGCTCCGTAGTTGGGCTGCTGGACAATCCATCTCAGCTTACTTGTTACTGAAAGGTGAACTCAAACCAACCTTAAATAACCAGAGTCTGAAGAAAATTGAGATATCATCACCTTTACTGAATTTTCCCCCCATGAAGTCACAACATGTTATGAATGGGAGAGAAACTTAACATGCTGTTGATTACTCATTTCTGTAAGAGAAGTAGTATTTAGTAAACTGATTGATAATTTTACAGGCATGTGCCAAACATTTACCCTGAATTACAGCAAAGTGAACATCTCTGTACTTGCACAACTTACCATTTGGTGTAAGGCAGAATTTATTTAGTGGGTGAACAGAGGAACAGAAACAGGGGATTCCCTGGCCTTCTCATTGCTAGTACTTCACTGTTTGCAACATCGTCACTTTCCTCAAAGTACGATTCCCAGGGGTATATTTTTGTGTCATTTGGTTTTAACTAAATTACTGCAAACAATCAGAAAATACTGTTTCCATGATCTTCCTATTATTCATGATTTGGCAAATTTGGTAAATGCTTTGAACAAAAGCTATACTAGGCTGTTTTACAGATTCTCATGTTATCTTACATAGCAAAAAAGGTACAGTATTAAAGACCTCTAAAAACATTCCAAATGCATGGAGAAAATTAACATATGCTGTACCATCTAGATGAAACCAGAAGTGAATGTAATGACCAGTTACAAGTCTTGCAAGAAATAGACGTAATTTCAGAAATAAAATTCAAAGCCAGCACCAGCTTTCAGGCTCCTGACAGTCTAATGACTGTTTTGTTTGAAAGAGCAGAAAATGCATCAACTTGAAATAGCTCGTACTTCTTTAGCTTAGTTATTAGAAATATCTGTTATATTGCTCATTATGACAGGTTTATGCCTTTCTGCTAAAGGCTGCGCATAATAAAATATAAATTCAGTATCAAATAAATAAAAGAGGGAAAAACAGTCTAACAAAATCACAACAAACATCATTCCACAGAAGTGCTGAAGGCATTTAGCCGAGAATTACACATCAAGTGATTCACAAAACCTCAGCTTTTCTTCCTTGCATGCATGCACACAGAGTAGGTGGGATAACTTTCTGTTCTGGCCAAGTGACCACACTGGAAAAACAGAGCAGAATTAAAACTGCAGGGATAAAAGAAACTCTAGCGTGTCCCAGCTTTAGTACCTACTTATTACATCATTAACTCTGTTTTATTTTTATCATATTATTATCAACACGCATTGTTGGTTATGGCTAGTCAACACTTCCTATTTTAAGGCCACATTTTCAGTTACTCCCAGTATGCCAAAACCTTTTCTTCACTTAATCACATACACTGCCCATGAGACGATTTTTTAGGAAAAACAGAACAAGTATGACTCAGTCATTTCCATGAATGACTATGGGGAACACATGCTTTAACTGTATTCAAAGAATTCTTAAAACTTTTAAGAAACTTCTTTGCATTTCAGAAACAGGGACATGAAATTTAGCAAGGAGGCTGTGCTGGTGTCACTATTGGGATTTTTTGTTCTTCCTTTGAAAAGACTGACCTTGCACATGTTTATCAGGCTTGCTTTTAGTAGCCAAAATTTTTAGCTTTCTCTGCATTGCACACATACGCAGAGAGGGAGTTGGATGGTCCCTGCAGCAGGCAGCTGATTGCCAGGCTGCCACAGGCTGAAACTAAAACAGGGTAGGTTATTTCTCCTCTGGTTTCAGGACTCACGGCATTTTTACTCAACACCAAATAATGTATTACCTGGTTCAAATTCAGTGAAAGCAAAGATGGATTCAGGTGAGAAAGGGAAATGTGAATTATCAGAGAGAAAGGAAAGCAGGCAAGAGTTTGAGATCAGAAGAAATGAAAAAAAGATGAGGTGTGAATAAGAAACAAGGTTGAGAGAAAACAGGAGGAGGATTCAGACAGTGTCTTCCCTGGAAAGAGGAACTGCCCAAGGATGAGCAGTTCTTATCAATTTCTTGAAGGTCAGACAGCTGAGAATTTAACAGGCTGGAATGAGAGAAAAGTCCACCGCCAGGCTACTGCTTTGCCAAGATCCTCCCACAAAGGCACCCAAGGTCCAACAGCTTGGAGCCCTGAGCCCTTGGGCCACGCTCAGGGCTTGGCAGCCTGGGGTAGATGATGGTTGAAGAAACCCTCATCCGTGGGGAAGGGGAGTCCACAGTGCCCAAAATGCTGCAGGCAGCAAGGAGTGCTCAGCAGCCCATCGCCTGCTCCGGTCCAGGCTGGACAGCACCCCCTGTGCTCTGACAGTCCCACAGGGCTCAGGGCAAGGCAGGGCACAGCGGGGCTGGGCAGGAAGCAGGGGGCTGTGGGTGTCCCCCCCAAGCGGGTGGCCGCGGTGGCAGCAGCCCAGGGCAGCAGTGACGTTCCAGGAGGCCGTTCCCGTTCCCAGCCGGCCCCACACGGCACTGTCACGGCACACGCAGCCTGTGGAGCCCGCCCCCGCCGCGCTCTGGGGCAGGAAACCACCCCGGCATGGGACGCCCACAGCTCCCCTTCGAGCCCGGGGGAAAAGGGCACGCAGCAGCGACAGCCACCCCACAGCCCGTGGAAGGAGCGAGAAGGCAGCAGCCCACTGAGGTGCTCCAGGGGAAGCGGATTTTTCCACAGGACCGAGGTCCTGCTCATCCCCTGCGCAATTTGATTTCCTTTGAGACAGGGCAGGGGCTGCCTCCAGCCCAGGGTGGGGTATCAGCCCCTCGTCTGCACCCCACAACCACGGCTTTGCATTTACTGGAATAATGCACAGGATCACACTCTTTATAAGAAGTGTGATGAGGTAATTACAAAAATACAGCCAGGAGTTTTTGCTGGTCTTTTTAGGCTCGACAGCTTATGTCACTAAGCATTACATAAGGCAGGGTTAGTAAGCCCCCTCTCTCCCACAGTCAAGATTAACAAATTTCAGGATACCTATTTTCCTGTTGCTTTTTTCTCATAAAGGCAAAAAGTAAATATTCTGTAACTTTCTCTCTTAGTTTCTACAGGAAAACCAATTGCTACAGCCAAAATGTAGGTGATTTCACGTTAACTCCTTCTTTGCTCGTTCCTAACAAGTAAAACCACAGATGTTAATTCCTGCAAGGGAATTTTTCCCTCAAAGTTAGTAATCAGACATAATTTCAATACAGAGCTGCTCCTCCTGAAAGAGATTGAGCGTGAATCCCTCAACTCAAGCCACACACCCAGCAACCAGCTAAGAAAGCAGAGAGAAAAGAGCAATGTTTAGAGGAAGTCTGATATCAATGAGCCTCTCTCACTGAGTCCTTACACAGGAGTAGCTTCCCTTTCAATCACTTTAACAGAGGAGAACATTGAAGTTGAATAAGTTTGAACTTTATTTACAAACAGCTGAATTCTAATCTGCAGAATCCTGGGGCAGCATCAAACTTCTGCAGCATCCAGGGAAACTCCAGAACACTGGCGTCACTTAACGTCACACTTGACATCTTACATGTCAAGACACATTAAGATAAGATGTGTAATTCGCCAATGGATCAAGTCTGAGAAACTAGTAACCTAAATTCTTCCTGAATATTCTTCTCAAAAGCCTGAACATTCTTCTTAAAAGCCTAAGAGTGAGGAAGAAAATAAAAAAAATTTAAAAAGAGCAATTAGAAGATAACCAGAAGGCAAGAGTAAAAGAAAAAGATCTGTGTAAAGGCATATCCATTAGCTAGGTGAGTTTAGTTTGAGAATAGTTGTATAAGTGCATGTGCTGACATAGAGCCGATGGGAAAATCATCCCTCGGTCTCAGAATACTCATGTGGAGATTTTAAAAGCATGGGAATATTACAAGATTGTAGTCTACTACAAAGCACTTCCCATATTCATTTTGCTGTTTATCTTATCACCTACTTCAGCTTTAATTCCTTTAAATTCACGATGGATTTTGTATTTACACAGGTGCTGAAGTTGTACACCTACTGTAAATAGTACACAGAAGTGACAATATTTGAGTATCACTGTTTTAGAACAGGTCATAAAGCTGAGGCAATCATTTTATAGATGCAAGGTGTAGTTCTGCTAAAAGCTACTTAAGCAAATGGTACTGTTTCTTAATTTTAACCTGTCACTAAATCTAAGCCTTGCAGTCCAAGTTTTGGGGTTTTGGAGGGTAGAAAGAAGAATAAGACCTCCCAAACCCACTAAAGTAAATTTCTAAGGGATAAATTAGTTGAAATAAGCTGGAAACCAGAGTACAGGGGGAAAAAAACAAGTAGATTGGGATAAATATAATGATGCTTTCTCCACAAACAAGTAGATTGGGATAAATATAATGATGCTTTCTCCTCAGGTTTGGGATACTAGCAGCAGAGGGAATGCTAAAGAGTTAAGACATGACAAGATAAACACCACCTTTTATTTCTTTACAGTCTTTCAGCTTTGTCACTAAGGTTTTAGGTGGGTACTTAAGATGTTTAAAGCTCAGATTTGCTCTTTAAGCCAAGCAACTAATTTTAAAAGAATTCAGGGGTATCTGTTGTCCACATAACAAACAAGGACTTCAGCTGAATCATGCAGTTTGCAGACGGCACAATTCAGAGGGCATTAAATCAAACCCCAGATCTACCAGAAGCAGGAAAGCAAAGCAGAGTTCCTGGTCTCCTCAGATTTACTCTAGCATGGCTGTTTAGTGGTGGAGTTAGTAGTGTAAAGTTTACAGCTGGACTCAAAGGCATTTTCCGACCTAGATGATCCTATGACATTATAATTTTGCAGAACACTTTTCTGGCACTGCCTTCCTCTCAGCTCTTAGAGTTGGTTTAGTTGTTTAGATTTTTTTAAGCAGATCTCATCTGCACTTAAAAAATAAAAAAAAAAGAGAGACTAAAGATTTTAAATTTCGCTTTGAAGATAGTTTTTTTCAGTACATACAAAAATACTCTAGAAAAACAAGCCACAAGTTCATATACGAAACCACCAAACAATAAAGAAATTACAACAGAGAAATGGCATAAGACTTGTTTCATACAATCAGACTTTCTCACCACCCCCCAAAAATCCTAATACACTTAGCTGGGTAAGCAGTGTTATCAGTTTACAGAACCAGACTCAAGACTACTACAGGTTTTCATATAAACATCCAGAACAGCTTTCAAGGTTTATCTGAAACCACTTTCTGCATGCAGCTTGCAGCTGGGCAGTAATGTTAGGACAGCCTCAGTTGTTGCAATGGTTCACTACATCTTCAGCTGTGTGTTCACAGTTTGGCTTTACTACCCAGTGACAACAAAAAACCCCTCAAGTCTCATGCTGGAGCATGAGCACAGCTGCAGCAGTCGTGAGACAAAAAAAAAAAATCAGATACACAGCACAGGTCATGTCTATCATCTCCATACCATGGTAGCATCCTCTGCCGCATTTCCTTCACTACTGAAATCATTTATGGGCCTCCATGGGAGGCAATACCTGTGTAATGCACGGCTGTGCAACACAGTGGGAAGCTGCAAGCCAAGGAAGCTGAGCACCATTGTGACAGATGCACGGGAGTGTGTGTGCCAAACGGGAAAACAATTGGAGATAAGAACAATATATGCACATGAATTAGGCAAGCATGAATGAAGACAAGTGCATTCATACCCACTTGAACACAGAATGTGGTTGCAGCAACTAATTAACCCTGATGACATACATTCTGAACCAAAGGCATGGGACAGGGTGGTTTTTGTAGCAGTTTCAAAAGCTGTTTCAGCTGGTGACAATTTAGAGTTTTGAAAAGCTCATAAAGGTAACTGTTACAAGCACATGCAAAGAGCAGTTCAAAAGGAAGCAAGCATCTCACAACAGTATAAAAATAAGACCATGATTTTAACTGGTCAGTTACAGTATGGCCACAGTATCCTTCTACCCATGTTAGTAACTACAACACCCATTCAGAATAAGGACTGGTAACAAGTGATTATCCTCTTCACCTGGAGATCAACCACTTACTCATTAAAGCTAAGTTTGATGGATCTTTTAATAATACGAATGCTATTTCTTGGAACAGGAGACGAAGAATCTGGCAGTTCTTTACTGGAAAGCCTCTATAACACACAAACAGATGCCATAGAAAAAGAAAGAAAAAGGAATTTTTAATTAATTAATTAATTTTAAATTCATTAATTCAGAAGTAGCAGCAAATAAACCCTTTCCAAACTGAATATAACATTCTTTATGTACCAAACCAGTATGGCCCAACCCCATTTCCAGAAAAGAATTCTTTTAACCACACTTGTTTAATTGCCAACCATATCCAGAGGAAGAGCATTTTCCCTTCTGGACAGCTCTTTTCTTACATCAACTGAGACAACTATATTCCTGATGGGGGGAAATCAGCTGTGAGTTGCTCAACAGCACAGTACAGGAAGCTACTATTTTTCTCAGATCCATGGATCAGGAAAACAGTGTCCGTACTGTCTGGATGACTTCCAGTCTTATAACCCTCAATTTCACAACATTTTACATGACACAGATCAGTTAAAGTCCCCTACAAACTTCAAAGCTTCCAAGTCTCATCAGAGAAATCGGTATACCAGTACTGATAACAGTACAAGAAAACCAAACCAGAACACAAACTGTCAGCATCTGAGGGCATGGAAACACAGTTTTTCCAGTTCAAAAACCTGGAATCTCTGGCTTCACTTATTGGTTGTTATTTAATTTGATGGAAGCACAACAGGTAAAAACTTATTAACCTTGAAACAGCCAAATGTAAAGGTACACAAATTTTTAAAAAGCTACAAATAAAATGAAAATGCTAGCTCTGCTTTACCTATGAATACAAAAGCACAATAAATACCTGTGATCTTGATGTGATCAATGGAATCTGCATGGATTTTCCCTCAAGGACACCCTAAAAAAGCCAGAAGGAATTTGTTAGGCAGTATTGCCAGGTTGATGACAGAGAGGAAGCAAGTTCTGGCAGCTAGGATACTTAAAATCATACATGCATTGACAACCTCAACCCCACGGTGGGTGGGTTTAGGTATCCTGAAGCCCTAAAAGCATACAGACAGTGGTTCAGGTATCTCAACCTTTACCAACAGGACCTCATCTTGATTTGAGGGTGTGCCCTTAAGAGTTCTGTGCCTCAGTAACAAGCGACATGAATAGCAAAGTTCTTTAACTTGCCTTTGAGAGGCCAAATGCTTTGGTCTTCATAGCAGTTTTAATTTACATCAGTGAATCAAGCAATTTTAAAAAGAAAATTAAGTATTATTTCAAGCATGGCAAGACATTAGACACTACCAAATCATCTAGCAGTAATATTTAAAAGATAGATCATGCAAGTGTAATGTTTGGGGAATGAGGACTGAAATAAGCTAAACTAAAAAGTATATTTTTGTTTCCATCAGTAACTGCGCAGACTATTTATGTAAGGCAGTCTAGGCATTAAATTGTTCAGCTTTTCACTTAGTCCACTGAGTAAAATCACTTAAAAGTTACATTTTTTGTAGTTCTCTTCCTCCCAAGTTGAGGGTATCCGCTTTCTGTGAAATTGGAGTCCCACACGTTTAGCTGGAGGAACAAAATACATAGACCCAAAATAATTGCTGCGCCAAAATCACCTTCTTATTCGAGTACAGCTTCCAGTCAACACAATAAATGTATTAGGGGCCATTCTTAAAAGAATATTTATACAAGTCCACCATTACCCCACAGGACTTTCAAGCCTCTGAGAAAGTCCTACTACCCAAACCTTGCAATCTGTACTTGCAATATGCCACAGTAAATAACAGCTCTACAAGATGATTCTTTCCAAGTGTCAAAATCGAGGGCTCTTTTTCTAGTTGTTCTTTGCTCGTGCCTCAAATCAGAGGTGGAGCTCCAAGAACAGCTATTTAAGGAGATTTACACATAGCAATAAAACAAATAAAGCATTAATCTAAAAGTTCCACAAAACCAAGATCTACCAAGCAACTCCACACTATCACTTCAAAAGCAGATGACCTATTGAGTAGGCTGCTGATTTCTAAAGCAGCAGAATTATCAATAGGCATTCAAAGATCATCTGCCAGAAACAGATTAGCTCGTAGTTTTACAGTTATAAGATCAGTATCTTCTTCATTTTGAGGTAACTTTTTTCTGAATTAAGAACTGCTTCCAGATGAGACAGTTCATTCAGCAATTGGTCATTGCAGTGACAGATAAGTACGTTAGTATTTAAAGACCTTGGCACTAGATGAGAAGCAGTCACTAAGTGCCAGATCTTGAAGATATGTTGTTTAATAGTTATATATTATATTCAAGAAAATTTTTCACATCTACATCCTAGTACAACCAGATATGCTTAAATTTAGATTCCCAAATCTTTTGGGGATGTATAAATGCATTTCTTTTCAGTTACTTCATTTATTCTGTATCAGTAATTAATACTACTTCAAACCCTCCTTGACCTAGCCCCCCCTTCCTTGCCTTTTCTCCATCTATGGCTTTTGGGGAGCATTCTCGCGATGTAGGTGGACGAGATACTTTAGAGGTTGGTGAATAATGTTGTTTAGGTGAAGCACTCTTAGGATCCGTGATTAGAGTCCCACTTAATTTATGATGTCCTTGCTCAAAACATGTTCTGAGTTGACAAACCATGTTATATCCTGGAATGGTGCAAGCAATTGGAAGTCCAGATGTTCTTAGTGCAACTGTAGCCTCCATTTCTGTAGGAGACACCTGGCTTTTAGAGTTTGGCCATGAAATGAAAAACTACATTCCACCTACCACTTCAAATACATACTTGGCTCAGTCACAGGAATGCAAAGTCCCTTAGACGTTGATGGCTCAGCTACACTGTTGGCACCACTACAACTCTGACATTCAACATTTCTATAAAAGTCAAACACCAGAGTTATAAAATGCTAGTTAGTAAAATACTGTATATCTCATTTCCAGAAAGTGCATGCAAGACAAACATCAACCTCCTTAGCTTCTCACAGCTCTATTAAACAACACAAACTCCCAGGCAGTGTAGCACAAGATCATCATTTTGCTGAATTTCAGACTGCAGATTTAAACTCAAGCAGTTTCTGAGTTTTTATGTCCTGATACATTTTCCAGATTAGTCTACCCAGCACATCCTGCTGCTTTGAACCATTGTATCTGCTCTACCCAGATATGCACACTTTTTTTTTATGTGACTCCTACAGTATCAAACAGTATGAACAGAACAGGTATCACACATTTGGTAGGACTGGGCAATTACTCTCAAGATTACGTATTCTTCCTGTGCCAGAGTTAGCTTCGGGATAAACAGACTTCCCAGGAAGTGATAGACGCTTTCACCGCCTGAGTTCTCATACCACTCCACTAAGTCAGCAGCAGCTCTTGTGTTTCTGTGACCAAGATAATTACTTCATTAGAACTTAACCCACTTGGCATCAACAGTACTTTCTGTTAGAAAGAAGTTAGATGCACGTAAAATACTCTGACTTCAAGTTACACACTAACCTATGAAAACTTATATTCAAGACTAAATAATTTCCCTGGTGTCAAGTTCTTCTTCGTTCCTATGGGTTCATTTTTTTTTCAAGGATTCCCTTAACCTGATCTCCTACCATGCACCAAAAGAGATTCCAGCTTTGTTCCTGAAGCTCTTAGAGCCCTCTACATCCTCATGATCTGCACAGAATCAAACAAGAAACCCTAGACCTCATTTACATTGTGATTCAGTTAAAAGCAGCTTCTCCACAGTTCCAAGGTTATGGCACTAACCTTTCTGTCTCTGCTGTAGAGATGTCCAACTTAGATATCTTACTTAATGAAGAGGAATTAGAGGGTGTTCTGGAATCTCTGTCTTTGGAACCATCCGAACAGCTTTCACCTAAAGAAGACCTTTTGCACTGAAGTCCACTATTGTTTTGACTAATATCTGACACCCTTTGCTGAAACGACAGTTAAAAAATAAAGTCTTCAAGTAATTATTAAAGATTTTATTAAAAATTACCAGAAGAGTCGAATTTTTATTATACCTTCTTTCTTTTCTGTAAGGTTTCTGCTGGCAAAAAATAACGGAGTTGCTTTCTCTTCACATAAGTTGCCTCAATCTTCATACCGTCTTTAAGGATGTTGAGGGCACTGGCCTGCCTGTAAACTGATATCAAACATTTAAAAAAATTAAGTTCAAATATGCATTTATAAATTCTTTTTCTCTGAGGAAACAAGACTGAAATTTAGGGATATCTGTCTTAACAGACTCACTATAATTTAAACAGGTTTTTCTTACCTACCTGCAAACAGCCTTTTATGCAATTAAAAAATGCTATAGCAGCACAACAGTTATTACAGAATTAAGTCACATTTAGATAAGCTTATCTAACTGGCCTATCATGAGTGTAACTGGAAAGTCAGCTTGCTAACATACAGAGTGGGAATCAAAGCAAGGACATGCAACTAAAAGGCTTTCTAGAGGAGACTACAGGTGGAATAAAAGCACAGACATGAACATACACACCAATATGGACAGTTCCTTCAAAGGAAATTCAATAATGTTTGTATATAAAAGGGAAATAAAGTTCACTGAACAAAAGCTCTCCAAGCTGAGCCTTCTATCCTTGAGCTCATCAACTTGAAATTAATCTTTGCCCTCTAAAATTATTATCTCAAAGTCAAGGCAGATGATAACAGCTCTCTAGCACAGAACTGCTGGTCATCCCCACATCTGCCAAAGGATTTCACACCTCTCAAGAAATAACTTTTCTGTTCCATTCTCTCTGGATGCAACACACATCCAACACATACCATAGTCTGTGCTTCACTATACTAAGAATACACAGCCATACTAACAATGTTTGTACATAAAGGATTTACCATTAGTTCTGGCCCCTTAGCAGCCCATAAATCTCATTAACATTATTTACATCTGCCAAAATACTGAAATGTAATGCCACTGGATGTAATGTGCAAGTACAGATAACAGTGCAAGTCTAAGGAAGTCACCCCACCTGGCTTGTAACTCAGACAAGAGTTTTGAAGCATTTTTCTGTGCTTTTCTCATATCCCAACCATGAGCTAAGAACAAGATCAGCTTTTACTCACGTTGTCTGAGCAAGACAACACACAGCTGGTACTATGGATGAACTCCAAAACACACTTAGAGGATTCCACTGTTTAGAACTCTTAGTCCAAACACACTTGTCACTTCAGAAGAATAGACTGATTTCCTTATTATTCTAGCATTATCTAACTGCACTTGTAATATGAATTTATTACATCTATCAACAGTAGTAGCAGAATACGAACACAAAAATTTGCATGTAATTACAATGTGACAGCCCAAGGACTTTCACAGTTCTGGGATCATTACATACACAAACTGTCTTGGAAAAATACCATCAACAGGCATTACCGACTCATTTCAGAGCTCGACACAGTCAATTCCTACTTTCAAAGTTCAGCAGCTGACTACTGTTTGACAAGTATAGCTACCCCCAGCAAATGGGCATCTCTGGGCTTCACAGCTGACTGTCCCCTAAGAAAACGCAGTTCCTTTCTAAGTCTTTTCACTATGATCTATAGATCTTTCACACATGGTACATGGTGCATGACTGACACACACTTCTGTTTCAAGATGGCCTTACTTGGACAAAGTGTCAACACAACGTGTTTTTTCAAGCTCATCTTTTATACGTTGCTATCTACAGGGATATCTAATGACAGAAGGAGGCTCAATTCACTTTGTGAAGTGACTTCCACTAGAAAAATAATTAAACCCTACAAGCCTAGAACAAAAAGAGGCTTACCTGTATCTGTGAATGACTGTATCCCATATGTTAGATCAACGTTAGTCTTTACTGCATTTTCTGCTTTCTTAAATACAAGCCCAAGAAACCACATTGATACATATCCACTCCTAAAAAAAGACATCCACAAAGCTGACTTAAGCACAGATGCCAGTTATTTGGATTCAAGCACATTTTCATTTTATGCAGCAATTAAAGATTAGAGCCAGCCCCGACTTAAGTTCTCAGAGCACTTCTCCCTGAAGTTCTCCCTTCTTTAAAAAAAATCTTGTGTGCTCAGGACCCTGCCTGTTAGAGCACCTACCATACTTCAGGAAAGTACCAAAACTCACTCTTTATAGAGATCTTCCTTGCCAGGGAAAGACTGTGGCTGTACGTGCGCAATAGTTACAAATTCATTCCTTTCCAAGTTTCCAACCAGCACACGAATTTTAGACTCGACAAGGCCAATCCTAATAAGAAGAGATATTTACTTGTTTTTAACATCCAGCACACCAGTTAGATGCCTTTTTGTAGCACAGCGTTAACTAATCAGTAAGAACCAAGTTTCAAACAGCTGAGCAGACACTAGATCTTTATATATCACACACTATAATTTCAGATGTTTCCAGTGACATTTGAGCTTTTGTTTCTAAAGACAAAGATAAGTAAGTTTTACATGTACTCTCAACAGTTCAGATACAATACTTCCACTTCTAACCTACGATGAAAATGAAAAGGTCCCAGGCACCTCTGGGCTGCAGCAAACTCCTTTTCACCACAAGGATGAAGGAGAAGAGTGGTTTGGAAAAGGTTCAAGCACAAATGATGAATTACACCCAAGTAACGATGCAATTCCTCCTGCAGACTGATCAGTGAAAATGAAAAAAATAGAGCTATTTTAATAAGCAAATTATCTAGTCAACAGTCCCATTAGAAACTTTCCTAAGAAATAATTGTAACCACGAGGGCTTTAATTTCAATAAAGTACTGACATTTTATCCTGCTACCTAAAACTCTGCTAACCTTGAAAGCAGTAAGAAAATCTGTATGTTCTTCAAAAGTATCTTACACTGATGAATAACAGAGATGTTATCTATTCCCAAATCCATTCAAGAATCAGTGAACCAATCTTTTCCTTGTAATAAACTGAAGCAAATTTATCTTCCACTTAATTGTTTGCCCCAGATGCAAAACCATAAATATTTGCCTCTATTTCTGCCACTACGAAAACATCAGCTCTTGCCAGAGCCAGAATTTCCCTCATTTTTATTGTGAGGTACAATAAGCTTTGTTCACTTAAGAACATTTAATATAAAAAATTATTTGGCCCTCTGCCCACACACCTAGTTATACACAACTGTGACTGATATCAAGCTGTAGCTGATAAGATTTTATGTGAATACATCAGAAAGTTCAGATAAAAGGTATTACCTATTAAAACTATTTTTAAACATTAAGCTATCTTTTAGAGATGACATAAGAATTATTTGATTCAAAGCACAAACTGAACTTTGAAATAAAGCTAAGGTGCCCTCAGAATGGGGGTCTGTTACAGAGAGGAGTTTTGCTTACTTGAGCAAAGCAAGCAAAGTACTCATTTCTTAACAAACAAAACTACTGGAAAGTCAATAAACACACATTACAGTGCCTTAATTCCTAGCCATTTCCCCTTATTTCAAAATTCACAGTGAGTCAGCTCATTTGCATAAGTTAAACAACTAGTTATTGGCATATCTCCCTTCGTTAACAAAAAGTAGGTCTGGAATAGGCTGACTACACACCAGTGCAATCTAGCACTAAGTGCAATCTATTACAGTAAAACTCCTTACGAAAAGAAGTCTAAAGTGGTCTTCAAAGCAGGGAGGGAAGGGGGTGTTTTCCCTGCCTAGTTGCATAGTTAAATACTTCATTTGTTAATACAATTAACAAAAATATGGTGCAACACTGAACTGAGTTTCAGGTTTGCACTGGACCCACATTTAAAGCGGGACTTACCAGTTTAAGTGATGCTCTTCCGTAAAGGCACTGGCAGTCAGCATGATGTAGTGTCTAGAAGAAAAGGAAAATAAATACACCAGTTCAGGACTTTACAGTCTAAATATCAGGTGATTTTTTTGTAAGAAAAAGTGTCAGTGGCACAAATTTTTCCCATCTTCCTGATGCTTATCCTTATCAAAATTTACACAACTTCTTCCAGTTTTTTTTTTAAAAACCCCAGACTGAAACACATCAATACAATCTTCTATTTAGATCCCAAGTTAAAACTCATTATGCCAACCACTAAGTAAATAATTTCAAGTTCAGACAAAAGATTTCATACATACTTGTACTTCTGAAAGAAGTTCAGTGGTTCAAAGAGCTTTGACCAGTCTGATTTTCCTTTGAGAATCTCATCAGTAACTTCAAGACCTACAAATATGGTTGAACATCTTATTATTACTTTTTTTTAAGATTACCATGACAAACTTTACAAGATTGACAGTAACTGACAGAACTAAAAGCAGGAATTCCCTTGACACAATGCAGATCTACAACAGCTTATTGTAAAACTGGTCCCTTATTGCTCACAACAGTTGTATTTCCCAGAGAAATCTTATACCTAGAACACCTCACTGAACCAAACTAATTCAGATAACATGGTTTCATAGAGCAGGAATTACACTGTTTCATCAGTTAATAAGCACAGAAAGTACTTTACCACGTTGGAACTCCTCTACCATGACTGCTCGTGTTGATACAGACACGTTGTATGTGGAGTTCTGCTGTGGATAGGCTGGGGTGATGATGGGCATCACGTGGTACCGGTCTGATGGGTTCACCTATGAAGTTACAACACCTTTGTTTAGCACCAGTTTCGGTCACAAGAAAGTTTAAAGGCTTCTGAATTCCATGGCAACCTACCCTAGGATCCCAGACTGGTAAATTAAGAAAGCTCTCTTCAAGTCGTTTCAGCAATACTGGCTTTGGCCAATCCCTATAAAAGAAAAGACAGTAATTAAGGGTCCATTTTAAGCTCTGCTCTGTAATTCAGGGCTGCATGGGATGTTGTCAATGTACATCGTTATATAAATAACTACAAGTATCTTTATTTACATTAAAATAATGAACAGCTCTTACCATTTTGAAAAAATCAAGAAGAACTTGTTAAGGAGAGTAGAGGCCAAAGCATTTGGGTAGAGTTGACATATTCTTGCTACCAACATTGCCCAGGAAACTCCACCAAGAAATCCCATGATGTTGGAGTAAACACCACGTCCTAGAATGGATACCATGCAGTTAGTCTATGGTCTTCCAAGTTTACAGAACCAGCTGCACAACCTATTATATTTCAGCCTCAGTGTTATTTACTTTTGTGGTGCAGTGAGGTCGAAATTGCTGGTCTGTACAGTGATGAGAAAAAGAGTCATTGCAATATCACTTCCCAAAATATTGTTACTGTGAAATCTGCTTGTGCTGCTACACCTGCTGCTTCGCTCCAACTCCCCGTAAAAGTTCTGCCATTATTCTACTTGCTCTAGCCACAAGGGCAAATGGTATTTTCTTATTCCTTTTGCACTTAATTGGGAATTTTTATCATTTGTAGTCAGATTCTTGATAAGCAATGCAGCACCCTGTCTCACAAGCACACCTCTCTCCTCCTGACTCGGCCCCCACTAAAAACCGCATGGAATTTACCACATGGACAGACCATAAACCTAAACTAAAAAGGCTTTAATATAATAACTGTCACTTAAACAGCAATCCAAAGCAGTGGTCCATCCAATAGTGAGCATGAGGTGCCTCTGAAAAGTTTAAAGATCACAAACCATCACATCACTCACGTTTTGCCCACAGTTTAACTGCACGGAGAGTGAGCCGGAAGTTCTCAAGGTTGGGCACAAGGCGCAGTATCTCATCTGTAACCCTGCTGCCTGCAAGGCAAAAGTTGAAGTACAGAAGTTCCTAGTAACAGGTAAAAGTCAGGTGTTCCTGTATCGGATCATGGTTCAAGTCTTAGAAAACAAGTTTGGATTACTTGTTTTGTATTACCTTAAAAATTATAGATTGCACATAACATTTGGTATCACTTCAGGTAACTGGTGCCCTCAACAGCTTTTTCATAGTCTAGACTACAATTAACAATTTTTAGTAAGGTATCTCCACAGGGTGTTTTGGCCATAGCATACAACACAAGAAGCTCCACCTCAATATGAGGAAGATCTTCTTTACATCAAAGGATGGCAGAGCACTGGATCAGCTGCTCAGGGAGGCCATGCAACTGCCCTTTCTGGAGGGATTTCAAACCCACCTAGACACATTCCTGTACCACCTGCTCCAAGTGACCCTGCCTTGGCAGAGGGGTTGGACTGGATAATCTCCAGAGGTGCCTTCCAAACCTAAATATTCTGTGATTCCAAAAGCCAGGCGTCTTTTGACAGCCAGGAACCATTAAACCAATTGGTGTTAAACAGTAAGCAAGTCAGACTTCAGGTATTTTAATTACTTTTTTAAAATTAACTACCTTTTTTATCAGTCATACATCCTTACCAAGTGCCCTACTTAGTCATCTGAGTCTCTGGGGCAAATTGGAGCACTGCTCACAAACCAATCAAACAAACATGAAATACATAAACATACAACTCCTTGAAATATCTAAATTTAGGCCCGTTGGTTGCCTCCTCAGAACTCAAGTAACACAGGAGATCAGTTTCTGCATCTTGTACAGAAATGTGGGCCGTTTAACCTGCAATCGATGCCAATTTCAAAGACTTTTTAAAGGTGTGTAGAACATGCTCACCATTTAAGCTCCGTATGCATCTTATGTCCAGGCTTTTAAGGCACGAGTCATCCCTGAGATCGAGGTCATCGGAAACAGTTGGCAAAGACAGCTTTGCAAACACAAGATCAATCTTCAAGGGAAAAGAGTTTCAACCATAACTTACAATGCAGCAGTGCTTGCAAACAGGACACTAGTTTGGACACTTAGTAATTCATCTCTAAAAAGAGTGGTTACATTTGTATGTGAACCATATGACTATAGATAAATCTGCCAAAATATCTGCTTGCCCGAAAACAAGACAATTGCTTTAAGTTCCCTATTTATTTACAAAACCATCTTTCTTTTTCAAGCTAGGGAAAGGAAGGTGTTTTCGAAAGCTGGAAAGATTACTCTAAACTTAGAATTCCTATTAAAAGGAAATTTTAAATTAACCATAAAACTAAGACATGAATTCAAGTCACCTCAACTACACTTCAGCAATGAGAAAGCATTTTCTTTATGCTGTAAGGCCTTAAGCATCTGGTTTTCAGTATAGACTGAGGCAAGAAAATTATTCCATGAATGTCTGTACCAGATAAAGGCCACAAGGAGGCCTTTAAAAAAAGAGGTCATTAAACAAGTGCCTTCATGATAGCAATACCAAGCAGTAACTTGCTTAGGTATAACAGCAAGTAGCTATTTATTCACTATACGAAATGTATTCAAGATAGGATTCCTGCAGCTGACAAACTGAGGCAGGAGCTGAATGAGTACTTTCACTTCTCATTTTCCACTTTGTCTCACAAGCACTTAATTTTTGATCTGTGACAAAACATCAGGTGATTTGTGCAGTGAACCATGACATAAACACCCCTCTGCAAAAAGGGAGCTCTTGTCAGAGCTCAGGGGAGTTAGCAAGGACAGCGCCTCTACTCCCACTCTGTGCATCCTTGAGAAATAAATGCTATCTAAGTAGGCTACCCTGGTATGCAGCACAGGTTTAAAAAAAGATGATCTTCATGTTCCCGTGCCTGCCAGGCTACTTATGGGCTTATTTTCCTGCAAGATCCCATTTTACCGTCTTCTTCTGGGATAGGTTATCATCAGGATGTTTAACTACAGTTTCTGAAATATGAGGTACTGTACCAATAACCAAGAAAAAAACAACTCACTTAAAGGAAAAAGAAACCTAAATAAAAATTCAGATTCTTACCTCAATGCCATCTAATTCAAATTTGATAACTGGTACATATGCATCCTCAATGGCCTGTGAAGGAGAGGATATCTATAATAAAATATCCTTTTGCTACTTTAAAGTCTTTCCTGTACTATGATAAAATACAGAATTTACACTAGACTACTCTGTATAAAAACTGAGTTCCTTCCAAACACAAAAAATGCTAACAACTCTCAAGCAGGACAGCACTACTATGGTACTAATACCATATTTTATTAAAAAACTTATTTAGACAAGAGATTCAGAAGCTGATCATATATTGTAACAAAAAGTGCACAACAAACCATCAGTCTCAGTGATTGGAAGCCCCCTAATACATCCGAGATGAAGGCACAACTCCCAAGGACAACCTTGCTTTTTGACACAGCTGACTCATTCCCAAAACATAGTGAGGGGAGAGGAACACCAAATACAGTCACTGGGGAAAGGAACCAAGACCTGGACATCAACATTTTCATGCTGCATAAACCAGTATTTTAGAAGGTGCTCAGGGATCATTTAATTTTGGCTTGTAACACATACACTACCAAAGCAAGTCTTTAACATGAATATTCTTAATGTAAAATTTACACAATCTATCAAGCAGAGAGTTTACTCACTCTTAGGTTTTTTACTTCCTCTAGATTTTTCAGTTTTTCAAAGAATGACTGAAAAAAATCCGATCTTTCCACGTGCCTGGGAGCAACACAAAGGGCATCGATGTCAGAACCTGCAAAGAGATTCCATTTCTCCTGTTACTGTTGGAAGTCACTCTCTAACATGAGAACTATGACCAGACACTGAACGTACTACCTTTGGTGTGTACTCCAAGTCTGTAGGAGCCAAATGTAAATATTTTGCCACCAACTTGTTCTGTTACTGCAGGGGGAAGATTCTGTGGGTAGAAGAGACAGTTTAAGATGCACATTGCTCTCTGTGCAAGTCTAACTACCATGTAAGTTATTTAGGAAAACTGTAACAGCCTGAATAAGCAATGTCTAGATTGATACTGTTTTTCTGAAGTAAGCTGAGCTTGCAACTCCAAAAAAAGATTATAGGTGATATGGCAGTACTTTTGTTCATTTCTACAAATTAAGTCCTATTATTAGCCTTGCCTGCAGCAGAGTCACATAAATTAACACAACCTAAGAGCCATTCAAAAGGCATGTCTAGAGTAATAATTTCAAGCTAGACTGAGTGCTGTAGGCTGTTTGGGGCAAGATTAGTGCCAATTTACCATCTTTCTCATCCACAATGCCCTGTTTTGGCTTTGTTAACAGCTGCAAGTAAACTGACTGAGCCAATTCACAAATTTATTTGGTTCCCCCAAAGACTCTGAGATCTTGATCTTGAAGGATCTTTTAAAACTTTTTTCAATGGCAGTTACTAAAGCTCTATTTGACCCTTAAAATATAAAAGTTGAACTTCAGCACAGATTCCAGTAGTAGAGCCTTTAAATCAAAAGGCTTCATCTGTTTTGATAAAAACATTTTAAAAATTCTTACCTTGCTCTCAGCAAGTTCTGAAATCCATTCTCTGACAAAGTTATTCAGTTTACCAAGAACAGTTGTCCTGTAAAGAAAACTCATGCTAAGTTTGCTATAAAAAAAATAACCAAACAAAAAAACCCAAGAGGTTAACAAATTTTTAGTCATGTTATACCTGTGATAGAGTTCTTCCTGATCCTCAAACACCCCAAATGGCTTCATTGCTTCAATCAGCGTCTGAGTATGAATGTGGTCTTTATCATTAGGAGGAGCCAAGCTAATTGGAGAGGTAAGTCCATAGTGCCCTTGAGGCTGGTTCTGCTTCCTGGAAGTACTGGGGAAAAATAAAGGAATGAGTACATAAAAGAAAAAAAAAATATTGGAGAACACCCTTTAGCTTACACTTTACAAATCAATTTCCACTCTTTTACCCAGCATTAACAGAAAGGAGAAAACAATCTTACTTGTCATTTTTAGATGACTTGACCTCACTTAGAAGTCACAACTATTAAAAAAAAGGAAAAAAGGGCATTTATGGATGTAAGAAATTACCCAACTTGCCACCATCTTAACACAATTATGTTAAGATGCATTGCTCCAGCTCAATAGAACTAATCACCAGGAAATGAAAAGGTTTGAAATCCACCAAGGACAACCCCACAGACAGCAGAAGTTTTGGACACATTTCAGTTCCATATCAGTTTTGGTTTAAGGATATTCCCAACAGTTTTCTGCAAACACCAAACAAGACAATTCAGCTTCTTTGAATTAAATGTTTTTGTTGGGTTTCTATTGATTCAGGAAGGGCATTATAGTTGATTGTAAAGGCATATAGCTCTGTTAAACAGAGTTGATGCAATAAATTTAGTGTATTATTATACAAACCCCTTGCTTTAGAAAGGGGAAAATGGAGAAAAAGCACCTTATTTTGCATTAACACCTGAAAACAAGAGAAAGGAGTAGGACAGGAGGTAAGAATGGTGCTTAATGCATCAAGAGTCTCTACAGAAACACCAGCACCAAAAGGGGGAGACAATCCCAAAAGGTCTGTATAGCTCATGATGCTCATCAGGGTCCAGACCCGAGGGCTAAAGGGATTAATGGTGCCATTATTTAAGCTGGATAATTTCCTCCTCCACATATGGACAGCTTCAAAGATAAAGAGATGTTTATACCTATTTACAGTAGCTGACCCATTTTGGCTGGAACAAGATTAGGAAATGCTCAAAGAACAGTTTCACCACCTAATTTTAAAAAGGAGCTTATGACACAGATCTTTAATTCTTGCTTTCACTCCTCCATTGAGGGAAAAGAGATTTCCCTCTCTTAAAGTATCTTTACTCAACTACACACATAGCTTGTTGTCACCTAGTGGGTTTTCCTCCCCACTTCCTCTTTCCAAGCCCATTTTTCAAGCTTTCCAAAAAGCTGGGAACAGGCATTAGGACTGTAGTCCTCTCAAGAGTCAGAAGAGCTGTTTGCTTACAGGTGTAACTAGGCCTTGACCCAATTTGCTTTGTTTATAGGCATTGACAATTTCCACTTCATAAATAAAAATACTCATAATGAATATTTTCCTTCCTATGATATCATTTTCATAACAAATACAGGAGGAAAGCCTGTACTTAATTGCTGCGCATTACAACTAAATTAAAACACTTCCAGCAGCAACTGCTTCCATGTTTTATGCATTGCTTGCACTGTACAACTTGCACTTCATAAAGTTGGCACAAAAAAGAACAGGATTTAGACTACACCGGCATTTAAGACTTTCCAAGGTACAAAAAGGCACCACCTGTCTTTCATTGCCTCATTCTGCCTACAGATAATAAAACTAGAAACTGACATAAAGCACAATATCAATTAGATAAACCTAATATTATTAACATAAAACATGTTTATCATTAATTAAATATTATTCACATAAAATTCCTCTAGCTAATAGTAGATATTTTTCAGTTGCTTACACACATTACTGATCGTTTGACCTCACAACTTAAGTGATGAGGGAAACAGCACCTGGAAAGTTTCACTAAGTGAAGCTTCATAGAATTTGTTGCCCTTTTGGAATAAAAAATAAATAAAGTCTTGTTTTGTTCTCTCAAGCACATACAATTAAGGGATCTTATGGATCCTAACACATATGGCACATTACCTATTCACCCATCAGCCTTCTGTTTAAATAAGAATCCTGTCACAGCTCAATATTTTGCCAAATCTTGCTACAACCTGTGCACCAAAGCAAACACCTCCAACATGTGTCTGCCGTGGTAAATCACACTTTTACACAAAAAGCCAACCTAAACGGATTTATTCCAGCTTTTGCCCCTTATTCCCTGCTTCACAAACTGCAAGGCGTGCCTCCCACACGCACCAAGAGTTGAAGTTCACACTGTGCGGCTCAGGGCACTGCCTTCAGCCATCGGTGCGGGGGACAACGACCAGAAATCTGCCCCTGAGGCCCCAAAACCAACAGCAGAAACCAGGAAAAACAAGCAAGGAGGAAAAACCCCACCACCTGGGACCTTCAACGGAGGGAGCCCAACTCCACCCTTCACCGCTGCCGCACCAGCTCATGCTGCGCGGAGCCCGCGGGCAGCTGCTGCCAGCTCGAGTCTCCCTGTCCCCGAGGCTCAGGCAGAGTCACTTCTCCGCAGGCTCCTGCAGGACGCACGGCTCCAGACCAAGGCGGAGCCCCGTTACCGCCGTTCCTCGCCCGCCATTGCCGTTGCTTGGCGACGGCGTCGCCACCACACGCGGTGAGACCCAGGCGAGGCAGCCCCGCCACCCGCGCTCCACCATTTATTTGAGCCGAGAATTCCTCCCCTCGGGCGAGGGTAGGTTCTGCCTCCGCGGCCCGTCGGGGCCCCTCGCAGGGCTGCTCCGGCGGGACCCCCCCCCCCCGCTCTCCCCTCAGGGCAGGGCGGGAAGGCGCGGCCGCCTCACCCGAGCGTCTCCTTCATGGCGTGCGCGCACAGCCCGCGCCGCCGCCCGCGCTTCCCGCCCTTCGACACCACCGCCTCCTTCCCGACAGCCCCCGCGCCGCCCGCCCGCTGCGGCCGCGCGCTGGCCACTCACGGTGACCGCGTCGTCTCCTCAGGGCCCTGGCAGTGGCACGGAGCAAGGCGCGGGGAGGGTATTCCTTCCCCCTGGCCGATATTCCTTCTCCGTAGTCGGTGTTTCTTTCCCGAGAAGGACATTTCTTCCCCGTGGCGCTGACAGATCCGCCGAGGCTGGGCTGGCCCCCGGCATGAGGGGGTCCCGAATCGTACCTTCCGCCCGCCCCTCCCACGGGACGTCCCGCTCCTGACACTCCCTTCCGGAGAGGAGGGGTAAAAAAACGAAGAATCGCTCTCGTACCAGGCTCCTGACATCCTCCTGACATCCCCTTCCAGCGAGGAATCGCTCTTATGTTAGTTTTTTCTTATCCAGTAAGTGCAAGCCCAGCATCCCTTGGCTTCAGCTGGTATTGGGATTTTACACACATTGCTAATGACAGCAAATAGCTTTGAGTTCCCACCACAGCTTCATTGCCATATATAATTATCACAGAATCATAGAGTGGTTTGGGTTGGAAGGGACCTTGAAGATCATCCAATGCCACCCCCTGCCATGGGCAGAGACACCTTCCACTGTCCCAGGTTGCTCCAAGCCCTGTCCAGCCTGGCCTTGGACACTTCCAGGGATGGGACAGCCACAGCTTCTCTGGACAACTGGTTCCAGTGTCTCACCACCCTCAAAGGGAAGATGTTTTTGGTAACATTTAATCAAAACCTACCCTCTTTCGGTTTGAACTCATTGCCCCTTCTCCTGTCATTATATGCTCTTGTAAATAGTCTTACATCATCTTTCCTTGAAGTTCCTTTCAGGCCACAATTACAATTTTGGGCGAACACAGTGTGTTACAAACTGAGTGTTAAACCAACCAAACTACCCTGAGACTGGGGTATTTTGATGATAATTCCCCACTTGCATTCAAGTCTGCAAAAAGTTAAAAAATCAGGAGCATAATGTGTCTGTAAAGTGGAATAAATCTTTTTTTGGTTCCTGCTGCTCTGATGTCTTGCCATATCACAGCCTTTCTCTGAGATTAGCACATGATTTCTGTACTTTCCTGAGTTGTCTGGAGTGCCTTTTCTGAGGTAAAATATATATTGCAAGGCACTTTGAAGAAACACAAATTTAACTTTTGTCCCAAAGTTTTAACAAATTAACAAAACAAATGTTCCTTTAGCTGGATAGTCTTACCTACCCTACTCAAATAACTTAATGGAGAGTTAATTATTTTATCTATTGGATATTTACATGGTAGTGTTCGTGCTAACATTTCAAAGTCTTTGATATGACACATGCTTCTGCAAAGAGTTGTATTGGTAAAGAAAAAAAATCAAACTAATTTATTGAGAGTTTGTGTTAAACCTCTTGTCTATCACTTTTTATTCTTAGAAATCCATCAAGGTTTTCTTTAATATTTTATAGTCCTCACAGCAATACTGTAATCCTACAACGAGGAAAACTTGTATACTGCTTTTTGTTCTGTTCTCTCTGGTTTATACCATCTATTTAATGTGAGGAAAACACTTGCCTTTATTTTTCCCGAATTTACAAGGCCAATTATCCAAGCTCATTTTTTTAAAACCTGTTTCTGCAATATGCTTTAGTACCTCAATAGGAGCTGCATTTACCTACAGATGTGATGGGAGGTTTTTAATGGAGAAGCGATACTTTCCTTTAAATCACCTGGAACATTTAGGAAAAAAATAACAGCTCATCAAGCACAAAGGTTTTTCTTCAGGTGAAACTCTAATGTTAAATGGAAGTGAAGACTAATCAAGTTTAACCATCTTCAATCCTCAGCTATTAAAGTGAAAAGGCAGGAGGTGTTTGAAAAACAGAGAATGTTAAAGGTGGAGTGAGAGGGTCAGGTGAGCTCTTACAGTGGCTAGAACTTGGATTCACAAATAATATGCTTTTTCTGGAAAAGGGATAGTTCTGAGAACAATAATTGAATAGGGTTTTTCTTCTTCTTTCCATGGAGTTCATGAATTTTAGTTTCCAGTGTCACCTGAGGTGGCTGTGTTGGCTCTCCTGTGTGTAGTACTATTTTTTCCCCAGAAAAGAAGCGTCTCTTGCTGTTTGCCATTTATTTATACTAACATTAGTTAGTAACTATTAGTTAGTTATTTCTAATGCATAACTACTGTATTTTGCCCACATAATTCCCACAGTTTTATGTGTAGTAGTGAATAAACCATATCATGTTTCAGAGAATTTGAGGACAGTTTGTTTCAAAGCAGTGCTTCCTTTCCTGGGTGTGTTACGTTAACTTTAAAATGCTTCTGTGTGGCACCTGGGTTATAGGAATGCCTGGAAACTAATTAAATGTTGTAACTGGGGTTCTTTCTTGGTGGGTGTCTGTTCCATCCAGATAGCATTAAGTCCAGAGTGATAGAATGTGGGGGGGATGTTTGTCTGTGTTTGTTTTGTTTTTTAATTTGCTGCTACATTGTCAAGGAGTAAATATCCTTCTCTGTAGTCAAAATGAGTACTGATTACTTTTAAGGTTAGAGGGTATTACTGAATTATTGAGATGTGCATTATAAATACCTAGGCTATGCATTTTCATATGTCACAGTCCATATGTATTATTTTAATCTAACCAGTGAAGTTAATGATAGTGTGATGTGTTTTATAAAGCACTTTGTGGGAAACCGTGTTTGATAGACTTGGAAAATTTAACAGTCTAGTTATTCCTGGCTAAGAGAAGCTCTGTGTGTATTCCTTATAATCATGCTGTTGTTTCTTACCCCTTTTCCACTTTAGTCTATTCAGTAGAAACTGGCCACCTTGTCCATTTTTCCCCCTTTAAAAACTGTTTTTGTCTATCCCAAGTGAGCTAATTTCCCATTACTATTTTATTTGGTAAAGTGCTTCATGATTCTTATCATATTCAAATATGAAACATTTTAATTATTAAAGATGAGTGAGGCTTTAAATAGTTTTTTTAAAGGCACCTTTGGAGGAATTTCAGGCTTATGTATGAAAAGTTATGTACCAGCTAGCGCACCTGAATCTCTCTGCTTCAACATGTGAAATCTGATTGAGAGGGAGACTGCTGTAGAGAAAACATTTATGTGGTATTAAAGTATTGTCCACACCACAGAAATTTATCAGAAAAAAAGAGTTTATTCAAACTTTGTATTTATGCAGAGGATTTTATCTGTGCAATGTACTATATTTTTCTAGAGAGATTTTTATCAGCAATAATTTGTATATATACATTTAGGCTCTGGTGAATATCAGTTAAAGTATGAAATTCAATTCTGGAAAGCTGCATTTTGTAATAAACATTCCCAGGATTCACTAATCTATCATGTGGAAGATCTATGTTGAGAGATAACACTGAACAGCAGAAGGTGGTGTTACTGAAGACAGATCTTGGATGGATTTAAACTAGTGGTGACTGAAGGGTTGGAGTAGTTTGTTGTGGATTTCTTTTTATTCTTTATTTTTGAATTTCATCAATCTGCTTCAGGGATGTAATTCTGTAGAGTTGTAACTTCACAAGCTGCTGAGAATTGTAAAGGCATAAAACGTTTATATTTTAAACCAGTCCCAACTGCTGCTGAAACACCAACCTTGCCTTGGAGGGCATCCCTTTGGGACTGTGGTGCTACACTTCCACATGTCTTCCTCCTAATGGTTATTAGCTCCTCATATGGGCCCTTCCAGGGGATTCCTCCCTTCCCTGCACTCCCTTGGTAGAATTTCAACATGCCACTGGTGATAAGCCAGCAAAATAAACCTCTGCTTTGCTTTCCCAGGGAAGTTTCGAGTACCTGTGCCCTTGATGTGAAATTGCTAATAGCTCTTCACCTGCCCACCAGCAGCAAAAGGCTTCACTGAACCTGCGCAGGCTCACAGGGCAGGTGCAAGTGTCACCAGGAGATGGACAGGTCACTGCCTCGTTTCTCTTCAAATTGAAGCTGAGATTAATGCCGGTGTTACCAGCTCCTAAAACAGGTTAGTTAATGGGAACTAACTGTGAGCTCACTGAAGCAGCACTAATCTCACTGAAGTGTCTGTCTTTGATCAGCTCATTCTCTCTCAGCAGGCCGAAAAATAGCCACAGGACAGGAGTGCTCGGTTTACAATCATGTTAATTTTGCTTTAGGTTTGTCTTTAGCTGCTGGAGATTAATGAATCAAAAGGGTGTTTAAATTTACAACCAGTTCGCTTCTAATCACTTGGCAGTATTATTTCTGGCTGTTTTCTGCTTTGATTACCTGAGCCGGTCATCTAAAGGATGCTGCTGTTCTGCCATCTGATAGTGGGGTACGGCTTTAAATGTCTGGGAATTGCCAAGATGATAGCGGAGGGTGTTGAGGATTTTTGCTTTTCCAGCTGTTTCCTAAGTTGTGTATTTGTTGCAACCATGTCCAAATCCACCATCTCCCTTTCTTCTTCACTCATTTTTGCCCATAAAACAGTCATTTTTTTATTCCGCGGGCATGCATCAGATATGGGGATGGTGTGTTTGGGATATTAATTTGTGGGGAAGTGTGGATGGGACCTGTCAAGCTCAACAGTTAAGCAAAGGATCTGCTTAACAAGGTCTAAGGATGCTTAAACTGCTTTTCAATAAGCAGCTGGCATAGGGAATTGTAGGTTTCTTCCCTTTCTTGGGGTTTCACTCTTTTCACTCCCCTCTTTCCTAGGGGAAACTGTGGGTAGTGTAGTGTTTGCATCTCCGAGAGACAACCCTAGGTATTGTGGTTCAGTAAAAATTTGGTTTGAACTCTGGTACCTTCCAAAGGTATTCTGTGCATAAAGTTCCTTGCCCTTTCAGTTTTCCTTTAGTGTGCTTGCTTTTGGGGAGGAAAGTTGAGTGGAAAGTGCACTTGTAGTTTAAGATTACTTCTCTGTAACAAGAAGAGTGATCTCTGCTGGATGCACCTGAAGAAGAAAAAATTCTTATATGGCAGGTATAGGTTCAGAAAATCACTTGGGTCAGAAATAGTTGCCAGGAAGGTATTGCCCAAATTTAACAGGATATGGTTCTTGTAGTTTTTTTCTTTAGCACACTACCTTCATTTTGCAGGTAATACTTATTTTACCGGAGTACTGAAGACGTGTAACTTACTATTGTTGAAAAACTGTTTACTCTGACCTGAATGGAAGCTTCTACAGATAAATATCTTTATGAAAAGGTTTACATAAAGAGCAGACACGTGTATTCTTTTTTTCTTAATAGAGGAAGAGAACAAACGTGTTTAATCATTGCATTTTTCTTGACTTCTCTATGGGGACCCAAGTCCTTGGACAGCTGATGGTGTGTGACACTGGTACCGTTCCAGTTCCATTATAGTGTGAACGTGGCTGTGAGCCTGTTTTTGAGCATTAAAGCCTGATGCTAATACCCCTGATGTACTGTCTCTTATGTTGAAGAGTCTTCTTTGTCATGAATTCATTAGTTTCATGCAGAGATCGTATATAATTCTGATTGCTGCTTGCAGGGAAACTTTAAAGAGGGGAATGGATACTGATAATTACTGAAACACCTCAATTGTATGTGCGAATGGGGAGAAATTTTCATATCCATTAACCTTGTGGTAAAACCCTGGTGAAGGTTTTTTCCCCCCTTACCTTTTTGTGATGGTGTTATGTTCAGCCTCATGCAGAAACAGGAGAAGAGAACATAAGTAGAGCTCAGCTTCTTTTAAGAGGGTTTTGTGATTTTGGCACCTGTAACCAGTCTGGTGCATTGTTCACAGGCTTTCTTTTTTGTAGTCGATGAAGTAAACTGGAGATAATTCGTAATAGATAATTTTTCCAACAGTTGTCTAGTCAGGGAATTTACGTGCAAGGTCAGCATGGAAGTGATGCTGACTTTCTTACAAGTAAGTTTTTTAAAACCCAAAAATTAACTGAAGAGATGAAGCAAAGGGGAGTGACAAATAATAGGCTGAATAATTAGGAAAAAATAAGAGGAACATTATAGAACAAATATTATTTTACAAATAATAAAATTATATTACAAATATGTAGTTTATGTAAGTAGCCTCTGGAACTTCCTGCCTATCTGTGTGTACATGTGGATATACATATTTAATTACTTCTGCCTTGATGACTGGCAAACAAACATAGGACAAAATCAATATTGCATACAAATATGCAAGTGCATCCAAGTATGTTCAAATTTTTAACAGATATATGATGTATTCTCTTAGCTACAGGTAAAAATTGAGAATAGAAAGCAAGAGACAAGCAAGTGAGCAGTGGATTAGATGTGCATGATGTTCATGGCAACTGCTTTAAAATAAGGCAGTCCAAGGTCTGCCTCAGGAATGCAGTGCCTGGGATGGGTGTTCCAGTAGGTGGGGGAAATGCTGAAATGTTTTGAGCTCCTGAATACAGAGTTCATTCTTGGGTATATCGACTCTACTAAAATACAAAGGGTTTCTACTTGGTATAAATATAACTTCTGTTTTAGGTTTTCTTTATGCTGTGCGAAAAGAAGAAGATGGCAATTGTGGAAATAAGCCCCAGTCTATTTGAGCTCACAAATTCTTACTGGTTATCTCGCAGTCACACTGTCTTTATTGCATTTTCATCCACCTAGTTTCTCTTAGATAATATATTATTTGGTCCTTTTTCTGTTAACAAAGAATAAATTTTACTTTAGTCTGAAAGTTTCCTTTTTTTCCTTTGCTGTTTGAAGGAATAGAATACAGGGGAGGTGTTCATAGGGAAGATTGATGTAAAAAATTCAGATATACTGGGTTGTTGTTTTTTGAGATTACTGAAAATTGATTCACTAGGAATTTGTTGCCAGATAAGTTTTCCTTCTTTGAAACACTCTGTTTTCCCTGGGGAGCTCTTATTTAATTGATGTTAACTAGGTATAGTAATGCCTTTCTGGGATGGCTGAGTGTACTCTTCAAGGAGAAGTCTCTAGGTGTTCTTTGCTATTTTGCACAGGAGTATTTAATTATTCCAGATATTTAAGAAATAATGTTAACTTGTGCAAGCTTGCTTTTAATTATGCTCTCATTTGCCAAACTTAGGGACTATTTTACCATAATATTAAAACAGGGACAAGTGTGATCTTGGAGTGATAATTTAGTCTTTCTAATGTGCTGGTTGTTTGCAGAGGTGATAAAGGACAGTGAATCTAAGAATTCGTTACACAGCTAAAATCATACACATCTCGATAAATAAAATCATTTTAGCCACATCAGCATAGCCACAAAAATAGTGTGCCATGTTGATTGCTGAAAACTTGGCAGGGGAAAAAATGTTCAATCACAACTGTTGGAAGAGTGGAGGGAATAACTGGCTTCATGTGTTTGTGAATTTTCCGGGTAGTTCACATCCGTGCAAATATGCTTTTTGCTAAGCTGTTGGTTCCTTCCCTGATGGAAGACCACCAGGCTCTTAATATTTCTGTGTACTGTTGTGCAATGCATATGAATAATAGCACTGAGTATGCTCTATGCCCGGAGAAAAACAATTAGTTGCAATGATTCTGGAAAGCAATGAGTTATTGTTAAGGTGCACTTTTTGGAATCATCTTTTTAATACTCAAGTAGAAACTTAAGGCTTCTGTAGGGGGTTTTATTTGGTGTGTGATCCTTCTACATGTTTCATACTGTGTGAAGTGGACTCTGCAGTGAGTGAGGAGCACGGTAGGAGAAGAGCTGAGCTCTGAAGCTCAGGGCTGAGAGCTTCTAGCAATGAAACTACAGTGATCTTGCTGTGTGAGAATTGTCCTCAACATGGCATCCACATGAGTGCAACTGAATCTGTGAGTTGTTTGGTTTTGCTTTAGGATTTCCTTCAATGCCCACAAATTCCTGAGGCAAAAATCAGGAAGTAAAATTAATTTTTTGAGGCATAAATAAAGCACTGAGGTGTTTATGTGGTATGTGTTCTCCACCCCTACTTAGTCATGGCTGTGGAAGGACCTACTTGCCAAATACTTGATTCATAACTATGCTGTGTAAATCTTGTTATCCTGTAATAGTATGAGGTAGAATGTAAATTCTGAATGAAGGTCTCTCCTTAAGGGGTGGGTCTAAAGTGGTAACAGACACAGATCTGGAGCTGTTGCCCTGCAGCTCAGCATCTTAGTATTTATTTTTATTCCTGTAGAAATCATCTGTATTTTTCACTGAGCAAGAGGCATGCATAGACTGCCCTACCTCTTTCCTGGGACTGTAACTTTATAAATTGATTTTTTTTTTCTTTAAACTACATGTGGATTCATTTCATTTATCCTTTCATGTGCCCCATCAATGAAGCACGTAGGAAGATAAAAGTATTAATTACCTTCAACTACTAAGACTGAGAATAAATAGGTTTTCATATTGCTAGTTTCATACTGTACTATAATTAACAGCATCCAAGAGTGCAGAACTTGAAACAGATTAGAAAAGAAACCTCAGTGCTGTTCAGCTTTTACCTTCAGCCCTGCAGCTTTCCAAAAAGTATACAGTGGATTTTCAGTCTAGTGGATATTTCTTAGCTGGCAACAGATAAAAGCCTTCAGTTTCCTGGGAGAGAACCAGAGCGTAGAAAAAGCTGGTTGCATAGCCACTAGTGGAATCCCTTTAATACTGGCTAGGTGATCTTGAGAATTTTTAAAATAACAGTAAGGAGAATCTCATTTCAGTGAGGCAGAGTTCATTCTTGATAAAGGGCTTTCCAGAAACTAGTTCTTTGTAACTATAGAAACACCTACATTTTCTAATCTTTGATGAAGAATGAAAACAGACTTTGCTGAGTTCTCGGTAAATCCCAGAGCTGATAGTGAATGCTTAACACATTGAATGTAGTAGGAAAGAGGCTCTTTGGAACTTGCTTCCAGTAAAACATTCTCTAAATCAGAGTAATATCCTTACAAAGCTGCTTAATAATGAAAAATGTGGTCAGAGGAATGCAGTGGCGAATGTCCTTGGAGTTGAGAGGAAAAGGCTAAAGCAATGTAAATTAATTTTCTGAATCTTCTAGAAAATCATCATCTCTGCTCACAGCCCTGTTTTATAAGATTGGAATCAAACCCAACTGTACTTCTTTTGCACATAAAGAAGAAAACAAAATTTTTGGTAACACTAAGCAGGAGTAGTGCTTAGGGAAGGAAAAACAAAAGATGGAACAATGAGAAAAACTTCCTTGAAGGTTCTCTTGACTTTTGATATATGGAATTCTTTATTTTGGAAGACTACTTCCTCTAGGTGATATGCTTCAGAATGTTTGTAAAAGAATTCAGGGAGCAAAGCAGTTTAAAAATACCAATGTGTGCTAAGTCATATCATACTGAAGTAAATAATTAGTGACAAAGCACAAGGTATTCAGAGTGGCTGTTCCTAAATAGTATATTCAGTGCCATGCTTTACAAACAGTTTCCTGTTCTTCATGTTGCTGATTTTGTAGACCTTTTCACTGAAAAAAGGATGAACTGGAGAAAATCTGCATATGTAATCAAACTTGCATAGTTTAATTGCAGCCACCTCAAACAACTCTGTGAAAACTGTAATTTTTCACATGGGTAGGGCCCCTGCCATTGGTGAATGCCACTGATCCAATGCAAAACTTAGTTTACAAGAAATATTGCTTCAGAACAATGATTCTTCTTGCTGCTACTTCGCCAAAGAGGGGAGAATATAACATGAATGTAGTTTCTTAAAATTGCTCAAGGAGCTGCATGGGCAGTTAGACACACAATGATTCTTTTATTTAAGATTATTTAGTTTTAATGGGAGATATGTGGCTAAATATCCATGCAGGTCTTGAAAAATATGGTAGCTGGGTTGTAACAAGCCATGGTGACCCCAATAAGCACTTTAAACCCAGAAACTCAGTGCTGTTAGGGGAAACTTAATCAATGGTGCAAAACCTTGAATTTGAAATCAGTAAAATTATTTTTCACTGATGTAGAAATGTTCTTTCTTTCATGAGGGAGATTTCTATTTTTCTGGAGTATACAGCAGGATTTTATGATGGTCTTGCTTTGACAGCTGTAAGTTAACTTTGTTTTAATTTTTTTTAACTTCTTATTGGGTCAGGTAAAAAATTTTCTCCCATATTTGACCTGAGATTCCTCCCCATGCTACAATTTCAATTGTTATTCCATGCTGCTGGCTTAACACTTGTGCTTTTCCAGCTGAATAAGATACCTTGCAATTGTCATCACTGTTGTGTATTGTAAATTAAATACCATAAGCACATCTATCTCTGAGAGAAAGAGGCTACAATTTCAGTTAAGGTTATTATGTAGGGTAAGTATCAAGAAGAGTGTGCTCATATCCATTTTCCAGGATCATACAGGTGCAGGGATGTGCCTTTTGCTTGACCTACAGAAACAAAAATTGATATCAACCAAGACTGATAACGCAGCACCCTTAAGTCAGTGCTGACTCTCGGTGAGAGATTGAGGCTGGCGCTGCTCTCTGCAGGTGTCTAATATATATCTCTCTAAGCCTGTCAGTCACTCAGACAGTCCCTGAGGTCAAGGGAGACAGTCTCTGGTGCAAGGCAGTGCAGCTGTCCTGCTTCCAGTTCTGCTGCCCAGGATGTGGGCGCGAGAAACCCTAAACTGGTAGCTGCCTGGTGCCTTCTGCTGCCTTATTTCTTTCTCTTGGAAATACCTTACTTGATACATTGTATGATTTCATTTGTGGACTCTTTCCCTTTTGTTTTTCAGGCTGAGGTAGCAGCCCTCTGGAAGAGCTGGAAAACACACGAGTAAGTTTTTTGGGTTTTGGGGTTTTTTTCTTCCTCTTCTGAGGCGTCTTTTGGAGGACCATGTCATTTGCCACTCTCTGTCTAGAGAGCACAGACTGACTTCCTAACACTGGAATTTAAATTGTTTAAGATCAGGTGGTGAGTTTTTCAGAATCTTGGAAGAATTTCAAGTCATGTTTCAGGTTTCACTGCTAACAAACTTGAAACAAAATTGTTTTCAAACAGTCTTTGCTTTCTGTCAGCATTAGTCATGAGATTTGGGTGGGAATCTAGAGAAATACGTGTTTTGGGTTTTTATTAGAATTTGTATATCTAGAGGCAGAAGAATAGCAGAATCTATTTTTAATTGACCTTAATATCATGTTTTGGCCAGCATCTGCTCACTTACATGATTGCAGGTGATCTGGATTTGTGCTGTACCTTCAGCGGGTCAAGTGAGCACAGAGCTTGTGCAGATTAACCCATGCAGATATCTGCGTAGCTTTCCATCCGTCATAGTGTAAGAGATTTAGCTTTTACAAAGTGTGTAGTTCTCATCTGAAACTTCCTTGTGGCAGATGTTCTTCTCCCAAAGTGCATTTTTTCTGCCCCTCCCTCCCCCTCAAAAAAATCTCTCCATGATCTTTATAAAAAGTAATGAAAAAAGGATGCGATCGTTGTCTGTGGGGGACTGAATACGATGCTTGGCGTCCAGAGTGTTGATTTTCCTGGGGAAAAATACAAGCTACTACTCCCTCTCCTGGCCTCACAGGGGAAATATATGGAATTGTCAAAAGGGGGCATTCTTGCTTTTTCAGACGAATGAAAAATAAGTCATAAAATAAGTGTACAGTTAGACCTGTCATTTAGGTAGAGTAGAAATTGCTCAAGCTGAAAGTCTTTAGCCAAAGCAAATATAACAGATGGAATATTAAATATCAGAAGTGATTTGCAGACTAATTTAATCCCTTACTTTGTGGACAGAGGTTTTATCTATTTCACCTAAGGTTTACCCAAAGCTTTTGTTAATTGATGAAAATGCCCACTGCAGTTACACGTGCACTGTCTGTCTAAAAATACATATCCCCTCCTATTGTCATTAAACTCTCAAAGAATAATCTCAATACCTGTGAAAATACAAATGTAACAGACTCCTGTCAGTCTGTTTAAGGATTTTCTGCAGCTGATTTTGTACTTTGATCTGGAATATGTAGATTTGCCAAGTAATAGTTGAACTATTGAAGAAGTGTGTTCTTATAAAAACCTCTTGAAAGGCCAAATCCTTATATGTAAAACCAATCTGGTTGTACCTGTGGAAACTGAGAAGTTATTGATGCCCTGGGTAGTCCTTGATCATGGAAACAAAAGCAAATCCAGGACTGACTCTGCAAATAGAGAATGATTTTGGTTTTAAGCTTCTGTGTTAAGAGATGTCATCAAAGATGTTCACTTCCAAGTTTCCCGGAGCACTCATGGGTTAAATCTGTTAACAAACAAGTTTAAGCTGGTGCTAATAATTTCTGTTTGCAACCAAATTTTACTCTGCTCTTAGGTATTTCTAATGGTTTTATGGTCCTTACGATTAGGTCAAGTCTTATATACATGGTAATTAATATGTTTTACCTTTAATATTCTGGATCAACTAGGGGAAAGCAAACATATGATCTGCAATTAAAAAGTCACATATGAAGATTTTTTTTTTCCTCTTGCCTAAGGAATAATTTTCTTTGTAATTCAGCTTATCTAGCTAATGTAAATAAAAATTATTTCTTCCCTAAGATTACAAAATATTTTAATCACTGTATTTAAAAAAGATGCTACTTCTCTGCCAAGACTCTGTTTTTCACACCTCAACATCTAATTTAAGTGTAGTGGAGTGTTAGGATTGGGATAAAGGTGTTTCTCATGCTAAAAGGTATAATCAGAAGACACCAGGACAACAAGGAGGTTAAGGAGCCAGATCTTTTAAAGCATGTAGCTGTAGAGAGGGCCATAAAATAGTTTAGTTTTAGAACAGACAGAAAATTTCAATGATCATTCTACACTACCTATCACCTTCTGTAGTCCTTTATACTTGAGGGAAGTGGGTGCAAGGCACTACCTGATACTCCTCACTCAGATTTATAAGCAATCTCTAAGCTGCAGAGGAATAGACAGTGTTTACACTGACAGTTTTCTCCTGGTAATGGAAGAAAAGCACTGGCCCCAAGCGCTCGCTTCTGAGCTCCTCATATCTCTACTTAGCCAGGGTGGGAGGTTAATTTGGAGTTAACTGCGCCAAATACTCGAGTTTGTTACGCTTTAAACTGCTAATGTAGACATCCTCTTACAGGGACCTGGCTATGTGGAAAAGATTAAGTTGAAATGAGCTGGAGGTACAGAACAAAGCGCTGACAGAAAAGCAGTTGTAGGTATAAGAAAGAAATCTAAGTGTACTCTGTACTCATCATCAACTCAAAAATAAAACATGAGCAAAGAATTTCAATTAATCCACTATGCAAAACAATAAAATTAAAAGGTTGAAAGGTGGACAGAAAACAGGCAAGATGCTCAATCTGCTCCTTGATTAAGTGACTGAATATATGTTTTTTGGGATTGTGCCTGCAAAGATATTCTTCCCCTGCATGTACTGTGACCAGTTTTAGGATTGCTGACCCTGTGTGTGTGCATAGCTCTTCCATTTCATCCTGTTTTGTACTACTTTGCACCAAGTACAGCTCCTGAGAATTGACTACAGCAGGATTTCAAAATGCAGATTGCCATTCTGCTTTGGCTCAGATAATGCCCAGATGTGTGCTTTGAGTGTGTTTTTTTTACTTCACTTCAAGTTAGTAGGTCTCCTAAGATAAGTGATAAGTTATTACTATGATTTTTTATTAGGAATTTATTATTAGTGTTCTTTTGGACGACCAAATGCTTTGGTTTTACTTGTTTATTGGTATGTTTGTGCAGGTATGAGGGGGAGTGAGATATGTAGCTATAAAAAACCCTGAAACAACCAAACAAAAACCAACTATAGACGATCTTCATGTGCCATGAAATAGAATTCAGATAATAGATTACTTATAGGCTACCCCAAAAATGTTTGTATGATAATAAATTAAAGTATTCTCAAAGAGAAGACTTGCTGTTGCAAGTCAGACTTGATTTCAAAATGCAGAGGAGGAGGGAAGGAACTTGCAGTGGCTGTAGCGAGGTGTCAAGTAAAGAAGGCCACAAGCTATGAGGGTAAAGGGCCATACAAACAGCCAGGAATAATCATTTGCAGAATAACATGGAGAAAGTTCTAAATCCCGGAGTTCTGCTAGCAATGATAAATTCAAGCAATCAAAGTTATTTTAACAGTACTATTATTACACAGTGAAATATTTATATTCTTCCTAACATTCCTCAAATTGTTGGGGAAGGAAAACCCAATCAAACAAAACCCTAGCAGGAACCTGGTGATCAGAATCATGAGAAGTATCTAAAAGTTCTGCTATTTGCAGCCCTAGGAAGGATGTAACAGCAATGGGGTGCTGCATAAGTGCAGGGATTGAACTCCTGAGAGGAGCGAGCTTAGGTGGACATGAAATAAATAATCAAAGAACTTTCTACTGCACCAGCCTGACCCACTAAAATGGCTCAATTAGAAGTTAAGCCTGCCCAGCTCATGTTTAACCAAATGGATTTTGAGAACTCAGTGTTGCATGTGATGGGTCCTTTAACTGACTACAGAGTAAAGTTGTTAGGATCACAGTTGTTCCTGTGTTATGTCAACACTGTGCTCGGGCTAATCCACATGAGGGACACAATTATGATTCCTTTAAGAAATTAAGGAGTTCTCTGTCTGTCTAGTTTTAGAGGAAACTGGATACACACCACTCTAACATTTTCATGTTTTAACTTGAGCCAGTGATGAACTTGTTAAGGCTCTTTTCAGCTTGTGGTAATTTTGAGGTTCCAAAAGAAGCTTCAGATGCCTGGTTCTTATTACCTCTTAATACCTCTTTGGAATACAAGGGTTAATTTTCCTCAGCAGTGCAATGGACTTCAGTTTAAGTAAGAATCAGCATGGGAGGTTTCAATACTAAATTAGAACTTGATTCTGTACAGAGGTCAAATTTGGTATCAAAACTGTCAAGATTTGCATGTTAATTTGGCTGTGAATTTCCACATGGGCTGCTGGATATCCTTCATTTGAAACCATGGTTCTGTAGACTTTGATTTTGTTTAAAGGGGAAGGAAAAAACCAAAATCCTTGAGAGGGTAATCCAGGGAGCTCTGAAACCAGTCTTTGAGCTTGTCCCCACAATAAATGTAGCACAAAACTTTATGAAGACAAAATTTTATTAGGAGAATTGAGAGATTAGGCTGATCTGTTCTTCAAACTCCCCCACAGAAACTGCTCATCTGATTTCACAAGATGAACAGAAGCCAAAACTTCATGATCAAGAGTCTACTTGCAGGTAAGAGCAAAACTCCAAAGGATTCTTGGCATTTGGGAAAATGTGAACCAAATTCTAGAACTCTTGGCTTAGCTTTGTCTTCCTATATTGTATTAAGAACTAAGCAGGGGAGTGCTTTTGGAGCTAGCGCAGGGTGGGAAGAATAGGTAAGTCAGAGCAGAATGATAAATAATGTGTTGGTCTCTGAGAGGAGAGGTGTCATCTTGTTCCTGACACACTGTCAAGAAGATGTTTTACTGATTTGACGCTCTGTGTTGAAGAACACACTGCAGTTACTTAGTAAGTGGTTTTATAGGGAATCTCACCCATGTTACAGTAAACGGAGCTCAAAGATAACATGTCTTTTATGCTTTTATGCTTTTTGGATGATAACTGTGAAAAATTACCTAGGGAGGGTTAGCAAGCTGCACCTGTGGCCATTTTCTCATGACCCTTGAGTGATAAAGTTTACTATCTTGGATCATGATGTGTTGTCAAATGACAGGTTTGCCTGTCTGGCCAACGAAAAGTAATTGAGGAGTGTTATGGTTTTACAATCCAGGTTTCACCAAATTTGTAGCTTTTTGAGCTGTTAGACCTGAACAAAATAGGTCAGTGTTGACAGAATAAGGTTGGCTCTCTCTTTTCTTCAGTTTTTGACTACTTCTTTGTGTGCACTTCATACCTGAAAGCTTCATATAGGAAGCATGTAGTTTTCTGGAAGTATTGCTGTTATAATTTAACTAACAGCTCGAGTTAGGTTTTCTTGGTGTTATGATACAGTATTTTTTTGGTCACTGTTCTAAAATCTGTATCTGGAATCCCAGATCTGCATGAATTTGAACAAGTAATTTGAGAGGCTCCTGTAAGTGGGGAATTGGGAAATCCCTACCAGCTGGAACCACTTAATAGTGGAAGCTTTGCTGACCTGGGGTTAGCTATCCACAAGCCATTTATTTTTGTAGGTTTGGGGCCAAGATATGGAGCAGCAAAATTGCTTCACTTGCTCTATTTCTCACACCCTCCCCTTCAGTAGTGGTTTCATCTGTCGCACCCATGTTGTGTCCTGAAAAATAGCAATTTTTGGTAATTGGAGCAAAAAGCCCAAAAACCTTCAAACAGATGTGTTTTGTGTGATGATTTTTTTTTTTTTAATACTCTTTTGTCTCAGGACAGAAATAACTGTGTAAACAGATCCTTATGGCTGAGATTTTCTGTAGCTGTTCAATACCTGCTGACTCTGTGACTATTTTTAGTCACTATATACATGAAACATTACTATATTTAGGTAGCTTCCTCAAATACTTTCATCTGCATGAAATGTTCTATCTTGCCACTTGAAGTTTGTGTAAGTCAAATAATAAATATATAGCAAAGTATAAAATCAGGATGCTCTACATGCATTACACTTTTCCAGGTAAGCTATGCCCGAAAGAGGAAACAGTAAAGATAAAAAGGCTGTTTTGGCTACAAATGACTTATTTAAAGACCTGTAGGGAAAGACCCTTAACAGTGACACCAAGCACAAAATGATACTTATGTGGTGATGCTGTGTTCCAGTGACACACTTTGGTAAATAGATTTCACTGTGACCTCAGAGCAACAAAAGCACTGGAAATCCTGAACTTCCATGTACTGGAGAAAAGAGATCTGTATTTGTGCTACAGTAGTAAGATAGTTCATGATCCAAATATGAAGGGTGAAAAAAAGCTTTTCTTTGAGGTGTTAGATGAACTGAAAGACCCCAAGACGAAAATGTTTTTCAGGTTAGATGATGAGGTGTAATGGTGGTAGCACAGCTCAGATGAGACTGGTGTTCAATATGCATAAAACAGTAGAAAAGGTGTTAAATGAGCTGGAAAAATTAGGAATGATGGAACCACTGTGGTGACCAAATGCTTTTCCTTTGCATGAAGTGGCTGAACTCCTTGGTATGGAGTCTGTGTACATATGTTAAAGGTAAATGGAGCAATTAGGATATCATAGGAATTTTGAACCAAAATTTCAAAGTAAACAAAGTGCTTAAATATATGCAAGAAATGAAAATATTGTTATATTAGCACTGGTCTTCAGCTGATCACATGCAGCTGACTGAAGCAGCTTTGTAAAGAAAACACTTGTGGGGGGAAAGTACGTAATCAACAAAGTTTAAGCTTATACCTTGTGATTGAATGTTTTAGTGTGAAATAAATGAAAGGTAGATTTTTTTAAAAAAACTGTTTTGCTCCGTTAGGGAAATAATTTTTTTTTCTACTTATGTTTGATATTAAGAAAAGGTTTTTACAGTGTTCTAAGGTATACTTTTTCCAGCCTGCAGTTATCATGGATTTTCTCAAATTAAAAAACTCCACAACCAAACAACAAAAAGATCCCAACTTGAAGCAACTCTGAGGGATTTTCTAGCTTATTATTTTGCCCTGAGGCAGGATCAATTTTACCTGTTATTCAAGAGAGAAATTTGTCTGGCTTCCCGTTAAAAGCCATTATGATAAAGACTGAATCGTCCTGCTTTCCTCTGTTCATGTTTGATTATTTTTACCTGGAGTTTTGTCTTCTCTGTGTAGAATAAGTAGTGAGTCTTCGCAGCAGCCTTTTGCATAGTCAAAGGCTATTACAGTGTCCCCTGAAATGGGCTTTGTTACATGAAACAAATTCCCTAAGAGCAGTCAATATAGCACAAATAGAAAAATATAATGTAGGAAAGACAAGGATGACACTTGAAGCCAAACCTAAGTGTGGAAACACTCACCCTGTTTGTTTCTCAGGTCTTTGCTTCTTGATGCAAGAGTTTTTCCTTCTAAATGTCACCTTAAATGACAGAAATAATTTTGTGGCATTGTAGTTCTCTCTCTATAGTTAAAGGGTTCAGCTTCTCCACAATGTGGGGAGTTATTCCCAGTTTGTAGCAAGTGGCTCTTTGCTGTGGTCTGCAGTGGACAGGGCACAATCCTACAAGCATTCCACTTCCACATTGTGGAGGGGAGGGATTAGATAAGTTGTTTCATGAGCTACTCTGTCAAATAGCCTGAGAGACACCTTGCCTCCCATAAGACTTCCACATCTGAATCTCATCTATCAAAGGAAAGTCTGATATTTTCTAGGATGCCACAATTTGTGGAAATGAATGAGCTTAATTAAGCTCATGGGAAGTTCTCACAAATGGCTAGAGATAAATATCAAATGGGGTCAATACACTGTCATGAGACTTTTGGCTTGTTACTGGATGTTCCCATCCCTTTGGGATGGCCTAGAGGGCAAGGACTTCTGAGAAGATTGGGGTTGGCCATGATTAAAGCTATATTTAGAAACTTTTTTAATTGCATAGACTTCAGGCACATTAGAGCTGGCTGATTTTTTTTTTTTTTAAATGGAACAGTTTTCTGTTAGAAAACGCAGTTTAGTGGAAATTGGAGTGTTCCACGGGACTGTGTCAATCTGATCATAGCTTTTGACAGAAGGGGAAAATTAACTCAATTTGTCAGTTCTGTACTAATATGAGTGTGTTGTTTGGACAATGTGTGCCTTATTGAACTGTTTGACATGTTTAATGTTGGAGCTCAAAGCAGAGTAATTGTACTCCTTTACCAAGATACCAGTTTGCATATATGATAACTATTATCTTCTACACAATAATTTGGTGATGATAAATCATATTAAAATGGAATGCGTGGGTAGACACACAACTTTTCCTGAGTGTCACTGCCACAGAATGTTATTTATTATTCTAATAAAATAAAAGTTAGGTTCTAGATTAGATTCTAATAAAAATTAGAAATGCTGGAAGTTCTTGGAAAACAGAAGTTCTCCTCAGCTTGAGGAAGAGTTGGTAGAATGAAAAAAAACCAAATTCTGATATAAATCAAATCTCTTGGTGATAAAGATATTGACTGGTCCTGTGAGTCTGGAATGGGAGTGGTGGTCCCAGATTTTTCTACAGGCTACATAAAACATTGGAAAGTACTCACTGAACATAAAGGGTGACCAACACAGTAAAAATCAAAGGTCTGGGAAAAAATACTGTAGGAACACAGAGATTATGTAAAATAACTTGGAAAGCCAGCCTCAGGGAGGACCTGGCCTGCAGTTCCTGATGGATGGCTGGAAATCAGGAGCATTGAGACATAAAGGAATAACCATGAGAAAAAGCAGTATGATGGTTCTGGATGTACCCAAACATTTTTTTATATAGATAAATGCCACCAAGAAATTCCTTTTGAGCAAATTGAACTCCTGTACTTTACAACTTGCCTGATTGTGTCCCTTGCAAAGGGACATGGAAAAAATGTTCATTGGGGTGATGGGATCAGCTCCTGGATTTCTCTTGCAACTTGCAGGCTACTACAGTGGTCGATTGGCAACAAATTCATTTGCACTTCTTTGCTGGATAGAGGAAGGTGTTTGCTGCCTATCCATTTGGATCTCACTTTAAAAGGCAGGTAAACTGCTTAAGACTAAAAACCCAAGGACCAGTTCATGATTATAGTGTTAGAAAAGGAAAGTAGAAGAACATAGCACAGGGTCTGAGGGTATCTTGCACTAGTTTCTAGTTCTAGCTTGCAATTGGCATTTCCCTTTTTTTCCCTTTTGATACTTGCTACAACCAACAAAGGATCTCCTTGCTGGGGCTGTTTCTTGAGAAGGTTTGATCTAGGTTTGATTCTTGGTTGAATTGGGTGCTTGCTTTTGAATTTTACAGTGGGTTATAATTTTGGACGTTTGTGGTCTTGCTTCTAGCAGTTTGGTGTAAGGAGTGTGCTGATGTGATATACTCAGGATGGTTTGGATCACAAGAGGATCAAAGTGCCTGCACAGGTGAAGTGCAGAGATAACCCTGCAGAGTGGATGTTTCTCCCTTCATCCTTTCAGCAGCTCAGCTCCAATTTAGTTCCATATTTTGTAAACTTCCTGTGGGAAGTGTTATTTTTAGCAATATAGTATATTTTTGTTTCCCTTTCTCAGCAGCATGACTGTGTCACATTCATGCCTTGAGTACTTCAAGTAACTTGCCAGCACTGACTAATGCCATCAAGCAGAGTTTGTGCCTCCAGAATCCCAACACAGTTTTCCAGTCTCTAGATGACACAGAACCACACTCTGGACCCACAAGTTAAAACTCTTAAGTGGTACCAATTATGAAGGAAAAATTTTTTGCATTACATGAGCATACAGGAGGAAATTTTTTTTTCTTGGTTTATTTTTCACATTAAAAAACACACAGGAAAATAATATAATACAACTTAATATATGCTGCTGTATCCCATCTTGGGGGATGAGTGTGTCATTCCATATGCTGTAGCTAAACATAAATGAACTGTTATTAATGATTGCCATAATGTTTTCTAGCAGTTAGCTGACTGTGATTCTAGGAATTTTTTTCCACTGTGTTTTGAAGGGTTAGGTTATTTAAACTTACTATCAAATAGAATCAGATCAAAGTGAGCTAATTTTTCTTAAACACTAATCATTTTAAGGCTATTGAACTAAATATAGAGTCAGTTCATTAAATCATTAAAGCAGCCTGCAATAATGCTCACAAAGTCATTATAGTGCTATTCCCCAGCCAGAGAGGTGGTGTTGCCTTAAGCACAGTTTAATCAAATTAGATGGTGGGTTATGTCCTGGGGTTTCTCCTATTGATATTCATTAAAAATACATGATTTATCACTAATCTCTGTAAGGTATATCCTACTCCTCCAAATGAATTTTGTAAATGTCAGGGGGAAGAAAACAGAATAGTTTATTGTTATAAGAATTTAAGTGCGTTGTGATCACATTTACATTTGTATAATATGTAATTTAGTGATAGATGATAATTTTAATGTGCCTTTAAGAATTCTGTCCTTAGTTAAAAAGTTAACAAAAATGGAAAACCCCCAGGAATAGCCACTTTATATTTTAGTGCTGTATAAGCATATGAATTAACTTTAGAACTAATTATTCTGTAGATCGTCATATAGTTTCTCTTATAGATTGTCTATAAAAGTTCACTGTTTAATTTCATGTACTCCATTTGGTACCACTTTCCATTTTTTCCTTTTCTTTGGAACACTTCAGCGTAGTAACTCCTCTGTCCTTTCCTCTTCACTCTTTTAATTTTAAGGCTTCCCTTGTTTTAAACTGCAAGGAAACATTAATGAGAGGACCACACACAAACATTCCCCCCTGTGCCGTCACCACTATTCCTTTTTAGTGAAAATTTCTTCATTTATACAATGCTTTTTAATCTTGTAACACTCTAAAAATGGGGTAGATTGATTATGTCTCCTAAAATCCAAACATTCAGCTGGTTAATTGTTCTTTGAGGCTCTACCACACTTCAGACCAGGATGAAACACATTTGATTAGTGGTAATTTGGAATCAATACAATCTTAATTCCTCACACTAGAATTTGCCTGAATTATCCCAACTCTGAAGTGCCCCATGAATTTCCATCATTTTTGTATTGCTGTTATTTATCAATCTTTGATATCACTTGGAAGCCCAGCTGAATATTCCCAGTGATACCTCTTACTCTGAGAATGTCTTGGTGTTGTGTTGGGTCACTTCTGTCCAGGGAAGAGCCACCTACTGAACTTGGTTATGACTCCTGCAGCGCTTTCCCAGGGTCAGGGTTTAAAAATAATAGATTTAAGATTCCTGGGAGAAATGGATCAGATTCTCAGCTTCTGTCGAATCTCATAGTTTACCCAACACCTCCTAGCTCATGGCTTTGCTATGTGGACACAGATTAGTAAGAAACTATTTACTTGATTGCAGGGTATTAATCATGTTACCACACAACTGCTTTTTAATTGAGACTGGCTTGAGTGAAAATATAAGTTGTTGTAATTACTGAGGTGGTGTTGTAATTACTGAGAAGTTCATATAGCAACACTTCCAGTAGGAACTTCAGATGTGGTTTTAAAATCCTGTCCCGCTTGAATTTGTCAGCTGTGCCAAAAGCTCTTGTCGATTACTCTGAGGTAGATCTGAGCAGATTGCTGCTGTCATGGGTTCTGCTGTTGATTTACACTGGCATGTCTGAAAGAGGAGCTTAGTTTTATACCTTTTAGAAATTAAAAATGTTCTTGGTGGATAATTACTCTGGAGGACACTTGAATACCAGTGCCTTTGGGTTTGCTGGGCTGTGGCTAAATGTAATTGTGTTTCTAGACCAGTTGAAGCCTCTCTAGTTGGTGCTGTTGAAGTTCCCTCCTGCACACTGCCACAGGAGCTTGTCTCACGCTAACATGAGTAGGTTCAAGAACCTCAACCTGCAGAAAAGCTTTCATATTGGTAGCTGAACTCATCCTAGGATGTCTTACTATGGAACTTGACAAATGCCAGTTCTAGGTGCAAGGATGAGGTCATTTCCAACTATGTGTAGGTTTTTTGTCTGTCTGGGTTTTTTTTCATACTGAAGTTCAGTGAGCTTTCTGAAAATTAGAGCTTTTGTTCTGCACTTTCTTGCTCTCATTTTGTGAAGGAAAGCTTGAAAACCTGTCCTAAACATAATGAGGCTTCACTGACTAAGACTTATAAAGCTCAGGAGATACAGTCCAAGTAGAAAAGCTACTCTCTTTCCTTAACTGGCTGCTAATGTCATGCTTTATAACTAAACCCCTGAGATTTTTGGAATGTGAGTTGTGATTGTTGTGTTTTTCCCGTGTCCTGGGCTGGCTAAGTGAAGGAGGCAGCCTCAGAGGTAGCTGAGTGGCACAAAAGCCTTGTCTGGGTGTTGGAGCTGCTCGTGCAGGGTGCAGTGTGAGACGCTGTCTGCACGCAACCCCAGCGGAGCTGTAGTGCAGGTCTGGCAATCAGCCCACGAGCCCTAATCCTGCAAATACACATCACACGCTTCATTTTTATACTCGTGAGAAGCCCACCTAAATGAAATCCCATTAAAGTGTGGGTCTAGAGCTAATTAAACATCTGCCTTTCAGTGATTTTTCTTATCCTTATTTTCGTGAGATTACATATAATGTGTAGGTAAGTACATGTGTATAGGATGCATCCTATCAATTTTTTTAAAAGGCAATGTATGACGCAGTTGTTATTTTCCTGTAATAAATCCCCATAATAAAGTGCTGATGAAAGACACCATCTACTTTACGTGGTTTTACTTTTGTTTCAAAACTTTTCAAAGCAAAGTGTGAGGTACAATAGGGCAGCTGGCTATTATCCATAGGCTCTTCAGCTCCAAAGCCTTTAAGGTGAGATGTGAACAAGACTGTGCCTTAATTATTGGCAGCAACTAACTTGGCTTTTCAAAGTAATAAATGGGGGTCCTTACAAAGTCTTTTCTTAAGTAGCTAAATGCATAATCCACCCGGGATATTGTTTTAAAATTCATTTCATCTTCGGTAATTTGATCAGAGAAAGAGTTGTATTGGTCATTTCTCCTGTGTAAGAACTGTGTCGCACCTAGGGGCAAGGAACATTTATTTTCATGATTAATACCTGTGAGTTTCATGGCCTAATGAGAAAGCCCTAGATGTATTTGAAATGAAATTGCCTTTTTTTTTTTTTTTTGACCCTTTGTTCAATTCATGTAAACACTTTGACTACTGTCCTTCTCCTTGTGGGTCTAAATACCCTGTATCGCCTGCATTGCATTTGTATATGTAGTTGTATATGTAGTTGCAATATTAAGGTGTGGGAGTTCCAAAACAAGTCATTTTTCATAGACACCTGTATACATTTGTGTAACTTACTACATTTCTCAAAGCTGAATAGCCCTGGAATTGTGAAAGTGAAAGTTAATGGAATATTTTGCCCTACTTTCCCTGGCACCCATCCAACCTGACCAAGAAATCTAGTGCTGGGTTTTGTGTTGCTATTAAGTCTATCAGTCTCTTCACTGCAACCTTCCATTTATTGAAGTTCAGTCCGAAATGTGTACGTACCTGAAAAATACCCCAACTTAGTATATTCCTACCTGCACTGTTTCCATCTCATGTAATAGCTTGGCTTGAAAGTATTTTGATGGGATTTTAAACATCCCAGTCTTCCCTCTTGCACCTGTGTAAAGGCAGTACTAGTCCTTGATGATCTCACTGCAGTGTCATCTTGTCTTTCTCTAATGCCAACTCTTACTATAACTTGTCTGCATTACATTGAAGATCCTTGGTATGAAGGGTTTGTCTTAATTCCCCAAATCCTTTATACCTTTATGGCTTTGAATGAATGCTAAAATATTCATTCTTTATTTGCTGAGGTGTTTTTGCACTTGTTTTACTTTAGCTCTCCTGCTTCTTCAAAATCATTCACTGAAAGTGCATCTTGTTGGGTAAGACCCAAAGTAGTGGAAGGGAATGCTTTGGAGTGGGCTGGGGAAGAAGGACATGGAGCCCTCCTGAGAGCAAGGAAAATACTGAAGGATAGGCTCACCTGTTACAGCTACTGGCATCATTAAATACTTATCCAAGTTGTCCAGAAGTTTAAGTGGGTAGCCAGAACTCCACTGTGTAAGGCAATTAAAATGACTGATATCTTGAGGAAAAGGCTGCATGTAGTTGACATTTTTGGCTGTTTGGTGTTGTATTGGCCTGTTTTAAGTTGATGCATTTGTGTTTCTGTCTTAACCAATGTGGCGGCAAATGTCAACTTCAAAAATAGGAAGCAATTGTGCCTGTTGAGTAGGTATGCCCTGAGAAAGGCTTTGAGTCGCTGGCTGTGGCCTGCCTCATTTAAGTCACCTGGGCATTAATGTGATAATCTGCTTGCAGCACTGGTATTGCCCAGCTGCTGAGCTGTTTTGTGCCGGAACATGCAGGAACACAGCACTGTGGGGAGCAAGAGCCAATTCAAAATCTGCTGGTCAAAACACTGGTGAGCAGCCTTGGATGGGACTACATGGCTTGGTTCAGTGCCTGTGGAAAGAGGTGAGCTAACTTGAAGTCATGTAGCTATCAGAAGATGACCTGGGTTAGCTTCTCAGCTGACAGGCACTTGGTGAGGAGCAGGATGTGACAATGCAGCTATACTTTCACCTCAGATAGAGGCATCTTTGGGCTGAGGTTGTTTGGACAATGCCATTAACTCCAAGATACTGAGCCTGGTTAAACAAAGAAAATGTTACATTAAAACAGAGCTGAACTAAATAGCTCCAGTGCAAGCTACCGCTGAGAAGAAACAGCACATCTCTTGGGGATGTTACCAGCAGAGCTAACTCGGTATAGCTGTGCTGCTCTGAACGCAGTGCTGGTGGGGACAGTGCCCCTGGTTTTCATTCGAGATGCTGCTCTTCAAATTAATCTCAAGCATTGATCCTTTCCTATGCAGGGAATGAAGCACCTTAAGGACTTTTGCTGTTTATACTTACTGTGTCCCAAAAGGAGGATAGAGCAACTGAGAGAAGCAGAAGCTTTATTTTACCAGAGAAGAGGAAGTAATTCTGGGAGGGTCTCTGAGGACTTTTGCCATTAGGTCAAGACCTAAGATTGGAAGCTCAGGGTGCAGGGTGGAGTTCCCCTCTTGTCTCAGTGTAGAAACCTGTTTCTTGTGACCTGTAACGTAAGTGTGGTCTGTTAGTCACTTTTTCCCTTAAAATGTTCCTGCAAATAGAATAAAACATTCTTTCACATTGGTACAAAATGTATAAGTATTTAACAAACTTGCATATACTTTAGTTAACGACTTGTGTGGTACATTTACCATCCACCCCCTAAAATAAAGACTGATGTTTCCATTAATTACATGATGATTACTTTCCAGCAGGATAAATCAGTGCCTGCTGAGCTCCAGGCTGCTACAGCTAGTCTGTTACCTATGCGTGAATTCAATACTTTAAAGCTGACTTCAATATTTCTTTCACAAGCAGTACCTGTCTGAAGGCTCCTAGACATAACCACAGACACCTATAATGTCAGTAGAATCCCTGCCTTCTGGGCAAGTCTGAATCACTTCCTTTGTATTTCTCAGACATAAAAAGTAAACATGCTTATGGAACTTATCATGCTTCCATCCTGGTTGTAACATCATGTGTGTGCACATCTGAATGCACAACCCCATAAAGTGAGCTCAACTTTTAATGCATCTCTTTGTTCGACTGGTAAATCAGATATTTCCCTATGAATTTGATATTGTCATGAGTTTATTCTCCAGGGGATTTTGAAGGAGTGTCCAGATATTATGAGCTTATTGGCTCATGGTGCTTTTCCCACTGATTCACTAAATATTTTTCACTAATTTCCACATTCATGTGTGCATCTGATATATAGGGTGTGTGTGAACATATGTGCTATTTCAGTGAGAAAGATGCAACCATAGTCATATTACGTAAATAAAAATTTATCTGTTCAAAGCACTATTTGGGAGCTCATGATTTGGCAATGGAAAAAATTTCTTAAGTGGTGTCTAGTTTTAGTTCTGGCTGCTATCCTTTCAGACTAGATAGGTTTTGGCTGTTGCACATTTTTGTTCCTTTCTCTTTCATCCATTGTTCTTTCTAACACTAATCTCTCACTGCTCGCAGTGCCTTCCCAGACGATCCTCAGTCTGGAATGACTTGCCTGTCATTCCTGTTCACAGCTTACCAATTTGGTTTGACCTTTTGATGTGTGTGGTGCATAGTGATGCTGTGGTGGAGCTGAATTCTCTTTTCTTGGTAGCTGAAAATTTATTTTCTGAAGCTGCATGGTTTGGGACACTATATGCAGAGAAACATTTTTATGGTGATTATTGTGGTAATGAAAAACTACCTGTTGAGTTCTCAGCAGTCAAAAAGAGTCACTTAGAATACTGAAGACATTTGAATACAAGGCCAGTAAGTTCATTCCTGTTTTACTTCAGGGTCTCTTAGGAGCCTTATCTATGTTCACAGCTACTTTTTCGTTGCTTGTACTTCCTCATATGTCTCATCTCTACTCATCATGATGTTGATATCACTTGATATGCCTGGCCAGCATACAGCATCTGTTATTTTCCACACTCAGGCCACTACCCTGGAGTAGTAGAAAGAAGGATTCCTTCTTTTTAATGATCTATGCCTTATGATTTGATTGTCTTATGTATGACTTCATACCTGCTCAATTCACATTCAGAGTTGCTGTCCTTTTGAATAGCCCTCCTGAGAGAAAGATGGATACAAGCACTTATGCAATTCAAATTGTGTGGATGCATTTTCTGACATCAGTACCGAGTAGCTCATTGAGATTAAGTCCACATTCTGCTTCATTGAATGCCCCTTTTCATGTGGTAGCATCCTGAGGTTGGTGTCCTTGTTCACCAGTTCCTTGTGAAGGCTGTGCTGCATTGAATTAACAGTGTCTGTATTGCAGTTTTGTCTCTTGTTCATACCAGTAGTTCCTCTGCATCTGAAGGGCTCAAAAGATGGTGTCAACAAACCCTAATAACCTCTGAGCCCAGCTGCATTTTTAGCTGTCATATCTTCTGAGTTGCTTTTCAGATTCAGCTTGAAGCTACTGCAGTAAAAGCAAGGATGGGCTCTGTGTAGTTTTGTAGCTGTTTCCAGCTTCAATATGTGTAACTTTTCCCCATATTTGTGCTTTCTAGCAAACACCTGAAGATACAGCTGTGCTCTGCCACCTCTTCTGCCATCCTCTCTCCTGTGCCCATGCCCCAGAACAGTTTTGATTCTGAGTCTCAGAAGTCCTGCCGGTTGCTTTTGCTGATGACATTAATATTCCTTTGTGGCAGGCTGGTTCCCACATGGCATTCTTTGGCATCTGCCGGTGCTCACTGCGCTGTAACTGTTGTCCTTCCACAATACCTTGTACCTGTGCCTTTGGCAATGAGTATTGAGACTGCTCTGGCCAAGTCAGGTAGTATTTCTTGATAAATGGTTTATCAAAGGCTTTGCACAACTTCTACAGCTATGCAAAAGTGCTGTTGCCTGGCTCTAGGAATGAATCAGGTGGGTACAGTGGCCAGGAGGACCCAAAACAGCTACCTACCTTTTCAGTAGCCTCATGCTGCTTATCCAGCTTCTGTGGGTTCTGTGGCTTTAGCAGTGATGCCTTCAGCATTCATTTTATTGCTCCCATAATTTTTCTTTCATGTGATGGATGCCTGGTGAAGAAGGTGCTCTACTGGCTAGGCTGTGCTAGTTTTCAGGTGTAACATGCCTGGGAGACATCAACTACTTCAGAATCATATTGGTAATACCCAAGAGATGTCAGTCCTTTCTGAGCTTGGGGCTTTGTGAATGTGCATGTGTATGGTTGATGATGTCTTTGAAGATGCTTTTATTCCACTTGTACTTGCTAAAACTTGGCTGATCTGCTCCCTAAACATTTTAGGGACCCCAGCTTTGATCTCTATATGCCCTTTCTGTTGACCTTACAAAATGTGGAAGTGGGACTTGAAAGGGGAGGCTGAGATGGTTAAGGTGTCACCTGAACTATGGGGGATTGAAGTTTGTGTGTCTGCTCAGACAGAGCAGATGAGAAATCTGATTTTCCTAAGGGAGTACTTGAACCAGTAGGTAGTTGATTACTCCAGGGACTCTCTCTCACTTCTAGTTTCCTTGCTTGAGGAAATGGATGTGAATGCTGCATTGCTCTGATGCTGGAAGGAACCTTGCTGGATGCTACTGATTGTGGGAAAGCCAGGGAGAATGCTGAAATGCCATCAATGCCTATGCATTTTGTCCCTGGTCCGTTCTGGAGCTTTCCTTGGTGAGGTGTGCCTCTGTGCTTGTGGAACAGCTTGTATCCAGGCAGTTCCATGTCTCGGGGTAGTGCAGTGTTGAGCATTACAAAATCAGAAGGCTTTGAAGAATCTATGAGAGGATAAACTTCTCCCATGGTGAGTGCTGTTGCATTCATGGCTTCAGGTGAAACAATGGCTTCTGTGGTAGGAGCTTTTCAACCAGGTGTCCTTTCTCCTTAGTCTACTTGCAGATTGAATGGTACGGTTGTTGTACTGCTGGGTCACTTCAATTTTGCTTTTGTGTGTGCAGTGTTACTTTCCTCTTTTGTGTAATGCTGGGGAACTTCTTGTAGCTTAGTGATGTCACTGATGACCTATGAGCAATTTGGTGTTGCTTTCTTTTTGTACATTGTTGTTGTCCTTGACTGCTACACTATTTCAGATCATTTAACATTGGCTGGTTTGCATCACACTAATATCACATACATCCAAAAGTTAAAAGCAATTGTTTTAAGAGTATTAGGAAAGTTGCAAGGTCTCCAAAAGTAGAAAAAAGCCAGAAAAAAAGCTGCTTGGAGAACTTAGCTGCACTTAGTAATGCAAAAGGATGAAAGAACCTGAAGTTTTGAAACCGTGCTCTGCTTCCCCAGCTCACAAATAAGAGAAATCTGATGGTAGGAGTGGAATGGTGTGCAGTTATGTCATTAAAGACTGTTTGAGTGCCCCAAAGGGCCCAACTTCAGGAATCACTGGTAATCTTCATCTTAGCTTTTCTTAACCTTTTGAAGCCTAAAGTTGGCAAACTAAAAGATAAAACTTGTGGAGGTTTTGGTGAATAATTCCCTATGTTTTAAAGACAGCAGAAGACAAGTTCTTCAGGCCTGCCCCATTTGCATTAGTGGAATAATGTAGAGCTGCAGCAAACTGTCTGATGGTCTGGAAGCTCTGGTTGCAAGAGTCTTACAGATATTTTCTAACAGTACAGGTAAGGCTTTTAAAGGTAGTGAAGTTCATTCTAAAGCCCAGATGCAAAGGGTGTGAGTACTCCATCCCCACACAAGAAAGAGTGCTGACGAGAGGTGCAGGATACAGCGATTGGTCCCTTTGGAAGCAGAGTGATCGGTGTGTGTCAGCAGCCTCTCCAGAAAGTGGGGAGTCTTCTCTTCAAGTGTTTGCCTACCAGATTTCGGTTCTTCAGTGGAAATACTGAAAAGATCAGCTCTATGGATTTTAATCTGCATTTGAGATCTCTCAAGCTAGTGGCTAAAAAATGACGACAATTGGTTTGCCTCTTGAATTCAATTATGTTTCTTTTATGTAGATAGAGTAGATTCAGTATGTCATATCAGTATGACAAAAAAGGGAAGTGAATTATCCTGGGCCCTAAAACTATTGTTGGCGAAGGGAAAGATTTGTAGATGTTAGTTAACATACTTTGACAACTGTTTGCCAAAGCCATTCATTACATCTGCCTCTGCATTAGAAAGGGCACAATATTTCATTTTCCATTTCCTTTCACAAATAGAAAATTAATTGCATAGACGTGCAGATATAACTCGTTATGTATTGTTAAGGCTGTCTGTGATAAATTTATCAAGCTTAGACAAAAAGTACTCTGAAATCACAATGGATCTATCTTAATTAACATTCTTTAAGTGACAGTTACACCTGTTTGGAAATAGGAGGTAAAAGACAAATTTTCCAGAAGCACAGTAATAACAGTCTCTGGTTATAGAGGAAGCTGGAAAACATAAACTATACTTTGATTTGAGCCCTGTTACTATCTTCATGAATCAAAGTCCTGTTTTGCAAATTAATTATTCCAGTGTACCTGTTAAAAAAAAATAACATACTGGGCTGTTATGACCATGCAATAATGGTTATCTTGCTGTTACTAGTGATGTAATCGAGCAGTTATATGGGGTGAAGGTGAACCCATTGAAGTCCATCTCTATAATACAGTTATGACATATGCTGTTTATAGAACTCCCCAGCCATAAAACTATCCTGCTGTTATCCATTCTTGGTTATATTTGCTGATACCACTTATCTCTGCTGGTGCCACTGGAGTGGTGCTATGGAGACTGTCCTTAATAACAGTTAAAACCAGAGGGTGATCAGAAAAGGTGTCACAGTTTACAAAAAGAAGCAGCAAACAGGAGAAGGTCAGGGACATGAGGACATGTTACTGCAATGTGCAAAGAAATACCACAAGACAGAAAGATAAGGGAGAAAAAGGGAGGTTTTGCACTTGTGGCTGAAGGCAGATGGACTTGCTGATGGATAGCTGAGCAATGAGAAGAGTTTTCAACAAGCTGATATTTCACTCCACTTTCCTCTGGATTGAGGTTACATCCTGGCTAGAGATTCCACAGGGGAAGAGCACTAATGGACTCTCAGCCAGAGGCTCTCGGGCTGAGGCCTTACAAGGTTTGGGTGAAGGGGGAGTGTGGTGAGCACCAGTGTCTTCATCACTGTCAATCTACAGTAAAACACTTTCTGTAAAGACAGCCTTGATATGTATTTTAAGTTCCACAGTTGTTAGATTATGATATAGGAGTTATCTTGTTATCTGTAGGTTTGGTTTCACAGATCGTCTGTTCTTAGAGCTTTTGTTACAAGCCTCACTTTCAGCTAGTGGGTTATAAACAGTTTGAAACTTCTGCTTTTTCTATGTGCTTTTCCAACACCAACCTCTGACCTACATTTCACCCCTTCCTGCACTCCTTTCTCCCACTCTGAATTTTTGGAGTGCTGAGATCAGCTCTTTATTTTTACCAGTTCATTTAGGTTTGAATTGTAACAACAGAAAATAGAACTTGGTTTAATGAAGTGTCTTTCTATTTTTCTTGTTGTGTTTACCAAGAAACTTAAAAAAAAAAAACAAAAAAAACAACCCCCAAACAACTTGCAGAAGTCAGTATCAGCCTATTTCCTTGGTTGCTTCAAACAGTTCTAGAGTTCCTCGAGTTTTTTTGCCCAGCTATGCAGATGTAAAACATTCTTCCCTCAGTCTGAGCATGTACAGACCTCTCTAGTGGCAGAGCACAATGGAATTTGTGTGATGCACATACCTCATTCTAGTCACAAGTGTCATTAACAGCAGAACTATGTTACAATTTTCACCAAAAAAGCCTCAAACTCAAACTTCAAAATGTAGGTGGTTTTGGTTTTTCTTCCTGAAATGATGTTTGTTTTACTTGGCATCTGAGATTGTCAAGGGTTTAGTAATGCAGGGATCTGCCTAAATTAGCGAGTTAAAAGGAATCTGGTGGAGAAGATCTAGTTGTGTTTTCTGGTTTGATATGTAGGTTAATGTGCAGGTCAAACAATCCTTCAGTCTGCAAGGGCACTGCTGCTGATGTTGGTGGAAGGAGTTTGCAAAGACATCTTAGTGCACTTGCTGTTTTAGTCATAGACCCATTTCCTTTCTGTTAAGAGTCTTGTTACAGCCCCATTCTGTAGGAAAATACACAGTGGTGCTAAAAGGGCATATTTTGCTTCCTTTCTTCTGATTCTTTCCCTGCTGCAGCTCCAAATGCACTCTTTGCTATTCACCACTGTCCTGTTTTATCTGTTACAATGCTGTCAGCAGAACAGCTGATGCTGACCTGCTATGTGCCATTGTTATGCTTTAATACCAACATCCCAAGGTAGGTGACAGTTTTCATTTCTTGGCTGTTATGAAATTCTAACTTGGGTAGGTCTCACTGCCTTGGTTAAAACTCTGGGCATGAACTGAAGATTCTCTTTCACAGATAAACAGGGGAAAAAAGTTCTGACACCACAGAACTGGAATATGCTGTTCAGGCTCACAAAATATACCAAGTAGGAATAATGGAGCTCCTGGCTTTGAATTTAGCAAATCAGTGGTGTGTGGACTTAGATTTATGATGTCTCGGCCTTTTTATTCTCCTGCACTTTTCAGTGGTGGTCATCACTGCTGTTTTGATCTTATTGATAGAAGACCTTGAGGCTTAGTCATATGTGACTTTTATCTTTGCCAGTGCCATTCCTAGATTGGATTAGAGATTAGGTTTGTCTTCTTTTTCTTCACCCTTTTCCTGGCTCCACATATTTGAGTCTACTAACTGCCAGTCTCTTTGAGATCCAACTGATGCATTCAGCAATGACAACCCTGTGTCTGGTTCTATAATCTGAGCAGTTGCTCACTTTCAGTCAATAACTACCCAGAATTTTAGGGGATTTACAGCCCTGCCTATTCTGAAATCTCAACCCATTCCCTGACTGTGACTTAGAGACAGTGGAAGGTGAGTGAAAAAAAGTGAGATCCATGAGGAGTTGAGTGTTTTTCATTTGCTTCCAGAGCTGCTTCCCCATGCAGGGCTTCTAAATCCACTTCCAAAATCTTTGGCTTAAACCTTTGCTTACATCCAAGAAATCAGTTTTCTATGTCAGTTGCATTATGATAAATCTGAATACCCATTTCTGCTGTCCAGCTTCAAAAACCTTGATTCTTCTCAAAGAATATTTAGAAAACAGAATATCAGTAGTATGGATATCTGACTTCCGTTGCTTGGATTTGCATATGAAGAATATGGGTTTGGATCATAGGTCTAAGATGCAAGGCTAGGTTTATTAACAGGATTGGTATGTATCATACAAAGTGAGCTCACAAGCCATGGTTTGGCACAGCACACAGACTATCCAGATAACATTAAGCAACAGACTGATTTCGATTAGATCCTTGTCAGGGTTACACCAATCAATTTAAGAAGCAACAGCATGTAACTTCTGTGACACAGATTTCACAAAGTGAATAATCCATAATTAATGTTATGTGGCCTTTAAGAGGTAGAGCAGTGCACAGGTACTGTGGCCTCTTCTTTGTGCATGAAACACTCAATATTTGCAGTGAACCTCTATTGAACTGGCCCATATCCCACAGAAGGTATGGGCCAGTTCAATAGAGGTTCACTGCAAACTTACCTGATACTGAAGAAGATACAAAGAAATTGTATTTGAAATTGTAATTCAAAAACAATTGTGAATGCTAATTCACCTACAGCATAAACTGGGTTGTTAAAGTAAGATTTTGTGATTTCTATTAGGTAGCTCATCTCAAAGGCTGGTGTGCGTGCATAAATGTAAGAGAGCATAGAAGTTTAAATTACTTGGATTAAAAATCACACTACATTTAAAGATATGATGTGGAGATAGAAATATTGGTGGGAAAGTGCCGTGTTCCCACATTGCCCATCCTTATTCCTTCACAGGAATAGCTGAAAGGGATTAATGTCCCTCAGTACTGCAGAGCCATGATGAGATGCCCTCTTTGGGCTCCCTCTCTGCAGGCCAAGGGCAATGATGTCCCAGCTGCTGATCAACACCAGCACCAACAGTCTCTCTTCTGGGTCAAGCAAAAGTACCAGTCTAGTTCAACCAGTTCAAACAGCTGGTTTGAACTCACCCAGCCGATTTTGTCTGTCAGGTGTTAGGAAGTGAACATCTGAGCTCTTCTGCTGGCAGAGGAGTGGATGGGGAGAAGAGTTCACAGCAGCACTGTCCTCAGTTGGACTGTGAAGAATCTGTCAATGGCCCAACTGTCTTCACAGGGCCTTTTGTGCTACAGTTAAGGCACTGCCTGTTGTGTGTGGGCATGGCTGAACATAGAGAAATGGATCTGCATTAGTCATAGCCACATCAGTAGGGAGAGAGATATTGCCGTGTGGGGCAGTTGTACTGTAAAGAAAAAAGGGAGAGCTTACTTCCTCTCCCTGCAAAGCCATCCCTTCCTTCCCAGTCCCTGCAATTATCTGCTTCAAACTGTTTTTCCACTAGATTATCTGCAGAGTAGTTTTACAAAGAGCATTGAGAAACAAGCCAGCATGGAAGGACTCTGGAATTTCTTTCTGATGTCCTGGTGTGTTCCAAGTCAGCTTGATACAAGATACACAGAGGGGGCCATGAGGCTATGTGTCTTTACTTATGAGCAGGGAGACAAGATTTCTCAAAGCCTTTTCCCTTCTCAAGACAAGGAATGTGCAAGAAGCTCCTGATTTTGGAGTTTACTAGCTCATCACAATCTGCTTCCCTCTGGAGATGGCCAGAATGAAGGGGGAGATTGATGAAAATTTATTTATCTTGAGGGACAGCACAAGCTCCCTCTGTTTCACAACCCATCATGATTCACCCAGCCATGTTTGCTTTTTTCTGTTTGATAGAATTGATGTATTTTACACTGAGCTGTGTTATGAACAGAGTTCAAAGCAACTGCATGTGATGGGATTGATTCTTTGTAAATGAACTATTTTCTCTTCCACAGTTCAAGCTCAGAATGTCACAGTTACTTTTTCATTTTGGAAGGACTACCTCTTTTCTCAGGCAGGAAACAAAAGCTTATGGTACAGAGCATTTCTTGGAACCTTGACTATAAATAATAGTTCTGTAGAGCACCTAAAATACACCAAAATACCAGGTCTAGTATGAGCCATGGAGGAAGCTTATGCAGAACACTTACTAATTTGACACTTGCATCAGTGCTCGGCATGCTGCTCCACTCCACAGTGTGTCAGTGGAGAAGCCCCACAATCATAAGTGAGTTATGACTGCGTGTCCTTAACATCAATGTGCTCACAGCAGGACTGGGATTGTACTTCTGAACCTGGATTCAGAGAGGAGTTTTAAGATTTCTAGGTATGTACCTCTGCTGAACCTCTAGTAAAAGGTGGAGTAAGGCTTAGTATTAGTATGCTGGACTGAGGAAAACATTAAATATGTATCTATATCAGCATCCAGCAGCTGTCAGGATAAAGGAAGTTGTGTGCCAGTTGGTGCACACAGCAGTATCCTGTTGTGGAGAAAAGTGCTGACCACACTTCAACTTTTGAGCCAGCTGTCTTCAGGGATTTTCTTTCAGAATCCATCTTCAAAATGCTCCTTGTCTTCCAGCCTCCTCTAAAGTCATCTTTGTCTTCAGGTCAGTTATTCTTCACAAGGTTCTTCTCCAAATTTCAGTAAAAACCCAGGGGATACTTGGCAATCTGCTGGAACTGAGGAAAGCTGAAATCATGACTTGACAATCTATATTTGATAAGCTGACTTTCAGGATTTATTCATTCCTACTGCATGTGTCTGCAACTCAATCCAGTAGTCATAAATGACACATAAGCAATGGAGTAAAGGTTGTACCTGAAGTGAATTTTTCTTTTTATTTCTTCCTCTTTTAAAAAATAATTCTGTAACAGACTTTCAAAGTCACTTGTGCCATTGTGGGGTGATCTCACATGTCTTTGCTGTCCAGGTGTATTTTTCTTGAAAAGCTTAATTTTTCGGACCACAGATACTTAGCACAGTTTTGTTTCTTAGCTCTGAAAAATTAAACCTTCAGAATCACTTACCACCATGTCCAGTTGCTCTTTGTTTTACCTGCAGTTAATAAACTTTGTAATATGGACTGATTGTACCTAAATAGTCAATAACATTTTCATTATCAGCTTAGTTATCAGTTTCTCACGGATATCATTATTATGTTGTGGAAGAAGAACAGGGCCTTCAGGATCAGTTTATGGAGTGGGCAAAGGTGAGAGGGGACCCTTGGTCATGTGGAGTTTTCTGTGTGTGAGGCTGATGATGGCTGAGTAGCAGAACTGTGGGTGCTGGGGCTGAGTAGTAGGAAATGAGGATGGATAAGCAGAGAGGGGAAGCTGGAAGCTCAGAACAAGGCATCTGAAGGTGATGCGATGACACAGAGGAGGATGTTAGAGGAATTCAAAGCACAGAGTAAAATGGCTGGGGCAAAAGGCCCAGGCAAAAGGAACATTACCTTCATAATCTGCATGGGAAGGATGGGATCAAGAAGTGCCTGAAGAGAGAAGGTGCGCAGAGATAAGGGTTATTGTGACGTGTTGCCTGGAAATAGATGATGTTTTATTCTCTGAAACAAATTACTTTAGGAGAGCACAAAAGGATGGGAGTCACTTAACTAAATGTGGATACCTGCATGTAGGTATTGATACCTCAGCTTACTATTTAAATTCTCTATATTACCTACATCTCTGTAAATGGGACAGAAAAATATTAATAAATGGGTTGGGATCCTGAGGGCAGGGCCTTTACAGAACACCAAATAGCTCTGCATTTTTTCAAGTTTCTCTTCATTCTGCAGGCTCTGTCACCCAAAAGGCCCTGTAAATTGCTGGTCACTTTATGGCACCAGGTTGTTTTTTTTGGTAGTGCTTAAAGGTACGCTGAGTTGTTCTGAAAACAGGATAACAAAGCAAAGGTTACCCAGCGCTCTTAAATAGATGGCCATTTAGACCCAAATTCACTAGAAGCCTGTGATGTGCCTGAAATTAGAAAGCAAGTGTCTCCAGCTGATAAAACCAAAACCAGAGGAACACAACGCTGCGGTGACTGTAATAGTATGACTGTATTGTGTAATAACTATAATAGTGATGGTATCTGCAAGTGTAACCCTTAATTACTCTGCCTGTTTCTGCAAACTCTTTAGGAAGGAAAAATAACACCTATTTGACACATGTTGTGAAAATTAAATTTCCCAATAGACAGGAGCATAGAAATGTCTCTCCAATGTCAAACCAAGCTCCCTTCTAATACGTTTTTGACTCTCTGGGTGACCAATAGTAGATGCATAGAGGAGAAAAGATAAAATGTGACGAGTAGAATGGAATACTGGCTGGATTATAATTTCCTACTTTCATCAGTCTGTGGTTTAGGAATTTTCTGAGTCTGAGTTTGCTTTCAAAGCATCTTTTGTAATAGCCCAGAATGGTGTTTTCCCTCATGTATGCATCTATTTACTTTGACTGCTTCTGTCCTCTGGCATTGGGTCTTCCTGTCCAGCTCAGTGTCACATGAAGTGCATTCCAGGTGATTTAGGAGTCTAACACCCATTTTCAAAAGTGATATGTGAAACCAGGTCTTCTGAGAATCACTGGCTATTGCCCATAATGGGAGTTTTCTGGAGTGATTTTTTGAAAAACGTTGCTGGAATCTGTGTAGGGTTTTGGGAATGAAGGTAGTGACTCAGTTAAATGCTATTTTGTGTCTGAAGAAGAAAGGAAAAAGGACAATAGAAATTGGATATTTTTAAGTTGGAATTATCCAGTATTAGAGAATTTTACAGGTGACACGAGAGAAATGTCATTGCCACTGGTGTAGTAGATATCTGAAATGCTTGTGTTGGAGAGCACTAGTTCCATTTTTAGATGAGGTGTAAGCAAATAGAAAAACTGTATCATCTATGGCTAGTGCACAAGACCATAGTACAGTAAAAGATTTATTTATCAGCCAAAACCCTGTTCTGCTGTATCTCTGTATCTGTTACAGGCACAAATATTAGTTTATTTTATGCTGTAGGTGGTTCTTGTCAAAGGGAAGGGGGAAGAGGGTCATCCCTGCTGTCCCCTTTTTTGTACTGACTTCTCTCCTAACACTTGCTAAAAGTAGCACTGAAATCAGTCCAGGTCCTTTAACTTCTCCTGAGGGAGAATGTGGAGAGAGCTGAAAGTGTCTACTACAAATACATAATTTTCTTTTCACTTCATTGTTCCCTCTCCATCTGACTTGGCAGGTGAGTGGGAATGGGTGTGCAAATCGATCCCAAGGCAATCAATGACACGGCAGCTGGCCAGAGCTGAACACCGATGCACTGATCGCCTCCAAATCAATTCACATGCTGCTCTTGCTCAGGTTACCTGCCACTTCAGCAGGGAGGGATGGATGGGGAACTGAGGAGAAAATTGCACAAGAAGTATTCTGGGACCTTTCTACACAGGCCACTTACCTGCAACCCTCCTTCTCTCATACGTACATTTATGCTGGATGTAAGGATATGATAAGATCACAATGCAGTGCCTTGTTTGAAACTCAGACATTGCTCAAAGGGAGCAGAGTGGGGCCCTGGAGAGTTCCTGGGAAATTGTGTGGAAGAGAGGGAGCAGTCCTGCGTCTTCTTTGCTGTTTTCCACCTTGTTGTTAGATATTTAACTAGTCAAGCATTGCTGTTCAGATGTGCACAAGCTTAAATAATCCTGTGGAGTGTTGTGCCATGGGGAACTGTGGTTCCTAATTTCTAAACACTCCTCAAGGTGAGCGGCTTTTGTTTTGCTTTAATAAGCCAGGAGTTGTGCATGTCGAAAGTGCCTATTGTACGAAGATCTCAATTTACTTGGCAAACTTCCATGCATTAAGTCTCCCTGCTTTGCTGTCAAGGAGTGAGGTATTGTTATCTCCATTAAGAACAAGTGAGCCAGGAATAAATGCCTAGTCTCTTCGTATTGCTGCTGCTTCCTTTTATTTTCCTTTCTTCTCATGGATAGTAGTCCTTAATTTAGAGTGTAGATTGTTGAGACTAGAGATGGTTCTGTCCCCTACAGAAGAAGGATGGCACCTCATCCCCATGCCAACACGAGGACATCTCCTTTTTTCTTCTGCAAGTGGCTGGCTGTGTCCCAGTTCAGTGCTGTCCTTAGGGATTCTCTTGTCTGTGCCACAGTTGCCATGGTCCCTAGGGAAGCAGTCAGCAAATAATTTAGGGGTTGGACCACCCAGTGGCCTCTTCTTCCTGCCAGTCACTGACATGAGACCTTGGCAAAAGGCTCAATCTCGCGTGGGAACATGTATCCATATGCACAGGGGATAATCCTGCAGGGAACCCTATCCTGCTACTAGGGTAGCCATGAATTGGGACCTTTGGCATCATACATGGAACATGTCACTTGGGGAGGGGGAAATAAATGCAGTTGGCTGAGTGAATTGCTCAAAGCAATGCTGAAAGGCAGTGGCAGATCGGTGGAAACACTTGAATATTGTGTGCTCCAGACCATGCTGCTGCTGCTTGCAATAGCACCAGTGCTGGATGATTGAATGTATTCACAGATTATTGCTCTGCACATCCCCTTACAGTTTAGGGTGCCACGAGACCTGACGTGACACAGGAGCTGCGTTCCCCTTGGAATGGAAGGTAGGAACAGCCATGTCAATAAGGAAGAACTGGCATTCATTTGTTTTGTTTATTGCTCGTTAATTTTAAGGACCGCTGATACACTTGTCTGTTTTCAATAGTCCAATTGCCGCTAATCATAACAGGATGTAAATATTGGCCACTGCCTTGGGAACACAAGCAGTTTGTGGCAGAAGTTGTCTTTTTGCTCGGCACCTGATGAGGCCTTATTTCTGACTAGGAACAAGAGTTCGAAGGTTGCCTGTCACATGTGCTCTCCTGCTCTGAGATAAAGCTGGCAGGTGGAGCCAGGCAGGTGGCCGAGACCGTATGGCAGGGCCCAAGGGTGAGCTGCTGCCATTTGTGAGGTATTCTGAGCACAACAGGGAGGTCCAGGAAGAATTAAGTGTCTGAAACAACATAAGCACAATATTTCTTGCTGTTCTCCTGGAGAATGTTGTTCTCTCTGTTGTTTTATGTAAATTTTAAGAGGATACAAGGTCATCTGCTGTTCGCAGTTCAGATTTATGGTGGGGTTTGGTGCTGGCTGGACAGTGGCATTGAAGTCGAGATGGAGTGTTTTACTCATCTGGTACTTGTGATGATGTAACAGGCATCTCTGAATCCCAGATGGATGGATCTCACCTGCTCAGTATGGATACTAGTTGGGTTAGCAAGGGGTTAGGGATGGGAAGTTGAGTTTCCAGAGCTATTTAGAACTTTTTTGTATTGACTTTCTTGAGAGAGTCCCATCTGCCCATGGTTATGTGTCAGCACAGGGCTGGCTGGCAGCATGTGGAGAGGGTTATCATGGTATGCTTTGAATTACATGCCAAATGGTTTCACTATAGGTATGGAAAGTATATGATGACCAGATATGGCTCAAGGAATCTCCTAGCCCTTGGAGCACTCGTGATAGTCCTGTTTGAGTTGCAAAGAGATTGGAGAGTGATTGTTGTCTTACTGTGCTAAGAGTCTGGAGATGCTAATGACCGTGAAAAAGCAGGATGGGTGGCACGGCCAAAGGTTCTCACAGTTAATGGTACTATTGTTTGACATGCCGGTGGTGCTTCACGTGTTGCTTCGTGTGATAGGGAAACAAAGACTTTAGCATCTTGAGAATGGCTCTTGAGGATTCATTAGGCAACTTGCCCACATCTGGCCTTCATCCAGATAAGTCAGGCTCCAGGGCAGGTGTCCATGTCGAAGTGTAACCTGAACCATTTGCTGCCCAGCTCTGATCTCTCAGAAAAGCCCAAGAAGCTTTACTGAGCAAGCCCAGGGTTGTCTGGAGTTGGGCCAAGGCCAGAGCAAGTTGAAGTCCCATCTTCTGGCCTCCTCTGACTCTTGTGGGCTTGAGCTGCTTTCTTGGTGTCTGAACACGGGCTCTCACCTGGCAATAGAGCTATTTCCTGTAATTCCAGCAGTCCCAGACTGCTATGGGACACCCCTCAGAACTGGGGGACTCCAGGACATGCTGAATCTGAGCTATTGAGGTGCTGTCATGGCAGGGAAAAGAACTGTTTGGGCAAAGCAGACACAGTATTTTTTGCAGTAGGTATACAGATACTATTTTGTCCTTTACTGGCTTTGTGAGAACTTTTTAGAATAATCTAAAATAGCTGAAATTTCTCTTGCGCTTTAGCCCTTCAGGTCTGCTTTTGTTGAGCTTGGGACATCTGGTTCGTACATTTTTCCTTCTCTAGAGTGTGGGGATGGAAGACAATACTTATTACTACCTTCTGATTGCATCCTTAATCATTCCCATGTTTGGCTGTTATTTGGAAGTCACAGCCTGGATTACAACTGTTTTCTTGTCTGTGAGAACAAGATCTAATTCTTCATTCTTGAGTGAGGTTCCTCTGCTGTCCCACTGACACACTGAGCTCTGACCCAGAGAGGTGGCTGCACTCTTATAACTCTTCTGTGGCCTGTTGGAGCCTCTCTTCCTGCAGGCCTTTAGTGAATGATGGAAGGAGGCACAGAAACACAGAACTGGTCAGGTTGGGATGTACCACAGTGAGGCATCTGGTCCAAACTCCCTGCTCAAGCAGGGTCATCCCAGAGCACGTGGCACAGGATTGTGTCCAGACAGTTCTGGAATATCTCCAGTGGGGGAGACTCCACACCCTGTCTGGGCAATCTATTCCAGTTCTCAGTCACACAAACAGTAAAGTTCTTCCTCATATTTAGGTGGAACTTCCTGGACATCAGTTTCTGCCTGTTGCCTCTTGTCCTATTGGTTGGCACCACCGAGAAGAGTCTGGTTCCATCTTCTCAGCATGCTCATTTTAGATATTCAGACATATTGATGAGGGTCCCTCTAAGCTGTCTTTTCTTTAGGCTGAACAGGCCCAACTCCCTCAGCTTTTCCTTGTGAATGAGATACTCTAGTCCCTTTATCATCTTTGTAGCTCTTCTCTGGACTTGCTCTGACAGTTCCGTGCCCACCATCCGTCGGGCGGTTATGACTTTGGGCACTTTTTCCCAGCACCGCTGAGCTTGAAAACCCACCAGCGTCAGTCCCGAGCGAGGAAACCCCAAAGCGCGGTGTTATTTCGGGCAGGCGCTCCCGCCGCTGCGGGCTCGGGTCAGCATCCCGGGCCGCGGCGGAGCGGGGCCGGCAGAGCCGCGCCGAGGCCGCACGGGGGCGCCGCCCGCCCGCGGACGCGGCGGTGGCGGCGGGACAAAGGCAGCGCTGCCGCCCGGCACCGCCCCGGGCTGGCACGGGCACGGACGGGGCACGGCACTCCGAGCTGGGAAAGGGACACGGGACCCCGGGCTGGAGAGGGGCACACGGGACTCTGCGATGGGACCGGGCTGGGCAGGGACATGGGACCCCGGGCAGGGCTACGTGGTACCTTGGGCTGGAGAGGGGTACACGGAACTCCGGCCGGGAAGGGGCTACCAGTGAAGGAGGCTGCCCGCGGATTCACGCCTGCGGTTTACATTATCGAACCTTCCAGCCGCAGGAAAACCCCAGGAGGGAGTGAAATTTTTTTTTTCCTTTTTTTTTTTTTTTTTTTTTTTTTTTTTTTTTTTTTTTTTAATTTTTCAAGAGCTAATGAGCGCGATGCTTTTGGGCAGGATCCCATCAGTTCCTTTGCCGGGCCGGGGAGGGAAATCACTTGTACTTTCGTTCCCCTCTTTGATCCTAGCCCGTATGTAAAAGAATTGCAATTACACTTAAGCAGCACCTTTTACCCCACAGCGTCCAAATTCAAATACGAACCTGAAGATCAGCTTCTGCCTTTTTCTTTTCTTTTCTTTTTTCTTTTCTTTTCTTTTCTTTTCTTTTCTTTTCTTTTCTTTTCTTTTCTTTTCTTTTCTTTTCTTTTCTTTTCTTTTCTTTTCTTTTCTTTTCTTTTCTTTTCTTTTCTTTTCTTTTCTTTTCTTTTTTCTTTTCTTTTCTTTTTTTTCTTTTTTTTTTTTTTTTTAAGGTCCCGCAAAAACTTTTCGGATGGGCGCACTGGCTTTTCCCTGATCTTCCCTCTACGATCTCCCTTTTGTCGGTTGTACGGGCTGAAGTCCCCTGGGTGGCAGCCCGAGCTACTCATTCATCATCATAACAACCGTTTAGTGTAAAATTAACAACAACTTAACTACTACAGCAATAAACATGGTCCTGCATTACCACAGATTGATGAGGATTACTTAGTTACAATCAGCTGGGGCACAGACAGGCTGCCAAATCAATAGCTTTCCCAAAGTTTAAAACTTAATCTCCTCCCTTTAGTTAGTATTGCTGATGCTCGGGGGCTTGTTTGTGGCTGGGTTGGGAGGAGGAAAAGGGAAGGAGGGGAATTTCCTTCCCCCCTCCCCCCGGAAAGTTGGCACTTAGTATTTGCTTTGTGGGAAGATGAGGACAAAGTCCTCAGCGTGCATCTGTTCATACACCTGATTTCTTCAGCTTTTATCTTGAAAAGGGTCCGATTGGTTGATTATCTAAATATATTTTGCCTTTAGTTCCTTCACAGTTTATATTTGCAGCTTAACCTTCTAAAAGGCAGCAGCGGACCCCTAAACGAGCTGCCAATCGATCCCAAAACAACAATGCATGAGAAAGAGGGAGCTCTCAAGCAAATCGGTCCTCGCTCCCACTAACACAATGTGCTGGTTATCTGGCTCTCGTTCCCCTGTAAACTCGGAAGCGTTCATCACGAGAAACAAAGGACGAGGCGAAAATAACTAAGTGCACCTAGAGCTGCATCCAAACAAAAGAAGAAAAAGCCTAAACAAACGCAAGGTTTTCTATTTCTTCCTGAGCCAAGTAATCCCTTTGATTACATCTAATACCTGCCAAAACCCAGATGGTATGCCCACCCATCGCACAGTGTGATAATGCCACATTGTGAAATCTACCCATTAATATTAATTGTCAGCTAGAGAATCTGTCTGAACTACTAAAGCTCGAGGTTGCCTTGAGAAAGCAGGGCATGATTTAGCAGGGATTTAAAGATAATTCTTATTCTTTCGTTCTCTATCTCGCATATGTAGAATGTTAAACAACAGGCCTAGAATGCGATTCCAATTTCTGCCTCTCACAAATCTGATCTTAAACCACTGTGTGCTTGGGGTCTCCACCTGATGACCAAAATATTACCTTAAATTGCCGTGGGTGTGCAGGCTCCACATACGTATGCTGTGCTGCCCTGACTGAGTCCCAATTCCCTGCTCAAGACAGACATGCCCTACCAAGCACACGTGACTTTTTCTTCTTTCTTTCCATTGCTTCCCAAATACCCTCGCCATAATGGACTTGGTAATCCTTGAGAATTATTAAATAAGTCTTTTGGAAACTTTTTTAAAAATTGTACACATTGCAAACTCAGTCGTTGAACACGGTAGGAAGAGAGAGAAAATGAGTGTAGAAGGATGTGAGGGTGTTGCAGGGGAGCAGCCCTCCTCAGGTTTTGAGGAACTACAGCTGGGGTTGGGACATAAAGATCCTTGAATCCACTGAAAAGAGAAGTGTGAATGAGAGGAGTTAGGATAAATGGGTATCGTTCTCCATCCTGTTAGCTCTTGCCAGCTTCTCTCAAGCTCTGTTTTCAGAATAATAGTAATCATTACTTGTTACAATGCCTGGCTCTTGTCATTCATCTGTAGGCCTCAAAACCAGTTTCAAACTGATTGTGGCTCCGTTGACATGCAAAAAAGCAACCACAGGGTCCTGCTGTGGCCCAGGCCCTGCCCACAGAGGCAGGTCCTGGTCTGGACAGTACTGAACTGTCCAGGAAAGCAGTGATTAATTTTGATATATGTTGTTCTCAAAATGGCAGCAGCTCTTGGCCTGTCACTAGACATGGCAAATTTTACATGGATGAGGGGTGAGCTCAAATGTTGGGCCTGAAGACATAAACATTTGTGTTTTAATCCCTAGCTACGCTGCTCTGTTACTAATCTCTACCATAGATGCTCTATGTATGAGTGGTTCAAAGTAAACTGGCACTTCTAGAATAGAGTGAAAAACGTATGCAAACGAGACTGTGGTAAAGCTACCGAGGCCTGGAAATTCAGGTTCCAAGGTCTGCTATTCTGTCCTTCCCTCATTCCTTTACATCGGGCTATTCTGCAGCAATTTAGGTAATAAGACTCTTTGAAATGGGAACAGTCAGGCATATAAATATATGAATATGTAAATCAGATTTGTATTATCAGAGGTTCATATCAGTATAGGCATACATGAAGATGTGCTGCTTTCTTTGTCGTTTTTCTTCCCACCGAAGTCCTTTGTGGCTCCTTTGTCTTCTTGCAGTGGGACCTGGGTCTCTCAGGATTTTACCAAAACAGCTTTTTGGTAATTTTTTAACCTTGGAACTGTACAAACTGCACTTACCCAGCACCACCCCGAAAGCACCTTGGCCTGGGCTTTATAGAATGCCTGAAAATCTGCATGGCTTTCCCAAGCAGCTGCCACCACCCCTTCCAGCAGCTCTTGTGTCACGGGCAGCCAGCCTGGGCCTGCTCTGGTTACTTTCGCATCCTCTCCCCGGGATCAGCTGAGCGACACCAGGAAGAGAGAGATGTGAAATAAAAATGGAACAAAGGACCCCTTTCCTGCCACTGCTGAAGCTGATGGGCAGTGTCCTGCTGACTTCAGCAACACCAATGTTGTTAAGAATAGGTCTGTTCTAAGCTCACTGTTGTGTCTGCAGCTCGCGTAGACTTCTCTTGAGTTAAACGTGTGTGCACATGCACGGTGAGGGGAAATGTACAGTTTTTGGCAATTGAAAGTTTAATCAAAAGGCCACTTTTCCCATCTGTTATTTTTGGGCCCAGCCTCCCAAGGGTCAGCTTGATAACATTTCACGCTGCTTCTAATCAATTTTATACTAGGAAGCAGTGTGAGAGCTGACTACCAGAGAGCTGGAGTGGCATGGAGCTCAGCACTGGGAACATAGCTGGAAAAATATGTTGGGGATTTTGGGGCATAAACAAATGTTTCCTAATCTGGACTGCAACTCTGTCAGGCATGTGCCGACAAGCAGATGTCGATTGGAGCTGAAAAACCAGCAGGTTCTTCTACAGTGTAACCTGTAAATCCACATCTTGACAGGCGTGTTGTGGTACGCAGAGCTGTAGTCTCTGAGAAATAAGGCAACACAGGAATCAGATCATGGAATCAAATAGAGTGATTACCACTGCTTTTTTTGCTTTATATAGACAAAGGAAGTAGGTGTTAGTTTGAACTCATTATATTCCATATGACTGTTTAGATCACACTTGATTTTTTGGAACTTGCAGCCTAGGAGGATTACATGATTTTGAAGACATGGGCCTTTTTTTTTGGCTGTTTCTCCCCTATGTCTGTTCCATCCTGTGCTTCTCTTCCATGACTGGACAAACACAGGCATATATAACTCCTGGGGGCTCTGTTCTTTGCTCCACACACCTTGTAGGGAACCACATGGGAACCACATATAAGAGGAAGAAGAACTAAGAATAGTGGGGTCAGAGCTGGAGCAAGACTTTTCAGCAGGGCTGGCAAGACTGAATTTTGCTGCCTCAGCTGTGAGAGCTTGGGATCAGGCTCGGTGACCTTGGAACTGTCAGAGGTTAGAAGGTGGGGAAAGGCTGCTGCTGCCAGAAGGGAGCTGCTTTTCCAACCTGGGCTGCAGCAGTAACACAGGTTTTGGGGGACTTGACAGACCCTGACTGGTTGTTGTTGTTGTAGTAGTCAGCTGCTTCTCCTTGTCCCTTGAAACACAGGAACCTTTATTTATCTGGAAGAGCCTTAAAAAATCAGGAAGAATCTACAGGAAATATGGTTGAGCCTGGTGCTCGTGCTCTGCTGTGTGCTTTTGGCAATGTGCAACTTCCATTTTCAGGGATTTCTAGCATGTTTGCAGGCAGAAAATGCCAACAGCTCAGCTCCGTGGGCTGCACTGACCTCTGCTTTTCAAGTAGATTATCCCTACGTCGTTCTCCGTAGCACCTGTGGACTTGTGAGCCAAAGAAACCCAATTAGAATAACACCACATACTTTGCATTGCATACAGCTGTGGCTCTTCCCGTGCCCAGGGCTGGTGCTTTTGACCAACAGTCGTTACTTTCTGTGGACAGGTTTCCTTCAGCACAGGCAGAGCACTCAGGGGTGGGTACTGCCTGTAGTGGCAGTGAGGGATCTGTAGGGTGCAGAGTGCCTGACTTCATTCCAAAGCTTGCTCTTGGGATAAGGAATGAGCTTCTTGAGGAGGTAATAGTGGGCAGTTGGGGATGGAGTGTGCCCTGTTGTGTCTGTTTTGAAAATAAACAGTCTAATCTCAGAGGGAAGAAGTGAAATACTAATTTTGCTTTTAGCAAACAGTACTGAGTAGCGTTTTCGTTGTAGCCCACCCTGGAGGGTGGCTCTTTAGTGATGCAAATAGAGTTCTGATGGTTTGGGCTTTTCTCAGTGTAAGGAATAAAGCTGGGAGAAAGCATCGGGTCTTCCAGCGTTTCAGCTGCTTTGGTGCCAAGGATTAGACCAAACTTAACCTTCATCAGCAGTTTAATCTAATGGTGTGGTTGTGCAGCTGATTTAAATCAGTGCTGCACTGGGTTGCTCTCTCCGCCCTGCAGCTGCGTGCTCTGTTCTGCTGCTGCTGCTGCTCCTCTCCTCTCGCTCGTTCCGTGCACTTTGCTAAACCAGCAAAAACCCTCTCGGCAAAAGGGAGCAAATATTTTTGTGTTGGCTTAGAGAGCTGGATGATGAGGTCAGCAAGGTGCCAGGGCCAGCCCTGGACTGATTCCACAAGTGGGGTGGGCCACCCTAATAGCTCACTGCTGCTGGGAAGAGCTTTTCCACAAGTGGTGTGGTGCCAGTCCTGTGGATGGTGGACCTCACTGGCCTGCGAAGTCTCACCTTTCCATATGGGGAATCCCAGAGGATTCCCTGTGGCAGACCTCGGTGACTTGCCCAAAATGCAAAGTCAGCTGGTGGCAGAGCCAAGATCCCAAACTAACACCAGAGGAAAAACAAACTTGTTCCTTTTGTAGTTTAAATCAGAGTTTGATTTTGATTAATAGAAGCTAAAAAGGATCACTTTAGAATAGTACTTGGAAAGTAACATCCTCGTCTCAGATCTTCTTTTTCCAAGCACCTTTTGTTCGGGTTAAGGTACAACAGAAATCCACAAAACGGAGCCTTTTAGGCGGTGGGAAGGGATGCAGTTCTCCTGAACTTCCACTGGGCTCCTCTGCTGTTACAGTCAACAGAAGCACCAATTAAACTCTTCCTGGTCTGAACCGAGCTAGTTTCCAGTCGAGATTCCTGCCTGTGGACTCGGTATTGTGTCTGTCCAGAGGTCTGTATTACCAAAACTGACAGGTGTCACAGGGGTTATTCTGTTCTTAGCACTATTTTGAATTTTAAAAAATCCCGAAATATTAAAAATATCTGAGAAGAAAAGGTGTTTGTAAGATACTGGAAATCCTATTACGTGGCACCATTCTGTTTTCTAGGCTGTCCAGATGATAGGTTATGGATGATATTGAAGCTCAGAATTATACAATGACTATTGTTAGACTTACACAATGAATACAGCGCCCCACAGTTGAACCAGGTTTCTTTTCCTATTAATGTTTATTTTATACCTAAGTGAAAGAAGAACTCAGTTTTATATATTCTCTGTATATAAATATTTCCCTACTTTTTCAAGTGCTCATGAAAAATGTGACAAGATGTCCACCGAGGTCACAAATGTAAGCATAAATAGCTGCAATTTAACATCAGTAGTTAGCAAACAAGATACCCTCGAGGTAAAGAGGCTGATAAAAAGAGGGCAGCGATGCATTAAAGATGCATTATTTGGGGGTCTATGGATATAATTTAGGCTTCACAACAAGGTCAGACTGATTTAATTCTCTCTGCAAAGGTCAGTCCAAGGCCTGGCTGTACTAACCCCTGTGCTCTCCATCTGTCTGCACTCCAAGCCAGACACTTTCAATAGGTGATTGTGTGCTCATGACTGGATGAGAACACATTGAAATTACCTCCAGGTCTAGGCCTCCAAACGCGTCTACTCGGAGCCACCGCTGACCCTGGAGTAGCTGGTACCTCTGGAACTTTGCACTCGGCTGCAGCTTTGAAGTGTTGAGGAGAACATCTGATATTGGTGTTTTCCTGATGTTGTAAGTGCCCGTGAGTATTTGGCTTCATAAATGCGTTGCCGCAGTGTCATAAACTCTTTATGCAGGTTTATCCTATGACCCTTGAAACGTGAGTTTTTTCAGCACTGGCAAAAGTATAATAATGTAAAGTAAAAAAACCCAAACCACTCCAGTATTCACTTTCTCCAAAATGAGGAAAAATGAAGAAACCGGTGTTTGTGGACATCTTTATTTAATAGCTCAGGTTTTTTAAAAATCTTCCTCCATAAGCAAGGGATTCTTTAAAAATAATTGACAGGACAAAATAAATATGCGATGTCCTGGTATCTGTTAGTCATTTTCTTGCTGCTTTTTTTCACTTGATGCTAAACGTTTCTGAATTCTCTTTTCATTTTAAGTAGGAAACAGGTTTATTAATCTGAATGCAACAACTAGAGAAAATGAGGCCAGTGAATGATTTGAGTTTTCAACAGATATTTAGCTCACTGAAATAGCCACACAGCAAACAGCACTTTAAAAAAAAATTTTAAAAAGACATACAAGATTAGTGGAAGGTACACTTAATTTAAAAAATGTAAGAGACCTTTTTTTACCTGTATGATTTGGACTAAAAGGAGGATATGAACAGATACTGCTTATATTCTAGGCGAAAGCATAAAGGTAAAATGATATAAAATGGCATGAAATAATTGATGTACTATGCTAACAACCAAAAAACCCCTCCACACAGTGCTCCTTCTCGGGTACTGCAAGTATTCCTTGGGTACAGTACTTAATGTACTTCAGTTTTCAATGCTTATTTTACATTTGTACAGTGAAGAGTTTCAAAAGGAAAAAAAATGGGTGAATCTGATTTGGAACCAACAAAATTAAAATCAAGCAATTCAGACCTTAGGATTCAACTCTCCACAAAGTATCTCATCCTGTGTTGCTCAAGCCTGTCTACTGTAAAGTCACCTGAAAAGAGAACTGCAAGAACAATAACACAGATCATAACAGAGTAAATTAAAGGCAGATTTTCGGATTTCTGCCTGTCTTCCTCAGGTTAAATAATGTCCCTGGTAAACAAATTCTGATCTTAAATGATAAAGACTTTTTGTTCCAGGTATCTTGCGAAATCGGTTCTTGCTCTTGTGCATGATGTGTGCTGATGAATCAGAGATAGTATTTGGCTCTTGAGGCTGTTTCAGTGGGCCTGCTTTTCTAAGTTTGAAGAAGGCAGAGAGAGAATCTGTGCAGAGATCACAAAAAAATTTTAAAAAGAAAAAGAAAGAAAGAAGTGGTAAATTGTAGAATCCTATTTTTGGTTTTTTTAGAACATGTGATACCTGACCCCATGCCCCCATGCACACACTCCCATTTCTGGTGGCCAGCTCACCTTTTCACTAAGTCCAAGGGTTGCTGGAACACCTCTTCTGCTGGAAGGTGTGCAGGTGTGCTTGGATTAGCCATGGGGAATCACTGGAGAGTGAGTGGTAGAGGAAGTCACCCTCCTGTGATACCAACTCACAGCCTCTGTGGGTCCTGTCTCCTGCTCTCTGAAGGAGCTGCGCTGGGAACTTGGGCTCTTCTCACTGAGTGGTTATTTTTATAATAGTTACTATTTGTGGTATTGTATTAGGAGTATTAAGGTATTCATTACACCAACTGTTTGCTTTAAAATACTTTGTGGGTGAGCTTTTATTGCTCAGGAATGGCGCCAGATGGACAGTCCTGAGGAGCAAAGTCCTCATGCTATCTGCAGATCACGGCACAAGCAGTGGCACATTAAGTTCTTCCTCTTCTGTCTTCCTCCACCACCAGCCTGATAATTCAGGAGGAAAAGGGCACCCCAGAGCCTGTGGTGCCTCTCTAGAGAGACCAACATCACAGCCAGCTGTTGAGGTGGCAGATTTGAGACACATTTTTTGTACCTCCGTGGGGGTTTTTCCAGAGGCTGCCTGGGATTTGGCTGTTTACAGCCTCTTAAAACATCCTTCCTGAAAGTTGGGGCAATTTTTGTAGCAGTTGCTGTTTGTTATATGAATCCACACTGAACAGGCTTTACAGTAGTTCTATCTCAAGCACCTGGAGTTGTGATGTACCTTTTTGAATCAATTTTATCCCCTCGATTAGGGCAGGGGCACAGTTTCCAAAAGGGATTGAACTGGTCATGTCCATCCTTGTGTCAATAATGGAAGCCATTCACACAGAACGAAATAACCTGTTGTGCCTGGTAGTTCCTTAATGCAAGTCTTTGTCCCTTGTTTGCATCTCACTTGGAGCACTGCTTATCACTTTCCACCCTTAAATCTGTCTGGCTTCTTGCTTTCCTGAAACACCGAGCCTATGATGGGTTGAAAAAGCTGCCAACCCTGTCAGCTCTCTGGAGATGTGCTCATCTACCTGGCTGACACTGTTTTCCACAAAGCCTTTGTAGGATCTGGCTCTTAGGCTAGGATGGCTTAGGTTTACAGTGGAAACCCTAAATATGACAATATTGACAACTTCCACCCTAGGGTGGTGTTCTGCCGTGGCAATTTCTTCACTGGGGAAGGACCACTCAAAGTACAGTGACGCTTCTCGTGCTTTGCTTATGTGCTGCACGCTCAAAAAGGAAAGCAAAAAAGCAAATCTGGGAGTCTCATAAAAACATCTGATTTTCCTCCTAGTATCAGTGAATGCTGATCTGACCTCACACTGCACTCTCAGCGTCCGCAGGAGTTTAAGGGTTCAGGCTTACCTCATCTCCAAGCACACATTTTGCCCTCTAAAACAGAAAAATCCTGTGCCACAAAAACGGGCAGCTGCTTTTTGATTGTGCGCTCATCGCATTTTTTCACGTGTGAGACATGACATGCTCTGTCAAGCCACCGTATTCAAACTTCCCCTAATATATTTCATTTTTATTAGCGATGGAGGACAGGTGATTTGAATCTTAATCCTAGGGGGTGATATGTGTGTGAGGTGTAGAACACCTAGGCGTGCGCCGTGGTGCAGCTATTGCAACCAGCTCACATGCTTTGCATATCAATCTCGAGGCTTTTGCTATGCCCAGCTTTTCTAGGGGCAGTTGGTGGGAATTAAAACATGAGAGGTGCAGGCCACTTTATACCACTGTATCTCCCCTTCCTATTGTTAAGTTTTTTATTCCTCTTTTCCCTTACTATGTATTTATACTCCTGCCAAGTTCCAAGGGAGCAGAAAAGCTGCTCCTTGTATTATTACTAAGTGATGCTTTCGACAAGTCAGGCTTTCAGAGAGGAGAAAGCATCAGGCAGGCAGGTGAAGACAATTTCTGCATTGCAGAGTTACTGTCTTACATGTGCATGTCCTGTGGGATGGAACTTAACCATTCGCAGCTCTCCTGTGTTCATGCTCCTTGTGAAACTCATTCCAGGCCAAGATCTTTCTGTTTGCCTCCATTTGGTTCGAATGGCCTCCTGACTCCAGAAACTCTCTCCCCTCCAATCCACAGGTGCTAGGAGCTGTGTTTGGGGCAGCCTAGCTGAGCTGCTGTTAGGCAAGAAACGGGACAAACAGGTTAAAAAAAGTCTGCGTTCCCGGGTGGGTAAAGCTGAAGGAGAGCAAGGAAATCACCCTGGCTAAGCAGCAAACAAAAAGATGTTATTTTGTCCTTTCTGTTGTAGTGTTTGTGTGGAGCAGCAGCTGCCAGCACGGATGGTTTCCCTAAGTGCTTGCAGGGAGTCCTACTCCCGGCGAGACCAGGGCAGGCACTGCCCTGCTGCGGGGCCTTTCTCCTGGGACAGGCAGAGGCCTCCCCGTGCTCTGAGCCGAGTTCACGGCCTTGCCCCCACAGCTCTCGGGAAGGTCACTGTGTTTGCAGGCGCCGGAGGAATGTGCTTTTGACGCTGGCAAAGCCTGACACCAGAGGAAGCAGTCCCAAGTGCTTCCTCGGGTTTTCCCTGCAAAAAGGGGGCAGGGGCAGAGAGAGGACAAAGATGAATTTCTCTTGCAATGGACACGAGTCATGCAAAGCTCTTCATGAAAGCTGGGTCACATAAACCCTTCCCTCTTGCCCTCCCACACAGGGAGCCAGAACAAGTTGTGTACACTGCTTTACCTGCATTTTGATGTCTCAAGGCACTCACGGACCTCAGGCTAGCTCTGTATCAGGGACAGCTTCCATGGGGGCAGCAAGATTAAATTTTTAATCTCTGAAATTAAAAAGGGCATTTTACCTTATGGGGAAAAAATTACCTTGGGACATTTGCAGAGAGTAAAAAGAAACAGCATGTAACAGTGTGGACAAAGTCCTGACCTGAAGCGCGATGAACTGCACCAACGCCTTCGGTACAGCTACAAGTTTATAGTGTTCTGGAGTGTTGTTTATGTTACTATAAAAAAAGGTGAGAAAATATATTCAGTTACTTTCTGTTTCTCCCCATTGAGCAGATGGCAATTCATAGCTCAAACTGTTTTTAAGCCATTTCACATTTTACTAATAAGTACAATATGCTTTTCAACAACAAGCCGTGCTCAGGCACTTCTGCAGGGGTTATGTCATTGCTCAGGTAGCTCAGAAATCAGAGACTTTAGGAATCCTGTTGCATTGTAGTGGCAAGGATTTTCCAGTTAAGTCTCACGTGGTGGAAAACACAAGCTGAAACCTCTCCCACTTCTTGTTTCAAATTATTTCTAATTTTGCAGGCCACAAATAATAGTGCACTTACCTGAACCACCTCAGTCTGCAATTGTTTCTACCAACTATATTCTTCGTAGAAGAAACCATCCTTTTTAAGGAGCTGAATATTCTTTACATTTTAAGTGTATAATAATAGGTGGAGATGGCCATTGGAAAAAGAGAAAAAAATATTGAGCAGTTCTGTTCCAGGAAGTTTTGGTGCTTTAGAATGAAAGCTGTTAATATTGCATGCATTGGAAAATTCTCACCATTACATCCGTGGTTTTCTCAAAACCTGTTAAATTATATGAGTGCAGAAATAAGGAAGAGTGGGTTTTATTATTAATTTACACTCATTTTAAGCCGGCATGTGGTGGCAGGTCCTCCAAACAAACCCGAGGCACAGATTAGAGCTGAAAGTTTTGGAAATGTTCTAAATCTTGTAGCATTGCAGAGAGGAAGTGTAATATTAAACTGACAAATTGAATATATCTGTTTTTTTTAATGTAATTCACAGTTTCTTCCTATTATTTTTTACTACCCATGGAGATAAAGCAAAACAAATTCCTCAAAACAGAGAGAAATATATTTCCAGATACCTTTTCCTATTAAGTAATATATCTCTCTCATACATATGTACTGTCAAATCCATTCCTTTTCCACACCGCGTCTCCAGCCAGAAGTGTTGGCTATGCAAATATTGCAGAACCGACTCTTAACATATGTGCTGTGTGCCTGGCTACAGCTACACGGGAAACTCTAGGTAATAATTAGAGTCTGCATATATTATCTTGCAATTATAATTTTACATAATCGGTTATGTAATCTCAAGGCTGGTATGCAGTGAGAAACTGGGGTTACGTCAGAATTCTTCGGAAGAAAAATAAAATTATTGATTGTAAGTGCACGTCCTAGCGAGGAAGGAGTGCAGACGGATGGTGCAGCTCGGAATATCTCGGCGGTGGAAGCCACGCTGGCTCTCGCTGAGGCGGGACTCGCCCCCCAGGAGCGAGCAGGGGCATCCCGGCGGCTCCGGGGGTGGGGGGGCGGGAGCGGGGAAGGGGACAAGAAAACGAAGCAGAAGTGGGAAGGTGATAAAGTGGCGAGCGCTGGTTTATTGTAGGAGCCTGTGCTCGTTCCCAGCTACGGAAACGCTGCCGGAGAGGAGCGGGATGCGGAGCTGGGGCCGCGGGCTCGGGTCCGCTGCGAGCCGCGGATCGAGCCGAGCCCGTCCGCCCCTTCCCTCGGGGGCTACGACAGCGGCATCCAACAGCCCCTGCCCGAGCCGCTGCCACGGCCCGAACGGGCCGGGGGTGTGCGGGGAGACCCCACGGGAAAAAAATGAAATAACCCAGGCACGCCGGGAAAACAACGGAGTGATAAATAAACCACAAAGTGAATCAGATGAAATCGCCAGGCGTTCACTCCCGATAAACAGCAAGCTTTATAATATCCAGGTGTTGGGGAAAGCTGTTGTCTTATAGTTTATAAATCCCTGCTGGTGGGAGGGAGGGTGAGAATCTTTGGAGGTGAATGAAATATCAAATCACGAGGCTGTATGTAGATTTATGATTGCATAAGAGGCTCAATCATTTCCATATATTGAAATGTGCTGTCCTTTCCACGACTGCCCAGCCCTTGGAGGGAGAGAGACGCTCGATTCCGCCTTGATCAATGCTGACTGTGAAGCAAGGAGGAGGAGAAGGGGGGGACCAGGCTGGCACCAGATGGAGCAGGGTCTAGGGAAAGGTCAAGGTTAGCTCAGGCTGCTATTGAATCGGTTGCAGCCTCACAGATAGATCTCTGCCTCCGAGGCACCCACTGGGGCTTCTCAGAATCAAATCTAATAGAAAAGGCAGTCACAGAATGAAATCGCTTCATCTGAATGCTAAAATTGTTATTAGGCTACATTAGAGAGATACCGGGCACATGATTACCAAAAAAGGAAGCATGCCTAGCAGTTTGCGACTGAAATAAAAGCTGTGAATATGTTGATACCATCGGCGATGTGCAAAGATAATAGATAACAGGAGAGAGGGGCAGGGAGAGACGCATGTGTGTAATGAACAGATTAACATATTGATGCGGATGTATGTATCCGTATAAAATTATCCATGTGCATATCCCTGTCTGCGCCAGGGTCCGTTCGTACGTACGCAGGGAGGAACACTTGAATTCCTGCCTGTCCTGCAGTGGCCCTGGTCCTCAGCACTACCAGGACATTTGTTAATTGATTTGGATCAAAGTTAGGGACCAAGAAGTGGGAGCTGACTCAGAGGAGAGGTTTGGTGGTGGCTCCTTGCAGGACCCCACCTGCAGCCACCCTTGGCTCATGTTGTGGTGGTTGCTGTCACTTCGATTTTTGATTTTAAGTCCTGGTGGAAGCACAGGGCTCAGACATTGTTCAAGGCCATTCATTTTTGGGCTCATCTCAGGCAAAGTTCTGAGGAAATGCCATTAGGTGTACACACATGTGCAGACACCCCACGTCCCGGACACAGGAGCGTGATGTGAGCACACACATATGTGTTTGGAGCAGCGGTGCTGTCAGCTGGCTTACGGAGATCAAAGCGAGGCTCTTCCCAGTTACCCGCTCCTCCACGTTACCGATTCTTTAACCTACCGCACAGCCATATCTTAAAGAAGGATTTAGTCTTGTAAAATAAATGCTGGCTTCACTAGATTAAACATGATGACTGCACTCTAAGGGTTAATAAATTTAGAATTAACAGATCATCCCAGCTTGATACAGCTACTATAGATGATTTAATATGCAGCCTAAGCAGGTTGACAGTCAGCTCACAGATGCAGATAAGATCAAACAGTCTCTTGATTCAATAGATTGAATGGTTGTACTGAGTGTCTGGAAGGTGAGTGACAGTACGTATATGGCAGGGGTTCTGGTAAAGAAGGGCTTCGATTCCCCACTGCTGTGCACTGTACTGGTTTTCCTTTTCTAGCAGTCAACCTTTTTCAGCAATCAAACCCGGAGTTAACATGAAAAAAATATGTCTCAAATATAGTTCAGGAGAGTTATTTGAAGTTTTCAGTAATGAAAAGCTCCACACTTTAATAGTAATCACCATTACTATCGCTAGTCTGCACTTCAGATTCCTTCTCCACGGACAAGGCCATTGCCACCCACTCCATCCCACAGGGAGTCTCAGCTGTCCACAGGCTCTGTCTGTCTGTCCACACTAGTCCCCTCCCCTGGCACACCTAAATCCACAGGAAGAAGCTATTTTGGAGGCCAAACAGGGACACCTTGCCCCAGACAGCCCCTGGGACTTAGTGAGTGCAGCCTTATCCTGATTTGCCATCCAGAGGCTTTAGCTGTATGAAACCTCAATGGATGCAGAGTGACAAAGACAATTCCCCTGGAATGGGGTTTTCTTCTCAGCTCTTTTGCTTTTCTGCCTTAAAAGTTAATGTCTGTAGTAACTCTTCTGTGGTTTATGTTTTCGTTTTTGCTCTCCTGTCCTATTTAAATGGGAATGTAAAACAGTCCTCATGGAGACTGGTGAGCAATGGGATGACAGAGTGGTCTCTAACAATTTTATTATTTGATCAAGAGTAAAAGCTCCACCTGAACCATTAGATTTTACAATATGAATATGTTTCCAGGCAATTTTAAAAATGCGTATTATGTATTCAATAGACCGTCACAGGTCTGAATTGTGTCTTATTGTATTATATGGGGCCACCACCATACTGATAGGGATATTTGTGCTAAAGTTACTGCACATCTGAGCGCTTATAAATTAGCAGTATTGTTTACTTTGGTGGGGTTTTAAAAATACTCCCATGGTTTTGACGAATGCCCTGCAGAAGGTTGGTGCGACAAGCAGTGCTGCCTTGAATCTGCCAGCAAAGCAAACCCAGAACCCACCTGAGATCTCTTTCTTTGTGATTTTTTAAAATGGGCTCATGTACTTTTGCAAGCGCTTACCTGTGAATTATAGTTTCATTTTAATTTAGAAACCAGTGGCTCCCTTTCCATCCTTTAAATATTGAGTTGGAAAAGAGAGGGCCTGGGTGTGTGCTTTGGATACAGATCCACATGTGACCCTCCACAGATTTTCCTGAGCAAGTCTCCGATGCCACATGGGGACGAACCAGTCTTTTTCCTGCTCCATGCCTAGGAGCACCTCTCAGGTGAGCCGATGGAGGCACGAAAATCTTCATCTTGTAATTAGAGAGAGCCGACATCAAACTGCCAGCACTCCTCAGAGCAAAGGAAGAGCATTCGGATGCCCCTTGCAAAAGAAATCCCGAAGAAGAAGAGCCCACAAACACACCGGGCAAGCCCGTGTGAGGCAGCGTGAAGGCTGAGAGCACTCAGGGAACCCGTGGGACTCGGAGGAGCGCTGTCCTTGCCGCCGAGCCCTGCTCCGGGGGCCCCGCGGGGGCATCCGGGGGGACTCGGGCGCGGAGGGGCCCCCCGGATGCCCCCGCGGCGGCGGTGCCGCTTCCCAAGGCGGAACCAGCGAAACCAGTTATCTGGCAGCAATTTGCATATTGATAGTGCCTCCTGCCGTTCTCCCTGATTGCTTTACAGGAAGGAAAGGTAACAGGAAAATATTGAACCCCCTCTCAAAAATGGCAAAGAGGCTTCTACGTGCACGGGGGCTCTGATGGAAGAGTAAAGCCTGGTGAAGCCCATGGCAGGAGATTTGTTTGCCAAACTAATTTTTGTCTTAGGATTAGAAAGCAGTTGCGTGTTTATTTTATTTTTTTTTTAAAGTTCTGAGGCTGAAAATGTAAGGTCTGTGCTTCTGTGCTAGAGACGAGCGCTGATCACTTCAGGGAAAAATAATTAGCTTCGTCATATTCACTGAATGTGTAAGTCTAAGGAGGAGGCAATCCTCAGAGATTGGGAAAGACACTGAATAGACACTTTAAATGTACAGTGTCATGGTACATATATTTTTTAGTCCCACTCACAAGAAATGTACAGATGTGCAGGATGGCATTGAATATAAGAGCTAATTTGGGCTCTATTAATAGAGAATAGTTTCACTTTTATTGGCTCCAAGTACGGTGGCTGCCGAAGACACACCTATTTGAATGAGGCACTTTTGGCCTTCCTTGTAAGAACAGCCACGGCTGTGTCCTTGTACATCCCTGAGCGTTTGGATTCCTTCAGTTCTGGGCAGAACCAACCAGGGTGCCAGGAGCCTGTAGTTCATCTCACCCCCATGCTGAGGGGCTCTTCAGGGCTGTTCAGGAGGAGATGGCAGTGGATCACATTGCTCCAGCCACATCTAGACCAAACTTCTCTCTGCAGCCTGTGGGGGATAGCACTTACAGCCTGGTGCTCTGCTATGGCCTGGATTTACCCTGTGGATATCTATAGCACCCAAACGTCTGAGGGAGGTGTGTGTCAGCACAGACAGTCCATGGAGCTCTCTCTCTCCATGTGTTTATGTCTATTTCTCTCTCTCTAGGCTCTCAGATGCTGTGAAACTAAATACGATAGGGCAAATTACAGTCTAAATTGTGAATACATTAATTTCAGTATGGTAATATCAAACATTGTACTTATTTCTGATTTCTGTATTTAATTTCCCTTGCTTTTTTAAATGCTGGGGAATAGTTGCTCAGTGAACAATAGCATTAGTACAATAACTCGCTGCAACCCCAGCATTCATACTTAATGCACATCAGCTTTCTATGTAAAACCATACAATATACTTGCATGTTATTTTAATTGAGTGAAATCTTATTCATACTGGTGGGAGAAGGCATTCTTTTCACTGCAGCCAGGATTCATACTGCACTGACAAAATTATATGTGCTGACAATAACAAATGGTGGCGAAACTATCCAAACTGCTCAAAGAAGAGGGCTCTTATCACAGGTTATTCACCACCACTTCTGCTCCCCCTCAGCGCTGTGTCTTTCTGTGCAGCTTTGGGCTATATAGTAATTTATTCTTCTGACTACAGAGACTAGCATTAAAATATTATTGTAAGCATTTTAACAATTAGGCTGAAATTTTGCATGGAATAAATATGGCAAAGGAGAAAACGCACAGTAAAGCTATCCTTATTTTTAGGCACAGAGAAAGGACTCTGCTCTCTCAACTATTAATTATTTTTCATCTAGATCCTCTCACAAACTATGTCATGTTCTGCAAAGCAGGCGCATTTCTTCTTGGCTGAAGCTAAAAGCTAAACCTAAATGTCACCTGAAACAGTAATATAAAGCGAATATAGAGAATGATGATTGTGTATGTTAAATTTCAGTTCAATGCATTCTAAGTGACTAAAAGTTGAAGCTCTAAAAAGCAATGTGAGTTATTTACAGAAGATGTTAAGGCACCAATCTAACAGCATGCTTGAGTACATGCTTACTTTAAGCATGTAAGTACAGCTGATGTGCCCAAAGATAAATATGTGCTTAAGAATTTTGCAGTACCCAAGGCCAAGTAGATTCCTCTGGTAGGGGATATATCAAGCAGAGTTAGAGGAGGAAAATCCTTTTTTATTGCACTGTCCTTCTCCACTGTCCCTCACACCAAGCATGCTAGGAAGGAGGGACTATTCTCAGCAGCAGATAAGTAAACAACTAAATCTTTCTTCATCTTGTGTAGCAAAACTAATTTCTCAATGGAAATAATTTCTTTTTGATTGCTGATGTTGGGTTCTCCAGATTAGTGATTTTTTTTTTTCGTTATTCTACTTTTAAAAATCGATTTGAGGTATGGCTGGATTTATTTTTCAAGACAAAATGTTTGCCTTTCTCTGCCTGCCACCTCCAGAGTAGGGCTTTCCAGATTTCCTCATAGGGTGAGTTTGATTCCCTTAGATCTAATCTTGCACCAAAGTGCACTTACCAGCTCAAGCCAGAAAAGGAATTAAAAAAGCTGTTTGTGTCAATGACCTGTCTTCCTACTGCTCATAGGCTTGGACACAGTGACCTGCTTAGATTCATGGCTTGGGATTTCAGCAGTGACTTGGAAGGACCAGCTTGTGCCTTTGTGGGTTCCTGTGAGGCAAGACAGAGTAATCCTGATGAAGGGGGGGATTTGGATGTGTGGAACATCTTGCTGAGGAGAACCTGACTTCTCACAGGGCTTTGTTTTGGAATGGCTTGTGCACAACAACCCCCCAGCAAGAGAGCCCCAGGCTGCAGCCTGGCTTGGTCAAAGCCCTTCCTGAAACAGATGGAGATGCTGTTCATGAGTTCAAGTGTCCCTGCTCCGTAACTGTGTGGGGAGGTGCGCATGGAAACCGTGAGATCCAGCTCTATGAGAGCAATCCATTCACAGCTTGTGGCTCATCTTTGTGGCCCTGGGCTGGGCTTTTTTTGCTGTAGGGTCAAAGAAAATCTCAAGTCTGCATCTAAACCAGACCATGCCCTCTTTATCTTAGTGTGATTTGAGGTGATAAAAACTACCTTTTGGAAGTTTAAAGCTAGAGAAAAGTAGGGAGCATTTATCAGCAGAATCCTTTGTAACACAAAGCAATATTTAAACTTGGGGTCAATATTCAAAGCTGAATGGCTCATCCCTTTCTAAGTGATGCCAGCACACAGGTAGGATGCATTTCCACACATTTCTGGGGGGAAGATAAAGCCCAGGGAGACTCAAAGATTCTGAGAAACTGTTAGCAAAGGTATTTATTTATGTTCTCTTTATCTTACACATTTAGGACCCTCTTTGGAGATAACTAAAGTGTCATTTCTTGTTCCTGGCCTCTTCTCAGTGTATAGGAACACACAGGTGGGCCAGGGTGGCAGGCGTGCCCCGTGAAATCCTCTGGGTAGCTGTAGCTTTACCTTGGGTATCTATACATATTCCATTGAATAAGGAGCTTCAGAAGAGCTAGAAGTACCAAATTCATACCCTAGATGTCAGTAAAAGAAAAAAACATTAAAACCCATTAAAAATCATTTTATAAAAGTCTGTGAATCAAGCAATGGGTTAGCCAATTATTCATAAGATAATTCCCTATATGGACTGACAGTTGGAATCCCAAGTTTCAGCTCAATCAAATTTACACAGCCCAAGTTATAACCTCTTCAAGATGGGGATTGTAACAGGAGCACTGACAGACCATAACTACTGTGCCTCTTTAGTAACAAAAGCTCAACTACCTCACTGTGCCGTGGCTGCTGGTGGTGCAATAATTAAGACTGTATGGATTTGCATTATAGGTCAGGTTCTGGGAGGTTTTAAATGTACATAGTTTTAATCATGTTAGCTTGAAACGTAGCATAGAAATGCTCAGGGGCAGGTTACATGTTTACTTATAACAAGATATATAAATATTAAACCTACAATATGGCAAATAACTAAGTAGCGCAAACTAAACCCAGTTTGGCTGAAATCAAACATTTGATTAAAAATGAGATTTTATGGGCATTTAGTAGTGTCTTCCTCTGCCTGCTCACACACAAGCAAAACTCTTTGTGTGCTTCAAGGGAGGGTTTTGGCCATTTCAAAGTCTGTTCCCTGAGCACTTTGTGCCATTTATTTTATAGTCATCCCCAGAAAGCCCAGTCAAGGTTCAGGACTCCATCATGCTAGGTGCTGTGCAAGCAGAGGCAGGCTGAAATCCCAGACCTTGCTGAAACCCACGGAAAAAAGTCTCCCAAGTTCAGGGTTTTATTCCAGGTCCTGCCTAGGGCGAGCCGATAACGAAATCTTTGTCACCTGGCGCTCAGATGTCTGTGATCCTGCACGGACTCGCTGCTGTGTGTGCTGTGCTTGCTAGTAAGAGCTTGCAAAATCGGAGTTTATTTTGAGCCTTTATTAAAAAGGGGAAAAAAAAAAAAAGGAGAAAAGGCAAAGCAGCGCACCCAAGTTTCTCCTGCGGGAATACTAATGCACATACTATTTCTAGAACGTGCAAGTCCTCTGCTCATTCACAGGAGTCAGCCTGGTGTGATAAGAGTTCCACCCACGTTGCCTCCGCCTGATTGAGACTATCAAGACGGTGTCGGAAAGCACCCCGTGCGATCTGCCGTTATATAATGCAGCCCAGCTCCGGGGAACTGGCAGAGTTTTGGAATTTGTGTTTGGTCCTAATGTTCTGTAATGTTGGCAAGTGAGATTCCTGCTCTGAGTGAGTGACAGTTGGAGCTTCGAAGCAGGAACATTTGCCCACCAAAGTTGCTGAACTCACCCACTGCCAAGTCTGTCACTAAATTAGCAGATAGGCAGGGACAGCAGTACGTGGCATGAACTGTGTCACACTCCTTTGCACCTTCAGGTCCCAGTCCTGTGTGCCTGCCTGTGAGATGGAGGAAGGCCACACTTCTCAATTTTAGAGTTTTATGTCCCTTTCTACAGCAACCTCTAATTACCTCATGTGCTTGAATGTAGGGAGGACCACGCTGTATCTCAGGCAGAGAGCTGAGGCATGAGGAAAGGGACAGATATATTTTGGCAGATTTAAATCATAGACTAATTTTTACAGCATGAATGTTCTCACCTGGACACTCTGTCCTGCTGCTGCAGGTTACTGCCATTGCTGTGGGACAGGGATGGGTGCCCACCTCTGCTCTCAGCAATTCCAGAGTATGAACTGGTGTCTCAGGGCTCTGGTTCAGAAGGGACAGGCTGACCCGGGATGGGCATTCAGCTAATGAGACAGACCTTTCTCTAAGGTTGGTTTCCCCTTGGTGGCAGCCTGAAACCCACCATGGCCCTGATTTCAGCATGTACCTCAGAGTTTGCTGAGGTGTGAGGCCACATTTCCTCCAGCTGACTTTGCTCTGGGGCTGGGAGTCTGTAGCCAAAGAGCAGCTGATAACATGGCCAGGGGTGACTGTAGCTCCAAATGCTGCAGCAGGACTGCGAGGCATCCCCTGCCACTTGGGCAAAGAACGGTTGTGGAGGAGCATGAGGTGAGACAAGTTTGTGTCCATCTGCAGAACACGATCACTGGGTCATCTCCTGTGCTGGCCTGGGTTTGTTTTCACCTGCCCTTCCAATCTACCAGCGTTTCTGGGTGTTAGCAGTCAGCATTTGGGCATTTCTCACTGTGTTTACTTGTAGCTTGCACGGCATTTGTTAGTACAACCCAGCAAGGGACAGCAGTGTGCAAGAGGTACAGACAGGGCTAAAGATGCTCGGTGTGTCGCAGAGGTGCTGCGAGGGTGGAAGCAGAGATGGAGGAGATGCAGCTTGTGGGGTGCAGCGGGGCAGTGATGGGGTGTGTTGCCCTTGCTCCACAGGTCCCCTGGGGTGCTCCCATCCCCAGCTGTGCCCCCTGGCCCTGCCTTTGCCGCCGGTGCCGGGGCCAGCTCGGAGGCAGCTCAGCCCCCTGCCCCGGGACGCGCCGGGGCCGGTCCCCGTGGGGCTGACCCTGCTGCCACCATCAGCCTCTCCGGCAGCGCCGGGGGCCATCCGATCCCCCCTTTCCGCGGGGTGTCCGAGCCCAGGACACTGACGGGGGGTACCGTGTCTCTGGGGGCTCAGCCCGGTCCTGCGGCAGGGGGCGGCTCCACGTCCCTCCCCACAGCGAAGGCAGCGCCCGGCGCTGGGGCTGAGGCTGTAGCAAACTCCCTCGCAAGAGCTGTTTGTTGACCACATTCACGTTCAGAGCCCTGAAGCTAAAAGCACTTTACACCATAAAATAAAAGCACTGTCTTTTTTTCTAAAAGGTTACGTCTGGAGGCCACGCTGCTCATACTTCATACAGAAAACTACTGAAAGGGCTATGAAATCCTCTATGATTTACACTCCCTCTCAGTGCATTAGGATATAGATCTACTCGACTCTAAAAATACTGTGGAGTTTCTAACCGACGTGAATATATGTGCATTATTTCAGAAAGTCTGTTAGAAAACTTGTCAACACATTATAAAGCATAAACCAGGACTTGGCCATTAAATACAGAGATCAGAGACAAAATGTATACGGCAGGAAGTACAGAGAAAAGTCCCTCCATTCAAAAAAAAAGTCTATTAGCTAAAAGTTTACACACAATATACACCAAAAGGTTTAGAGAGAGACCGTGGACCGCAATTACAAGGCATAAATGGAATCAGTAGGGGCTTTACAGTCCCCAGCGCAGTTAACTGGGCTGCCAGAAAATAATTTTAATATTGTCATAATTTATTACCCACCGAAAGCCACATCAAGGATTGTAAATACAGTCACTTTGTGTCCACGACTGCTCATTAAACAGCCTCGTTCCCTTCCCCTAAAAATACAATGAAATAAAAACCCACCTGCATTATTAATCTGCGGTCATGCCGTGTTAAAAATGTCTTCTCACTCCTTTTCTTTCTTGAGGTTTGTTATCTCCCTCCAATCACATGACAATGCGAAGCGCTGGGGGAGGGGGGGGACAGGAACGAGGGGGAGCCCAGCACTATTGCGATCAAATGCTAATATTAATAATTATCCAGCCAGGATGAAATATTATTTTTAAGGCAGCGAGTTTCCATTTAATTCGAGGCATTTTTACGGTGCTGGAATTAAGGGCATGCTGATGGTAAGAACATCCTCGCTGCCATTCATGAAAGCATCTGTAAAATTAGCTCCTGACTGTAGGTTTTGAGATGCGGTCTGGGAAGTCACCTCTGGAATCTCAAACACGGCACGATAATGAAACAGATTCAGTTGTCACCAAATGCTTAATTTGCTATGATTTTTAAAAAAGAAAATCAATGAAACGATGCCTGTGATTGGGAATAAGCACAGGTAGGTGTTCTGATGCAGGTTGGCTTTAGAGACCGTAATGAATTGTAATTCAGAGGAGTGTTAACTGCGAACCGCAGAACCTTTCAGGGGTAATAAAGTCATTACTTTTTACATTGCAGCCACCTTCCAAAGCTTTATACGTGCCATTAGATATAAATCAAGCCCCATATATATATATATCTACATCTCCGGTACAGACACACACGCCCATGTTTCGCGTAGGGACATGTGCACGCCTGGCACCGCCAGCCCTGCGAGCGGCGCGAGCCCAGGAGCCGCCGCTGCTGTCGCCTACGGCTGGGTCCCCCCGCCACATCCCGCATCTGCTCCCGCACCCTGCCCCGGCAGCCGCGGGGCGCATCTCCGCGCCGGGGTCGCCAGTGCCGGTGGATAAAGGACGGCAGCGGGGGCCGAGGGGGGGCTGAGCGGCAGCGGGCGGAGCGGGGGGGCGGCTGGCGGGAAGCTGAAACCATCCCACGGCGGAGCGGCTCGGCCCGGCCCCTGACAGCTCCGCCGGTGCGCGCTAGGGCTCGCCCCGCCAACAGGTCCCCGCCGAGCCCCGGCCCCCGCCCGCCCCTCGCTCCCCCGGGCGGCCGCGGCTCTGCCTGGCAAAGTCTCCCTTACGGCGGCGGGCAGCTCCTGGTTCCCCCGGGCTCTCGCCCGACGCTCCGCTCCGGCTGTCCGTCGCCGTCCCGGGCACGGTTACCCCCTCGCACTCCCTTCGCAGCCGCACTTTGCTCCGCACACCCGTTCGCGTCCAGAGCTTATTTCTACCGCAACCTGATCCCTCCCGGTGCCGGCAGTGCTCGCCTCGCTTCGGGTCCTTTAGGCGAAGTTGCAGCCGCAGCCGCCGCCGCCGCATCCTCCCAACTCCAGCCACTTCTCGGTGCCTCCTGCCGCCTCGGCTCCCCCCCTCTCCCGCCCTCCCCCGTTGCCAGCCCGCTGCCCGCGCCGCCCCGCCGCCGGCAGCCCCGCGTCTCCCTTCCGTTCAGAGCCCGTGGCTGCGGGCAGGACTCGGAGCGCCGCCGGGGAAGAAGGGGGGTCCGGGGCTGGCGGGCGCGAGCAGCCCGCGGGGAAAGCTGCGAGGTCCCGCTGCCCTCCGCTCCCCCCCGCCCCGCTCCTGCGGCTTCTCCTCCCGTGCCTGCCGCTTCCTCGCCCGCCAAACTCCGCTCGCTGCTCCCCCGCCCGCCCCGGGGCAAGGCCCGCCGCCGAAGTTTCTCGCGGCCCGGCCCGAGCCCCCGCCGCCCCCCAGCTTCCCGCGCGGCCGCTGCCGCCGTCCCCCGGGGACGGGCCGCAGTTCCCGGGAGGAGGGGACTCGGCGGCTTCGAGGGGGATGGGGGGGGCGAGCGGGGAAGCCGGGAGCCGGATGCCCCCCCCTTGCTTTTTGGGTGGTCTCCGGTCCTACCTGGCTTCCCCCAGCTCCCCCACCTCCTCGGCATAGCCCGCGGCCAGCCTGCCCTGCAGCCCTCTCTGCCCGGCTCTGGCTTCACCGATGTGTTTGCTTTTCCAGCGGGGGTGTGCGTGCGAGAGCTGCCGCTGCCTGCCTGCCTGCTCGCTTTCTCCCGCTCCCTTTCCTCCCTTCTCTCTCCTCGCGTGCGTGTTTAATTTCCCCCCTCGCCCCTCTCCTGGGTCCCCTCTTGCACCCGCTCCTCCGCGGCCACTCGCGGCTCCGGCCGCCGCCCCCTCCGCCCCCGGCCCCCCGGCTCCATTCGGCAGCGTGCGCCGGGCGGCCGGTGCACCCCCCCCCGCCGCGCCCCCTCCCCTCTCCCCCCTGCGATCACTGTCCATTGGCTTGTCCTGCTCTCTTTTTCATGTCCAGCCCCTGATGAGTGTCCATTGGTGTTGCCTTCGCCTTCCCTCCTCCCCTCTCCCCGGCTTGCCCTGCCCATGTTTTGTATGTCTCTGTCCATCCAGGCTCCTGACGTTCAAGTTCGCAGGGACGTCACGTCCGCACTTGAACTTGCAGCTCAGGGGGGCTTTTGCCATTTTTTTCATCTCTCTCTCTCCTTCTCTCTCTCCCTCTCTCTCTCTCCCTCTCCCTCTCTCTCTTTTTTTTCCTTGCACAAAAAAAAAAAAAAAAAAAAAAAAGAGCCATGACTGCTATCCCACAATTCATCTTCCCTGCGCCATCTTTGTATTATTTCTAATTTATTTTGGATGTCAAAAGACATTGATGAAGATATTTTCTCTGGAGTCTCCTTCCTCTCTAACCCGTCTCTCCCGATGTGAACCGAGCGACTCACAAGCCACCGAAGCCACCAACCCACCATGTCGCGCCGCAAGCAAGGCAAACCCCAGCACTTAAGCAAACGGGAATTTTCACGTAAGTAACCCGGAGAGCAATTTATTTAATTTCCCCTTCACGGATTTAATTTTTAATTTGAGCGAGAGCACGGAAAAGAAAAATTTAAAAGTGAGAGCGAGTGAGCGAGTCGGGGAAAAAATTAACTCAGCGCTGGCTCAGGATTCTCAGCATTCCGGTTAATTTGTCCCTCTCTAATTTAATCACCTTGATGACTTTTCTTCTCTTTCTGCCCGTGCCCCTCGCCCGCCGGCGCGCACTCCGCTGCCCCGCTCCGCGCTCGCCTCTCGCCTCCCGCTCTCCGAGCTCTTTGGCGGCAAGAGCGGCAGCTCTCGCCCCGGCACCGGGAGAGGCACGGGCGAGGTGCGGGGCTGCCGGGGGCACAACCGGCCGAAAGTGGGAAGAAATTCCTGCGGGAGCGGCGGGCTGGACGCCAGACACCGCGGTGGCCGGGCGGGCGGAATCTGCGGGCGAGCGGAGCGCGGAGAAAGTCCGGCGGCCGGAGCCCTCCGGGCTGCCGGCGGGCTCGCCCCCTCGCCCCGCGGCGCCCTCCCGGGGGGGGGCTCAGCCGAGCCGAGCCGGGCCGCCTCCCTTTTGTTTCCGCCGCGGGGTGCGGGGTGGCCGTCCCGCCGCCCCCCGCTCCCCGCCGACCCGGGCCGGCGCCGTGCGGGGCTCCGCCGCCCCGACCTCGCCCCGCGCCCGCCCCGCCGCCGCTCCGGCTGGGGCTGGGGCGGGGGGCGGCACCGGGCGGCGAGGGAGCCGAGCCGAGCCGCGCCGCGCCGGCTGGGATTCCCTCCTCGCCCTCGCCTCGCGTTCTCCCGCTCGCTTACTATTTTTTGGAAGATTTTCAAAAAAAAAAAAAAAAAGTGGAAGTGGATTTTGATTGGGAAAAATCTCGTGTCTGAATGTTTACAAGCACCGCGTGTGCGGGGAGCCTCCTGCCAACAAACACAGGCGAGAGCGAGCCCGGGCTGAGCACACACGCGCGCACACACACACGCACACACACACTCGCACCCTCACACCCGCGAACGGCCCTTTCTCGCCGCCGCATTTCAGCCCCAAACCAAATCCGCTCTCCCCGGGAGAGAAAAAACAAACCCCGAGCCCCACCACCCCGTTCGCAACAAAAACTCTCCGGCTCCCTCCGTCCCTCCCTCCAGCCGCCACCACACACACCAGGGCTAGATGCAAGATAAGCGGGAGCGCTCTTTGCACAACAAAAGGCAACTCGAGCTGGAAAGGTTTGGGGCGAGGGGGGTGGGAAGGAAGGGAGAAAAAAAAAAATCCCCTTTTCCTCGGGGTGAGCCGGGGGGAAGGGGAAATGCTGCATGCTTCTCCTCACTCCTTTCCCCCCCTTTTCTTTATTTCTTCCTTTCTCTCTCTCCCATTACTCCCGGCGGGTTTTGTTCCCTCCCAGGGATGGCAGAAAATCCAAGGCCGTTTCTTCCTGCCAACCATCCCCGGCTCCCTCGGCCCTTCGCAAAACCCCCCAAACTTTCCGCCGCGATTTGTCTCCCCCACGGCCGCCCAGACATTCCAGCCAGGTTCGCACATGGAGGGGAAGGAAGCAGCGCTGGTTCTTTGCAGGCGGCCGCACCGCCGCGGGCAGGGCCGGCCGCGGGCTCTGCCTGCCCAAAGTTTGCCCTAAAACCCGGGGTGTGTTGGGGGTTCAGCCCCTCCTCCCGCCCCCAGTCGTTTCTCCCCTCTTTCCCCCGCTACTTTTCGGGGCGCCTTTTTTTTTAAAAAAATTTTTTAATTTTTTTTTTTAAATTGTCGGGATGGGGTGCAGCATCACTGGCTTCTGGGGGTGCGGCTCCCCCTGGAAATGGGGTGAGGGGGAGTGCTTTACCCCCGGGCAGCCCTGGAAGTGGGGTGCGGGGAACGGGAATCGCGGCAGGACCGGAGGAGGGGGTGGGGGCTCCGGCTCGCCCCTCGGGGCAGCGGAGACGGGCGGGATCCCCGCGGCTGTTTCTCGCCGAGAAAGCCGCGGGCCGGCGCGGAGTTCCCGCACGTGCGGGGCGGGAGCGCCGGCCGGGACGGGCCCGGGGGGTTCCTCCGGCGAGAGCCGCCCCGGCGGTGGGGAGGGGAGGGGGTGTGGGTGGGCCGGGAGCTGGGGGGGAAAGGGAGGCCGGGCCGGGGGAGCGGCGCGCCGGGGGATGCGGCGGCGGGGCCGGGGCCGGGGCCGGGGCGGCGGAGGCGGCGGGCGGGCTCCGTGCCCGCTTCGGTCGCTAGGAGGCACAGCGAGATCAAACAACCGGGCAGCCCCGCGAACTTGAACCTGGCCGGCTCCTCCGCTGCCTCCCGGCCGGCGGGAGGGGGAGGGCGCCCAGCTCCCTCCCCTCCACCCCCCCACGCCCCCCCTCCTTCTTCTTCTTTGTTCTTAATTTTGCGCGGAGTTTGCTTGCTCCGGGAGGCAGCGGGGGATGCTCGCCTTCTCCCTCCGCGGGTTTCCCCTCCCTCCCCATAACGTGTTGGCCGTTCCCATTGTACCCCCAAGTCTCCCTTTCCTTGCACCGCACGATCCGAAGATACAAACTTGGGATTAAACAACCCTTTTCCATCCTTCCCACGGTACGGTGCGGGGAAATGCCCCGGCAGCGCATCCGCATTGCCCCGCGGGCATTTCCCCGCACCATACTGTGGCATGTCCCCCCCCCGCATTGCCCCATCAACCCCAGTACCTCCTTTCTCCCGACACTCCAAAATGCATCCCGCTTTTGCCGGTGCGGTTGTTTTGGTGGCTGGGAACAGGGGGAAGAAGGGGGGAGTAGGTGGGCGAAAGGGGAAAGCTGAAAAGACATGTTGGTGGAAGGGCAATTTGCATGAAAAATAGAGACGGATGATTAGGGACCCAGGCAGGGAATTTTGATTGCCCCAGAATTAAAAGATGCATCCTGCAAATCGGAGACAAGACCAGGTGAATTGTATTCTGGTGTTTTCTTTGTAATCCCGGTATTTTATGTTACGTTCTAAAAAGTAGCAGTAATAATAAAAAGCATATTTTTTTGCTGGCTCTGCCTCCATCAGGAGCCAAATGTTTTGCAGCGAACATGGTGCCAGCCGTATTTCATACATTAGTATATAATTCTTGTTAATTAGCAATAATTTACGTTAAGAGCATAGAAAATGTTGAGGTTACAGGTTTTATATCTGTACATTTGATCATCTTGTTATTTTCAAGAACTTTGCCTCCTATAAAATTAATTAGGTGAAATGTGGAGGTGTAATCAGCAACCTCTGAATTACCACTTCATTTCCTGGTTTTGATTGTAAATCAGCCCAGTCCGTACAGACTTTTAGCAAAGTCTATTTTTGTTCAGTGCCACTTTTAACTGTCTGGTGTCAAAGCAGCGGGTTACCTTCCCCTGCTAAATAATAGTGACAGCGTCAGAAAGGAATCAGGCCGCGGGAAAACATTATAATTGAGTAATGATTATGCAGAGCTCCTCGCTAAGCCAGTTGTAAGGGGAACACGGGTGGTTTTGTGTCTTTTTGCTGCGGAGGGTCGATGAGCTCGAAGTTAGATTCGCAAAATACCTTTGTCTGCGGCGTGCAGCGAGCTACCGGTGGAATTAGTCCTGCAATAATTTACTCCCTCGGTCCGAACGCAAGGAACGGCTTGGGGAGAAAAACGCCATGCCCGGCAATCCCGCAGAAACACCCTGCTCCTCTGCCGGCTTCCCGAGGAGCGTGAGACGCACGTTGTGCCTCCTCTCCTGTCGGTCTGTAAGTTTAGAAGAAAACCCCAGCGATTAAGACATTGTTTTTATTAATACGAATGTAACCTTCATATTCCTGTGGTTGACCTTACGTTAAATTAGAAGTAGTACTAGAGGCAAGAAATGATGGACTGGATCCCTGTGTCCTAGTTGGAGCTGAGGTACGGCGAGGTAGTGTGCTCTTTCAATATTATTTTACGCAGCACAACTGGGAGCTACTCCAGATCTTCCTCCTCAATATTCAGCCTAGGTAGGGTTGAAATAAATTTAACCTGAGTTCACTGGATTTTTGCACTTTATCAAAATCAGTTCCAATATTGTGCAGTCAAATTAAAATCTATTTTTTGATTCTCTGTGGCTTTAAGTTCATTAAATGTGAAATTGGCAGCCAGCTAAAGAAGGTCAGGCTGATTAACTGTTTAGGAGTTGTATTCTGTCTCACTTGTGTTACCTGGCAGTGTTTTGAGGTGGGGTGTATTTGTAGTACCCTCTCCTCCTGCTCGCTGCTGTTAGCGTGCGTGTTGTGTTGTGCAGACAGAGGAACACCAACACGCTGCTGGTATTTATTTTTTTTTTTCCCCTCGTGAAAGGCAATAGTGATGGAGACTGCATGGAGATTGCCAAGGTATTTCTCTGCAAATTTAACGTAAAAAAAAAAGCCAACAGAAAAGAGAGCCGAATCTGCCTCGTTAAAGCATCCACTGACGATTCTGTGAGCAGAAATAGCCTCATAATGAAGCTTTTTGGAGCTCATTCAGAAAATTTGTCAACTTTGACAACATTAGGCAAGGTATTTTGAGTTTAAAGAAGGCGCTTCTCAGTGTTGTGAGGAAGTGTGGCAGTTGCTTGGCCAGGCTGATTTTTAGATGCTGAAGGCCACCAGTGCTAACATGTTCAAGATAATTTAAGCATTCCGTTGTTTCAGGATTAAAAAATGCAAAATGACTGATTGCCTTGTTTCCTTAAGTACTAAAAAATATCCCATCCAGCTAATATCTCTGAGTGGACTCGGTGGTGAATTTGCTGTTTATTTCGATCCTGAGGAGTAGCTCAAAAGTGAGAGGTGCCTCCCCCCTCCCCACAGGCATTTCTGCTGCACTTGCTTTTTATCATTTAGGTTTTCTGCCATATATTTATTTATTTATTTATTTATTTATTTGCCTCATCCCCTCCCCCCTCCCCCCCCCCCGAATAACTACCGCCTTTAGGATTTTTTTAAATTGAAAGCTGCAAATGGGTCGATGGGGACAGTGACACAAATCCAGGCGTTTATGTCTGCACGTGCATTCTGAGGGCTGGATGTACCCCGCGTGTCAGTGCCTGGTGTGTGTGGCCACACGGGCTGGCTCTCCCTCTCTTCTCTTTTACACACATGCACACGTTACCTGCACGGCCTGTTGAGGGAATATGCACTGTCTGTGTGTATAGAAACACCTTCTGTCTCCACTGTATTTCTGAATTTTAGAAAGTGGCACTGGTCTGGCTGGTGGAAGATACACACCCATGTGTGTGAGAGTGTGTGCAGTGCTTTTAGCCTTGAATTCATGTACATAAATAATACATACAGCAATAAAACACTGTATTCCCTTCTTGCCGTAGTACCACAAGAGTTTTGCAGTGTATTCTTTCTGCCTATCCATTTAATTTTAGCACCGAATCATTCAAGGAGTCAGAAATTCGCCCTCGTGTAGGAACACGGAGACAGTTGCGGTGCTCGCCCTCCGAGTTCTGCATGCTACAGCTGCTCTTGCAAAATCTCTTCCCTGTAACTGATGAATCCCTGTCCTCGGGGCCGTGCTGACAGCCGTGTTGCTTGGGTTTGGTTGGGGGGAGCAGGCAGACGTTGAGAGCGGGGTGTAATATTCATGAAGAGGGGGCTCGGCGCATTCCTCCCCCTGCGCCCGGTGCCTTTCCCAACAGCTCTAACCATTCTCCTTTTGTTTCTCAAACTGCAGCCGAACCTCTTGAAGCCATTCTCACTGATGACGAACCTGAACATGGCACATTGGGAGCTCCGGAAGGGGACCACGACCTCCTCACTTGTGGCCAGTGTCAGATGAACTTTCCGTTGGGGGACATTCTTATTTTTATTGAGCACAAACGGAAACAATGCAATGGCAGTCTCTGCCTAGAGAAGGCTGTGGATAAGCCACCTTCACCCTCACCAAGTGAGCTGAAAAAAGCATCCAATCCTGTGGAGGTTGGCATCCAGGTTACGCCAGAGGATGACGATTGTTTATCAACGTCATCTAGAGGAATTTGCCCTAAACAGGAACATATAGCAGGTAAATTAAAGCAAGGAGAAGTGTTTGCGAGTTTATTTCTGTTTCAGTTGCAATGTAGCATGTTGGCAGTCGTGCACTGCCATGTCTGTGTGTTCTGCTCGCCGTGATGGCCGGGGTGTCCATGCCCTCCCTGCCTTGGGTTAGTGGTGTTTCCTGGTGCCTGCGCAGCGGCAGGAGCAACAGGCACGTGCCGTGCCAGCCGGTGTTTCTGGCGGTATTGTTTGAGGCCACTCTCGTGATTTGCCTGCATTGTAGTCACCGTCTCCCGGTGTCTCGCCTGCCGGAGCACCGCGGGAGGAGGGTTCCGAGCCTGCCGTGCGAGAAAGCGAGGAGCTTTCGAGTCTTTGGCAAAGTCAGGGGTGAAAGAGTTAACCGAGCATCAGCCAGCCTTGGTTCCATATTGGCTGTCAGCGTATGGACTGTAATTAAACACAGCCCCATGGCAAAGTGACACCACCGACCTTGACTTTAAGATGCCATTTTCGACTGGCCAGGCCAGAGTAGAGAGGGCAGTTGCTGAAGCGCACAGACATGCTTATTCGAAAAGTTTAAGGGCATGTTGGAAATTTCAAAAGGTTGGTTTGACAGGAAAGGCTGCTCTCTGCAGCCTGCCTCCTCAGCCAAATGATAAATGCTTCGCTGTGCTCTCTCTTGTCTCTGATGTGGTTTTGACAGATGTATCTTGATTTTGTTTGCGGTTTACACAACCACATGTCAGCCGTACAAATGTCCAAGGCAGAGTTCTGTTTTGTGCAGCAAACAATATGAAATGTAATTTGAAAAAAGAAAAAAGGAAAATAATTCCATTTCATAGCATAATTTTTTTTTCCTTTTTTTGTAAATCAGAAAGCCATTGCCTATGCAGATATTTTCACGAATGAGGTTAAAAAAATAGAGTATACCATGCGAAAGGAAATCCCAGAGCCCTGGGAGTGTAACAAGGCACGCTCTGCTTTTAAAACCCTGCTAGTAAACAAAAGTAATGCCCATTTGCAGCGAGCGTTTTGAATCACTTCAAACTACGCCAATACTGCTGGTCGAAAAAGGCGAGACCGCAGCCTGTCAACCCCAACGAATGCCTGAACGAGTTTCAAACTCCCCCTCCAGCGATGTTTGGGATGTGGCACTGCCGGTACCTCTCTTCGGGGAGCCCACAGGACCGCTCGGGGTTGTTGGAGGTGCAGTACATCATCACATGATGTGCTGGAGCTTGTCTTGGGCTTGCTTTGGCCACAAAGTTAAACCATAATAGGGCAGTAGGCGCTGGGAGGTTCAGCGGGATCCTCCTGCAGCCTCCCTGGCCTCCAAGCCGGCCGCCAAACCATGCTGGAGAGCTGCAGTTTTGGGGATTTTGTGGTGGCAGCAGATCCGTATCGGTGTATGGTATCTGCCTGCGCACGTGTCTGTGTGCAGAGCCATGTGCGTGCACACGCAGACGTCATGTGAACGAGTATGTGCTGTTTCTGCAGAGTAATCGGTATTTCCTTGAAACATGAATATCTCTACATTTAAGAGGAAACACAGGCTCAGCTACTGCTCAGCTACATTTTGAATGAGTCTTAAACCCCCCAATAATTCCCCGTATTACACTTCCCAGACATGGATGTTAAAGGTGAGGTTTTTTCCCAGAGTGGTAGAGGGCAGTGCCCATTTCCATGTGCTGCCTGCGATCTGACGGAAAACTAGCAGAAGTGTAGGGCATGATTAATGAAGCAGGAGCCTGGCGGAAGGGATTTGTAGTCTTCCGAGCTCTGGAGCCATACTAAATCACCAAATATGGAGGAGCGGTGGTATGATGTAACGCTGTATTTACGTATGGCGCCGCTTCGCTCAAAAGACAAAACACAGTATCTGTCAAGCAAGAATTAAACATGCTGTCATCCCCATGGTCCCAGATAGGTCCCTGGGCTGGAGGGTTGGCCACACCGAGGAGTTCTGCACGAGGGGAGCCCTGTCTGCTGAGGGTTTAGCTCTGGCACTCACTTGGCGCGGGAGGCTCAGTGAGCCAAGTCTCGCTTTTGCATGGCGCAGGTGACGCGAAGCGAGGAAGATTTGGGCTCGTGCGCCGTCACGGGGCCATTAATTCAGAAAGGGCCATGGTTTTAACTGACTGTAAATGCTTCGCTGAGTGGAGGCAGTGGCTGAGGACAGGCATAGTGGCAGGGCCTGATCCTGCTCGCTCCTACACGTAGGTGGGCCTGGCTGGGAGCAGGCTTGGTGCCGTGCAGGAGGGTCCGCGGAGCAAGCCATGAGCGTGTCCTGAGTAGCGATGGAGTTGTGGTTGTCAGGGCTCTTCTGCCGAAGTTTGCTGGCTGGGGTGCCCAGCCATGCCTACGGATGGGAGGTCCAAGAATGCAGGTTCTCTGGAGTTACCTGACTGGGCTGGCACCGAGGAACACTGAGGTCCCTTGCTTCTTCCCATTGTTTGGAAATGCAGTCTGGCTTTGGGAAGGGGAGAACGTGCGCCAGGAGTTACGAAGTCTTGCGCCATTCCACCCCTTTGTGTTTTCATCTCCTTTTTCATTGGGATGAGTTCAGCTCCCTTGTGACACAAAGAAGTGTGGCGATAGCTGGAGTGACCCATTGCTCATAGCCAGTAGTTTGTGGAGTCCGGCAGTAAAATTCCCAGTGAGGGTCTTGGAGCCTGCACTGTGGAGTTCAGGCTTCAGGAAGGCCCCTGCAGAGAACCTCAAGCTCTTCCAATTCTGCTATTTATGTAATTTCTGTACAAGAATGCAAAATGCAAAAGAAATGAGTGTGTAATTAAAAAGAAAAAGACAGAGGCTGCCTTTGGAAAAATACATAGGAGTTGGGGGAAGTGATTCTTTCTGCTGAGAGACCAGAAAATACGTATTTTGTAGCAGTATAAAAATGTCCCCAATTAGTTGGGAGGCTGGAAGAGGTGTTCCAGGTTAGCCCTGGATACAGAGGTGCTGTGGGTGAGCTCCGGGTGCAGTTTGTTCCCTGCCTGCAGTTTAGTAGTCAGTAAGTTGGGGTGTTACAGTAAAAGAGAATCTTAACTAATGGTTAAAGATCTACAGACGAGGAAGGAGGCAGAGACTCATTCAAATGCAGGGAGAAATGATGTCTGTTTTAACTGTCGCTAGGCTGCTCTTTATCCTGCCGTTTTCCAGAGACAGGGATGAGGACAGGAGCCTGTGTGTGTGTGTGTGTGTGTGCAACCTGTGCAGCAGCCGTGGGATCCATATAGGTGCAGGCATGTGTCCATACCTGGCTCTTCCATGTGGGTGTCTGCCTGTGCACAGCTCTGCCTTGCTATAAAATTTTGAGTGATACTGATCCAGCACCGGAGCTGAAATGCCATAAATTTAACTGAAAATTAATAGGATATGTTGTGTGGGTCCAACGAGGCAGCTTTCATCAATATGTGTGTCAAAGCCTCACCACCAGATACCGGCAGCCCGTGATTTGCAGTGAGGGCGACGGCAGGGCTTTAGTTATCCGCTCTCGTATTTTACAATAGGGGGAAATATTAACTGAAGTATCCGGAGATCAGTGAATGTAAAATCGCTGTTCCCTTATTGAAAAGGCTGAGGAAATATTTATCGCCCGCCCGCGTCAGGTTTTGGCGGATTGTTTGTTGAATGTATAAATCCGAGGGAATTAATGAAAGGTTGGGGTTTGGGTGAAGAAGGATCTTAAATGCTACTTGGATGCAGTTGGGGGAACACTTTGGAGTGCTGCTGCGTATTTCCCTGTATAATGCCGAGTGTGTATCCGTGGATGCTCTATTTACTGTACAAAGAGGGGAGGAGGAGGGGAGGTCATTCTTACTGCTCGAATCCTATATTCTCAAGCTGCTTGTGACATTCAAATAAAACACGTGGGCAAATAATGTAAGAAACCCCTCTGTCTGCTGCAGTCGGGGGAAGGTGAACATCATTTGGTACTAAATTTCAGACTGAGTATATTTGTTTATTACAGTTCTGTAGAGGTAATGTCTTTTAGCAGAAATTTTCTTGGGCTGTTATTAGTAGTTGCCGTTATAATTCTGTAGGTTTTGAATGTCGATTCCTTGTTTTGTTTTGTTCTGGAGACAAAAAAATACTGCTGTCTGCACTGAATAGTTAGCATTGCATCTGGACAATAAGATGAAAGCTTAAAGATAGAGAGGGGAAGAAGCAATACGGGAATATTTTGAAGTCAAATTCTGTCTGCTTTCCCCATACAAAGAAACAGAGAGCACAGGCTGGGTAAAATATTACAGGCAGGAAAAAATAGTGAGGGTGCTACCCAAAGGCTCCCACTCCCGAGATTTGGAGCGCTGCGTACAAGCTGTATTTGTAAATAAGACAGAGAAAGGTTGTGAACCGGCAGCTTGGCTGTTTTGTCAAACTACAATGTCAGAGAAACTCTTTCTAAGACAAATTGTAAATAGAAGTGTCACGATGATTGCATGATTGAGCTCTAGAAGTGTCTCGCAATTGTTGGCATTGTCAGAAGACTTTTGAAAGCTTAATTAAAGGCGGTGGCCTGTGCGGCTGTGAAATTTACTTCTCGGGGGGGAAAAATGTAAAAAATGTAGGGGATCAAAAAGTTGCTCTAATGCTGCTCGCGCGGGGATACAGAGAAGAGTCAATAGTTTCCCTGCTTTCTCCGTTGCCTTTTATAAATAACGTTTTTTGAAGACGCAAACACGTGACACCAATATCATCCTTTGTACGAGGTAAAGATTGTGTTAGTTTTCCTATTCCCTGCTGTTCCAGACAGTTAATGTAAAAATGGCTCTTTATTGGAAACACAAATATGAGTTCACTCGAAGCACAGAAGCAGGGTAGAAAGTTTTCCTCTGCCTCTGCCTTCCAGGGGAGCATCACAGTGTTTTGGTGCCCTGAATATTTCTGGTGGGTTTTTTTGTTTCCTGCAAATCAGATCTTCTGAGAGGGTGAGAAGTAAATTTTGTGTTCCTTCTACTATTGCATGGGACACTGAACTGTGGAGCTGTCCACAAGCAGAAACATCACTGCATCCAAAATGCTGGTGGTTCAAGAGGCAGCCTGGGACGCGTTAAGCTCCATTTAGGTCTTGCAAGGTGCACGTTGGCATCACGTGCCTAAAGCTTTGAAAATCATGCGTGTAATAAGCGCGAGGCTCTGAGTGGAGAGTCCCAGCAACGAATGCCGGACAATGGAAACTGAGGCAGGGAGTAAATTAAACACCTTCTAATTAGCCCGATGGGAGAAGTAAAGTCTTCCCTAAACATTCCCATAATTTGGTAATGCCTCTTTTTAAGAGGAGGAGGCCTATTAGCATCACCGTGTTTTGTATATGCAGCCCTCAGCCCACGAGCTCTTTCTTGTTTCATTCAAATAATAAAGACAATTAAAGAGGCTTGCGAGGCACCGTCAGGCAACAGGAGCAGAGCCTCCAGTTGTTTGTCTGCATGCATCCTCATTACGGAAATTTTTTTGGACAAAATTCCCTTCAAGCTTCGGTCTGTTTTTATATCCACTAGTATCAGCTTTGTGCAATAAAAGGCGTTTAGCATCAAGCTGGACATGGCCTGGCACAGTGCCACTTGTGTTTTGTTGCTTTTTTTTTTAGCTAATCGCTGAGGATCTCTCGTTACCTTTCTGCTTGTTGTGATTTTGTTCGGGTCATGATGCTGTCAGGGATGTCGTGAGTCCAAGGAAGTTGTCTTCTCCCACTGGCAGGCGTTGGAACGCAGCTTCCATCTGGGAGCGCTCGGTTTTATGTGTCAGCTACTGGGGTATTGCACAAGTCCATAAAACACGTCAAGTCCATATATTTTAATACATTAAGACTTATATATATGTGTTCATACTGGTAGCATTGCCCTAAAATTAACCATTGGGTGGTTTTTTTTGTTGTTTTTCCCTTGGGCTAATGAACGTAATTTTGTCTCACTGCGTACACAGACATTAGCTCCAGCTGACGGCTGGTGACGTCGGGCATAGCAGGTTTGGGCCCATGTAGGTAGATACCAGTGCATGGATTGCTGTGATTTATGACATACTTTTAAAAATAACAGGCACATTAATGGACCCACAAACCACCCAAGTGGTTGGGATGATCTGATAATGAATTTCCATGAAACACAGTTCGCTCTGGAGGGCCCCCATCTTGGGTGTGCTTTGCCCTGCCAGACGTGGATCAAACTCTTGCAGGAGCTGGACCAGTGGCTGTGGACCCCTATGGATGACCAAACCAAGTGCTTACATTATTCAAAGCCGCCTGTGTTAATGCCAGACCCGTTTTAAAGCCCATAAACATCCTCCCCATCTCTCTAATCAGGTTTAGTATGCAACGCATCCCGCACGGGGTTCAGCTAGTTTGTTTTCCAACCTTTATTGGCCAGCTGCACTCGCTGTGCATCTTTAAAATATTTCAGTGAGGTTTTTTTTGCTCTTCTATCATACGGGCTGGTAACTTGGTGGCTCATTCTTCATTCGGAGGTGGCATTGCCTGGGGTTGGCGAGGGAAAGGTTTGCGGTGTGGGGTGTGGCGAGGTCAGCCCCGATCCCAGCAGGGAATTTGTGTTCTTCATTTGCCTTTACAATCGGAGCACAGCTACTGTACCTTGGAGCAGCTCTCAGGTGTGAGCTCAGATGGGCGCATGTAAATGTCCTGTCAGATGCAACACAGGAATATTAATGTTTCCTCAGCGCCACGCTATAATAAAGCTGTACACAGCGAGCTTAATATGCAGCCGGGCTGGGGAATTGTATAAAAGTTCGATAGCCCAGTGTGAATGACAGTGGTGGAAAAAAATATTCAATATGCCACAGTTTGCATTCTTGTTTGCCTTTGATCTAAAGCAAAATGAAAACATCCTCTTCTTTCCCTCCTCGTTCTGAATAGGTGTCCTTCCTCTGCAAAATTGGATAGTAAATAAGAAAAGAAAATAAAGTATGGGGCACGGTGCAGAATTATTTGAAGCACATTAACGCCAGCCCGCTGGGGGATGTAATTTTTTCAAGTATTAGCAAACATTTATTTTTTATACTTGGGATTGTTGGCGTTGCTTTTCATCTTTTTTTAGCATCTGGGTCTGGTTGAAACAAAAAAAACAAGAGTCACCACAAATGGTTTGGAGCCCCCGTTGCCCCCTGGCTTGGGCACAGCCCAGGCTGTACACCCTCCTCGCAAAGGTTTCATTTGCATCTCCTTGTGTGTTCAAATCTTCAGCTCCATCCAAAGGTGTCTATTCTTCAGTGCGGTTGTGTTCGAGGATTTTTAATAATGTGCTCATTTAACTGAATCAACAGCTGTCAGGAGCGGTTGTAGTAAATCCACAAAATGCACAAAGAAAAATACATACGTTTCCTGAAACAAAACACTTGAAACAAATTGGCTGCCAAAAAAAGCTGCTGAATTCTGGGTTTGCAGACAGTGCACTGAAGTGTTTCTTCTCTCCGCTTTCCCTGGAGACCTCTCCCCGCTTGCCTGCTGTAATTCTGCTGGAACTTTTTACCTGAACAGGTTGCTGTTAAAAAAAAAAAAATCCCATCACTTTCACCTGTTTGGTGGGTACAGAGCTCAGCTCCAGCTTAGATTTTTGTGTTTCACACTGAATAGCTGAGACACCTAGAATGGGGCAAGAAGCAAACCCATGTAAATGCATTGCCGACAAGGCAGGGAGGCTCGCTATCCCTGGGAAATAACTGTCAGGAGAAGCAGTGCTTCCTCTCTGCCCTTCCAGGTAGGCGTTGTCAGGGTGCTTCAGAGGGTGCAGGGATCTCACCAGAGTGGAGGGAGACCTGGGGAGCTTTGGTCAGTCAGAACCGAGGACTTTCCACTTCCATCCTCCCCCTGCTTTGCCTAAATGCTGAACAATTACACCTACAATTTGATCTTAGCTGCAGATAGAAAAACCTCTGCCTAAATAAACAATGGAATTACTGCTGAACAACAAAGGCTCAAAGAAGAGCCCTGCCTTTAGTGGTGTTATTATTGTTGTTGTGGATAATAATAATAATAATATTATTATTATTATTGTTGCTGCTATTACTACAGCTATTACCTTTTTTAAATTACGCATCACAGTTCCTCGTTCCTTTAGGAAGTAAGGAGTTTAATTTTGCATTAATTGCTTGCTTAATTGATTTATCAGGTAGGGAAATACGAAATGCAAAAATAAAAATGTGTTGTGTTGTATCCCACCCCTCAAAATTCTCAACAGTTATTTTGTTACCCAGCATTACTTTGCTTCAGCGTCACAGCTGGGGTTTTTTTTCAGACATTGAATGAATCATCTGGGTTTTGTTGCATTTTAGCTACTGAGTTTATTCTTTGTGGAGTAAGAGAATAGATCAGCAAAACTGTCTTTCTTCAGCCAGGGCATCGCAAGTGCACCGAGCGTTTACTGTGAGGGTGGCCGGGGGCTTTTCCCTGTGTTTCTCTATTATTGATGCTGATTTTCATGTTCGGGAAAGAGTTGTTGTGCAATGAGAAACAGTAGTCCGGGAGCCTTGTTCTCTTTGAGGAGCTAGAACACAGTGGGATGCATTTGGAAAAAGAGATAGAGGCTGTATTATTTTGTAATAAACTATAAACTGTCCTATGTTAAATTTGTGTTACGTTAGAAAAAATCAATAAGGAAAAATTAAATTCTGATAAAGATACTCTTGGATCTTTGAAAACAACTGCTGTCCTTTTAACTAAAACATTTGAGGAGCTTCAAAGAGTATGTATTTCTTCTGATCTTAGAGCTGTGTGACTGGTAGCAGAGAAAAAAAAATCTTATTCTACATACAAGTGGATTGCTTAACAAGTCAGCACAGACACATACTTGTTTGTACCATAGAGATAAAAATTCCTGTATAAAAATAATTCAGTTGCTGACAGCAGGCATTGTGCTGGGGCTGCCTCTTTTGTGTTGGCTGGGGGTCAGGGACCACGGCTCCCACTTTCTGCCGGGGGGAGGCTGTCACGATCGCTTGCTGGAGCCTGGAAATAAGTTAATTGCTTTATTTTAAGGAATGCGCAGAGCCCAGTAGTGTGGTTTTTACATCTCTGGAAACAGAGAAAGAAGTGGGGGGAAGAATCTCCTAACGGGGGACATGACTTGAAGGCAGTTTGGGAGACGTGGCCTTCAACAGCTCAGCGGCCCAGCAGTAGTTTTTAAACTTTTGTTTTTAATCCAGTTCTGATTTATGCTGTCACATCCCTTACTGGCCATCCCTGGACTCTCCTCTTGTGAAGTAATGTTGGTGTTGGGGGGAATTGCTTAAAACTGGGGACCCGTGGCCAATCCAGGTGTTTGCTGTTGCGGCTGTTGTACGGCACCAGGTCCTATTTTGTCCAATAAATGTTAAAAAAGCGAGGCGTTAGCACAGCTCCGGGCATCGTCTGTTTTGCTCTGCAGGGGTGCAGGTAGGATAAACCATGAGGTTGGAGAAGGCTGGTGAGGTGGGAACAGAATTATTTGAGCATTCATCCATCCTTCAAAGTCAGGGTGCCGGGGAGGCCCCCCTCAACCTCCTCCTGGGATCGCTGGCAGAAGCATGTCTCCCCTGCTCTGCACCCTTTGGGATGGCAGGATCAGGCCCTGGCGGGGCTGGCCGAGAGCGGAGCCAAGTTTGGGAGCGGCCGGCGGCGCTGAGCGGTGCCCCCGCAAACTCTGCTCGCTCGGCGGCTGCTGCTCCGCTCCCCGGGAGCAGAGCGACTTTCTCAGTGGCACGCTCCGGTGCCGAGATCTTTTCATCCCTCCCTTTTAAATGCAGCGAGTCCCTAAAATTAATGCTGCTGCACTTTGATGAAAATAATGTTTTTATAATACATTTGCTGTTTACACGGAAGATGTGACTTGAGGGGAAAAAGGCTTTTTTGGAGGGTGGTGGAAATCTTGTTAATCTGCTCTCGGAGAGCGGCACACAATACTGCCTATGAGCAAGTCTGTGCTGCTTTTGATAAATTACCATGTTTAGAGATAGGTTTGGCTCTTAAGGGCTTAGTTTTCTGAACAAAGTCCATAACAATGTTTTCTGCCTCTGTTTGTCTCCAGCCCCTTTGGCTTGACTCGGAGCCCTGTGTTTAGTTGAAGCTTCGTCTGGAAGATATAACAATTTTGCATTAAAAAAATAAGGAAATCACAGGAAGAAAAACCCTTTTGCTTTTTGGATGAATCTTACTGATAATTTGCTAAAGCTCATTTGAATTTTAAGCACTTCTTTAATCTTCAAAGGCTAAATTGCTTTATGAATATGCATGGTGTGGGCAGACTTTAGTTCATTACCTAGTTGTAAATTCTAATGACCATTAGGTCCTTGCAGTAATTGCGAATTGTTTTGCATTTTTGATTGGCCTATTAACATGTGCATTCGGCACACATCAGGCCAGCCTGTCAGGCTGCTGAAGGAGAAAAAAAAGGTGAAAATTGTTTTATAGCACCAAGATTCTTAGATTTTCAATCTTAGAAAATTGATGATGTAAAAAAATTAAAGCGGTGTTTTTTCTTCTCAAGATTGAAAGTTCACCAAGAGATTTGACATATTTAATTTACATGATGACTTTGCACTCCTTCATTAATGCAATTTGCATATGAAGCTGTTGTTAATCACTTTTGATCATGTTTTGTGTATTAGCTGCCTCAGTGGCTCTTCTCCCTCAGATGCTCCAGTAGAAAGCAGCAAAATGATGCATCTTCTTGCCAAGTTTCCTTTAGTGAATTGAGGAATTAGGAGTCTAACCTTGAGTAATTAAATATGTTCTATCAGTTCTCTTTTAATGTTAAGTACACTTGGTTGGAAGTGTAGAAGGAAATTGTTCCCATTTGGGGGAGACATTCCTTTAAAAAATAATTCTGTATGTGTGGATAGAAAAGAATTATTTTCCATGCTCTGGAGATGCCAGGGCCAGAGGGAGAGGTGACAGCAGGGCAGGATGAGGTGGTGCCTGGACCCTTCTCTGCGTGAGCAGGGTTGGAACCCCGTGCCCCAGGCCCCACGCTGTGCTGCCTGTGGGTGCAGAGCTGCTGCTGGGCATTGTGGTGGCAGCCCTGCCTTTGGGGGACGCTGCATAAAGGGCACGGAGCGCCTGGTCGGTAGCAGCACATTGCGCTGCCGGTGCTGCTCCTCTTCCACTCACCGCGGTGTCCCAGTTGCCTCCCACTTGCCTCATCGCAAGGAAGGGTCTTTTTCTCCTGCCTGTCCGGGCAAGGCATTAATCATCCAACCCTGGGAGGGGAAATTGGGATCAGCCTGGCTGGAAGCGTGCCCGGCTCTCATAACCTGCCCCGGCATCCGCACCTGGCCAGTGCTGGAGGCTATCCACCACCCCTCCTGCCTGGCTGGGGCTTGGCCCATGGTCCTTGTCCCCTGTCCCCCTCATGCTGGCAGCGCCACAATTCCTGGCTGTGGCCTCGCCTTTACTTCATGTCTTTGGTTGTCCGGCCTTGGTAATTGATGCTCAGCTTTGGTTGGAGAGTTTATCACTGGGTAAGAAGATGAATCGGAAGGGTGAAATGGATACCCTGATTAAAGGAACTGCTTAATGAAAGAAAATAAACGGAGAGGGAAAAGGACCGTTCTGGAAGGAACAGAAGTATAATTTTAACCTTGGAGGAGACCTGCTGCTGCCCTTCCATGACTTCCACCCATTCCACGCTAAAAGCGTGGTTCAGTTCAAAGTTGTTAATATTCAGCTGGGAAACAGTATCCAGAACACAAATAAATTATTAAGTGCATGAACTTTTTCGGCAGTAAGATGAACTGATGGGGTCCATCTGCGAGATCCAGGAGCTTTTTATTTGTGTGTGTCGAACGATTCTGCCCTCTCCGACTTCATAGCCTTTGGTCCCTGGCCAAGTGCATGCATAATTGATTCCACACACGCTATCATTTTCTTGATGTAATTGCTTTAGTAAGATATGTTGAAATCTAATGGATAATTTACTATATGAAAATGACAAAAAAGTAAACGTTCACGTTTTGCTCTGGGCGTGGAGAGGAGAGTGCCCAGGTGACCTGTGTGGTGAGGGGAAACCCATGTGGAACATCTCCCACGAGCAAAGATGGAGGTAAATCGCTGGAGAAGTTCAGAGCAAACTCTCTGGAATTAAAAGGAGTCTTACAAAACAGGTGAAAGCAAAACAGTAGTGTTGTTCGGAAACTTTTTTTTTTTCTGGAGCGGTGACTTATTTGTTTTTCTAATTGCCAGAATGTGAACTCAGAAAAAGTTCTCTGCAGAAGGCTGTGGGGAGTAGTTTTAGAAATCAGTGTGTCCTGGACTTGCTGCCCTGTGCTGCAGAAGGTCCTGACACTGGTGCCTTGCCTGGCAAAAAGATCTCCTCTTCTGGCTGCTTAAATAATGCACCAAATTAAAATCAATGCATCAGTTCAGCTGGATATATTTTTAGAGGTTTCAGAAGTGTATAAATATTAAATCCACCTGTAATTCCATCCACATCCAAAGGAAAATATTCCAGTTGAAAATTTGACATCACATTGGTCTTTAAGAAATGATTTGTTAATCTCATTTTCTTTCCCCCTTGCTTCCCAGTCCTGGAATATTGTGTATTCCTTTCCATAATTTTTCAAAACAGACTTTTGAGGTGGTGTAGACACAAAAACATTTTCTCATTTGCCTTCCCCCCCTGCCATGATGTTTTCAATGTACTAAAAGAGGAAAAAATATCCAAGGCAAACCCACATAACTGTAGCAAAACTGTTTCTGAGCAAGTCATAATAATGAACAACACATGATCTGAAATGTGATCAGCAAACATATACTTATGCCAAGGAATTTTTGCCATTCACATACCAAGGTTCTGTAAATCAGTAAACCGCGGCAGAGGAGCCCCCGGCACGGCGAGGGGAGGAGCAGGAGCAGGAGCAGGAGCAGGATGGACTGCCCAGCAGAACTGTCTTGTTCACAGAGCAGGGAATGGGAGCAAGTTTTCCCTCTTCCGCCTTCCTTGTCTCCCTCTCGGTCCACGCACCAAAACGTACAACCTTCAAAAAGGGAAAATGCAGCCTGAGCTATCTTCAAAAGCAAAAGCAGACAAATAAGTAGCAAAGGAATGAAATTCATTGCAATGTGTTTTATGGGATTTTTTTTTTCCTTCCCCCACCTCCCCATCTTACACAGAACCAAAATGTAAATTACTTTCTGGTCCTAATTGGATTTAATTATTTCTTTAGGAGAGGTTGGGTGGGAGGGGGTGGGAATGGCACACAGCTGTCCTGACAAAACAAAGGAGCCAGAAGACCCTCACTTTCCCCCATGTTGGCTAATAAACCCTGCAGAGGATCTTAGTGCTGGCAAGCAAATGGAGCGCGGTGTAGACCTGGGGAAAGGGGTAAGAGCTGTCGGCAGCTGGGAGCATTAGGAAAAGGCCAGGCTGGCTGTTAGGAAGTGCCCTTAAATGGTGATTTGTGGTTTCCTATTAATTTCTGTAACTGCCCTGTGTTGTAGAGCACCCAGCCTGGCCCTTCCCTTAACCTGAACCATGTTGCCCAGATGCCTTGGCCCTGTGGTGAGAGCCACCGTCAATATTGCACTGGTGCTGCTCACTTGGGAAGCACCAGCTCCCTGTGGCACTGCTGGGACAGACTGGGAGTGGGTTTGGGTGCCCTGCACTTGGTGGGGTGCTCCCTGTGCCCCCCAGCTGGGGTCTGGCGTGCCTGGGTGCCAGCAGTGGGGTCGGGGCGAGCTGATGCTGCTCTGTGGGTTGGTGGCACATCGCGCCTGCGGATCTCCAAGAGCTTTACAAGCTTTAATGAATGTGACCACTAACGTGATTTATAGTGCGATTCATTATTGGTATTGGAGGGACTGTATTCTTATTTTGTCATTTGCTGTTAAAATTAATACACTCCATGCTGGCTATAAAAGTGTATTTGCATTTAATTGCAAGTCAAAATGAATTAGTGGATATGATTTAAACCTGAACTCACTCCCTAAAAAGAAATCTTCAGTGGGGAAGGAAAAATCAAGCTCTGCGCTGGATTGTGCTGGATTTCTTTGGTGGACATACAGATGGAGACAGGAGTCAGGGAGAGGAGGGGGCAGGCGGGGGCCTGGCTGCTTTTTTTTTTTTTTTTTTAAATTCTTGAGGTTGCTTTCAGCAAAAAATGCCTTTGCCAGGAGGGGCTTAGGCAAAGTGGTCAAGCACATCTGCTCTTGGGAAGGTAGGGAAGAAAAGAGGTTACTAGTAACAGGGCAGCAGCACAAAGGGAAAATTGTACACTGGAAGCATTAGTCTCCTCGGCAGTGGTGTGGCCAGACTGGTTTAGCAGACAGGATGATAGATTGCTTTGTCAAGGGTCCCAGGGTGTGCCCTGAACTTGAAGCACTTTGTTTATCTTGAATAGAAAGGGAAAAGCACAGACATAATCGATGTCTAGTTTTTTAGGAGGGAGGAAGAGGTAGAGGAGGGAGCGAGGGGGTGGTGGCGGGGGGAGGCCCTGGCTGTGGCTCTCCATTAACAGATGAACTTGGCTGAAGTCCAGAGTTTGATGAGAGAGTGTCACAGCTCCAGAGCCGGCCAGCCTTTTCAATAATTTTCTTTTTTTTTATACCTGCTGACTGTACATCAAATGCTCCCAGGTCTTTTGGCTAAAGGCAAGAAGAGGGAGAAAGGGGGGGGAAAAAGACACAGCTCCATTTTTTCCCTCTGAACCAGTCGAGACCAGTCCCTTGGCCACGCACGCAGGTTCTATCATCTTTCCTGGCTCGCTGTTGGGGAAAAAAAAGTTGTCGCCGTGCCAGTAACCTGAGGGCCCAGGACAGGAAAAAAAAGGGGTTTGCTGTTCTGAGAGGCGAATTAAACTCGAGAGTGGAGAGCAGGAGGGGCGTGCGTGTGTCTGGGAGATTTCAGAGATAGCAGGAGTTAAATTGGGGGGTAGAAAGCATCTGCAAGGCAATGCCTGCCTGGCTGGGGAGGGCGAACCCTGGGGGCAGACCCAGTGCAGGTCCACAGCTTGTGTACGACAGCACCTTTTTATGGTGGCTCCCACCCATTCAAATGACTTCATGAGAAACAAAATCAAATTGATCTGCTATTGCAGACTTGCACTGGGTGTGAAGGTGGCTGCGCTTCAGCCTTCATGCAGCCCTCCCAGAGCGTTGTTGGGCCATGCCCGGCGTTGAAGTGCTTCGTCGGGTGGTGAGAATATAGACAAAATGCCGTGGTGGTGTAATAAACGTCGTGGTGGCGAGAATAAAGACTAAGTCCTTGTAATGCCGTGGTGCTGAGAATAAAGGCAAAATCGTAGATTTCTACTGGGTTACTGCTGTTTTTACTTAGAGTTTCTTGCTTTGCAAGAGATGGATGTGGTGGGGATGTAGTAAATGAGGCTTCAGGGATGCTACAGGTTGGAGCTTCCCAAAGGTGCTTGGCTGGGGGTGTGGGTGGCCCCAGTGTGCCTGTGACTTAGAAACACAATCTGAATTCATGGTTGTTTTGGGCATTTTTATTTTTTTGTTGTTTCCGATTATGCCATTTCTGACAGTTGTTCAGCCACTTACCGGTCTTGGCAGGATGCTGAGCCTGTAACATCCTGACATTTTTGCTTTTTAACAGGCCAGTCTCATCGTGCTGGAACAAACAGCAGCTTAACTGCGTTTCACTCTGGCTGATTTGAATAACGTGTACTCTGGTCAAACAAGAAACTCCTCAAAGGAAGAGCCTGATGCGTTGTTTCCCATCGTGCTGATGGACAGTGGATTTCAAAATGCACAGAAAGGGCATAGCTGGGAAAACACAGGCTCTCCCTGCTGCAAAGGGCAGCATTTTCAGAGATGTGAAGAGTAGGTTGGAGTGGGTTGGGTCACCTGCCTGTCCTCTGTCCCTCCGATGTGTTGCCAGCATCATGCCGTGCTGGGAATTACGAGGTTTGCTTGGCTCTAGAGGCTTCATGTCGCATGGCTGTCCCTTTTGGAAAGTGGTCATGTATAGGGATGGCCTCTGTTGGTTAAAGCTTTGCCTGACCACATTGCTCCATGTGGACATCCAGGTCTGGGAGTCGTAGTTTCTGAGGAATCTGGGAATATCGTATGCAGCCATGGTTTGAAAATCCCAGCCGTGTCTCCTCGTTCCTCTCCGTGTTCTTAGCTAGCAGCTGGTGGTGTGCAGTGCACTGAGCTCTGCTCTGTGGGAGGAAAGTACAAAGGCTGGGAAGAGGCTGTGGGATACGTCTCCGTGAGGCTGGGTGCCAGGGCTCTGGGTCTGGAAATCTCCTTCCTTACCCTGGTCCTTCCCTCGCTCCTCTTGTTGCGTGTCAGACTGTAACTGGTTTGATGGTGAGCGACTTGGCACCCCTGTGTTTTTTCCCAGGCGTTTACCTACGCACGTGCGCAGCTCCTGTGTGTGTAATGCCTGTACAGGACTCCTGTTATCTGCTGATCGAGGTGTTTACCTCTGCAGCATCCATTACGTGAGGACCTGAGTGCCTCCGAGATGTTAATGAGCACACCCTCGCGCTGCCGGGGCGAGGGAGGCGACTGCTGTGCCACAGGTGGGGTGGCTCACCCTAGGTAAGGCCGGAGAGCTGCGGCAGAGCAGGAATGAGAGCCCGGAGCTGTCCCAGCCTCACTGCTCTTCCTCCCTGCGGGTGGCTGGGCAAAGCTGGGAAGAGAAGCAAAGATGTAGTCACCTCTCCAAACCAACCTGCTCTTTACCAAGACATTGGTAAGGAGTCCACCTCGCTTCACCTCTGGCCCTGGGGAGATGCAGCCCCTTGGTTAGGGGGGCACGTGCTGGGCTGCGGCCGTGCACTGCCACGTCCCCTGAGTGATATTCACCTGTACATCCGTGTGGAGGTAGCGGGATTTGCAGGGGCTCCCTGCGTTTGGGCAAAAGGCATTGGTAGCAGAGGTGGGTCGTATGTCCAGGAGACAAGGCGGTGACCTTTGGGTCAAGTACCTGTGTCTGGAGAGCCCGCGATAAATATTGTACAGTGGGAACAATGGGGCTGTAACAGAGCTGCGCCCGAAGAGGCTCTGGCCGAGCAGCCGGCTGGCTGAGAGGCTGCCGGGGGAGCGGTGTAGTATTTCTACTTCAAACTGATTGAAACGTCGACTAAAAATCAATGTTGTTGACTAGGGATAATTTACAGTTTTCTCGGTGCTAAGTAGCCGTGTGCGTAAGGATGCGCTCTGGGATGAGCGCCGAGTGGTCCGAGCACGGTGCTGAATCAGATGCATTATAGGTCAGCTCTTTATTTGTTTCATCACGACTTTTACACAGTTGTCATGTAATTTATGGCTGCTTTCACGTTGTCAAACATTTTCATTGCGGCTGCTTCTTAACACACTCCTGACACAAACACGGCTGCTTTAAAGACACTGTATTGTTTCATAATCTGAGAGGAGGACTATAAAACATCAAATTACACTATCTTCAGGCTAATCTAAATGCACTACAGATTGAAATCAGAGCTCATTTGTCCCTGATGCAAATTATTAAGTTCTAATTATAAATATCCATTTAATTACCCCATACATTTTTATTCTGCAGACCTTCTCAGCAATTCTGTCTGAGATACAGTAGATGTATAGGAGAAAATCTGCAGTAATTAATGTGCATTTCCTAAATAATAAAGAACAAACATGAGCCACTTTGTTCATGGATGACATATCCGCACACACATTTTTAGCTATCCGTGTCACGGCGGCAGACGCTGAATGCTAATTCAAAAATAAATGGAAAAGACAAAAATTAAAAGTTTGGGGGTTTATTTCCCTCTTTTCCCTGCCTGCTGTGGAAAGAACTGGGTCTTTCAGTGCCTTGTGCGCTTCTGGGAGAGGGATGAATGTGGCTCTGGGGAGTACGGCATCATGTCCCTGGCCTCTGTCTCGTGGAGGTGCTGATCCTGAAACTGTCTCGTACTGGAAGCCCCACAAATCCAGATGCATCTTGCGGTTAAACAAACTGAGGGAGCCACTCTCTGCCACTCCAGCCTCTCCAGTTTCTTGGTTTCATGGCCAGCAGCAGCTTGAGCAGGTTACAAAAGCCCTTCTCCAGCAGCCGTAGGGGATGCCTGTGGTCCCCTCCCTGCTTCCGTGCTTATGCAAAACCCAAGGGCAGGAATAGACACAAAGAAAGTGTCTGTGGGGCAGATCCTGCTCGGAGTTACCCCAGGGGCAAATCCCAAGTGGCTTCCCTGCAGCCAGGAGAGTCACTTGGTAGGCACAGTGGTTTAAAGGAGCTTGGACTCAACCCGTTATGCTTATTTATGTTCAGATTAACAGAGACCTTCATGTACCAGCCAGTGGATTCTAGGAAAAAACTCAGAGAAGGTGGCAGAGTCGAGCCTGGATACAAGTGATGCCTGTCAAAAATCACCAGAGGAGGATGCGTGTGTGTGTTTGTGTGTGTACCCATACACGTATAGGGGGTAGAAGTCTGACTGCATGGCAGTTAATGTGAGCATTGCCACAAGCTTCATTGCACTCCCTATTTATACCCATATTTGCATCTGCTTTCTGGGTGATAGAGTAGGCTTTTTGGAAAGGATACTTGTGTGCTATCAGTAATTATAAACAGAAATTAGCTTTGAATTTTCTCAGACATATATTCCACTAAAGCTCCATTCATTTAATCAGTTAAGAAGATGAGGGGCTGCAGCAATGTCCTTAATTCCCAAATAACTTTGTCCTTATTTATTATAATCGTTTTATCTCCAACTTTGTCCTAGAGTCACAGGGCACTAAGAAGAAAATCGTAAAAGTGTTGGTAGGAGCCTAAGGACCTTTATATAAAGGAACCAAACAAAACCCAGCCTGATTTCCTAAATAGGAGAATAATTACCTTGGCTTTTCTAGCAGCAGTGTATTTTTTGGAAAGATCAGCCTGGTTTTTTTTTTTTGTTGTTGTTGTTGTTTTTTTCCTCAGAATCACAATTACTGTACTGCTTTGAAACACGTTTTTTGTTATGATTCCTCTGCAGCACAGTCACTGTACAGATAATACTGCTTGAGATTTTGCATCTTGTCGTATGTATTATGCAGAAACTTAAACTGCAGCCTAACCTGGCAGTCGGATGGCGAGCGAACCACGCCGCAGGCTTGCGTGTGCTTTAATTCCCACATGATCTGCTTTTACCTGAGCAGCTGAATGTCTCTCTCTGCTCTTCTTGTTATTGTCTGGAGTAGAAAGTAAACTACAGATCCCACCACCCACACTAGCTTTTCACAGTTTAATAGTATTTACCTGTTGTTTTTATTATTACTATATCCTACAAATGCATCAGTCGTTATGTTGCTGGTGTCTGGTGGGGTGCTCCGGCTGGGACTCGCTAATGGGGTCACCTGTGTCAGGGTGTGATGTATGGATTATGTTTACTGTGGCATGTTTTGTTTGTGAGTGAGGCTGTGGCAGCGGGGCAGATGATGAATGAAGATACTCCATGGTTTCACGCTCGTCCCTGTGCTTCCAAGTCTCCAGTACAGTAAAGATCCTCTTGTGATATAGAGAGATTTATGTGCCTGTAGTGAACTTAAAGCTTTAGGTCCGTGGCTGAACTTGAAGGTGTGATCGTCCAGTGCTTTGTGGTATTTTTGGTTAAAGCTCTTACATGACCTGGATCAACGCTTGGAATTTGTTGTGAAAACCTTGGAGATGCGTGAACCGTCCAGTTAAATAATTTGCCTGGCTGAAATATTGGTCTGTTTTTCATCTTTGGGCCTCCACGAGTCAGCTGGGTGATACTCATCACCAAAACACAAATAGCCAAAGAGAATGGTTTGGATTGGGAGGGACTTTAAAACTCACCTGGTTCCAACCCCCTGCCTTTGGCAGGGTCACCTTCCACTAGACCAGGTTGCTCAAAGGCTGATTCAACCCAGCCGTGAGCACTTTCAGGGTTGGTGGATGTGTGTGTGCTGTCGGGGACCCCAGTGATTAATGCCTTCAGAGGCTTCCTTACCCTCCAAGATGCAAGTAAAGCATTAATTCTCCTAAAAGTCAAGTTTGCTGTAGTGGCTTTACACCTGGGCTGTGGAGATGGGAGTCAGGGCATGGTAAGGGTGGCCTTCACCCTTGGGGCAGCTGGCTTGTCACTATAGCAGAAGGATGCTCCCATAGGTCTCACTTTCCCTCTTCCCCCCCCCCCGTGCATCCACTTAAATGGACAACTGTGGCTTGCACGCAGGTTCTTCTTACTTATTTTATCTCCTGAAAGACTCCAACAAGCTTTTACCCACCGAGTCTATGGAGAAAACGGCCAGGCAATTTTTGTTTCAATTTAGGCGTCTCTCTGGAGCGCTAGTTCCAGAGACTGATCAATAGGTTTTATTGTAGACCTCACTGTCTCTAAAAGCACCGTGACCTTATCCTGTCTAAAAATAGCATTTGCTCTTGCTGCCTGCAGAACCTTGACCTGTGACAACCCATTTGGAGCATAACTGACACGTGCAGTCAGCTGTGTATCCAAGACCCTTGCACGCCCCAGGAGAAAGCTCCCCGTGCTCCTTGTAGCCCTTGTTGGGAAGAAGGAGAGAGGGAGGGGTGTGGGGGTGGATGAGGTGCCCTGTTCCCTCAGGAATCCCAAAGTGGATGAGGGTTGATCTTTTCCAGGTCCTGAGCGAGCCCTGCTTCAGCCCATGGGCAGTGGGAAGTGAGCACCTCTGAGCATCCATCCTCTTCTTTTGGGAAGAGCCTTGCAAGCAAACCCAAATACACATTCACACCAGCACCCTGTGCCACATCCCTGAGTGAGTTCCTGAGCTTTGGGAAGTGCTGCTCTGGAAAACATCTCCTTTGTTTCTAAGCTGCTCTTCCTAAGTTTGGACAAAAGAAGGTCACCTAAGTTACACCAGTTCCTGGGCAGTGGGTGTGTTTAAGGCAGTTCCCAAGGGCAGAGTGAGGGGGAAGAGCTCAGCATAGATTTTGGTGACCTACTGATGCACCACAGGGGCTTGAAGTGACCACCAGGTACTTCCTGCCTATGGCAATGTCACAGAGAAGAGCCCTGTTGCACACCTCCACCAGAAAGGACTTGTTCGGTGTTTTCCGTGCAAATGAAGAGATGTGGGAGAAGAGGAGCCTGTGGGGACCCTGGCACCCCTCCCTCCTGCTGTGGCCAGGCTGCCCGGCAAGGGTTAACCCTCCTCCCCGGTGAGCAAGGTCTGGTGCAGAGCCTCTGGGAGATGAAAAGGGAAGCAACTATGATTGCAGAGCTGTAAAAGGTGGCATTTTGTTCTCCCCGCTAACAAAAGCCAGGACTATTGTTGCCTCTGAGCTTGAAAGAGAGGTCAACGGTGGTATTAGTGCAGCTAATCACAGGAGAGGCCGGGTGGGCTCGGGCGCTGCTGGCGGGGCTGGGACCGGCCAGTGCGGGCTGTTCCCAGGCACAGGTTCCTCTTTGGTTACACAAAATGTCCGCTCCTGCTCCCCTAATGCACAGGCTATTATTAGCCGGTGTCACTCGGTTATCTGAGAGTGGCGCTTTTAGCTGCCATCTAAGTGCTTGACACTTGGGTTTACAGCAGATTAAATTAATTTTTAGGCTGGTTGGGCTTTACGGGGTGTAGACAAAGGGAGCAGCTGCCGTGGAAATGTAATCTGGCACTGGTGAGGGTGGACAGCCCTAGCTGGTCTTCCCCTCCTCCTGTGCGTGGAGGGTCTCAACATGCAGGGGACAGTTTTGGTACCTAAAACACCATCCCCTGGGGCATGGGCACCTGCATCCCCAGCTCAGTGCCGGGCCATGTCCCTGTTAGTCAAAGCATGTTGAGATGGGGAGCGTTTGGATGTGACCATCTGGCAAGTGCAGGACCAAACTGGTGCTTACCTTGTGTCTGTCCAAAGACTCTAGTGCAGAGCTCATAAATATGACTTACTTATTGATGAGTTTATTGGGGCAACCCATTCCTTTTGCTGCTGGCCATGTTTTTGTCTTATTTTTGGCTAAAAAGTAGCAGGCCTTCAAGAAGATTCTGCACAAGTTTTTTTCTGCCCTAAATGGAGATCAGGTCAGAAGTTCGTCAGAGATGAAACCGGCTTAATTGCCAGTTGTTGCTGTGGTGGGTGGCACAAAGGATGGTCATCTCGAATGGGGTGGGGAAAGGAGTTCAAAAACAGGGTCCATGTCAGAGACCAAGTTGTTTTGAGCCAGCTTTGGATGGAAAAATCTGGTTGAAGACCTCTCCCCGAGGTCTTCAACTGCTGCTTGAAGGGCATTCTTAGACCTTGGATCTAATATCACTCTATCTTTAAAGTTAGATTGAGAGGGATCAAAGACACCTCTCAAGATCAAGACATGGCTGGCCTTGCTCCAAAATTGCTTCCTCAATAACCTTCCTCGAGAAGGGTAGCAGCAGGCCAGGAGTCGGCAAGGTTGTTTGTGTCAGGGGATATTTTTCTCTTTAGCTGGCTGATGCTGTTCCAGACTGGTGCCTAGTGCTCCTGATGTGTGGCATCAGAGCAGTCATTGCCCCAAAAACCTGAGGGTGGGATTTGTGGGGCAGGGGAACAGGGTCAGCCCAGAGCTGGGGCGAGCAGCCGCTCCACACGGAAATAGCAGATGCTCCAAAAGGTAATGCTGGATTAAAACTTAGTCCCCATCTTGAATTCATTCTGTCTTTACTTACGGGATCAACAACTGGCGTGAGTGAGTTCCATTTTCTCTTCGGTATCTCAGCATTGACCGCTGTGTGGCTCTGGCAGGCTGGCCTGCATTCCCTTGAATCCTGCACCCCGCTCATCGCTGTTCTTCCCATTTATTTGCCTCCTGGCGTGGGAGAGTCTCTGCGGCTGTGGTTTGTGTGCAGGGTGCATTTCAGGGGAGCATGCACAGGTGCTGTATGCGCGTCTCTATGGAAGGAGGTATTGGGCTCGGAGGCTCCAGAGCCAAGGTTTTCATGGATAAAGGGCAAAGCAGAAACAACTCTTGGGTTTCTCTGCCCAGCCTGGCTTTTGGGTTTGATCCATACGAGACTGATGATCCCATTAAATCTGCTGCCTTTCAAAATGAGGTCAAGGCAGTGGCAGGAGAAGGTGCAGAGCCGTAGTGAGGGTGCTGTGCAAGCCTTGGCGTGGGAGGCTGATTGCCCCTTGGAGCCCTTGGCATGATGAAGACCTCCTTGAACAGCCCGCAGGCACACGCAGCGAGTCCAGCCAAGTTTTGGTCCTGGCACTTTCCCTCATTCCCTGGGGAACTTCGGGAGAGTCACAAATAATTCAGCTTGGCGTGGTGCAGGGGGAAGATTCTGTCTTGATTTCAGTACGTGATGGTGTGTTCACCTGAAAAATGAGAACCTTTTTTGGGCAGGTGATATATTTGCTGGACAGTGTGATTGGGTGAATTTAGGTACAGCTTTGGCTGGCAAAAAAACCATACAAACCCTAGAAAACTTTTAGTCACTGAAACAAAATCTATATGACTTCTATTTCATTTCCATTCTGTCTTTCCCTCTGAATTTTCTGTTTGGAAATCAAATGGAAAATCTGGTTTATGTCCTGCACTAATTAGAAAATGGAGTTCCTATGAAGGGGATTAAGTTTAAGTTATTAATGACTGCGCAATGATTTGACAGCCTCCGTTGAAAGTGAGTTATCTGCTCATCTTGTCTTATTTAACATTTTGTTTAGTGTTGTGGCAAGGTGGAGGTTTCATATGGATTTCTGGGCACGTCTATAGGTACACCTCACCTATGTGCTTTGCCAGTAAAAGTTTTGCAACAAGTGGATAATGTATTTTAATCATCCCAACAGACCAGAGGTAGCATTGCTTCGAAATGTGTGTTGTTGGGATGGAAAGCCTTCCTTGTCCGTGGTATTTTGGGAGTTAGGAGGAGGATTTTATGGAGTGCTGACTGTGCTGCTTTCTATCTTGATGGGGATGTCCATCTTGATGTGTGTTGGCCTGGCTTGGGGAAGGTGGTGGCTGCTGCTCTTTCTAAGAAGCTCTTGGAAACCTGATTTTCTGTTCCACAACTCTCAAATTTAAATTAGTTGTTGGGGCTGCAGTATGTCAACCCAGTCAAATTCGAATCATGTTTGCATAATTCACACCTCACGTCTGATGGGAGAAAAAGTGTTTCCTTAAATTAACAAAACCCTGTAATTATTTTCTTCTACACGTTGAAATTGGAGAGAAAGGCGTCTCCTTGAATTTTATTCTTTCTATAATTTGTTTTTGCTGTTGTTTCAGAATAATTTAGTCATGTATTTATTAGGAACTGGCAGCATCTGCTAATTTTCAGAGCCATCACAATGATGGCAACATAAAAACTTGAGGCCAGAAGTGGGGCCAACACCTTATTTGCAAGCAGTCACATTTATTTTGGTGCTAACGCTGCTCTGTTAGCAGAGGAATATGGTGTTCAGCATAATAAAGAATATGAAAATTTGGCCCTGAGCAATCACTTCTGCTGCTGTTGGGGTCAGATTGCGGAGCCTTTACTCATCATGGTAAGTATTTATTAACCTTCGGAGAACAATGGCTGTAATGAGATTACCTGGGTAAGTGCTTATCCAGTCGGGAAGGAAGTTTTGGAGCCTGGGCCCAGTGGTATTTTAAGAGAGATAAGGATAAGGAGGGATCTGTAGGTCGCTTTCCTACCTGTGCCCGGCAGGGCTGGAGGGCAGCCCGGACTGGCCAGGACTTAATGCCTTTTGAAGTGGTGGTTTCACTCTGTGTTGTCTTTCCCGGATTAGCTGTGCTGAGAGGGAGAAAAAGCAAAAAAAAACGCCTCGGTGTTTGAGTGATGTGAACAAAGTAATTGACTATCAGTATCAAGAATTACTGCACAACCATGCAGGGGACAAGTCAGAACATACCTTGACAAAACCCTGCAACAAAGGGCTGCTCAAACACACCCTTCAGTCTCGGGAGCTGTAAATTGAGCTTCAGTTCCAGGGAAATACTTTCAGGCTTTGTGTATGTTTTTGTATCTACTTGCAGCGCTTCAGTGCCACTCAGGAGGTGACTGCAGTCCCCAAAAAGCAGCAGCAAGCACTGTGCTCAGCCGAGCACCAAGATCAGTGTTCTATGTTGGTTCATGGCAAAGTGGCTTTAGTCTTCACAGATCACATGGAGTTCCTCTGATATCCACCTCGTTATCCCATCCGGCTCTGTGTACTTCTCAAAAAAATTTGGGGAGGTGAAACAGCTCCTCAGTCATATTTTAGTCACTGTGTTTCTTAAAAAGGAGAAACAAAGAGGGGGACCTTGTATCCTGCTGTGGGAGTGCAATGATCGTTCCATGAGTGGCTCCACACCCATTTCTTCCTACAGGTTAAAGACACATTTTTGGCACTGGACACGGTAAGCGTTCCAACATGTTTTTAATCTGCGGCTCTCACGTCTTTAAAGGTCTGGTGTCATGGCTCTGGTTGCGTGCACGTATTTCAAGGTATCTGAGTAGTGCAAAATGTGGGTAAAATACCATGACATGGATTTAATCTGTTGGTAGGAGTTTGCTCTGTGTTTGTTCTGCCTGTCCTTCGGTGACACTTGCTATGTCCTCAGCTTTTTCCCTGTGACGTTAGGTGACTCTTGTGAATTTCCTGGTGTCTGGCAAAAGGCTAGTGACAACACACTGTTGATACTTTCTGCATTTATTCCTAAATGTTGAAACCTGTCAACTGCTTTTGCTGGGCATGCAAAGTGAAAAGTTGGATTGTTCATTTCTTACCCAGTGTGCACCTAGGTGATGAAACACAGTGCCAAAATAGTGGGATTTTGTTGAATTGGGTTTTTGATCAGACTCCAGATTCTGATATAATTCTTTCCCCATTTACCCAAAATGCATACTGTGCCAGTTGATTTTCCCCCTCCTTCTCTGAATGGCATTGCCACAGCTTGAACTCAATCAGCCTCGTGATTTCTCAGATGCTTTTTCTTAGAGGCAGAGCCGTAGGCGCAAATGTCTGGGGAGGACCTTCCAGGTCACCGGGTGCAGTCTGTGGCCTTCGACATCTGGAGGTGCTGAAATGGCTTCATGTGGCCTCATTTTGTGTTTTACTCAAACACGCTGAGTTGAGAACAGTGCCCAGGGTGGAGCAGCGGGCGAGGAGGAGGGAAGAGGAGATGGATGATTGCTCTCTTGTTGTGGGAAGATTCAGCAGCTGCCCTTGGTCCTTTCACCTCTGTGGGGCCCATAAGGGTTACAGCATTTGAGACATTTCCCAAAGTGTCAGTGTTAGGAGCGCCATTAGGGAAAGATGAGATGAATGACCAAAATGTAGGGGCAAAACAAATTAGGCAGTTCAAAAGCTGCAAACAAGTAATTTGTGGGAAATAACGAAGGCTTGTGGTTGTGAGGCTGTCCCTTCTCCAGCCCATTGCCACTGTGTTGATAAATCAAGGTAACAAAACAGGAGCCCTTGTTAGGCCTGGGTGACATTAAGGGTGCATTTAGCTGCAGAGTGTAACACTGGCTGATGTGAAATCAGATGGATGCTCAAGCTATGCTGCAGCTCATGTGGAGATGACAGCAAGGCTGTGCCTTTGGGATGGGGTCAGACCTTCCTTGGGTATCACGTTTCCCGTTCCGCAGAGAGGGACTGTTTGGCTCCATAGGTTCAAGTCAGGCTTTTCCCCATTTGTGGCTCTCTGTACTTCTGCCTCTTGAGACATTGCTCCAGCCTCTCCCTGCCTAATATCCACCGACCTCTGCTCCCTCAGGGATAGACCTGACACGTCCCCTTTAGGCAGTGGTGCCTCCTGTCCCCTCTAACTCCATCTGTAGGATCCCTGGACATGCTGAAACCCTCCTGGTTATCCTTGCACACCAGGAAACCTAACAGGCTGGTGGAGGTGCTCCTAAGTGAGCAGTATTATATTACCCCACATAAATGTCACATTAATGGAGCATTATAACCAAAAGATGCTTGTAGATCACTCGAAACCATTTTAGGCATCTGTTATGCTTCCGTCATCTGCTCTTCACCCATTTGTTTGTGTCTGAGATGGGAAGGACACTGCCAGAAAAGCCTGGAGGGGACCTGGGGGGAGGTGAGAGTGGGCTGGAGTGATGAGCAGCCCACTTTTTGTGTGGGAGCTGCAGTGGGGTGAAGCCCAGCTCCACCAGACAGTGTTGGCCGTGATGGAAGAGGCGTCACAAGCTGCGGCTTGGCTTCGAAGGGGTGTTGATAGAAAGTGCTGACTTATCTGAGCTGGCTCAATGCCTCCTGAAAGTCCGGTGTAGGCACGGGGGGAGCCCGAGCGTCAGCGCAGCCGAAAGCCCACGGTGCCTCGTCTGTGACGGCTTTCTAGATCACACCATGTAACACAGCCCAACAAAGGGCTTTTAAATCCTAGTCAAGAAGACAGACAATAGAAGGTCAGAGTTTAAAAGAGAAAGTGTGCCTCAGACTGATGTAATTCCCCTTCTCCCCCCTTTTCTTAGTGTGAATCCTTTGATATTTGAGCAGGGAAATCCTCTTTATCGGGAAACTCCACCTCCTCTTATCTCATACTCCCTCGAAAATACTATCTGCTCTCCCGCCTTTCAGCCTCCCAACCCAGTTTGTGGTGGAAACCTCCCCACGTGGTCAGCACTGCCTTCCCATCCCTCTCACCAGGTGTGCACAGCAAGGCTTGGGGCTCCACACTGGCATTTGCTGTAAGTGAACACCCTCTGGCTAATGATTGCTGTGAGGATCCATGCTCGCCTGTCCCAGTCAGGTCCTGGGAGGGTTTGGGGTCTGCAGAGGAGACAGCCTCGACCTGTCATGGCACTGCCCTCGCAGCAGTGGCAATCAGCTGGCAAGGCTTAGGTGGTGAAGCCTGGCCTTGTTTACCTCTCAGCCCAGCAAATAAAGGTGTCCCTCACCTCCTTGTGCTGTGGAGCAGTCTTTATCAAAAAAGATAGAAAACTAGCCTGATTGAGTCAGACCAGAAATCCATCCCAACTGGTGTTCTCTGTCTGGGCTGGACAGAGTGGAGCCCTTGGAAGCAGCAGAAGACACAAAGCAGGTAGGGAATTTTCTATTCCCTGCTGTAATCTCTTGTCTTTCCTCTCCAGCATTGTGGGTTGGATGGGAGCATCCCCAATTCTTCCCTCAAGGTTTTGCCCTTCCCTTCTGGTTATTTTGCCTGAACTGGGACTTGGGAGGTTGCATTACATTGCTGATTGCATCAGATAAATCGTGTTTCTTAACCTCCTTGCAATGGGCTCCAGTAAGACTTGTTAGCACTCTTAATTTGCTCTAACAAACAATTGCAAAGCTGGGGAAAGGAAACATCCCTGTGTGTGTACTCAAAGCCACCAGGGATCTCGGCAAGGCTGCCACAGCTCTGGAGACCAAAGAGCTCCTGTCCGTCGCCTGCCCCATGGAAAATCAGATTGTGGCTCTGATCTGAGCTGTTGGTAATCAGAGGACGAGGTTCTTCTTCCCCACAAGCAGACTTTCACCTGCTGTGACTCCATGGATGTCAGTAGGTGTATTCTCAATGTGTGCTCCTGTGAGGCAGGCTAAGGTGCCCAGCACATCTTTGTGTGTGGAGGACACCACGTACCTGTCCTGATATCCAGCTAGTGTCAGCGTCTGCTGGGTGATACCTGAGGAGTTTTATCCTTTCCACAGCCACAAGAGGCAGGGAATCACCTGTAGTCACACCTAGGGCAACCCTTGAGGTGTAAATCAGATGGGACCTGCCCAGCCAGTTTGCACCAGCAGTTGTTCTAATCCTGAAGACTCATCCCTGAAGTCATACAGGATTGGCTACTTAATTTTTTCTCCTTAAGACATTAAAAGTGACTTTCCCAGTATGGTGGATTTTGGTACTCACATTGCTCTCTCCCTTGCCACTGGCCTTCAAATACACTGGGCCAGGGAGGATTCACAGAACTTCTCAGCAACATTTTTCAATCTTCCCAGTCTACTATGCTCCTGCACTTCCAACTTACAGTCTGAAAAACAGCTTGGCTGCAAGAAGACTGTGTCCATGAAATGGTGCAGAGTAGAAGGAAATGGTGTCAGTAACTGTGCAGTTGATGTAGATTGTAATTCTTCCAGCCTTCAGCTCCAACCCAGATTAGTGCTCCCTTAGCTTAAAATAACAAAAAGGGAACTGTCAAAATCAGAGCAAAAATGTTGGCATGATGAAACATGTTAACAGGTAGCCATTAGCACTTTATGTCTGCATGAATAGTGGCTATGTTTCATTGGTAACAGAACAGGGAGGATGGGTAGAAAATGGCACTTGTTTTCAAACTGGCTTGTTTTTTTAATTGCAGTTTTTTATTGTCGTTACTTCATGGTCCGTGTATGCTCTGGGCTGGGGGATGGCCCTGGGACACAGCTGGGTTTCAAGTTTTTTGCCAGAGAAGGAGGAAAGGAGCAGACAGTCTGGACAGGACCTGTTCTTATTCCTATTTTGCTCTTGAAATGTGTTTGAGACACCCAGCTCTGAAAGAAGAGGGAGGGGATAGCTGTGGTGTGGACTGAAACATGACTACCATCCAGGGCTGGTCGGTCCAGGCACGTGAGATGTTCCCACTGCTGAACCACGGAAAAGTCGCCACGCTGAGAGCAACTCTGGGTTGTGCCAGTGTTTTGCTGGTTGACATTTGACTGATCATCCCCATGGTCATTTCCAGGCACCAGCATCCAGACGTTGCTTAAGGGAATGGTAGACATTTAATTGAAGAATTAAAAGAAAAAAAAATGTAAAAAAGGAAAGCAAAAAAAAGGGTGTTTTCCAGAAGCAGAAATTAAGGCAAATACTTCTGGGTTTTTTGACAGTGTTGAGGACTGTGGAGGAGAGGCTGATGGCTCCATCCCACCAAGCAGCAGCTTGTGCCAGCTCTGATGGCTGGAAGTGACTTAAACTATGTGGTCTTCCTGGCTAACCTCGGGACACATCACAGCCCTTCTTGTCTCTATTTCCACCCTCTTTGGTGGTGTTTCCAGTTGGTGTTTCCTCTGGCATCTTGCTTCTGCCAGGGTGGAAGTCCTTGGAGAAAAAAAAAAAAGATAAAAAAAAGAGATGTGTGCTCTTGCTGCCTCCTATGGACCCTTCCTGTTGCATCCTTTGGAAGATGTGCCTTGTGAATGTTGTGTTTGTGTCTCAGCAACTAGCAGCCCTTCTTGTTAGTGGAAATGTCAGCCCCTGCCTTGTTCCTGACTGCGTGGCTGAGTCTCCGTGTCTCACTGCTGGCAAGGAGCCGGCCTAGGGCAAAACCTTTCTTCCACCCGCCTCTCTCTGCTGTTCTTGAGCCCATGTCTTGATGAACACACTTTGCCTCCTATTGTCTATTTATACAAGATTTTTTTGGGAGACAGCCCCAAAGGCAGTCGCTGTCTTGGGCTGGTTGTCCATGGATGAGCTTAGCAGTCGCTCAACTACTTTAACTGTTGATTTTGGGCTTCTTGTGAGGTTTTGCTCGTGGGTGCATAGGTGGGCTTGGGTTCTGCTGTGGGGAGAGACACTGGTGCCTCCAGTGTAGCCTGAAAGCCTTGAAAATCTCAGCCCTGGGTGCAAAATGCATCCTTTGAGTATCCACACTTCCCTCCATCCTTCCCCGCAAAAACAGAATAGTGCTTGCAGCTGTAGCACAGAACCTTGTTCTTTTCTGATGGGAGCTCTGGATTAATGGCAAAAACATGGTCTGGATGCTGCTCTACAGCCTTCAAAAAATCTGTTTGTTTGTTTTTCCCCCTCGGCTGTGCTGCAGCGGGTGCGAGGACGCGTCCCACCTTTCTGCCATATGTTCTTGGATTCTTGCAAGACAGTAGCAGGGTTTGCACCTGGACAGCTGAAGGCCGTGGGTGGCTCTGTGGGACCCACGCTGCCCTTCCTCCCTCCCACGCAAGCTAAAATGATATTTTCCTCCCGCTGAACCTTACAGGGTTTTTCTCCATATGCACTTCAGTAGGTTTTAACTTTTTTGTCTTGAATCCAAGCGGCTTTAATCAACATAAACGCTTGCGGTGTATAGGTTGCTGCATTTAATAAAGGGTGAGCTTCCCCCCCTTTTTCTTTCTTCTTTCTTTTCATCCCTTATTTTGCATTCTGCCGCGTACGATGAGCGTTTAATCCCTGCCCTTCTGTCTGTTGAGATATTATGTTTTTTTAATAGTGCTTGTTTATGACTAAGGTCAAAGACAGTATTTCAGAACAAAAATTAGAGTTAGTTCATAATTGAGTACATATGTATGTTACTGTTTATTTTTATAGTTTGCTAATTTATTTTTAAACAGCTCAGTTGAGCCAACATGTTTATAGGTCTGTTTATCACATGTCTTGCCAGTCGGAGTGCTAAAAGACACATGCTTTTCAATAGCACAGATCTGAAGTGAAATTAGATAATACCGCCAGGTAGCAATTTAATTACATTAATTGAATGTTTAGGTTGAAATGTAGTTTTGCAAAGGCTATAATGGAATACATTTATAAGTGTCTGTGTATAAATCTTGGCATTTAAAATGTTATTCAAGCCTGCTGGCAGGGAAATGAAACTCCATTGAGTGCTTTTGAGGGAGAAATGGGCTATTTCACTACGCATACCGTGCTTGCTGTCGCTTGGGGTTTGGGCCCCGTCCCGGCTGTCGCGAACCTCTGCAGTGCCCCTTTCCCTGGGGAGTTACCAAGCCAGGAGGATGCGTGGCCTGATCCCGAATGCTGGGATCAAGAAACAACAGCCCCTTTGAGTCCTGATGGAGAGATAAGGGGTGATGGAGAGATAAGGGGTGAGCTGGCACTTGGCAGGAGGGCAGAGAGTCCTAAGTTAGCCAGCGCGGAGAAAATGTTTGTCCGGCTGAAACCAAGTTCTTGTGGTCATGCACTGAACGATTTCCCAAGTTTGCCAGCTGCTGTACTGGATTGTACCTGTGGGTTCTGGCCGTGGGCTGCCTTCCCTGTCCGGGGAGCTGCTCAACAGCCCTGGAAAGGCAGCTCAGGGGAAGCTCCACTGAAGAGCAGAAGCTTTGAATGAACCACACTCTCCAGCCCAGATGGGGATTTAATCCTCAGCATAAACATGTACAAATAACGTATTGTCAGGAGAGGGAGAGGGAAAATTCCTTCAGTTTGACGGTGCCCAAGAGTAGCAGGCTTGTTTGGGAGAGGATGCGAGGAACTGCTCTGGCGCTGTTTGGTTTTGCTTACACCGTTGCCTTTTGTATGCGCCCATTTCCAAGCAAAATGCTAAAATCATGGCATTTCTAGTGGGAGTGGGGCTGGGCTTTTTGCAGCTCTCTTCTAGGATCCTGAGAGCTGAGTGAGGTTTCAAAAGCGAAAAATAATATAAATAAAAAGGAGCAGGAGGTCATAGGTGGACTTTTATCGAGGCTCAGGGATAGATAAGGAGTAACCAGAGAGTCACAGCTTGTGCAACATTCTTGTGCCATGGTGGGCGATCTCCTTTTGGGTGCCTGCATGCTCAGAGGGATGGAGGAGGAAGAGGGGGGATATGCAAGACCTAAACACCCAGGCGGTGGGAAGTGTTTGGAATTACGCTGGTGGCAAGCAGGCCCCTGGCATTTCTCAGGCTTTTGTATTGCATACAAGCCAGGAAAAATGCTTCAGGCTCAGCACAGGGATCTTTCCATCTGTTTTGTGCACACGCTTGTGTGTGGGAACTTGGAGCCTCTCCCTGGTGCTTATCTGGGTTGGGATGGTCAACTGAGGTGTGGGTTTTTTCCCCTGGTCTTGAAGGGTTGACATGTGCTTCCAGCCCCATGCCGAAGCACAAGTCAGATTGAAATGTGGCTTCTGAAACTGAGGTGCTTCCAGTGAATCTGGCATTTTGGGCAGTCATGTCTGGTGTTTTTGCAATAGCTCCAGTTTCTTCTCCGTCTTTGGGATCAAAGGAGGGTTCACTGTGTGTCTTGATGTATATCTGTGGTGGGATTTGGCCTCACACGCCAGGTTCTGCTGAAAAAACACAGCACAGAGTGATTGCTGGGCATGCTTTGATGCACATACTAAAATATTTAACTGTGTTAATGGCATTTGCTTTCTTTTCCTCTTACTTTCCCCACCAGTCTATAAAGTGATCATTCTGTAAGGGCCTGATACATATGTGAACATGGGGTGGGTATATATCCCCTCCTTTGGTAACTTGTGACTAACTGTCTTAAAAAGCTCTTAGCAGTGGAATTTTCCCATCTCCTTTCTTTTTAGCTGAAAATAGGTGACTGATTTATAGTTTTTCATCTTACAAAAGCTCACCTCTCGCTTAAGACCAACTAGGGAGAGTTTGTGCTGCAAGAAAAAAAAAATACAGTCCAAATCAGGGGGTTTCAGTGAAAGTCACAACATAAGACTGAAGTTAGAGTGGCTTCCACCAGGTGATTACCATAATGCCGAGTGCTTATTGCTGGTCTCAAGGTTTCTAAACGCTTGGGAATGATTCCAGCTTGTTTGGGCCTGGGAACAAAACCTCTCCGTGATGCTGCAGCCAGGGTGGAAGGGATCCAAAGAGCGTTGGGAAGCGGCACAAGCACCATCCCCGTGCTGAAGGCTTGTTTTAATGACTAAAGCTAACAGAGCATCCCATGGTGTTGCAGTAGGAATGTTTGCAGGCTGAGTTCAAGATGCTTATTTAAGAATAATCAGTCATGGCCTAAAAGCTGCCTTATTTTAGGAAGGAGACCAAGATGTAGGGCTGCTGTATTAAGGATGCTGAAGTGGTACCTATTTTAGGATCCGATCACAGTCTTTTTGGGTTGGAGGGCATCTTTCTGCTGCCATTTTTGCCAACAAAACCAAAGTTGGCTTTGTCTCAGTTTTTGTCTCAGGTGACATAGTTGGTGTGACAGAGAACAGCTGCAACCATTCTGTTTTGGGGTTTATGTGGCCTAAGCCATGAGAGTTGAGCACAGGAGTAGACAAACAAGCTCTGCTGATGGTCTTCTGTTACATTTGCAGTGGGATCTGTGTTTTTTAAGATCTTTTTTCCCTGAGTCTTTGAGGGTAGGCCACTTAAAGGACTCACAGAGCTGTATTTTCTTTATGGTAATGAGGCATCATGACATACCAGTCGTTGGAAATCTGATAGGACTTAGGAGACCCTAGGAGGGTAGAAAATTACTTAATTTATTTTGTGTGCAATAGTCTTAATTTTCAACTATTTGAACAACTGATTGCTGGGGCAATCATCAGATCTTCAGAGTTAAGATGTTTCCTGCTGGAACCGAGCATTAGCTAAATCAGCGATGGCAAAACGGAGCAATTGCACACGTCCATCTGAGGGTAAAGAGGAGAAATTAAATCCCTGAACCCGAGCTCCAATGCTTTTTTCTTTTGTGGGAAGGGTGAGGCAGGTGAGGCTCACCTGGTCTGGTGGTTAGTTACCCAGGTGGGGAGCTGGGGCTGCGTGGCTTTGGCGGTGGCTCTGGTTGGCTCCGGCGATGGCTCCAGCAGGAGGGAGCTGGGTCTGGTTTCCTTCTGAGCCCTCTGCTCACTGATTCCCCTGGTGTTTGCTCATTGTGAGCAAGAGCGATAAAATCTAGTGGTGGAATTACATTATGTCTTGGGTGCTTTCTTTCCAAATTAGTACTAATCCTACGTGTCTTTGACCCATTTCACGGAGACAGAGGGCTGGATTCTACTGCCTGTTTTCCATGAGCAGCTGGCTGAAGCAAACAGACCTTGAGTAAAGGGATTAGAAACCGGCCCTTCACTTGGGTGAGGTGTTGCAGTCCTTGTGCTGTGGAGAGTCCTTTCTTGAATGAGTTTTCCCCACAAGCCGTGCATAGGTACCTGCTCGTAAAGAGACTGGGGGTTTAGCTCGCCGGGGTGGAAATGGCAGCAGCAGAAGTGCAGAGTGAGGCACCCAGCATGATGGGACCCATTTTACTCACCAAGATTGAGCTTGTACTGGAGCAAAAAGGACAGAGGACTTTTCATTTTGAAAACCCTACACCTCTGAAAAAAAGTATTTGAAATTGTTCAGAAAGGTAAATGGGCATGGATATTCAGAGACCTTCTCCTGCCTTCCCGTGCCAGCAGAAAATGAAAAATTCAGTGTGAAAGTATTTCCTTATTAAAAAAACCCCAAACTGGACTATAAAATGCAGCACTAATTTCTGAGGGCTGAGAGCTGCATGAGTGAGAATATTTAATTACAGTGGCAAAGTACAAACATTTCCTTGCGAGCATTCATTGTGTTAATAATAATTAATTAATTCCTTGGCTAAAACATACGTCCTGCTCCTGTTCTTTTTTAGTGGGCTGGGAATCCGATCCCACTTTTTATTTTATTTTGCTGACAACCACCCAGCAAGTAGGGAGGGTAGAGGCTGGAGACTATTTATATAAACAGAGGCTTTATGTTTCGCTGTGTGGATGGTGATGCTGGGGTTGCATGGTTTGGGTTTAGCAGAGGAGGCGAGGAGGACTTGAAGCTGATCAGCTGATGCAGGGGGCCCGAGTATCTGACTGCTCCAGCGATAAGTGTCTGTACAAATATTTATACAATCCTGATAGTCTTTTGAATTGCTTTATTACAGCACAAAAAGCTGTCAGATTTCCAGGCTTTCCGAGGCGTACTTCTTACGGCTTGCATTCGTTTTGCCAGCGGACACGGGCGAGCTCCGCTCCTGCTTGGAGCCGGCTGGAGCCGTGCCACAGCCCCGCCGGGAGCAGGGTAGGTGCTGAGCCCCTGCAGCACCCGGCCCCAGCTGATAAGCCCCGTGAGAGCCTGGCTCTGTTAGTTCAGGCTTAGCACTGAATTCGTGCAATTATGTGGCACAGGGCTGACTCAGAGCAGCCACGGAGTGAGACTGTGAGCTGAAGAAGCTCAGAGCAGAGGGTGATGGAGAGGCACCCCCCTGCCTTTGTGAGACAAGGTTGTATGGCAGTCTGCAAACTCCCACCTTATCCTGGAATGCTGCTCCTCCCCAGGGTCACTCACAGAGGGTCTGATCCCAAATCTGCAGCTGGTGGTTGGAGGCTTCCTACTGACAGAAATGTTGCATCAGGCCCCATACAGCAAAATGACAATTGTCATCCAGAAGAAGAGATTAAGAGGTTTTGGTGGCTTATGTGCAGAGCCAGATGTAGATAGGTTTGGATAGGTGCAGAGGAAAACTCACCTTGTGCCTTTTCTGCTGGAAGTTAGTCCAAATATCCACATAGGTGGGTATCCAGGTATTGCTGATGGTTGGATAGTTATTCTCACTAGATCTGTGGATTTTTTTTAAGCTTTCTTGGAGCCATGGGATTACAGGATCCTACTGGTGCTCTGGAATAGAATTTGACAACGGGACTTCAGTTCCACTTCAGATCAGATATACACAGGCAGGGTTCACACTGTTTGCTGCCATGAGGCCAAAGGGATTATTCCAGATGTGCAAAACCAACAAGAGTTTGAGTCAGTGACAGGGAAGGCAGGAGGCTCCACCAAAGTGATTGGAATAAATTGAGTGCTGTCAGTGGAAAGCAGTCCTGGAGCAGGGTTGGAATACATCAGTAGCTGCCCTAGCCCTGGCAGAGAAAGCCCTGTGTTTTCACATGCTGATAGTGATTGCCTGCCCTGTTCCACTTATTTGTAAGATTAGGCATTTGGAAAATATTTACAAGGTTATGAAACCAGAGTCTGGGGTTGCTGAGGGCCTCCTGGTGTCCTTCAGCGTCACAGTTCAGGATAGCCTTGGTTTTTAGGGACAAGTCTTCTAACTGCTGTAAGTGTCTCTCCAGAGGTTTCAGAGGAATGGGCTCTTTACTTCCAGTGCAGCATTTGTTTGTTTTTAGGGCACGTTTTTCCCCAAGGAAAGAAGAGTAGCAATCCCATGATCAAAGAAACAAAGCAAATTGCTGTGGAATTTCTGCCTAACAGTGTTTGAATTTGAAAAAAAAAGGTAGTATATAATTTATAAATGAGTCCTGTGTGCCTCAGCTCTGGCCTTCTGGAGCAGTGTCGGAGCAGTGTCAGGTTCGGCAGCCTGGGTAGCAGAGAGCAGTCTGTGTCAGCCCATCACCTGGGGTCTGGTGCTGTACAGGGAGAGCAGAGCCATAAGGCCGCTCTGTCCACATCCCTGGATGATCCCCTCTGCTGCTGCAGCACCCTGGCTTGGACAGGTGAGCTGTGTGCAGGGGAAGGATCAAGTGACCTAGGGAGGGAAAAATCACCTCCTGATGCTCGTGGTAAGGAATAAAGCCAGGTTTTCCACAGTGTCTGGTTAATTCATTGGGATTGCTGTTTGGCCCTGCTCCTTTGTCTTCCAGTGCTGCAGCATCCCTGCTTGCCCAGTATCACTGGACAGGCCATGCCCAGCACAGCAATGTGGTTAGCCAGATAAAAAGGGCATTAACCCTGTTTTTCTGCCTGTGTTCTAACAGGAATAGCCCCATTCCTGAAATTGTACCTGCAAACTTTATGTCTAAGTCATCTCATTTGGCTATTGGATTGCTGCTGAGCCTGGCTGCAGCGGATGGGCTGGGGTAGACCCCTCCCTCCATGGGTTATTTGAGCTCTTGTGGGGCAGTGCTGTGCTCAGAGAGGCTTTACTAGGATAAGAATGATTAGGGCTGGTTTTCTGAAAGTAGTAGTGTTGTGCTTAAAAATGCCTATTGGGCTTGGGAGGGCTGCACGTGTTTTCCTGGCAGCCTCTCCTTTAGCTTCCAGCAGGGATGTGCTCTGCCCCTGCAGCATCCCAGCTTCATAGGAGGCAGATGGAAACAGTAAGTGCCCAGGGCAGCTTTATGGCAGCATTATTAATGTCACAAACCCAAAAAGAAGTCTGTGTAGTGTATTGCTCGATGTATAGTGTAGCTCTGTGGACCAGAAGCATTCTGTTTACTGTGTCACGGGCAGCATAGCTGGAGCAGGAGGGTTTTGAAGTTGTTACCTGTCCTCCTTGCTGTTTCCTCTAGTGCCAGTAGCTCTCTGGGTAGACATAGTGGCATGGGACATCCTCAGCATGAGTCTAGAAGTGGTGCCTGTAGCGCCACACCACTTTGCAGGGCTCTTAAAAGCTTTAGAGGAGATGGGAAAGTACACACAGTATTGCTTCAAACAGCTTAAAAATGTGGGATGTGCAGCGCAAGGCACATGCACTGCTGCTGTTTGTCACCTGATCTCATCCTGATCACCCACATGTCCTACTGAAAGGGGCAAGGAGCTGCCAGTGCTGCATCAAGGGGATGGATGGCTCCCATGGCTCCCATTTTGGTGTCGTCTGAGGCTGCAGCTCAGCAGCAGTGGGATCTCTGCAAAAGCTGAGATCTCAAGCATCAGCAAAACTAGCAGATAGACAGGGTCTGGAGGGGTACATCCTGCTCCAAAAGTAAGGGACCAGCAGTTTGCCACAGTATTTGGGCTTTAACTTTGGTACTCTGTAAACAGTACCAAAATCAACCCCTCAGTTTTGTGGCTGGTCCCTGCAGACTCCGTCCCACAGATAGCATCTTACAGCACCTGCACTTCTGTGGGACGGAAATCAAAGATTTGTGCACCTGCTTGCAAATATCCATGTACTGACTAAACACTGTGAGTGGCCTCGGCACTGAAATGGCCAGTCTGCTTTAGAAAAGGGCTTTTAATCACAGCAAAAGCTTTCCTTCTACTGAAGTGGTGACTGGAGTGCAGGTGCAGGGGGAAGGACTGGAGCTGCTTCAGTTGGTGTCTCAGTTTCTACCTGTTACAGGGGGTGGTGGGATGCGCTCTGGGGACAGCTGGGTGACAAGTGGTCCAGGACGTGCCATTCAAGGGCTGATGATTGTGACTTTGCAAGGATTTTGAATGTATCTGTCTTTACTCCGAGCACCTTCTAGCAGTGCCACGTGCCCGAGTGGGCAGACGGACAGGTGGTGGGATGCTGCCCCACAAAAGCCCACGGGGAGCCCTCAGCAAAGCCCGCTGGCCGCACACCCAGCTGCTGCCCCACGCGTTGCCTCAGCGGGCAGATGTCGGCGTTGCTCAACGCCAGCAGGACCTGAGTGTCTGTTTTATTAACGGATAAGATGGTCAGGCCGGCACACGGCTCCCGAGCCAGCCTGTGCAACTCCTGTGGTTTCCAACCGTACTTATCGAGGGAGGGGGCTGCCTGCCCAGCAAGGGTGTTTCCTCTAATCAGTATTTTCACATGCCAGTGTCAGGCAGATGTGCAGGGGGCAAAGGCTCGGCCATCTCTCAACAGCTGCTCAGGGGAAGGAGTCACCTAAGGCAAGGCTGGGGAGGTGCGAAGAAACATGTTGGTCAGAACAAGTAAATATTCCCCAGTACGAGGTAACACGGGGGGAATTCACAGACACACCCTTGGCCGTGAGTTTTCACTGTCCGTCTAGAAGGAATCAAGTCCTCGCAGTATTGCCTAGCAATATGTTCAGCTCCAGAAACCCTTCTCCAAGTCCCCTTAGAGGCTTCTCCTATTGTCTGCCCTGTGTCCCTGAGCCGCTGTGGGCAGCACGCGAGATGGTCCCGGGCTCAATTTAACGGCATCTCCCCTGCTTATCAGACTATATAATAAACATGGCTTTTAGGGGGGACTTTTTGGGGAGGGGTGCGAGGCAGGCAGTGAATGGAGAGGCCAGACACCATTGTCTGGCAAGAATGTGAGTCGCCCTGGGCTCGCCTTCCAAATTGTCCCAGCATCAATCCCCCCTCCTTTGCGGGATTTCCTTCTCCAGCCGGGGTTTTGTTTCGGAACAAGCGTTGGTCAAACAAGCTTTTGTTTGCGGTCAGTTGCTTGGCACACATACACCACTTCTGGTGGGGGACAATGAGGAAGCTGTTTCGGGGGCAGCTGCGGTGGGACTGAAAGGGAATACTGATGGAAAAAGGGTGCGGGGAGGAAATAGCTGGGTGGAAATTAATTGGGAGGATCTTATGAAGTCTGGGTGCTCTGCAGCAAGGGTGGGAGAGTGGCAGGGAGTCCTTCAATATTGCTGCCTCATCCCACTCACTGCCTCATGCTGGTTTATACGATTTTTTCCACCCAGGATACCCCGCCTCACAGCAGAAAGTTGGAAAAAATATTTGTGACTATGCGTTTAAAAAGCTTTCTTTCAGGAAGAAGTAAACTTATTTACAGCAATAATAGAGTTTAAAGGAATTGTATAAGTGATACTGACTTCTTTGTCAGCAAAAACTGCAGCAAAACTGTTCATAGATGACATTACCTAAATGACATTACGTACGTATGTCCTTTCTTTCACATTTCCTGTAATCCTGTTATGGCTTTGTCCCATTACCTCAAGCACTGTCATCTTTAAATGCTGTCAGATCTTAACTGGATGGCCAAGGACATCAGAAAAGGATCGAGGTGAAGCTGATGGCAATTTCAGACCTGTTGTATATATGGCCATCTCCCAGCCTGCCCCCATACAGGGTGTTTTCTGATAACATGTTCAGGTAAAGTGATGACTCAAGGCCTTGTACATCTTTTATGGAGCCGCTGCCCATCCCCACCGCATCCAGCACCCTTTTTCGGGAAGTGCAGGGTGTCAGGCATAGGCAGAGTGTCGGAGGTGCTGGAGGTGGCAAGTACGAGCTGTGTGCTTGTTGGAAAGTGCTCCCATCCCCAGGGAAATGAGGACCCAGAGGTCAGTAGATGTAGTGAGCAACTCTTCCACTCCCTGTACAGCTTTTGTGGCATTAATGACCATTGCAAAGCACACGGAGTTCCTTGGACTTAAGTGCGACATCTTGGTGTTAATACTTTAATTTTTTTGCTCTTATTGTATTATTGCTTAAAAATGTCGTGGGGCCAATTTCTTTTACTCCAACCATGGATGGCCCTCTGTGGCTTTTCAAAAGCTCTCCAAGACGGGGCAGCGAATGGGAGGATTGCGACTTCTGCCGCTCACCTGCTGAAATAGTCAGCACTCCTAAGCCTGAGGAGTGCGGAACACTGGTGTGGAGGCAGTGGCTGTTTAAACTGGCAGGCCCTGTCACCAGGTTATAATAGCGATGGTGATAGCTGCCAGCTCCGGGGGCAGGAACTGTCATTTTGTTATCTCTGGGTGCAGTGTTGTGCTCTGGGGGGTTCTGGTCCCCCGTGCTGGCTGCTGGACCTGGCTGCAGTGCAAATAACAGCAACCCTGAACATGAAGAGCTTGCTGCAGACAAAAGTCTGTGGCCAGGCACCCACGGATGGATCTGGCTGTCCATCTTTGGCCCTGGGGGCTGGTCTTACCAAAAAGCAGAGCTGCTCTGTGTGTTGGCAGCAAGGGGAGTGATGGCAGCGGGGACCATCGTGTGGCTCCCAGATGGGTTGTCCTGGCTGTGTGGACATAGAGGTGCTGCTGGCAGGTCACAGTGTGCCCTGTGTCCCCCTGTGCACTTGAGTGTACGGCACCATGTGTGGGCAGCCTGTGGTAGCATCAGCAGATGGGTGGTGGAGATTCCACCCTCTTTGTCCAATGTGTCCTCAGAGTTAAAGAGGTGAGGAGCCAGAAGAGGAGGACTCACGGATGGAGAGCTGGAGAGTGTCTCATTCGGCCACATTCATTTGGCCCAGCACAAGGGTTAGACAGCAGCAAGGCTCAGTTTAGTCCCAAGGATGCTAGAGCAGGGCCTGGATCCACAAATTTTCCTGCTGAAAAAGAACAGTGGAACAGCCCGTGGAGTAAGAAAAGGTACTGTGATATGACCATGTAGACTCTGTGGGAGATTATTTGCTTGATCAGGTGAGGGTATGGGGTTTTTTTAAAGGCTGTTACTGGTATCGAAGTGCTGGCAGTTACAACATTTAATTGCATTTTCCTGGAAGAAAATGCTTATCTTGAAAAATGGGGTTCTCTACAATCAGTTTTGTATGCTTAAAAACTCTGGTTTTCACTTAGTTCTTCACCATCACTGCTATCTTAATGCATCCTCCAAGGTCAGTCCTCAGATCTTATCCTCTGCTAGTCTGAGGCTGTGAATGGATGAAAATGTTCATGCTGGGTCTTCCCACATGAGCGCAATGGCTCTGCCCCCTTCTCCTGCAGGATATACTGGAGCCATCTCATCTCTCCATGTCGCCCACAGCCCCCAACAGGCTCTCCCTGGAAAGTCTCAATCCTGTGCTCCTTAGCTGGACATGGTTTGTGTATTGCTGCCTGTCTGGTTGCTATATTGATGGTTTTTTGGATGCTGGAGGAGAAGTTTTCTCTCCTTTCCAGATCTCATAATAACTGAAGATTTGGGTGTAAAAGCACTGACTGCACACAGTTCACTGGGTTTTTTTTTCAGTCATAGCTTGGATTTTTTCCCCCTATGGGCACAGGAACCATTTATAGCCAAGGTGGGCCGAGTTTGCAACTTATTAATCTCTCCCTTGCATGTGGGTTGAAAAGAGACACCATGCCTTTATCAAAAGCCAGACTAGCACAAAGGCCTATGCAAAACCATCATCAAATCCTATTAGAGGTGGAAAATATCTCTTAGATCATCTCATTCATTTCTCTGCCAATGCTAGACAGTTCCTGAGAGTTAATTTTCTAGCGTCTGCCGCCAACTCCCTGTGTGACTGCGGGTCTGTCATCTTGCCTTTGGGTTGTCACTGTAACTTCTACGCATTTCCATGCATTTCCAAACAAGCCTTGTTTTGTTCAGTGGTTGTGTTGCTATTTGCCCTGTATTAGGTGTTACCAGTGGTTTCCGCTCTGGTCAGCACCATCAGACCTTGTTTGTGGCTGGGAAGGGCATCTCCATGGGTGTACTGGGAGCTAAGGGAAGCTCTGGGAGTGCTGTCCCCTGGGCAGGGGTTACATCCCCTGCAGCCATAGGCATTGGGGAAACAAAATCTCAGAGGGAGGTTTCTGTCTAGCAGTTGTGGATGCGGATTCAATGTGAGCAGGTTGTCCCCTACAAAGCAATTCCCTGAAGTTCTGGACTGTCTGTGATGTCCACTCGGCAGGGAGGAAAAATAGTAATAATAATTCAGTGCTGGAGCTATTTATAGCACTAAACAGATGCTGATTTCGTCAGGGTTTGTTTCAGAGAAGGAAACAACATCTAGGAGTGGAGTAACCTTACCTGTAACTTCCCGGCAGTGCTGGCGGCCGTGATTGAATTCCCCGGCATGGCGAGGGTCTGGGCAGCCCTGCCAGCACCAGAAAGGTCAGTCCGGCAACTGTCACCCGGAAAGCATCAAAAGCACGAGCTGTCGATAGCGACCTGCATTTGCAGAAAATCTGAGGGCTTTCTAATTAACTGAGGATCTCTAAATTAGAGCGAAGCCACTCGACAAGCCCCCTCGTACGCCTTAAGTGTCAGGGCTCAGCTGATCGCCGCATCTAACAAGCGACTGATTTTTAACAGTAGCTCTGAGACTCAATCAGCTCCTAATGGCTCCGTTTCAAAATGTTTCAGTGCATTTTTCATCTCTTACTCTGGAATTTATGCTCTTTGTTCCCTGCTCAAATATTCTGGCGCTCTTCCTTAATTTCAGGCTTCTGCCTTGCGACAGCTCTTCTGCCCTAACTAGGCAGCTCATTGCCTGCCTTTCCCTGCGTGCGATTCTCTGCCGTGGCCACTCGCTCTGCTTTCTAATCAGTAAGTTTCAGAAATTCCCCCTCTCTCCCCCCTGATGTATAGGTAGTGCTGCAGGGTCTGGAATTTCATAATTAGAAGGAAACCCATGTTTAAGCAGGCCCTGTGTAATAGCAGCTGAAAAGTGGTTTCATTTCAGCTTTAAGATAGAGAGACAGTTTAGAAAATGCACCTGGTTTTTACTTTTCCTCTTGCTCTGTTCCATGGTGCCACAGATTTGGGTGGTGATACTCCTGATTTACGCCATGGGCAATGAGATCGAACCCTCCTTTCAGCTGCATTCACATCAGAGTTAGATTATGCACATTTAAGCTGAGGGCTTCGAGCTGCTGGGAAAACGACTGGGGGATCTCTTCTGACACGTAACTCCTGCTGCCGGTAATGAGACCCGTGGATGCATCCTTGGGAAGGCAGCAGGATAAACTCCCACAGAAACAGTGATTGGGAGCAGATAAAGTCCATTCAGGAAGGGAGAGAGTTAATCAGCAACTCTTAAAGACTCCTCCACGTGTGTTTATGTTCCAACGGCTTATCCATATCTTTGCAATTATTCACGTGAAATAGAATATAAATCCCACAGCCTAATTTTTCTTTGAAAAAATTTCCCCAGGTAATCAAATCCTGAAGTGCATCTTCTATTCTGGTGGTTTTATCAGTAAATCAAATTTTTATCATTTATCAGCAAAAGTTAGATTTAAGCATCCTCACTGTAATGTTTGAAAGATGAACATTTGTTTCAGCGGGTACTGTGCCAATCAATAATCTTCCAGCTTGACTCAGCTATCAATTATTGCTGCAATTATTTGTCTAGTTGGATATTTAAAATGTCATCAGAAAGAGATGATTACATATTCCAGAAAGCAAGGCACTGTATAATCAGATGAACTGAATTCAGTTAAATGTAGTGTGGTACTAACCTGTCCTTCAAAGCTGAATTCTGCAGCCACGACTGAAACAACAGCTTTCTGCATTATTGTAAGGAAACGGATCTTAACCTTGGAACGGCGCGTGTTATTGGGGTCGGGTAATACTCGGCGAGAGGAGACCTTGCAAGCCTGGAAATTGAATCAGCCTTACTGACATAAAAGAGGGAGGTGGGGGGTTTTTTTCGGACGGGGGAGGGTTGGGTTTGTTGGATTTCATCTGCAAATCTATAAATAAGGAAATCCACTCTTTATCTGCCTTTCTGGGAGTTTCAGCTCCTGAGCTTGGAGCGCCAAATTTCCACATGCCCTTTTTGCATTCCTTGACTTGATGTATGTGTAGTAAATACTCTCTGTGCCCCGAGAATGCAATAAAGCTGTAGCAATTCTTGCAAGTCTTACATCCTTCCAAACTCCAGATATTCGGAGTATTATATCATTTTCAACTTCAAGGATATCTCAACGATGGAGAGGAGACAGGATAAACCGGAGAAGACCGGACAACTTTACGACACCTTTTGGTCCTATTTGCAAAGCAGAGAGGGGAAAAATATATATAATTTATCGATTCTACTAATACTTGCTTGTGCAAGTTATGAAACGAAACATTGTAGGATCTGGTTCAGCACTTGCTGTGCTTGCAACTCCATAGTGACATTGAACTTGCTCAGGGACAGAATAAACCTTTGCCTTCCTGGCAGATGATTTGCAGGCAGAGGTGTCGTTTGGGGGGACCTGCAGTTCCCCTGACCCACTTTGTCAGGATGGTTTGCTGCTGGCTAAATATCATTAATTTGAAAACAAGAGGAAAGCGAGCCAGAGGAGAAGGCTGGGAAAGAGGAGAGTCTGAAGAGGATCTGTTTCGGGAAGGATGTGGTGGAATGAGGCTTCCAGGGAGTTCTTCAGCCACTGCCTTGGCTGAGGGCTGGGGCTTTTCAACTCCCCTGACACCCTGCCCGAGGCAGGGATGGGAGCAGGGTGCTATGGGTTCGGTGATACCTGGCTGATGAGAAGGGCTAAGAGGGGCTGGCGGGGACCACCGTATCTCTGCAAGGTGATGGTTTAAATGCATGTGGCATTACAGGGCTGGGCGCATCAAATAGACTCTAAGATGTGAAAAATCAGCAAAAAATAAAGCAAGGCCATTGGTAATGAGGGGGCTTGATGGCCCAGCAATGCTCTGGCAGCAGTGCCCCTGGGCACTGTGGGAGGAGCAGTGGGAAGGTGCCAGCCCCACTTCCTCCCTGGGACGGCTCTCAGCCGTTTGGAAGCTCACTTCATCTCTCCAGGAGTGCCCTGTGCGGCAGAGCCGCAAGGTCCTCCAGCAAGGTCCTGCAGCACTAATTGGGTCACCAGGCATTAGCACTCTTCCTGGGAAAGCACTGTCCTGGCATTGCTCTGGGAGTCTCTGTGTAAGAGACACTGAGTGCGTGATGAGCACTGCAGAGCTCCACAACTCACCCTCGCCTGTGCCGGGTGCTGGCTGCATGACTGAGCAGTACCAAAATCGCCATACAAACAGGGAGAAACGTCCCAGTGCTGGCCCTCACCCCACACCAATGAGGCTGACCTGACATGTGATGGGAGACTGTCTCCTTCCTCTTCTTTGCAAGAAGCTTTCTGAAGTGTGCCCTGACTTTCCTTCAGATGCCGCCGGCTAGGTAGAAAGGGAAACAATTCATGGCGTAGGTGTATGAGTGAATGAAATTATTTGGAAGCTCTTTGTAGCTGTATAATTACAACACTGCATTTAAAAAGTGAATTATTGACTTGATTGTCCCCAGCAGCCACTGGGTAAATGCATAATTATGGACGGTTGGAGCCCGGTACTGTTTGCTGGATAATCAGGTGAGGCTGTGGAAGGGCTTTGATGCTCTTTTTGGGGCAGGGCTTAGATGAGGCTTGGTCCTTGGTGGGTCCAGGTGGACCTTCCAGCAGGAGACACACCTGGTGCCAGGTAGGTCCAGAGCAGATGATTTAGAAGATGTCACTTGGGTGATGCCACTCCTGTTCAAATACATTCCTTTACAATCTTTGCCTGTGCTCCGGAGAGGCAGTCTGGAAGAGGCAGGCATCTGAGAGACTGTGCATCACAGAATCCCAGAATGGTTTGGCTTGAAGGGACCTTCATCTCATTTCAGGTCCCCTGCCAATGTCCATCCAAGCAGGCCTTGAACACTGCCAGGGACAGCATCTAGGGTGTTGGTTACTTGACTAAGGATGTTTTTAGCGATGTGTGATGGTATCGGTGGAGAGTTCCCCCTGTAGGGCTGAAAACACTGTGTAGTTCACCCTTTAGGTTCCACCACTGGTGTCTGTAGTTACTGGAGCTGCTTCCCATGTGGTGCTGAAGTCTGCATTGCCTCTCTTTCTCCACCCCATAGCGTTAATGTATAGGGTGCATATGTGCACACGATCAGGTTGTCTTTGCTTGAGGGCTTTCTTTTAAAACTCGCTCAGTTCTGAATTTCAAGCACAGCATTGTTTTCCCGTGACAGGTTTCTTCTGTTTCTCGCTAATCAAGGCGCGACAGATTTCCACCCCCCTTAGGTTTTAAGAAAGCACAAAATCAGTCGCAGGCTGTACCTTACTTGCCAAGTTGGAGCTTGAAGCAGGTTTTCTTGGTGGCCAAATTGTCATCGCCTTGAAAATGGTGACAGACGCTGAGGTCAGGCCATGGGATCCCAGCACCCCATTGAGGCTCTGACAAACTGTGTGTTTTGTTGCCTTTTGCTAATGAAATAATATTTTAGGGAGGGAATCTACATGTATGGACTTTGGTTCTGGTTAGAGAGTGAGTAATGTTGAGGCTACAACCAAATTGGTCACCCATGAAATACCCATTTCTTCTGCAGGCAGGAACTGGTCTCCCTGGTCACACCCCTTCCCACCCGGTCTTTCCTCAGGCCCCAAAAGCTTCTGCTTTATGGAAACGTGAGCAGTGCCGTAAAACCCAATGAAAATATGGCTTTGGGAGAAAATGGGGAATTCTTGGAGTTCCTGACTCCAGTCTAAATCTTTGACTGGCAAAGCAGTGCCAGCTACTATTTTATTATTGCTGGGGCTTGGGTTTCTTTGAGTCACGGCATTAATGTTTTGGCCTGGTTCTTCCTTAAAGAGGGTTGTTAAAAAGAGGTGTAATGAAAAAATGGCATTACTCATTGTTGGTTTGGAAAGTGCTTTCCCAGTTCTATTAATATGATTTCAGGAAGTCTGAATTTGCAGGCAGAATAATTATTTTCAGGAATATAAATATCAGTATTGATATATCAATTTCAGTATTGAATATCAATTTCAGGAATATCTTTATCAATAAGTTATAGTAAAGAAAATCTGGTAAAGATGGCAGATGTGGCACTGAGGATCCTCCAAAACAAAATTTCTTCTAGATTTTTTGACATTTTCACGACTAAGCTGGTCCCAAGACTCTCCACCACGCCTTTGCATGAACAGCATGGACCTGGTTTGCAGAACTTTATTTTCAAAGGCAGAACAGCCATGGTGTTTCCTGTTTTACAAACAATACTGCATCACTTCCTTCAGACTTTTGGGGATATTTTCCTTTTTCAGTGTTTCTGAATCTGGTTCCTCTCATGATAAAGAGAGAAGGTTAGAGAGGAACTACCCTGTTGTACACAAATGCAGCTACTGCCGTTATTTAGTATTATTCTAATTATTATGATAGCAGCAGTGACAGTGCTGATGCTCCCAGTGCCAACAGCTACTTAGAACCGGTTAATGATGGACCAGGTTAATCACGCGCCTTTTGCAATCCGGAGGATCAGACGGGGGAATTAGTACAACAGGGAAAAAATACGTTTGGACAGTTACAGCTTCCCTTCTAAACTGATGCTACCAGGAAAAGGTGAGTCATGCCAAAGCAGCTCTTCCTTACCAAGGGAGAAGTGGCTGCTGCAGGAACAGAGCAGGACCCACTTATCTCCTGGCCCTGTGACGCCTCCTGTGTCCCAACTGTTTCACTTCACTAGTTTGCAGTTGAAAGGAATTTCAACAGTATGGATTTCCAAGAGAGAGAGAGAGGGGGAAAAAAAAAAGAAAAAAAAAAAAGAGATATTTGACAAGCCAGATGGAGAACTGAATCAAGTACAAGTGGTAACAATTAACTCAATTTTTTTCTTCCCCCCTTTAAATACCATAACAACTCTGAATTTATCAGTCCAAAAATCAAGCAGTCAGTTGACATTAAAGCTGAATAAAGACGTTCCTGGGTTTGGCTCAGGCTGTTCCTCCCATGATTGTTTGGTGGTGAGCAGAAGAGAGGGGGATGCTTCCTGCAGGCTGCATGTGTTCGAGTCACTTTTAACTTCTGTCTTTGCTGTTTGATAGAGAAAGGTGTGTATGTCCTGTAGGTGCAGGTAGCCTGGTAAAGACTCCTTGGCTTTACTTATGCATGGAGGTTTCCTGGGAAGGTGAGGGAGAACACAGGAGCAAAGCCACCAAGGCCTGTGGTGCTGGTATGTGGAGGGATGCTGCTGGGAACAAGGGCTGGGCCATCCAGGCAGCGAGGGCCACATCCAGGTCTGCTTGGAGATTTCTCTGGCACGGGGATTTCTCTGAGGGAGTAGATCTGCAGATGTGAATGAAATCCTTGCGAACGCCGTTGGCACGTGCGCAGTCACTGCTTACGCTGCCGGTTTGTTTGGGAAAACACTGGGAAAACTGGGGTGTCTCTAACGCTCCGTGTGTGCGCGCTGCATGCCTGTGTGGTGCCCTGGGGTAGAACGCACCTTGTGGTTAATATCCTGATCCTTAACCTGGGGGTCCTTCCCCAAACGGCGTCCTGTGCCGTGGGCCTGGTTAGGTGCACCCAGAGGATGCTGCGTGTGCTCTGTCCAACGAGCAGCTTTCCTGGATCCAGCCCTGACTTTTGAGAAACTAAGGAAGCTCTTCCAAAGCACATTGGCACACGCGTGCAGATTATTCCATTACTCACTTGGCAATGCCTGAACTTGCATGCCTAGCTCCAGAAATGCTTTTTTTAAATTTTTTTTTTTCCCTCCCAGCAGTGGCATCTAGCTGACAGCTTCTCCTCCCAGCTGGTCTTCTCCCCATCATCTTGTCTGGCTTTGCTGCTGGTGGCTGTGGACATGGCTGTGGTTCTTGCTCGGAGCCAGCTCTGCTGTGCCCGGAGGTGTTGGCTTGCTCCGACTCGGACTCAGAGCGCACCGGGTGTATCTGTGAGCACAGCACAGAAGCGCCAGCTTTTCCTTAATATAAAAAAAACCCCTTAATGCTGAAAGCAGCCATCTCTTCATATTTTACTGAGTAATTGTGCTAACTGCCCTTAAAGGCACTCAAATGCCAATATCCATCCTGCTCATTTGTTAACATTTTGCAGATCAGAAGCTAAATCTGTCACTCGTGTGTCACTGGTTAAGTCACTTCTTCTGGGGGCATGGCAAGCAAGAGCTGTTCTGTAGCTTTTATTTTAAGCAAGAGCCAATGACTTGAGAAACACTGGACATTTGTGCTGTAGTGAAATGCTGTGCCTCACCACTGGTCTTTTGCCGTCCGGGATGTAGAGAAGGAATAAAAATGTAATGGTGGTTGATGCTTCACTGGGTGAGGCCAGTCAGGTGTCATCTTGGCCTCAGGTTTGTATTTGGGTCATGGTATCCCCATGTAATTCTCCTACAGGGGTAATTTCCCAAGTAGGAGGAAAATGAGCAGCAAAATTGACTGGGAGGAAAAATGTACACACAAAAATGCGAATGGTAATTGGAAGCTATTTGTAAAGAGTTGATGAGCTGTCCAGGAAGGAGAGGGCAACTTTGGCCCAAGTCCAAAACCCACTTCACTCGCTTCAGTGGTGAGATGAGAACAGCAATTAGATATTAAAAAAATCAATATATGACAATTAAAAAAATGGAAAATGGATAGCAATCAATTGCAGTGAGAAACCATGGCGAGTAGAGAATGGGTCAGGGGAGCTGAAGATGCTGAGGAAAACTTGTGCCTGGCACTAGTGGGGAGAGGACGATTGAGAGGTTCTCAGGGTTCTGGAGAAGAGAGAAGGGATAAATGCAAGAAGCAGTAAGGTAGAAATTTTTGATAAATATTTCTGCTGTAGATGTGGAGAGCGGCAGTGTTATGTTTCTGTATCATAGGTGGGTGATGATTTTTTTTGTAGCTCATTAGTAGCCACAGAGGGTTTTGTACAAGGAGAGAGAAAAAATACTTCTCCTTCAATGGAGAGAAATATTTTAAAATAAAAAGGCCCTGAAAAGTTGCACCCAAGGAGCCCTGAAGAGTTGACATGTGATGCTGGTTTTTAAAAAAGCTTATGAACTGGGGAAATGCTGTCAAGAGCTGGTCAGGATAACATGGGAGAGTTGGCAACACTTTGCTTATCTCTTCTGGGCAAAATAATGGAAGAACCAACATAAGATTCAACTGATAAAGAATTAAAGGATAGAAATATAATATGTGCCACTCAACCTAGATTTATGGAATATAGATCTTGTCAAATAAACCTGATTTCATTCTTCTAGATGACAACTTTGGTTGATAAATGTAGATGAAATAGACTCTGCACAGCGCTGTGACATTGCGTATGGGAAGACGGAGCACTGGGTGGTACTGCTAGCACAGGTGCTGCTGAGCTGGCCGACAAATTTGGGGATGTGGAGGCTTAGCTGGAGAGCTCAGCGAGTGCTGTTGGGAGCCTCAGTGGTGGTTAGTGCTTCAGTGGTGGTTCAGAAATTAATATGCAATTGCAGTTGATTAGCTTTGTGGGTAAAGCAAAGGTGCAGAGCAAGAGGGGCAGATTAATGGGGTGGTCTGGAAAGACTGTCAGGAAAGGTGTGTTGAGAAGACACTGGGTCCAGCCTGATTTGATCCTTGGCTGGAAGAGTGGAATTGGGGCCGTGCTTACAGAGCTGGGGTGCAGTACCCTAGAAGGCCACAGCTCTGGGGGAGGCTGAGAGGAAAATCAAGTCCTTCCCAGCATGATGCCAGGATGAGAACGGCTAGGCTGGTCCCTGAGTGTTGAAGAGGTGGCCTCAAGATGGAAAAATGACTAGAGTTTGAAGTGTGCCTTGATTTCTGGATGCATGAAGTACCCAGTGTGCGTGATGGGGCCCATGTGTATTAAGAGCTTTTCAGTGTTTGAACCACAAAAAAACTCAGTGGAAAAAGAGATTAGAGCCAGAGGAGTTCGGGTGGATCCCAGTACCCGTCTGTGAGTGTGGTTAGCTGTGGGAACGGGCTGTGGTGGCGAGCAGTGGGTGCTCTCCCTGTCTCCTGAGCTGGTTCGAATGGATTTCACTGGGATTTTGTGCTCTGCCCTATGTTTTGCAGGGCTGGAGGAGGTTGTGCTTTACTGAAAGACACTGTGTGACATGTACTGCAGGGAGGGTCAGAGGGTGAGAGCTGGAGGTCCCTTTCCACCTCACATTCCTGAATGAGAAGTAGGCTTGGATGTGAGCTCCAGCCCCAGGATGTGATCTCCAGCCCTGCTGCTGGTGGGCAAGGAGGGCTGGTTCATCAGTGACTCCTGACTCTTGGAAAACAGCTGAAAACCCCAGTGGCATCATGATGGGTAACACATCCCATCACATTGTCCTGGTGGATGATGAGGCATGAAGAGCCCTGTGGGACCTTCTTCAGCTCTGTCCTTGGCCAGCACAGGCTACTGCATCTCCCTGCTGAGACCCACCTTGCTTGCCTGTGGTCATGCCCAGATGCGTTAGCTGGGAAGGCTGCGTGGGCACGGGGGCTGGCTCGTAGCTATGAGACATCAGTGGATATGGCCTTTGGGTCCTGCAATCTCATCTGACTCTTCAATGGGACCCAAATGGTGCCCCAGAAAAATCGTCATGGTGGGACAGGAGCAAGGGAAGGCGAGTCCCTTCCAAACCCAGGGATTGCTGCGGCGGTCTAAGGACCCGTCTTGTTGCTGTGGATTAGTGCCATAATTTTTGCAGTTTGGCAAGGCTGCATCAGACTGGAACGTATCTCTAGGTGGTGATATGGTCAGTCAATAGGCTTCATAATTAATCAAGCACTAATAGACAAATTAGAAATCACGTCTCTTCAGAGCAGGGGGTGGAGACAAATGGCTGCTGGATTTTAACTGTTTCGCTCCTTTGTTTTATTGCCTGGTTTTACGTTGCTCCCTTGAAAATGGTGGGTTGTTTAGGGAAGTTTTGTACATAAACATAATTTTAAATGTAAATTATTATCTTGATTACCAAACACGGACAGTGAATTGAAAACTTGTTTTTCAGGCAAGCACATGAAGAATAATCTTACATTTTACACTCCACTAAATCAATGTAGCCCTAATTTTGCCACGCAGGAAATCAATTCCAGTCTTTATAATAGTCGAAGATGTTATGAACAAAGTAATTTTGCAAATTATGGCAAGTAACACATTTATTGATGACTGTAGCTTAGGAATTTAGAATTTGTGAGCGCTGTAATATAATAAGGCCGCACTGGCAGGAGCTGAGTGAAATACAGATTATACAGTGAAACTGTTATGCATCATTTGCTATTAGTGGACTGGTAATAATTACCAGTTTCAAAGCAGCTTTTTCCATGTAATCTTTAGTCTCAGTCGTAACAGCCCTTCTCATTGACATTATGATTACACGAGCTGCCCTTATGGTCTAGAATATCTGGTTGATGGGAATACTAAAATGTGGTAGCAAATGCTCGATGTTGTATCCTCATTATAAGATAAAATGCTATTTTCTCTGACCTGATCTATAAGGTAGAGAGGCGAGGTAGTGCTTCGTTGTTAGCTCCTACCGTGGTGTTAAAAACTTCCACTTCATTATGGTGAAGCAAGATATTTTTTTTTTCCCAGAGCTTACAAATGAGCATAGGAATGTGAAAGTCCAATTGAATTTCCCTCTAATTTCAGCAGATTTAAGTATTTATCTGTGCTCGCATGCCTGGCACATGCTAAACACCACAGTGCATTTTATTCCAGCGCCAGCTTCAGGATGAAATGTTAAATATTATTCCAAGGGCTTTTAAAGTGATTAAAGTGTTAAATGCCTGCTGTAGATGATCGAGGCTCTTTGCTTGCCTGATTCAGCTTCTTAGGCCAAACATAGAATAGTGGCAGAGCTGGGAGGCAGGAGGGAAGCTGGGATGGAGCAGTACAGCCAGTGCTGGATCTCATGGGATCAGGGAATTGTTTGGGTTGGAAGGGACCTTAAAGATGCCCAGTTCTGTCCTGTATCCCACGATCACTGAGGAGGAAAATGCCCACATAATGCTTTTCCTCCCCTCCTCCCGTGTGAGATGGGAAACAAGATGGGTGCAGATAAACTGATGTTCCCTTTCCAAATTTGCCGTATTTGTTTTTTTAAATTTCCGTTTTCTTTGTATTAGGGAAATACAGGAAACCTAATGGGGGCAACTCTCAGTGCAGCCTGTTTACCCCAGAGAGACGTCTAAGGAGCAGATTCCTTGGGATGTAAATGTTGAGTCAGGGCAGGAATATGTGGTGAAGGCCGGTACCACCCCAAGTGCTGATGCCCTTGGAGGGAGGACTAGTGGTGTCTCTCTCAGCAAACCTCAACATTATTTTTATTTGTTAAAATACCACTAAACAACAGCTCCATGAGAACTGCTGAACAAGGCTGGAAATGAATTTATATCCTTCTCTTAGCTCCAGCTTTGGTTTACCAGTGTTTAGCAAAAAGCATCCATATGGGGGTGGAAGTGAATTATTTGCAAAATCCCAGTAATCAATTAAGGCACCCTCACCTTCGCCATATCTCACGCCACTCTTTCCTCGCGGGCGGCCCTCAAAAAGTTATTCATCCCCCTTGTTTTGCTATATATTAGAAGGGGCTGCTTTCTGCTGTCATTATTAGCCGGCTTTTTGTTTAGTTATTTATTAGTTGGTTGCTCTTTTATAATGTCCATGTTATCTCCAAAAATAAATTATCATGAAATAGAGTTAGCTTGCTACTTGCCAAAGTGGCATTTACCATCCTCAGCTTCTTTTCAGCGCAAGAGAAATAATGCGGCTCTGGCAGGGCGCTCGGCCAGGCCTCCTGGCCACCCTCCAGCTCTCTCCCTGGCGGAGCTGCCGCTCTCTCTGTCTTCCCCTTTTCCCTGTCCCATGCTTGATTTTTTTTTCCTTTTTATTTTTATTTTTTTCCTTGCCCAGAGGTGACTTTCTGCTAAGGAGCAGAAGTTGATGCCTAATTTTGTACACATTGTTAGTCTCAAAATAAGGAGCAGACTTATAATGTGTTGATGCCCAGCTTGCTGGCATTTGTGATGCTTTGAAATGATCTCTGTGGAGTGCTTTTCAGAAGGGGATTTATTTATTTTATATTTGTCTCTTTATATATTTTTTTACATATTTAGTTACCCCCACTCTAAATGTTAGCAGCCTCTTGCAGCATTAAGTCTGCTGAGTTGGAGCTGGCATTGATTGACTTTAGCGTCTCTTTTTTTTCTTAACTTGTTTTACGCTATGGTTACCTGCTGTGGTTCAGTTTTGAACCCAGAGCTGGGCATGGTGGGAGGAGGTGAATGTGCTTGGAGTGGGTTTGGATTTCCCCGTTATGCCTCTCACCTCTTCCCATCCATGTCCCCTGCCTGTGCCTCAGCTGGGATGTCCCTTCCCCAGCTCCCAGATGAGTGTCCTACAGGAGGAGAAGAGCTTGGGCGGGGAGGCGAGCACTCGCCCGCCGCTGGACGGCCGGAGATTGACGCTGCTTGTTGTGTTATTTTGCAGGTAAAGACGAGCCCAGCAGCTACACGTGTACGACTTGTAAACAGCCTTTCAACAGCGCCTGGTTCCTCTTGCAGCACGCACAGAACACGCACGGCTTACGGATCTACCTAGAAAGCGAGCACGGCAGCCCCCTGACGCCACGGGTTGGTATCCCAACAGGACTAGGTGCAGAGTGCCCTTCCCAGCCACCTCTCCATGGGATTCACATTGCAGACAATAACCCTTTTAACCTGCTCAGAATACCCGGCTCGGTCTCGAGGGAGGCGTCGGGGCTGGGAGAAGGGCGTTTCCCACCCACGCCGCCCCTCTTTAGCCCTCCCCCGAGGCACCATTTGGATCCGCATCGCATTGAGCGCCTGGGTGCGGAAGAAATGGCTCTGGCCACCCATCACCCTAGTGCCTTTGACAGGGTGCTGCGACTGAACCCCATGGCAATGGAGCCCCCCGCTATGGATTTCTCCCGGAGGCTGCGGGAGCTGGCCGGCAACACCTCCAGCCCACCCTTGTCCCCAAGCCGGCCCAGCCCTATGCAAAGGTTGCTGCAGCCCTTCCAGCCCGGCAGCAAGCCCCCGTTCCTGGCCACGCCACCCCTTCCTCCTCTGCAGTCTGCTCCTCCTCCCTCCCAGCCCCCCATGAAGTCCAAATCCTGCGAGTTCTGCGGGAAGACCTTCAAGTTTCAGAGCAACCTGGTGGTCCACCGCCGGAGCCACACGGGGGAGAAGCCCTACAAGTGCAACCTCTGCGACCACGCCTGCACGCAGGCCAGCAAGCTGAAGCGCCACATGAAGACCCACATGCACAAGTCCTCCCCCATGACAGTGAAGTCGGACGATGGGCTCTCCACCGCCAGCTCCCCCGAGCCGGGCACCAGCGACCTGGTGGGCAGCGCCAGCAGTGCCCTCAAATCCGTGGTGGCCAAGTTCAAGAGCGAGAATGACCCCAACATGATCCCTGAGAATGGGGATGAGGAAGAGGAGGAGGAGGAGGAGGAAGAGGAAGAGGAGGAGGAGGAAGAGGAGGAGGACTTGAACGAGAGCGATAGGCCGGACTATGGCTTCGGGATGAGCTTGGAGGCGGCCCGTCACCACGAGAACAACTCGCGGGCTGGCGAGGAGGGCCGGTCGATGCCGGACGTCATGCAGGGCATGGTCTTGAGCTCCATGCAGCACTTCAGTGAGGCCTTCCACCAGGTCCTGGGGGAGAAACACAAGCGGGGCCACCTCCCCGAGCCCGAGGTGCACAGGGACACTTGCGACGAAGACTCGGTGGCCGGCGAGTCCGACCGCATCGACGAGGGGGCCGTCAACGGCCGGGGCTGCTCCCCGGGGGAATCCGCCTCGGGAGGCCTGTCCAAAAAGCTGCTGCTGGGTAGCCCCAGCTCCCTGAGCCCCTTCTCCAAACGCATCAAGCTGGAGAAGGAGTTCGACCTGCCGGCCGCCGCCATGCCCAACACTGAGAACGTTTACTCCCAGTGGCTGGCGGGCTACGCCGCCTCCCGGCAGCTGAAGGACCCCTTCCTCAGCTTCGGCGACTCCCGACAATCGCCCTTCGCCTCCTCCTCCGAGCACTCCTCGGAGAACGGCAGCCTGCGCTTCTCCACACCGCCGGGCGAGCTGGACGGAGGGATCTCAGGCCGCAGCGGCACGGGAAGCGGAGGGAGCACCCCCCATATTAGTGGCCCGGGCCCTGGCAGGCCCAGCTCAAAAGAGGGCAGACGCAGCGACACTTGTGAGTACTGTGGGAAGGTCTTCAAGAACTGTAGTAATCTCACCGTCCACAGACGGAGCCACACGGGCGAGAGGCCGTATAAGTGTGAGCTTTGCAACTACGCCTGCGCCCAGAGTAGCAAGCTCACCCGGCACATGAAAACACACGGGCAGGTGGGAAAGGACGTTTACAAATGCGAGATTTGTAAGATGCCTTTTAGCGTGTACAGTACCCTGGAGAAACACATGAAAAAATGGCACAGTGATCGAGTCTTGAATAACGAGATAAAAACTGAATAGAGGTATATTCGTACCCCCCCTCCCCATCCACCCCCGTCCCTAACCCATCCCGCATCCCTGTAGAGGTTTTCTAGTCCCTTGTGATGGAAGTCATGGAAGCTAAGGATATTTGGAAAGTGCTTGTCACCAGCACATCCTGTTTATTTTCTTTTTGTTCTCACCGTTTGAATGCATGATCTGTATCGGGGCAATACTATTGCATTTTACGCAAACTTTGAGCCTTTCTCTTGTGCAATAATTTACATGTTGTGTATGTTGGGGTTTTTTTTTTTTTTTTGGTTGTTTGTTTGTTTTGGGTTGTTTCTTTATTTTGGTTGGTTTAAAATTTTTTTTTTTTTTTTTTTAATTTTTGGATTAGACAGCATGTATGGTATGTTATGGCTGTTTTTAAATTGTCCCTGATTAGTTGCTGAGCAAACACATCGCTGTTTCCAATTCCGTTCGGGAAAAAGAAAAAAAAGGAAAAAAAAAAAGAGGAAAAAAGAGGAGAGGAGGAGGAGGAGGAAAAAAAAAAAAAAAGAAAAAAGTGAAACAAAACCAAACCCGAGAGCAAACAAAACCGACCATGCTGCATACATCCTGTAATACATATCATGTACAGTTTTGTTTTGTGACGTGCGAAGGAAAACTCGCTGTGGGTGACCCTCTGCGGACAGGACTGATAGCATCGAAGAAGTGTTGTGTTAGCCTAGATTGCTGTCTTAAAATGAATAAACCCATGATTGGAGACAGAGTTCCCCTTGGGAACATAAAAAAGGCCTTTAATTGGGAATAACCGACCGCCACCAATCAGGAAGAGGTAGATTCCTCTTATCTTTCTCTTGATGTCAAACACACACCCACCTGCACACACACACACTAATAATAATAATAATAATAATAATGATAATAATAATAATAATAACTAATCCGAGTGCCTTGGATCTGTCGCGGCCGATGCCGATGGCTCCTTTCTGCTCGTCCTCCATGCGTAGCTCGTCACCACCTTGGCCGCGCTGGGAGCCGCCTCGTGCCCCTCACCACGCCGGCCACCTAGGAACGAAGAGGGAAGAGGAAACTAAGGAAGAGAAAGAAATGACCTGCTCAGTCCTAGTTAATCATCATTCTCCTCTGCCTTTTATTATTCTTATTATTCTAATTATTATTACTATTATTTTTTTAAAACTGATCATACCAGTCTAAAACCCTGCTTGGCTCGTGGAGAGAGCTTAAAACGAGATGTAGAATCTTCCCCCCCCACTCGCCCTGCCCCAAACTTTTATTCCCCCTCCCCATCAATTATTAAATAGAATGTGAAACATGCAGAGGCCCTCCAACACCATTAAACACACAATAAAGGAAATCTGTTTTATGGAGATATTTACTTTTAATAATATCTTTTATTGATTCTGGCACCCAAACAAATAAATCTGGAGCCACTTGGTTGTCAAGCTGACAATCAAATTATAAACTTTAAGACCTCGTGTATACCATATAAAAATAAAATAAAGACTGGCAATAATATTTTACTGAGTGTAACAGATAGAGGAGCAAAAAAATAAATAAATTGAGATTTATTAGCACAATGTGGTACTGTTTGCCATTTAAAACTAGAACAGGTGTATAAGCTAATATCGACACAGTGGTGATTAACTATGAACTCTTAAGACTTGCCTTTAATGTGATGCTTTCGAAGAAGTAACAGAAAATTTTTTTAAAAAAGGAAAAAAAAAAAAGCAAAAGAGTAGCAGTATCTGTCTGTGCTCCCTAAAAGTTGTCCTTCATTTTTTTTTTCCCATCCTCTGTGTGCTATTTGTGTTGACGTGGAAAAGGATTCCTTGTTTTATTCCTAAGCTAGCGCCCGCCCCGGTTGGTGTTCAAATAGCACTTGACTCTGCCTGTGATGTCTGTATCTTTTCTTTAATCAAAGGTACAGAGGTTGAGTATAAAATAAGACTGCTCAGATAGGACAATTAAGTGCACTGTACAATTTTCCCAGTTTACAGTCTATACTTTAAGGGAAAAGTTGCAAGAATGCTGAAAAGAAAAAAACAAACAAAAAAATTGAACACATTTGATGAGCATAAAAAAAAAAAAAACCACAAACTTTGCCAGCCATTTACTTGACTAATGAGCTTATCTTCTCGGACGCGACATTACAGCGCTGTGAATGGAAACAGACTCTACACTTACATAAAATGAATGATTGCTTTCACTCCTACAGTGCAAGGATTTTTTTTTTTTGTACAAAAAAAAGGATTTAAAAAAAACACCACAAAACCTTTTTTAAACATAAATGTTAAGAAATTTTTTTTAAGGAAGAAAAAGAAAAAAAAAACCACAACACTTCATTATGTTTAGGGGGAAACTGTATTTTAGGGTTCATTGTCTTGGTGGTGTACAAGACTTGTTACTCATTTTAAAATGGTAGTGGAAATTCTATGCCTTGGATATACACAGCTCTTCAGGTTGTATAAAAACATGCATTGGGGAAAGGTTTAAGATTATATAGTACTTAAATATAGGAAAATGCACACTCATGTTGATTCCTATGCTAAAACACATTTATGGTCTCTTTTTTCTGTATTTCTAGAATGGTATTTGAATTAAATGTTCATCTAGTGTAGGCACTATAGTATTTATATTGAAGCTTGTATTTTTAACTGTTGCTTGTTCTCTCAAAAGGTATCGATGTACCTTTTTTGGTAGTGGAAAAAAAAAAACCACAGGCTGCCACAGTATATTTTTTTAATTTGGCAGGATAATATAGTGCAAATTATTTGTATGTTTCAAAAAAAAGAAAAAAGACAAAAAGACAAAAAAGGTGTGACATTGTACAGATCCGAGGCCATATAATGGCCCTTTGGGGGAAACCTGTTCCGATGTCACGCTGCTGGCCGTCACAGAGGGGTGTACATATCTTTTTTCGTTCTTTTTTCCTGCTGCCATACTGTATGCAGTACTGCAAGCTAATAACGTTGGTTTGTTATGTAGTGTGCTTTATGTCCCTTTCCTTCTATCACCTGACATTCCAGCATCTTAACTTCATATGCAGTAAAAGAAAGAAAGAAAAGAAAAGAAAGAAAGAAAAAAAAAAGCTAAAAAAAAAAGGAAAAAAAAAAAAAAAGAAAAGAAAAAACCGTTTTGCAGTTTTTTTCATTGCCAAAAACTAAATGGTGCTTTATATTTAGATTGGAAAGAATTTCATATGCAAAGCATATTAAAGAGAAAGCCCGCTTGAGTCAATACTTTTTTGTAAATGGCAATGCAGAATATTTTGTTATTGGCCTTTTCTATTCCTGTAATGAAAGCTGTTTGTCGTAACTTGAAATTTTATCTTTTACTATGGGAGTCACTATTTATTATTGCTTATGTGCTCTGTTCAAAACAGAGGCACTTAATTTGATCTTTTATTTTTCTTTGGGGTTTTTTTGGGGGGGGGATTTTTTTTAAATTTTTTTTTTAATTTTTTTTTTTATTATTTGGATGACCAAAGGTCATTACAACCTGGCTTTTTATTGTATTTGTTTCTGGTCTTTGTTAAGTTCTATTGGAAAAACCACTGTCTGTGTTTTTTTGGCAGTTGTCTGCATTATCCTGTTCATACACCCATTTTGTCCCTTTATTGAAAAAATAAAAAAAAAACCTTAAAGTACACAGTTGTCAGCTTCTGGTGTCCTCATTTGACACACGCTGTAGGTGGCTTCCAGCAGCAGGCTGTAGGGGAAGGTCCCGCGCAGGGGCATTCTGGGGGGCACGTTCCCATCCCCAGGGAGCGCCCACCACCCAGCTTGGCATTAAATGAGCCCCCTCTGCCCAGGAAGAGGATTTTTGGGCTAAGGAGTTCACTTTCTGGCCAGTGGAAAGTGCAGTCTGGACCTGTAGCTTTGGGATTTTTCCCCCCCTCTAGATGAGGACTGAGCTGTGACCCCCTCACGGCGATAGCCTGCGGCACCCCCGGCCTTCACTCGGTCTGCGGCAGGGACTTCCCTCCCCGTGTGGCAGATCTGGGGCAGAAGAGGTGAGCAAACCCACAGCTCTGCAGCCCCCTGGGACTCCCCCATCCCCGGCCGCTTTTGGGGACGGGGGGTGAAATCAGCCACTGGCGCACGCGGGTGCGTGGGCAGGAGCTGATTTCTCTCGGGGGGGCCGTGGTCTCCCGCCGTGCCTCCGGGATTGTGCTGACTCCAGCCCAGAGCTCCCAGCCCTGCTCTTGGCTGGAGCTGGGAGCTCCCCTCTTTTCCTCCCCGGGCTTTGATTTTTTTTGTTTTGGTGGGAATTGCAGGTTTCTGTGCATTGTCTCTAAAATCCGGAGTTGAGGTCCCCCCCTGTCCCCCCCCTTAGGGGTCTGTATATGTTGTCAGTTTGACAAATACTGCATGTTGCAGCATCTCTTTACTTTATTAAAGCACGTACCGCTGTGATATTGTCTCTTGCTGTTCCTAGTGTAATGGATTTAATAATTTTTTTTTCTTTTCCTTTTTTTGATTTCTGTAAAACCTTCCAGTTGTTCTGTCGTCTTCTTGTGATGGCATCGTTTGTTGCCTGTATTTTGCCCGGCGCCTTCTGAAGGGGAGGTTTGGAATTTAAAAAAAAAAAGACAGGAATATCTATCTAAAGAAAAATAATTATTCCTTTCCTTAAAGAGATTAGAAAAGAATGTAATAAAGCTCTATTTTAATCCTGGGAGAGGAGGCGTGAGGATGGTGTTGGCTGGGCTGGTGGGATGAGCGTGCAGGAGGGCTGGAAAGGTGCCGGCAGTGCTCCCTGAGCCGAGCTTCCCTTCGGCAGGCTGGTGCTCGCTGCCTGGAGCCGGAGTTGTGCCAGGGATCCCTAGCACAGCGCAGGGGAGGCAGAGTCCAGCCCCTGTGTGGGGAGCTCAGGGCCACAGGGATGGACACGGGCTGTTCCCCTGAGGGCCGGTGTCCGCAGGGATGCGCTTTGCAGTGCCTCGATGACAGCCTTTTGATCCCGTGCCATGAAATACCTGTACGCTGTCCGGTCCCTGTTTTTATTGCTGGTTGTTGAGACCACGGAGGAGATGTGTTCTGGAGGACTCGGGTTAGCTGCGCCCGGGGTCGAGTGTAGCCTGGCTGTCTTTCAGAGCAGGCACTGTACCCTGTGTCGGTCCCACGGCGGTCATCGTCCCACTGCCCTTCCCTTACTGCATTTTACTTATGAAATAATCACATACAGACAGGCATCTGCATATATCCATACACAGGCGTCACTAGGTAGACTGGGCTCCATGTGCTGCGACAAGATTAACCAGTGGAAAGCGCACAATTTACCTTTTTATTAATTGGCACAGTGATGTGTGTGATTCACAGGTCTCCCGAAGCTAAATTTTCCAGGTTTCCCAGAGACAGATGAGCCCAGCGGGCGCTGCGTGGCACACAGGGCAGGGGCAGCGGTTTGGAGGAAGGAGCTGCAGGAGAACCAGCTTCTGCTGTAGGAGGAATTGTCTGAACACTGCTGGCGAGAGTGTAGCTTGCGAATGGCAACGCGCTGTCACCCCAACACCAAAGCAGTTATTCATGAATGGGGTGTTTTTCTGCCAGGGGCACTCAGTTAGTGGTGTGATGCACCCAGTGAAGTTTGTGGTGTTGGGGCACGGATGTCCCAGGCCCCACCATGTGCTCTCGAGCTGCTGTGGCATCCCGTGCACGGGTGACTTGCACACCCCTGAACAGAACGTCCCTGCTTCTGTGCAAAAAGATGGTGTCTCTAGGAATAAGTGATATTTGGGTAACAGTGTCTCTATTGTTTAAAGCTCAAACCCTGTCAACTTTTGAGGAGGAACACGGTTTTATGGCGTAGGCCCCTTTGCCTTTAGTGTCTAATCTCCTCCAAATTGAATGATTAATGTAATGAAGGCGCTGAAACAGTATCCAGAATTTAGACTACAGATGTTTCGTATTTATTATGTTTCCAAGGGCTGAGATAATACAGGAATAAGTGATACCATGTCTTTGCTTGACATTCAGGAGGCTGTGGCATATCTGATGAGATACAATTTCGGGGTTTACCTAAGTGCAGAGTCTGTACAAAACAGAAAAGAGATACCAGCTGCTCTTTAAGGTCCCCCCTTCTCTTTTTTCCTCCAATAAAGGTTTAAACCCACTTTTGGTGGATGCATGGACAAATTGTAGTATTGACTAGGAGAGTGATACTGCCCGGAGGGCTCTTTGCCAGAGCTGCAGAAGAGATGCTGCTCCTCGAGCCCAGATGCTCGGCTGCTGTTTTCCAACGAGCCACAGGGATGCAGGAGGGGCAGAAGGCGGGGGGGAACCCCGAGGTTTTGTGCCCCTTGGCAGGACTTAAGCTTTGCAGTGGTGGTGGTGTGCTTGCGGCCAGGATGGCTGCGCTGCTCTTGGCTGCCTTGGAAGTCTGAGCCAGCTTTAACATTAGCCTGGAAACTCTTGGGCTCAGACAGCAGCAGGAGCAAGCCCTCCCCAGGGGGAAATGGGGTGCGTGCTCTTCAGAGGAGACACTCCAGTTAACACCCAGTGAAGATCTGGCCTAGGAGGGAGCTGGTTCCTGAGTCCTGATGGCAGCTCATGTGTAGTAGGCCTTTAACCACTCCATTAAGTATTAATCGGGTAAATTCCACAGAAACCAGCCCCCTGTTGGGCTGCCGGGGTGGATTTTGAGGGGCGTGTGGATGATGTGCCAGCCTTGCCACCAGTGTAGCCCTTAGCCTGTCGTGTGCTAGCGCGGTGCTGGATGATGCACCTGGGGCAGGGGCTCAGGAGCGATTGCTGTCCCCGTGCCCCACCCGTGCCGTGCTGCTGGAGTCGATGGCTTTGCTGGGCGTGGGCTGGGGCTGTGCAGCTTTGAGCTTTGCCGCTGCAGCGTGCGCTTCCGTGCCCTGCGATATCCACCGTGCTGGGAGCTGGGGAAGCCCTCCGTGACCCACCCGCCATGTGCCCTGTGAACAGTACCGATGGCTTTAGGAGGGCCTTCGGCGCCTGGGGGAAGGCCACGAGGTTTTGGGAAGGAATAGGAGGAGGTTTGCGAGGCAGGCTGGCTTGGTCTTTGCCCGGGTGTCTCAGTAAAGTCCAGAGGATTTTCTTCCTAAACGATCCCTGTGGTTCCCGCGTGGTGCCGAGGATGCCGATGCGAGAGTGTGGCCTGAGAGGAGGAAGGGCTCCGTCCTGCTGTGTCCCTTTGTGGCACTTGGGTGTCCTAGTTGTTAGAGACAAAAAGGAAAGTAGGGTAAGGGAATGACTCACACCGTGGGCCGTGTCACACCTGTTCTCTCCTCTGTCCCCATGCTCTCTGTAGGTTCGGCGTACCCCCCCAGCTGGCGCAGCGCCCAGGGAGCCCCGGATGTCTGGCAGTTTTCGGATGGAAGTTCAAGAGCACTTAAATTCTGAAAGGAGGTGAAGCTGGGGCGAGCGGCCGGCGGCATCTCAGCGTCCGGAGGTGGCCTCTGTCCTGCTGGCTCGCCGCGTCCCCGGGAGAGCCTGAGGAGTCACCCGCCGAAGGCAGCGCTCCCCGGGCTCCTCCTGCCTGCAAGACTATCGTATTTATATTTTGTAATAGAGTACAACACTTTGGGGTTGGTTTTTTTTTTTTTTGGTTTTTCGAGGGTTTTTTTTTGTTGTTCATTTGTTTCTTTTTTCATTTTCTAAAAACAAACAGACAAATGAGAAAAAGCAAACCCACCCACCAAGGTCAAGGGCTTAACGGTGGCTTCGACTGGCTCCTTTCCCCATGGAAAAGACTGTCTTGCTCTTGTGGACAACCCAGCCTGTTGGTTATCCCTGCAACGTGCCATTCCTCGGGAGGCACATCTGATGTGATGAATTAAAAATAAAGCAAAACACAGTGTAGGTCTGTGGGTGGGTGGGAAATTGCCATAATAAATGTTGGAGCTTTAGGTTTTGTTTGCTCTGTCTTTAATTTTTAATGCTAACAAGGGCCAGACGGCTGGTGTGACTTTGTGTTCCCGTACCGGCTGCAGAAAAGCAAGTGCTGCGTTTTCGCTGGGGATGGCGTTGGCACGAGGGGCTGCACGGCCCCGGCGGACAGACCTTTCCCCCAGAGCTAGGCCAGGAGTCGGGCTTAGGGCGCCTGAGCAGTGCTGAGCCCCCCCCGGCCTTTGGTGATGCTGAAAGGGGAGTCTCCCAGCTCTCCTCCGCGGTGAATGCCAGCTGTCGTGTTGCATTTCTGCTGTTAAGCCACGTCCTTTTGGGGCTGATGGGATCTGTGGTGTCTGCTCGTGTCTGTGTGAGGAGAAGCGAGGCCAGCGCCGGTTTCGGGAGGAGTGATAGCTGTGCTGTGGAGATCTGTCAGAGCAGGGGTGCAAAGCCCTGCCCTCGGCTGGGAGAGCTGCTGCCAGGTTGTTGTCCCGGTGTTTCCCACACTTGGCACAAGGGCACTCCTGCCTGCCAGCCATGCTCTGCCCTTGCTCAGTGCTGAGCACCCACCCAAGGAGTCTCCTGGTTTGGGGCCCTGGCGCTTTGGCGAACGGAAGATGGGTTATGTGTGAGCTTTGTGCTGTCTCTGATGGGATTTATAGGCTGTAGCTGCTCATGCCTTGTGCTGACGAGGGGGAATGGACCTTATTTGGTGAAAGAAGCCAGCTGGGTAGCGAGTGGAGTGGCTGGCTGGCCCTGTCGGGCTGCCAGGATCAGCGGGATGGAGCCGAGTCGTGGGGAAAGGGCCAGTGGGTTTATTTGCTTCGTGTTTTAACTTCAGTCTCACTTCTGTTTTGTTCATCTCCTTCCTTACAATTTGAGCGAGACCCTCACTTGGGGTGACTCTCTCCTGGTGAAACAGCCGTAGGGAAAATGATGTTGCCTTTTCCATGGGTTGGGGGTCACTCTCTTGTTTTTTAAGAACCCGGGCTGTGCATTCTTGTGGTGGCCTGGGCACAGCACAAGCACAGACACTTTGGTACCTTAAAATTTGGCTGGGGTGGGCAGCAGGAGCATCGCCAAGGGGTGCCACCCTGGGAGCCTGGAGGACTCGGTGCAGATGGACACAGAGTTATTGCTGCTGCTTCTGACGTGATTTGGTCTTTGAGGGCAAACTAGCCAAAAGTCTACGCACAGCCTCAGCTTTTTTTATCATTGGGGGATGTTTTTAAAGGTTCTTCCTAACCTACCCTGTGCTGCCAGCTCTGTGTCTGCTCCTAAGGGTGTTTTGAGCCTCGGAAGGGTGAATCCTGTTGGATGAAGCACCCCACTGATTGTTGGGGAATTAGCAGCTCCATTCGCTGCTGCCCTGGGGATCACTGCTCCAGGCAGCTGTGTCAGATCAGGGCCCATGGGGTTATTTATTGCATTGGGGCTGCTCTATGCTCTCCTCCAGATTGCAAATCAGGACTCACCTGGTCCACATCTACAGCAGGCCTGGCTTGGGGCAGCTGGAAAGTGTCTTTGTAAAGGCTTTCAGTGAGCTGGCTCCTTCTGGGGGTGTCTCACCCTCACTTTGAGTGAGTACAGCCCACACGCAGTTCACGGATATCTTCTGGGGTAGCTGCTTCTGCTTTTGCTGCTCTGCCTGGTGGAACAAGTGTGATGGGATCTGCTTTCTGTGGCTTGTCTGTCCTTCAGCAGGCAGTGTGAGGGCAGGGGTTTCTCCCAGGAAAAGCAGGAAATAACAGAGTGGGGATGGCTGAATATGTTCTGCCAAGCCCAGAAGCGATACCTGAAGTGCTGAAGATGCAGTGAGTCTTTAAAATGTCTATTTTTTAATACAGGTGTTAAACTTTCCCCCAACTCTTAGGACTTTGTAACATCTTCAGAACTCGTGTTGCCTTAAGGTTGTGAAGAGGGGCGATGTCTGTGCCGAGAGCCCCTGGTGAGCCCTGGGGCTCCTCTCCCTGGCTGCCAGCCCTGCTCCTGCTCCAGCCTTTTGCACAGCACCAGGACAGCCTCAGCACAAGGCCTGGTGGCGATTCCCAAGGGTTTCCACTGCCCTGGCCGACCTGAGGGGGCTGTGTGCTTTAACTAAGGGTGTCATTAGGGTGCTCTGTTTGTCTGAGCACTTGGCTGAGTCCCTTAGCTGTGTCTGTGCTTGGGATCACCAGCAGCTTAATGAGTTTCTGCCAATTAACAAGAGTCCATGGTTTCCTGTGAAGGCCGGGCTGGGAACCTCAGCCTCAAAGCTGGATGTTGCTGTGGTTTTGGTGCAACAAAAACCCAGGGGTTTTGTATTTTAGCATCTTCTCCAGGTGTTGGTCTGCATATCCAAATTGGAAATTAAGTATGGTTGGTCTTTATTAAAAAAATAAAGCTCCTAAAGTTTTGGAGTAGTTAATAAACAAAAGATAAATGTTCTTCCCAGTCCAGGGGGTTGAGATGAACAAGATTCCTGGGAATCACCTAGCTTAGCTTTGAGGTTTTGGGTTTTAAAAGCTGCTTTCAGACTTGGAGATGATCTGACTGTGCTGTGTTCAATTTCTAAGACTTTTCCTGACACTAAAATGCAGCTGAGGTCAAGCCTTTTGTGAAGTCTAGCTTAAATTTTGCTTCCAAAATAATGTATTATTTTGGATTTGAGATGCACCTGAGCTGTGGACTTTCACAAGATGAGGGACCTCTACCCAGAAGGGATCTGAAAACAGATTTTGTGACTGATTTTCCAAGCAAAACTCCCAAACTCCCTGCGTTTTGTTTGGTGCTGAGTCCCATTAAGTGAGTGTGGGACCCCAGCAGTCTGGGGAGCATCACGCTGTTGGTGAGTGGCACCACAGCTGTGGGCTCTGGAGGAAGGTGGAGGAAAGCTCCACCCTCCTCGGGCTGCTGGATGTTGTTTTACCACCTTTACCCTTTCCTTTGGGTTTGCATCTCCCTTCTCGTGTGTGTTTGAGCTGTCTGGGTGCTGGTGAGACCTGGGGCGAGCCTTTCCCTGTGGATTTTTGGCAGTGAAGGGGAGGACCTGCTGAACATCGCTGCTGTTCCAGGGCTCCCTGCTCTGCTGTGGTGGTTCACCTGACCCTGCTGTGAGTTCTTACTGAGAAGTGAGATGAGCTCATCCAGCCCCCCAAAATGAGACTGATGCCTCATTTCCTTCTTTTCTTACTCTCTGCTTCTCCTCCCACCCAGTTTTCCCATTTCAGGCGTCATTCGGTTGTGTGTTGTATCTGCTACAAGTCAAACATTGTTGTCCCTCCATCCCAGTTCTCTCCCCACAAAAATCAGCCTCTTAGCATTCATCTTCTACAGGGGTCCAAGTAATCAATTATTCCCAAGGAAAGATGGAGTTGCAGGGGGGAGAACAACAACAAAAAGCCCCAAATATGGCTCTTACTCCTTAATCTCACTGGATAGAGTTACACATCTGGTAGAGGCTTGTTCGTTGTTGCTATTACTTTTATTGCGTCTTTAGCAGTGATGAAGTTCAGATGGCAGAACCAGTGGGCCCCAATTTAATTTCGCCTGGCCTCCCGTAATGAGCACGATGTGATCCCTGGGAATGCCGGCTCGGCTGCGGTTCCGTGGCCACGGGCAGGGTGCTGCGGGCTGGGCAGGCAAAACCCCACAGAGAGGGTGGGAGGAGGGGGAAAATCTGGGATTAGGGACGGTAACAGGTGGGTGGAGGTGCCTGTGCTGTGTGAGCATCGAATTCTGCAGTGAGGGGGATGGATGGATGGACGGACAGGTGGTTTCTCCTATCAAAACCCAGATGAGGTGGATTCCCACCTTTTTTTGGTGGCTGGGGTGTGTGCGCCGTGATGCTTTCCAAGGTTGGTCCCGCCCTGATGGCTCTTCCCTGGCGATTTATTCCAGTGGTGATGTATAGAAGCTCCCACCTCTCCCCCAATGTCTGCATGTGTCTAAGGGCTATACAGGACTCATTTACGGGCCTCCCGTCGGTGGGATATGTGCATGCAAAATGAAGGTTGTATTTGGCTTCTCATATTCGGATCTATATTCCATATTGTGTTGACCAAGAAAAACACCTCAGCCCCTGTGCTGAAGAATGTGATGGACTGATGACTTTCAGAAACGTACTGTAAATCAAGGAGGCTAATAAATACTTGCTATTAATAAAATGGGGCTACTGCCTTTCAAGTTATTTTCACGTTTTGCAACATCCTAATTTAAATGGCATGAAGAAGGTGGTACCTTTGGAGCTCCCCTCCTCCCCCAGCATGGTGTGGCTGAGTTTAAAACACCCCCCCCCCCCCCACCCCCAAAGGCTTGGGCAGGAGTTTTTCCTCGATGAGGAGGTTTAGATGGAGCAGTAAGAGCCCCTGCCCAACCCCACAGAGCTGATGAGGGGCTGGCCCCAGTGGCAGGGTCCCCTTGGCCGAGGGTGGCCTCTCGTCCCTGGGGTCTGGCCCCAGTGGCAGGGTCCCCTTGGCCGAGGGTGGCCTCTCGTCCCTGGGGTCTGGCAGATGATCCCCAGAGCTTGCCAAGGCCAGAGCATCAAAGAGCCCGCGGCCAAAAGCCCCAGCACCTGCACCAGCTCACGCTAAACCTTTAATGGTTCCCAGTTGTGAGTGCAGCCGCTCCAGGTGCTGAGCGCACAGGCACAGCATCCACAGGCTCCTTAACCCTTTCCCTCGGCTTTCTCTGGGCCTGTGCACGAGGGGTTGGGTGAAGGTGGCGGTGGCCAGGCTCCTCCTGTGACAGACACCCGCAGGCAGCAGAAAACAGGGCTTTGAATTTGCTTCTGGAGTGTCTTCACCAGTGCTAGTCATGCCTGCGGGGATGCCAGGTCACTCTATACAGCCTTGGAAACCCAGGACACTCTGGGCAGGGAGGGGGCAGGGGATGGAGCCCTAAATAAATCTCTTTTCTCTTTGAGTGTCTGTCTTTTCCCTGACCTCCCCCTGCAGCTCTCCGTCGGTGAGCAGAGCCCGCTGGCTGTGACACTCCAGTCCCCTTTCCCTGCGGGCTCAGGGTGTCCTCTGGCAGCCCTTGTTCCGTGGCTCGTGTCCATGAAACCCTGCACTGGTGGGCAGTGCGATCCCTGCCTGCCCCGCCATCCCCAAAAACCCTCTGCACCCCTCATTCCTCTATGAATAAAACTTATTTTTTATGTTCTCCTTCCAACAGACCTTTTTCCTGCTGCCTGCCTGGCACGTTCCCCTGGGCTTTAGCTTTTCCATTTGGAGGCTTTGGGGAGGAGCATCCCTTTGGGAGCTGCTCTGCACCTGGCTGCTCTAGTTGGCTTTTTTTGTTGCCTAAAATCCCCCTTTAGCTGTTTTTCCTACTTTTTTTTCCCTCTCCTCTCTCTCTCCCCTGCTAAAGAGACAGCACCTTCTGCAGCTGTAGTGATTAAAGGGGAGGGAAAAAAAAAAAAAAAGCTTATTTAAAGCAGAGCCTGGCAATATAAAATAAGGTGTGGAGGTGATGAATGATCCCGGGGTACATTAAAGCAGGGGCTGGCATTTTCGACATCGCTCCTGCTCGCGGCGTGTTTGAGCACTTTCGGAGCCCGGCTGTTTGGAAATGCCGAGCATCCGCCCCTGGGCCCTAATTCGGGCAAGTTTAAAAACGTCCTCTGGGATTTAGGCAAGTTGTTGCTGTTTTCCCTCTCCTGAAGACCCGGGTGCTGCTGTTCAGGTGTGGGGCTGGAAGGCGACAGGAGGACAAATCCCACCCTGGCCTTGTTCTGCCTCCCGAGGGCGAGGGGATCAGGGGATGGGCACTCCTGGAAGGTGCCGGGATGGGGGAAGCCTCCCTGGCTTTTAAATGCTTTTTAAAAGCTCTCGGAAGTGTATTCCCACTGTATTGCTGTGGGAGACAGGAGAAAGGGAGGAAAAGAAGAGAGCTCATTGCATGCGAGGAGCAGGGCAGGTGAAGGGAAATTATGCATTTTTCCAGACTGCCTTATTCCCTTCTGTGTATTAAACATTATTTTAATATTCGAGTGACAATGTTTTATAATTAAGCTAAATGTAAGAGCTGGAGCACACTGGAGAGCCAGGCTCGGTGTGGGGAGGTGAGGAAGGTTCCCACCCTCTGCCCAGGATTAACCCCAGGCTGCAGCATCCTCTCTGGAAAGTACAGAGCCAGGCTCTGGAATTCCAGCACACCCCGTGCTCTGGCAAGGAGAACCTTTAACTCATAAAGGTTGTAATGTTAATACAGAAGAAAAGCCTTTTAAAAAATTACATTAGTTCACAGACATCTATTGAACTCATGAGGGGAAATCTAGCCCCTGAGAGATAGAAACTAAAGAGCTGAGCCATAAACCAGTACGATAACATCCTTATTATAAGATGCAAATTAAGGGGCCCAATTCACTTTAAAAAAGCATTATGAGTATTTAATTTTTCTAGTGGGAATATCTCTGAAGTTGGCCTGTGTGTGGTTTTTTGTGCTGTGTACTTAAAAAAGAAGAAAGTTAAGTCAGGCCGTGAAGGAGTCGCTGAAGGCAGAGTTGAGGATGCTGAGCGATGGTTTGGGTGTGGGAGGAAGGAGCCGATGCTTGTGGGGGGCAGGACAGGATGTGTTCACGCTGGATTTGGATGGGGAGCCCGTGGTTAAAGCCAGCAGCATTGCAGTGGGGTTCCAGTGGTGTAAACAGGCTCAGAACCTGCCCTGGGGTGTGTTTCAAGGGTTTCATCCCCACAGCAGCTGGCCGGGTCCCTGAGCATCTCAGCTCCTGTGCCTCGAGGAGAAGCTCTGGGCTGATCTGTGCTGTGCTTTGGATTTTCTGGACAGCCCACTCCGTGCCCTCGGTGCTGCATCTCCTCCTGGGCGGGTGGTTATGGAAAACATTCAGAGGCAAAGGGACCGCGAGATTTTGGGCGCTTTGCTTGTGGCACTTCTTCACAATGGGAGTGATTTGAGGCTTAACCTTATCTGCTGAGTTTGGTTTTCCTGGCCCTTTCTGATTTCCTGGAGCCTTTTAAAGTTATTTTTCCCTCCCTTCTGAAATTGGAAGATGGTGTAATCGCTGCCCTTGTCTCTGTCCTTGCTGTTTGTCTAACACTGGAGGTTAAAGTCTCAAGCCAGGAGAAGGACTTGACATGCAAGGTGGGGACAGCTGGGACAAATGAAAAAGAGAGCCTCTGAATGCCAGGCCCACCCTCCATCCAGCTTTAGGGTTGGAAGGTCAGGACTTGTTCTAAAAAGCACAGAAAATGTGGTACCCTCATTTCACATCCTTAAAGACAAAAGGGCCAGTCCAGCCGCCTGCAAACTGGAGCCATCCGGAGCCTGGAATTGTCTTTAAATGCAGAAAATAAAACAAAAAGCCCTCTCCTGGAAGATTGCTTTTCAGAGGGGCATTATACTGCTCTCCTACATGATGTGCAGAAGTCATGGGCTGAGTAAAACAGTGAGACCAGGTAAATACGTTCATTTGAAACCTGGGGATTTTATTTATTTTGTGGCATTGTGGAGCACCTCTCCAGTTGTGAGCATGAAACTGGGATGGGATGGGGGCCCTGCAGCTTTACTTTGGGGTCAGGCTCTGTTCCCCCCACCTCAGCTGCTGCCTGGGGTTCAGGGCATGGAATAACAGGGTTTTCCCAATCTGTTGAGGAAAACCCTGGTGTCCAGCTGGACCCCAAAGGCTGAACTTGTGCAGGGTCTCTGCTGTGCTTTGAAACTTGTTTCTCATCCCAAGGCTGCCTCCTTATCCTCTTTCTGATGATCAAATCCTTATTTATTTCCAAAGCACCGTTTACAAGGAATACTTCTGCTTTTTAAAGCAGAAGTGGTGCCCCCAGCCAGCAAAGACCATAAAATAGTGGTGGGCAATGCTCCTGTCAGGCACGGGGCTGGCTGGCCCTGAGAAACAGACTCCTTGCTTTGAGGGATTTAAAAAAAAAAAAAAAAAAAGAGAACAAATCCTGTATACCCTTTTATTTTGTTTAAGAATCATAAATTCAGCAGCTAACAGGGCTAGTGGTCCATCTGGGCAGCTGTGTGGGGCCATAGGTGAGTCAGGCTGGGAATATTTATGGGGCTTTGCTGGCCAGGCACACCGAGGGGGCTCAGCCCTTGTAGCACAGAGTATTAAACACCTGTTAAAACCCCCCAAAACAACAACAGCCAACCTTTTCTGATAGAGCAGGGCATACCCTGATCCTCAGATCTATGAAAAGAAGTCTTTTAGTAGTGTTTTCCCCCACCTCCTCCAGCATCCACATAGGAGCATCACATGGACATGCGTGGCCAAAAATCGCTTGGCTGTGATGAGAACTTCACTCTTCATTTTTACAAAGCGAACTTTGTGGGGAGGTGAAGGGTAAACACCACAACAATATAAAGCCCACGGACAAACCCCAGGGATAACTTTTCCACGCCATTTCCTGCTCGCCTCGCACCCCCTAAACCTCCCCTTCCCATCCATTTAGGAGCAGGAGCCTCATAAATCCTTCGGACCCGGCTGCTTTATCAGGTCCCCCAGGTTGTCCCTGCGAAACCGCGGCGTGGGCGGCAGGGATGAACATCTGCACGGGGGAAATCCTCCCGCTCTGGTGGCGATAGCGGCCAGCGCACAGCCGCCGGGAAGGCGGTTGTGGTTCCGCAGCTCCGGAGCCGTGAAATGGGGAAGGATGTCCTTCCTTGCGGTTGGCAATTGCGGAGTGGAGGGGAACAGCTTCTGCATCCCGGAGCGGCTCTCCGGCAGCCGGGCGGAGATAAGGGGCGATGCGTAGGGAAACAAAGCTGGTGAGCAAGTTGGGAAAATGATTGTAAAACCTCCCCGGGAGAGTAAACGCAGGTCTGCGCCCATGCCTGGCTCTAGCAGCCCTTGGGAAGAGCGTTTCAGATCACAGAGCACCTTGCTTCAGGAAAAAAATAAATAAAAACAACCAAAAAGCCCAGTGTCCCTTTGTGCTCATGCTCGTGTTTTGCCCCTGGAAAGTCTTTAGCTTTTGGGAGCAGGCGATGTGTTTGTGTCTCACACCCCTTGCACGCTGATGTCTGCACCGCCTGAAAGGCCCAGGGGTTAGCACCGGTGGAGGGTTGGTCTCTCCCAGGAGCTGGACTCCTCTGGGAAGGCTGCAGGGAGGGTTTATCCAGGATGGAGCGATGCCCAATACCTGCCTTGTCATCCCTCCAGAGATGGCTCCTGCTGTGGCTGGGCTGCAGCTCCCTGGGAGCTGCCGTGGGGCTGGGTGAAGCCAGAGCACACTCACTGTGTGTGTTGAGGTGGTTGGGGATAAGGAGCTGGGAAATAAGGAATTATTGATTTGCAGCAGCACAAGTGGCTGCCTCGTACAGGTGCTCCCTCCCATTCCTGTGCTGCCTGCTGGGACCAGCTGGGTGAGGGCTCCTGGATACACCCAGACACAGCGAGAATCTTCCCAGGTATAATTTTTTATTTTTTGGAAGACTGTGGCAGAGGTCCTGCTTGGTGCCAGATGTCTTTCCAGAGGTGCTGCTCCTCACACCTCCCTTACGCCTTGCCACGAGCATGATGCAAGGCCTGACCTTTCACCTGCCCCAGTAACCCCTGGCCCTGGGGCTGGAGCAGCAGAGCTGTCTGCAGACCGGGGCCAGCTCAGTCCTCCTTTCAGGCATCGCTAGGTTCTCCTTCTTTAAATGAAGAAAGTGAGTTGCATTGAGGTGGGTTTAAGGAGGAAGGCTCAGAATCAGTGAGCAACCTCAAAAATCAGTGGGGCTCCTGGAAATACTCGATGGTACTTTTAAAAAACAAATTAACATTGCTCCTTGCACTGCAGTGAGAGGGTAGAACTGAGTCTACCTTGGACAGGGAGGCACAGCCAGGAAGGGGATGATCCTTGCTGGGATTTGCTGCTCCTCCCACCGGGAGCCCCCGTGGCCGGGGCCCTTCTCCCCACACTGCCTGGCAGGTTTCAGCACGACTCGCCGGAGCCTGGGACAAGGTGGGGTGTTTCCTTCAAGGTCAGGATTTAGGAGGATTGGCAAAGGGCTGTGGGAGTGCTTTTAAGGTGTCTTGTTGCAGGTTTGGAGTTTTTATCTGTTTTGTTTCGCTGCAAGCAGTGTCAAGCTCTCCTGGCCTGCCTTTGCCCAATGGATGAGCAAGGAAGAGTTTGGGCTGCTGGAGATGCACATTTATTGATCATCTGCATCCCACCCTGGTCCTCTGGTCAGCATTTTTCCTCTCCTTCTCCCCACCCACCTCCAAAACCACTCCCCATAGAGGTCAAGGAGCCCCCAGTGCACCCCCATTTCCTCCCTCCTCATGGGGTACACAAGGGATGGGAATTGACTCACTTTTACATGCTTATCGCCACACCTGGAATCATAAAAATCCCAGAATCAGAGTATCTTTGCAGCACACAGAAAAATCTTTCAAGAATTTTTTCTTTATCCCTTTTTTCCTCTCCTCTGACAGGTCTGAATCATCTCATCCCTTTCTTAGTATTGACACAAAAATGCAGCTGAGAAAACACTGAAGCTGTTTCAACAACTGCTGTGCTAAGAAGTAAAGTAAACCAGAAAGTAGTTACTACACTGAGAGCTTCCTCTTTAAATCAGCTTGCGGCGGGGAGAAGTGAGAGTCCTTGGTAATTAGATTCTCTCCCTCATCCTAATTGCATTAACAATAAATCAGCTCCGAAGATCTGTTTCTTTTTAAGTTTTCCTGAATTTAGCCTTTGTCTGAGAATCTCGGAACAACAGAGCCGCAGTAAATATGATTAACCTGCAGTTAATGGCTGGGGTATTTTGGCCGTGCCCTGTGGACGCTCAGCCTGCCGTGGTTAACCATCGGGCTCTCGGCAAGCAGCCCCTGCCAAACCCAGCGTGGTGAGCTGCTCCCGCCTGACCATCGTTGCTTAAGGCTTTATGTTAAGGGACAGTTTGGCAGTTTGAGGGAAAAAATTACCTTTCCCTCGGCTCAGCTTTCCCTTCCGCTCTTTTGCCCCCACCTCTATTCAGGGCTGCTAAAAGGCCAGGGAATTTTAGTTTGGTGATGCCTCTTTTAATACCTTCTACAGTTTCAGAGTCCCAGATTCCTTTAAACTCCGATTAAAGCAGATGTATATGGTGTATTTCCTTTTTTAGAAGAAGAGAGGATATTTGGAGGATACAATTGGGTGCTGGGCCCAAGGGCTGCACAGGGCAGGGGGAGAAACCCATGGGGGGGGGAGGGTGAAGAAAAGGCCTCCCAGACTAACATGGGATGTCCCCTTTCCCTTAACTGAGGTCAAGACAGGTCTTGTTCAATTAGAGGTGAGCACTGAGGGCTCCTTGGTGACCTTCCACCGAAATTCTGTGCGGTTGAAACCTGGTGGTTGCACAAGAGGAGAAGCGGCGATGCCATGCTGCACCTCGGGACTCCTGTGAGCTCCTAGCACACCACAGCTCCCCATTTATTAGAAAAAACAGTGCTGGTGGCTCAAAAAAACTAATTGTTGGGGGTCTCTGTGAATTCTGGGTTGAAGGAGTCTGTCCTCCCTACTGCTTAGCCCAAGTCTGTGCTCTGCAAAGCTTTTCTGCAAGGATTTCTGCAGGGCATGAAGACAAGGATCGGTGTCCTGATAATGCAGTCACCTTCAGCAGGAAAAAGAGAGTTTGTGTCCCCAAAACACAACTCCTGGGTGATTTTATCTGGGAAACTTGTGGAGAAGGGACGCTGCAGCATTTCCTCCATTAGGAAAACAGCAGCGAGACTGAAGCTGCCCAGTGATGGGGGATGAGCCAAGGGTGATCCCAGCACCTGCTGGGACTTCACTGTCCCATGGGGCATGACCTGGGAGGGCAGAGCTGGCCTCAGGTCACAGGCTCCCCTGACAGCTCCAGGGATGAGCCAGGAGCCATCCAAAGATGGCTAAGAGCTGGGCACAGGGATGGAGAGGGAGGAGGAGACAAGGCTGCATCCTTCAGTATTCAGAAATCACTGGGGATGGCCTTCAGCTGTGGCCGCAGTGCCCAGTCAGGTCACTGATTGCCCCCAGGTGGGGCGCGCTGCCCTGCCCAGGTGCTCCTCGTTGGGCTGATTGCAGCCCCTCATAAAGGCTCAGCTCTCAGCACTGCTCGGCGTTTGCCTCAGTGCTCTCAGGGTGGTCTGGGGGTCCCCTGGAGCTCACAGATATGTGGCTAACAGCGAGTTTTGGGGGCTGCCTTGGTGCTGTCTGGATGTTCTGGGGCCCCCAGCCCTGTGTGGGTGCTGGTGCTGCCTGGGGCACCTCCTGTCTGAGCTGGCTTTGCTTCTTGGGCCTGAGGGGCACTGCCCACTGCCTCCATCTGCAGTTTGCCTCGCTCGGAAAAGGACATTTTCGGGTTCGATCTCCCCGAGGATTGTGCAAGGCTGGTGCTTGGAAGTGCCAGGTTATTGTGGGCTCCTGGTGAGCTCTGGATGTGGGGGAGCAAAGCTGTGCTGCTTTGGGACAAAAGAGAGGATGAGCTTACAGAGGATGGAGACTTTTGTGAACTTCTGCACCACGAGGCCTCCTGCGCCATGCTGGGCCTCAGGGAGCACCTCATTGACATGACCACCGTGGATTTTTCCTCATGGGAAGGACAGGACCTTCAGCAGGGAGCTGCTCTCCAGGGGGCAGGTGAGTGATTGCTGTCCCTGCTGCTCTTTAAAGCACTCCTGTCTCTCAGATTCCAGCTGTTTGCAGATTGGTGTTATCTCCCAGGGATCTCCCCGTGCCCACGGAATGGCATCTGCTCTATCTGTTTTATCGGAGTCCTCCTCCCACTTTTGCCAGAGGGGAGAGCTTAGTGTGGGCTAGGCATGAGCTTTTTGGAAAGCCTCTCTGCCCACTGGCACTGAGGGCTCAGCTGAGTCCTTCCTCTGTGTAAGAGAAATATTTTGGGTGTTACGAGTGTGCAAGGCTGCGCAATGCTGTTTTGAAGGCAGCTCTGGAGCTGCAGGCATGCTCTGTGCTGGGATATTCATTGTGAAAAGTTGTGTTGCTCTTTTTTCTGGGCAGAAATACCTTTTTTTTTATTTTCTCCTTCTTGTTACCTGAAGTTCCTGTTTTTGGGAAAGGCCATATTTTAATGCTGCAGTGGGCAGAACATTTTAAGGTTCTGGCAGGTTTATATTGGGAATTTGAACTTCATTGGTGGTCCCTAAGTATTGATAAACTAAACAATAATTGGGAAGCTACATTGCTTGGAGATGTTGGTGTCTCTTGTAAGTGCTGAGAGGGAGGCAATCCTCAGCCTCTCTGAGGTGCAGCCTTGTGCCATGCCTGGTGTTTCCCTGGCTGGTGAGTCAGGGATGATACCACGGGTTAATTCCTCTTTGCCTTGGGGAAGTAGCTGGGATCCTGCAGAAGCAAACGCGGTGACTGCAGACCAGGTTGCGTTGAATTGCTGGACTTTGCTGTTGAAATGGCCTCCCCTGCAGGATGGGGCAGGAGGGAGGTGGGCAGGAGGGTTTGGAGCTGGGAAATGCCCACAGCTGATTCTGTGGTGGCTGCAGGAAGGTGCAGGAGATGCTGGTCCTGCACTAAAGCCAGAGCAGCTCCCTGGTCCTGTTACTCCCTTCTCCCCCCGACTTGACTTGGCTCCAGTCAGAACACTCAGCCCAGGGGACACCTTTTCATCCATTTTCCTCCTCGCAGAAGCACTGGGGAAGCTTATCCAGGAGTCTGCATGGTGCAGAGCTCAGTCCAGGTCTCTTGGGACACAAGGATCTGTCTCCAGCCTTTATGGCCCTCCCTGTCCTTTGGTAGGATTGTATCACCTTGTACTTGAGGCCAGTCCTTTTCTCTCTCCTTTACAAACCGCCCTCCTCCCCTCTGGAAACCCCAGCAAAGGTCAGCTTTATGCATTTCTTGGCAAACTCACCCACAACTGGCCGGACTGGTTTGAAATGCCTGGTGGCAGCTGCGGCCTCCTGCAAGCTTGTTCCAGGACTGCCTCTCCCAGGGAATGAATGAGCCACTCCCTGGGACAGCGTGGCTGTGCACTGTTAGGTGTCCATCCCGCTATCCACCCGGCTGCCACAGCCGGGATTCAGCCATTGCGATCCTGCCGTGGCCAGCAGTGGCTCTGGCTGAAGCTGCTGGAAACACGAGGGCATCTAGAAATTATTTTGGCTGCTCCTTCCTCTCCCCTCCCATCTGTGGCACGGGGGACCAGGCTTTAGTTTCCGAGTAACTCCAGCAGCCAGGATGGCAAGATAAAGGCTTATCCATTAAAACATCATCCTTGACTCCTGCAGACCCGGAGCCGCACTCATCAGTCCTTGTTTGAGCGATTAAGGATTGTGCCATTAGTCTGCTGCTTAATGAATATTGAAATGCTGTCTGGAAATGAAAAGGCATCTCTTTTTCTGCGGCACAAACAAAGCAGGGATGTTTTCCACAGCCCTAAGTGTTGGGTGTCACCCCTCTGGAGCTCCAGCGACGCCCTCATCTTTGAGCTGAAGGGAGAAGTGGGAATCTTGTGGCTGGTAATAGTGAGGCCATTATTTTAGGGATACAAATGTTTAATGTACAATAACGAGTCACATAATGAATGTCCAAATGAGTGATGTTTTCTTCGGTTTTACATTCCCAGAGGCGCAGAAAGTATTGGTCACTTTGACACGAGAAGCAGTCAGGCAATTACATTGGTGTGCTCCGAAAAGAGATTTTATTTCATAACAAAAAACTTGAAGAAAGGCCCAGAGCACCCTGTGCTTCCTGGTCACTGCTTTGAATTCAGTTTGCCTCTGCTCCAGGTTAAAAAGGGATGTGGGTTTTGGGGCTGTCAAGCTAGTGTTGGGTTTCTGGGAGGGAAGAGCAGGGAAGAAGAGCAGGAAGGCCTCCCTAAAAGGTTTCTTCTTTCCATGGAAAGAAAAATTAGAATTAATGAGGCCTGGCTGCCCTTTGTAGCAAGGAGGATGCAGGCAGGGTGGAGGTGGGTACCACCAGCAGGGAGCAAAGCTGTGTTGCTCCAGGTGGGACATGTGCTCTGGCTTGCCGTGTGCCCGTGGATGTGCAGGGTTGGGTGATGGTCTGCTCTGACCCCACTGCTGTGTCACCAAAACTCCCTGTGGCTTCAAGGGGTTTGCCCAGAAGCTTTCAGTACCTTTTTTTTTTTTTTTTAAACTTATTCATAGATGTGTTAATGAGAGAAACTTTGCAAAATATTTTGAGACTTAAGGCTCATTTTCTTCTCTCACTCAAATTTTGGGCAAAGCAATACCGTGTCACTTAAGCTGGGCAGCACCACTCAAATACTTGTCATGGTTCAGAAAACACTGAAACCTGGGTAATTTCAGTGATGGTGGAAGATCAGTCTCACACATGCACGTGTAGGGGAGGTCTCAAATGTTGCCTTAGAAAGCAAAGTTTTAGTGTTCTGAAAAAAATAAATTCCAGGTTTTATCTATTTTACTGAAGGCTAAATTGAATTCTTATGTATATTTTATAAGAATATTTGTTTTGTGTTTAGCCCAGCATTAAGGATACTTTTTTCTTAATAAGCTCATGTCAGAACTCCCGTAACCGTAGCCCGAAGGACGTGTTTTGTGAAGATGAAAAATGAACATATTATTTACCTATCAATAGCAGGCCAGGCTGATCAATGCAGACCAGCGTTGCCCCACTGTGCCGGCAGGAGGGCTGCCCTGTCTGAGCAGTGCTGGGACTTTATCTCTAATATGGAGCTTTCAACCACTGGGCCGACAAAATGCCTCTCTGACAGCCAAGCCATTAATTACCATCATCTGAGCCTAATTCATTCATCCCTTTCCCTCTCATGCAGAGGGACAGGGAGGGCTGAGGGCACTTGGGGAAACATAGGCATGATTCCATATTCGTTATGCGGCGAGCGCTGCCTGCGACTTTGTTGGTTGCAGTGGCTTTAATTGAATTGGCTTGCCAATAAAGCTGTTGTCATTCAGTAAGTGAATTTGTTGTACTACTCGCACCACAGCTGCTGCATACAACCAGGCGTTTCCTGAAGGCAAGCCAACCTTGCGCTACCCTGGCTGGAGGGTTTCTTTGCCTTCCCCCAAAACTCATCCGGAACGCACTGTAAAATATCCTTTAGGTGCTGCTTCCCGCCTGGGAGCAACAGGGCATCACCTGCCGGAGCCCCTCTTGCAGGGCCACGTCCTGACCCCAAAAAAGGGCGGCTGTGCGAGGGGTGCTGGTTGTCCATGGGGTCTGGGTCTGGCTGGTCAGACCATGTGTTTTTCCAATTAAACGGGCTCTGACCTCTGTTACCCTGCGCTGGTGCTGATAGAGCATCATTGTTCCTTGCAGGAAAAGTAAATACAGAATATGACAGACAATATATTTTGTTAGTCAGGAGCTTAGAGTCCCATTAAGAAGTCTGGCAATATTGATAAAATAAAGCAACATTAGGAGAGGCATTTATTATGGGTTATGTAGGCTGTTGGGCCAAAAAATACTCCAACTTTCTGCAGTTTATAAAACATTAGGGAAGGAGAGAGGGGGGGGGACTGCTTGATTTATGGTGGCTGTAAGTGATACTGAGAAGAAGTAAAATATCCAGAGGTCTGAGAAAGTGTTACTTTTGTGTTTCAATGCGTGGTGTGAGTGTGCACACAGAGGTCCCTGAGGCAGCTCCGTGGTGGCTGAGCACTCCCACACCTCATCCTTCTCACGGGGACTGAGATGCAGCCCCACCTCAGAGCACTACCTCTGCCCCTCTTCTCTGCTGGGTCCGAGTAAAATCCCATATTTTTTCACCCCCCAAGAAGAGGGGGAACAGATCTGGATCTGTTTCAAGGTGTTGTGGTTGAGTCCCAGCTCCAATTGGGATGAGTTACTTTTTCTTGGTGCTGTGCTGAGCTGAGGGAATTACCCCAAGAGAGAAGTTTTCTTCAGAGATTTTTTTGTTTGTTTGTTTGTTTTTTAATAATAGCCTCATAAAATTTCACATTGAAATCCGAATTAATTCCATCAGATTTATGCTTATTGTAGATTATTTTTAACACATCCAAAATATAGGTAGGTCAGGTATTTCAACCCCTCTGCTCAGACTGGATCATGCTCAGCTGAATGCTGGAGCTGAAATAATATTTTGAGTGTTGATCTCACTTGAGGTAAATCCTAAATTTGAAGAGATAAGTGGATATTAGATGGTGAAACTAGTACATGAATGCCTGTTTCTAGACAACCAATAAAACCCCTAAATCTTGCCCCATGTAGACCCATGTTATTTGAGTAGTAATTCATGAAGAAAAGCATAAAAATTACTTGATAATGGTAAGACTTTCTTTGACTTCAGCACCAATGTAGGTAGCCTGCAATGGGGAGTGGGGACCCGTTGCCTTCATTGCTGGGAGCCTGCTTGTACAAATCCCTGGAAATTGTTCTGGCAAGGGCTGTGGTGCCGATTTCCAGCCCAGGAAAAGTCACATTTCCTGGTGTATTTGGAATAAAAATATATCAAGCATAAAGCTTGAGGGACCTTCAAATAGTTGGCATGTCTTGTCTTTGTGGGGTACCAATTCCAGGAGTAGAAACAAGCTGGGAAATGTCCCACTGAGGTCTATAAGACTTCTTCCCCCTCACCATTTCTTAGGATTTTTCTTAGAAATTAAGATGCTGATCTACAGCTCTAGGAAATAAGTGTGTTGTCAACTGAGATCCATCAGCCAAAATTTCTGGTGTTAGGTAGCACATGGGGCAGTGAGGGTGCGTGAGAAGGTAAAGCCTGAGGCTTCAGGGTGGTAATCCACAGCAGCCACCCCTCCTGATGATTTAGGGCAATGCTGGGTCTGTCTGGCAAATTCTCCTGCTGCACCAAACCTGGCGAGTTTGGGTGTCTGTGGCGTGGGACAGCCCGTTGGTTTGGAGGCCTTGTCTCCTGGAGCTCCAGGAGGATGGGGAAATCTGAATGGCGAGCAGCCTGTGGTTTGGGTTTCTCCAAGTAACCCAATTTGCTGGGAACGCTCCCCTTGGAGCAGTAACGCTCCCTAAGTGCCTGTGTCAGTCAATTATAGACTTAGGGTGGCCAGCAACGTTTTCTCCTATCATCTCTTCCCACCACTCCCCAAGCCTCTGCCAGAGAGGACAAGCCCAGTGGCAGCAAGCGCACATCAACCTCAGCATGTCATGGCAAGAAGCCAAGACAAAAAGTTCTGGATAACTTCATCTTGTCTTTTCCTTTCCTTGGGTATAACGTTAATGTATGTGGAATGCAACTGCACTACTATTAAAAAAAAAAAAAAAAGACCAAGCTGACAAGGGCTTTTGTATGCCTGCATCCCTCATGCTATTAGAAATAAATTTTCAGTAGTAAGAGCCATATAGTTCTCAGTTAGCAGCTAATCAAGTAGGCTGCTCTTTATTTGGAGGGTTTATATTTTTCTTAATTCTTCTGTGCCCTCCACATTCACAGTATGGGTAAATTGTGCAGGCATGCTGGCCTTTCTTTAGAATGAGATTTCTGTACAGAAAACACAAAGCATAAGTTTTCAGAGATTGTTCTCCCAGTCATTAGCTCAATGACTTGGAGAAGGAGGATGTGAATGAAAGGGAACTGGTCAGTGAAACCAGACCCTAGAAGTGACATAAATATAGGTTTGTAGCAGGCCAATGCTTATTTTTCTTTCCTTATGCCAGGCACTGCTTTTGGCTTTAAGCCTAGTAGGGTTGGAAAAGAAAAAATTCCATTTGGAAGAATCTTGGGAAGAGAAGAGGAATTTGGTGAATGTCTGGTCAGATCAAGAAACCTGATTGTAACTGGCTGGTTCTCATTGAAATAACTTGCACAGAATTGTGGAATGGTTTGGATTGGAAGGGACCTTGAAGACCGTGTGGTTCCACCTCCCTGACATTCAGCTCTTTGACAACACAAACTTGAAAATTTCACGTGCCAAGTCTGCTTCAGAGTAACCTGCGCAAAAAAAAGCACAATCCGTGTGTGTGTGTGAGCTTTGGAGGTGGGGAAAAAGCCCAGGGAATTCCTTTAAGGCTCGTGAACACCCAATCTGTAAAAACTGAGTCGTGTCTCGCCCAGCCCGTGATACAGGGCGCTGGTGGGACGTGCCTCACGATCTTCGTGTCTCTGCGAGCCACGGGAGGGTCTGGATCCTCTACACCCAGCCCTTCGCTGGCTGTCGAAGGTGTAATTAACTGAGTGGGTGGCGAAATGGCCCAGGGCTCCCCGTTTGCGTTTTGTGCAACTGGAACGTACCCTCCTTGCTCGGGTAACGTGGCAAATAAAACCTGAGCAGGGCAGCGGCTGGGGCTGGTGAGGAGTTTTGTAATAGCAGGAGAATGGGTTTTACGACGGTGTATCACTTGCTGAGACTGCAGGGCTGGTGCAAACCATCTGTTAGGAGAAGGCTTTTGTGCAGCCCCATGGCTTTTTTGGGAGGTTTATGGCTTGCCGAGCAATCGGGTGCTGTGTGAAAGTCGGGAGGCGCGAGGCTTCACGGGGCCATGTTGGCAGAGCTGCCGAGTGTCGCAATGGCTGCGGAGGTACCCACAGCCGGAGTTATGGAGCAAGATCCCAGCCCTGCCGGGTGCCTGCACGGCCTGCTCTTCCCCAGGGCTGCTCCTGACCCTGCCTCGGGTTTTCTCTGCCTGGGCAGTTTCTACCTCCAGCACCTGCACTGGCACTCTCGCACCAGCACTGAGTGTGCACCCTTGCTGTGCACTAATCACACACCCTCTGTGCCTAGGACAGAGATGTTTTCCTTGCCTTGAGGTGCTGCTCTAAGAAGGTTTGGCACACAAGGCCATTCCAGGGGTCTCGAGTGGTGCAACTCCACCTGTGTTGCAAGGGAGAGCGGAGGGGCTCCTGCCGTGCCCCCAGGGAGCTGGGATCAGACCTTCCTGGAGCTGTGTGTGTGTGTGACCCAACATGCAGCCTGAGCTTCAGTGGCCCAAAGCTCCTGGCTCTGAAGGGTGAGGCTAAAAGCCAGGTACAGGTGGGAGGGCACCAGTCGAGTCTGGGACTCTACTCACCGACAGGTTCATGTTCTTCTGCAGCGTCTTCGTGGCTTTGGTGATTTCAAGGCTCTCTGAGTGCAAAGTTTTGTCTGCTTTCCATGGATTGTCTCTGCTCTTGGGAACTTTTTGAAGGAGAACTCTGGAAAAATTTAGGTATTTTAGAAGCACTTTCTTTCTCAAGGGCATTTCCCTTTTCTCCTGGGCAGTGCAAGGACCCTCTCCCTGTATCTCAGGGTAGAACTTATCAGAGATTCCCTTGTGCCTGGTAGGAGACATAGTTTGAGTTCCACAGCTGGGACCTGGGATTTGCTGGAGGACATCTGGCATTCACCTCAGCGGTAATCTGAGCTTGATGTCTTGCAGCTCAGTTTGGGACAATCCCTTTCAGAGTGGATGTCAGCCTTTCTCTAAGAGGTCTTTTTGGGTGGACTCAAAGGTCTGATGGGAGCCTGTGACAGCAGCTCTCTGTATTTGTATGAAGATGGTTCACTGAGGTTAAAAACCCCGTGAAGTTGAGGAAAGTATTTCTGTTGGCTTTTTTTGGGTGTTGCTCCACCTCTGCAATGAAATCAGAAGTCAGAACCTGCAAAAGTGTGCAGGTGAGGTGCAGAAAGTCTGAAACTAGCCCTAGACAAAAAAAAGGAGGGGAGAAAATAACAGCCCCAAACCCACAAAAATGTGACACAGGTGCTTCTCTGAAACTTTCTCTTCTGTTTATTTCCAAGTAGTGTTTAAATGGTGTTTCAGTATTACTGAACTCTTCATAGAGACAACACTTGCTCTGAACAATTAATTTTCAGGTGATCCACTTCAATTTGCTTGTGATCACCAGGAAGGGAGGATATTTACTTTCAAGCAGCTGGCCTGAGAGAAATTCACAATGATGAGAAATACTCTAGAGCTGGGAGTAAGACAGATCACCATGCTTTATGCAAACCTCTGCATGAGCTGGATGTTGCCTTTCCTAGTCCAGCTCTTCCCTGCAGCTGGAATTCCTTATATGGGTTTTTGGCTGGGGCTAGATTGGTGTGCAGGGGAAGTTACAGAAGTTGAGAGATGCTCTGGATTTACTGTGAAATGACCAAAATCCAGCTATAGGCCTGAGAATATTCTGTAAATAGATAAAGCATCGCTGCTTTCCTCCTGCTGCTGTGGAGGAAAGCAGAGCATGAGAGGGGAGGAATGAGAATTGCTCCATGGTCGTCCCTGCAGTCTGAGCATCCCAAATCCGATAGAGCTCCACTCAAACTTGCCTGACTCCCTGCCATCGCTGCCGGGCTGAGCAAGTGCGGACAAACCCTGCCTGGAGCTGCTGCCAAGCTTCTCCAACTCTTTCCACCAGTTTGCCCAAGTGCTCAGGTGATAAGATTGGTCCTGCCCTGTGTTTGCAAAGGGATTTGGTGATTGCAAAACATGTCGCATTACTGACTGGAAGTTGTTACCATCTGTGGCTGTTTCGACGGTCTGGTACTAATGAGTGGGTAATCTCAATCGAGTTTCTACGAGACAGCTGTCCCCTCTCACTTTCTTCCTCAGGATCACACGAATTGTCACTGTGCTGGACACTAATTGGAATTCTTAGTTCCAAGCGGCCATGGAAGTGCTTCCCACAAGAAATGGGGTAATAGGAGGGAAAGTGCCTTTCCAGCAGCTGCGTTGTGCTTCATGTGCAGAAAGGATTTGGGGTTTTTAGCAATGTTATACAAGCCTTAAACACTCTTTAAAGAAGGAATCAAAAGACATGAGCTATAGTAGGTGAAGTAAGAGGAATAAAAACACACTGCTATCCCTTTGGCTTATTTCCTAACCCTCCCACCAGTCAATAGGTGCCTGCTCCAAAGTGCCCTGTCTTGTAAATGCATGCCCAGAAAATGCAGCTCAAAGGAAGAGAAGTCTAGTGCATATTCAGAGTTGTGATCAGATGGAAGTGTTCGTGGTTCTTACTGGCTTGATGATAATTCAAAATGTTATTCAAAATCATGCAAAGTTGGGTTCTGCACTTGGAGCCATGGAGATGGGGAGATTGGTGCTGCAGGGGATGTTCCCATGGTAGGGAGAGGGCTGGAAATGTTGTGGGATAGTAAATGCAGCTCAAATGCAGCCTGAGAAGTGTCATGGTCTGCCACCTCAGAGGTGACCTTTCACTGCTGCTTTAATGCCCCTTGTTCTGCTTTTCCTCTCTGGTCACTCTCTCTCTGTTCCTGGGGTTATCATGACCCCACATGAGACCACAGTTTGGGTGGAGGTCTCTTCTGCTCACAGTGAGGTCTCCAAGGGACATTTCTGGAAGCCAAGGCCCGCCCCAAGTGCAGAGGACACTGAAGCTTGTTTAAAGGGAAGCACGTGCCCTGCCATGGTGGGGTCGAGCATCCCTGGAGACCTCAGCTTCTCAGAGTGGGTTTTGGGCCAGCTCCTTTTGCTGTACCATGTCTCCTGTCTGAGGCCATGAGTAGTTTGTGTCTGGCGTGGACTTCCTCCCTGGCAAGTCACCCGTGATTGCAGGTGGTTATTTACTCGCATGCGGTTCCTCCTATCTCCCTCCTTATCTCAGCTGTCTGCGCCGGCTTCAGGCTGCTCTCAAATCTGTGAGGAGCAGTGGTGGCTGTGGCGGTGGTGTGGTGTGAGCTTGGTTTGAGCTCAAGTCGGCAAGGAGCAATATCTCAGGCTGTTGGAAGCTGCTGGTGGCAGCTGGACGTCGGTGTGTGCGATGGGTTTTCTTTACTCGCAGCAAAACACAGCGCGAAACATGATAACAAAACCTGTTTTAAAGACTTGCTGGGGGGAAAACTGAAAGCATTCTCCTGTTCAGCCGTGGAGCAGGCTGGTGGTTTTGAGGCCAAAGAGGAAGGTAGGCTCCATGGTCGTGATGGACCATATGTTTCGCTGCCAGGCTGGCTCGATCCATCAGGAGCCCTGCAGAAGCACCCGCCTCGGCCACAGATGTGTGCGGGGAGCAGCAGCACTGAATCACCTGTCATCCCGTGCGGCTGGGGTGAAAGGGGAAGCTATTTACATAAATTATTGGAGAGCAGTAAATATTATTTCATGATATCACATCAAGATTAACTTAATCAAACCTGATATTAAGAGGCAGGATGATTTGCTTTTAGCCGAAGACACAATTAAAGAAGGTGCTTGAGGGTAAAGGAGAGTGCCTACTTAGGAAGATGTTTATCACACAATGGGTGATAATGGGTTGGGAAGCTTATAACCGAGATCTTAACTCCTTTGTGGATTTTGTAGCTACAACTCTCCTAATTTTAGCAGCTGTTGCAGTGTCAGGAAGGAGAGTGTGAATGAAATGTAGTCGTGGGGTTTTTCTGTGGGCTTTGGCTGGAAGGGAGAGATATCTTAATATTTTACATGCCTATTTCTTGTTTCAAAGATTTCTGGAAGATTGTCTTGGCAAATTTCATCCAAAGTAAAGGCAAAACATTTAACTCTTTCCAGCTGGACTGGGAATCTGCCTGACCTCAGCTATGCTGTCAGTCAAGGCTGTGCTTTTTGTTGCCTGCAGTCTGTGGAGGGCTAAAGATGTTGCAGGCTCCTCTTCCCACTGCTGCTGTTCTCTTGGCCAGTAGATCCATGTCGGCTGAATAAGGCAATAGAACCAAAGAATATCCTGAGCTGGAATGTCGTTTGTTTGCTAGGAATGGGTTCACCTGCTAGAGCCCTGGAAGTCAAAGCCTTGAGTTTCCCAGTGTATCCATAGTGTATGAATCATGGCTAGCTCTTTCCAGTGATTTAAGTGAGAGCTCAGCCTGTATTAGTTGTCTGAGAGAACAGATCCCGTGTTAGTTTACTGCCTCCAGAGCTGGCTGCAAGGAGGTTGCATAAGAGCAACCTCTTAAATAAATTTTTGCATAATTTTTACAGAAAAGTCAAAGCTGACCCATTTGGGCAGTCCCTATGTGAGTCTGTGCTCCCTTTCTTTTTGAGGAAGGTTGAGATTTCCCTCACTCTCAATTTTTTAATTGAAAACCAAATTGTCATTTGGGGGGGTGGGAGCTTAAAATGGAAAATCTTGGACAAGCCTGAACCGCGTCTCCTCTTTGTGCAAAATGCATCGTCTTCGATTCCAGACAGCGTCAACACCGGCTGGAGGAGCTGGGAAAGGTTCAAGGTGTGCTCAGCGCATTCCAGGATTAGACCCATTGTTTCAGTAATAACACTCAATCTCACAAGCCCATCTCTGTTTCTGTTTTCCATCCAGTCTTTCTACATGGAAGATGTAAGGGCTTTATTTTTCCTTAGCACTTCCCCCATCCTTGCATTCCTGGTGTTTTCGTAACCTGCTGTGCAGGGTTACGTGGCTCCTCGCCCTGAGCTCTCAGGTGACTGAGCGCATGATTTGGCCCAGGGTTAGTAGTAAGCTGCTAAAAAAACAAATATAAAAATCTGCATCTTAATTATTTAGTGTTTGTTTCATTCAGGTGATGCATGGCTTTGGTTCTTCAGCCGCCACCTGTGGGATGCCCAGGCCTTGTCAATACATCTCTCCCTGCTTTCAGTGCCTGAGTGACACACCCATCTGCTGCCACTCCACAAGTGATGCTCCGCTGGCCATTTCTAACAACTCCCGCCTGTTCGTGTTTGCAGAAGCAAGTTTGGAACGCCTGGCCATGGGAAGAACAGCCCTAGCGCTGCTTTGTAGCCACAGCTTTTCCCTCCCCGGCTTCTTCAGGAAGCTGTGGGTCATTATTTCAGAGAATTGTAGAATGGTTTGGGTTGGGAGGGACTTTAAAGATCTAGTTCAATCTCCCTGTTCATTGAAGACAGCACCTTCTTTTAAGGGCTGGTCACCTCTCAGATATTACACATTTAAGACCAGCTTAGCCAGGCCTAAAAGCTGTAGGATTTAATTTCATTTTTAAAAATAATGATGGGTACTTACATACTTTTCCCAGTCTTAAAGGTGAAGGTGTTTGTAGGTAGAGCTGTTAGATGTCCCTGTAATGACATTCAAGCTGCAATGCAGCTTTGGTAATGAGGAGATGGTGGTGAAACTAAACCTTGTGATGTCCCTCCCAGGTCAGGGGGTAGGCAGCACTTTTCCCTGAGGATGGTTCTGGAACTTTCAGAGGGGTGGGACCCTGGACCCTTGTTTTAGGGAGGGCCTTCTTCTCTGACAGACCCTGTGCACCTGCCTCAGTGGTTGGATGTCCCTGCTTTGTCTGGCAAGCTGTTCAAGCTTGTCCACTGGAGCTTTGAAAGTTGCATTAACACTGGTTTTGTATTTCTGGATCAGCCTGTAGTCCCATAATTTTGATTTGATGCTGTATGTCCTGTTTGTTCCCAGTAATTAGCGAGTAAACCTGTTGCAGAAATGAAGTTTTCCATGTGTTGCTGCTTCTTCCCTACTGCTATGGGAGACCTTTTCTGTCTTGGCTGTGTGAACTCTGCCCAAAACTGCAGCTCCTGGAAGTGCCCCTCTCTGCCAGGCAGCTGAGCTGGGAGAGGGGTGACAGCCACGTTTTCCTTACAAGGCTGGATTTTGTCCTCTCCACCATTTGGTGGTACTTTCTTTGCTCAGACAACTTCTGCCAGTGGCAGGAGAGATGGGATTTGGGCTCAGCCTGTGTTGGAAGAGAAGCTGGTGAGCCAAGTGGTTTGATCACAGCATTGGAGATTGAACTAATTATTATAAACCCTGATAATCCTGCTTAGGTTATATTCTCTTTTGATCAGGTGTAGCCATAACGGTAGCTTTAGCCACGGTCAGAACCTAATTTGTAATGGAAACAAAATTGAGGCAGTCACTTTTATTCCTTGGCATCTCAGTGTTTTTGGGCCCAGGAGCATGTGAGTAACTACTTTAAGGGAAAGATTTTTGGTGAAATGCAGGTAAGGCCTTAGAGACTTTAATTGGTCCTGTGAGAAGTCAGTCCAGATGAACTAAAATCTGGGGCTGTAGGTGCAGAGCCCTTGGGAGCCAGGGAGGGAACACTTCTCTGGAGATGGCTGGCGAAGCAGGTACAGGGATGAAATGGGTGTTGCTGGTGCAATATTACTTAATATTTCTGCTTTGGAATCACAGTGAGAAGTATTTTGTGGAGCCCTTGGCCAATGAGATCAATGTGGGCATGGCAATGTCTCACCTGGGGAAAAGTCAAGCGGTGCAGATCGAAGTGTCTCATCTCTGGCTCAGCTCAGCCCACCTTACGTGTGGGTAAGGCATTTGTTTGAGACGTGGGCTTAATTCTTGGCTCTAGTTGAGGCTTTGTGACATCTGGAAGTTTTAATCTGGAGTTTTAACCCAGAGATATAGCTCAATCCATGAGAGGATTGTACAGATAAACTCATTAATGTTTGCGGAATACTTAGGAGCCACTTAAGCATATCAATAAGTTTAGAGTGCTATTACTGCATGGACTTTGATTAAATCCCTTCGTGTCAGATCTCCTCCTAAACGTTTTCATCAAAAGCTTGTGCTTTGTTAAGAGAGTGTTTTTAAAAAATCTGTTTTGTTTGTTGAATGTTGATTTCAATTCCAAGTTTGCAGAATCCGAGGCAGTCGTGGAGCTGCTTGGAAACGTTCAAAGCTTTTCCAGGCTTATTTCTTTAGTCAGTAATATTGTAGTGAATTGCGAGCGTGAGCAGTAGAGAGTTTTAGCAAGTGTTAATTTTGCCAGTGGCAGCTCTGTAGGTCTCTGCACGTGCAGCTCTGGTGGGGACAGATCCAGCCTCCTCCCCACAGGGATGTGGGAATGTTCTGATGAGGTTTTTCAAGGCAGGAGTTCGGCAAACCCACGTGAAAACACTTCTGTTCGTTTGGCTACGACTAGACTGAAACTGGGAAGTGATTGCCTGATGCTCAGGACAGATGAACGTTGAGGATTTGATGTAATCCCAGACCTCAGGCATGAAACTCAGCTTGACCTTTCCTGTCGGGTGCTTTTGTGCAATTCTACTGGACATTTAGCAACGAGCAAGGAAGTGGAGGAAGGATATCGGTTCAACCATATGTCAATGCTGGGACGTGAAATGACAGGGAGAGGAAGGGCTGAGACGTGTGTGGAGATGCTGGTTAAAATAAGAGCCTTTATGGAGGGGAACTAGGGGGCTCAGGGGAATGAAGCTCTTGCTGGAGGTCACCAGTTCAAATCCAGCTTGTGGAAGTAGTGACCGAAAATTATAATCAATTAATGATCTTCTTTCCATACCCACTGAGCATCCCTCTCCTGTGCTCCTCCCCAGCCTGATCACGGGTCATAAAACTTTTTGCCACAAATGGTCCCTTTTGGCAGATTAATGAAGGGTTTAATGACTCTGCTGGGGGTGGTAAGAGGTTTGTCTTGTCCCTAAAAGCGAGCTCGTAGGGAAGGTTATTCTGCCTTCAGAAAACAGAAGCGTGGATTTTGACTTTCAGACTAGGGTTTGTAGTGTTGTATCACAGATATTGGAACAAAGCCAGCGCTGGGATGAGGATGGCATTGTCCCTGGTGCTGCAGGGACTGTGGCAGGCAGCTCTCACCCTGTTTCTCGGAGAGATGCAGTTTTTCTCGTTGGGTTTTTGCAGCAGAAGCCAGGGCACAGAGCTGCTACTGGTCCGAGCGCCAGGGAATGAGCTGGGTCACAGCAGCCTCTCCCAGCATCTTCTGCTCGGGGAGGTGGACGTTAGGATTTGAACAGATTTGCACTGCAGATTGATTTGTTTCCCTGCCAGAAACCAGAACCTCTGGCTCTGGGCTCATTTCCTTCACACTTGTATTAACTTTAGAGTGTGATGGCTCTGGCACAGAGCTTGGGCTCGCAAAATGCACCAACAGCGTGACATTAATTCTCTTTCAGCAGCGTAAGAAGCATGTCTGAAAATAGATGCCAATTTAAAAATAATATTTCAGGGTTTGCTCGGTGCCAAATCAGACCTTTGGCCATTTATAGTATCTGTCTCTCTGGCAGAGGCTGGCTTCTGATGCTTCACATCAAGATCTTGTGTTCAGTCAAGTAGGGCATAAGGAAACGTATTGTTGAAAAGGAGGCAGAAGAGGAAAGAAAACCACCCCCAGACAACAGTTCTCCCCCATCCTGCAAAGCAATAGAGTGTTGGAGATGGTCTTGCAGATCTTTGCCAGCGAATAGTTACTGCCCTTTTAAAGGGATCTGTTTTACTGAATAAAGCTAACACAAAAGTGTGAATACTTGTAAGTTTGTATGCAGAAATTGGTAAACCCAGAAGCAGCCTGATTTGCAAGGAAAGCCTTAAGCTTTCAGTTATTTATAACAGGACTTTGTTATAACTTCAGGTCAGTTTAGTAGCTGCCTGTGATTTTTTTTTTTTTTTGGTTGTTGTTTTTTTGGGAGGCTGGATGCAGACAGAGACCTTACAGCAGCTTTTTTTTTCTATTTAATTTTTCTTTCTTTGGTAGAAGTTGCAGCTCCACCTGTCATTTCTCCATTGATCTCCTCTCCCTGGATTCATTTTTAGGCAGGTGGACAGATCCACTCCCAGTGCAAGCAGATCCCAGCGTGCTCAGGGTCTCCAAAGGGACATCCCTTTCTTAGCGTGTGAAAAGATGTCCTTGGATATTTTATTCAAAAAGCACTTTTCTTTTTAGGATTTAATTCAGTGCAGCATATGATACTTTGTATAATTTTTATGCTGGATGATAACAACCCAGCCCCCCAAAGCAGCTCCAGAGTGGGAAGGCTCCTCGGGCTGTGGTCAGCCCCGCTGTGGGATGGGAGCAGAAGAGAGCAGGACTCAGCAGTTCCTTTTTCTTAGCACAGGGCCGCAACTGAGACAAGGCAGGCACTCTCCCTTCCCAAATTTTCTTTCTAAATTCAGGTCAGAGTCACGTGGGAATTTTTTTTAATTTTATTTTTTTCAAACTGCTGGTAGAAGAAGGGGGTGTCGTGCAAATGGTAATGGGAGTTTATGGATTTCCTTGGAGTTCTGTGCCCAAGGAAGGGATCGTGTGGGTCATTGGCCTGGGTGCAAGGAGCTGGCTTGTTGTTCAAAGCAATATTGATTTGTAAAGAGGGGACTTTCAGGTGCTGTCTGCCCAAGACAGTTTCATTTGAGTCAAATTCTACTGCAACTCTGAAGTTCTGGGCTCGCGACCATGAGAACTCGTGTGCATCTCCCTCCAGGAGATTCCCACTCAGGCATGCTGACTGAATTTTGGGGATTTCAAGGAGAAACCTTTTAAATCTGATGCTCCTTCTGTAATTCATGCCGAAGTGGCTTCATCCAATCAAGTCATCAGGAGGAATTCTTTGGGGCCTTGTTGCATCCTCTCTCCTTCCCCCACAGCCAGTGCTGGCAGATCTCATGTGGGGGAAAGAGGGGAGCAAATGTGGTGTGTGGGGTTTTTGTTTGCCAGGAAACACCTTTACTGCTCCAAATAGCTTTTTCTGGGATTCTGGGCTGGCTCTGGACATGGATTTGCCAATAAGAGCGCTCCAGTGTGGGATGCTCAGGCACCTTGAGCAATGCTGTATTCTTATGAACTCTTTTTGTTCTTGGAAATGTCCTAGGGGTTAGGAACAGGCTTTTCAGGAGGTGGGATCATGCCCTAATTCTTGTGGCAAACCAAATTAAAAAACTAATTCAAAACAACAGCAACAACCTACATAAAACCCTCAAACAAAACAACTAAAAAAACCTGCCAAAAAACCCTCCCCTCTCAGGCAGAAAGGTCTTCATTGCTATTTCTCTCACCTTCAATTTTGTGGGGTCCATTTTGAAGCTTAAAAGCTGATTTTGGGGATGCTGTTACAAAGCTCCTGTTTTTTTCCTGCACATTTGGACACTCCCTGGTACTTTCCTCTTAATTTCACTGCCACATTAACCCCTTTCAAAGGCATCTACATGGTGCCAGAGAATTTGGGTTTAAAGCACCCCTCCAAAATACTGTGCTGAGGCATGTCCTGTAGGAATGCTGGTCCTGAGCCCACCTGCTCCAGTCCTGGGAGGAGGACTGTGGAAGCAGGAGCAGGTAACTGCACTGATTCCCTGTCGTCATTAACACCTTGATGTCAGTGAGATTGTGGGAAGCAGGGCTGCTCCAGAGATGAGAGCTGGGACCTCTGAGTTTGAACCTCTGTGTATTTTTATTCATATATACACACGCCAAAAAAAACCTATAAACCCTTTAAAAAACCCCCTATTTATAAGATGACCAAACCCACTGTGTTTAGTGACTTTTTTTTTTTTTTTTTTTTTTTTTTTTTTTTAGACCCAGCCCCTGGGCTCATCTGTCTCAGAGTTTCACTTCTACCTCCTCTCTCTCATTTCCCCTTTACCTCCCCACTTGGTACTTTTCCTGGCCACCCCAGTTAGGGTCCGGCTGGATTCATGCCAGCCTGATGGAGAGCTTGGAAGTGGTCACTTCTGAGGGCACTGCAGAGGAGCTCACCCTTACCAACTCCTCCCCAGCAAGGTGAAACCAATCAGACAGAGGGATCAAAGTATTTATACAAATATGGGTGCTGGCCATGCAAAATAATTTAAATTTCATTTACCATACTGGAAAAAAATATTTTGTTATTTGTCTTGGGGTCTTGTAATAAGCCTGGGATGTTTTCACAGTTACAAGTGAAATTTACAAACTTTTTACCTAAAAAAACCCCAAACCTATTGTGCTTTTAATAGGTTGAAAATGTTAATATGGATCAAAATGGAAATCCAAAGCAATGTATTCTTTGCTTCCTAGGTGAGATTTACTGGGTGGGCTTTTTTAATTTTTCCAGTTCTTTTAGAAGTTCATTTGACATCTTCATTAAAACCAGTTCACCTCTTAACACAGTTTCAAAAGATTTTTTTTAATGACTAAAAATATTTATTATGGGGAGGTTTGTGTGTAAAACAGGAATTATTATTTTAATGCATTTGCATAAGAAAATATAATACAGATATGTCTGGGAGAAAAAAAGCTTTCTGTTTTTAATCATTGTATGTATCATCCTGATATATGATTGTAGAACTCGGGGAAAAAAAACCCCAACTAAAAACTATTCAATTGTATATTTTTGTATTTATTCTATGTTGTAAATAGTATGTTTGTAATAATGTATTTCATGGAGATGAGTTGTTGAGGTCCTTGGGTTAAAACAAAAAAGCTCCCGTCAGCAGCCCAAAACCTCCGAGCAACGCATCAAACCAAAGCCAGCATCCAAACAAAATTAGAGGGGGAAAAAACCACATGGGAAGGTAAACCCTACAGCAGGGAGGGAAAACAAAAGTGATTAGTTAAAGTCCTGCCTCACCACTGTTTGCCTTGCAAAGAGGGAGGCTGATTTAAAGGAGGAGGGGAGGGGGGGAAAAAAAAGGGTGGATTAATGTGAACTTTAATACTGAAGCAGTGTGTGTTTACTGCTGGTGACCACAAGACATAAATCTTGCGAGCACAATGTACAATGCGAGGCAGCCCCCAGGTTTTTTTTTCTCTCTCTCTCTCTCTTTTTTTTTTTCCAGCCTCAATTTGTGTGCAAGTGTGTGTTAAGTGCCGTTGAAAAATAGTGACCTTTAATAAAGGATCGTATCCTGAGACTATTTTCCCAGACACACAGTGACCTTTCAAACCAGACTGGGGTGAGGGGGTGTGGGGTTTGGACTTTGAACCGGCCAGTTCCCGCTGCGTGCCTCTGTTTGCCAGGCTACTTTTTATTGTGTGGCTGGGGAGCGCTGGCTATGCAAAGCAGGCTGAGCTGCCAGCCTCAACCTTTGCAAATCAATTTGTCTGCGCCCGAGTGAAAGATGCTGCGACGGGGACAGACTGCGGCGCTTTGTGCCACCGGCGCTTTTGGCACTCCTGGAGAGCCCCCCCAAAACCTCACATGCCTCTGGTTTTATTTCTCACCTCATTATTTTATTATTTTATTTATATTTTTGAAACTTGTTTTCTCCTCCCGCAGCCCTGGAGGGGTTGCCATGGGGGGAAAAAAGCGGGTTCCTCTCCCTGGACATCCCCCAAAAACACAGGGGTGGGTGGCACTAGGAGACCTCTCCAACTTTCCATCCTGCTTGAAGAGGACAAACCCCAACCCATCACGCATGCAGCATCCTCTACATAAATGCAAACACTTCCTAAGGGTTAACGTTATTGATTTCCCTGGGCCCTGCATTAATCAGTACCTAAAAATGCCAGGAAAAGACAGAGAAACACAATTACTTCAGGTCCTCTGAATTTCAGTTTCTCCAGGTGGCCCCTCCTAAAGAAAGGGCGATCCCGTGTTTTTTGTAAAGCTGGATCGATTCCTGCACGAGCAATTAATCACTCCATACTCCTCAGGAGCTGGGGAGCAAAGGACAGGGGTCCCTCCATGGGGAGCCCCCAGGACCCCACTGGGATGTCACCAGTGCTCTCCCTTCTGTCCTCATCTCACTGAGCTGACCTGTGAAAATTGATAGCTGGGCTCCTTTGCCATTTCTCGTGGGGACTATTGGTCATCAAATTCATTTTGTGCTTTTTCTGCATTCTGTAAGCTTCCATTCTTAGGGCAGCACCAAGGAGCCAGGTGCGCTCCCAAAAGTTTTATCCTCTTGTGCTCCGCATTTTAATCTTCCCTGGATGCTTTTTGGCCATGGTTCGCCTTGTTGCCTTGTACCTCTGGAGTCACACCAGGCTGCCAATGGTCATCCTTGCTCAGTCTGGGTTTTGACATCAGGCTTTGGTTTATTTATTTATTTATTTATTGATTTCTAATATTTTATTCTAATTTTGTTTTCACTCTTATTTTCCTGTGAGTGCACCTCCTGGAGAGGGGAGAGGAGCAGGGACCTGGATTGCTTACTTTTAGAAAGGCTGTAAAAATGAAAGAGGAGGGAAGAATTTACTAGAGTCGAGATGGGAAGTAATTATGGTGTGGATAGAGATTTCGGCTGCAGCGGGGTCAAGGTGAGGATGGGCTCTGTCGGTGAGCCAGAGGTGGTGACAGGTGGATTTATGGGCATGGGGGACAGGAGGGAAAGAAAGCTTGAGTGTCAAGGATGACTCCAAGGTTCCTGGCCTGTCAAGGAGGTTGGAGTCAAGGAGAACACCAACTGAGTGTTGGCACAGGGCATTTTATATTTCTTTTCAGGAATTATAAATAATGCAGGTGGAGGGAAAGGCCACTTTGCCATAACACTGAAGTGGACAGAGTTCACAAGTAGTGATAGACAGTGTTGTGGAGAACTGGGTGGGTACCATGAGGAATTATTGAGATGAACAGAGGTTGATATTTCATCTAGGCTGGGCTTGTTAAGAAGTTTTTAGTAGCTGAGCTGGAGATGGGAAGCCACAAACACCTCTGTGTGTTTGCTGGGCAGGACAATCCCTGCCCGTGGGCTGCCCTTGGCAGGAGGGACCCCAAGCTGTGGCTGATGCACTGCTGGGCCACTCTTGTTCTCCCTTTATCCCTGTCTGTATCGGGAGGCTTCGGGGTGGCACTGGATTTTCGCACACTTACTCCAAGACCTTATTCATACAGAGAATTCATACTTTATTCATACCGAGTTTATTCATAGCACTCTGTCTCGTTAGCCCTCTGATTCAAGGCATACACAAGGCTATGAAAGGGGGGTTAGCAAGTGGGTGTGTGCTCCGAATGCTAATGGCATCTGCTTTATTTTGGTGTCCTTCCCGACGAGTATATGGCGGATCAGTGTGCCCAGGTCTCGTGCGGGAGTGGGCCATGGATGAATGGCAGCTTTGATTCAGGCCAGCCCAAGGAAGCGACCAGAAACACTGGCTGTGGGCAGACACTCTGTTGATAGGGTTGGGAAAATTTTTTTTTTCCTCCTCCCTGTGGAGACAAATGTTTCCATAAGCAAGGGCAGAAATTAATTTGCTAAAATTGTACGTGAAAACCGCTGACTTTTGGGGTTGAAGGAAAAACCTGAGAGCAAAGCTAGGAATTCCTTTTGTCTTCAACTTTCCCTTCTCCCTCTTCTGTGAAGGACTTGCTTCTCCCGTGAAACACTTTAATTCTCTTTACCTGTGTGCACAACAGGAGCCACTCATGGTGGGACAAAACGAGGTGCACATCCAGGCACATTCACAAACCTCTCAAGCCTCACCTGTGGCAGCTTATGTGCAAATGCTTTAATTCTTGTTTAAAACCACGCCTTTGTGTCTACCTGAGACTTTACCTGGCCTCTGAAGAGCAGCCTGTGTCCCCTCATCCCACAGCCTGGCAGTATCCTGGATGGAAATGGCTGGGCTGGTGCCAAGAGATGCCCTCATTACTGCCACTGCCACAGGAAAGCTGCTGTTCCCGTGTTTTCTGCACCTGGTGCCTTGCATGCCCTTAGCCAGGATGATTTTGGGGTAATCTCAGGTTTTCCCAGTTCTAGTAAATGAAGCAATATTTGGATAAGTGGAATAAACACAATTGTCTGGCCATAGGGGGTTTGGAGGAGCTGAAAAAGCTTTTGAGGCAGGGAGGGGTCTCTGGTCTGGCTGCTGAACCGAGTGGGGACAGGGAAAGATGGTTTTAATGGCTATGGGGTCTAATTTCTCTGACTAAACTGAATATATTCACCCAGGGAGGGCTGATGGAAAGCAGTGACAAGCACATTTGATCCTGAAAAATAAGAAATCTGTACCTTTTCACTTGAGAACTTGCTCAAGGGTGTCTCATCCCTGTGAATATTTGCATATAAACTTTGATGCCAGTGAGGTCCCTTGAACATCTTGCCTCATTCTTGGGGCGGGACACTTTTAAAAAATATTTCAGACTAGTCTTTATCAGTACCATTCTTTTCATATGTTCACCTGGACATCTTTGTTTTCCTGCATCCCTTTTCCTGTCTTGATCAGGTTTCTTGGCTTCCTGGCATTTCTGGAAAGCCTCCCCTCTGTGTATGTGTATGCACACACAAAAGTTCTTGGATATCAATTTACTTGGTTCAACATGAGCCACACAGTATTTTTCCAGTGTCTGTTTTTCTTCCCTTTTTAATTTAGGTTAAGTCATCTGTCAATGGATGAGGAGGCTACATGGCTATCTAAATAATTACAGTTCCTTTTTATAAGCATCAAAAATCATTGGAACTAAACTTCTAGAATAATTTTGGACAGCCTCAAAAAGAGGATTTTTTTTTTCCTTCTGTGAGGATTTGAAGCAACTCTGTCTAGATGAAGATGAAGGGGGTGTGGAGCTAGATAATCTTTAAGGTGCCTTTCAACCAAACCCGTCCTAGGATTCTTGGGTTTGATACTTAAGGGCATCGGGCTCAGAGCCAGATGAATTAACCCCCCGAGGCAGGGGAGTTTTAATCATCCTCCTCATGTTAGTCGTGGGTGCTGAGGATCGAAACCCTTCGGTTTTCACCCGTTACCACCTGGCTGGAGATGAGATTTCTGCCCTGCTCCGAGCACCTCGCGCCTTCTGCTCGGGCCCCACGGACCCGGGTGGCTGAGTGTCTCAGCGGGGCGATGGCTCAGAGTCTGCGGGGTGAGAAACAGCAGCATTTTCACTCTTAAACTTCCCCCTGTCCACACTTGGCTGCCTCTGCAGGTGTGTCCCCCAGCTGTGAAATGGACTTGAACGTTCCCTGCGCTGGGCTGGAGCAGCGTGGTCAGTGGGGCAGAGCGAAGGGTGTGAGTGGACCCTGCCCTTTCCTCCCCGTGCCCCCTCCGTGACCTTCCCCCCTCCTCCTCCTCCTCCTCTTCCTAGCCGTGGCAGCAGATCTTTTTGCAAGCAGGGTCAGGTCCTCCAGGCTCGCTCAGTCCAGTGAAATCTGTGTTTCCTAAATGCGTTTAAATGCGCTTCCCCCCCGCCAGGCCAAAGCCAGGAGGGAAGGCTGGGCAGAGGTTTGACACCTCCAGCACCTCATTTCAAGCTCTGGGTAAATCTATTAAATGTGTGTTATGTGAAATTCAGTCTGCTTTTTTTCTTTTTCTTTTTATTAAAGAAAAAGAAGAAAAAGTTGCCTAAATACTTTTCTTCCTGGCTGAGTCCTCGGGGAATACAAGGAGTTAACGCCGGTATTTATAGCAACAAGCCAAGCTAATAACCACTGTGGAGCAGGGAGGGTGGCTGGGAGGTTATCAGCAAACACGGGACTGAAAAAAAGTTGGGTTTAGAAGAATTAAAGAGCTCTGGCCCCCCTCCCCTCCCACCCCAAAGTGTGGGACCACTGCGGTTGTTGGTACAGAAATGAAAGGTATTACAGGAGAGTCATTGTGTTACCGGGGGTGGGGAAATGTGTCTGCCTGTCTCTTTTTTTTTTTCTCTCTCTCTCTCTTAAACTTCCTGGTCGGTCAGGCCAGGGCTGACAAAGGGGAACCAGTCGTGTCCAGACACATTGCAGACTTCTGGCAAAATAGCCCAAGCTCACGAAAATTTACACATTTCCTGGCGCCTGGCCAGGCGGTACTTGTAGGACTTGGCATGGCTTTTCCTTCAGTTAAAAAAATGGCCTTTTTTTCCCTCCCCTTTTCTTTCCTTTTCCCTCCTCCTCCTTTCTCCAGTGGGCGAGGAGATGGAAAACTCCTGTGTGCTGGGTCAGGACAGTGGAAAAGTCAAAGTTTAGGCATGGGGAGCAGTTCTCTGGTTTAGCAGCATATGTAGCTTGCCTCATCCTTGATCCCAAAGGACACAACCTGCCTGATTCCCACGTCCTTGTGAAGGAGCATCCTTTGGCCAAAATAATGCAGACAACCACGGCTGAACACCTTTTTTAGGTTGCCTCAAGTGTTCAGATAAGCAGGAGGGATGTGCATGGGTGGCATCTCAGCCTGAAGGTCAGGATTTGGGGAAAGAAAAGGGTCAGTTCTTGCAGCTGAAGCTCCTTGCCTGGCTGTGGGCTTCTGGCTGGCTCTGTCTGGGTTTCTCCGAGGGGGGATTGAAAGCAGCCTCCCGCCGGTCAGCAAGCCCTGTGTCACTTCCTTCTCTCCACCAGCCTCACTCTTTCCACAGAGCAGGCTTTCAAATGAGCACTTTCGGTTCATTAAAGGTAGTTTTGGGAACATTATTAGTTCGGTGAAAATAAACACCCCAAACAAGCAAACAACAAGGTGGGAGCTCATCTGGACCCGGTGGTGCAAGCTCAAAACGAGGGGTGGGAGAAGCCCTCTCCATTTGGGGGGAAGATTGTTGTTTAAGTACTCCTCTCCATTTTTGACAGCTCTCCTCAGTGCCTCCCCCAGCTACACCTCTCTGTCTCAACACGGCTCATCTTCCTTGCAAACTCCCCCAGGGCACGTTCCCGTCTCACTCATCGGGAGCTGTGGATGTGCATCCTCCTGGATGAAGCTGGGGATAGCCCACCGGCCCCACCCGTGACACGCATGTCCTGCAGGCACGGAGGTCAGAGTAATGTGAGGTACCAGTCCAAAGCAGGGAGGAGAGGGGAAGCTGGGAACACTCGGGCCATTGTGGGATCGGGGTGGCTGGGCTCTGGTAATTCATTGTAGTCGGAACAGAAACGGGAACCTTGGACTTTGGTTAAAAGTTTCAAAGCACAGAAGTGGTCCTGGCCCTTGGCTTTTGAATATACATCCTTTTTTCTCCTGAATCTTTTAAAGCGCTGAAGGTTTTGGTGTTGCAGAGGACTTCTTTGCTTTTCCTTATAGCAGACCTCGGTTGCTTTTGGGCAGCACAGGAGCAGATTTACGTGTTAATCCCCAGTGCCCATATCCCAAAGGATCTTGCCCAACGCAGGCAGAGCTGTGTCTGTGCAATGCCCTGCCCTGCCAGGTCTGGAGCTTTGGGTCTGCTGGAGTGGTAGGGGGCGATTGCAAAGCTCAGGTTTGGTTGCAGGCTCCCCCGCAGCAGCAGGGCAAAGGAAATGGATTTGGGATTTCAGGTGGAGAGCCAACACTCATTCTCCCGGCTGGAAGAACAGGGTGGCACATGCAGTCAGGGCAGCAGAGGACATCTCAAGTGGGTGGTGTGGATTCACCCTGGAATCCAGCCAGGATTGGGGCCGTGTCTTGTGAAACAGAGCCCAGGATCTTTCACGTGCACACCGACTCTGCCGTGTGCAGATTTCCACTTTCTAAGTGGAAAGGCAGCACCTGGAGCGTGAACCTGCTGTTGAGGCCAAGGGCAGAGTGGTGCTTGCTTCCATCTCCTGTGTCCTCAGAAGTCAGTCTTCCGAGGAATGGATCATGGGATTTGATCATTTTAATCTGACCTAAAGATCAGAAAGTGATTTTTATGGGGCAGGGGTTTCAGGATGGTAAAGCTTATTGAATGAGTGTGTTTGACTTTGATTCACCTGCTCTTCGTGGCAGGGCAGAGAGATACTGCTCTGCTGCTGATTTTCTCCGTGTAATCGCCTGAGTGATAAGTTCTTTCACTAAATCCTAATTTCTTCCAGGCAAGAGTCCTGCTGTACAAAGCCACTTGCAGCAGTGAGCACAGTGGCTCTGCAGCTGTATCGCAGATAATTTTACTGCTTAGTTGTGTTTGTTCAGAGCTGCTCTCACTCTGCAGTGCCTCACTCGTGCTTGCCAAGAGCATGGAGGTTTCACGTGGGCAGTTGAGTCTTGCAGTCGTGGGAGAGTTTGGGTGCAGCTGAGCGAGCTACCTGTGCAAATAAGGATCCAGAAAGTGAAAGTTTTCTTGGATTTTATCCTCAGGGGCAGGGGAGCACAAACCTTTTGGACTTTGGGTGGTGATGGCGGCGCTCTTTAACTTCCTGCCTGCCTCGCGAGGGAGCGGCGATGAGTGATGCTGGGTGCCAGCCAGGTGCCCCCTCCACTTCCCCAGCGCACCCTCAGGCAGCAAACAAACAGCTGGGAAGGAAAACCCACAGAGGGAGCTGCTCTCTCAGATTTGGGTGGACAAAGGAGGGGAAGTTAAAACTTACAACAAGATGAGACTATTTTAAGAGTTCGGTTTCTCAGCTCGCAACCTTATTTTTTTTTCTAGACGTGAATGCAGGGCCCTGTGAACATACAAATGCAGGGATGTGTGAAGATACAAATGCAGGCTTCTCCCTCCTCTTGTGCTGAGGGATACTGGATTTCACACAGCGATGGCCAGAGCAGGCAGATCATAGCAGGAGGCACTCGGCCAAACCATGTTCTAGAGCAGTTGTATGCCCTGATGAGGCTTCCCCAGCACCTCTCTCTTGCTGAGGCTTTTCCTAGTATCTATTAGATATTAGGAAAAATGTCTTTGCTGAAGGGGTGTTGGAATAGGTTGCCCAGGGAGCCTGGCAGTGTTCAAGAGGTGTGTGTGCACAGCACCTGAGGACACAGTTTAGTGGTAGACTTGGCAGTGCTGGGCTGATGGTTGGCCTGGATGATCTTTTCTAGCCTTAATGATCCCATCACCTACTTGTCCATGGAAAGGACTTCATAGTTTGCCATAACCCTGCCCTAGCAGAGAGATGGCTGCTGGTACTTGCTGGCTTCAGGCCCAAGTGAGGTCTTGGGCAGCTGATGTATCTGCAGACTGTTTGAATTGTCAGATGTGTCCGAGTCATGTAGTGCTGTAAGGGGACCCAGGATGAGCCTGCCAAGTCTGTATTTTTCTGTGTTTTTGGAAATCAGTCGGGTAAAACACAGCAAGGCAACTTTATTTGGTGAGTTGGAAGTCTCTTGGGGCAGGAGTGGGGACGGAGGTGTGCCTTGTGGGGGCTGAACTGAAATGCTGGAAAAAATTATGTTGTGTTTGGATAGGTCTGTTTGGTGTGCTGTTTGTGGTGCCTTCTCTGAGCATGTGCTGAGTGAGGCTGAGCTTTGAATTTTACGAGGAAGGTGTTTGTCCCCCAAGTACAAACGTCTAATTAGACCTGACACAGCAGAGGCATTTCCCTGACATTTATGTCACCGTCTTTCAAATCCTCAGGAGCGCACAGTCTGGTGGGAGGCACCGCAAACAATGTCAGAAACAGCATAAAATTCTCCATTAGCCACGACCCCCAGAAAAGAAAAAACAACAAACCAACACCCAACCCTCACACTACTTTTATTAGGCACACTAAAAGTGAAAGCAGAAGGGTGGGGCTGGGTTTGTTGGTCTCTGCTTGTAGAAAGACATAAAATGGCTCATTTAAATTCTTAAGAACTGCATAGGAGGCAGGAGACACAATGAGGATCTCAGAGAAGAAAGGCCATCAGCTGAACAAACTAATCGTACGGTAATCAAAGGGGAGTTCTGCAGAGCCCACTGGGAAGGGCTTCAGCTTCAGAGGAGGTTCCAGCTCAGCGTAGCGAGTGCCCCGTCAACTGAAATCCTTAATAAATTATAAATTAAAAAAAGCAGGAAAGGGATGTGTGGTAAAAGAGAAAGACAGGTATGAGATGTTCCTAAACAGTACGAGCTCCAAATGTGCGCTGTGGCTGCTGTTCCTGCATGGGAAACCCGGCACAGCTGGTGCTGCTGAGGATAGCTCCCAAGGCCAGCTTTGCTGAGCTCTGCTATCCCTGGTGTTTGTGAGGGGCACAGCCCATGCTTGGAGCAGCTCCCACAAGTTTTGCTCTGGAGGCTCAGTTCTCCAAGAAAGAGGATGCAGCAGGGATGAGGAACCAACCTGCAGGAACAGCAGCCAGGCGCTTATTGCTGTCGATATTTGCTGTGGAAGTGCAAGCTGTCGTGTGCTGCTGGGTACTGTTCAGAGCAAAAATGGTCCAGCAGGGCTTAAAGACAGAAAAACCAAAAAATCCCCAAACAAACCCTAAGTAATTGTGGGGTGCGTCATCTTCAAAGCACTGCACGAGCATTAATTGAGCTTCGCAACACTGCTACGTGGTGGGGCAGCAATGTTGTCATTTTTACAGGTAAACACTGTTTTTACAGGTAAACACATTTTTACAGGTAAACTAATCAGGAGGGTGGTTTTTTTTGTTGTTGCTGCTGAAAAAGTGAAGTCTAACAATTTCTGATAAACAGGAAGCTAAGTTAAAAAGACGGGGGGAACAAAGTCTGCAAAGTCAGAACCAAATAATGCTCACCCACAAAATAGGGAAACAGGAGGTAGCAATAAGAAAAAAAAACTTAGATTCAGAAATATCCTGAGTTTTAGAAATCTGTTCGATTTTAACCAAACAGCTGAATTTTTCCTTGGTTGGTGCAAGTGGCTTTGGTTGAATTTAGACTGTGGAGAAATTTGGCATCAAGGAAAATTTGTTCCAAGAGAAGTGGTGGTGAGGATGATGTAAGGAGGGGAGACTCAAGCTCAGAAGCATCTGCTGCATCTTTGATGGAGATCAATCCTAAAAACCAAGACTGGGTTGGACAGGGCTTGGAGCATCCTGGGGAAGGTGTCCCTGCCCATGGCAAGCAGTTTGGAGCTAGATGACTTTTAAGGCCCTTTTCAACCCAAACCATTCTGTGATCCTACGAAATTCCTGTTTGGAGGGCAGGAATACTGCCCAGTCAAGGTGCTAAGCTTTGCGTCACTCAAGCATCAAAGGATCTTGGTTTTGTAGCTGTAGTTTTAAACCAATCGTTGCTCTCATTCCACACAAGAAAAGCCTCGGAATTAAAATCCTACCAGGCTGGAACACTTCGCTTTAGAAAAGTGTGTGACCTATTGCAAACTTGCCTTGCTTCAACTTCTGGCATTGCTTTTTCAGATCTCCTCCAAATAAATTAATAAAAGCTTGAAATCAGTGTCAGTTTTAGAAGTGTGAACACAGACCTACCTGTGAGCAGGGGGCAAATGTGGAATGGCAGCAGGTTTTTTTTGGTGGTTTAATTTTAAATCCTTTGGAATCACAATACTGGGAGGATCCTGATGGAAACTATGACAGAGCCTTAAATGAAGGGTTACAGCAAAATTCAGTATGGTTATAAGGGACATTTTCCTTCATTACAGACTCCGGCTGTGACCTATTGCCTTTGCTTTCAGTTTCTTCTTCATCTCCATGAGTTTTGTTACCTTTCTCAGCAAAATAGGATGTTCAGGAGGAACAGAATCTGTGATGTACTTAAAACAAAACCAACACAAAAAAACCAAGCCCAAACTTTTAAAAAATACTGTTGTTATTTGTGAGTGAATGGTTAAGGGGACTGCAGTGTACCTTTTCTCCATATCACCTTCTGCAGGGAATGGCTGCAAGATCCCAGTGCTTCCGGTGCCTGAAACTTCCACACTCAATTTCTTGCTTTGCTTGAGTATCTAGCAAGATTTGCCTAAATTCAGAAAGTAGTTTGCTGTTTCAAAACAAAACAACAACAACAAAAAAAACCACCAAAAAACAACAAAAAAAACCCCACCAAAAAATCCCGCCAAAAACAAACAAAAAAAAAACTTGCTTGAAGTACATCATCAATAAAATTAAATTCTCCTTAGTTCTTGAACTGAATTCAAATTATCAAACTGAATATTTGAAAACTTGCTTTGACTTGAAAGAATAAACTCTTGCACTGCCAGCAATTTAATGTAACTTCTTTAGTCTATTTCTCAGAAGCTTTTGGAAAACCTCCTTCCCTTTTCACATGAAATTATTTTTTATGACTTCCTGAGAGTGTTCAGGTGACACCAAGTCCAAAAATTATGAGCAAGCGTCTCCTGAAGCTCCTTCCTCCCTTTTGCCTTCCTCCTTTGTGGTTTTTTGGTAAATAAGTGTCACTAAGGTTCCTGAGAAACAGATACACAAATATTGCTTCAACCAATAACACCAAATTGGTGTGTAAATTACGCTTGTTCCTTCCAGACTTGGTTTTAATCACAGTGAGAGAAAATCCTTGTCCCATTAATGGCAAGTAATGATCCGTCTAGGAGAGTCCTACTCTGTTTCCAGGGTGCTTCATGTGGGGAAGCCATAGGGTTGTCACCATCACATATGGCTGAAAGCTTCTCTCAGAACTGAACTACAGGGGAAGGATAGGGCTGAAGACTTGAATTTTAAAAAAAAATTTATTTATTTCTTCTACATGCTTTTTGGGGGGTTGTTTATTTTTGGGGTTTTTTTTGGGGCTTGTTTTGTTTTGGTTTTGTTCTAGTAAAGAAAAAATTTGCAATATCTCAAGTATAGATTATGTTTTTGAGACTGGCCAGAGTGGTTCTGTGCCCCCAGCGAACGTGACTCCTCCAGGCTGCAGCCTCGCATATTTGGGTGCATGAACCCAAATTGGTGCACGAACAATGAGGATGGAAAAAGTCAGAGATTGTGCCAAAAGTACTTTGAAAAATTAGCCCTGGAAGACAAGGAGTTGTATTCTTGGGCCATTCTGGGTTGAGCGCTGAGCCAGGTGATCAATCCTGCTGCCTCTGGTGGGCCTTGTTGAGTGAGCTTGAACTCACACAGCACCATTAAATATCCATGGGCTTTTCACTGTGTTAAGTACTTACTCCCTCTCCTTTATTGTCTCATTTCTAGTTTATCTCCCTGGCCTAGTTTTGCTCCAAATGTCTCCATTCACTTTAATCAGGCTGTTTCATGGCAGTGTCTTTAAGAGAAGAGGCTTTGAGGAAGAATTCTCTGTGCAATAAATGAGAGCTGGGCACGTAGGTGGGGCTAGAAATAGTTTAGCCAGGACCTTCCATTTTAAAAAAGGACAAAAGACTGACATTCCCTGTGGTGGTGGCGGCATAGATTTGGGTGTTTACAGCAAAGCGTACTTTCCTTCTGTATCCGTGTCCTTCTGGACTGGGGCATCTCTGAACAGCAAAAATCACCTGCTGAAATCCATCTGTGAGCCAATTACCAGAAATAATTTGTTTTCTGTGGTGCTGTTTAGCTGTGGCTTGAGCAGCAAGCGTGCTAAAACTGGAGAGAGAGGAGAAGGTCCATCTGGGAACCTGTGGAATGGAGGCACAGTTTTGTCTGAGCCCTGAGCCCATTCGCTGCCTCTGCAGGTGCTGAAGGGCACGAGCTGGGAGGTGGCAGAGTCAGTTAAGGTGCCAGTCGTAAAGATGCAATTATCACCCCTTGTTTGACTGAAGACTGTAAAAGGAGACTCGATGCTAGTATTTACTGTATTTTTCTCCCCCTCTATTAAAAGGATGGCCAAGTTTGAATTATGGTAATAGCGGCACTCAGGGTTTAGGACTCGCCTCCCTGAAATTTTCAGGACCACTAATTTGTGGTTACTCCAGTGCTAGAATGGACTCGGTGGTGGTGGCCTTTAGACTGGTAATGCAGTAAAAGTTTAAAGCTGCAACTGCTTTGGAGCCAAAGAAAGAGAGAAGATTGAAACCTAAAGGTTAGCGTGAAATGCACTTTACTGTTATCTATGAGAACAAATGAGTTAAAAAAATTTCAAATACCAGAATACCCTACAGGGAGGAGATATAACTATTAAAGGCCTGTTATAGCTGCAATAAATGTAGGAACAATAAAAATAAATTGATGAAGTAAATGTCAGCGCTGTTCCCCTGAGCTGCCCCCACACCTTTGTCCAAAAGTAGAACATCTCCAATTACAGAGGGTGGAATCAGCCTTCAATGACAATATGACAAGGACAGAACATAGAGCAGTGGCACAGGGAACACAATTATGCACAGCCTTGAAAAATTGTATCATAGCACAATGTATGGAAGAAATCAATTAATGATGCAGGGCCTCCACTTCTGTCTAATAATCCTATAAGGGAAGGATGAAAGTCCCCCCCTCACCTTGGTAAAGGAGAAGGGGACAACCACAGTGAAGAAGGATGACCCAGGAGTGAAAGTCTGTATAATACCATGGGTCAGCATTTGCATGCTCTGTGGCGTGTGGATATTTCTCTTTGCCCATTATTATTTTTTAAAATCCTTGCTTTTGGGAAAGTCTTTAACAGAAACCCTCTTTGGTGGCTAAATAGCCCACTGGAAAAAAAAAAAAAGAAAGAGAAGAGATTTCTTTGGTGAAAAGGCCAAAGATGAGAAAAGCCAATGGCTCAAATCCAAAGCCAGGAGCTGAAAAGGAAATGAAAATTTTTAGGAGTAAACAGCGTAGATGGTAGAAGACAATTTATCTTGTGCAATTTACAACAGGTGCTAAACATTACAAAAACCAGAGCTATTAAGCAATCAAATTAAGCTATAATTAACAGAAGAAAACTGTGCAGGAATTTTAATTAATACATATCTGAGCACATCCGTGATCCCCTCCACCAGCTCAGCTTTCTAAACCCCTGCCATTACCCAGGAATAACCCAAGGGTCAATGCTTTGAGAGTGTGTGGGATATTCCCGGTCTCACCAGAGGTGTTCCCTAACAGCTGCCGTCCTGTGCGCTGCCTTGGAAGGGAGATGCTTGAATCTGGGATATGTCATCCTGAGCCACTAGAAAGACTCATCTTTTGTTTGAAGCTGTGGTTGAGAGAGGGCTGTAATGAGCTGGGTCCATCCTCCTGTCTGTTTGTCCGCTGTGGTCGTCCTCCCTTCCCCACGAGGTGTGTCTGAGTGAGCGCTGTTTCCCAAGGTGCTGCTGGGGATGGAGGGCTGGCAGCAGCTGGTCCTGGGTGGAAATGTAGGTGCACCTAAAGGTAGGAGAGGACTGATGGCCACAGCTCTTAGAGAGATGTTCATTTTTGCTTTGCTGAGGACCTGGAACAGTCTCGAACAAGGCACTGGATGAAGTGTGTGTCCTGGGTACTCCAGGTGATTAATATCTCTGAAATGACTGGGACAAGTTTGCCCAGCTTTGGTTAAAAGCAGAGCTCGACTCCCTCATCTGTAGGCTTCCCAAAGAGAGATAACAGTGCTTCCCTACCTTTACAGGAGTGTTGGGAAGATCACTTGGTTAATGCCTGCGTGGCACTTTCGAGTGCTATCATTATAGTACCGTGGTCCCTCTTAGGGAGGATTTGTTATTTTTACAAAATTAATTGTAAATCCAATAGAAAATAATTCAGCCTCTGAAATTCTGGTGAGATAATTATCGTGAGACAGTATTAGTGTAGTTCCTTTCAAATGATTCACTACTTTAATTATTACTTTCTAATTCTATGCAAATATCATTTAAAGCCCCCGTAACCTTCTCATGGCTTGGTTGAATTTACCCCCTCAAATATGGTGCTGACTCCTTCAATTTCCCTATTACATTCCTCAGGTGGATTGCTGTGGTTGGCAGCAGTTTTCCCTGGGAAACAGCATCTTTTACCGGTGGCTCTGCAGATTTTCTTGCTGAGGGTTGTGGGTCCTGTTTGATAATTTTTCACTGTTTGTGTCAGTCTGGGCATCATCGGTTCCCAAATACCTGCTCCAAGACTGGGTCACCCTCTCCATGCTCACCTGGCCTCCAGGGGCAGGGCTGACTGGAAATTGCTGGGAAAAATGCGAAGCCTGAGACTGAGGCCACTGCCAGGTGGATTTTGAGGCAAATTGAGCTGATTTAACCTGATCTTCTCACTCTCTCCCCTCCAAATTGGGGAGCAAAGGAGGGAGTTCCTTGGGAACATCCCTCCCTGGGCATTGCTGCTGCCTCTTCCCAAAGCCATGCCTGAGGATCTGGACACGGGGCCAGGCCTGGGCTGGTGGGATTCAGCAGGCTGAGCACCCAAAATTGTACAGGGATGGGGATGCTCCAGCCGAGGTGCTGAAATGAAACATTTGTGCTTGGCGTTGTGCTTGTGCCTTAGCAAATCCTGCTCTCCTCCCTCTGCCATGGGATGCTCCACGTGGACCGGGAATCTGTGTGTGTTTAAAACGCTCTCAGGCTCAGGGAGCATCGCTCTTGGCAGTGATTGCCAGTGCCTTACCCTCGTGTGAATGCATGTCCTAAATCCAAGTGTCTGCGTGCCTGTCTGCAAGATCAGGACCTCGGTTATTAATAACAATTAATTAATTATTCCCATCAGGTAGATATGCAAACCTCTGGCTTATTCCTGGACATCCAGTATGGCAAATTAAAGAGTGCAGTGTGAGCTTTTAAAGGGAATATCCTTCCTTTTCCTTGGCTAATGTTCCATGTGTCAATTTTGGTAATTTTGTGGCAAACACCCTCTTTTTAGCTCATCTTTCCTTTATTCAGATTTTTGTTTTGGCGCCTGTTGGAAGGAGGGAGTGATTAATGGCATGGATGAGAGAGGGGAAAGGCAAGGAAGCAGTGGGAGGAAAAGCTGGGGAGATGGGCTGGCGCTGGTGGCAGGGGACAGATCCCAGCCCCGGGCAGGGTGACACCAGGTCAAGGCACAACTCCACCCCAGTGTCCAAACCCAGCGCCTGGAGGAGATGCACAAATCCCACCACACGGGGGAAAAAGGACACCCAGCACAGGCAGGAATTCAAGCAATTAATCCTTTACTTAAAGAATAATAAGCAGCCAGATTTTTACATAGCAAAAGTGGGAACAAGGTAAAAGGGGTTAAAAACTAAAAAGCAAGGACAGCAGACACCAATTAACACAATGCTAATTGACAATTTCCCCAAGCCTCCATGAAACATGCCAGACCTATTTCCCCAATTACTAATTAAATCAAACCACACGCACAATACTAATTTTCCCAACTTTGGGAGCTCAGTAGACAAATAAAATGTGAAACTAACTTAAACGTGTTGTCAAAGTGCAGGGAGAATGAGGAACTTTAAGGGAAAAAGGGATAAACTTTTGCTCTGGATGTAGTCTTTGTATTTCTGGCTGTTTTGGGGAGCTGGATGAGGGATGTTAATTGAGGCAGGTATGTGGTGGGGTCCTGCTTGCTGGATGTGATTAACACCCCGAGAGAAGGTGAGGACACAAGGCTGCTCTGGTTCGCTGCTTAATGAGAGGCTTCCTGAAAGGAGATGCTTGGGCATTCTGGGATGCTGTGCAGGTATGAAGAAGAGCAGATGTTGTTTGGAGAAACTCTTTATCTGGGGCTGGGGGAGATGTGGTGTAGCAGCAGCTCCTGCCGAGCTGTGCCATGATGGGACTGGGACAAGTGTGCTGCCCCATCCCTGCAAGTGTTCAAGGCAAGGCTGGGTGGGATTTGAGCAGCCTGGTCTCGTGAAAAATATCCCTGCCCATGGCAGGAGGGTTGGAATGAGGTGAATGTTCAGGACCATTCCCGACCCAAGCTGTTCTGCGGTTCCGTGCTTCTCTCCCCATGGGAAAGTTCTGAGAGATGCTGGGGGTGCACCTGTGGCTGGGATGTCCTTGTCCCACGAGGCTGGGCAGGAGGAGCAGAAGGACAGCTCAAAGTCTTCCAGTTGGCTGTGCTTTATCAAACGGCCACCCCCTCCCCCGGCATGGGATAAGGATGAAATAGCGATGTGATAGGTTAATGCCGATAATTAAAGAGAGTTTAAAACTAAGCAGGAGACTGAACTGCGTGTGTGGGTGGCTGGAATGGTTGTTTGATGTGAAAGTCAATGACTGAATTATTCAGAGAGAGTGATTTCCAAATGATAATTTTACATTTCCCATAACTGATTTTGATTTATTCCAGCAGCAACCGATAGCCCAGCGGGAGTTGGGAGAGGTTCTTGGCTCTGCAGCTTCTTTCCCCTCTCCTTTGAGCACAGAAAGGTGCTCAGAGCTGGAATCCACCCCTGCTTGGGGACTGACCTTTGTGCACCATCACTGGTGGGGCTTGGATTTTTTTGAAGGAGAAAGACAGGGAAGGCGTTTGTTTTAAAAAACTTGGCTTGTTGCTCTCATCCTCACAGAGATCTCTGGTCCAGAGCATCCCTCTCCCAGGGTAAATAAGTATTTCATTTCTTAGAGGAGACACAGCTGCTCCAGGGAGGTGTGGGACAGCCTTATCCTGGTGTGCATGGGCCCATGGGATTTGTAGGATGCTGTTGGCACTGGTCCCTTGTGGGCCAGGTGGAAGCTGCAGGTTGTTTCAGAGATTTCTGCCTCTCTTCTTGTGGTCATTAATTCTGTCCGGGGCCAGGGAGATCTCCCCTAATGAAAGCTGCAGCAAGATTGGTTTGCTGTATGGCAAAGCCTCAGTTTCGGTGAATCAGCAATTTCTGATGAAAAATCTTTTGTCTGAAAATTCCCAAGAAGCTCTGGCTCTGACCTCGGAGTGGCTGCCTTCCTCGGAGCACATTACCAGGATTTATGGTGCTCTCCCATGGTTTATTGTTCTGCAGCAAGCAGAGCTGCTGGATGGGTTTTGACTATCCTTCTGGGCAGGGAAGCAAATCAGCGGCATGGGACTATCCAAAGTTGCATGATTTAACACACAAGTCCTTGCTGGGGATGGGGTGTGTGGCCACATCAAGGAGTTTCTGGCCACTTTGAGGCTGCTCAGGGTTGGGGGCATATCTTCCCTTCTCTGGGTCCCACTCCTCCTTTACCTGCTCTGGTGAGTGGTCCTGAAGAAATATTCCCAGTGCCACCAGCTCTTTAATTAGGAAAATAAGTGGTGGCTGCATCATGATTTTGGGGGGTTTTCCTGAAGGCTGCAGGTATGGGGAGGATGTTGGTTTGCTCATTTATACCACAGAGCTGCCAAGGTTACCTTAGTGGCAGCAAATAGCCATAGAAAGGAACAATCTCTGCTACAAAAAAAACTCACAAAACATGAGAAGAATAAAAAAAATTATTATTCCCATTTTATAGTTGTAGCCCCAGCACCTTGGTACTGTAGCGTTTGCTCAAGGCTGCAAGAAAACCAACCCTGAGCTTGGAATTGGAGTGAAATCTGCAGAATAACTTTGGCATTGGGACACAAATTTCCTCTGCATTATAAGCGTCCATATTTGCCTCTTTATGGAGCACAGCAGAAGGAATGTGGTAGCAGAAAGGCTTCAAAAGGCTTGTCCGTGAAAGAGGGAAGAGGTATTATGAAAGGAGTAATTTATGAGCAGGGAGAGCATCACTGATGTGCATTGTCAGGCTGTAGGTGAGGCCTTCCCCATAGGACAACTTCCATCCATTTTAATGGAGATGGACTTTGGGAAAATATGAAAATAGAAGGAAACACCATTGATGGATGGACAATGCTCCAACCCATCCTCCCCATGTCCAATGCCTGCTTTAACTGAAGATTCCCCAAACTTTATGAACTCTGCATTTAGCACTGAGACACCCAAAGGTGGGGTGACCTCCTGCAGGCAGAGCAGAATGTTGGGGACAGGGACAGGACCAGGAGCTCAGTGCTCCGGCTGCCTGCAGTATGGCCCATCCAGAAAGCCAAGCTCCCTCCCCATAATCATAGGGAAAAGTAATCAAATTACTGCCTTTCATGTCACATTAGTGAAAATGGATACTAGTATGATGCATATTAATATAACATGATGGGAAATTGCTAATACAATTAGACCATCACATTTTATTAGCAGCAGAGTAACAACTCCCACTGAAGAACAGCCATGGCTGGGAGCGAGCACGAGCCTGGTGTGCAGCCATAGGGACAGTACTTAACTTTCTAAAAACCCTCTTATTTTCTCTCCCCAGTAAGTGCTTGGTCATCAGGGCATGGGTTACACCAGGCTTTGGAAAATACTGCCTGGATCCCCTGGGAAATGAGTTCTCATCTCAAAGGTTATCTGCATCTCTTATGTATTGTTTTTTCTTCCCATATATATGCACAGACATAAATGATAGGAGGAAATCAGAAAATACTACTCCCCTATACAAAGATGTATAACCTTTTCCTAATACAGTCTGCCTTTTTGTATTTGTATTTTCTTCCCTCTTTATCTAGTTATAAAATGACCCTGTACAAGTTTGCTGGGTCACATATATGCACAGATATAATCCTGCCATGGCATTGAGGTTGGAATTAGGTGGTCTTTAGGTCCCTTCCAGCCCACACCATTCTGTGATTCTATCACAGTGCTCATCCCCAATCCAAGGGCCACCCTCTAAGGGGAAAAAACGTTCTGTCTTAGCTGAGAACCTGTTGGGATGAGCAGTCCTGTGACATCCAGCAAATGTGATGAGATGATCCACCAGGATCAGATGCTTTTCCCATCGACACCGTAATCCCAAATAGCTGAACTCCTGAACAGAAGTGGTTTTGCTAAACAGTTTATTTTTCTGGCCAGGGGCTCTGCCTTGGAAATGCTATCTATCATAATGAAATTATCTCTAATCATGGTATTATCTATCATATCAAGAAGCACCCATGGATTTCCTATAGCAGGCAGGTGCAGGTTTTAAATACGATGCCCAGATTAATGATTGCCTTTGTCAACTTGGAGAACGGGGGAAGGACTCAGCACTCTGAAAAATAGTTATTTTGTCAGTACATCATGGAGAGGATGGCATGGAATAGGTGAGTAAAACTGAGCAGAGGAGAGCCACCTCTTCTGGAGGCTTAAGGCACTGGGAAGTATTTAAAAGAAAGAGGTTTGTAGTTTGTCATATTTAAGTAGAGCCCAGGAATCTACAGTGTGTTGTGCTTCTGCCTCTTCTCAGTAGTTTTGATGGCAAAACCAGAGTGATTTGTGTTTATAGCTGGTTGTCACCCCAGGAAAGAGTGTGCTCCTGCACACTCACACGGAGATGTTCTCCTATGTGTGTTTTAAATGCTTTCAGCTGAGGCACTCCACAAATGTGAGCTCTAACATGGTGAAATGGGCAAAGACTGATTATTTCCTATTTGTTGAGGGACACTGAGGCCAAAGCAAAAGCCGGGCAGTGGAGGAGGGCAATGACAGCCTCAAGCTGGGAAAGCAGTGGTGGGAACCTCAAGCCTAATTAAAAATTCATTATTTTTCTGGTGTAATACTCCAAGTACTCCAGAAGAACTGTGCTTGTGGTTCTGCCCATTAAAATCAAATATTTATATTTTATATTTACTTCAAAGACTGTCAGCGAAAAGAAAGTGCTTTCTAAGTAGTTTAACGTGTGAACAGGTTGTGGGCCAAGCTGGGAAAATGAGTGTGCTGATGTTAAGTGACACAGATGACATGAATATTTACAGGTGCTTTTTGAAGTGTAAGGTGGTTTTCCCCAACCTTTGGCGTGCATGGAGAGTGCTGGAGAGGAGGAGGAAGGTGCGCATTGGGGGAGCATTCCTTATTTTCTTGCTTTTGTATTATGTGCCAGCTTTTGTGCAGAAGATTTCATCTGTGAGTGCCTTGGATGCTGTGGGCTGCTTTGCATGTCACTTCCCAAGCAAAAGACAGCGACATGCTTCAAGCACCGTCGGATATCTTTGATTATTCCCATTATTTTGGAAATATTAATCTAACTCTGGGTGCAGAGGGGCCAATCCTGCCTGCGTTTGAATGTGTTGGGCTTGTGCTGGACACAGCACCTTCCTCACCTCTTGTGTTGGGAGACAGTTTTTAAGTTCTTGTTTTCCCCCAGGAAGTTTATAAAGATGAGACAAAAGCCCTCATCATCCTACTGATGAGGGGAATAACAATGCTTAACATTGCTCATCTTTGAAGTGCTTTACAAATATTAAATAATTGATCTGCCCAAGAATGGAAGAGACAGGATCATCCTTCGGCTGACACACTGGAGAGCAGAGGCAGAGAAATACACGAGGTTTCCCCAGGCCAGAGAGGGAGAGAGCATTTCCTCAAGCTCCAGAGTGTGCTGGGGAGGTGGAGCTGGAGGGCTTTCCGTGGAAGTGCCACAAAGATGTGTTTTGCAGGAGGCCTGGGGAGAGGCAGGACATCCCTGCTCCCTGTCAGTGCCTGCCTGCCCTTGGCCGTGTCGGGCAGGAGAAACAGGGACTGGAATCTGGGTTTCTCACGGCCCAGGGGAGCGTCCTCGGTGCCTCGCTGTCGGCTATTCTGGGATGACTCTTTACCTTGTTTCTTGGGGTCAGAAGCTTCATCTAGAGCCGAGAAGCTTTTTCCTGTGAAAGTCACGTTGAAATTAATGCGTTTAGCAAAGTGGATTTTTGGCTAATTTTTAGCTTTTTTTTTTTTTTTTTTTTTTTTAATTAAAAACAAACCCAATCGAGTTTACACGATATAGTCTGATTTTTGCCTTCTTCTTAGCCCTAATGTGCTGTTGTGTATAGCAAGCACTGATCCGGCAGCGAGGCCCCATCTCGTCACTTTATCTGGCTTTTCCTTTTCTTCCCCCGTGGGCCTGGTGCTGGGCAACTAAAAATCACTTCGCCTTTCCCAGTCTTTATCTAACCTCCCTAAAGTGGGCCAAGCAAGCCTGGTATTTCCACACAATTCAAGCAGTGTTGTTTTTTTCATCGCGGAGGGCAAATCCCAGAATAGAGCATAAATAAATAGATGATTTTGGAGGACTGTAGATCATTGAGCAGAATGCAGAAAAGGCTCCTTGTTTTGAAAGAGCAGCGTGAGGCTCGGCAACAATGAGTCTTGAAGCCTGATGAAAATCTTGGATGCTTTGAGGCTCTGTGTGTTGAGTGAACTTTATTTATATTTGGCACAGACGAGCTCATGTGTGATGCCAGTGGCTGCCAGGGGACGTGGATGGAGCTGAATAAAGCTTCTTCCAGCTGATATAAGGAAATATTGAATCAGGCTGGAGGTGGTCATTCCTAAGCTTTGGTTGAGTTTTGAAGTCAGCCTCGTTTCCACAAGGAAAATCCTATTTTTTTCCTTTTTTTAAATATGAAGCAGATCCCCCCACCATAAAAAATGCAGACAGCACCTGTGTTGTTATTTCCATAACCCTCCTGCCCATGGCAGGGAGTTTGGAACTAGATGATCTTTAAGGTCCCTTCCAATCCAAACCAGTCCGTGATTCTATGGAAAACTGCAATAACAATTCTCCATATATTCGATCTTCTTCTCTCCCAAAACTTACTCTGGTGTGCCTCTCTTTTAGAACATGTGTTGCTACCAGCAGTCCCCACCTTCTTAAATGAACTGTAAAACACATCTCCTTTGCTGGAAAGAGGGAAATTTGTCAGCCCTGGAAAAGAGCAGCAGGAAGGAAATAACCTTAAAACTCCACTTCAAAACTCTTGACTGTTAAGCGTGTAAATATATATATGTATATATATATATTTCTAGTTCAAAAAAATGCATATTTCCAGTGCAAATATTTTGGTGATGCCCAAGGAGTGTGCAAATAGGCAATAAAGTGGAGGTAGCTCCTCTTTGCCCCATGAGTTGGGAAATTTCACCTTTGCAAAGGGAAAGTCTTGGAAAAGACTTAGCTGATAGCATAAGATGGAGCTCCCTCTTCCCCCTCGCCCCCGCCCAAATTTCCCTACTTTGAATACAATAAAGTTGCTTTGAACTCTTTCAATTATTTAACAACTTTCAAGTAGAGAAATATTTGGGGGTTTTAATTTCATTTTCGGCTCCCCCCCCATCCCCCTTTCTTTTTTCTTTTTTTTTTTTTTTTTTTGCCTCCATTCTGTTTGCTAAACAGTAATTGCAGATCTTTCCTGCCACCTTTAATACTCCCAGCTAATTATCCTGAAATAAATCTCTTTCAAGTCTGCATGCCAGCAGTTGTGGGATATGAGCGGCTCTTTCAGCTCCCGGCTGCCTGTCACTCAAATGGGCCTCAGCTGCAGCTCCGAATGATGAGTATTAGTCTCCCGCTGGGATGATTCTCCCAATCTCCCCACTTCCAACAGCATCTCCCAGGGCTGCACCACGCTCCTACCTGTTAGCCTAATCTGGGATTTTCTTTTGCTAACGCTGTTATTTTGAAAGGAGGAAGAGGATTCCTGGGAGAAAGGCACTCGGTTAACCTTTTCCTAATTGCCATTCAAAGCTGAGAGCAAGGGGGGGAGAAAAATAAAACTAAAGTCAGATGATGGGTGTCGCTGCGCGGGAGGGTGGCTCGAGGAGGGTGGGCATGCAGGTGAGGTCCCTCGCTGCCCTCCCGGGCTTAGTTCTTTGGCCAAAGTAGGGGTTTTGGGGGCAGGCTCCCAATTTCGGGAGCCCACCCTCCCCGGGGAGTCGCGGGCGTTATTTGCAGCCTGTGTCCCGCTTGCTCAGGAACAAGGTTGTGGGGTTGTAGGCAGAGCTAAATGCTCCATCATTAATTTATTATGTGCTAGCAGTAATAGCCAGGGCTATTTTTAAATGCCACTTAAGCCTGCGCTCACACACGGGTTTGTAATTTGACTACAGGACATGCATAAAATGACACATTGTAACGCACTTAAAGATAGGGCTTTAAATGAAAGAACTATTAAACTATTAGTATTTAAAGCGCTCAGGTTTTTTTCCCCCCCTGCTGTACGTGGGCCTTTCAATGGCTTAACAATTGGATTATTCCAGAAACAGCCTTGCCAGGGATGCCATGTGGGTGCATCTGGGTGATGTGATGAGATTTGTGGTGCCCGTTGGCTCTTGGGAGCTGCTGATGGGGAGTGAGGGATGCTTGGAAGCATCGGAAGCATCCCTCAGCTCTGGGCTCGCATCTCCGGCTCATTCCTGAAGGCAGAGGTTTTGGTTGGCCATTGAAGGCACTCCCAAGTTGCTCGTGGCCTTGGATCAGTCTTCCCAAAGAGTTGTTTTTCACTCAGGGCTCCCTCTCTAAACCAGCGATGGGCTGCACTGAATTAATTCCATTAACTGCCAAAGGAATTCCTCGCTGCCGAATTATATTTCCTGTGTCTGTAAATCATTTCACCACTGCTTTCCCTGACAGTTATGCAAGTGACCTTTTGATTTCAGCATGTTTGGTGTTTTCTTTATTTATGACATTGATAACCACTCTGTGGCTGTGTACCATGGTGAGATTGGGATGCTCGAGAATATAGAATATTTTATAAATATGCATGTATTAAAAAAAATGGAAACAGCATAAAGTTGAATGTTCCACACTTGGACCTTGGAAACATAATATTTACACTGAGTAAGTCGTGTTAGTTTTAAGAGTCTATTTCTGGGTATTTTCACTTCCAGAGGAAGAATTGCTTGAAACCTTCCCCTTGTTCTGACTGAGCGTGTTTTTTCTTTTGTTTGATTACCAGACCCAGCCCTGCAGAGGCCAAGCAGGCGCTGGGTTAAGTGGGAGCTGTGGATGCTCAGATATCTGAGTGAGGGATGGTACAGCCTGACTTGTGCAGTAGCAGGGCTGTGGATTCCCCAAAGGAAAGGGGACTTGGGCACCCCAACTTCTGCACTGGGCTTTGCAGGTGTTGTAGTGCCACAGACACGTTTCTGACCCTATAAAGCTCCTGGCTCCACAGGAATCCCTGCCCAGATGTCTCGCCTTGCCACCATGATCCCATCCCAATGGGTCTGAGCATGAAATGCTGTGAGTGAAACTGCTCTTCCAGGCCGGGAAACCATGTTGGCATCCCAGAGCTTGATTTGTAAGTCTAATTAGAAGTTAGAAGTGTCAGTGGCAGAACTCGCAGGCACAATTATAGCACCTGCAAAAAAAAAAAAAAGGAGCCTGTTTTTCCCATTTGGCTCATTCTCTGGGTGCAAGTCTTCTATAAATATCATGGCCTGATGAGGAGAGCTGTCTATAAAAACCTGCAAACCAGAGGAGATCCCCGCTCCGGCCCTTTCAACAAACCCGAGGCATTGTGGTTGCCTTGTGCAAGGTTTTGCCTAAGTCATAAATTGAGGTTTCCTGCAAAACATCTGCTCTATTCAGCTCTTATCTCGCTCCGCAAGAGGCGAAAAAAATCCTCTGTGGTTCTCCTTTGGCATGGCGCAAATATAGGCACCTATTTGTGAGGAAATATCAAAATAGAGGTGTTGAAAGAATCCTCGCATTTGTTTCCCAGTGCTGCATTCAATGTGTTTTGGGGCTGTTGGTCGTGCCCTTCTCAGTCCTGGTCAGACAGTGCAGAACGAGAATCTCGTTCCCAAATGGAGTTTGTGGTGCTCCTGCCAGGACTGCGGATTGCAGTCTTGGGAAGCAAAGCCCACGGTAAGAGCAGCAGAAACACCATGCCTTCACATTCTGCCTCTTCCACCTTCTGTGGCTTAATCCCCAAACCAGACTTAATTTTTGGAGATGCTGAGCCCTCATAATCCTTGTCTGGGGTCATAGAATTTGGCCCAAGCTGTCCAGTCCTCAGCAGATGCAGATATATGATAATATGTGCAACTTACACGCTCTCATGTATACCCTGACATCTCAGGGTGTGGTTCAATCTGGTTCAACATCTTTGCCTATCATGTTGGCCTTGCTTTCATCCTTCAAAGTCTGCTCCTTCCACTTATTTTTTTTTTCTTTTTTTTTTTTTTCTTTTTTTTTTTTTGGTGCCTGGACCTTCCCACTTTGCATCTTTGTTTTCAAATTGCCTCCTATTGATTATCCCAGTTCCCACCTTTCAGATTCTAAAACCAGCATGAGGGAAAAAAACAAACCGAGAATAAAATTTCTGACTCCTTCCGCTGCTGCTGGTGTGTTTGCCCACAGCCTTCCTGAAAGACACCAATAAATAATGCTCCTCATCCCCTTAAAAATTAAATTAAACCCAAGTTTCTCTGGGGAGGAGGATAGGTTAATTACAAAGAGCTACCAATGCCATAGCTAAAAAGACTCCTTCATTTTAATTTTAAGTATT